>CM060390.1:142627308-144061101 GCA_030545235.1 Helianthus tuberosus
CAACACTAGAGGAGCGTCATCGAGGATGACAAAGTTGGTTGGGATTACCATTTGATTTGTTTGAACCAAGACATCCTCAACTACACCGATTGATTTTGTTACTTTCCGATTGGATAGAAAAATGGGTATTTGAAGTGGAGAAAAATCACTAATACTTAATTTTTTGAAAATGTAGTCAGGCATTATGTTAACACAAAGATCTTTATCAATCGTGACATTACTAATAAACGAATTTTGAAAAAAACATGGAACCGGTGTAATGTTAATTTCAAATGGGTCTTCTTTTATTAGCGATGTTTGATCATTAGTTAACTTAACACTTACCGTTTCGTCAATTTTAGTGTTAGTGTTTAACTCTTTTAAAAACTTAGCATGAGTTGGAACTAAACAATGATTTTCAAAAGAAGGTGACAATAGATTAATTTCTTCAAAATTAGACTCTTCTTGAATTTTAACGTTGTCAGACTCACCTTTTTCGTTGTTTAACTCGTGTGTCGGTTTTTCACTTATTTGTTCTTCCATTTTTACATTTTCAGTTATCTCTTCTTTATTTAATTCTTCTCTTGCGCGGGACTCCTCTTCCCTTGCGCGAGATTCTTTTATATAGCGATCGATAACTCTAAGGTGTTCTAATATCCTATCGGTCACTTCGGTTATAGAAAAAGGATCGGGATTTTCAAAGCTTGAATCCGGTTGTTCGATCCTTTGTTCCTCATAATACCCATATGAAGTAGATGGTTCACACCATTGTTCTTCATTGTAAGCATATGATGGATAAGGGTCATAATTTTGTTCTTCATAATACTCATATGAGGTGGGTTGTTCACGCCATGGTTCCTCATAATAAGCATATGAAGGTGGTGGCTCATATCTTGGTTCCTCAAAGTAGGAGTAAGAAGGCTCATACCTTGGTTCATCAAAATATGAGTATGAGGGTGGAGGTTCATACCTTTGGTCTTCATAGGATGTGTATGAAGTTGATGGCTCGTACCTGGGCTCCTCATAGTAGGTGTATGAAGTGGACGGTTGATATAAGTTACAATATTGAACCGAGTGCGAGTCACCACAATTAGTGCAATAGTTACTCCTATAATCATCCTCCTCATAGGTGTAGTTGTAACCTCCTGAGTATTGATCCATAAGAATCACTCAGCAGACCACAACCAAGTCTCGAGACCAGAAAACAAAAATAAAAACGGAAACAGAGGCTGGACACGGCCCCGTGTTCAGTGGACACGGCCCCGTGTACAGAATCTGTATCTGGGCGTTTTAATTAAAGTTACTGATTTCGTTGAGCACGGGGCGTGTTCAGTGAGCACGGCCCGTGTTCAAACTACTGTTACTGGGTGTTTTATGAAAAATGTGCAGCACGGCCCCGTGTTCAGTGAGCACGGCCCGTGTTCAGGTTACTGTAAATGCAAAACTAAACTAAAATGCAGAAAAATGTGCGCACGTTTTGAAAAGGTTTTGAAAAACTGACTAGGCCGTCGATTCCTAACTTTCTTAAAATCCTTGTGTCCCCGGCAGCGGCGCCAAAAACTTGATGTGCGTGAGTGTTATTAGTTTTTAATGTATATGTTAAGCCCTTTTTAACACTTTTTATCCAAGTTTTAAATTTACAAAACACGATATTTACTAACACTAAACACACATATGGGCAAGTGCACCCATCGTGAGCTTAGTATAGTGTTGGCAAGATACCGAGGTCGTCCAAGGACACAAGAGCTTTTAGTACCGTTTTATCCTCAACGTCTAATCAAATCAAAAGTTTAGAAAAATGTTTTAAACTAAGAAAATAAAAACTAACTAAAATGCTGAAAAATAAAAAGAAAAGAAAAACATATAGACAGGATGAATCACTTGGCTCCGACTCGTGTTTAGTGTAACCTTTGATTATTTCCGCACTTTTGCACTATTTAAGAGATTATCTTAGTTATTGTAGTAGGCCCTTCTTTTGGAGGTGACGTTACCCTCAACCCAGTAGTTTGAGTCAGCAAGGATACAATCCTAAAGGGTCGGATTATTGAAAGATAATTAATTAAGTTATTAATGCATATTGTGGTAGGCCCCTCTTTTGAAGGCGACGTTACCCTCGGCTAAGTAGTCTGATTCAGCAGGGATACAGTCCTAAGTAGCCGGGTTAAAGTATTAATAGTAGTTTAACTTATGAGGGGATCAAAGAGTTTGGACCCCCGCCATCCAATACCGTTAAGTATTGAAGGAGGTCCTACTAAATTTGACCCAGGTCCTTTGCAGGATCTATACACTGAACAATGGCAAGACTCTTACCAAACCGTTCCCTTAACCCCCGACCAGGTAGCCAACATACCTCCATATAGACCGTGGAGATATGAATGGTGAAAATCTTTTATTTTATATAGACAGTAAAATAATGCCAAGACACCACGGACAAACGATAAGGAAGAATCACCTTCAACATAAGAAACTAGTTATTAAAGTCATTAATACATAACCATTTAAAAAGTGCGAAAATATTAAAAATAAAAAATATTACACTAGACACTTTGTCTTCACCAAGTGATGTAAGAGACTTAGGCAAACATGGCCTTGATTGTCAAGAACTCTTACGATCAATCTTGGATCCCGAGACGACTCACACACTCTATGATGGACAATGGATGATGGTGTTATGGTGGTGGGTGAAGTGTGAGAGAGGTGGTGTGCCAAGGGATGGTTTGAGCTTGAGCCAAGCACTCCTATTTATAGGCTGAACAGAAGCTCGGGCACGGCCCCGTGTGTGACACCCTGACCTGGAGGCGGAAACGTCGAGGGCATCACGAAACTTGATAGAATGTATATGAGCACATGGTGATTAAATTAAAGTTGAAATATAATTAAGTTGATTGGTAGGATTGCATTCACATCCAACTAGTACATGACAACTATAACACATTGTTCACAAAAAGGTCCTTGTTTTTATTTAAAACTAAGGCACTTGTCTTGAGCAATCCTATGTGATCCATAAGCAAAGCTAACTTCAAACAATCAACACCTGAAACATATGTTAAAGTAAACGGGTCATTTGATATGTTCTAAACAAATAATGTGATAATGAAATAAAATGTTTAACAATGTGGCATTTGATATGTTCTAAACAATTGAATGAAACAAGTCCCGCTTGGTGAACATTCAAACCTTTGTAGACTGGACACGGCATTGATCACCCAGACGTCCACAATGACTAACATGAACATCATCAACAACAACAACAACAACAATAGACCATGAAGTCAGGTGGGACATGACCCCTATAGCGCTATAATGTACCGCTCGGCTTGATCGGAGTTAATGAATGTAGGATAAGCATCAAGTAATCAAACAATTGCAAGAAAACAATCAAGGTAACCACAACAATGAAAATGAGCTTGTATCACATTATTACATATGTTTCACCCCGAAAATATTGTAAAACAGAAAATGGGGACTATGAACTCACCTTGCTTGTGAATCAAATTCCAAACAAGTATATAGATAAGAGTTTTGCAGGAACAAGTCTTTCCACGCTACTCTATAAACATGCATGAAACAACACATATGGAACATAGCATTAACAAGGGCAACACTGTGATTTTGTATAAACGGTTGACAAGGTTTTTGTGTTGTACGATTTGACAATCTGTTTGGGGAACACTTGGTAATTTGATAAATTTGAGAAGTGTTTATATAATTACTAGATTATACAAATAACAAGTAAAATATTATTATTTGTATATTTAAACAAATAATATATACATATAAACAAATAATTATACCTTAAGTTTTATATATATATATATATATATTATCTTATAAAAATTATATAAACAGTTTGTATAATTTAAGAGTTTTAAAATATAATTCAAAAGTCCAAGTTTTAATTACAGAAGGTATAAATTATATTCAGTATTATCAAAACATATGTATTTTCAGAATAATGTGATAATTATACAAATTAATTATCTAATAATTAATTTAGGGCAGAATAATTAAAAATGATATTTTAACAAGTATAACTCAGATTAAAATAATTATCATGGCAGAAAATAAATATGTTTTAAATAAACAGTTTAATTAATTGTTGAAAATGAATTAACTGAATAATTGTGTAAATAATTACGTAAATAATTAAAATAGAAAAATTAGAAATAATATTTTTAAATAATGTCATGCAATAATACAGATTTAAGATAAATATTATGGCATTTGATAATTTTATATATAATATTCTGGAATTAAAAGAATAATTTCACAAAAACTGATTTTATAAGGTTTATTATATAAAAATAACATGCAAAATAATTAAACATGGTTTCTGATTTTTAATAATCTCAAGATAACATGTATGAAATTATAAAAATAAATTTGGATATATTTTACAACTCAGAATAATTAAATTAATACAATTAAACTTAATAAAAACATGAGATTTAGCTGTTTTAATTATAAAAATATCAAAACAGTTTCAAATATTTTATAAAAATTTATTTTTACAAAGTATACTGTTCAATATAGTTAACATAAAAATTTCATAAATTAATTCTAAAATTTAGAATTAATATAATTATTTTAAGTCAGAACAGTTTCTAATTAAAATAAAGTAGAAATATAAAAATTTTACAAACTTTTATATTTTTAATAAATACACTAACATGTCAGGAATATAAGATAAAAATTACGGATTTTATATCATTAATATCGAATTTATATAAATACTTTTGTAAACTGATTAAAATAAAAATTAAAATACAAAAATAATTCATCATCTTCCCCAATTGAAAGTCAACAGAAGTCAAACCAGATCAATTACCCTATCAAACAGTGTTTATACAGAAATTAAATTAACAGAAATGTTGAGTGTACGATAATATACGGAACTGTGATTAGAAAGTATGTCCGGTATCGTCTGGATTGTCGTTCCGACTAACTCCGGCGAGTCCGGTTCCGGCGACTTGTTGCAGAGATGAACAGGAAGGATTTACGAAGTGTTTATGAATTATGAGAGGTCTGAGGGGTTCGTGAAGGTCGCAGGAGTAATATAACGTGTTCAATTGATTCAGAAACAATCGAAATCAGACAATTCAGATTCCCACTCAATTTTTTTTTTAAAACATTTCCTTTGTCAAAGAAGGTGGAAAAGCACGCGAAAGCTTGTGAGGATAATCAACATGCCTTTGTCCCCCTGGCGTTTGACACGTTCGGCTCCTTGGCGCCGGAGGCAGTTCGGTTCGTGTCTAGAGTTCAGCGTGTGGTCCATAGCAACTTTTCGACCCCCTCAGGGGCGGGGCTTTGTTTTTAGTAGATTAGGGTTTTCTATTCAAAAAGGGATGGCGGCGCAGTTTGTTGCTCGTCTACCTGCTATCCTTATGTAATTTGCCCTGATGATTGGAATGAAATTTTTAATGTATCATTTAAGAATAAAACATTTCCGATTTCGGAAACACAACTGCATGGTTTGGTGAAATTAAGGACTTTGGACGGTTCAGGATGTCGAGGAGAATAAGTAAATGTGATAATCGATCAGTGTGAAATGTTTGTTTGTGTTTTGGACTGATTTCCGGCGATACAAACGCGGTTTCAGAAATTTAAACATAAATGGTTTAACTTAAAACCTTGTTAAATATATTTTGGTTTCAATATATACTGGATGTGGCATGCCCGGCCGAGTTGTTAAGTTGTTGCTTGTTATGTAAGAGGTCCCGAGTTCGATCCCGGTTAAGGCCGGTTCTTTAAAGAAGAACCCTTTTTTATCATTTTAAACTGAAATTTACACTAAGGTCCCTGAGGTTTAGGTAAAGGCACAGACAGTCCCTAAACAGTTCAGTTAAATAGTCTAACTAGGTTAGGTTTTAAAGCATGAATCCTTTATAAACTTTTAACCCGGTTAGTGTTTTCCGGTTAAAAAAGTTTCTGAAATGACCGATTCAGTCCCTGAACTATAAGTTTAAAGAAATGACCAAATGGTCCCTATATTTTTGATTCAAAATTTATATATTTATTTTATTTAAAATATAAGTTTCAAAAATGGCATTTTGAACCCTATACTTTTAAAAGTTTTTTTTTTTTTTTTAAAGTTTAAATTTTTATTTATAAAACAAGTTTCAAAAATGACAAATGAGTCCCTTAACTTATACTTCCATTAAATGACGCGTTTGACCCTTGTAATTAGTGTGGCCTTGTTTTACAAGTATAAAATTAAGACAATTCGCAATTATTCACGCGTTTGAGCTGGTAAACCATGTAAGGAGCAACAAGGTGAACATGTATCAAACAGATTGCATCCCAAAATGTGATATGTGTATCAAACAAGTACATGTTTGAAAATCAAGGTTGTTACACCGTGTCCACATCCTTCTCTGTCTTCATTAATTGCTTTTGTCTGCATTAGTTGACCACGGCCCCGTGTCCGCTGGGCACGACCCCATGTGCAGAAGCATATCTGTACTATTAAGATTTGCCTGGATTCTGCGAATCTTATAGTTGACCACGGCCCCGTGTCCGCTGAGCACGGCCCCGTGGTGGGCGATGGAAGCTTCTACAACTTTGTCTTTTATGCTGACACTTGGGCACGCCCCCGTGCTCACTGAGCACGGGGCGTGTTCAGCCTTCTGTTCTCTTGTTTTGCTTGGGAAGATGCTTTCGGGGAGGTCGGGCATGCCATGTTTATTCCTTTTCTTGTATTTATGTTAGATTTAGCTGCCTTTTTGCTTCTTTTGTTAATTTGAGCTCATTTAATCCTGAAAATACAAAAGGAAGGCAAAAGCACACTTTTTTCCAACATTAGTACTAAAAAAGGGTTAGTTTTATGCCACAATTGATGTAATTTATATGTTGCATTTTGCACACATCATTGTCTGTTTTGTCAAATCGAAATTGATAGTGCTCCGTGGCTCATGATTTTGACGGCGATTAAGCGATGGCTGAAACTATAAAGCCCCAATCTGTCATGCAGTTATAGATCGGGGATGGTTGGGTTCGATTATCGCCGCTGCCGGTGGCAGCATGTCTTCTAACGACTCACCAGATTCAGACAACCAATATCAAGAGACCAAATATAATACCCTAGATAATAATCGAATATAAAGACCTAGTATCTCAGAATTTTGGTAATCTCTCAAACGAAATTACGGTACCAAGACCATTTACCGGAGAGATGTTACACACAAGTTACGCAGTTCGTTATCTTTATATACCAAAAACAGGTTCTTATTAATGCGTAAAACCTATCATTACAACATATAATGAAGTTGTCAACAGTTTGGGTTTTAATTTTATAAGATACCCTGTAAAAGATATGACTGCCGATGTACTATCATTTCTTCTCACAATCAACGCATCCTCAATTTTTCATTTTCTAATGTTTTTGGATTTTTATAAAAATATCCTACAACTGAGTAATTTTTTTTTTGATTTTTGTGTTTAAGGAAAAGCAGTAAACTGTACAAAGAAACGAAAAAATAAAGTTTCCATGAGGGCTTATGCAACCATCCTACTCAGGGTTTATCATCCCGATCTTTCGGACTAAGTTTTTGAACCTCATCCGACCGAATGTCTTTGTAAACAGGTCTGCATAGTTGTCTAAGGTGTCAACTCTAACTACATCAATTAAACGTTTTTTCAGCACAATCACGAATAAAATGATGCCTAACATCCATATGTTTTGTGCGTGAATGGTGTAATGGGTTATTTGTTATTGAAATAACTGAATTATTATCTACCATGATGGGAGTTTGTGTATAATTCAAACCGTAATCCTGCAATTGCTGTTGAATCCGCAATACTTGAGCACAGCAGCTCGAAGCGGAGATGTATTCCGCTTCACATTTGGAAAGCAACACTGAAAGTTGCGTTTTGCATTGCCAGGATATCAGACGGCTTCCAAGCAGTTGAGCACCACCAGAAGTTGATTTCCTGTTGATCGGGCACCCGCCAAAATCCGCATCCACATATGCTATCAAATTTAAGCCTCCCTCGACTGGATACCACAATCCAAGTCTTGGTTTGCCTTTAAGATAGCGAAAAATACGTTTGACGGCTTTCAAATGTGATTCTCTCGGAGTGGCTTGGTACCTAACACACAAACATATGGAAAACAATATGTCGGGTCGAGATGCAGTAAGATACATTAAGGAACCAATCATTTCACGATAAACTGAAGGATTCACTTCAGGATCTTTATCCTTTTCATCTGACAGCTTATGATTGGTAGGCAACGGAGTTTCGTAAGGCAGACTGTCTTCCATGTTGAATCACTTGAGGATCTCGTGTACGTACTTCGTCTGATGAATATACGTGCCATTCACTTCTTGATCCACTTACAACCTGAGGAAAAACTTCAGCTCACCCGTTGCACTCATCTCAAACTTCGATTTCATAACTTGTTCGAATTCTCGACAAAGCGCTTCATTTGAAGAACCAACAATGATGTCATCGACATATATTTGCACAATCAGGAAATCTCCACCTTTCTTTAAGATGAAGAGAGTGGAATCTATTGCACCACGAGTGAATCCGTTTGCCAACAATTGCTTTGAAAGCGTTTCATACCAGGCACGAGGAGCCTGATGAAGACCGTATAAAGCTTTATCCAACAAGTAAACCTTGTTCGACGAATCTGGAGCTTCAAAACCCGGCGGCTAGGATACATACACAGTTTCTTGCAACTTCCCATAAAGGAAAGCATTTTTGACGCTAACTGATAGACTTTAATACGCATGTGAGCAGCAAAGGCTAGGAACAACCGAATTGCTTCAATTCGAGCCACTGGCACATAAACTTCCGTGTAGTTGATCCATTCTTCCTGATTGAACCCTTGCACCACCAAACGAGCTTTATTCCAGACGACTACTCCTTTATCGTTCTTTTTACATTTAAAAACCCATTTCGTGTTGATCGTATATTGGCCCTTAGGAAGATCTACCAAGTTCCAAACCTTCAGCTTGTCAAACTAAGACAACTCCTCCTGCATCGCCTCACACCACGAGCTATCTTTCAGCGCCATGTGGTAGTTTTCGGCTATATCTGTGAAATAAAGCACTCGTGCACGTTTAAGCTTTAGATCTCTTGTTCCTTGATTTCTGTGAATAAACACTTCATATCATTAAGACTTCTGCTTCGAGTCATTATTCCTCCATGCGGATCCCCAATAACATTCTTGATAGGATGATTCTTATTTGTCCGAGTGATAGGAACAGCTAGAACTTACAAATTTGTACCCAAATGTGATTGGATCCCTCCCTCAACAATTGTGTTACTAGATGCTTGAACATTTCCAGAAGACTTATTACCATTTGGATATGTTGGAAAAACAGCATAAAGAACACTTTTTGTAGTTTGACTAGCTTCCACGTCATCATCGGAATCGCTTGAATCTGCATCATTGGAGGTTTGAGTGGCACCGACATCATTTATGTTTGATGAGCTGTAACACCCTTACTATTAAATAACGATTTTCGTATAAATTACGAAAAATAATCATGTAACTAAATGCACATATTGTTGAATAATCCGGGTAAATTAAAACTTCTACAATTTGAAAGTAATACAATTTAATATGTACGGATTTGTCGTTTAAAATGACGACGAAACAACGTGCGGAAGCTTTTATCTTGATCGTGTTCGGTTCTTCGTTGAGCTTGATCCTCATCCGGAGCCCGTAACAATCACCTATGACCAAAACCAACGTAAAAGTTAGTTTTGATAGATTAATATCAAGTTATAACAAGGTAAATGGGACCTATGGTCTGAACCGTAGGTCACGCTACAGCCCAAAACAAAAAAAACAGCCCCTCCAGACCGTAGCCTATGGTCTGAATCGTGGGTCACGCTGCAGCATAAAACAACAAACAGCCCCTCCAGACCGTAGCCTACGGTCTGAACCGTGGGTCACGCTGCAGCCCAACTATTCCTATTTTTCAGTTTTGGTCCTTTTTACGAAAACGGGCGTAACTTTCGAACCGTTTATCCGTTTAACCTCACGTTTCTTCCTACGTGATCGTAATTTAGTCCTCTATCTTTTGGAGTCAAAATCCACCATTTGGATTAACAAATTTTTTTCCTTTTATAGACCATTGGCTTAATATTTATTTACGAAATTATTCGACCCGTTTCAAGATTTGAGCACTAAGCTCAAATCTTGCTTATTCTTTCCACACCTCCCATTCCTACACTAGGTTTTTCATTTATCTTCCACCACAAATAAATTTGTGGTTGATTTCATATGATAAAATCTTATTTTCTGAATTATACCCTTCGGTTCAACAACTTACGCAAAAGACTCATTAAGGGCTTTTTGGTCAATTTAAGTCCCTCATTTTACGACGAAGGGCTTTCACTAATTATTTGACCAAAATCGCACTTTTAACTATAGCTTATTCATGCGTACCTGGCTCGGGTCATAATATCGACCCGTTTCAATACCTTTCACTATTAATCAATAGTTAATAGTAACGCGAACCTTATGTTAATTCCTGTGAACACAAAACTCAACATGCGATTATCAAATGTTATTGTCAAATGGTGTTAACAACACCATTTGACCCATTTAGTCTAATTGACCATTCGTCCGTATGAGATGGTATTTAATTACCATTTCACCTCTTTAAACCTATCCTGGTTTTCTCTTTGAACTCTTTTTACTTAAAAACCGTTTCTTATTTGTTCGTCATTACTTGACTAATTTACCATTTTATCTCTTTACCATAGTTCATGATTTCTTACCATTTTCCCTTTTTCCGACTCGCATTAAATCGTGTCGGAACATCATATTCCAATCACTTAATAGAATTTATATACAATACTTGCAATTAAGTAAATTGTAAATAATGTAAAGGGGCGTAAGCTTTACTTACCTCACATCCAAACTATGCTTTTCTTTTCCTTGTTGATTTGTTTGACCCGCTTCCTCCCCAAGCTTCCACCTAGCTTGTTAAGCGTCAAACTATCATCATCATTCACAAGGTGGTTAGATTAGTCATTCTAGATCATGACCTTCACACCTTATGAATCTTTTACCACTATTCTTATTGAACCTTATCATAGGTCGGTTTGACTTTTAAAAGTCAAACCACCAATTTACAAATATGGATGCACTAACAAGTTCACATGACTCACTTTAGGCACATTATCAATCTACTTAGTGAGCATCATCTTTTGAGATGCCATATCAACTAACATGTTATCTAATTCATACCTCAACTAACCATAAATCAACATGTAATTTTAGTCATTGTATACACATATATAATTTGACCATCATAACCATGGGTTTAACTCATGTGTCAAAACCCACTTCTAATCGCTTATAAAACTCTTAACAAAATCTCTAATTTGTTCAAGTAGTTCATTCTTACAAGTTAATATGATGTTTATAAACACCAATACAACATCAATTTTGTCAATTCAACAAAACCCACTTAGCTCATACTTGACTAGTTGATTAATCACTAGTTTATGGCACAATTCTACAAGTTTGCATCTAGGGTTTGTTCCTAGACTTGTACTCACACCAATATCACTATAACATTCAACATTCATACTAGAATTTCATACATGCACGTTTATCACAAATTCAAAATATCACTAAACATTAAAATTCAACATACCTTGTGATCCCCTAAGCTTGGTGATCACGATTTTATTAAAAGCCCCAAATTTTAGCTTGATTTATCTTCGATTTTGCTAGATTCTTGTGAGTTTTAGGGCTTTTGTAAGAGCCCTTTTTTGCTCCTGATGCTAATCGACCAAACACACACATGAGTATGTGTTTTGGTGTTTTAAATCTTTTACTTATAATCATGTTTTCACACTTGGCCCCTTTTGGTCCTTGTAGTTTCAAGGATTTTTAAAGAGGATCATTAGTTCAAGTTTCTCCTTATTGTTTTACTATACAATTTACTAACTAGGTTGATATTCCTAGTTTCTTAGTAAGTTTCGGGGTATATACCCCGTTTTATTTTAAGTCCCGTTAACCCGGGCCTCTTATAAACTTCGTTTTCTCAAAGCGTTTATTCTCCTTTTTAATTAACATTAGGTTTAATTATTTAAATCCTAATATTTACTGGGTTACTTTTTACCACTAACGGTATTTTACCCGTTCATTAACATTAACGTGGTTTGACTATCAAACCTGCTTTCGGGGTGTTACAAGTCTACCCCACTTAAAGGGGTTTCGTCCCCGAAACCTTATTTACGTAATTCATTGGTTTAGTCAAACGAACCAAGTTTCATTTTCAAGGCGCCCATTTCTTTCGGTCCAAAGTTCTTATTTGTTTTGACGCGTACATTTTTCATGTGTGAGGCCTCGTGGGCCGTTACTTTCAGCTTGTATACATTATCTTATTGATTATTTATTTTGGCGGTTAGACTTGTTAGTCACCGGTTACCTTATACCCCGTCACTCGGGTATATCCACTTTGCCTTCTCGAGGACAATCTTTTATCGTCCCCTTTTCTTAGTTCACGCTATAACGTGATTAAATTCCATATTACTTTTCTTAACCGTGATCGTATCACGTCATGTTTAAGTTTATGTAATCCTTTCATTATCGAAAATCTTCTTTTCGAACGTGTCTTCATGCACCCATTCTTTTAGTGCTATCCAATTCCTCTCATAATATTTATATTTGCTAAAACGTTATTTCTTACTAAAACTGAATTTTAGTTTAACGTTTTATCTTTAACTTATGTCAATTACTTATATCAAGGAAATTGACAATTAGTAATTTATTCTTTCCCGTTCTCGTTTTATGCGGGGAATAATAACCAGTTCCCTCGCTTTATACTATTGACCCGTAGGTTCTTTCACTTAGCCTCGTAGGCTATTTCTTTAGATTTTCACCTTTTTACCTTATTAAGGTGAGACCCCAACAATTCGTTTCTTTCTATTTGTGACCCGAAGGTCTTTTTGGTCCCGTAGACCTTAACATTATTTACAATCTCGTAGGTTATGATAATCCCGTAGATCATCTTTTATTCGAGTCCGTATTCAACTGTGTATATACATATATCTATAGCGTCAAGGTATCCTTTTTATGTTTAGTATCATTTATTTTCGCTCTTGTATTTCATTTGACCTTGACCGTAGTCTAAGGCTACTTTTGTTTTCTTTCGAATTATTCTTCCGACTCTATGACTTCTTCCATCATTTATACGTCGGTTTGTTCTACGCTTACCGTTACCCGGTTCTTACCTATACTTCTTTACGACCCATCACCCGGGTTCTTTTATCTTAATGTTTTTAGCTTTCCGGTCTCACCGGTTTGCGTTTTCCTTACTATATCAAGCGTTATTCCCTTAATTAACTCGTTTGACTTATTTTGGGTGAAATTTAACCACTTATGAGTGTCAAACTTCATTCTTTACTCGACCCGTCCAACTTTGAAATGGTTTAACGTAATTACTAAAAGTTATGTTTGCAAAAATCTTGTCATCTTTTAGTTATAACTCTCATTCCGAGTCTTTTGACTTTCATTCCGCGTTCCCGCCTCTTGGTTTACGCGTTCACTCAAAATCCTACCCATCCATCGGGTATCTTTACCGAAGTCATCATCAAATAACCATTCTTATATGGTTTTTAGACGTCCTTTTAATTTACTTGGTCGTCTTAGCGAAATCCATCGCTTTTATTCAGTCAAGTCCTTTATTCTTTATTTAATTCATTTGACTTGTCCGTGTGAATTTCATCACTTGTGACTGCAAACTTTTATCTCTATGCCTTAGCATTCTCATTAGTTGGTTTGTATTTTCATTTACTTTAATCTTTGTCCCTTCTCTCGGGCTCGACATTCTAACGTAATACGCTTCCGTCGTCCAACTTGCGTTTACGTTTACTATCAAACATCTTATTTATTTGATTCATTTGGGTACCATTTAAGTTAGTCCCATTCACCCCGCCCTTACTACATAGGACGTAAATGTAACTCGGCCAGAGTAAGCGATTAACACATGATACACATGACCTTTTTATAGTTTTCACATCACACCCTATGTAAGTAACGCCTCTATTTATTTCATATCTCTGATTTCATTTAGTAAAACTTTATTTAATTGCAAAACAACAATCATTAGTTTTACTAGTTTTACATTTGAACACATAAAATGTTTTTCTTTTCTATCGAACTTTTATATAATCACATTCGTTAATGTGATTGCTACTTTTCTCAATAGCATTACATTGAGAGTTTTCCACTTAGATAATTACCCCCGTCCAAGTTTTCATATGAACCAATCCTATTATTTCTTTGTTATTCATCATCATGAATAATACATGTTTCTATTAAACTTCTCTTGGAAATATCATCCTGAATAAATATCCTATTCAGGTTTTATCAGATATATGCAACCGTCATTCCCTACGTGATTGTTGCATATTACTTCTAATGCAATAAATTTAAAATGTGCACCTGTAAATGCTTGCCCTAACGGGCTTCCCATGTCATTAACCTTGTTCGCGATCATCACGCGATTTAGGTCCTTAATAAGTATGCTCTGCTCGTCATACCTCGGACCGTTTCACCGTCATATCCACAATTCATTCAACTCTTGTCACCTTCAGATGCGAGTGTCCTTCAACTATACATTTACAAAAGTTAGTAATTTCGACATTAATAAACGCCCGTATTGTAATACAAGGCTTTTTACTGTACGGGTCAACGCACGTGATTTCTTAACTATACCTATCATTTTCATTGGGGTAACGTGTATTACACAATAACCCTATGTGTTGTTCACAACACTTTAATCATACTAAACCATTAACATACTTGTACTTACCGGATTTGCGATCAAGCCTCGAACCGAACACACTTTACTCTTTAACCATGAGTTCTGATTACCAACTTGTAACACCCTTACTATTAAATAACGATTTTCGTATAAATTACAAAAAATAATCATGTAACTAAATGCACATATTGTTGAATAATCCGGGCAAATTAAAACTTTTACAATTTGAAAGTAATACAATTTAATATGTACGGATTTGTCGTTTAAAATGACGACGAAACAACGTACGGAAGCTTTTATCTTGATCGTGTTCGGTTCTTCTTTGAGCTTGATCCTCATCCGGAGCCCGTAACAATCACCTATTATCAAAACCAGGGTAAAAGTTAGTTTTGATAGATTAATATCAAGTTATAACAAGGTAAATGGGACCTACGGTCTGAACCGTAGGTCACGCTACAGCCCAAAACAAACAAACAGCCCCTCCGGACCGTAGCCTACGGTCTGAACCGTGGGTCACGCTGCAGCACAAAACAACAAACAGCCCCTCCAGACCGTAGCCTACGGTCTGAACCGTTGGTCACGCTGTAGCCCAGCTATTTCTATTTTTCAGTTTTGGACCTTTTTACAAAAACTGGCGTAACTTTTGAACCGTTTATCCGTTTAACCTCACGTTTCTTCCTACGTGATCGTAATTTAGTCCTTTATCATTTGGAGTCAAAATCCACCATTTGGATTAACAAAATTTTTTTCTTTTATAGACCATTAGCTTAATATTTATTTACGAAATTATTCGACCCGTTTCAAGATTTGAGCACTAAGCTCAAATCTTGCTTATTCTTTCCACACCTCCCATTCCTACACTAGGTTTTTCATTTATCTTCCACCACAACTAAATTTGTGGTTGATTTCATATGATAAAATCTTATTTTCCGAATTATACCCTTCGGTTCAACAATTTACGCAAAAGACTCATTTAGGGCTTTTTGGTCAATTTAAGTCCCTCGTTTTACGACGAAGGGCTTTCACTAATTATTTGACCAAAATCGCACTTTTAACTATAGCTTATTCATGCGTACCTGGCTCGGGTCATAATATCGACCCGTTTCAATACCTTTCACTATTAATCACTAGTTAATAGTAACGCGAACCTTATGTTAATTCCTGTGAACACAAAACTCAACAAGCGATTATCAAATGTTATTGTCAAATGGTGTTAACAACACCATTTGACCCATTTAGTCTAATTGACCATTCGTCCGTATGAGATGGTATTTAATTACCATTTCACCTCTTTAAACCTATCCCGGTTTTCTCTTTGAACTCTTTTTACTTAAAAACCGTTTCTTATTTGTTCGTCATTACATGACTAATTTACCATTTTACCTCTTTACCATAGTTCATGATTTCTTACCATTTTCCATTTTTCCGACTCGCATTAAATCGTGTCGGAACATCATATTCCAATCACTTAATAGAATATATATACAATACTTGCAATTAAGTAAATTGTAAATAATCTAAAGGGGCGTAAGCTTTACTTACCTCACATCCAAACTATGCTTTTCTTTTTCTTGTTGATTTGTTTGACCCGCTTCCTCCCCAAGCTTCCACCTAGCTTGTTAAGCGTCAAACTATCATCATCATTCACAAGGTGGTTAGATTAGTCATTCTAGATCATGACCTTCACACCTTATGAATCTTTTACCACTATTCTTATTGAACCTTATCATTGGTCGGTTTGACTTTTAAAAGTCAAACCACCAATTTACAAATATGGATGCACTAACAAGTTCACATGACTCACTTTAGGCACATTATCAATCTACTTAGTGAGCATCATCTTTTGAGATGCCATATCAACTAACATGTTATCTAATTCATACCTCAAGTAACTATAAATCAACATGTAATTTTAGTCATTGTATGCACATATATACTTTGACCGTCATAACCATGGGTTTAACTCATGTGTCAAAACCCACTTCTAATCGCTTATAAAACTCTTAACAAAATCTCTAATTTGTTCAAGTAGTTCATTCATACAAGTTAATATGATGTTTATAAACACCAATACAACATCAATTTCGTCAAATCAACAAAACCCACTTAGCTCATACTTGACTAGTTGATTAATCACTAGTTTATGGAACAATTCTACAAGTTTGCATCTAGGGTTTGTTCCTAGACTTGTACTCACACCAATATCACTATAACATTCAACATTCATACTAGAATTTCATACACGCATGTTTATCACAAATTCAAAATATCACTAAACATTAAAATTCAACATACCTTGTGATCCCCTAAGCTTGGTGATCACGATTTTATTAAAAGCCCCAAATTTTAGCTTGATTAATCTTCGATTTTGCTAGATTCTTGTGAGTTTTAGGGCTTTTGTAAGAGCCCTTTTTTGCTCCTGATGCTAATCGACCAAACACACACATGAGTATGTGTTTTTGTGTTTTAAATCTTTTACTTCTAATCATGTTTTCACACTTGGCCCCTTTTGGTCCTTGTAGTTTCAAGGATTTTTAAAGAGGATCATTAGTTCTAGTGTCTCCTTATTGTTTTACTATACAATTTACTATCTAGGTTGATATTCCTAGTTTCTTAGTAAGTTTCGGGGTATATACCCCGTTTTATTTTAAGTCCCGTTAACCCGGGCCTCGTATAAACTTCGTTTTCTCAAAGCGTTTATTCTCCTTTTTAATTAACATTAGGTTTAATTATTTAAATCCTAATATTTACTGGGTTACTTTTTACTACTAACGGTATTTTACCCGTTCATTAACATTAACGTGGTTTGACTATCAAACCTGCTTTCGGGGTGTTACAAGTCTACCCCACTTAAAGAGGTTTCGTCCCCGAAACCTTATTTACGTAATTCATTGGTTTAGTCAAACGAACCAAGTTTCATTTTCAAGGCGCCCATTTCTTTCGGTCCAAAGTTCTTATTTGTTTTGACACATACATCTTTCATGTGTGAGGCCTCGTGGGCCGTTACTTTCAGCTTGTATACATTATCTTATTGATTATTTATTTTGGCGGTTAGACTTGTTAGTCACCGGTTACCTTATACCCCGTCGCTCGGGTATATCAACTTTGCCTTCTCGAGGCTTACAATCTTTTATCGTCCCCTTTTCTTAGTTCACGCTATAACGTGATTAAATTCCATATTACTTTTCTTAACCGTGATCGTATCACGTCATGTTTAAGTTTATGTAATCCTTTCATTATCGAAAATCTTCTTTTCGAACGTGTCTTCATGCACCCATTCTTTTAGTGCTATCTAATTCCTCTCATAATATTTATATTTGCTAAAACGTTATTTCTTACTAAAACTGAATTTTAGTTTAACGTTTTATCTTTAACTTATGTCAATTACTTATATATAGGAAATTGACAATTAGTAATTTATTCTTTCCCGTTTTCGTTTTATGCGGGGAATAATAACCAGTTCCCTCGCTTTATACTATTGACCCGTAGGTTCTTTCACTTAGCCTCGTAGGCTATTTCTTTAGATTTTCACCTTTTTACCTTATTAAGGTGAGACCCCAACAGTTCGTTTCTTTCTATTTGTGACCCGAAGGTCTTTTTGGTCCCGTAGACCTTAACATTATTTATAATCTCGTAGGTTATGATAATCCCGTAGATCATCTTTTATTCGAGTCCATATTCAACTGTGTATATACATATATCTAAGCGTCAAGGTATCCTTTTTATGTTTAGTATCATTTATTTTCGCTCTTGTATTTCATTTGACCTTGACCGTAGTCTAAGGCTACTTTTGTTTTCTTTCGAATTATTCTTCCAACTCTATGACTTCTTCCGTCATTTATACGTCGGTTTGTTCTACGCTTACCGTTACCCGGTTCTTACCTATACTTCTTTACGACCCATCACCCGGGTTCTTTTACCTCAATGTTTTTAGCTTTCCGGTCTCACCGGTTTGCGTTTTCCTTACTATATCAAGCGTTATTCCCTTAATTAACTCGTTTGACTTATTTTGGGTGAAATTTAACCACTTATGAGTGTCAAACTTCATTCTTTACTCGACCCGTCCAACTTTGAAATGGTTGAACGTAATTATTAAAAGTTATGTTTGCAAAAATCTTGTCATCTTTTAGTTATAACTCTCATTCGAGTCTTTTGACTTTCATTCCGCGTTCCCGCCTCTTGGTTTACGCGTTCACTCAAAATCCTACCCATCCATCGGGTATCTTTACCGAAGTCATCATCAAATAACCATTCTTACATGGTTTTTAGACGTCCTTTTAATTTATTTGGTCGTCTTAGCGAAATCCATCGCTTTTATTCAGTCAAGTCCTTTATTCTTTATTTAATTCATTTGACTTGTCCGTGTGAATTTCATCACTTGTGACTACAAACTTTTATCTCTATGCCTTAGCATTCTCATTAGTTGGTTTGTATTTTCATTTACTTTAATCTTTGTCCCTTCTCTCGGGCTCGTCATTCTAACGTAATACGCTTCCGTCGTCCAACTTGCGTTTACGTTTACTATCAAGCATCTTATTTATTTGATTCATTTGGGTACCATTTAAGTTAGTCCCATTCACCCCGCCCTTACTACATCGGACGTAAATGTAACTTGGCCAGAGTAAGCGATTAACACATGATACACATGACCTTTTTATAGTTTTCACATCACACCCTATGTAAGTAACGCCTCTATTTATTTCATATCTCTGATTTCATTTAGTAAAACTTTATTTAATTGCAAAACAACAATCATTAGTTTTACTAGTTTTACATTTGAACACATAAAATGTTTTTCTTTTCTATCGAACTATTATATAATCACATTCGTTAATGTGATCGCTACTTTTCTCAATAGCATTACATTGAGAGTTTTCCACTTAGATAATTACCCCCGTCCAAGTTTTCATATGAACCAATCCTATTATTTCTTTGTTATTCATCATCGTGAATAATACATGTTTCTATTAAACTTCTCTTGGAAATATCATCCTGAATAAATATCCTATTCAGGTTTTATCAGATATATGCAACCGTCATTCCCTACGTGATTGTTGCATATTACTTCTTATGCAATAAATTTAAAATGTGCACCTGTAAATGCTTGCCCTAACGGGCTTTCCAAGTCATTAACCTTGTTCGCGATCATCACGCGATTTAGGTCCTTAATAAGTATGCTCTGCTCGTCATACCTCGGACCGTTTCACCGTCATATCCACAATTCATTCAACTCTCGTCACCTTCAGATGCGAGTGTCCTTCAACTAAACATTTATAAAAGTTAGTAATTTCGACATTAATAAATGCCCGTATTGTAATACAAGGCTTTTTACTGTACGGGTCACGCACGTGATTTCTTAACTATACCTATCATTTTCATTGGGGTAACGTGTATTACACAATAACCCTATGTGTTGTTCACAACACTTTAATCATACTAAACCATTAACATACTTGTACTTACCGGATTTGCGATCAAGCCTCGAACCGAACACACTTTACTCTTTAACCATGAGCTCTGATTACCAACTTGTAACACCCTTACTATTAAATAACGATTTTCGTATAAATTACGAAAAATAATCATGTAACTAAATGCACATATTGTTGAATAATCTGGGCAAATTAAAACTTTTACAATTTGAAAGTAATACAATTTAATATGTATGGATTTGTCGTTTAAAATGACGACGAAACAACGTACGGAAGCTTTTATCTTGATCGTGTTCGGTTCTTCGTTGAGCTTGATCCTCATCCAGAGCCCGTAACAATCACCTATGATTAAAACCAACGTAAAAGTTAGTTTTGATAGATTAATATCAAGTTATAACAAGGTAAATGGGACCTACGGTCTGAACCGTAGGTCACGCTACAACCCAAAACAAACAAACAACCCCTCCAGACCGTAGCCTACGGTCTGAACCGTGGGTCACGCTGCAGCACAAAACAACAAACAACCCCTCCAGACCGTAGCCTACGGTTTGAACCGTGGGTCACGCTGTAGCCCAGCTATTTCTATTTTTCAGTTTTGATCCTTTTTACAAAAACTGGCGTAACTTTTGAACCGTTTATCCGTTTAACCTCACGTTTCTTCCTACGTGATCGTAATTTAGTCCTCTATCATTTGGAGTCAAAATCCACCATTTGGATTAAATTTTTTTTTTCTTTTATAGACCATTAGCTTAATATTTATTTACGAAATTATTCGACCCGTTTCAAGATTTGAGCACTAAGCTCAAATCTTGCTTATTCTTTCCACACCTCCCATTCCTACACTAGGTTTTTCATTTATCTTCCACCACAACTAAATTTGTGGTTGATTTCATATGATAAAATCTTATTTTCCGAATTATACCATTCGGTTCAACAATTTACGCAAAAGACACATTAAGGGCTTTTTAGTCAATTTAAGTCCCTCATTTTACGACGAAGGGCTTTCACTAATTATTTGACCAAAATCGCACTTTTAACTATAGCTTATTCATGCGTACCTGGCTCGGGTCATAATATCGACCCGTTTGAATACCTTTCACTATTAATCACTAGTTAATAGTAACGCGAACCTTATGTTAATTCCTGTGAACACAAAACTCAACAAGCGATTATCAAATGTTATTGTCAAATGGTGTTAACAACACCATTTGACCCATTTAGTCTAATTGACCATTCGTCCGTATGAGATGGTATTAAATTACTATTTCACCTCTTTAAACCTATCCCGGTTTTCTCTTTGAAATCTTTTTACTTAAAAACCGTTTCTTATTTGTTCGTCATTACATGACTAATTTACCATTTTACCTCTTTACCATAGTTCATGATTTCTTACCATTTTCCATTTTTCCGACTCGCATTAAATCGTGTCGGAACATCATATTCCAATCACTTAATAGAATTTATATACAATACTTGCAATTAAGTATATTGTAAATAATGTAAAGGGGCGTAAGCTTTACTTACCTCACATCCAAACTATGCTTTTCTTTTCCTTGTTGATTTGTTTGACCCGCTTCCTCCCCAAGCTTCCACCTAGCTTGTTAAGCGTCAAACTATCATCATCATTCACAAGGTGGTTAGATTAGTCATTCTAGATCATGACCTTCACACCTTATGAATCTTTTACCACTATTCTTATTGAACCTTATAATAGGTCGGTTTGACTTTTAAAAGTCAAACCACCAATTTACAAATATGGATGCACTAACAAGTTCACAAGACTCACTTTAGGCACATTATCAATCTACTTAGTGAGCATCAACTTTTGAGATGCCATATCAACTAACATGTTATCTAATTCATACCTCAAGTAACCATAAATCAACATGTAATTTTAGTCATTGTATGCACATATATACTTTGACCGTCATAACCATGGGTTTAACTCATGTGTCAAAACCCACTTCTAATCGCTTATAAAACTCTTAACAAAATCTCTAATTTGTTCAAGTAGTTCATTCATACAAGTTAATATGATGTTTATAAACACCAATACAACATCAATTTCGTTAAATCAACAAAACCCACTTAGCTCATACTTGACTAGTTGATTAATCACTAGTTTATGGCACAATTCTACAAGTTTGCATCTAGGGTTTGTTCCTAGACTTGTACTCACACCAATATCACTATAACATTCAACATTCATACTAGAATTTCATACATGCATGTTTATCACAAATTCAAAATATCACTAAACATTAAAATTCAACATACCTTGTGATCCCCTAAGCTTGGTGATCACGATTTTATTAAAAGCCCCAAATTTTAGCTTGATTTGTCTTCGATTTTGCTAGATTCTTGTGAGTTTTAGGGCTCTTGTAAGAGCCCTTTTTTGCTCCTGATGCTAATCGACCAAACACACACATGAGTGTGTGTTTTGTTGTTTTAAATCTTTTACTTATAATCATGTTTTCACACTTGGCCCCTTTTGGTCCTTGTAGTTTCAAGGATTTTTAAAGAGGATCATTAGTTCAAGTTTCTCCTTATTGTTTTACTATACAATTTACTAACTAAGTTGATATTCCTAGTTTCTTAGTAAGTTTCGGGGTATATACCCCGTTTTATTTTATGTCCCGTTAACCCAGGCCTCTTATAAACTTTGTTTTCTCAAAGCGTTTATTCTCCTTTTTAATTAACATTAGGTTTAATTATTTAAATCCTAATATTTACCGGGTTACTTTTTACCACTAACGGTATTTTACCTGTTCATTAACATTAACGTGGTTTGACTATCAAACCTGTTTTCGGGGTGTTACATGTGCTGGCAACATTTACTCCTGAATTACCATTTGAGGAGACATTTGTTGGAATGCTGGTACGCCAACCTGCATCCACTTCATCTTTGTCGATCAAGTGTGAGTACACTAGTTCAGTCTCATCATCTTTTAGATCAGGTAAAACAAAGGAATCAAACAATTTGTCATATTGGTAACCAGGATTGGGACCAAACTCAAATGGTGGAGGATCGTAACTCAAAGGAGTTATATCATAGACCACTTCCACCATCCGTTTCTTGACATTGTATACTCATTTGTTCGGAGAGCCTAGATCATAACCTAGGAAGAAACCAATTTCTCCGATCTCCCCAAACTTTGGAGCATCCGATGTCCGTCGGATAACATACTTAATCCCAAAAGGCTGGAAACCTTTCAAATTAAGTTTCTTTTTCTCAAGAAGTTCATAACAAGTTTTATCTTCCGATTTCACTGTAAGCACACGATTCAGCACATAGCATGCGGTGTTTACAGCTTCGGCCCAAAAGAACATGGGCAATTTGGATTCTGAGAGAAAGGTTCTTGCAGCCTCGATAAGGGTCCTATTCTTCCTTTCATCAACTCCGTTCTGTTGAGGAACATAAGGAGCGCTAAACTATTGAACAATACCCATATCACGACATAACTCATCTATATTTTGAATTTTAAATTCAGTTCCGTTATCACTTCTGATTCTTTTGATGGGTAATGAGTAATTTTTCTCTAATTGTTTAAACAAATCTTTCAAAGTCCTGAAAGTTTGATCTTTCAATTTTAAGAAAAATACCCATGGATATCTTGACAAATCATCTGTGACAACCAAATAGTAAGACATACCACCAATGCTAGTTACATGGATCAGACCAAACAAATCCATGTGAAGAAACTCTAGTGGTTGTTGGATAGAGTTTATGCGTTTAGGCTTATGAGATTTATGCTTCATTTTCCCTTTCTCACAGAATTTACATTTACTTTGCATGTTAAAACTACGTAAAGGAACACCCAACACCACGTTGTTCTTTATTAAGTGATTCATTTTGCGTAGATGCACGTGGCCCATCCTTCGATGCCATAGGAAAGATTGATCTTCTGTTGCCTTTGAAAGCAGACACATCGCTGGACCAGAGGAGTTCACAACCGGACGCATGTCCATCATATAGGTGTTGTTCACTCTTGGAGCTCTCATCACGATCTAATCTTCAAGAACTACAAATCCCGGCTTAAGAACGAAACAAGCCTTATCTGTGAAATGCATTGTATACTTATTATCACAGATCTGAGATACTAACAACAAGTTGTGCTTCAATTCTTCAACATAGTTCACCTTGTGCAAGGTGATCTTGTCGTTTGACACGGAACCTTCACTCGTGATGTATCCACCCTTTTCACCCGCAAGGTTAACATAACCACCACGAATCAATTTCACATTTTATAACAATTCTTTGGTTCCCGTCATATGCCTGGAACAGCCACTATCGATATACCAAATATAGATAGCTCTCTTCAGTTGTTCCTGCATTCTCAAAAAGGAAATCACTTAGAATGGGGACCCAAGCTGTGACGGTCTTGGGTTGTCCAAATTTATCAACAAACGAAAATTCCTTGAAATAACCATCTTCGTTGTTGTTTCTAACATTTCCACCACGGTAATTGTTAGAATATCCACCCACAAATCGAGGATTGTGCGGAGTTTGATAACGGTTATTGTACCCATAATTTCCACAAAAACGATTACAAGAGTTTTGATATCCGAAGTTTTGACTATGCTGAGGTCTAAAACTTCTATCAAACCTTGGTTGCTCGTTATCATGAAAAACATGTCGTTGTTGGTATCCCGAATGTTGTCTTTGACCATGAAATCTGGCCGGTGAAACGTTTCGGTTATCAATGTAACAATTTTGAGCATGAGGTCTACCATTGTGGTTGTAAGAACCTCCAGATTGTTGATCTTGTTCTTGTGGTCCGAAAGTTTGTAGGATCGATTTGACGATCAAGTGAGTCAATTAAAGTCAATACACCACTGTTTGAGTGGCGGAAACAAACAAACAGTGTTGAATCAGAGAGAATTGAGTAGAAAACAGAAGAATATCACTTTAATACTTGTTTCTCATTCATATATCACTTGAAAATCCAGCAGCAGTTCGGTACACAACTGATGGAACTGTTACAAATGAGAAACTAGAACACCCTATATATAGGCTATGGAGTTCGCTTGAAACACACATGTTCCATTCAAGAGAACTTACTTGTATTATATTGAAACCTTTCAAGCGAACTTATAATAAACAAACATAATTGTTACTGTTTCGAGTATATGCATCATATTTTATGTAATGATGCTATTCCATGATGCAAGAGTGATGTCACTTGTATGTTGCCATCATCAATAATGATGACATCATTCTTGTTCAGAACCGCAACGAAACCATGACTCGATTTAAGACGAAGTCAATAGACATATGCACCAACAGTCTCCCCCTTGGATGTTGACGGAGTCTTCAGTACGAGACATTAGTACGTCAAAACTTCAGTCTTAATCTGTGACACCTGTGTCACTTCAACCATCCAACAAAAGACAAACCAATGAAATATTGTATTTCATACTTGGGATTTGTAAAAATATGTGTATCGTTTGTACATATCAACTCTTGTTCGATTTCAAGCTCTAAATCGCTTCCTAGAAGGTTATACGCGCGCTGATGCGTAAATATAACCAGTTTAAGGCAATGAACACTTCGGAATAGTGAAATAGGCTTAACATACCTTAAATAACCTTTACATAACTTAGAAATAAGTTTTGAAGGCTTTGGTATGGCAAAAACAAGTTAATTCGCTTACAGGGACTAAACTTGACAAACTACGAAAGTATGCCAATTTGAACTGTAACAAACATTCTGGAACATGACCATAAGTTAAACATACCATAAATATCCTTTACATAGCTTAGAAATAGGCTTTAAGGGGTTCGGTGTGCTAAAATAAACTTTTGGGTCATTCAGGGACTAAAAGCGTCAAAAAGTGCACAAGTTTGCACTTTCGCGCATAACTTACGTTCTGAATACATCCGGACATCCAAAAATTTATGTAAGCACTAAAATATTTTATTTTAGTGTTTGGCATAAGAAAAATCCATTCGTCACGCCATTTGGATCGTTTTTCGCGCTTATGCGCATTCCGTCGTAATTAACCGAACAACGCAATCGTACGGCCAAACGAACCGACATCCGAGATATTTTTGAGCACATTTTAAGTTCCCTATACTTTAACTTCATTTTAGAGCTTTGAAATGGGGTTAACGGGCCTTAAACGCGTCGGAAATGACCTTATAACACAACAGGGACCAAAACTGTAAATCTGCCAAACTAGGTCCTTGCGCACCTCAACAATGGGAGTGTTGCGGTGCGCAAGCAGGGGCCAGACGCAGCAAATCGTTTTTCAGCTGCTGTTTCCAGCCTTTTGACCCTTCCCAAGGGCCAATACCACATGTCAATCTCTTGTGGTGAGCAATATGAGCTACCACAACATTCCGACAAGTGTAGGGATGTGATCATTCCCTCTTCTCCAAGAAACGATCCTAACGGTGAACCAAAATCTATAAATACCCATCACATTTTCACTCATTCCTCACAAGAATCTGATTTGAGAAGCTCTAAGTTGAAACCTTTGTTTCATACCTGAGCTACTTGAATCAAGATTAGCATTCGGGGACCCTTTGTAAGTGTTCTTTTGTTCCTTTATTGCTTTTCGAGTTCGAAAGTCGAACTTTGTTTGACTTTCTGCATTGACCAGTTTATGGTCAATGCGAAGTTCGTTTGAACTTCACAACGTGATTGTAATCACGATGGTTATAGTCCCTTGAGACTATGCCTACTGATTACCACGTTATCTAGGCTCAGTGGCGAGTCGTAGTTTCGGCCAAAATGCGCATTCTTGCGTATTTTGTAACCAAACTACTCTTAGGTATCAAAACCATTTGTTTTGATACCAAACCTGTTTTCTAAACTTAGTTAAGCATGTTTTAACATGCTTAGCTCGTCACTTTTAGTTTAGTGCTTATATAGGGTCGTAAGGTAAGCGATCTAAACAATCGCTTATACTTTCGAACCCGACCTGTTTGGTCGATCATTAGGATCCGACCAAGCACATTAGGTGACCATAGTATATAGGGAATAACCTTCCGAGGTTATACCTTATGGTCGCTTCGTTTAAGTAGTTGTATGATAGGTAGTCTATATGCCTTAGGTAAATTACCAAAATACCCCTTTGATGCCAAAATTCATTTTAAACATATGTAACATAACCAATGACCTCTAAACTGATTTATCAACAATATTAAACATGTTAAGGCATATTTTACTTGTCATAGGACTAGTTAGGCGTTCCGAACGCGTTTTACGCGAACGACGCGTTAAAGTAACATAAGCTACCTAAACGGGTCGTAATGGGTCGTAAGCACTTAGGTTAGGTTTCATTTAGTATGTAGGCTTTGTTAAACCATACTACATGAGTTCCTATACTCATTTGGTTTACGAGCCTCATTCTATCTGATCTTCCGATTTAGGTCCGGTTTATTAATGTAGTTACCTATATTAGGTGCCGTTTGATATTCCATGATCTCTAGCATTGCTTGGTGGTTATCTTAGGACTTCTGAGCAATCTCAAGTGAGTACATAGACCCCTCTTTTACTGTTTTCCAAACATTTTGGGGTGAAACACATGTGCCTACTTGTTACTTTCATGCTTTCCTGTTTTCACATCATATACTTGCTATGTTCATTAGTACATTTATAGTACATGATTTACATCACATTTCATGCTATGTATGTCCATTGTGTGCATACTTAGTACATTGTTTTACATTACATTTCATGCTATGTATGTCCATTGTGTGCATAGTTAGTACATTGTTTTACATCACATTTCATGCTATGTATGTCCATTGTGTGCATACTTAGTACATTGTTTTACATTACATTTCATGCTATGTATGTCCATTGTGTGCATACTTAGTACATTGCTTTACATCACATTTCATGCTATGTATGTCCATTGTGTGCATACTTAGTACATCGTTTTACATTACATTTCATGCTATGTATGTCCATTGTGTGCATACTTAGTACATTATTTTACATTACAATTTGTTGCATATGCTCATCCAGCATATAGCATATGAACACATTATATTACATTATGTGAACCATTTGACAATAGACATTTGACTATACATAAACATTTCTACAATTGTTAAACATTACATCTTGATGGTTTGGTTTGGGTAAGTGATTTAAGTAACGAGGCGTGTGTAATATGATACAAGCATGGTGGATACGCCGCTGGTACTTCCTATATATAAGTGTTTGTATGGTATTACATATCGTAGCGTTATTTGAATCATTTCAATTTGAGACATATAACATTTTATACAAATAACATACTTTTCACAAGACATTGTTTTACAAACAACTTATCTTATACAAACTCATTTTACATGGTTATTCATTTAACCATACATTATTATACATATCATCTGATCTTATCGTTTTTCAAATGATTTACAAGACAAAGCAAATTACAAGGTTCATGACTAAACATTTTCTCAAACATAAGTCATGAATTCTGTTTTCACAAAACCTATGTATCTCACAGGCATTTTTATGCTGACGTACCTATTTTCACATGTGTTTTCAGGAGATGATGCATAGGACTTATCGAGACATACTTAGGCGGACATGTGCCTTAGTGACTTAAAACGAGACAAGAACTAGTTAATTTTTGTTATGTACTCTTTGTTTCTTGTTTAAAACAATGTAAACTCTCTTGTTTGAATAATAAAACGAAACTTCTATTGCATTGGTTTGAAACAATTAATTCTGTTACAACACTCCCCGACGTTTCCGCCATTTTTTGTATGTTCTACGTGGTCGGGGTGTGACATAATCAGTCTTTACACTTTCCAAAATATTTGACGCTGAAGCATCCTTCAAACTCTTTCATTCTCTTCAAACACCATCATCAGCTATTCTTCAGAATCTGAGTCTGGCTCTTTCACTCTTCAATCTCCCCTTTACTAACAGACTTCCCCTTAAGTTGTTCAGGGATCGCAATCTGTCATAGCACTTTCACAGGATCTGAAACATCTCCTGGCTCTCCGTAGCAACATGATCAGAAACCTGGCTTTTACGTCTACAGACTCCCCCTTTCGACAATCTGGGATCGCAGTCTGGAATTCACTTGCTGCATACCTGCATATACTCTAACCAATAGTAAGATAAACTTTATGCTTACCACTTGAATTTAAAATGATTAAATTGGTTTCAAATTAATGATCCATTTATCCATTTCAAAAACATTTCTCAACTCAAATAAACTTTCCCAATCCAATATCATTCATCATGTTTAGCACTTGGGATTTTGAAAATCAGCTCTTCAACATCAGTTGTCGAAAATCTTTTTGGCTTTTTCAAAAAAATATGCTAAAACACACTAAAATCTTTTTGGATTTTTGTTTTTAATGAAATGCAGTAAAGAAATATATACAGACAATATTTTTGTGAGTTTGTGTGAGAGGATCATATCAGTTTATGAGACATATAATCAACACCGTTAAGCTTTAAACATTTTAAGTTCTAAACGATTCACGTAGATTGACGATATTGTTGTCCACTTAAACTCAATCTAAAAACTTTCGAAATGCTTACCGATATGTTAAGGTATATTAATTTTGCACTAAGTTCTTATGGACCCCACGATCTCAGCATATCCCCTCATCATGCAATACACTAACTCGAGTAATGCTTTTAAACTTTCATCTACTGTGATATGTGCGAAAACAACGCAAAATGTTTAAACATTAACAATCAGGTCGATCTTTCGATACGCAGAGAAAGTCCAATGTTTAAACAAAATAAGAAATAAAAAACAAGTTGAAATTGTTTAGGCTTTAACCACCAGTTCGATACTCACGTATACGCAGAGGTGATCCAAAGCTTAAACGAAACACCAAAGAAAATAAAGCAGAACGTTTAGGCAATAACATCCAGGTCGATACTCACGTATACGCAGAGGATGTCCAATGCTTAAACAAAATAAAGAAATAAAACAAGTTTAAATCTTGGAAAAATGAAATGCACAATCACAGCGACTTTTTAGCAAAGTTGTGAAAGTTCACAGACTTAACCAGTTTTATGTCTTTCGACAATCAGCGATTACTGAGTAGGCACACAATCAAGAAGGACAAAACTAAGTACTATGCTTTCAACTGTGTTTCCCACTAGAACTAGGCTTTTTCATTTAACTTTGTATCGTTCTCGCAAATCTACTAGTTTAGCTGAGCCTATCGTCACATCTTTAGTGAGACCATTTATCACATTTTAACTTTCCATTTCTTTAGCATGCTGTGACAGTCTAACTGATGTACTATCATTTCCTCTTTTTCACAACAAAACTCATTTTTGAATTTTTCAATGTTTTTGACATTTTCAAATTTTCTAATTTTTTTAAAATTTTTACTCCCCCTAAAATCAAAATATGTTTCAATTTTGATTTTCCGGGAAAATTTGAAAAATACAGCAGTAAACTATACAAACAAAGTGACAAACTGATGAGAATTGCCTCAATTCGCCATCCACTTGGCTTAAACAGTCAGAACTCCCCCTGACAACAAACTATTTTCCCATTATGATTTCAAAACACTTAAGTTTGTTTTAATCAAAATGGTTTTTCCGGAAAATTAGTTTTGTTTGCCATTTCACAACCATAGGGTTCAATTCATCACACTGTTTTCAACCATTTGTAGGTTTATCACAAAAACAATTTCCAACAATCATACCACTTGTAAGATAGTTAAATCAAGTACAACTTAATGTCCTTGATTAACCACTTGTAAGTCGAAATATCACCAGAGTGAATTTCTCAAGAAATATGCCAATTCCTGCTCCACGATTACCAACTTGGGAGCTCCGGCAAGTCATGTTTTTCAGTTAAAGAGATTTACCCAAGCCTGACGGTCCTTGGTTGTATTTGAGTTATTTTCATTCGGGGTTTAAACATTCATTTTTGTTTCATAAAATTCTTTAACCCCTTTTACCTTACCCTCAACCATCTTTCCAAAAATATTTTTTACTTTGCTATTGAAAGCCTTTTCGATATCAAATTCTTTCTTTTCGGAATAGAACTGATTCGAAATTTTCACTTTCCCATCTTTTTGTTTAAAATTTTCATTCCACAATGGTGGAAAGTTCATATCATCCATTGGCGTAACTGAATTTTCTCCTTTTTGATCAACAAATGGCTCCTCTGATTTTGACGAATCAGATTCATTGCCAGAACGTGGCTCTTCTGACTTTGACAAGTCAGATTCATTGCCAGGAACTTTTTCTTTCTTCACACACCATTCTGTCCTCAGATTTGTATCTGATGAATTCGTTTTGCTTGATTTGTCATTCTTTGGAGAGCAAGACGATTTATCAGAACTTTTATCTGATTTTCTTGTTGTATCCGAGGATAAAATCCTTTCGAGATACTCTCGTGCTTTTTTTCTTTTCTTTCTCAGTCGGTCTTTCTGCCCTTGTGAAAGCTTCACTTTCTGTTCTTTCACCTTCTGTTCTTTGGGCTTTTCTTCGACCTTGACTGATTTCTTCATCTTTTTCTGAGATTCAGCCCTCGATCTTTCCATTGATCTCATTGGGCAATCTCTTGCAATATGTCCTTTGATTTGGCAATTATAGCATCTCCTCGTCTCAAACCACTGATTCTGGCGGTTAACAGCAATGTGTCCTTGAACACCACAAGTGTAGCACACTCTATTATCGTACCATTCACCACTTTCATACCAAACGTTCAGATCATAACATTGTCTGGCTTTGTGGTAATCATCACTCCTCCTGAAAGCTGGATTTATCTTTGAAGCACTGTGGTCAAACCTGCACCACATATCACCAACTTTTTGTGAGTTTTGGTTTTTCAATTTTTGTGGTTTTTTATCTTGATTGGATGATTGAACTGATGAGCTTTTATTGTTGTTTTGAAAATTTTTCGAATTTTTAACATTTTGTTTTTGTTCTACATTCTTCTTAACAGGTTTTTGCTTTGAGCATTCACCTATTTCAGTCGAATGTAAAACAGTTTCTTTAATTTTTTCTTTTAATTCCAAAAATATTTTCTTTTTCTCTTTTTCATCATCAGCTTTATCATCACAATCTTTAATTATGACTTTGTCATAATTTGTGACATTGTCACTTATTGGAACAGAATTGATCGGTTTTGGACAGATATAATCTGGTACTGATGAATTCACAAAACCTTTCAATTTCTTTTCAAGCTCATCAATTTTATTCCTAGCAATTTCAGCTTCATTTTCAAGGCGAATGATTTTCTGAAGATGAGAATTTATTTCAATCTGTTTTTCAAGATTATTTTTAAAAATAACAGATTTTTCATCTTCTAAAATCTTCATTTGACTTTGAAAATCTTTTTCTATTTTCAATTTTTCATTTTCAAAATCTTTTTCCTTTTCTTTCAAAATTTTGTTTTCCAATGTCAAACTATCCAAATCAATTAACAGTTTGACATTTTCAGATTTCAATTTCTCATAATTTTCCTGCAGTTCAAGAATCAGTTTATCATCAGATTTCTTCTCATCCTTCAAATTTTTGATTTCCAATGTCAAACTCTCCAAATCCTTCAAGAGTTTGGCATTGTCTGATTCAGATTTTTCACAGTTTAAACACTTCTCTCCTGAATCAGACTTCAATTTTCTAATCTTTTGAAACTCAAGTTCTTGAGCTTGAATCTTCTCGATGAAACCACTAAGATTCATATAAGCAAAATTTGTATTGTTTTTTAATACCATCAAATAAGTACCCCACTCATCATATGGCAATGCGTCTGCCAATTTATCGATCCACTCCTCATTGGTCTTAGTTATCCCCAATCTCCCCATCTCAATAACTAAAGGGCAATATCTTTCAATCAATTGTTTTGTAGACTCTCCCTTGATACCAATAAAACTATCAAACTTCTTCTGTGCAATATAAATCTCAGAACCCATGTTTCGGTATTGAAAGATTCTCAAAGACGGATTTTCAAACGATACAAAAATTCACTCAACCTAATATCAGTTTAATCACTTTATCAAACCACTGAATCAGATGAATATCCGAGTGAGTGACAAAAATCCGGTGACAAAGGATCAGGTGAGGATTTGCTCGGGCGAGTATCCGATGTTTGACAAATACCTCGGATTACCTGCAAACAAACAAATAAACGATCAATTGTAAACTAACTGAATACATGAAATTGTGTGTTAATGAAATCAATCTAAGACTCGTATCGAAGATTTGCGGAATCATTCCAATGTTGTTTGAGTGAAATCACTGAATGAATGGGCCTGAAAATGGACTGATACAGTTGTTAATAAATGGGTCGATCAAATGTTTCAATATCTCAATCACATGTGCCGCCAAACTTTACAAATTTCAAACCTATTGGGTCTCAAAAATGTATGGCAAACAACAACTAGAAACACTACAATTTGATTACACTTTATGAACTTGGCTGACAACTTTCAAAAGCTCACATGCAAACTTACAAACTTACCCAACGACAATTAGCACATGCAACTTGAATTCTATTGGACCTCACAAATTGAAAACCATTTTCAATGTTTAGTAATAGCCGACACTTTTATCTATCAACTCAATTTTCAAAACACATGGGCCACATATCTTTACCCTAATTGGACCGATATAATTGCTTTATCACATGTAATCACATGGGCCTTCACATTAATTGCTTTATCACATGTATTTATTCAGTTTGTAAACAATTTATTTAACCGATGGATTTCACATGCAGACAATAAATTTACGAGACCTGGAATCACATGCACTTTTCTCGTGAATGTTGATTTATTCAATTAATGTTCACCTACACACTGACACAGAACACATGATTTCTTTTCCCAATTACTGACAACCTTGTAAAATGTTTCACACAAATCACATATACACGCAATACAGATTTATTTCAAACGATTTTCAAGCGGAATCCGATAGATTTTCAAGCGATATCAAATATTTTCAAGCGAGACCAGATCTTTTCAAGTGAAACACTCTAGTTCGCTTCAAAATGCCACAATTTTCAAGCGAAACCTACTTGTTCGTTCAAGCGAAATGAGGTTTTCAGGCCATTTTTATCTGTTTTACTCAGAATTTTAATCTGATTCTCTCAAGGGTTTATTAAAACACACTTTTACACACACTGTCCAAAACTCAATCCATTTTGTCCGTTCAAATGTCCAGAAATCAAATTTTGAGTAGAAAAAGCTACTGATTCAAGTGTATTGGCTCATAACTGGCTCTGATACCAATTGTAGGATCGATTTGACGATCAAGTGAGTCAATTAAAGTCAATACACCACTGTTTGAGTGGCGGAAACAAACAAACCGTGTTGAATCAGAGAGAATTGAGTAGAAAACAGAAGAATATCACTTTAATACTTGTTTCTCATTCATATATCACTTGAAAATCCGGCAGCAGTTCGGTACACAACTGATGGAACTGTTACAAATGAGAAACTAGAACACCCTATATATAGGCTATGGAATTCTCTTGAAACACACATGTTCCATTCAAGAGAACTTACTTGTATTATATTGAAACCTTTCAAGCGAACTTATAATAAACAAACATAACTGTTACTGTTTCGAGTATATGCATCATATTTTATGTAATGATGCTATTCCATGATGCAAGAGTGATGTCACTTGTATGATGTCATCATCAATAATGATGACATCATTCTTGTTCAGAACCACAACGAAACCATGACTCGATTTAAGACGAAGTCAACAGACATATGCACCAACAAAGTTACATGAGTTGGTTGTCGATCAGGGGTTTTCTGATGACTTTCATGTTTAGCTGAAGAACTTTCCGATCTAAGATCTGAACCACAACGGCTATCATCATCTGAAAAGTCGGTTTCCTGATCCTTTTGTTTTTTATTTTAACCTTTGGTTTACAAACTGGTTTGCTTTCTTGTTTTACAACCTTAGGTTTTTCTCCCTTTTGTGTTTTACCACTTTTCTTATCATTCTTTTTAAGTTCATTTTGTGCTTTGGTGACAAAAGGTTTATCAAGAACATTATCAACATGACTCTTTCCATTGTCGTTCGGACAATTTGTAGCTAAATGTCCTCTCAAACGACATTTGTAGCATCGTCATTTATCAATCTTTTCATTATTTTCTTGTTGATCATCCTCATGTTGATTGTTTGAGGATGAGGATGCTTCGTTTGAGCCTTTTGCTCTTTGTTTCACAAAGTCAGAATTTGAACCATTTCAATCTTTTCACCTTCTTTGTTAAAGCTTTCACCTTTCACAAAGTTGGTTTTTGAAATGTTTTTAACATTCATTTTACCGTTGTTGTTAGGCTTTGACTTTTGAAAATTTTGAACTTGATTTAAGGCTTCCAAAATCTTTGAGTTAATCAAATTTTCAATTTTGCTCAAATCAATTTCGTTTGTTTTAGAATCACTCGAACTCTTTTGTTCTGAATCTGATTCAGATTTGGATTCAGACTCTTCTTCACTCAAAGGATCAACAGTCAATGGAGCAGTCGGAATGAAATCTGCAATTTCAGGATCAATCGAAGGTGTCGATGTATAGTTGTGGTTAGTAGGTGGAGGAACCTTCTTGTAACCAACACGAAACATCTCATCTTCTGAATCTTTGAGACAAAGGTTGTTTATGCAAAAATTCATCACATCTGACGAACTTTCGAATTTCTCAAGTTTTCACTGCAGATCAAAAATCAAGTTATCTTTGTCTAAAATTATTTTGTTATTTTCTAAAATAGTGTTTTGACAAGTTTCAAGTTCAATTTTTAAATCTTGATTCTTAACTGTCACTTGAGCAAGTTGTTTCTCAAACTTAGAGATGTCCTTTTTCAAGGTAATCACCTGACTTCTATGTTCTTTGTCGGCACTCGAAAGCGTCATAATTAACTCTCTAGATTTCTCCAGATCAGTAATCAAATTACTGTTATAGAGTGCGTATTTGTCACACTTAGCGATAAAGTCTACGCATCTAGCACATCTTTTATCAGCAGGTTTAGATTGTACCTCGATGTTAGCCATGAAAGCTTGATCCGAGCTTCCTGCTTTCGTCTTTGCCATTTCTTCATCAGCAAAGCGTTGCATTTCTTCGGTTGTGATTTTGAACTCAAACCGATCACTTTCATCTTTCTTTTCCTTTTTTCTTTCTGCTTTCTTCTTCCTCATTCTATCTTCTCTTGTTTTCCTCAGTTTCATGATTCTATCCATTTCCATATTCCAATTTTTCGGTAAAAATTTAGAAACTTTTCTACCTTTTTGAATTCGGTATACAATCCTGGTTGCCTTCGATCAAACTCACTTAATAAATGGTAAAATTTGTTTACCGGATCATCCAACGATTCACCTTTCATAGCTTTAAACACTACGAATTGAGTCTTTAGCCGATCGAGTCTCTTTTTCTTGAAAATCTCGTTTCCTTCGTACGTGTTGCTCAAACTGTCCCACAATTCCTTTGATGAGTTTTTGTTACCGAAAGTGTGTAGGATAGATTGTGGTAACGACATTGTAATCAAGGACATTGCCTTCTCTTCGCATTCGTAATACTTTCTTTGATCATCAGTTAAAGCGAGATAACTGGTAATAGTTAAATTGCAAACAGGTTCTCCGCCAAGACCTGGCGTCATACATAACCACATTCTTACATCTTTTGCTTTGATGTACCTTTCAAACCGTATCTTCCATTCATGATAATCTAACTCATTCAACAACAAGGGAGGTTTATTACTGCTTCCAACTTCGTTGTTGTGTCTGATACTTTGAACAACGGTGTTCAAATTGTTTGCCATCTTTACTATGTCTTTGTTTCAAAAACTATTAACACTTACTGATGTAAACCTCAACAAATCAACAAATACGGACCAAACACTCTTAGAATCAACAAGTTCTGACAAACACTTAAGAAATACGGACAAGACTTGATTGTTAAGTGCTGAAAAATTATAAATGGGGACAAGAAATCAAGTATAAGTGCAGATGATTATGTAGAAATAGTTATGTGCTGATAACAAGTAATTGCGGACAACTTGAAACAAATGCGGAAGAGCAAATTTACACCTAAGTGCAGACAACTATATCAACTACAAGTGTGGATAACTATTTCAAATAATATGTGCGGACATAACATATCTTTTAAGTGTCGACATAGAACTGAGTGCGGACATAGAACTAAGTGTGGATGACCTTGTGAATGAGCACAAGTTGATTAAGTTCGGATAAAGGTTAAATGCGCACAAGCTGAGTTAAGTTCGAATAAAGGTTAAATGCGCACAAGATTGATTTAAATGCGGATAACAACTAAAACCTAAGTGCGGATGAATAAGTTCTGATGAATAAGTGTAGATGAATAAGTTATGATGAAAACCATAAACTCTGACAATGTATTTTAAAGAAATTCGGACAAAACCACAAGTACTGACCAGGGTTTATCCAAATTCGGACAAAACAACCTCTGAATTTATTTCCCAAGTGTGACCACACATTAGGTCATCAATAACGTCAGAAGAACAAATACGGACAACAATCCCAAAATAGATCTGAAAACAAATGATTGCTTACCTCAGCAATCTTCTTCAAAAACCCAGAGAATTTGCAGAAAATTTTTAGATCTGACACAATCTAAGCACAATCTCAGCAATCAAATCAAGCACAAACACTCACAAACAAAAACCTAATCACCATCCATCATGAAAAATCAAGAAACAAATGAAGAATCCATGAAAAACATGCGAAGAGTATGAGAAAACCCTAGAAAATTGAAAACCCACTAGAATGAACAAAACCGATCAAAATATAACCTCCGACATGAAGTCTACAGTGGTAAGAGCACTCTATATACAGAGCCTTCACTGATACCACTTGTAAGGTCGTCTTCCACTACGAGAAGCACCTCGAACACACGAACCCGGACCGCTCGACACACACGCGATGTGCGGAAACTATCGTGTGACTCGTACCGCTCAGTAGATCTCGTACAGAAGGAGTAGAAGATGAGAGAACCGATCAATTTGTGAATACACTGAGTATTCACAGATCACAATCACACACACTGAAGAACACACAAAGTTAGGGTTTGTTTCTCTCTCTAGAACAATCTTGCATAGAAAGTTTTCTCCAAAAAGCCTTTTTCATTACTACTTATTGCATACATCCACTTAGTATATATACAATCTTAGGTGCGGACACTAAAGTCCTTACAAAGAAACCCTAGTCTGTGTATAGCTCTAAATACGGACAATACAATAAGTAACCTTTAAGTACCTAAATTCGGACATCCTTTATGAACTTATAAGTTCTGACAAGTTCAATCCATAAATTCAGACATATAGCATGAACTTATAAGTTCTGATAACTTATACTCACAAATTCGGACAACATAGACACATATCTTGTCCGCATTTGTGCTTTGTAAACACATAAACTTTCAACAAATTCCATAACAGTCCCTGAAGATTCAATCTTTGGTAGCATCCAGCAATTATCAACCAAGGTGCATTACAGTCTCCCCCTTGATACATTCGGGATCTGCAAATCTTCATCGAATCTTCGAGTAGCAGCATCCAACATTTATCATCCTGAGGTGCATTTACAGAAATCATTGCTCTAATCAGTTTACATCGATCAGAAACTAATAGATTCAAATATAAACACGATTAAGTGATTAACAGAATCCAAACACACACAGATTCAAATATAGAAAGTTACTGATATAGAGTCAACAATCAACTATAACAACCCGACTTTTCGGATCATTACCCGTTTGCTTTTGCTTCGACTTGTAACCATCTTGTAATCTGAGATTCGATATAAATAGAGGGTTAGGTTATACTAAATACATTTTCATCACACCGCACCGCTACACGTTTAAAACGCTTATTAATCACAATGCTAACGCAACACGAATTATAGAGAATTATTCTATTTAAATTGTCGTGTTTGTTTATTTGGTTATCATACGCCTTCGCACACGCTTATCACGACTAACACGCTAAATTGCCAACGCTGTTATTAGTAGTAGTAATGTTATGATGTGTGCTTTTATGTGCCTTACTTGTGTGTGCTATATATGGTTTTGGTTGATACTCGCAAACGCTATCGCAACGCTATTCGCACAACTCGATTTATCACGATAAAACGCAACGCAGCGCCTAACAAAGGAACCAAAGTTGGAAAACTAACAAGATCCAAACTCACCGTCTGAATGGGCCATCCGCCCGGATGGAGCCCATCCGTCCGGATGGAGCTCATTCGTCCGGATGGGGCCCATCCGTCCGGATAACGCCATCCGAACACCGACAGTCGCGCACCGCCTTAACTCTCACCCTCACCTATAAATACCAGCCGTACGCCCTCATTTCAACACTTTGCACACCCGTCCGCTCTCAAACACTCCCAAGCTTTCAGACGCGATTCAAGACCTATTGGTAAGCTTTTCTCTCAAATCTTCTTCAATCTTCATTCTAAATCACTTCTACTCCATCTTCTTCATCAAAATCACACACACACCTTAACTATTTCTCGAATTCACTGATTTTAGACCTCTCGAAGGTGGTTGCCACTCATTTTACTTAAGCAACCTGTTGTGGAACATCATTCAATCGAGATTGGTTCAAGATCTAAAGGATTTTCACACTTTTCAACTTATTTATGAATGATTTCAACACTTTTCTACTAGTTTTGAACTTTTCTTTGCTTTTTACACAATGTTGATGGAATCGGGACTCGGTCAGGCTCCCGACTCGTTCCCTAGTTAGAAGCCGGCTAGAAAACTGATTTCCCTAAAGAGATGGACCGATTAACGGGTTAAACATGAATCTTCATCAAGAACAACACATTTTTCCGAATGGGCTCCGGCCGGATGAACTGAATTTTGTATTTTCCGTTGTTTGACACGTCTTCACGCCGTCTCCGTTAAACTTAAAACCTATGTTTAGAAAACTTTACGAAATTTCGAACACAGACCATCCGTTTGAATGGACCATGTCCATCAGTCCAGATAGGCTTTGCACTCACTCCAAGTATTTTCCTTTATTTTAAAACATCGGTTTTACTTCAAGTTTTTATCGTTCAAAACGAAACAGCCCACCCGACCGAATGGGGGTCCATCCGTCCAGATGGTACCCATCCGTCCGGATGGCATTGTCAAACACTTAACCCGCTCGACATTCCGCTCACAACTGTTTAGCCCTGAGGAATACTTATGTTCTATTTCCGTTCACATGCTAACTCAGCGCTCCCTTCAATCCAACCGGATCGTGTTTATCTGTTAAAAACGCACAGTGAGTATACTCGAACCCATTTTCATTAAACGCACTTTTGGGTGTTACATACGTTCTTTATCAAAACACAACACACAACGCAAACACTTTATGAACGCTAACCGCTCCGGCATGCTATATGTGATTTGTTGAATGCTTGTTAACTATGCTTATACAGTGTTACACTAGACCACCTTTAGCAACGATAGTACTATAGTTAGGACTCAGCACCTGTTGTGAACAGGGGTTGCTAAGGATCACATTACTTTACTTCACGTGTTCGCTACGGTGAACATGTGTTGTGCATACTCTACATCACAGTCACGTGGTTAGGTGGTATCATTGTTGATAGTTACTTGCTTCGCCCGTTACGTTTTACATGCTGGTTTTGCGTAAACGCTTTTTATACTATATATATGCAAACTTGTGTACTCACATTTACATTTTATGTATTAACTTTTATTTTAACGTATGTGACAGGTTGATTGGATGTTATGCTGCAAACAAGTAGGAAGTCTAGAAACACACCAAATAAAATCTTAGTTGTCGGAATGGATATTTGTTTTTTTGAGCCTGGTTATCCGTAATGACTATTTGTGGAATATTGTTTAATAGTATGGGATATTAAACCTTTTAAATATTGCCATTTAATAGTTGTTATGGATTCTCTTGAAAAATCTGTTTTGCTCAGTGCCACGCCCCGATGATTCCGCCATCGGTTGGGGTGTGACATCAACGATACGAGTATATCTACTACATTAGAGCTAAAAAATTATATACAAATGAAGAATGGGATGGAAAAATACCTCGATTGATAGGGTGGATTCTGAATGATCGGTGGAAAGGAAAAGAAGTGGATTCTAGGGTTTTTATAAATAGAAAACGTGTGAAAGAGATGAAACCCCTTCGGTTTATTAATCTATAACTTCATAGACCCCTGAAATCTTTAAATTTTCGATCTAATTTACCACATGTATGTAGAGTTGTATGAATTTGAGATGTAGAGTTGTATGAATTTGAGCTATGGAACTGGAGAGTTATATGAATTTGAGAAGTAGAGTTGTAATGGTGATGGTAATGGTGGTTGGCTGATGATGATGGTGGAGAAAAGGTAAAGTGAGAGAGACAGAGAAAGAGAAGAGGGTTGAGAGAGAGAGAGAGAGAGAGTTGAGAAATGAGGTTTATTTTCTTTATAAGTTTAGAAAATTCTTTTTGTTTTAAATAAAGGTGTGAAAAGACATAAATGCCTTCACATGGGGTTCAAGTGACATCTTTTAACGTTTAAAATTAACTTGGTTAGTGCTAAAGGACCTAGGATGTAATGAGTTTTACAAAAAAAAAAAAAAGATTATGACTATAATTATTGAAGTATCCATTGCAATCCAATACAAAATAAAGGACGAAAAGTGTAATTTACCCTAAAAATTAAAATGTGAGAATGTATATAGATTTTAATAGAACTTAAATTATTTACTTTGGTACAACATAGGCGTTAACCAACAACACACTCATGAAATCACCACCACCGCTGCCAAGCCAACATCAATAATGCCCTTTGTGGGACGGTGTGCCACGCCCAAAGGGATGATGTTGCACCCAACCCATGCCTATAACAATCAACCTTATCGACCCTTTACATTTAAATTATGTAACATCTAATAGGGGTGAATGTGATCATGTGGGTATGTTTGAAATTCAACATAACCAACTCCATGCCCCCTCCCCCGTCATCTTGTGCGGCCCCCAAAATTTTACATCTCTATAAATGACCAAGTTATCCTGATTGTCTGTAAGCAAATCGAACACAAACATTTGAAGTGGAACCATATTATGTAAACACATGACCCAGAGTGGTCGTAGCCACCGCGTGGTGAGGATGGTGTTGAAAGACTGACGCTGCGTGAAGCCATTAATTATTATTAATGTAATTTTTATTATTAAGATTCTTATTTTTAGGTGGTGTTTATTTTTCTAAAAAAAGATCTACGCAGACTCTTTTGACTGCACAGTGCAGACCACGTGCAGACATTGTCATTTGCAGACTGTTTGTTTTTCCGAAAACGTTTCATTAAAATACGTTTACGCGAGCTCTTCTTGGTGCAGACTTGAGACAGCCACTTCTAAGATCTTCTAAGGTCTACAAAGGGTTAAATACAACCACCCACCACACCACTGTCCACCACCCACCACCGTCCATCACCACCACCGTCCACCAACCACCACCGTCCACCACCCACCACCACCACTGTCCAGCACCCACCATCGTCCATCACCACCACCACCGTCCACCAACCACCACCGTCCACCACCCACCACCACCGTCCACCACCCACCACCGTCCACCGTCCACCACCCACCACCACCGATGGGTCTGCCTGAGACCCGAAGCTTTTTGGATGGGTATACTCGATACCCAAAGAGTATGGGACCAGGTATGAGATTAGGAAAAAAAATTATTTGGCGGGTATGAGATTAGGTGATACCTAACCCGATTGCAAGAAACAAACATATACCTGAAGCATACACCTGAAAACGTTTATGATATATATCTATATATATATATATACATATATATATACATATATATATACATATATATATATATATAGTAGGGTTCATGCGAGAACCACCTTTATTGTGAGAACCGCGAGAACCAATGTGAACACAACAAAATAAACCCACTACACCACAAAAAACTTAAAAAAAACCTAAAAAAACCCTAACCCTCAACCCCCCCCCCCCCCCTTAAAAAAGCCTAAACCCCCATCCCCCAAGCTAAATGCTAAAAACTAACCCCCCCACCCCACTCAAGCTAAATGTTAAAAACTAAACCATAACGCTAAACCCCCAAAAAACCTATAAAATCCAAAAAACACACAATTTTATTTTAATATTTTTAATAAAAATCGCTAGTTTTAGCCTCCAAAATAAATTTAAAAAAAATTAATAAACGAAAAGTAGCGATTTTTATTAAAAAATATTTAAAAAATTTGTGTGTTTTTTAGATTTCTTTAGGTATTTTTGGTTGTGTTCACATTGGTTCTCATGGTTCTCGCAATAAAGGGTGGTTCCTGTAAAAAGAACCTTTTTCGTGAGAACTGTGAAAAGGCATAGAAATTGACATGTAGGCATCATGTTTTGAACTTAGCCATGATGTTTTGGGTTGTTTTGGCAAGAAAAACACCAAATATAACAATTTAAAACAGAATGCAACGTATTATGGGTATGAAATTTTAAACACACTGCTTAACACTTAAAACACACCACTTAACATTCTTGGCATGGTGTTTTAAGTTTAAAGCCAAGAATTCATTACATTGTGTCTTAAATTATTATGTTTAGTGTTTTTCATGCCAAAACAATTCAAAACATTATGCCCAAGTCTAAAACATGATGTCTATATATGAATTTTTATGTCTTCTCATATTTCTCACAAAAAATGTCCTTTTTACAGGATCCAAAGACTATATATATATAATATTCTCACAAAAAATGTCCTTTTTACAGGATCCTAAGACTATATATATATATAAAGTGTACTGTACAAAATGGCTTAACGTACGCTATGTACGCGATGTGAAATCGCATGTTATAAAATAGCGTGGATGAAATCGCATGTGATAATTTTTATTAAATCGCATGTTGGTTTTTATAACAATTTCGCATGTGATAATTTTGATGAAATCGCATGTTGGTTTTTTGTAACAATTTCGCATGTGGTAATTTTGTTGAAATCGCATGTTAAAAAAACAACATGTGAAATTGCTACAAAAAACGAACATGCGATTTCAATGTGGGATGAAGATCTGACGGCTGAGATGATCGCGTACGTAATGTAGGATAAGGGCTCTTGTACGTTAACCTAACCCTATATATATATATATATAGGAACAGGATCAGGAGAGAACGATTTAAAATGTGAGAACAGTGAGAACGATTTTCAGCCAAAGGATCTTAGTGATTTGTGGCTAAGATGATGCGGTGGCATTTTTGTAAATGATGGGAACCTTATAACTACCAGGAGGGGTAAAATTGGAAGATCTAAACAAGGGTGCACATGCTAATCACATGTGTGACATCTGTGCTTGTAATCATTGTATAAACTCTGAATAGTTCAAATTATCAATAAAACAATGTTATTTGACCCCAATATTTGTTTATTTATGTTTGATATTTTTCATGTTTTGACTTTTGTTCAATTCAAACTCTATATCGTTTTCTGGAAAGTTATACGCAAACTGGTGCGTAAACGTAATCAGTTTAACGCAACAAACACTCTGGAACATCAATATATGCTTAACATACCTTAAATAACCTTTACATAACTTAGAAATAAGTTTTGAAGGCTTTGGTATGGCAAAATCAAGTTTATTCGATCGCAGGGACCATTTACATGAAACTGTGAAAGTTTACCGATTCGTGTGGGAACGAACATTCCAGAACATGACCATAAGTTAAACATACCATAAATATCCTTTACATAGCTTAGGAATAGGCTTTGAGGGGTTCGGTGTGCAAAAAAACAAACCTTTTGGTCAATCAGGGACTAAAAGCATCAAAAAGTGCATAAGTTTGTATTTTCGTGCATATCTTACGTTCTGAATACATCCGGACATCCAAAAATTTATGTAATCATTAAAATATTTTATTTTAGTGATTGGCATGATAAAATTCCATTCGTTGCGCAATTTGGATCGTTTTTCGCGTCCGTTCGAGTTCCGTCGTAAATAACCGAACAACGCAACCGTACGACCAAACGAACCGACATCCGAGACATTTTCAAGCATGTTTCATGTCCCCTATACTTAAACTTCATTATTGAGCCTTGAAAATTGGTTAACGAGGTTTAAACGCATCAAAAATAGCTTTATGGTGTTGCAGGGAACCAAAACTGTGAATATTTGCAACTTTCTGAAACTGGGCATGTGGTGGCGTCACGCCACCACTATCTGGGCTTGCTGTGGCAGCACGCCACTGCCTTATCTGGGCAGAAAACTCATTTTCAGCAACAGCAGGTCCATTTTCAGCATCTAACTTGAAGTTTAGGGTCAATTTTGTAACATTTGCAATACCGTATGATGGTTTTTGGGCACCCCTAGTATTCTAAAACCATGTGCCTTACATGTACGGTCAAGGTCAAAGCTCAATTATCGAGGAACGATCCTAACGGTTCTTCACACTCTATATAAACCCACTTGTTTTTCACTTCTTCTCTCACACATTTGTTCTCAACTTCCTTCTCTAAGTTGAAGCTTTCATTGTGAAGCTTCATACCTGAGAAATTTTGAGTTCAAATCTTCATTGCTTGGACCTTTTTTAAGTCTCCTTCATGCTTGTTCATGTATTTCAAGCATGAAAGTCAAACAGTGTTTGACTTTATGCTTTGACCAGTCTTTGGTCAACACAAAGTTTGTTTGAACTTTGCAACGTGAGCGTAATCACGATGGTTATAGTCCCTTGTGACTATACCTACTGATTACCACGTTGATTAGGCGTAGTGACGAGTCATAGTTTCGGTCAAAATGCGTATTCATGCGTATTTTGCAACCAAACTATTCTTGGGTATCAAAACCCTTTGTTTTGATATCAAACTTGTTTTCTAACTTCGTTAAACATGTTTTAACATGTTTAACTCATCACTTTTAGTTTAGTGCTTATATAGGATCGTAAGATAAGCGGTCTAAACAACCGCTTAGACTTTCGAACCCGACCCGTTTGGTCGACCATTAGGATCTGACCAAACATATTTTGTGACCATAGTTGTATAGGGAATAACCCTTCGAGGTTATACCTTATGGTCACTACGTTTAGTTAGTTATATGATAGGTAGTTTATACGCCTTAGGAAAATGACCAAAATGCCCTTTTTGCGCATAAATTCATTTTAAGCACATGTAACCTAAATTTTGACATCTAAACTAATTAGGCAACATTATTAGACATGTTAAGGCATATATTACTTGTCATAGAACTAGTTAGGCGGTCCGAACGCGTTTTACGCGAACGACACGTTAAAGTAGCGTAAGCTACCTTAACGAGTCGTAATGGGTCGCAAGCACTTAGGATAGGTTCCGTTTTAGAATGTAGGCTTTGTAAAACCATATTACATGAGTTCCTATACTCATTTGGTTTACGAAACCTCATTTTATCCGATCCTCCGATTTAGGTCCGGTTTATTAACGTAGTTATCTATATTAGGTGCCGATTGATTCTGTGATCTTTCTACCATTGCTTGGTTGCTATCCAAAGACTATTGAGCAATCTCAAGCGAGTACATAGACCCCTCTTTTACTGTTTTCAAACGTTTTGGGGTGAAACACATGTGCCTACTAGTTACTTTCGTGCTTTTCATGATTTTATAACTCATACTTGCTATGTTCATTAGTACACGTATAGTACATGATTTCATCCATGTTTTTGCTATGTATGCTCATTCATTGCATACTTAGTACATCGTTTTACATCACATTTCATGCTATGTATGTTCATTTATTGCATACTTAGTACATTGTTTTACATCATATTTCATGCTATGTATGTTCATTTATTGCATACTTTGTACATTGTTTTACATCACATTTCATGCTATGTATGTCCATTTATTGCATACTTTGTACATTGTTTTACATCACATGATTACATTTTGGTATGACATTTGGTTTGTTTAAATGGGACAAAAATACATTCACTAGCATTGATCACGCCGCTTGGTAGTAAGTAATGGTACCATAGGAATTGACAACTCCCGTTCCTAAAATCCTAGGTTTGTTTGGGTGGAAGGAATGACTGAATCCAATATACATAATTCAGATAATCCTTTAATTTTTTTAAGGGTTTGTCGCCACAGTCGCAAGGCTTGAATGTATGCATTAGAACAATACCGCATAGATGTTTGTATCAGTAAGGCATGCATTTGTTTTACAAAACATAACTTTTGATTTATTCAAATACTTTGTTTTGTGCATTTTTACATATGGTTTAAGTAGTCACTTTTTACTTGCCATACATGACATTTGTTTACACATTACATGATTTACATTTGACAATAGACATGGTTTACACATAAACATTTGACAATTGGTTTAAACAATACATTTTTGGTGGTTTGTTTGGGTAAGTGATTTAAGTAACGAGGCGTGTGTACTATGATAAAAGCATGGTGGATACGCCGCTGGTACTTCCTATATATAAGTGCTTTTATGATATTACATATCGTAGCGTTATTTAAACCATTTCAATTTAGACACATTACAATTTCACACAAATAACATACTTTCACTAAACATTGTTTTACAAACAACATATTTTATACAAACTCATTTTACTTGGTTATTCATTTAACCTTACATTAGTCTTTTATATATATATATATATATATATATATATATATATCATCTGATTTCATTATTGCTTTTCAAATGACTTATAAAAGAAAACATTTTCTAAGGTTCATGACTAACTTTTGTTAATCATTTCTTTCAAACTACACGTCATGAATCCTAAATCAATTAAACCTATGTATCTCACAGGCATTTTTATGCTGACGTACCTATTTTCACATGTGTTTTCAGGAGCTGATGCTTAGGAATGATCAAGATACACTTAGGCGGACTTGTGCCTTAGTGACATAAAATGAAGCTAGAATAGTTTAACTTTGGAGTAAAATGCACGGATAGTCCCTGCGGTTTTGCAAAATAACACCTATAGTCCCTAACTTTTGGAAATTACACCGGTGCTCCCTGTGGTTTGACAGTTTGTTACTCGGATAGTCCCTGGAGTGGATGACGGTTAGTTTTCTCCGTTAAGTGAATGTGAAATGACAAATTTACCCTTCATCTTCTCCATTCTATACAAACAAAACAACCCTATCCCAACCCCACCCACCCCCACCTTTCTCTCTATTTCCCCCACCATTAACCACCAACCACCACCCAAACTAATCAGCTGGGAGATAAATTTCCGGTTGGGAATCATCCTCCGCCATTCCCAAACTCATCTTCTTCAATTTCCAGCAATCAATTTAGTCAAAACCCCAAAAATTTTTTTTGAGGAATTTCAACAAACACCTTATGTGCAACTCAGCTTAATCAACCAAATAAGCTAATCACCCTGAAATGATAAATCTAACACAGAATCTTATCATTATGATCTATTTAACTCAACTAGATCTATGAAAAACAAGACTTTGAGTCTGTGCAAACAGATTTGCGAACGAAATTAGTCCAATACCAAATAAAAGTCTTTGAGGATTTCAACAAACACATTATCTGTAACTCAGCTTACTCAACTCCAACTTACCATTATCACCGGATAATCTTCGGTGGAGATCGGTGTGGCTCTGTCGTGCCTCTTTCGTATCTCCGCTTCTCTCTTTCTCTTGCTTCTATCTCTGTTTTACTCACAAAAGTGTGTTTGTGAGTGAGTGTTAAGAATGGTGTCAAATGAAGAATAAGTGGAAGGTGGTGTTGGAGTCTTTTTTGCAGATCTCTGATGCAGCATATTCAAATGAAGAAGGAGAGTAGCAGAGAAGGATATGGGATTTGCAGGTGTGTGTGTGTGGTAGGGTGGGGGTGGGGGTTGGTTTTTATATTGTTTTTATAATTATAATAACTGGGCCCCCAAACATATATATTTATTTAATTTAGGGGTAATTTTGTCATTTCACAGCTACTTAACGCCATAAACTAACGGTCATCCACTCCAGGGACTATCCGAGTAACAATCAAGCAAACCACAGGGAGCAAGAGTGTAATTTCCAAAAGTTGGGGACTAAAGGTGAAATTTTACCAAACCATAGGGAGCATCCGTGCGTTTTACTCTTAACTTTGTTATGTACTCTTTGTTTCTTCTGTTTTAAGACAATGTAACCACTTTGTTAATAAATAAAACAAAACATTAATTACCATGGTTGTGAAACAATAATTCTGTTGCTCGACCCCCCGACGTTTCCGCCGCGGTTTGTTGTTTTACGCGGTCGGGGTGTGACAGAAGAGTTGGTATCAGAGCCAATGGTTATAGGGAATTAGGTTATTAGTAATGCTTTGACCTAGACTATAACTTTTCTAGGACCCTAACACAAGTTATCTTGTGTTTAGATCTTAAAACATACACTTCACCTATCCTTAGGTGATTACCAAAACAAGAACACAATTTTTCCAAATTGATTTTCGAAAATCAATCATCTATTCGTAGATGATTTATTATAAGGTTTTGAACCCTCCAAAATTTCAAAACGATTTTGAAAATTCAATCATCCATTCTTGAATGATTCTTTTGGCATAATGCCTTCTAAGTTTTCGAAATCTCGTCAAAGTTTTTGGTCTAAATAATGTGAACACGTGCAATCTGGAAGAGTGGATGCCTGTATCTCGGGTTTTCTGTCTAGGCTAGAGTGTTCGTACAAATCCACATAATCGGACCAGTCACTCTTACCTAGGAACTCTTGGGGTGAGTGTCCACTTATAGGCTAAAGCATGTCTTCGTGATACATTATTTTTTATCCATTTACTTTGATTAGTCACTGTGTGTCATTTGTTTGCTTTGTGGTAACAAACGAATGACCACCATCCTTGCTTTCTGTCGATTTTTGTATCATCTCATTCTTTTCATCTAATTATCTCACTCGTTTTCTCTCATATTTCCTCTTTTAGAATGCCTCCTCGACGCCAAAATCCGTTACCTAATGCTGAACTTGCGGCAATCATTTCGCAGCAAATGGCTGCTGTACTCCCAGACATTATTGCTCAAGTTAACCAAGCCAACAACAACAATAATGCTCCATGCAACTTCAAAAGTTTCAATTCGGCTAAAACACTCAAGTTTAGTGGTTCTGAAGGAGCAACTGGGCTCCTCCAATGGTTTGAGAGCATTGAGAGTACTTTTCGTCATGTTCAGTGTCCTGATAATCGCAAAGTCGAGTTTTCTTCTAGCGTTTTTCAAAAGAGGGCTCTTACTTGGTGGAACGGGGTTATGAGAGATCGTGGTGCTGAGGTTGCTTTAGCTCAGACCTGGGCAGAGCTTAGGGCTTTTATGATGAGGGAATTTTGTCCTCGTCATGAACTCAGGGCCTTAGAAAGGGAGTTTGATGATTTGAAACAGGACAGTGGTGAGCATCGGGCTTATACCGACAGATACGAGGAGCTGAGTTTGTTATGCCCTACAATGGTTACCCCACTCGAGAAAGCTATCGAGAGATATGTTGATGGATTACCTGACTTCGTGCAAGACATCGTCACTGGTAGCAAACCTACCACAGTTCGTCAGGCAATCGAGTTAGCTGCGACTTTGACTGAGTCGCAGATCAAAAAGGGGAAGCTTCACAGGAAAGGTGACAAGGATAAGAAACAGTCGTCTGATAAGGGTAAGAACAAGAAGGGTAAGAAAACTGAGTCTGCAAGGAGGTCTAAGAAGCGCAAGGCTTCTCAGAATTTTGTTGTTACTGCTCAAGTCAACCAGGCAGCTCCTAACCAACCTACACAACCACCAGCAAAGAAAGAGTATGCTGGTAATGCACCGTTGTGCAATAGATGCAATAGTCACCATCAGCCGCAAGTTCAGTGTCGTTTTTGTGCTAACTGTGGAAAATCGGGTCATCTTGCCGATATTTGTCGTTTTGCTCCTAATCAAGCCGCATGTAACCCAGCCCAGCAAGCTGCTCAACCGCCTGCTCAACAACAGGCTCAAGCTGCACGACCTCACTATCCGCCTGGTTCATGTTTCAACTGTGGGGATCTAACCTACTACAGGAATCAGTGTCCGAGGTTGGTGAATGCAAATCAAGCGCAGGCTCGTGGTCGAGTCTTTAACATGAATGCTAACGAGGCGCGAGCGGACAATGAAGTGGTCAACGGTACGTTCTTCGTTAACAATCAGCCTGCATCTGTTCTTTTTGATTCGGGTGCCGATAAGAGTTTTGTGTCATTATCTTTTGAACCATTTCTATGCATGACTAGAACAAAACTAGGAAAGCCTTTGACAGTAGAAGTTGCTAGTGGTGAACCCGTTGTTCTTGATTCTGTTCTTCGAAATTGCCAGTTAAACCTTAATAACCATCTTTTTCCTATCGACCTCACACCTATGCAACTTGGAAGCTTCGACATTATAGTGGGAATGGATTGGTTAGCCAAGTATCACGCAGAGGTAGTTTGTTTTGAGAAGATTGTTCGTGTGCCTCTTTCGACTGGTAAGATTTTAGAGGTTCGTGGTGAGAAACCTGCTAGTAGTCTCAAGCTCATGTCTTGTACTCAAGCTCAGAAGTATTTGCGAAAGAACTATGTGGCCTTTTTGGAACATGTTGTAGCAGATAAGGGTAAAGGTAAGTCTATTCAAGATATCCCTGTTGTTCGGGATTATCCTGAAGTGTTTCCTGAAGAGTTACCTGGTTTACCCCCAGCACGCCAAGTCGAGTTCCGTATTGATCTTGTACCTAGTGCAAATCCTATTGCCAGATCTCCATATCGTCTTGCACCGTCTGAGATGCAAGAGTTGTCTAAGCAGCTTCAGGAGCTTTCTGATAAAGGTTTTATCCGTCCTAGCTTTTCACCTTGGGGTGCTCCTGTTCTTTTTGTCAAGAAGAATGATGGATCTTTCAGAATGTGTATCGATTATCGTGAGCTTAACAAGCTTACCATCAAGAATCGATATCCCCTACCTCGCATTGATGATCTCTTTGATCAGTTACAGGGTGCTACTTGTTTTTCAAAGATTGATCTACGTTCTGGGTATCATCAACTTCGTGTGCATGTAGAAGATATTCCCAAGACTGCTTTCAGCACTCGTTATGGGCATTATGAGTTCACAGTTATGCCATTCGGTTTGACTAATGCTCCTGCTGTTTTCATGGACTTGATGAATAGGGTCTGCAAGCCTTATTTAGATAAGTTCATCATCGTTTTCATTGACGACATCTTGATATATTCTAAGACACGAGCCGATCATGAGTAGCATCTTCGTCTTACTCTGAAACTCCTGAAGAAAGAGCAACTTTTTGCCAAATTCTCCAAGTGTGAATTTTGGCTTAAGGAAGTTCAATTTTTGGGACATATCGTTGACGAACAAGGTATCCATGTAGATCCCTCCAAGATCAGTGCGATTAAGGATTGGGATACACCTACTACACCCACCGAAGTTCGTTCATTTCTTGGTCTTGCGGGTTATTACCACCGCTTCATCGAAAACTTCTCAAAGATTGCAGGTCCTCTAACTGCTCTAACTCAGAAGAATAAACCCTTTGAATGGGGAACCAAACAGGAAGAAGCATTTCAGACCTTGAAGTAGAAACTTTGTGATGCACCTATTCTATCTTTGCCTGAGGGCAATGATGATTTTATCATGTATTGTGATGCATCAAACTTGGGTCTTGGTTATGTTCTCATGCAAAGGAACAAAGTCATAGCTTATGCATCGAGACAGTTGAAGATACATGAGAAGAACTACACCACTCATGATCTTGAGTTAGGTGCAGTTGTATTCGCCCTCAAAATCTGGAGGCACTATTTGTACGGTACAAAATAGGGGTGTTCAGAAAAAACCGTAACCAAATAAAAACCGTAAACCGAACCGTAACCGTAACCAAATAAACCGATCCGAATAACGAATTTGGTTTTTGGTTTGGTTTCTAACCGAAACCGAATTGTGAATATGGTTTTTGGTTCGGTTTTGGATCCACATTTTATTTTATTTGGTTTATTCGGTTTATTTGGATAACCGAATAAACCATTTAACTTAAATAATTATTAAATAAAACTAATAATATTTATAAATCTTATACAATTTATTAGTTCAAAATATTTAATTTTTATGTAGCCCAACCCAAAATACCCAAAGCCCAGCTCAACCCTACTCATAAATCTAAAATAATAGAACTTTAGATAGAAATTAGGGCTTAGGTTTTCTACATCTTCTTCAGCCGACTGGTCTGCCTCTCTGGTTGCTCACTTGCTCAACCCCAGGTTTGTTCTAATTTTAGTTTCCAGTTTCCATTTCCTCTAAATCGTAAATACGATCCCATATTTGTTCTAGTTTTTATTCTTGATTTCAATATCTATTTATGCTTGCTTTAATTCTTTATCAATTAGGTCAGAATGTCTATGGAGCTTTAACTTTGTGGTTGTGTCTACGACTGCTTTATGGATGTGTTTGCTTTATTTCACAATGAGACTTTCTTGTATTCATATATTGTTAGGTGTAAATTAGTGGCGATGTTCGGAAGTTGGAACACAAATATAAATATAAATTAGGAAAAAATTTACTTACGTGCAATTTGGTTAGATTTGGTTTACTTGGTTTCTATCCGAAACCAAACCGAACTGAATTTGGTTTGGTTTGGATCGGTTTTGCATATTCCTTATTTGGTTTGGTTTGGATTTGGTTTGGGGTACAAAATTTTGAAAACCGAATAAACCGAACCGAATAAACCAAATAAACCATAAACCGAACCGATGAACACCCCTAGTACAAAATGTGTGGTTTTCACTGACCACAAAAGTCTTCAGCATATTTTCAACCAAAAAGAACTTAATATGAGGCAACGACGTTGGGTTGAACTTCTAAACGACTATGACTGCGAAATTCGCTACCATCCTAGTAAGGTGAATGCGTGGCTGATGCATTGAGTCGTAAAGAGCATGTCAAGCTTCATTGTGTTCGAGTTCGATCAGATATTCAAACTCGCATTTCTCAGGCTCAACATACTTATGTTTCACAAGATTTGATGGGTAAGGAATTACCATTTCATATTAAGCCTGATCTCGAGCTAAAGGACAATGGATTGTATTATTTCATGGACCGTTTGTGGGTCCCAAGTCAAGACAATCTCCGCACCTTGCTTATGGATGAAGCTCATAAGTCTCGTTATTCTATTCATCCTGGTGCAGACAAAATGTATAAGGATCTTCGTACTTAGTTTTGGTGGCCTGGTATGAAGAAAGACATTGCCTTATACGTATCCAAATGCCTTACTTGTCTTAAGGTTAAGGCTGAATATCAACATCCCTCTGGATTATTAGAGCAAACAGAGATTCCTGTTTGGAAATGGGAAAACATTGCTATGGATCTTATTACCAAACTTTCGCGCACTAAGAGAGGTCATGATGCTATTTGGGTAATTGTTGATCGTCTTACAAAGTCAGCACATTTCTTGCCGATCCGTGAGGATCTATCTGCCGACAAGCTGGCTAAAATCTATGTGGATGAGATTGTATCTCGACATGGTGTTCCTCTGAACATTATTTCTGACAGAGATGCTCGATTCTCATCTCGCTTTTGGAGGACCATGCAATCTGCTATGGGAACCCAACTTAATTTGAGCACAACTTATCATCCTCAAACGGATGGTCAATCTGAAAGAACAATCCAGACTTTGGAGGATATGCTTAGAGCTTGTGTGATCGATTTTGGTGGTAGTTGGGATTCGTATCTTCCGTTGATTTAATTCTCCTACAACAATAGTTATCACTCCAGCATCAACATGGCTCCTTTCGAAGCTCTCTATGGTCGAAAATGTCGTTCACCAGTCTGCTGGAATGAGATCGGTGAGGCTCATCTTACTGGACCTGACCTCATTCTAGAGACAATAGATAAGGTTAAGAAAGTTCGCGATAACCTTCAGATAGCTAGAAGCCGTCAAAAGAGTTACGTGGATCGACGACGCAAGCCCTTGGAATTTCAAGTCGGTGATCACGTTCTACTCAAGTTTTCACCTTGGAAAGGTGTGATCAGATTTGGAAAGACAGGAAAACTTGCACCTAGATATGTTGGACCATTCAAGATCGTTGAGAGAATCAGTAAGGTAGCCTACAGATTTGAGTTACCTCCTGAACTTGGAAATGTTCATCCAACCTTTCACGTGTCCAATCTCAAGAAGTTTTTAGCTGATGAGAACCTCCACATACCACTTGACGAAATTCGTGTTGATGACACGATGCATTTTGTTGAAAAGCCTGTGGAAATCATGGATCGTGAAGTTAAATGGCTCAAACGCAAGCGCATTCTACTTGTCAAATTCGTTGGGAATCTAAACATGGACCAGAATTTACTTGGGAATGTGAAGATCAAATGAAGGCAAAATATCCACATCTATTCTCACAAGTTTCCTCTAAATAAATTTCGGGATGAAATTTCCACAAGTAGGGGAGACTATGACATATGTGCTTGTAATCATTGTATAAATTCTGAATAGTTCAAATTATCAATAAAACAATGTTATTTGACCCCAATATTTGTTTATTTATGTTTGATATTTTTCATGTTTTGACTTTTGTTCAATTTCAAACTTTATATCGTTTTCTAGAAAGTTATACGCAAACTGGTGCGTAAACGTAATCAGTTTAACACAACCAACCCTCCAGAACAGCAATATATACTTAACATACCTTAAATAACCTTTAGATAACTTAGAAATAAGTTTTGAAGGCTTTGGTATGGCAAAATCAAGTTTATTCGATCGCAGGGACCATTTACGTAAAACTGCGAAAGTTTACCGATTCATGTGGGAACGAACATTCCGGAACATGACCATAAGTTAAACATACCATAAATATCCTTTATATATCTTAGGAATAGGCTTTGAGGGATTCGGTGTGCAAAAAAATAAACTTTTTGGTCAATCAGGGACTAAAAGCGTCAAAAAGTGCATAAGTTTGCATTTTCGCGCATATCTTAAGTTCTTAATACATCCGGACATCCGAAAATTTATGTAATCATTAAAATATTTTATTTTAGTGATTGGCATGATAAAATTCCATTCATCGCGCAATTTGGATCGTTTTTCGCGTCCGTTCGAGTTTCGTCGTAATTAACCGAACAACGCAACCGTACGATCAAACGAACTGACATCCGAGACATTTTCAAGCATGTTTCATGTCCCCTATACTTAAACTTCATTATTGAGCCTTGAAAATGGGTTAACGAGGTTTAAACGCATCAAAAATAGCTTTATAGTGTTGGAGGGACCAAAATTGTCAATATTTGAAACTTTTTGAAACTGGGCATGTGGTGGCGTCACACCACCACTATCTGGGCTTGTTGTGGCGGCACGCCACTGCCTTATATGGGCAGAAAACTCATTTTCAGCAATAGCAGGTCCATTTTCAGCATCTAACTTGAAGTTTAGGGTCTATTTTGTAACATTTGCAATACCGTATGATGGTTTTTGGGCACCCCTAGTATTCCAAAACCATGTGCCATACATGTATGGTCCAGATCAAAGCTCAATTATCGAGGAACGATCCTAACGGTTCTTCAAACTCAATATAAACCCACTTGTTTTTCACTTCTTCTCCCACACATTTGTTCTCAACTTCCTTCTCTAAGTTGAAGCTTTCATTGTGAGGCTTCATACCTGAGAAATTTTGAGTTCAAATCTTCATTGCTTGGACCTTTTGTAAGTCTCCTTCATGCTTGTTCATGTATTTCAAGCATGAAAGTCAAACAGTGTTTGACTTTATGCTTTAACCAGTCTTTGGTCAACACAAAGTTCGTTTGAACTTTGCAACGTGAGCGTAATCATGATGGTTATAGTCCCTTGTGACTATACCTACTGATTACCACGTTTATTAGGCGTAGTGACGAGTCATAGTTTCGGTCAAAATGCGTATTCATGCGTATTTTGCAACCAAACTATTCTTGGGTATGAAAACCCTTTGTTTTGATATCAAACTTGTTTTCTAACTTCATTAAACATGTTTTAACATGTTTAACTCATCACTTTTAGTTTAGTGCTTATATAGGATCGTAAGATAAGCGGTCTAAACAACCGCTTAGACTTTCGAACCCGACCCGTTTGGTCGACCATTAGGATCCGACCAAACATATTTTGTGACCATAGTTGTATAGGGAATAACCCTCCGAGGTTATACCTTATGGTCACTACGTTTAGTTAGTTATATGATAGGTAGTTTATATGCCTTAGGAAAATGACCAAAATGCCCTTTTTGCGCATAAATTCATTTTAAGCATATGTAACCTAAATTTTGACATCTAAACCAATTAGGAAACATTATTAGACATGTTAAGGCATATATTACTTGTCATAGGACTAGTTAGGCGGTCCGAACGCGTTTTACGCGAACGACATGTTAAGGTAGCGAAGCTACCTTAACGAGTCGTAATGGGTCGTAAGCTCTTAGGATACGTTCCGTTTTAGAATGTAGGCTTTGTAAAACCATATTACATGAGTTCCTATACTCATTTGGTTTACGAAACCTCATTTTATCCGATCCTCCGATTTAGGTCCGGTTTATTAACGTAGTTACCTATATTAGGTGCCGATTGATTCCGTGATCTTTCTAGCATTGCTTGGTTGCTATCCAAAGACTATTGAGCAATCTCAAGTGAGTACATAGACCCCTCTTTTACTGTTTTCAAACGTTTTGGGGTGAAACACATGTGCCTACTTGTTACTTTCATGATTTTATAACTCATACTAGCTATGTTCATTAGTACACGTATAGTACATGATTTCATCCATGTTTTTGCTATGTATGCTCATTCATTGCATACTTAGTACATCGTTTTACATCACATTTCATGCTATGTATGTTCATTTATTGCATACTTAGTACATTGTTTTACATCACATTTCATGCTATGTATGTTCATTTATTGCATACTTAGTACATTGTTTTACATCACATGATTACATTTTGGTATGACATTTGGTTTGTTTAAATGGGACAAATACATTCATTAACATTGATCACGCCGCTTGGTAGTAAGTAATGGTACCATAGGAATTGACAACTCCCGTTCCTAAAATCCTAGGTTTGTTTGGGTGGAAGGAATGACTGAATCCAATATACATAATTTAGATAAACCTTTAATTTGTTTAAGGGTTTGTTGCCACAGTCGCAAGGCTTGAATGTATGCATTAGTACAATACCGCATAGATGTTTGTATCAGTAAGGCACGCATTTGTTTTACAAAACATAACTTTTGATTTATTCAAATACTTTGTTTTGTGCATTTTTACATATGGTTTAAGTAGTCACTTTTTACTTGCCATACATGACATTTGTTTATACATTACATGATTTACATTTGACAATAGACATGGTTTACACATAAACATTTGACAATTGGTTTAAACAATACATTTTTAGTGGTTTGTTTAGGTAAGTGATTTAAGTAACGAGGCGTGTGTAATATGATAAAAGCATGGTGGATACGCCGCTGGTACTTCCTATATATAAGTGCTTTTATGATATTACATATCGTAGCGTTATTTAAACCATTTCAATTTAGACACATTACAATTTCACGCAAATAACATACTTTCACTAAACATTATTTTAAAACAACATATTTTATACAACTTGGTTATTCATTTAACCTTACATTATTCTTTTATATATATATCATCTGATTTCATTATCGCTTTTCAAATGACTTATAAAAGAAAACATTTTCTAAGGTTCATGACTAACTTTTGTTAAACATTTCTTTCAAACTACAAGTCATGAGTCCTAAATCAATTAAACCTATGTATCTCACAGGCATTTTTATTCTGACTTACCTATTTTCACATGTGTTTTCAGGAGCTGATGCTTAGGAATGATCAAGATACACTTAGGCAGACCTATGCCTTAGTGACATAAATTGAAGCTAGAATAGTTTAAGTTTGTTATGTACTCTTTGTTTCTTCTGTTTTAAGACAATGTAACCACTTTGTTAATAAATAAAACAAAACATTAATTACCATGGTTGTGAAACAATAATTCTGTTGCTCGACTCCCCGACGTTTCCGCCGCGGTTTGTCGTTTTACGCGGTCGGGGTGTGACAATATGTCATTTCCCCCCATCATATTTAAACGCCAATAACCTTTTTATACATGATTATTTTTCTAAAAAAAATTACACCATAAAACTCAGTGTTTTTTTATCTTTCCAACGAGTATACTATTGATATACTTTTCGAAAAAAATGAAATGGGTTTTGTGGTATTTTTCTTAATTGGGTGTTTTATAGCGTTTTAGACTAGTTATTTTTATGGCGTTTTTCTGAACTATGTGTTTTTATGGCGTTTTAACTAGGTATTTTCATGGCGTTTTTCTGAACTGAGTGTTTGTTTTAAACTGAGTATTTTCATGGCGTTTTTTCTGAATTTGGTGTTTTTATGGCGTTTTATTTGAACACCCAGTTCATGTGTGTGAGTTTTTGACAATATTACCCCTTAGTGTAATTTAGCATCAATGTCACATGTCAACACCAAAATTGTTCTCACCGTTCTCTCTAAATCCTGACCCTATATATATATATATATATATATATATATATATATATATATATATATATGAGGCCGGTTATCGTACAATAGCCCTAATCGTACATTATGTACGCTATAACCACAACCGTCAGATCATCTCATTTAAACCCCGTGCTTATCTAATTTACGTCATTAAATTAATCAAATTAAAATATATATATATATATATATATATATATATATGAGACCGCCAAGGTTAAAATCGTCCATTGCGAAATCATAATCCCTGATAATCAGCAAAGAGAGTCACAATCATACCGCAAACCCAAAATTCAAAACATTGCATTCTTCTTCCCCTAAGTTCTGTTCTACTTACCGGTGCGATTCAACGAGGATTGATGAGTTTTGAGAAACGGAGCAAGGCCAACAATGATAGACCACAGTCAAAGAAGATGAATCCAGGTATTGAATGACATATGCGATTTTATAATGGGGTTTATAGTGCTTTTGAATGACATATGCGATTTTGAATAGTTAGCTTTGTTTAGTAAGGTTTTTGTCTGAAACATATGATTTTATAAGATTAGGTATTGTTCTTAACTGCGATTTTGTTAGGATTTTTTGTCTGGTATGGTTTTTTAAGAGGTTTTGTATGATTAGGTAGTTTTGTTAGTGGTTAGCTGATACATATGCGATATTATAGAGGGTTTTGTAAGGGTTTTGTATGACATGTGCGATTTTATACGATTAGCTTTGTTTGTTAAGTTTTTTTGTTTAAAACATGCGATTTTATAAGTTTTTTTTTTGTCTAATGCATGCGATTTTACATATTTATGTAGTTTTGGTAATGGTTAACTGATACATGCGAAATCATAACTCATTCATGCTAATTTATCAGATTAGTAAGTTTTGGTAAATGGTTAAAGAATACATGCCATTTTATAAGGTTTTTGTCTGATAGCATGCGATTTTGTAGAAATAGAGTCTGATGATGACTTTGAAGAGCCCATATCAACATTGAAAAACGCTAACAAAAACAAAAAAAGAAGGATTGTGGAAGAAAGTTCTGAGGTTGATGACTTTGTTGAGCCACTGCCAAAAAAAGAAGAAAGATGACAAGAGATCTAAAATACTGCCAAAAAAACCTTCAAAAAAAGTGGAACAGGGAAAAAAACCAAGCCAGCCGGAACCACCTAGAACAGAACCTAGGGCTTTCTTTGAATACAGCAATGAAGCAATACTATTGAGATGTCAACCAACATCATATATGGATACTGTGAAAAGATTTTCAAAAGAACAGGTTGATGAGGTGAAGAATATGGGCTTTGGGGCTATTCTAGATATGAATATGAACCATATTTCGACACGTTTGGGATATTAGCTAGCCAGAAACTTTGACGAGATGTTCGATACGCTAAACGTAGGTAAAAACCAAATAAAAATTACATAGGACACAGTTATGAGGTATTTGGAATACCAAAGGGACCAAAGCCGGTTGAAATTATAGTCGATAAAAGAAAAGTTAAAAAGGTTGAGAAGATTGAAAAGAGTAAAGAACCCAAAAGTGGAAATATTGTTATGGATACATTTATCATTCAATTGGGGGGGGGGGGGGGGAACGCGAGAATTATCCATGGCTTAATTGCAAATGCAATAGATAATCAAAGAGATGGGGGGGGCCTGTTTAGAATAAATTTCCTGGTGTACTGGATGACATTTTTTTTACGGAGATTACTACAAAGGCCACAACTGCAAATGATAGATGTTTGCTTGGTGTAGAGGCTGTTGAGGATGCACCGCATCTAGATTGGTGCTCATATCTACTGGAGACTTTGCGTCGTACAAGAGCGGGCTACAAGAACACAAAAATACAGTTCATGGGACCTATTGCCTTTCTTACGGTATGCTTTACTGTCACACCCCGATATTTCAACGTATTACCGGTGGGCCCGGTGGGGAGTATCGTGACGTAGTTGATGTCGTCATAGACAATTAATCACAGTTTAAATGCACAGCGGAAGTCTGAAAGTAAATTATTACAAACCGATACGAAAGTACAATAAAATATTATACAACGGAATGTAAGATGGATCCACAGGCGGATCTAAAACAAAGGAAAATATTGTTCAACAGATTTAAAGTGATAAAAGATTGCAAGACTCTTTATTTAATCACTCAGGAGTAGCCAGCCCATAACGTGTAGTACCTGCACTTAACCTTTTAAAAATATGTCAGTTTACACTGGTAAATACAATTAACTGACTCTTTTGAAAAGTGTTTATTAAAAATTTATTTAAATGCACAAGGCACAAATATTCTTTTATAACTTGGGACAATTATTAAAAATAATCTTGTATACAGATTTATATGTTTGTTGTACATTCAGGGCCAGATATAGAAACCGAGACAAGATTAATAGACACACCACTAATATAGTCCCACAAGGAGTTATTCTCCCGTGTGGTTATACCTTATACATACGCAACTGTCAGGTGTATGCCTACACCCCGTGCTTAAGTCGTGGCCATTTAGCATTTAATGATGCCAAGGTTATCCAGGACACTGTCATTAACCCCCAAAGGCTTTGTTTCAAACAAAACAGATTAAAACAGGTTATCTCAATGATTTAACCACTAATCGATTAAATATTCAATACCCGACCATGCGGTAATAATTTACCGTATCCCAAGCCCGTATAGGGAAAATAAGTTAAAAGTATTTACCTGAGCTAAAAATAAAATTTTAACCCCAGCCGTATATCAATCAGCAGGTACAGACAGCTTTTACCGGGCTCCTAATCTGGAACGAAGGTTTTTGTAGGATCGATTTGTAACCCTAACGAGTCGTTCAGAAGAGTTTTTTCTCAATACGAGTGGCGGAAACAAACGTATCAAGTTCAATTCAGCTAAAATACACTTTAAACTGTCGTTATATTGATTTCACAATGATTTACAGCGAGATGACACTTCGGCAGCACTTCGTTGCTCGGACCGGAATTCTTACATCTATATCAAACGAAATCAGGAAACACATATATATAGGCAAGTTAATTTCGTGCGAAATTAACAAGGGTTAATTTCGTGCGAAATCAACATGTGATTTCGTACGAAATTACCTTGTGTAATTTCGTGCGAAATTACCTCTATACACGTTTTCTCATTTTGCGTGCCCTGATCTATCTAATACAAACTATGACTCGAAACAAGACGAAGTCGACAGATGTATGCACCAACAGACTCCCCCTCAGATGTCGACGAGTCTTCAGTACTATCTTCAACATGTCGAGTCTTCTGTCTTTATCAGTCTTTGAGCTTTACTCTCTCTATTATCATCAACAGACCCCCCCTAACAATGTGCTGGCATTCCCTAAGTTCATCAGCATCATCTGCTTCAGGATCGTAATCTGACTTTAACTTAGTCCGCAGAGTCCTCAGGTATCGGAACCTGGCTCTCTATCTCTTAGAAACCTGCACATCTCACCATCTAATAAACCACTTGCAAAAAATTAAAAAAAAAAATTCAATATTAATCATTTGATGAACCACTTGAAGAAATATCGTTTTTCTTTCAAAACACACTCTCCCAAACCATCTGTTCATCATGTCTAGCACTCGGAATTTTGAAAATTAGCTTTCCAACACCAGTTGTCGAAATTTTTTTTGAATTTTTCAAAATTTATGCTAAAACACACTGAAAATCTTTTTGGATTTTTCAATATAAGGAAAAACAATAAAGAAATATTTATAGACAATATTTTTATGAGATTGCGTAAGAGGATCATATCAGTTTATGAGACAAATCATCAACACCATTAAGCTTAAAACATTTTAAGTTCTAAACGATTCACTTAGATTGTCAGTATACTGATCCACTTAAATTTTCACACAAAATTCAACTGTTTCGAGATATAAGATTAATGTTTTAGAAAATTAAACTCAATCGCCTGTCCCACCTCAGAATATACTCCCGTATCCAGATCCCAATATTCAGTCTTACAGGTGAGTATACCACAGATGATATCTGTAAAGGGGTTAGTTGCGAAACCGTGAGAGCTCAGGTCAGAACTTCCGTTCAGCAGAGAGATGACGGTTCAACTTTTGGTGTGTCCCCCTTGGGGATCTTCTTTACAACAGCACATGATTTAATCTTATAGATTTTTATCATTTTTTATGCTGAGGGCGGCGCTATATTTCAAGCATTTGCAGAAAGTATTATGCGGGGACTAGGTCAGAATTTCCATTCAGCAGAAGTCCCGGAATAATACCCCAGATATCGCTGAGTATAAAGACCTAGTATCTCAGAAAGAGGGACCTTTCAAACAAGATTTCGGGGGTTACCCATATATCCAAGAAATGTTCCCCACGATATAAGCAAGTTTGAGTTTAGGTTTATATCTCGTCACAATTTACTAAATGTGCAAAAACCTACTGGCACATCATCAGTGAGACCGTTTATCACATTTTTAACTTTCCAATTCTTTAGCATGCTGTGACTGTCCACTGATGTACTATCATTTCCTCTTTTTGACAACAAAACTCATTTTCATTTTATCATGTTTTTGCCTTTTTCAAATTTTCAAATGTTTTTGGATTTTCTGAAATTTTTACTCCCCCTAAAATGCAAACACATTTTAGGAAATTTGAAAATAAACTGTACAAAAAAATGACAACCAACATCAAATCACTTCAATTCGCCATCCACTTGGCATAAACAATCAGAACTCCCCCTCTCAACAAACTATTTTCCCATTGTGATTTCAAAACACTTAAGTTTGTTTTAATCAAATGGTTTTTCCGAAAAATAAGTTTAGTTGATTTTAAACCATTTGTAGGTTAGGGGTTTGGTTCATCACATTGTTTTTCAACCAAAAATCACTTGTAGGAAAATGCAAGTACAACTTAATGTCCTTGATTTACCACTTGTAAGTGAAAACCTCTATCAACCACTTGTAAGTTGAAATATCACAGTTACCATCCTGTGAATTTCTCAAGAAAGATGCCGATTCCTGCTCCTCGCTTACCAACCTAGGAGCTCCGGCAAGTCCAGAAACTTACTGTTCTTAATATGTACCATCCCAGTCACAAACCAGGGATGGTTCAACTTTATCTTTCTTCGTCTTCTTCTCATAAAACTCTTTAACCCCTTTGACTTTTCGATCAATCATTTTACCAAAAATATGTTTTACAGTAGGGTTAAAGACCTTTTCAACATCAAATTCCTTTTTGTCATCATAAAATTAGTTTGAAATTTCAACCTTACCAATTTTCTTCTTAAAATTTTCAGCATTCAATGGTGGAAAATTTTCATCTTCCATCTGAATTACTGACTTTTCACTTTTTACCTCAACCTGTGGCTCCTCTAGTTTTGTGGAACCAGATTCATCGCCAGAAGATAGCTCCTCTGATTTTGACCTATCAGAATCATTGCTAGAACTATCAACAGACTTCTTAACAACCCATTTCTGGTTGTCAAGATTTCCTCTTTTCTTGTTAAACCTGTTTGAACTTTCACCAATTTCATAAATCAAATTTTTGAAAAGTTTGGTTCTATCAATTGGTGGTTCAAACTCAATCACTTTTTCTTTCCGTTTAAGAGAAACTCCCTGTTTTGATGGTATTTCCTTAGAACAGTCTCTGGCAATATGTCCAACAGTGTTGCATTGGAAACAGGTTCTCGTATCTTTCCTCTGTCTAGCAAACTTCATCTCTTCTTGCTTCTTTGCAAGGAACTCACTGTTTGACTACCTCCAGAATTCTTTCTTTTCTTCTTCTTCTTCTTCTGCTGATGTACCTGAAACAAATGTCATTTTTGCTTTAAAATCACAAACATATTTTTCATTTTTCTGTTTTTCTGTTGGAGTAAAACCAAGACCTTTCTTTTTGAAATTACGGTTAGGGTTTGGTTTCTTGTGAAAACCAGAACCAGAACTGTAACCCTTTTTCTTGTTTAATCTTTGTTGAACTCTTGAGGTGTATTTTTTAGGTTTTTCGTTAAGATTTAAATCTTTTATTTCAGAAATATTAATTTCTGTTAATTTGAAAACCTTTTTAATCAATTCAGTTTTGACACCTCTTATTGGAAATTACTCATCAGAATATAATTTGTCAGAATCATTCAATGTATATGCAACTTTGAATGTTTCGTCATTCAAATTAGATTTTGATAACAGGAATTCTTTGTTGTAAACTCTTTTGCCCTGTTTTTCATTTTGACCCGGAATGCTGGACTCAGACTTTGACTCCGACATCGACTTCGACTTTGACTCCTCAGTTTCATCGTTATCTAACACATGATGCACCACTTTCTTCATCAATTGAGATTGTTGATCAGTGTCAGACGATGTAAATGTCACATCAATATTTTCTGGCAAATTGACTGACGACTCCGACTCCCATTGTAAGTTTGTAGCCTTTTGGACTCTTTCAGAATTTGGATTTCTGGGCAAATATCCATTTTCCAGTGGGGGTGGACACTTCTTGTAACTGACACCTTGTTTCTTACCAGAATTTTTCTTGTCAGTCTTTTCTTCTGAAGTCCTTTGTTCAAAGACTTTTTCAGCATTCTTTTCTTTCAGTTACTTCATCCTCTTCAAATGCCTTCATGCCTTCAACAGTTAGATAAATCCTGTCAATGACATAAGAAGTACATGAGTAACTTTTCAACAAACGATTTACTCTTTCAGTCTCAATTCTTTGTGTCTCCAACTTTTGTTCAAGCACAGCACACTTCTCAATGTAGTTGTTCACAACTTTCTGTTTGATCATAAAAGCTCCTTGGAGTGTCTTCATAGCTGTTGCTTGTTCTTCACTTGTATGATTGTATTGATTCATAGCTTTGTTCAGGACATCATAAGATTCCTTCAAACTGTTCAAGTTATAAATCAATGTGCTGTTCTGCTTCTTTATAGCTTCACAAGTGTCACACTTTACAGAAATCTTTTTAGCATCAACTTCTTCATCAATTTTAAACTTTGGAACTTCAACCTTTACTTTTGTCACACCCCCAAAATCCACCCGTGGAGTATCACCGCTTGGAGGCGTGACATGACCAGGATCAAGCCATCAATCATATTGAACATAGCATATAGTAATTAAAGTAGATCGTAAAATCCAACACAATACAATTGATGTTCAAACAAATCATAGTTTAAGTAGCGGAAGCATAATATGAAAACCCAATGTAAGTAACAAGTTCAAGTATTATAAAGTTTAGCATGGCATCCACGATCCATGCCCCACAACGACTGCGCCTCCCGTGCAAGCTCCATATGTACCTAAGGTCCTGCAAGGCATGTAACAGAGAGTCAACAACTAGTTGAGCGAGTTCACAGTTGGTTGTTCAGTTATAGTGTTCGTATTGTAAATCGTATGCCCGTTTAGTAATCATGTATCGTATGTAATTGTATCGCAGCCCTCTAGGCATGTTGGCGAAGTTTGGTGGGGGTTTCCCATGTATTCTAGACTAGGTATAGTTGTATCGCAGCCCACCCGGCATGTGTGCGAAGTTTAGAGTATGGTTCGCAGCCATTCCAGGCATGTGTGCGAAGTTTAGTTCTATTATCGCAGCCATTCCCGGCGTGTGTGCGAAGAGAAGTATATGTATCACTAGTCTAGCAGTACCTACCAATAACCTTCCTCTCCCGAGGCCTATGGTATGTAATTCCGATAACAATTTAAGCATAAGTAATCATCCAAACCCATTCCCAACCCCGGGAATCCTATGCCTTGGTAAGAGTGTGAACTCACCTTGGTTTGCTCGGTATGCTAAGTATGTGCTCACAGTTAATCAATCACGTCCTAAAGTACACACGTGTACATAATCAGTTTACATTCACGAAGTTCACGTATAAGTATAATCACAGTGGGCAATGCATTAATATTCACCGAGTAGCACATTGCACGTATTCAATAATCATACAAGTCATGCACAACATTTAACGGCAGTTAACTAACTCAGTTAACTTTAACAGAATTAAACTAAGTTACTGTGCAAGTTACCCATTCGACGAAACACCCCTGTTTCGTCGTTAACACCCTTCGACGAAACACCCTTTGTTTCGTCGTGATACCCTTGGTGAAACTCATTCGTTTCGTCGTGTTTGTTTCGTCCAGTTTTGTTTCGACGAAACGTATTTGTTTCGTCATGTATTGCTGTAACACCTGTGCCTTCACGGCCATCAAACAAATACCAAACCAATGAAATATTATATTTCATACTTGGGATTTGTAAAATTATGTGTATCTTTTACACATATCAACTCTTGTTTGATTTTAAGCTTTAAATCGCTTTCTGGAGGGTTATACGCGCTCTGATGCGTAAATATAACCAGTTTAATCCAACGAACACTCCGGAATAGTGAAATAGGCTTAACATACCTTAAATAACCTTTACATAACTTAGATATAAGTTTTGGAAGGTTTGGTGTAGTGAAATCAAAGTTTAATCACTTACAGGGACTAAAGTTGACAAACTGCGAAAGTATGCCAATTTGAACTGTAACAGACATTCCGGAACATGACCATAAGTTAAACATACCATAAATATCCTTCACATAGCTTAGAAATAGGCTTTGAGGTGTTCGGTATGCTAAAATAAACTTTTGTGTCATTCAGGGACTAAAAGTGTCAGAAAGTGCACAAGTTTGCATTTTCGCGCATAACTTACGTTCTGAATACATCTGGACATCCAAAAATTTATGTAAGCATGACTACATTATATTTTAGTGTTCGCCTTAAGAAAAATCCATTCGTCGCGTCATTTGGATCGTTTTTCGCGCTTATGCGCATTCCGTCGTAATTAAGCGAACATCGCGTTCGTACGGCCAAACGAACCAACCTCCGGCATATTTTTGAGCATGTTTTGAGTTCCCTATACTTTAACTTCATTTTAGAGCCTTGAAATGAGGTTAACGGGGTTCAAACGCATCGAAAAAGGCCTTAAACACGTGCAGGGACCATTTCTGCCAATTTTGAAACAATTCTGGAACTGGGAGGCAGTAGCGTAGCGCGAGCCCTAAGGGCCTACCTGTCGCGCTACGCGACTGCATGATCTGGATCAGATTCAATGTTTTAACAAGCGGGTCCCAGCTGTTCGATTCTCAACCACACATTCTCAATCGTCTAGTCAGCGGATAAGAACATAATTTCAGCTTCCATAAGGTTCCGACAAGTGTACGGGTTGGATCATGGCACGTTTTCCATGAAACGATCCTAACGGTTCGGGTATTCCTATAAATACCCAACCCACACAACCTCATTTTGCACAAGAATTCTGATTTGAGAGCTCTAAGTTGAAACCATTGTTTCATACCTGAGTTCTTGGATCGGGATTAGCATTCGGGGACCCTTCGTAAGTATTCTTTCGTTCTTTTCCTTATTTTACTGCTTTTCGAGTCAGAAAGTCAAACTTTGTTTGACTTTCAGCGTTGACCAGTTATGGTCAATGCGAAGTTCGTTTGAACTTCGCAACGTGAGTGTAATCACGTTGGTTATAGTCCCTTGGGACTATGCCCACTGATTACCACGTTGTCTAGGGTCGTAGGGTAGGCGATCTAATAAATCGCCTATACCTTCGAACCCGACCCAGTTTGGTCGATCATTAGGATCCGACCAAATACATTAGGTGACCCTAGTATAGGGCATAACCTTCCGAGGTTATACCCTATGGTCACATCGTTTAAGTAGTTGTATGATAGGTAGTTTATATGCCTTAGGTAAATTACCAGAATACCCTTTTAATGTATAATTGGTAATTAAGCATATGTAACCTAAACTTTTGTCACATAACTGATTATGTAACATGTTTAGGCATATAACACCTGTCATAGGACTAGTTAGACGGTCCGAACGCGTTTCACGCGCACGACGCGTTAAAGTAGCATATGTTACCTTAATGGGTCGCGATGGGTCGAAAGCACTTAGGTTTGGTTTCATTGTAGTATGTAGGCCTTGTTAAACCATATCATATGAGTTCCAATACTCATTTGGTTTACCAAGCCTCATCCTATCCGATCTCCCGATTTAAGTCCGGTTTATTTATATAGTTTTAGATTGCCGACTGATTCCGTGCTCCCTCTAGCTTTGTTTGGTTGTTGTTCAAGACCTCCAAGCATTCTCAGGCGAGTACATTATTCCCCTATTTTACTGTTTTCAACTGTTTTGGGGTGACTCATATGTGCTAAATGTTTTCGATGTTATAACGATGGTTTCAAAAACGATTAAGACGATTTATACAAAACTAATAACGATTTCATAAAGTGAACAAACTTGTTGGTTGTAGTTACATAACAAATGACATTCATTAGCAATGATCAAGCCGACCAGTATTAGGTTATGGTACCATAGGATCTGACAAATCCCGTTATTTACTACACCCGTGGTTATGTGTGGGTATGGTAGGTAGCGACTGAATCTGAAATTGTTAACTTACCCTATGGAGGTTTGTTAATACGAAAACGAGAAGCGACGAAAGTCACGAAGGTTTGAATGTTATTAGCGAGACGATCATATAAGTAGTTTCACGACCTAAAACGAATTTAACGATTGGGTAAACGATTGGTTTTTCACACGATGTTTTTAACGATTGGGTAAACGATTGGTTTCAAAGCGATATACGATTGGGTTTTGGTTACATATTACATGATTTACATTGGGCATGAACATTATTTTGGTGGTTTGGTTTGGATTAAGTGATTAAGTAACAATGCGTGTGGAATATGATACAAGCATGGTGGATACGCCGCTGGTACTTCCTATATATAAGTGTTTGTATGGTATTACATATTGTAGCGTTATTTGAATCATTTCAGTTTGAGACATAGAACATTTTATACAAGTAACATACTTTTCACAAGACATTTATTTACAAACAACTTATCTTATACAAACTCATTTTTACATGGTTATTCATTTAATCATGCATTATTCTCTTAGTTATACATATCACCTGAACTTATCATTGTTTTTCCAAATAATTTACTAAAACAAATGTTTTTGGGTTAAGAGTCATGGCTACGAGGTTTTACAAATTATAACCCGCTTGATTTGAGTGGGTTAATTAAGTTGCAATATTATACTCTTTTCAAAACAAGGTTTTTAAATAAAGTATTGCAACATCTAAACTAGCCATGATTTCGACACTCCTACAAAACCTATGTACTCGCCAGCATTTCTTTGCTGACCTCATTTTCACATATGTTTCAGGTATTGTTGAATGATATCGATTGATAGGATGCATACTCACATAGGACTGGACGATGCCTTAGTGACTCAATAACAATGATAGACTATGTTTAAATTGTGTATTTAGATTCCAGACAATGTAATTATTCAATGATTAATAAAACGAAACACTTTTTGGTATCCATGGTTATGAAACATTAATTCTGTTGCAACACGCCTCGATGTTTCCGCCGCGATTTGTTGTTTTACGCGGTCGGGGTGTGACAGAAAAGATGGTATCAGAGCCAATGGTTATAGGGAATTAGGTTATTAGTAATTAGTAATGCTTTGACCTAGTCTATAACCTTCTTAGGACCCTAACGCGAGTTTACTTGCGTTTAGTCATAAAACAATACTGTCACCTATCCTTAGGTGACAACCACAACAAGAACATAAATTTCAAAACCGCTTTGAAAACTAATCATCTGTTCTAGGATGATTGATTACTAGGTTTTGAACTCTCTATTGTAAGGTTTTGAACTCTCTATTATATGGTTTTGAACCTCTTTGAGTTTTCAAAACTTCGTCAAGGTTTTGGGTTTTAAATAATGTGAACACGTGCAAACTGGAAGGGTGAATGCCTGTATTCTGGGTTTTCTGTCTAGGCAAGCACTTCGTATACATCTCATCAGACGCGAGACCAGTTGTGCTTACCTGGGAATTCTTGGGATGAGTGTTCACTTATAGGAGAGCATGTCTTCGCGATACATTATTTTTGACCCATTTACTTTGATCAGTCACCGTCTCATTTGTTTGCCTTAGGTAACAAACAAATGATCGCAATCTTCATGCGTTATCATTCTGTTTTGATTGTCCAATAATCTTTCACCTGTTTCTCCCTACGCCTTTCTTTTTCTTCAAGAATGTTTCTTCATCACGATGACGCCCAGATATCTAAGCAAGCAGCCAAATTAGCTCAGCGAATAGGCGAAGTAGTCCTGAAGACTGTTAAATTAGCTACTGCCATGTATCATCTCCAGGATGAAGCCACTCAAGAGTCACCAAGACAGGCAGGACCTAGTCAGGCGACAACACCATCAGCCAATAAACCAATCGAGGAATCAAAGACCATGGATGAACGATCCCCTAAGAAGTCAAAGAAGCGAAAGGCTTCTCAGAACTTCGCCATGGTCGCTCACAATGGTAAAGCAGTCCCCAACCAATCAGCTCAACCCCCTGCTAGGTGTGTATGGCTTTTCCTATGATACCTACATCAAGGAACTATGTACCTTACAAACTACTCTTGCGATTTCTCTCTTTCAAATGATTGCTCATGATTCCCTCAAAAATTTTAAGTACTCGTTTCACTCTAAGAAACAAAGTACAGAAAATTAAGTGACATTATGAGTAATCGTGCTTTTCGCACATCTGTGCCTTTAAATCCTTGGTTAGATAACTAAGGGTATTTTCAAATCTCATACCCATTACGTTTTGATTTTTCAACATACACAGTACCAGTATTTCAAAACAATCTTCATGATCTCAAAACATTTCATATAGTTTGAAAACAATTTTTCTAGATGCATTGTCTATGTTATTTCAAAAACATTGGCCATGTTATCAAAACCAACCTTTCTAATTTCAAAATATTTCATATAGTCTGAAGACAATATTAACACAATACATTTTCTTATCAAATGCATGATTTCAAAAAGCATCATTCATGTCTTTCAAAAACCTTATACATAATTTCAAAATTCATCTCGCAAGATTTTAAAACATTTTTTTTGTAAATATATCTATCTAATACACCTACTTTATGATTTCGAAAGTATTATATATAAGGTTTCAAAAACATTAAACACATTTTTCTTAAAAGAACCCCATGCATAGTTTTCAAAAATATTTTCCTCATACATTGACTTAACCTTCAAAATTCTGCTTCATATGTCGCCTTGACATATCAAGCATCTCAACTTCATAAGCATTTTACATCATGTTTTGACCTAAGCACACCCAGTGCAAGGTTTCAAAACAACTTCAACTTCTAAAATTCATATGGGATCTTTTTATCTTTACAATTAGATCCTTGTGGATGATTATCGTTCAAATCAGAGTCCTTAATTGGATTCCTTATGTACCTTAATTCGAACACTTCGGTTCCTAGAAATCGAAATCGAATTTTCTTTTTGAATCTTTCTATCTTTATAGTTGGATTCTTGATAACGTTTAAAGTACCAAATGAAATCCACGGAATGGATTCCAAGTGTGCTTTAAATGCATGTACGCAAATTACAAGACAAATTAACGAACAATTTTGTGTTTATGTGTTCTCCTCTATGATTTTTGTGTTTTTAATACTCTGGATATTCGTTATCCAAATCCTCGCAGGATCTTTCATATCTTCATATGAGAGATTCATAGTAGAATATTCAAAAGGTACTACCTTAAATCCTTATGGGCTTCTACCTGGTAGTTAAGACCCTTGGGTTATATAGTACCACTCCATGATTCATAAGAGACCCTCTTAGTAGTCTAGTCAAAAAGATTGATTCACAATTTGGTTAGTGAACGACATCTAGTGATGTAGCTGGACAGACTCCTTGATAAGTCTATTTAGATCATTTATTGATTTAGTCAAAAGGACCCTATGGTGGTCTAGTCACACTCATCACCGGTTTGTTCATTTGGTTTTCCCCTACACACTATAAAATAGACTGAGTGAACTGTGCAAGGAATTGTCTGATTATGGACGCGTACATAATTATGAAATTTAGTGCACCGAAACTCAGTAAGATTTATTATGTGTAAGAGCCGATAGTGACAACAATAACAAAATGAGAACAATGTAATGGAGGTACGGTGGACGCACCAATGACGCTTCATATACTTGTATATAAGTGTCCCTCTTACATTGCAAACATAATGTTATTAAGGTTACTAGAAGTTCAAGAACCCTAACCAAAGTTGTTCGATCTTTTCAACTTCATATTTCCAAGCTCTCACAAGTTTCCTCTAAATAAATTTCGGGACGAAATTTCCTAAAGTAGGGGAGACTGTAACACCTGTGCCTTCACGGCCATCAAACAAATACCAAACCAATGAAATATTATATTTCATACTTGGGATTTGTAAAATTATGTGTATCTTTTACACATATCAACTCTTGTTTGATTTTAAGCTTTAAATCGCTTTCTGGAGGGTTATACGCGCTCTGATGCGTAAATATAACCAGTTTAATCCAACGAACACTCCGGAATAGTGAAATAGGCTTAACATACCTTAAATAACCTTTACATAACTTAGATATAAGTTTTGGAAGGTTTGGTGTAGTGAAATCAAAGTTTAATCACTTACAGGGACTAAAGTTGACAAACTGCGAAAGTATGCCAATTTGAACTGTAACAGACATTCCGGAACATGACCATAAGTTAAACATACCATAAATATCCTTCACATAGCTTAGAAATAGGCTTTGAGGTGTTCGGTATGCTAAAATAAACTTTTGTGTCATTCAGGGACTAAAAGTGTCAGAAAGTGCACAAGTTTGCATTTTCGCGCATAACTTACGTTCTGAATACATCTGGACATCCAAAAATTTATGTAAGCATGACTACATTATATTTTAGTGTTCGCCTTAAGAAAAATCCATTCGTCGCGTCATTTGGATCGTTTTTCGCGCTTATGCGCATTCCGTCGTAATTAAGCGAACATCGCGTTCGTACGGCCAAACGAACCAACCTCCGGCATATTTTTGAGCATGTTTTGAGTTCCCTATACTTTAACTTCATTTTAGAGCCTTGAAATGAGGTTAACGGGGTTCAAACGCATCGAAAAAGGCCTTAAACACGTGCAGGGACCATTTCTGCCAATTTTGAAACAATTCTGGAACTGGGAGGCAGTAGCGTAGCGCGAGCCCTAAGGGCCTACCTGTCGCGCTACGCGACTGCATGATCTGGATCAGATTCAATGTTTTAACAAGCGGGTCCCAGCTGTTCGATTCTCAACCACACATTCTCAATCGTCTAGTCAGCGGATAAGAACATAATTTCAGCTTCCATAAGGTTCCGACAAGTGTACGGGTTGGATCATGGCACGTTTTCCATGAAACGATCCTAACGGTTCGGGTATTCCTATAAATACCCAACCCACACAACCTCATTTTGCACAAGAATTCTGATTTGAGAGCTCTAAGTTGAAACCATTGTTTCATACCTGAGTTCTTGGATCGGGATTAGCATTCGGGGACCCTTCGTAAGTATTCTTTCGTTCTTTTCCTTATTTTACTGCTTTTCGAGTCAGAAAGTCAAACTTTGTTTGACTTTCAGCGTTGACCAGTTATGGTCAATGCGAAGTTCGTTTGAACTTCGCAACGTGAGTGTAATCACGTTGGTTATAGTCCCTTGGGACTATGCCCACTGATTACCACGTTGTCTAGGGTCGTAGGGTAGGCGATCTAATAAATCGCCTATACCTTCGAACCCGACCCAGTTTGGTCGATCATTAGGATCCGACCAAATACATTAGGTGACCCTAGTATAGGGCATAACCTTCCGAGGTTATACCCTATGGTCACATCGTTTAAGTAGTTGTATGATAGGTAGTTTATATGCCTTAGGTAAATTACCAGAATACCCTTTTAATGTATAATTGGTAATTAAGCATATGTAACCTAAACTTTTGTCACATAACTGATTATGTAACATGTTTAGGCATATAACACCTGTCATAGGACTAGTTAGACGGTCCGAACGCGTTTCACGCGCACGACGCGTTAAAGTAGCATATGTTACCTTAATGGGTCGCGATGGGTCGAAAGCACTTAGGTTTGGTTTCATTGTAGTATGTAGGCCTTGTTAAACCATATCATATGAGTTCCAATACTCATTTGGTTTACCAAGCCTCATCCTATCCGATCTCCCGATTTAAGTCCGGTTTATTTATATAGTTTTAGATTGCCGACTGATTCCGTGCTCCCTCTAGCTTTGTTTGGTTGTTGTTCAAGACCTCCAAGCATTCTCAGGCGAGTACATTATTCCCCTATTTTACTGTTTTCAACTGTTTTGGGGTGACTCATATGTGCTAAATGTTTTCGATGTTATAACGATGGTTTCAAAAACGATTAAGACGATTTATACAAAACTAATAACGATTTCATAAAGTGAACAAACTTGTTGGTTGTAGTTACATAACAAATGACATTCATTAGCAATGATCAAGCCGACCAGTATTAGGTTATGGTACCATAGGATCTGACAAATCCCGTTATTTACTACACCCGTGGTTATGTGTGGGTATGGTAGGTAGCGACTGAATCTGAAATTGTTAACTTACCCTATGGAGGTTTGTTAATACGAAAACGAGAAGCGACGAAAGTCACGAAGGTTTGAATGTTATTAGCGAGACGATCATATAAGTAGTTTCACGACCTAAAACGAATTTAACGATTGGGTAAACGATTGGTTTTTCACACGATGTTTTTAACGATTGGGTAAACGATTGGTTTCAAAGCGATATACGATTGGGTTTTGGTTACATATTACATGATTTACATTGGGCATGAACATTATTTTGGTGGTTTGGTTTGGATTAAGTGATTAAGTAACAATGCGTGTGGAATATGATACAAGCATGGTGGATACGCCGCTGGTACTTCCTATATATAAGTGTTTGTATGGTATTACATATTGTAGCGTTATTTGAATCATTTCAGTTTGAGACATAGAACATTTTATACAAGTAACATACTTTTCACAAGACATTTATTTACAAACAACTTATCTTATACAAACTCATTTTTACATGGTTATTCATTTAATCATGCATTATTCTCTTAGTTATACATATCACCTGAACTTATCATTGTTTTTCCAAATAATTTACTAAAACAAATGTTTTTGGGTTAAGAGTCATGGCTACGAGGTTTTACAAATTATAACCCGCTTGATTTGAGTGGGTTAATTAAGTTGCAATATTATACTCTTTTCAAAACAAGGTTTTTAAATAAAGTATTGCAACATCTAAACTAGCCATGATTTCGACACTCCTACAAAACCTATGTACTCGCCAGCATTTCTTTGCTGACCTCATTTTCACATATGTTTCAGGTATTGTTGAATGATATCGATTGATAGGATGCATACTCACATAGGACTGGACGATGCCTTAGTGACTCAATAACAATGATAGACTATGTTTAAATTGTGTATTTAGATTCCAGACAATGTAATTATTCAATGATTAATAAAACGAAACACTTTTTGGTATCCATGGTTATGAAACATTAATTCTGTTGCAACACGCCTCGATGTTTCCGCCGCGATTTGTTGTTTTACGCGGTCGGGGTGTGACAGAAAAGATGGTATCAGAGCCAATGGTTATAGGGAATTAGGTTATTAGTAATTAGTAATGCTTTGACCTAGTCTATAACCTTCTTAGGACCCTAACGCGAGTTTACTTGCGTTTAGTCATAAAACAATACTGTCACCTATCCTTAGGTGACAACCACAACAAGAACATAAATTTCAAAACCGCTTTGAAAACTAATCATCTGTTCTAGGATGATTGATTACTAGGTTTTGAACTCTCTATTGTAAGGTTTTGAACTCTCTATTATATGGTTTTGAACCTCTTTGAGTTTTCAAAACTTCGTCAAGGTTTTGGGTTTTAAATAATGTGAACACGTGCAAACTGGAAGGGTGAATGCCTGTATTCTGGGTTTTCTGTCTAGGCAAGCACTTCGTATACATCTCATCAGACGCGAGACCAGTTGTGCTTACCTGGGAATTCTTGGGATGAGTGTTCACTTATAGGAGAGCATGTCTTCGCGATACATTATTTTTGACCCATTTACTTTGATCAGTCACCGTCTCATTTGTTTGCCTTAGGTAACAAACAAATGATCGCAATCTTCATGCGTTATCATTCTGTTTTGATTGTCCAATAATCTTTCACCTGTTTCTCCCTACGCCTTTCTTTTTCTTCAAGAATGTTTCTTCATCACGATGACGCCCAGATATCTAAGCAAGCAGCCAAATTAGCTCAGCGAATAGGCGAAGTAGTCCTGAAGACTGTTAAATTAGCTACTGCCATGTATCATCTCCAGGATGAAGCCACTCAAGAGTCACCAAGACAGGCAGGACCTAGTCAGGCGACAACACCATCAGCCAATAAACCAATCGAGGAATCAAAGACCATGGATGAACGATCCCCTAAGAAGTCAAAGAAGCGAAAGGCTTCTCAGAACTTCGCCATGGTCGCTCACAATGGTAAAGCAGTCCCCAACCAATCAGCTCAACCCCCTGCTAGGTGTGTATGGCTTTTCCTATGATACCTACATCAAGGAACTATGTACCTTACAAACTACTCTTGCGATTTCTCTCTTTCAAATGATTGCTCATGATTCCCTCAAAAATTTTAAGTACTCGTTTCACTCTAAGAAACAAAGTACAGAAAATTAAGTGACATTATGAGTAATCGTGCTTTTCGCACATCTGTGCCTTTAAATCCTTGGTTAGATAACTAAGGGTATTTTCAAATCTCATACCCATTACGTTTTGATTTTTCAACATACACAGTACCAGTATTTCAAAACAATCTTCATGATCTCAAAACATTTCATATAGTTTGAAAACAATTTTTCTAGATGCATTGTCTATGTTATTTCAAAAACATTGGCCATGTTATCAAAACCAACCTTTCTAATTTCAAAATATTTCATATAGTCTGAAGACAATATTAACACAATACATTTTCTTATCAAATGCATGATTTCAAAAAGCATCATTCATGTCTTTCAAAAACCTTATACATAATTTCAAAATTCATCTCGCAAGATTTTAAAACATTTTTTTTGTAAATATATCTATCTAATACACCTACTTTATGATTTCGAAAGTATTATATATAAGGTTTCAAAAACATTAAACACATTTTTCTTAAAAGAACCCCATGCATAGTTTTCAAACCGAGATATCAGTGGTGATGGTTTGATTGCTAGAGAGAGTCTGGGAGAACGTAGGGCTGACATCACACTCAGAAAAGGTTCTAGGGTTTTCAATTTTGATAAAGTGTGACAAATGCAGCCATTCCGTATAATTTATACGCATACAAGTGTACTGGGCCCTTAATGGGCTTGGCGAATCAGCGGGCCGGCGAAACAACTTGTTTCGTCGAGATGGTTACGATGAAACACCCTTTTCCTTTCGTCTTGACGTTTGTGACGAAACAACATCTGTTTCGTCGAGATGGTTATGACGAACTACTTTTGTTTCATCGAGCTTATACAAGCTTAAATAGTTTAAGTGTTTTCAAGCAGAATACATGTATATCACCAAACATATAATTGTAACGATCACAATACATTTTATTATAACACAACGTGTACAATTACAAAGCAAACAAGTCGTGTAAGAAATCAACTAAGCAATTAACGTGCAATTAATGCGAAGACAGAATCTTGGAAACTCGAGTTGTCACATTATCCCCAACTTGAAAGAAATTTTGTCCCGAAATTTAGCATGCGGTTACTGAGGAAGCTAGGTAAGTTGTATCGTTTACTGGTTTTCTTGGGGTGTCACATCATCTCCCCGTTGATTTGGAATTTCGTCCCTAAATTCTGTAGTAGCTTCGGCCTCAGTAGTGGTTGCACTGTTTTCGAATAACTGGGGATACTTGAGTTTCATTTGATCTTCTCGTTCCCAGGTGAACTCTGGGCCACGACGGGAGTTCCAACGAACTCGAACAAGAGGTATTCTGGTGTGCTTGAGGACCTTGACATCCCGGTCCGTGATTTCAACTGGTTCCTCGACGAATCGCAACTGTTCATCGATAGTAAGCTCCTTCAAAGGAATTATGAGGGTCTCATCTGACAGACACTTCTTCAGATTTGACACATGAAAGACGTTGTGAACTGCACTGAGTTCAGCTGGTAAGTTCAGTCTGTAGGCTACTTTGCCTATTTTCTCAATGATTTCAAATGGTCCGACGTATCGTGGGTTAAGTTTGCCTCGTTTGCCAAAACGAACAACACCCTTCCAGGGTGAGACTTTGAGTAGCACTCGATCCCCAACCTGGAACTCGAGTAGTTTCATGTCTTTATCGGCGTATGCTTTCTGACGGTCACGAGCTGCCGCCATGCGTTGTCGTATTTGAGCAATCTTTTCTGTTGTGTCTACTACCAGTTCTGGACCTGTGATCTGACTATCACCCACCTCTGCCCAACAGAGAGGTGATCGGCATTTACGGCCGTACAATGCCTCGAATGGAGCGGCTTTAATGCTGGTGTGGTAACTGTTGTTATACGAGAACTCCACCAACGGGAGATGTTTTTCCCAGCCGTTGCCGAAATCGATTACACACGCACGAAGCATGTCTTCTAAAGTTTGAACAGTGCGCTCAGATTGCCCATCTGTCTGAGGATGATAAGCTGTGCTCATGTCTAAACGAGAGCCAAAAGATTTGTGCATTGCTTGCCACAGTTCTGAAGTAAAACGTGCGTCACGATCAGAGATAATAGAGGTGGGCACCCCGTGCCTCGAGACAACTTCCTTAAGATATACGTCTACTAGTGTGGAGAATTTATCCGTTTCCTTGATAGCCAAGAAGTGTGCAGACTTAGTGAGTCGATCCACGATCACCCAAATAGTGTCATTCCCACGTTGAGATCTAGGCAGGCCAGTAACAAAATCCATGGAAATTTTCTCCCATTTCCATTGTGGTATCTCAGGTTGTTGGAGTGGGCCTGAAGGTTTCTGATATTCCGCTTTGACTCTCGCACAAGTCAAACACTTGCTAACGTAAGTTGCTATGTGAGCTTTCATGCTAGGCCACCAATATGTAGTTTTCAAGTCGTGGTACATGTTATCCGAACCAGGATGTACTGAGTAGCGAGACTTATGAGCTTCATCCATTACAAGCTCGCGTAAATTACCATAGAGTGAGACCCAGATGTGCCCTGTTACATAGTAGGCGCCGTCTGCCTTTTGTTCTAACCGTTGTCTTGAGCCGCGTAGAGCTTCAGCCTTGACGTTTTCTGGTTTCAATGCTTCTACCTGAACATCTCGTATCTGTGCAGGAAGACTAGACTGAATAGTGAGTTGCAACGCTCGTACACGCCTAGGTGTAGTATCCTTTCGACTGAGGGCGTCGGCCACCACATTGGCTTTGCCCGGATGGTACTTTATAGCACATTCGTAGTCGTTCAGTAGCTCGACCCACCGACGTTGTCGCATGTTCAATTCCTTCTGCTTGAAAATATGCTCGAGACTCCTGTGATCGGTGTAGATGATGCACTTGGTACTGTACAGGTAATGTCGCCATATCTTAAGCGCAAAAACAACAGCTCCCAACTCTAAATCATGTGTAGTGTAATTCCGTTCATGAATCTTAAGTTGGCGTGAAGCATAAGCAATAACTTTATCCCGTTGCATCAACACACATCCAAGACCTTGGATGGATGCGTCGCAGTAGACTACAAAATCGTCTGTGCCTTCAGGCAATGAGAGGATAGGTGCGCTACAAAGTCTATCCTTTAAGTGCTGAAACGCTGTTTCCTGTGTATTACCCCAATGATAAGCAACACCTTTCTGTGTCAGTAGTGTAAGTGGTTGTGCGATCTTTGAGAAGTCTTTGATGAACCGTCTGTAATAACCCGCCAAACCCAAGAATTGGCGTATTTCGGTTGGTGTGCGAGGTGCAGGCCAGTTCTTGATCGAATCTACCTTGGATGGATCAACATGAATCCCATCCTTGTTTACCACGTGGCCTAGGAAATGGACTTCACGAAGCCAGAAGTCGCATTTCGAAAATTTGGCGTACAGCTGTTCCGTTCGAAGAAGTTCCAAAATAAGTCGTAAATGTTGCTCGTGTTCCTCCTGACTCTTTGAATAGATCAGGATGTCGTCGATGAAAACAATGACGAACTTGTCAAGATAAGGTTTGCACACCCTGTTCATAAGATCCATGAAAACCGCAGGCGCGTTTGTTAGCCCAAATGGCATGACCAGAAACTCGTAGTGGCCGTAGCGTGTTCTGAATGCTGTTTTGGAGACGTCCTCATCCCGGACTCTCAATTGATGATAGCCTGACCTCAGGTCAATCTTCGAATAATAGCTCGACCCTTGCAACTGGTCAAATAAATCATCGATGCGTGGAAGAGGATAGCGATTCTTCACGGTCACCTTGTTCAGTTCGCTGTAATCTATGCACATGCGGAAAGTACCGTCTTTCTTCTTCACAAACAATACTGGAGCTCCCCAGGGCGAAGAGCTAGGACGAATGAAACCCTTATCCAAGAGTTCTTGCAATTGCTTAGACAGTTCTTCCAGTTCGGTTGGAGCTAAGCGATAAGGTGCTCGAGCTATAGGTGCTGCTCCAGGAGCTAGCTCGATCTGAAATTCGACCTGGCGATGAGGCGGTAACCTAGGTAACTCTTCAGGAAACACTTGAGGAAAGTCGCGTACAACAGGAATATCCTCTAACTTCTTCTCTTTCGTCGATGTATCTTTAACGAGTGCTAAAATACCTGTGTGGCCCTTTCGCAAACACTTATGTGCCTTCAAGAAGGAGATGATGCCACTCACGACGCCACTCTTGTCGCCTTGAACTTTGAGAGGTTCTTTACCAGAACGGGGAATACGAATGATCTTCTCCTTGCATAGGATCTCTGCTTGTTGTTGGGATAACCAATCCATACCAATGACGACGTCGAAACTACCCAGAGTTATAGGAATGAGATCGATGGAGAAAGTCTGACCAGCGAGGATAAGATTACAACCCTGAACTATGTGTGTGGCCTCTAAACTTTTACCGTTAGCTAACTCTACGACATGTTTGGTATTCAACAGTGTTGGTGCGCGTTTAAGCATTTGACTAACTTTCAGAGACATATAACTGGTATCCGCACCCGAATCAAATAATACAGTAACATAAAAGTCTTCGAGAAGAAACTTACCCATAACCACATTAGAATCGTTCCTTGCATCACCCTGACCAATCACAAATGCACGACCCCTAGCACCATTGTTGTTGTTGTTTCCCCCATTGTTGTTCCCATTGCCCTGATTATTGTTGTTGTTATTCTGATTCTGGTTTAACTGGGGGCAGTCCCGCTTGAAGTGGCCTTCAGCCCCACATTGGAAGCATCCCCTATTGCCTCGCTGTTGTTGTTGTTGTTGTTGTTGGTTTCGTGGAGCTGGTGGCTGTTGTTGCTGGTTCTGATTCGCAGGCCTTGAGCTCCTGCAATCTTTAGCTTCATGACCTATCTTGAGACATCTCTGACAGTGGCCCTTGCGACACTGACCACTGTGGTGTCTGTTGCACCTGTTACACAGTGGGTGAATTCCCCGATATCCACCCTGCCCCTGACCACCAGACGATTGTTGACTCGGACTCTGGTAATCATTAGTCTTGCACTTCTGCTGTGCCTGAGACTGAACGGTAGCTGAACCCTTGCTGGAATCACCATCCCATTTCCGCTTGTTGTCATTGGGAGTAGCGGAAGTAGTAGCAGTGGTAGTAGTACCGATACGTTTAGGCAGCCTGTTCTGTTCCACTGCCTGGTCTGTGAGACGGTGAGCTAACTTGACGATCTGTTGGATGGTGCCAAGATTTGCTGAGGTTACGTGACTTTGAATCTCTGGCACTAGACCCTTGAGATACAGTTCGATACGCTTAATGGGAGGGTCTACCATAGTAGGACACAGAATAGCCAGCTCGTTTGACCTCTTGGTGTATGCTTCAATCTCCGACCCCGTCATCTTCAGGTTGTAAAACTCTACCTCCAGCTTATGAATGTCATCACGGCTACAGTATTCCTCTTTGATCAACTCCTTGAAATCATTCCAGGGTGTGGCGTTAGCAATTGCCAACCCTAACATCTGAACTTGCGCCTTCCACCAAGTCGGCGCAATGCCTTCTAGAGTAACAGTGGCGTACTTCACCCTGCGAGCCTCAGGGCATTCACACATCTCAAATACGGACTCGAGCTTTTCAAACCAATGGAGGAGTCCAACTGCTCCTTCCGTGCCACTGAAAGTAGTAGGGCGACAGTCCATGAAAGTCTTGAAGTTGCAAACAGGTGGCTGACCTGTTGGGTATAAGAATCAGGACAAGATTAAACACAAGAGTTGGTTTAGGAGTGTAGGATCTAAAGATCCTAGTGTGAGTTACAACTGCAGGGTATACCTCCTGCTTGTGCAGCTGCAAGTGCCGCAACAACTTGTTCGTTAATGAGAGCCGTCAATTGGGCTTGTGTCATGTTGATACGTCCAGACATGATCTTCATAGCAAAGATAACATAAGTAAGAGAGGTTCGCGAATAGTGCGATGACAGAAGAGAGTGAGCACACAAGTATTCTCAAGCAATAGGAGTTATGTGTATCTAAGCATACCATGAGCAAAGTTCTATGTAATTCTAGCAAGTAGGCAATAAAACATATACCATATTACCTAGAATGTTCAGTCTTGCACGTGGAGCGAGGCGTCGTTGTGGATCGTTGAGCACTGTACAGGTTATAGTCTGGTTTTAATAAAAAAGTTTTCCCCTTATTAAAACCGAGTTCTCTATAACCAATGGCTCTGATACCAATCTGTCACACCCCCAAAATCCACCCGTGGAGTATCACCGCTTGGAGGCGTGACATGACCAGGATCAAGCCATCAATCATATTGAACATAGCATATAGTAATTAAAGTAGATCGTAAAATCCAACACAATACAATTGATGTTCAAACCAAACATAGTTTAAGTAGCGGAATCATAATATGAAAACCCAATGTAAGTAACAAGTTCAAGTATTATAAAGTTTAGCATGGCATCCACGATCCATGCCCCACAACAACTGCGCCTCCCGTGCAAGCTCCATATGTACCTAAGGTCCTGCAAGGCATGTAACAGAGAGTCAACAACTAGTTGAGCGAGTTCACAGTTGGTTGTTCAGTTTTAGTGTTCGTATTGTAAATCGTATGCTCGTTTAGTAATCATGTATCGTATGTAATTGTATCGCAGCCCTCTAGGCATGTTGGCGAAGTTTGGTAGGGGTTTCCCATGTATTCTAGACTAGGTATAGTTGTATCGCAGCCCACCCGGCATGTGTGCGAAGTTTAGAGTATGGTTCGCAGCCATTCCAGGCATGTGTGCGAAGTTTAGTTCTATTATCGCAGCCATTCCCGGCGTGTGTGCGAAGAGAAGTATATGTATCACTAGTCTAGCAGTACCTACCAATAACCTTCCTCTCCCGAGGCCTATGGTATGTAATTCCGATAACAATTTAAGCATAAGTAATCATCCAAACCCATTCCCAACCCCGGGAATCCCATGCCTTGGTAAGAGTGTGAACTCACCTTGGTTTGCTTGGTATGCTAAGTATGTGCTCACAGTTAATCAATCACGTCCTAAAGTACGCACGTGTACATAATCAGTTTACATTCACGAAGTTCACGTATAAGTATAATCACAGTGGGCAATGCATTAATATTCACCGAGTAGCACATTGCACGTATTCAATAATCATACAAGTCATGCACAACATTTAACGGCAGTTAACTAACTCAGTTAACTTTAACAGAATTAAACTAAGTTACTGTGCAAGTTACCCATTCGACGAAACACCCCTGTTTCGTCGTTAACACCCTTCGACGAAACACCCTTTGTTTCGTCGTGATACCCTTGGCGAAACTCATTCGTTTCGTCGTGTTTGTTTCGTCCAGTTTTGTTTCGACGAAACGTATTTGTTTCGTCATGTATTGCGTTTCGTCAACATGTCTGTTACGTCATGAATCAGTTACGTGCAGGAACCCTAATCGCCGATTCAACAGTTTACAGCACTCATTCAATCATCAATCAACATAATGAGCCTTATGTTACTAATCATTAATCTATATGCATACAAAACAGTCATGAGACAATATCATCAAACATATGCATACAAGATCAGTCAAGAGACTAATTTTTACTAACCGAGATATCAGTGGTGATGGTTTGATTGCTAGAGAGAGTCTGGGAGAACGTAGGGCTGCCGTCACACTCAGAAAAGGTTCTAGGGTTTTCAATTTTGATAAAGTGTGACGAATGCAGCCATTCCGTATAATTTATACGCATACAAGTGTACTGGGCCCTTAATGGGCTTGGCGAATCAGCGGGCCGGCGAAACAACTTGTTTCGTCGAGATGGTTACGATGAAACACCCTTTTCCTTTCGTCGTGACGTTTGTGACGAAACCACATCTGTTTCGTCGAGATGGTTATGACGAACTACTTTTGTTTCGTCGAGCTTATACAAGCTTAAATAGTTTAAGTGTTTTCAAGCAGAATACATGTATATCACCAAACATATAATTGTAACGATCACAATACATTTTATTATAACACAACGTGTACAATTACAAAGCAAACAAGTCGTGTAAGAAATCAACTAAGCAATTAACGTGCAATTAATGCGAAGACAGAATCTTGGAAACTCGAGTTGTCACAACTTTCCTTTTGATCACTGGAGCTTCTTCATCATCACTGCTGATTGGTGTCTTGACCTTTTTCTTCTTCTTTTTGACCTTTTCATCTTCACTATCACTTTCAGCCATCATCTTCAAATGATCTGCCATTTTCTTTGACCAATACTCACGATCATCATCACTATCCTCTTCCACTCGAGCAATAAAGGCTTTTTGATTTGGAATCTCTTTATCCGGACAATAATCATCCCAATTGAAATTTGCCCAGCTAAAGCCTTCTGGTAGCTTTTCATCTTCTTGATTGATTAGGCATGCTTTGTTGTCATCTGGAATATACTTATCCCATTTGAAGTTTTCTTGATTTCCCAAACATGCTTGATGTATTGCAAAATACATACTTATATCGTGTACAGTTTGTATAGTTTTCGTTATATTTAGTTTTGTTTTTCGTTAGAGTGTGCATGCTATTGATCAAATCGTGTTTTGCAGGTCTTGATGCTTAAATATGTGGAAAACCGAGTAAAACGAGTTAAAATATTTGAAAGTCAAGTCTTGGAGCATGTTGGAAAAGTCGAGGGGTTGAAATAGAGTTAAAGAGCTGAAAAATCATTCTCTGGCACCCCGTGAGAAGTTTCTGGCACCCGACGAGAGTCTGAAGGTAGTACATGAGCTGAAAAACAAGGTGGCACCCCACCACCCATTGCTTCAGTAGGTGGCGGCCAGCCAGAAGCTTGTAGCTGCCAATTTATGCGAAAATTAAAAGGGTTTGTTATGGAAAGATATAAATAATCATCTTAAACTTGAAAAGAAACCCTATTTCGAATTTGGGACTTCTGGGGCGACTTATTGAGCATTCTTGGAGCGTTTTTGGAGATTTTGAAGCCTAGGAATCATCGATACGAGTTCGGGGAAGAAGACTTGAAGATCTAATCGGGTTTTCTAGTTCTTTGTTCTTGACTTTTCTGCGAAACTTGTTATGATGAATTCTTGTTTAGACATCTTTGAATTGTTTTCACGTTTTAGTATGCTTGGCTAAATTTATAAACCACCTAGACTTGATGAATGGATTAATATAAAGTTTTTACCGTTTTTGTTAATTGCATGATTATTATATATTGATTGTGATTTGTAAGCGGTTTGATTTAATGATTTGATGTATATGCATGCTTTGAGTTGGTTTATTGTTATTATTTGCTTCATATGATTCTTAGTGACGGTCTATATCACAACATAGAGTCATATTAGGGTTTAGGATTTTGGTGAGTGTCTATATCACATAAGAAAACCTTAACTCTTTAGGGAGAATTGGCCAATAAACCCTAGAAGTAACTGGTAATAATTTGCTAAGTCTTAGTGTTCTACTAGTCCTAATACCTGGAAAGTGAGGGGCTATTGATAGGTCTTACCCGGTGAATTGCTTAAGATAGTCCTTGGGAAAGGTCATGTCTTGGTTTACCTGTCGGTCTTATTAGTCTATCAAGTCAAATTAATTACTTCAAACTACCCTAGATCTAGGATTGGAAAAGAATAGGTCAACATTAGGGTACTTACACAATAATTAGACAACTGGGAAGGTGTCTAATAACCGGTAGGATTAACGGCCTAGGTAGTTCCACAGGTTTCTCCTTGAGAAGGGTCGAGGGGCCTCGTTGGTTCTTAATAGGTTTAGTACTTTAAGATCCCGGTTCCATAATTCATGCATTTAACTTAATCGGTAATCTCTTCAAAACGATCCAGGATTCTTGTCTAGGTGGTCTTTTTCTCATATAAGAAAAGTCCTTAGTCTCTATTCGCTTTTAGTCTAGTTCTAGTTTAATTTAGTAGTTTAATATAGATTTCCGTAGTTTTTCGTAACCCCCCCCCCCAAACAATTAAACAGTTTTAGTCGTGTCTATCAGAGTCTATTAGAATCTAATTTACGTGATACATAGAGTCTCAGGGTTCGATACTCGGACTTGCTTAGGCTATACTACATTGACCGGTACACTTGCCGGTTGTGTGGTTTAGGTTTTAGAGAGTCCTAGTCTATAAATTTAAAACTTAGAGTGTCTAGTCTAGCGAGTCTAATTTAGTTAATTTTTATAGTCTGTTTAGCACACATCAAGTTTTTGGCGCCGTTGCCGGGGACTCTTGGCAATCGCGTTCATTAGCTTTGATAGACTTTATTGACATATACGTGCTATGTGTTTAGTTTTTTGAGTCTTTTATTTGTGTTTTTATTTTCGTTTGAGTCATAGTGACTAGTGTTGCTTTTCTTAACATTCAGGTTTTTGCTTGCAGTGGATGCCACATCTGCGCTCGCACGGACCGACGAAGCCGCCAGTCACCGAGTCATCATCGTCTCGTTTGGGCCAAGGCCCACAGGTTAGTATACCATCCACGTGTCAGTTTCCCAATTTCGATTCTACTCCATTACCCACCCTACCCCATTCACCTAAAACCTCACCTAAGGTTTCCCCACCCAATAGCCCTACTTCTAGTACCTCTAGCAATCCAGAAAACGTAGAACAAATGGCCAACCCTAGGCAAACCGTCCATCAGCAGGCCACTCAGAATTTCACCGGCCTTGCTTCACCCATCACCGTCCCACCCATAGTTAATGAAAATTCATGGCAGATTCCATCTTATGCCATGCAGGCTATCACCAATACCATCCAATTCCATGGCCGAGACGATGAGGACGCCCCAGCCCACATCAACCGTTTCTCTCGTATGCTAGCTACTTTTAGCCTTCACGGTGCACCCAACGATGCCACCTACCTACAGCTTTTCCTATTCTCATTAGCGGGGCGTGCAGCTACTTGGTTGGACTCTCAACCAACCGGTACCTTTACCACATGGGCGGGCCTTCGTCAAGCCTTTTTGAACAAGTATTTCCTGCCCGCTAAAGCCTCACGCCTTCGTGACCAAATTCACTCTTTCCGCATGGAGCCCGACGAGCCTTATTACCTTGCTTGGGAGCGTTTCCAAAACCTTTGTGCTCGTTGCTCCCAGCATGGTCTTTCCGATTGGGCTCTTTGTGAAAAATTCTATAACGGTCTCACCCAAGAGACTCGTGATAGGTTTGATACTAATGCGGGGGGTCACATGATGGGTATTCTTACTGTTGCTGAGTGTTTAGAGCGTTTTGAGGCATTTGCCCAGTTTCAATCTCAATCGCGAGCCGATCAGCGGTATCAAAGTGGTAATTCAAATACCACTACTAGTGCACCCGCCCGAGGGGTGAATCATGTCACCATGGATCCTAGTTTAGCCGCTGTTTTGGAAAACATGACTAGGGAGCTTAAGGAGATTAAGGCTAAGGTAGATAAGTGTGAGTTTTGCCGAGGGGGTCACGATACAAGTGCGTGTCCATTGCTAGCTGGTGAGGAGCAAGTTGATTTTATGGGAGGGGGTCAAGGTAGAGGTCAACCTAGTGGGTTTGGTAATTTTAATTGGGGTTGGCGAAATAATAATAATAATTTTAATAATAATTTTCGCTCAAATGGACTTCCTGGTTTTCAAATAGCTCAAAATCCAAATAGGGGTCAAGGTTCATTCTTTGGTGGGGGTTCAAATGGGCAAGTCAAAGATGGGGGGTCAAGTGGTCAGATTCAAACAGGTCAGGGTTCAAGTTTTGATTTAGGTGGCAGCATAGAAAGAATGGAGGCTATGATGAGCCAGCTAGTTGTTAGGGATCAAACCACCCAAAAGAAACTTAGCGAACATGACCTTATGCTTAAGAATCACCAAGCTGCTTTCCAAGACCTTAAAAGGGTTGTAGGTGATATGTCTAGGAAGTTAGAGGAGAGATTACCCGGTTAGTTTGCGGGTAACACCCAACCTAACCCGAATGCTCATGTAAAGGCCATTACTACTCGTAGTGGCAAAACAGTAGGGAACCAGAGTGTAGAGGAGACAGTAGTCGATGAGGATGGAGATATTATAGATGAAGTGATTGAGATGGAGGCTCCAGGAAAAGTGCAAAAGAGGCTAAGCCCAGCAAGTACCGCACAGCCCGGTGAGTCTCAAAGTGAGAAGAAAGTTGAGAAAACGCCTATAGATGTTAGACCTTCACCTTTAGTAAACCATGCGTATGTTCCGTTTCCCTCACGCCTTAAGAACCAAAAATACTCAAGGGAATACGGGCAATTCTTAGATATCTTCAAGCAATTGAAGATTAACCTTGCTTTCATTGATGCACTTCAATCGATGCCTAAATACGCGAAATTCTTGAAGGACCTTCTTAGGAATAAGGAGAAGTTAGGGGAGTTGTCGAATGTTCCATTGCATGGAGGGTGTTCGGCCATTGTCTCAAATAAGCTTCCCGAAAAGCTTACCGATCCCTGTGTGTTCACTATTCCTTGTCTTTTCGGTAGTAATACTAATACTAAAGCTTTAGCTGACCTAGGTGCTAGCATCAATTTGATGCCCTTTTCTCTTTATGAGAAGCTAGACCTAGGAGAGCTTTCACCTACCCGAATGACATTATCCTTAGCTGATAGGTCCGTGAAACACCCGAGGGGCATAGTTGAGAATTTGCTTGTTAAGGTTGACAAGTTCGTTTTTCCGGCCGATTTCGTCATTCTAGACATGGAAGCCGATGAAAACGTACAGTTAATTTTTGGACGCCCGTTCTTGAACACCGCTAAAGCTCTCATAGATGTCTTTTTAGGCACCATCACACTTAGAGCGGGCGAGGAATCGGTAGTTTTAAGGTTATGAATTCGAGAGGGTCAAGTGATAAAGTGGAGGCGGTATCGTTAGTAGGGGAGTGTGAGAAGGATGAGAGAGATGAGGAGAAGGTGGTGAGTGGTCCGAGTCTAGAAAAAGTAATAGGACTCAAGTGTGTGGACCTACCTGATAGGAGAGTAGAGGAATTAGAAGCGATAATAGTGCGTTTAGAATCTAAGCTAGAGATACTAAGCAAAGCTCAGTTTGGGGGTAGATTTCGATATGACGAGTCTAGATTCAAACCGCCAGATGAGGAGTTGAGAGGTTATGAGAGAGATAAGGGTGTTTGGGTTGATTCGGGCAATAAGTATAATGGTGCTACAGCCTGTGAGTGTGTGTTTGGAGGTGAGCTGCATCTCTATGAGCCCCTATAAGTATGTGAGAAGTTGTTACTTATCTGTAGAGTCTGTACCATTTGTATCTTAGTTATTTATTTTTTTTCGTAATTTTTAGTAGCTAACGGTCATTTTTGTTAGTTTTTCGGTTCTTTGTTTGTGTCTTGAGTCGTTTGCAGGAATGCATCACCGAGGATTTGCAGGAAATTACGAGGAAAATAAGGTTCTAAGTAAGTTTTAAGTGTTAGAAAAAAAATTAGTTGGTTCTTGAAAGCTTTGGGAAAAACATAAAAAAATTTCTAAGGCATTGAAAGAAAAATAATTGGATACTTTCTGTTAAAAAGGGCCTCTGGCACCCCGCCACCCACTTATACACAATCCTCTCGCTCCCGCCAGCACGTATTGCATTTTTTCGGAAATAGGTAACGTGGTGGCGGGCCGCCACCCACCTCGTCACTTTCTAGCGGGCCGCCAGAGACCCTATCTGCAACCCATTCAATTCAAAACCCCAAATCTTCCACTTCTAACCTATTTCCTCTCCCCCTCCACTACCGAAAACCCTGTTACTTCATCCCTTCACCACCGACAACCTCTTATCCCTTCCATAACCTCTTATCCCTTCATCAACATCACACTTATACTTGATACACACATCAACCCGCAACCCTCCACCCCTACACTCACCGAAAACCCCTCTTTATAACCTTCTTCTCTCCAATCGCCGATAACCCGCCTCCATACTCCCCTGTAATTTCTCCATCATCACCATATCTCACCGTTAAATGCCCTTTAACACCCACAATCGCCTGATTAGAAGTCAGACAAGCTGGACGATTTGCTCCATCATCTTTCACAATAAAATCCATCATCTTGTTTGTCACAAGTCAAGGTATGTCTCCTGCAAATGTTTGTACTTTGAGTCCTGTAGTTTAGTTTTTACTTCGAGTCATGATAATTTTAGGGTTTATCTGTGTTGAGTCACTTGTGTCGGCAAGAGGTTTAAGTCAATTCCATTGTCTCGTTTAGTGGTCAGTTGTGCCATGTTTTCTTTGAGTAATGTTGTGGTTTGACATGTAGGGTCAGTTTAGGTCAATTGAGTCGTAAGGTTGTCTCGTTTAGTGGCGAATAGGCTGCCGCGAGGTTAAGTCATTTTAGATGTCGAGTCAGTCTTGTTTGTTTTTATTATTTTAGAGTCAGCCGTGCGTCTCAGTGTCGGGTCAGTCGTCTTAGTCGCCAGTAGAGTGTGTCGAGTAAGATATGGTCGTGTTATTGATGGGAGGTGGGTGGCTATGGGTTGGTCTATTGATTACGATATGTTTTTGATGAATGATAAGTAACTACATTGGAAGCAAAGTTCAGATTGTGTATTTTGAAATCAAGGTCCGCATACGTTGTTTTCTTATACTAAATGGGTGCGGATGGTTGGGTTTGGGGATTAATTGCAATATTCATCATATCTCGGGTTAGGATGTGTTAACATTGAGTGTGGGGATTCGGTTTGGGTGAATTTTTGACATAAAGATCAGATTTAGTCACTATTTTGACCCGTTTCGCTAATGCGAAATACAAGTTTTTCAACTATACATTGGTTCGCACGCGATGTCGTTTTGGTTTCGGGATGTTGATGATTTGCGGGTTGGATTGGAATTTGATTTGCTGAATTTTGATTGGTTTGTAGTATATTGACGCGTAGAGTGCTAAACTTGCGATTTTGAAACGGAACTTTTGCAGAGAATAAAAACCTCCTTTAGCTAGGCGGAATTTTTCAATGCTAAAATTTGTTCTAAACTATTACATGACTGAATTTAAGCAAGTTTGGATGTCGATGTCGGTTTGGTTGGCACTTGGTTTTACTTGAGGGCAAGTAAAGTACCGGGAGGAGATATAGTGTGTAATTTTGTGTATTTTGCGTCTACGTTAGATCGAGTCTAGTTTAATTGCTAGTTTAGGGTCTTTAGTGTCGTTTTAATTGTATGTGAGTCGTCTTAGTGTCTTATTGCGTCTTTTGCTCACTTTATTATTGAAACCACTCGCCCGTACTCAATCTCCATTCGGGCGAGGTTCGGTTATGCTTAAAAAGGGATTTGCAAAACGTCGCTTTAATGTCACTTGTTTTTAAACTACGGCCGCAAACGAAATGCTATACGGCCGTTGTTTTTGTATATATTATTTTTCGTTAAAAAAATATAATAAAAAAATGAAAAAAATAAAAATTTCAAAAATACAAAAAAAAATGAAAAAATTCAAAAATACCAAAAATAGTTTGTGACTGATATTCTGCATTGCTTTGTTTTGTCATTCTTGAATTGTTTTTGCAGAATGTCAAGTGCAGGATCATCCAGAGGGCCCAGTGTGACACAGGCGGGTGATGAGGAGTAGGATGATGCGGAGTAGGGCGAGGATGCAGCGAGGATGACAGCTTATATCTTTTGTTTATTTTTATCTTTATGTTGTTTTTGATCCTCGTTTGTTGGTTTGTACTTAAATACGTTAAACAGGTTGGCTGGGATTTTGGGGATGGTTGACTTTTGGTTGTTGGATGTTTGGACTAACACTTAGTAGCTTACATATTATCTTTTGCTAGTGTTTGGTGTTTGCTTGATTAGGTTTGATTGTAGTAGCTGCTTTCGTTCGCGTGTCCGAGGTTAGAATTGTTTGCTGAGCGCGTTTCGAATTGGAGGGCTTATGTGGAAACGACTGGCACTTTGACAGTCTCACATGCTCAGCTAAGTCGTTTCCCTTTTTATTGTATTTTTTTTTATTTATTTCGTTATCGTTTCTAGTTTCTTAGGTAGTGTTGAGTCGTATTTTCGTTCTTGCATTAGGGACAATGCAATCTCTAAGTGTGGGGATGAGATACTTGTAAATAATCGAGTCTTAAATATGAAAAACACAAAAAAATTAAAAAAAATCAAAAATACAAAAAAGTTAGAAAATTTTGAAAAAAAATGAAAAAAAATCAGAAAATGTCTTTCGAATAAAAAAGAAGTTTGCAAATTTAAACGGAAAATGATAGAAAAGATGAATTTTTGCTCGGGTTCAAATAATAATAATAAGAGAATAAAATAAATAGAGCTTGTGTTTAGTTGGGATATGTGGATAGGCCCGGGTTTGGTTTTAAGTCCCTTTGAGCTAATATACCTTAATTGTCGGTCTGTTAGTGGGTTTTCATCTGGGAAATATGGGAAATCAAAACTGCCAATAAGAGTATAAGGGGCACCGTTATAAGTTAAAACCGTTAGAGTTTGTGGTCATGCGAAAAAAAATAGAATAAAAAGTGAGCTAGAAACTAAATGAAAGTAACACAGGTCTATGTAATCCGAGTTGGGGATAGCGACTCTACAGCCGGAATGCCTCTGGGATGTGTGAAATTGAATTGCCGATTAAAAGTACCGAAACCTAAGTAATCTGTGGTTGGGGATAGCGACTCTACAGCCGGAATACCTCTTGGTTAGGGAAAGCATCGTCTAGTCTCACGAGAAAAAAAAAGAGCAAAAAACAAAGCAAAAATAGAAAAAAAAAAGAAAAGAAAAGTTGATTGTTTACTCTCTTGGTTTTGATATAAAACGGTTAGGAATTGATCCAGTGATCGTTCTTTTAGTCCTATAAGCTTGAGGTGGGAGTAGATGGACCGTAAATTCTAGTGTGAGGCCCTAGGTGGATTGACCGCACTTAAATTAAAATCACATTATAAGGGCTTAGGACGGGACTTGGGTTTAAGGGGACAAGTATATTCGCAATCGCAGCTAACGCAAGTTTTGGTTTTAATTAAATATACCTATGCTTTTGACCCGAGTGATTATTTGTCTCTGATTCCGTTGCATAATTCTTTTTCGAGGACGAAAAAAGAGTAAGTGTGGGGATGTTTGATGTATTGCAAAATACATACTTATATCGTGTACAGTTTGTATAGTTTTCGTTATATTTAGTTTTGTTTTTCGTTAGAATGTTCATGCTATTGATCAAATCGTGTTTTGCAGGTCTTGATGCTTAAATATGCGGAAAACCGAGTAAAACGAGTTAAAATATTGGAAAGTCAAGTCTTGGAGCATGTTGGAAAGGTCGAGGGGTTGAAATAGAGTTAAAGAGCTGAAAAATCATTCTCTGGCACCCCGTGAGAAGTTTCTGGCACCCGGCGAGAGTCTGAAGGTAGTACATGAGCTGAAAAACAAGGTGGCACCCCACCACCCATTGCTTCAGTAGGTGGCGGCCAGCCAGAAGCTTGTAGCTGCCAATTTATGCGAAAATTAAAAGGGTTTGTTATGGAAAGATATAAATAATCATCTTAAACTTGAAAAGAAACCCTAATTCGAATTTGGGACTTCTGGGGCGACTTATTGAGCATTCTTGGAGCGTTTTTGGAGATTTCGAAGCCTAGGAATCATCGATACGAGTTCGGGGAAGAAGACTTGAAGATCTAATCGGGTTTTCTAGTTCTTTGTTCTTGACTTTTCTTACGAAACTTGTTATGATGAATTCTTGTTTAGACATCTTTGAATTGTTTTCACGTTTTAGTATGCTTGGCTAAATTTATAAACCACCTAGACTTGATGAATAGATTAATATAAAGTTTTTACCGTTTTTGTTAATTGCATGATTATTATGGATTGATTGTGATTTGTAAGCGGTTTGATTTAATGATTTGATGTATATGGATGCTTTGAGTTGGTTTATTGTTATTATTTGCTTCATATGATTCTTAGTGACGGTCTATATCACAACATAGAGTCATATTAGGGTTTAGGATTTTGGTGAGTGTCTATATCACATAAGAAAACCTTAACTCTTTAGGGAGAATTGGTCAATAAACCCTAGAAGTAACTGGTAATAATTTGCTAAGTCTTAGTGTTCTACTAGTCCTAATACCTGGAAAGTGAGGGGCTATTGATAGGTCTTACCCGGCGAATTGCTTTAGATAGTCCTCGGGAAAGGTCATGTCTTGGTTTACCTATCGGTCTTATTAGTCTATCAAGTCAAATTAATTACTTCAAACTACCCTAGATCTAGGATTGGAAAAGAATAGGTCAACATTAGGGTACTTACACAATAATTAGACAACTGGGAAGGCGTCTAATAACCGGTAGGATTAACGGCCTAGGTAGTTCCACAGGTTTCTCCTTGAGAAGGGTCGAGGGGCCTCGTTGGTTCTTAATAGGTTTAGTACTTTAAGATCCCGGTTCCATAATTCATGCATTTAACTTAATCGGTAATCTCTTCAAAACGATCCAGGATTCTTGTCTAGGTGGTCTTGTTCTCATATAAGAAAAGTCCTTAGTCTCTATTCGCTTTTAGTCTAGTTCTAGTTTAATTTAGTAGTTTAATATAGATTTCCGTAGTTTTTCGTAACCCCCCCCCCCCTAAACAATTAAACAGTTTTAGTCGTGTCTGTCAGAGTCTATTAGAATCTAATTTACGTGATACATAGAGTCCCAGGGTTCGATACTCGGACTTGCTTAAGCTATACTACATTGACCGGTACACTTGCCGGTTGTGTGGTTTAGGTTTTAGAGAGTCCTAGTCTATAAATTTAAAACTTAGAGTGTCTAGTCTAGCGAGTCTAATTTAGTTAATTTTTATAGTCTGTTTAGCACACATCAATGCTCTCTTTGAAGATTCTTCAATTACCTTTCTTCCATGAGCCACTTGTGGTTCTTGTTGTTGTTGAGCGACTTGATGATAGATCGCCTTTCGATAGTAATCATTGTTGTTGTTGAATGGATTTTGAGCTCCACTTGCTTCGCGGTTTTTGCACTCCCTCTTGAAGTGTCCTTTTCCCTGCAACGAAAACAAGTGACTTTAGATTTATCAAATCCTAAAGTAGAAATATTGGCTTCACGTAAATCATCTCTTCTTGTGATCTGCTTAAATTTCTCAGCTCGTCTCAACACACTTGCCAAACACCATTTAATATCCATCAGTTCCATCTCTTCAGCATCAATCTGATCGTAATCCTCTTTTGTAAGCATTGGATTCCCGATCCGACCTGCAACAAAACTACCATAAGATTCCAAAACAGTTCCCAACAAAGATATATGACTTTGGGCAATTTCTGCTGAATAATCTTCAACATTCTCCAGATTCAGTACAATGTTGCATTGTAGCTTTTTGCCAATCTTTGTTGTTGAAATGTTTGGATCAAATGACGGATATGATGAAAAACTTGTGTTGTTGTTCGACCCTTTGGATGAACTATCGGATGAATCTTTTGCATTGAAAGCAGTTTGGATTTTTGGTGACATGCTGGTGAATTTATCACTAACACCACCTTTGTAGTATAATCCGATGTCTTGTTCTCCATCGAAATCTTTCATCCTTAAAACCTTTCTCTGCTCCATCTCCTGAGCTTCAATCTTTTCAATGAATTTGCTGAGTGTTAAACTGCTAAAACCTTTCTTGTTTCTGAGCATCATAAGATAAGTGCCCCAAGTCTCATGTGGCAAAGCATCAGCAAGTTTCTCGATCAACTCTTCATTATCTTTTTCAATACTCAATCTCTTCATGTTTGCTAGCAAATTGCAGTATCTTTCAATAATCTGTCTTGTGCTTTCATTCTTCAAACCACGAAACAAATCGAACTCTTTCTTTAATAGCGATTTCTTGTTTTTGACCATTTCTTGACTACCATGGAACTTTGCTCTTAATGCTTTCCAGATTGAGTAAGAAGTTCCGTTATGTTGCAATAGCACCAAGATATCTTCTTTCACTGCTTGTTGTAGAAGACTTAGCATCATTTTCTCATCTTTGTACTTCTTTCTAGCATCGGCACTTAGATCTTTAATCGGAACAACCTCTTCATCATCATTCGTTGGTCGAATGTATTTTGTCTCGACACATTCCCGTGCATCTAGATAATTTGCTTGCACCCAGTTCTCGAAACGTCCTTCCCAACCTTTATACTCTTCAATGTTCATGAGCTTAGGCGCTTTTTGCATCGTCCCTGTTTCATTTTCCAACATCGTATTCTGTGCCAGAGTGATTGGGGTAACCGGAGTAGCGAATGCGTTGCATAATTCCTCTTCCATGTTTCGGTTTTCAAAATTCGCAAAATATTCCTGTTCAAACAAAATCACTTCTTCAAACGAAATAACAATTTCATGCGAAATCACTGATTTCGTGCGAAATAACACTCTGTTCAAATGAAATAAGTAATTTCGTGCGAAATTACTCAAGCGAAATAAACTATTGGTGCGAAATAGCTAATTTCGTGCGAAATTAGACCCTAATTTCGTACGAAATACTGCTGAACATCATCTCGAGCTGTTTTTTTTTTAAATTAATCAAGTTTTAAGCTGATTGCAGGTCTGAAACTTTCAAGGCTTTGTTAAAACACAATTTAGCATATAATGTGAGAAATTCAAGTCATTTTGACCGAGAAATCAAGTTTAATTTTGAAAAGAAGGTGTAGAAATCAGATTTTGCAGCTGAATTGGTAAGAACTCTTCCTCCTGAGCTCTGATACCACTTGTAGGATCGATTTGTAACCCTAACGAGTCGTTCAGAAGAGTTTTTCTCAATACGAGTGGCGGAAACAAACGTATCAAGTTCAATTCAGCTAAAATTCATTTTAAACTATCGTTATATTGATTTCACAATGATTTACAGCGAGATGACACTTCGGCAGCACTTCGTTGCTCTGACCGGAATTCTTACATCTATGTCAAACGAAATTAGGAAACACATATATATAGGCAAGTTAATTTCGTGCGAAATTACCTCTATACACGTTTTCTCGTTTTGCGTACCCTGATCTATGTAATACAAACTATGACTCGATACAAGACGAAGTCGACAGATGTATGCACCAACAGTTTTAATAACCTATTAGATTCCTAACGGGTCTTACTTAAGTTTAAACTTAGACCGGTTAGTTTTAAAGAAAGGTATGCGGTTCAAAACGCAAGATTAAGCGAAGACCGGATTAGAATGTGATTTAGACCCGACAAGTTTAAAGACATGTATAAAATGGGTAAACTAAATACATTCTGGATTTTGAAGTAAAAATGATAAGGTTTGACCCGTTTCGGTAAATTTATGCAAACTAGTTACATAAACCGTACCGAACGCGAAAAATGCATAACGGGTAACCAACTGAGTCATGAATAAGTTCCACAAGTTAATATGCTTTTAATATGTTGTGATATCAGTAGGATACCTTCCATTATGCCCAAAACGAATTTAAAACTAAATTAAGCCCCGTAAGGGTATTTTGGTCATTTTAAAGTTTATAAAAGAGGTTAAATAATAATCTGAGTTTCTGGTCTAAAATAATCAGTAAAAATATTTATTTTAATAAGTTATATCAGTAAGATATCTTATATATGTGAAACTTATCATTTATGGCCAAACTATGCACCGTAGGGGCATTTTGGTCATTTCACATATGTAATAAAGATCAAACTGTTGCATGGCTTCTACCCAACTGTTGTCTTTTCGTGCCTCTTGGTACTTGGCAGGTTGATGGAGTGATAGAAAACTAGCAAAAAGACAAATGTTTTGGGATTGGCTTCTTGTGAGCACCCCTTCATTGATGTTGCCAAATGATTTGATCAGGTGGATGAGATCTCAAGAAGATTAAATCTCCTTGGTATGGAATGATGGCATTTGTTGGTGAAGGCTGCAGATGTGAATCATCTGAGCTAACAGCTGTTGAGGACTTTGAGAACTCAACATCTGTTTGAAATGGAGGTGGAGGAATTGGTGGAAGTGGTGTGACACTTGTTGGACTTTTATCCACTGGTGGCAGATCTTGGTCAACAGTGGTTGTAGATGGAGAAGCAGATGATGAAGGGCTACTTTGATCAACAATTGTTGAGGTAGCAGTGGTTGGACTATGACAATTGTTTTGAACACCTGATGCCCCAATGGAGGATTTGAATTTCTGTTGTGGGATCACAACTTCATATCCATATTCTTGTGGAGGATTTTGAGATGGACCTGCATTGTTAGTCTTGACAGCAGTATTTTCAAAAGTAAATTTATCAAGATCAAATAATTCTGCAGGATTTGCAGGGATTCTCATTGATGAGAGTTCATTGAACTTCACATTCAAAGTCTCTTCCACTGTTTTGGTCCTTGTGTTAAACACTTTGTAGGCCTTAGCAGTGGTAGAATATCCCAAATGGTAACCACTGTCTACTTTGGCTGCAAATTTTGAAATGGAATCTTTTAAGTTCAAAATAAAGCATGGACAGCCAAATACCTTGAAGTATGAGATCAGTGGTTTGATTTTATACAGAATTTCATAAGCAGTATTTTCATGCCTGGGGTTTATTAAAACTCTGTTCTGGACATAGCAAGCAGTGTTTACTGCCTCTGCCCAGAAAGTTAAAGGCAAACCTGAATCTATAAGCATGGTCCTGGCTGCTTCAATCAATGTCCTATTCTTTCTTTCAACTACCCCATTTTGTTCTGGTGTCCTTGGGATGCTGTACTGCCTTACAATCCCTTTCTTCATACAGAAGGCATCCAACTCCTTATTCTTAAATTCTGTGCCATTGTCACTCCTGAAGACTTTTACTGGAAGGTCAAATTACTTTTCAGCCTGTGTAACAAAGTCTTGCAAAATGCCTGCAGTCTCATCTTTGGAGTGTAAGAAATAAGTCCATGTAAACCTAGAGAAGTCATCAACAATAACCAAACAATATCTCTTCTTTTTTAGACTCATGACTTGAACTGGGCCAAACAGATCCATGTGCAGCATTTGCAGACACTTGGTTATTTTGGACTCTTCAATGGACTTAATGGAGCTTTTATGTTGTTTTCCTTTTAGGCAGGAAACACAATGCTCAGAACATGAAACCAGTTTTTGTGGTAGACCTCTTACAATGCCATTTTTTGAAATTTCAGTGATTGTCTTGAGATTTGTGTACCCCAATCTTCTGTGCCAAAGTTCTATCTCTTTGTTAGAGGCAGCTGAGAACAGACAGGCATCAGTTCTGGGGCTCTCTTTTGACATATCAACAACATAAACATTGCCACTTCTTTGAGCAACAAGTTTTGTTTTTCCAGTTTTTATTATTTCTTCAATCTTTTTAACCATTTCTGGTCCAACAATCCTACAACAATCTTTAGTGAAGAATGACCCAAACCCTTTGTCACTCATTTGTGAAACACTAAGAAGGTTGAATTTTAGATTGTCTATTAGATTGACATTTTCAAACTTAACATTCCCAGACTGTACAGTACCAGAACCCAACACCTTCCCTTTACTATTATTACCAAAAGATATATCACCCCCTCCATGAGTTTTGAATTCTTTGAGAAGGGCTCTACATCCTGTCATGTGCCTGGAGCCTCCACTATCTACATACCACAAACTATCTAAGCATGTAGAAGCTTCCTGCACATCAAGTAATAATTAGTTCAGGAAGATCTCCAAAGCCAAAATGGCTTTGGATGGGGTCTCAACATTGTCTCTGTCAAGTTCAGGTGGATGGACAGTGGTTAGCTCAGGGGTTTGGTCAGTTTTTGAAGCATTTTTCTCTAACCACTGCTGAGGGTCTTGCCCTATCAACTGTTGGTACCCAAAGGGATTCCTATTCACTCTTGGTTTAGAAGGCCTTTTGTAAGCCTCATAAACATGTGGGACCCTAGGGTATGGTGGTTGACCTTTACCTCTTCGGTATTGGTTAGCAGGGGGTGCATCAGTTACCTGAACATCTCTTTTAACAGAGGTTAGGTTCAGCTGTTTGGTAACAGCTATTTGGACTGGCACAAACAGTGGTTGGTTTTTGGTGAACTTGACAGATGAACTTGATGCATTTGATGAACTCAAAGGTGTTTTAGCAAGGTTTTAAGTACACATACTTTTGAGTGGAATGATTGGATTTACCACAGATGGTACAACTCTCATATGATGTAATGGTACTTGTTTTGTTTATGTCATAAGCTTTCAAGTGAAAACAATCTTTGGTCAAATGATTTTTCTTTTCACAGAAATCACAAAACAAGTTTTTAATCTTTTCTTTTCTTCTTTGCAGACTCCTTAGCTACAGAGTTTTGAACTACTGCTGGGATGTCCTTAAGAGGAATCACCTTTGCTTTGGGAGCCTTGACACCATCAGTGGTTGTGAAGTCCATTGGTTTAAAATTCTCAAGGATGTCACACTCATCAGACCAAGTAGGTTTAAATTGATATTTCTCAAGTTCCTCAAAAGTAGAGGATCCCACTGGTCTCTCAAGTGTGATCTTGTTACCAAGTTTATCAGTGATTTTCACTTCTTGGCCATCCTTGTTTGTGGGAATGAATTCAGTGGTTTCATCAGTGGTTTGAACAGATTTTTCAAAAGCAGTGTTTTCATCATCATGTTTTCTATACCCTACACCAAATTTGACATTGCTTTTAATCTGTTTTTCAAGCATGACCTCATAACCTTTACAGGATTCCACCCATTTTTCACAAGTGATCTGGGTGGTTTCCAACTCCTTTTTACAAACATGATATTTTTCTATCATAGTTTGAAGTTGGTCTTTGGTTATGCTCTGCTCTTGTTTGATGTTGCAGATTTCACCATCTTTTTCAGCCAATTTGTTTTTCAAATCTTTTAAAGTTTTCTCAAATTGTACTTCAGAGGTTAACAACCTATCAACAAGGTTTTCATTCACCTCTTTAATGTTAGCAAATGCAATAATGCACTTGTCTGAACATAAGTTTTGAAGGACTTGAGGTGATACCTTGCTAGCAGCCATCATTGCACAATCACATTCAGTCTCCTTCTCATTAGCTATTTTCTCTTCTTTCTTACCATGCTTCTTTTCCTCTTCTTCTTCAGACCAGGGACTGATCAGTGGTTCCAACAGGGGTTCTGAACTTTCTTTCAATAGTATTTCCTCAGCAACAGCAGTAACCATTGCTTCAGCAACTTCATCCACTGTTTCAGCACTTGAATGTCCCTCTCCAGCATCCAGCCCTTCTGATTTTATCTCTAATGCTGCAAGACAAAATTCATCACTAGTAACAACATCATTAGCATATAGAGCAAAATTTTCATCTCCTAATTCATCAGGTAAGCTGCTCCAGTCAACAAAGCCTTGTGCAAAGAAGCTTTGCTGTTCTGGTTGAACCACTGCTGGTGCAGCTTGTTGAGGTGCAACTTGTTGCACCTGAACCTGAGGAGCAGGGGCTTGGACATACTGTATTTGAGGTACAGTGGTTTGGACATAGTGCACAGGAGTAGGGGTTGCAGGGTGTGCATAGTGAGCAGTGTTTACATGGGCTGCAGGGGTATATTGGGCATAGTACACAGTGCTTTGGTTCTGTGGTGTAGGGTTTGAGCTGGGATGAGTAATAATTGGACCAATGGTTTGACTCCTACATTCCCTAGCAAAATGACCTAGCCTATTGCACTTATAGCACTTGATCTTTGACTTATCCAACCCCACTTTTAAATTCCCATGTAACCCTAGGAATTTTCTCCCTGTTCTTTTATAGAATTTGCTTGTTCTAACACTAAGCAAAGCCAATTGATGCAAAATGTCCATTTCTTCAAGATCAGTTGGATCAAAGTGTTGTAGGTCATTGAGTTCAAAGCACAAATTATCAGAGTTATGGCTTTCTCCATTTGCTGTGAAAGCAAAGTTTAATGAGTGAGGATCGGAGTTGAAGTTTCCACCAGCAGTTATGTCAATAAAGTGATCATAACTCTGATTCTCACTGCTGCCAGACTCTTCTTGACCCAAAAGAGGTGTGTTGCCAAATAAGTAATCAACAGCAACTTTACCAGACTCTTGCAACCTCCTTTTCTGGTTTAACTCCCTTTCATAGGTTAGGAGCCTACCATGGAGTTGGGTCAGGGTCAGATCTTTAAACTCAACAGAGTTTCTAGTCACAAAGGCAATTGTATCCCATTTTTCAGGTAGTGATCTAAGGAACCTGCTATTTTGTGCTGATTTGGTAGATTCAACATTAACAAGTTTTAGCTCACTCACGAGACAGCTAAATCGCTCAAACTGCTGAGTTAATGATTCACCCTTAATGTGACAAAAGGTTTCATACTGTTGGTTCAAAATTTCCCTGTTATTTTCAATTACTTCTTCATTTCCCCTGAATTGCTCCTTCAATGCATCCCACAATTCCTTGGCACTGTTACAGTGTAACAGCCCAGCATAAATCTCATTAGGTGGTGCAGATGCAACAATGCTAAATGCCTTGGCATCTAGTTCCATTTTCTGGAAATCCTGTTCAGTATAGTTCTCTATTTTCTTAGGAACCAACACCTTTAGATCCTCAACACTCGGCACCAGTGGAACATGTGGTCCAAAAATAACCGACTTCCAACATCCGGTATTCTGTTGAGCAAGGATGTGTCCCATCCTTCTCTGCCAGATGTTGTACTCATTACGTTTCAGCATGGGTGGTTTGAAAAATGAACCGATGCTATTGTTAACATCTTGTGATTATGACGTCATCCTGGTTGTTTTACAGATACTGATTAATCAACTTTTAACGTGATTAAACCTTACTCTGTTTTTCAACGAAACAAGCAAACAATTCAAAGTATCAACGATTACGAGCTGAACTTTTATGTCAAATTGATTGTTAGATTGAATTTGACTGTCCTATGCTCTGATACCAATTGTTAGGATCTGAGTTTGGATTGATTGTGTTTTTTTTGTTAAACAAAATGGAAATGAATTGTAAATGATTTGCAGCGGAATAAGATGAAATAACTTTTCATACAATCAAACAAGAGAACAATTCTAAGCAAACATGTATGACAATGAATCGAATGATTAAATTTATTTCAATCACTGATTACACTTGCATGTAAGCAAAAGTCTCCCCCTCAGCTCGAGCTCAATAGGTTTGCTTGTGTAGAAATCACGAAGGATGGAATGAGCCAATGGAACAATACAGAGTACTGCTCTATTTATAGTGCACAAGCAAACCACTGAAGCATCTTTGCTGACGTCACCATGAAAGTGACGTTTAACAACTAACAAACTCTAAACAACTGATCTATACAAACTACTGCTAGCTAACAACTGACATAATTACAATAAGCAAAGTAAACAACTGTTCTTTCATTCCACTGCTATATCCCAAGCAGGGCTTCGGTCTTCAGCAGTGCTTGACTTAAGGCAGTAGATTGATGAGCAGCACTTTGTCTTCAGCAGATGTTTTAGGCTCTATCAGTTGTTGTACCCAGCAGTGGATATGTAGATCAGTACTTTAGATATCAGCAGTTGTTTCAGCCACAATCAAGGGGAAAGCTTGATACAAACAACTGCTTATGCTGGATCCACTGCCCTGAACTGGTTTTGGCTTTAATCAACTGTTCCTCTGGTAGGGTTCAATCCCAACAAGGCATCACCAAGAACTCATAGTGGCCGTAGCGCGTTCTGAATGCAGTCTTATGCACGTCTTCATCTCTGACCTTCAGTTGGTGTTAACCAGACCTTAAATCGATCTTTGAGAAGTAACTAGCTCCTTGAAGCTGATCGAATAGATCATCGATCCTGGGTAAAGGATATCTATTCTTAATTGTAACCTTGTTTAGTTCGCGATAGTCAATGCACAGACGCATTGACCCATCCTTCTTCTTCACAAACAGAATCGGTGCTCCCCAAGGGGACGAGCAAGGCCGAATAAATCCTTTTTCTAACAAATAATCCAATTGAGTCCTTAACTCTTTCATCTTAGTTGGTGCCAACCGATATGGTGCTCTTGCAACAGGTGCAGCTCCAGGAATGATATCGATTCTGAACTCCACTTGCCTATCTTGAGGTAATCCAGGTAGTTCTTCAGGGAAACGTCTGGATATTCAGAAATAACGGGGATGTCTTCAATCTTTGGTTTTGGTTCATCAATGGTCACTTGTGCCATGTAAATGACACAACCTCTCTTCATACAATTTGATGCCTTAAGCATAGACACTTGCTTAGGCAATCCATACTGAGTATCTCATTGAATCGTAAGTGGCTCACCATAAGGAGTCTTGATAACCACTTGCTTCTTATCACAAACAATCTGGGCTTGGTTATCAGATAACCAATCCATGCCTATTACTATGTCAAATCCTGCCAATTTCAATGGAAGCAAGGATAGCGGAAAAGAGTGACTCCTAATTGATATAAAACATCCATCTAGAATAGTTGAGTCAGTTTCTATGGTACCATCGGCCAATTCTACTTCATACTTTATGCTTAGAGTTTTAACAGGTAGATTTAATAATTTACAAAACTTATTGTCTACAAAAGACTTGTCTGCACCTGAATCAAACAATACTCTAGCATAAACATCGTTGATAAGAAAGGTACATGTTATCACATTGTCGTCTTGAACGGCTTCCCGAGCATTCATTTGAAAGACCCTAGCATTGGTCTTTTTAGCCTCCTCAGGCTTCTTTGCATATCTTGGGCAGTTAGTCTTGATATGCCCATTCTCGTTACAGTTGTAACAAGTTGCATCTTTCATCTTTTTGCAATCCAAGGTCTTATGCTCCTTGGACTTGCAGATCCCACAAGGTAGAGGCTGAGATTCAAATCTGCATTTTCCAAGGTGGTACTTCTTACAGGTTTTGCACCTGGTCTTCTCGTCTAAATGCTGGGCACCCTTTTTAAACCCAGAATTCTTTTTATGTTCCTGACCACCTTTCTTATAATCAGAGTTACCCTTCCTTTTCTTGTCGGAGCGATGAGAACTCTCATCCTCCCTTTTCCTCTTCCCTTCTTCAGAATTCTTCAGTGATCTCTGCCTAACCGCATCGAGGATAAGGGATAAGGACAGATCAGCCACTGACCTAAAGGTAGTAGGTCTAGATGCTTTCACACTTGCTTTGATTTCCTGAGCTAAACCTCTAATAAAACGAGCTATGCGTTTTGGTTCCGGTGTCACCAGATAAGGAACCAATCGTGACATGGTATTGAAACTCGTAAGGTATGCTTGATAGTCTAAATTCCTCATGACCAAGGTCAAGAAGTCAGTCTCTATTTTCTCAACTTCATGTTGAGGACAGAAAGCATCTTTGATCAACGCAACGAATTGATCCCATGTTATGTTATACAACGGGATCTTCCCTGTAGCTTGGATTAGGGACCTCCACCAAGCTAATGCTTCACCTTTAAACGATTGCGATACAAACTTCACAATGTCCTGTTCAGCACAACCACTAATATCAACCACAGTATCCATCTCATCGAGCCAAGTCATACAATGGCCCCTTTCTCCCCTGTGAAGTCTCTGGGCTTGCAGGAGACGAAATACTTATAAGAGCAGGTCTTAATACGTAGCTCTTGAGTAAGCACAATCTGCCTAGATGGAATACTTTTCTGGTTCGATGAATGATGAGAATCATCCTTCTTCGACTCGTGTGTTTTTGAAGGGGGCTTACTATGAGCCACGGATTGAGTCTTTGTGCGAGTGATTCTTTAAACTGTCTGTCTAGGGCTCGAGTAACAACATTATCTATCAATGCCTGAAGATCTGCACCAGTTACGTTTATTCTGGTGGTATCATTTCTCTCCCTGGTGTGACTGTTAACCTCTTCTGATTCAGCCATATAGCTTGATTTGCTACATAAAATATTGACAATAATTTATTCAGAAGTCTTATTTTGGAATTGTCATTTTGTCAATTCATTAACCATGCTAAACATTGACCATATTTTGTTAATTTGTTAATCATATTTATTTAGGACTTTCATTATAATTTATCCTAGTTATAAAACATTAAGGATATTATTAGTGGCACAAAAGGCCTAGTCACAAGGACATTTTTAATTCATAAGCCATGATCTCGTAAGATCGAGGCATTAAGGTTTGAACATAGTTCATTACCTTTTCTTGACAGGGAGTCGTAGACTACAACTGTCTTTTGTCTTAATTGACAATCATTATGGCCCGTAGGCACTTCATCACTAATGGATGTTTAATATACGATCATCTTAATTGATGATTTGAACCCATGATTTTCTAAATCATTAGGCTAGATGAGGAATCTGGAAGAATCCAATATAAGGATGACATGTGTGACTTTATCGCATCACTGTTTTCAGGAGTGTTAACATGTTTTCAAATGTTAACAAGAAATTGAATCTTTTCAAATAGGTTTTACCATCATAGCCAGGTCTATAATGACATATAAGCTAGGTTATACATTTTAAGATTCTTTATAATATATATTGGTAGATCAATTACAAAAAGGAATGATATTTTTGATGTATTTCATATAATATATTTATACATATGATGACAAATGTAGCTTTAAATAAAACATTCCATTAAATTTAACTGAAGTACATAGATGCCCTAAATGGGACTTTTAAATAAATAACATTGTCCACGTAGGGACTAAAAGAAGAAATGCAAGTCCTCGCAGGGACTGAATACATAAATAAATGTCCACGCAGGGACTTAATTGAAATTTAAAATTACAAAATAAATAAGGAATTTCAATAATCCCTCTTCTTCTTACCCTTTATTAGGTTTGCCAAACCCTTATGTAGTCCCCAGCGGCTTCTACGCTCCTCCTGAACCTCGCGTTCCACCTGGTTCAACCTTTGAAGGATCTCCTGCTGTTGCGGTGGTTGGATCTGTGGCGGCTTTGGTGGCTGCTGATGCGGAGATTGAGGAGATGGCGGGTATTGATACCCGTATGCTTGGTACCCAGATTGGTACGAAGCTGCGAATGGTCCTTCAGGGTGAAGAGCATTGTAGTTGGTCGCCTCGAGGTACGGGTTGACGACAGGGGCATTATAATAATTGTAGCCAGGACAAGCTGGCTGCTCAAAAGGGTTATACGCCGCTGCACCGACGTAAGAAGGAATTGGGTTATCATAACCCATGTGTGGCGGTGGTGCGACTGGAACTGAGTCGACCTCTGAAACTGGGTTTGAAGGCCCACCCATTTGCGGGTCTTCATATAGTGGCGGGTAGTGGCTGCCACTGGAGTGTTGAGGGGTGCTGAAATGGAAATCCCCTCCTCGTACGGACATCCGTGCACCTGTTCTTCTTCGCCTCGGTGGTTCCGGAGGCGGTGGCGGTGGCGTGACCGCCTGGAAATGCGAATCCTCAGAGGGATCCTGCTGCTGTTGTGGGAGTGGGTTGTAAGGGGGACTGAACTCCCAGCGGCATGTGGCCCATCTTTCAGCAAAACTGTCTGGGCCCCTGTATGGCGAACCATGAAATGATGATCCGTCAGAAATCTCTATGGGATGCGTCGGCGTCCCAGTTGGTGGCATTTCTGGATCTTGATCCTTGTCCATATCCATATCTTGATCACCGGAAAAGTGATCTTCTGGTCCCAATGGGTTATGGCCCATTGGTTCTTCAATCTGGTTTGCCGGGTTGAACCGGCTCTGGAAGTAAGGGGTCGGGTCCTGGAAGGCCCGATGTGATCCCGAACGCTGCAATGGGATGAAGGAGTGGTGTGAGTGATCGGACTCGTTGTCTTGATGGAGCCCGAATGGATCTTGATATGATGGTGAAGAGCTGAGCGAGACAGAACGCCTCGCAGGCTCAAGGTAGGTCCTCCAGTCTTCCCTAGGACTCGAGCTAAGGTTTACCGAAGGTGTTCGCCGGTGTGAAGGCCCGGCCTCATGGTCATTCCTTGCTGTGATTGGCGCCTTGCCTGTTCCACCTCTTCCTCTGAATCGTGGTGGCATTTTGTAATAGTTCCTGCCAAAACAAACAAAAGGAGACAACAAAAAGGAAAAACAAATAAGATTAGGATTAGTCCAAAGTCATTAGCCTAGACTCGGAAGTCAAGGAATGTGCAAACTGTGTCATTGAGATTAAACACAAAAAGGCTAGTGTTCAATTCTCTCAATGTTGGCTTTGATACCAACCCGTCACACCCCGATATTTCCACGTATTACCGGTGGGCCCGGTGGGGAGTATCGTGACGTAGTTGATATCGTCATAGACAATTAATCACAGTTTAAATGCACAGCGGAAGTCTGAAAGTAAATTATTACAAACCGATACGAAAGTACAATAAAATATTATACAACGGAATGTAAGATGGATCCACAGGCGGATATAAAACAAAGGAAAATATTGTTCAACATATTTAAAGTGATAAAAGCTTGCAAGACTCTTTATTTAATCACTCAGGAGTAGCCAACCTATTACGTGTAGTACCTGCACTTAACCTTTTAAAAATACGTCAGTTTACACTGGTAAATACAATTAACTGACTCTTTTGAAAAGTGTTTATTAAAAATTTATTTTAATGCATAAGGCACAAATATTCTTTTATAACTTGGGACAATTATTAAAAATAATCTTGTATACAGATTTATATGTTTGTTGTACATTCGGGGCCCGATATAGAAACCGAGACAAGATTAATAGACACACCACTAATATAGTCCCACAAGGAGTTATTCTCCCGTGTGGTTATACCTTATACATACGCAACTGTCAGGTGTATCCCTACACCTCTTGCTTAAGTCGTGGCCATTTAGCATTTAATGATGCCAAGGATATCCAGGACACGGTCATTAACCCCCAAAGGCTTTGTTTCAAACAAAACATATTAAAACGGGTTATCTCAATGATTTACCCACTAATCGATTAAATATTCAATACCCGACCAAGCGGTAATAATTTACCGTATCCCAAGCCCGTATAGGGAAAATAAGTTAAAAGTATTTACCTGAGCTAAAAATAAAATTTTAATCCCAGCTGTATATCAATTAGCAGGTACAAATAGCTTTTACCGGGCTCCTAATCTGGAATGAAGGTTTTAATAACCTATTAGATTCCTAACGGGTCTTACTTAAGTTTAAACTTAGACCGGTTTGTTTTAAAGAAAGGTATACGGTTCAAAACGCAAGATTAAGCGAAGACCGGATTAGAATGTGATTTAGACCCAACAAGTTTGAATACTTGTATAAAATGGGTAAACTAAATACATTCTGGATTTTGAAGTAAAAATGATAAGGTTTGACCCGTTTCGGTAAATTTATGCAAACTAGTTACATAAACCGTACCGAACGCGAAAAATGCATAACGGGTAAACAACTGAGTCATGAACAAGTTCCACAAGTTAATATGCTTTTAATATGTTGTGATATCAGTAGGATACATTCCATTATGCCCAAAACGAATTTAAAACTAAACTAAGCCCCGTAAGGGTATTTTGGTCATTTTAAAGTTTATAAAAGAGGTTAAATAACAATTTGAGTTTCTGGTCTAAAATAATCAGTAAAAATATTTATTTTAATAAGTTATATCAGTAAGATATCTTATATATGTGAAACTTATCATTTATGGCCAAACTATGCACCGTAATGGCATTTTGGTCATTTCACATATGTAATAAAAGTCAAATTTGGAAATCTGAGTTCAAAACTTTAACTTACTGTAAAAGTATAAAAATTTATTCATAAAATCAGTAGGTAATGAGTCTTAGGTGCCAAATATGGTTTTAAACCATACTATGCACCTAAATCGCATAAAGGTCGGTATTTGACGATATTCGGGTTGATTAAGGAAATCTGATATTTTGATCAGCCTTTACTGTTTAAAATAACTTATTTAATATATAAAACCAGTAGAAAAAGGTTTGATATGTAAAGGATGTGCAAAACTCATTTTATTAGCGAAAAGGGCATTATCGTCAATTACCGAGCCTATGCGAGAACTATATGTTATGATCAGTTTAAAATCTTATAAAAATCTTTAAAAATCTCTAAATATTATATTACATTAGTGGGTAAAAGGTTTGGTGTCAAAATTTGTGTTTAAATAGGATTTATATAAAAAATGCCATTTAATTAACAAAAAGGCTTTTATTTACGATATTGCGCATAACTTCTATTTTAGAGCATGAACTGATGTCAAACTTTTAGGACATACTTAAATATTAGTAATAAAGTTTTTTGTCCACTCACATTTTCAAAAATCACGTTTTAATGATAAAAGGGCGTAATGGTCAACATTTAAGCATTTAACGGAAACATGCAAATGATTCGGATTTCTAAGGAACCATATAGTATAATCTCAGAGGGTTATACCAACATCTAATATGGTCCTAAAGGAACCCTAAGGCATATTTAAAATAAGCTAAATCGGGTCAGAACTGAAAGTCAAAGCAAAAGTCTACTTTTGCGACTTTCGGTTGCGAACCGATCCTAAACTCAGAATTGTCGGGTTGAACATGCCTAAACATGTTCTTATATTGTTTACCAAATTATTTTAGTGTTAAAACATGTTCCATAACCTCTGCATTATCAGTTATGAATTATTATGCAAAAACACATTCTGTTGACTTTTTATTAATAAGTTTGACCCGACATTTGACCAAGTTAGAGTGATAATCAGTAGGTGCCCTTTTAAGGGTTTATTACCTACATAATTACCAACTCATAGCCACTTTCAATTCGAATAATGGCTGGACCATTAGTGATTAATCACTAAGTCAAAGCTTAATTACGATAGCTTTGACTTTTGGTCATTAAGCTAATAAAACTTAAACTTAGGAGGCTAAGAATGCTTATAAGGACTCTTAGCACGAGATTAGAATTGAGTAAAGCTCTCTTGAACTCCAGGAAGCTCCAGAGAAAGAGTTTGTGAAATAATTTTTGAGAATGTGCAAATGAATTCAAGAACACATGCCTTTATATAGTAATTTTCACTTCATATGATCACTCCACATGTCCCTACATTGATCCCAGATGTTACCAGGTGTCCCTAGTGCATGAAAAACTATTGGCACAGTCCCTGGTATCGAAATTTAGCATGCAAAGGCGGTGGAACTGGCTAAACATGCAGTTGTCCTTATCTGCTGTTGCTGGCACTACTCACGCGGGCCGCGTAAGACTCAGAGAGAGTCTACGCGGGCCGCGACACTCCCTCTTGACCGGATAACATCTTTCAATTATTGCAATTTCAGTCCCTGGTCCAATATAAGTTTATTTAATTTTCATTTATTGCACTTTGGACCCCCATAGTTAACTATTAAGGGCCTCGGGTCACAACTAACTCTGTTAAGCTCCCGGTTAGTTGTCGATTACCCAAAAAGTATTGTTTTCTTCGAAACTCCACAAAATTAATATCCAATATTCTTGGAAGCAAAATATACAATTATTACAATGTTTTTGGGATTGTTAAAAGGTCACTCAGAGGTAACATTTAGCATGTTGACACTTTTAACCCTATGCTTCGTAAAATTTTCAATTTAAGCACAAACGACTTTCAATGTCCGATAATTTTATTCATCAAAGAATACGAACATCTTATAAGGTCATTCAGAGGAACTAGTTTGGCATGATGACATATTTGACCCTTTTACTTGCATATTTACATTGTTTGACGATTTTAGTCCTTTGGAATCAATTCCTTACACGTTTAAAGTCCATGACACGTGTCTGTATTATATTGGACGTGATTTTGCGAGGTGTTACATTTTCTACATTTGATAACATAGTTACAAGAAGATAAAATAAATACATATTTTAAGTAAAAATCAACTCCTTTTTATATTTATACAGCTTCTATACATGCATGAGTACAATAAGAGGCTTCAACTGTTCTAGAAAGTCGTGGAGATACAGGTTATTCGTTATATCACATCTACGGAGATTGATAAAGTCGAGGAGCATATGTCGGATAACGGACCTCTGTGGACAAATGAAAGTGAAAATGAAAATGAACAGGGTCGTTCGACGGAGGAGTATACAATATGACCCGTTGACACCACAAAAAAAGCTATAGAAGAAGGACTGCACGTGCAGTAGAAAACGTAGAAACTGAGGAAGACCTTAACGAGAACATTGATGATATGATGGATTTCAGTTTTGAACTCTAGGAAATGTCTCAGATGAACCTTGTGATGGGAGTTGGGACACAGACACAGAAAATGATGGACTATTGCAACACTCCTGTTCCACTTTCACCAACGGTAGTCTACGATTCAGCCCATGAACGAAATCGAGAGGCTTCGAACACAACAAAAAGGTAAGCCCAACAAATATCAATTTATTTTAACATCTAGATTGACAGTATTTTAACTCAAAAAATATTACAGAACCTGTTGAAAAAAATGAGGAACAATGTCAAAAAATACATTGAAATGGTTTAACTTGTTCAAGGGATGAACAATTAGTTTCAGATGCAAAAACCAAGTGTTTTTGGGATCCGGAGATTATGGAGACCTGTAAGCAGTGGGATGAGACACTTCGGAATAATCCCATTTGTGTGCCGCCTGATTCGGTTCAAGAGCCTGAAACTGCACCGTCTGATATTCATCAAGAGCCTGGAACTGTACATTCTAATGTTCATCAACAGCCTGAAAATGCACCTTCTGATGTTCATAAAAAAGATAAAACAAACGAAGAATGTAGAGAGAATGAAGAAGCTCAAAAAATAATATCCAATGTTGTGTACACTGTCAGACAGATGGAATCAGAAGGTAAACATGCGATTTCAAATTAACATGTGCGAATTTATATAAAACATTGTATTTCCTATACACATGCGATTCCTTAAAAAACACATGTGATTTCATGCATATGATTGATATTTGATTTCGCATGCCATGTCATGTATAGCATGTGATTTTGATTCTGAGGTATTAAAATTCAATAATTTGTGTCTGTAGGGGTACTACAGCCAGATGATGAAGGATTGACAAATACAGATGATGGAGGAGTAACAGACACCCTTGTTGCAAATATTCAAACTGTGGAAACGGATATATACACTTACAAACCACCTTTCCAAGGTAAAAAACACTTTATATTATAAAAAAACACAAAATAATCATATTTTAACTTAATCTGGCCTGCAGAAGTGGTGAAACTGAAACTGGGCTGCAAAGAATAGTGAACTTAGCCGAATCAACACAAAAACTTCCAGAAAAAATTTAAGAAAAGGAGCCAGAAGTGGAAGCAGTTTCTTTAGGAGAAGCTACACAGAAGGACACACAAGAAACAGATTCAGGTATCGAAGTTGAAAAAGAGCCAGAAGTGGTATGCCCTTAGGTGACAGCTGAAGAATTGCAATCGATTGAGTCACTTTTGAGCCTGGCATGCAGCCTGGTAGTAAATAAGGGAAAGAACCCAGGTAGGGGGAGAAAAAACTCAAAACTAACTCAAGCTGCAAAACAAAACGCTGGTACAGAAGTTGTACCAAAGGGGTTAAATGAACTCCTTTATAAGACAATAGAAGCCGCCAGGATTCGAAACGAGAAAAGATGTGAAGACCATGGAGAAGCATTTTGTTCCCCTTTCTGCAACAGAGTGGTAAACATGCACGAAGCACTCTTAAATCAAGAATTGAGTGTGATCCGATACACATTTGCTACATTTGCAGATATAGAGTAAGTAAAACAATTATATCAACTAAAAAACATCTATATATATACTCAAAATATTTAATTATATAATTTTTGCCTGCCAGAGCTGTATTTTACAGATCAAAAACTGGGGTTTGCACATTCAAAGGTATCTTCGAAAGCTTCTACAGAGGTCAGTACGTAGCATCAAACGGAATCGATGCATTTGTGGATGTTCTCAACCTTGAAGAGAAGAAGAGGGATAGAAAATCATAACCATACAGGCTCTTCTTGTTTAGCATAATGATGGTATGTTTGTCTAAACATTTTGGCATTTGACATCAACACAAAAACTGCATATTCAATGATTTCGCATACTAAGTATAGGCAAATCGCATACTTAATAGATTTCGCATACAGTATATAAGCAATTCACATGTGAAATATTTTCAAACATTAGTATGCATGTACTAATTTCGCATGTATAAATACCTTGTAATATATTACTTAACATTGATTCTAATTACATAACATACAGCCGGATATCATGTACACAGAGACTTACACAGACAACCAATGGCTAAATGTATTTTCTTCAAATTTTGAAGACATATTACTGAAATATGAGGTAAAAAAACTTGAATCGGTTGACCTTGTGTTTAGTCCGGTACTTCAAGGTAACCACTTCTATGTCTTGTGCCTCCACTTGAAAACCAGCAAAATTGAGCTGCTTGACAATTCAACAGCTAAACAAGAGTTTAAGGATAGATACAAGGAGCTTCCAGACACAGTGGTAATAGAAAAACTTCTTCATGACATGTTATATTTATGTAAAAGCTACTGACACAATGTTTCTATATTACAGAGAAGGGTACTTGTTTTATACCTACAAAAGGCCTTAAAACCAACACCAGCTATAGAAGCACTTGAAACATCAGTGATAGAAAGAAAAGAGATGGAATGGAGGACGCTTACTAACGGGGTAGACTATGGGGTGTTTACGATGCGTCATATGGAAACATACAAGGGGGGGGACACCATGGTTGTCTGGGTTTGTGAAAGAAGATGAAGTAAACGATAGACAGAATTCACAACTTCATCTCCTGAGACACAGATATATCAGTAAGATCATTCTATCCGAGTACAATCAAGAGCGTCAACGAATAATTAAAGAGACAAATGCTTTCGATAAAAGGCCGGACAGAGAAAGGTACTTCAAAGATCTGGACAAAGTAATCCCAGATAGGTTGAAAGCATTTATTAGAAAGGATGACTAGACTTGTTTGATGTTGATTTTCTATTGCATTATTTGTCACACACCGACCACGTAAAGCAACAAAACGTGGCGGAAACGTCGGGGAGTGTTGTAACAGAATCATTGTTTCACAACCATGGAATAAATAATTTCGTTTTATTGAATTAATGAACTCATTGTTCTATTACAAATCAGATAAATACAACTATTATCTTTCAAATTTTAAAGTCGCTAAGGCACGAGTCCATCCTATGTATAGCATGCACCATCAATCATCACATAATAGCACCTGAAACATGTGTAAAAATAGGTACGTCAGAATAAAAATGCCTGTGAGATACATAGGTTTTATTGTAATTAGGATTCATGACTTATAAGTTTAGAAAAAGTTGTTTAACAAAAGTAGTCATGATCCTTGTAAAAGGTTTTCTTTTATAAATCATACTAAATTTTATAAGAAGTCGGATGATATAAATTAATAATACATAGGAAACTAAATAATTAAGTAAAATGAGTTTGTATAAAATATATTGTTTGAAAAACAATAATTTGATAAAAAGGTTCATAGCATATATAAAAATATACTTTGGTTTTAAGAAAGTCGAATAAGTAATATATTAAAATATATTTCAGTTCCAATGTCGTTAACCCAAGTGTACTAAATAACGCCACGGTATGTAATGTGATGAAAACATTTATATATAAGAAGTACCAGCGGCGTATCTACCATGTTTTCATCATATTACACCCGTCCCATTATCTAAACACTAACCCAAAACCCAATTGTAAAACAAATAGTATATTAAATATACTTTAGTTGTTAAAATAATAATTTTCAGTCGTATATTAAAAGTATACTTTGGATTTATAAATAACATATTAAACTATGTTTTAATGATTAACAAAATATATGTTGGTTTTGTACATTATCACATATGAGAGCATATCAAATTATACTTTTGGGAGTATAAGTAAATATACAAAAATAATGTGATTTAAGAATTCATTCAGACCTAGTGCATCAAAATACACCTTTGAGACTATAGAAATACCACAAAGGCAATCTATATTTGGATGGAGAAAAATAAATTGGTTTCAGACATTCCATGATAACAGGAATGGGGTGTCAAATCCTATAGCGCTATATCATACTACCAACCGGTCTGGTGAACATAAAATAAGTACTATCCAACAATTTAATTTTTATAATCTTTGGAAAACTTAGAGTTTAAACCATAAATAATCATTCAGTTTGTAAAAAGATAAGTACTAATATGTATAATCAATTATACTTTTGAAAACAAGAACATAACACATAGGTACACATGTTTCACCCCAAAACATTTGAAAACAGTAAAAGAGGGGACTATGTACTCACTTGAGGGTGCTTAGAAGTCTTGAACAACTACCAAGCAAGCTAGAGGGAGCACGGAAATCGAACGGCACCTAATATAGGTAACTACATAAATAAACTGGGCCTAAATAGGAAGATCGGATTGGATGAGGTCTCGTAAACAAAATGAGTGTGGGATCTCATATGATATGGTTTAACAAGGCCTACATACTAAAAGGAAACCTAACCTAAGTGCTTACGACCCATTATGACCCGTTTAGGTAGCTTATGCTACTTTAACGCGTCGTTCGCGGAAAACACGTATGGACCGCCTAACTAGTCCTATGACAAATATTATATGCATAAACATGTTTAATTATGTTGCATAATCAGTTAAGTGACAAAATTTTGGGTTACATATGCTTAAATATCACTTATGCATAAAAAGGGTATTTTGGTAATTTTCCTAAGGCATATAAACTACTTATCATATAACTAGCTAAACGACATGACCATAAGGTATAACCTCAGAAGGTTATTCCGAATACAACTATGGTCACTAAACATGTTTGGTGGATCCTAATGATCGACCAAACGGGTCTAGTTCGAAAGTCTAAGCGGTTGTTTAGACCGCTTGACTTACGACTCTACATAAGCACTAAACCTAAAGTGAGCAGCTAAACATGCTAAAACATGTTTAGTTAAGTTAGAAAACAGGTTTGGTATCAAAACAAACGGTTTTGATACCTAAAAGTAGTTTGGTTACAAAATACGCAAGAATACGCATTTTGGCCGAAACTACGACTCGTCACAAAACCTAGATAACGTGGTAATCAGTAGGTATAGTCACTAGGGACTTTAACCATCGTGATTACGCTCATGTTATGAAGTTCAAACAAACTTCGCATTGACCATAAACTGGTCAATGCAGAAATTCAAACACAATTTGACTTTCAGACTCGAAAAGCGATAAAGAACGAAAGAATACTTACAAAGGGTCCCCGCAAGCTTTGATCCGATTTACCCTGAGGTATGAAGTGTATAATCCAACTTAGAGGGCCAAATTCAGATCAAAGTGTGGGTTTTGAAGTGAAATGGGATGGGGTATTTATAGATTTGGCACAACCGTTAAGTCGTTCATCGAATAACGTGCTTCGATCTAGGCTGTACACATGTGCCCATGGTTTTGTGAAACCATGGGAGCCCCTAGAATGGCCCATAGTACTGAAAATACCATTAAATACCAGCCCATGGTTTTGCAAAACCATGGGTTAAAACCATTAACACTTCAAAATTTGACTAGGTTCATTGAATCTGGTCAGAAATTTCAAAAATGGTCCCTGCACTTGTAAAATTTGATTTTTTCTTCACTTTTAAGCCCCGTTAACCCAATTTCAAGGCTCTAAAATAAAGTTAAAGTATAGGGAACTTAAAATATGCTCAAAAACATTTCGGATGTCGGTTCGTTTGGTCGTACGGTTGTATTGTTCGGTTAATTACGACGGAAATCGTAATGAACGCAAAAACGATCCAATTTACGCGAAAAATGGAATTTTATCATGCCAATCACTAAAATAAAATAGTTTAATGATTACATAAATTTTTGGATGTCCGAATATATTCAGGACCTAAGATATGCGCGAAAATGCAAACTTATGCACTTTTGACGCTTTTAGTCTCTATTGATCAAATAAGTTCATTTTAGCATACCGGACCCCTCAAAGCCTATTTCTAAGCTATGTAAAGGATATTTAGGGTATGTTTAACTTATGGTCATGTTCTGGAATGTTCTTTACTATACAAATCGGTATAGTTTCGCAGTTTGACGCAAATAGTCCCTGCGATCGAACAAACTTGATTTCAACACACCAAACCATCCAAAACTTATTTCTAAGTCATGTAAAGGTTATTTAAGGTATGTTAAGCCTATGTCACTGTTCCAGAGTGTTTGTTGCATTAAACTGGTTATATTTACGCATCAGTGCGCGTATAACCTTCCAGAAAGCGATTTAAAGCTTGAAATCGAACAAAAATTGATATGTGCAGGCGATACACATATTTATACAAATCCCAAGTATGAAATACAATATTTCATTGGTTTGGAATTTGTTTGATGGTTGAAGTGACACAGGTGTCACAGTCTCCCCTACTTTAGAAAATTTCGTCCCGAAATTTAATTTTAGAGGAAACTTGTGAAGACAGTTGTGACGGTTTCGCTTTCAAATAAATCCATTGAACCCTAAGTAAAACTCTGGGCCATGTTAGGATTTTTTTTAGCGAAATTTTCAACCCTCAAAGTGAAGTCCTTGTAGTAGCAAAGCATGGAGTTTCGGACTACGGACAGGAGAACGTTTCTCATGAAGACTTATCATAGGAAACTTGTGTGTGCTTAAATTCAGAATTGGGGGGTGTAAGATAAAATGATATCGGTCAAGGTCCAGGACTTCTCCCGTATCATTATTCTTGTCACTATAGGTCTTAACACATGACAAAACTTGTTGTGGTTTCTGTGCACTGAATTCCATAATTATGTATGCATCCATAATTACGTAATTCCTTGCACAGTCCGCACAGTTTATTTCATAATGCGTAGAGTAAAAATCAATTGAATAAACATGAAATGACTTGACTAGACCACCAAAGGATTTTTAACTAGATCAATGAACGATCTTTTTAACTAGATCAACACATGATCTTCTTAATTAGACCGTTGTATAATCTTTTTAAATAGACCACTTAAAGAGATCTTTTCAATTATATCATCACATGATATTCCTAACCAGATTTTTAAATCAATCTGTTTAACTAGACCACTCAAGGGGTCCAATTATAGAATAGTACTTTATAATCCAAGGGACTTAACTACAACGTAGAAGTCCATTAAGGATTTAAGATAGTCCCTTTAGATATCCCACTATGAATCCCCCATATGAGATATGGAAGATTCTATGAGGATTTGGATAATGAAAATTCAGATTACACAAAAACACAAAACATAAGAGGAATCACATAAGCACATATAATCACATAATTAGTCATCTTGATCTTTAATTTGTTATCTTTGGGCACGGATATTTAAAGCACACCAGGAATCCAATCCATGGATTTCATTTGGCACTTTAATCATTTTCAAGAATCTATCTATGGAGATAGAAAGATCTTCAATAGGAGTTTGGCTTTGTTTCTTAAAAGAAACGAGCGTTTAAGGTTCTTGGGGAGATCACAAGTGATCATAAAAATGACAGAACCACACGAGTAGTTTGTCTTTGTGTTGTTATCATAAGGTTGCATCAAACATTCACACAATCGCATCAGTTTTGCAAAAATAAAAACGACGAATTTATTTATATAACAACCGACTTATCTTTAAATGTCAAAAGATAACAACCAGAGAAAATAACAAAACACTAATTGTTCACTGCTGCATCATTGTTCACATTTGCCTCATTGATGTTAAACGCTCGTCCACGCGCTGGAGGTATGTTAACAAGTCTTGGGCAATTGTTTCTGTAGTGAGTAAGGTCACCACAGTTATAACATGACCCTGGTGGGAACCGTGCTTGAACAGCAGCAGGGTTTGCAGCAGCTTGATTTGCATAACGGCAAACATTGATCAAATGTCCCAACCGCCCACAGTGGGTACATTTGTGACATTGCTCTTGCTCCAGATGATGACGGTTGCATTTATTGCACAAGGGTGCGGTACCAACATAATTTTTCCTTTTGCGAGGTTGTGCTGGCTTGTTTGGTGCAACCTGTTTGTCTTGAGTAGTTATGGCACAGTTTTGGGAGGCTTTACGTTTCTTCTTCTTAGATACCTCAGCCTGTTTTTCCTTTGGTTCAACTTGAGCAATCTTGTCGGATGGTCTTGGGTCGCCCTTCCGAAATATCTTACCCTTCCTGATATGGGATTCAGTTAGGGTGACAGACAATTCGATGGCTTGTCTGACAGTAGTAGGGTTGCTGCATGTGACAATATCCTGAACTAGGTCAGGAAGACCATCTATGTGTTTCTCAATCGCTTTACCCATAGGTGTAACCATAGCTGGACATAGCAGGCTCAATTCTTCATAACGGTTAGTGTAGGCACGATGCTCACCGCTGTCTTGCTTTAGGTCGTCAAATTCCCTTTCTAAAGCTCTCAATTCATGACGGGGACAAAACTCCCTCATCATAAGAGCCCTAAGCTCAGCCCAAGTCTGTGCTAATGCAATCTCAGCACCACGGTCCCTCATAACTCCGTTCCACCATGTGAGAGCCCTCTTCTGAAACACACTGGATGCAAACTCGACTTTCCGATTTTCAGGACACTGAACGTGAAGAAATGTACTCTCAATGCTCTCGAACCACTGTAGGAGCCCAGTTGCCCCTTCAAAACCACTAAACTTGAGTGGGTTAGCTGAATTGAAGCTTTTGAAATTGCATGGAGCATTCTGTTTATTGTTGGCTTGGTTTACTTGAGCAATAATACCTGGGAGTACAACAGCCATATGATGCGCCATAATATGTGCAATGTCGGCATTTGATAGCGGATTTTCGCGTCGAGGAAGCATTCTAAAAGGGGAAACAGGAAGGAAAACAAGTGAGAGGATTAGACGAAAAGAATGAGATGAAACAAAGATGATGAAAGCAAAGATGGTGGTTATTGTTTGTTACTACAAAGCAACATACGGCACACAGCGATTAATCGAAGTAAATGGGTCAAAAATGATGTATTGCGAAGACATGCTCGCCTATAAGTGGGCACTCACCCCAAGAGTTCCCAGGTAAGAGTGACTGGTCCGATATTGCGGATTTGTACGAACACTCTAGCCTTAGACAGAAGACCCAGGGTACAGGCACCCACCCTTCCAGTTTGCACGTGTTCACATTATTTAGACCCAACTTTGACGAGATTTTGAAAACTTAGAGGGTTCAAAACCTTATAATCAATCATCCTAGAACAGATGATTAGTTTTCAAAGCGGGATTGAAATTTGTGTTCTTATTGAGGTTGTCACCTAAGGATAAGTGACGGTATTGTTTTAAAACTAAACACAAGATAACATGTGTTAGGGTCCTAGGAAGGTTATAGACTAGGTCAAAGCATTACTAATAACCTAATTCCCTATAACCATTGGCTCTGATACCAACTTTTCTGTCACACCCCGACCACGTAAAGCAACAAAACGTGGCGGAAACGTCGGGGAGTGTTGTAACAGAATCAATGTTTCACAACCATGGAATAAAAAATTTCGTTTTATTGAATTAATGAACTCATTGTTCTATTACAAATCAGATAAATACAACTATTATCTTTCAAATTTTAAAGTCGCTAAGGCACGAGTCCGTCCTATGTATAGCATGCACCATCAATCATCACATAATAGCACCTGAAACATGTGTAAAAATAGGTACGTCAGCATAAAAATGCCTGTGAGATACATAGGTTTTATTGTAATTAGGATTCATGACTTATAAGTTTAGAAAAAGTTGTTTAACAAAAGTAGTCATGATCCTTGTAAAAGGTTTTCTTTTATAAATCATACTAAAATTTATAAGAAATCGGATGATATAAATTAATAATACATAGGAAACTAAATAATTAAGTAAAATGAGTTTGTATAAAATATATTGTTTGAAAAACAATAATTTGATAAAAAGGTTCATAGCATATATAAAAATATACTTTGGTTTTAAGAAAGTCGAATAAGTAATATATTAAAATATAATTCAGTTCCAATGTCATTAACCCAAGTGTACTAAATAACGCCACGGTATGTAATGTGATGAAAACACTTATATATAAGAAGTACCAGCGGCGTATCTACCATGTTTTCATCATATTACACCCGTCCCGTTATCTAAACACTAACCCAAAACCCAATTGTAAAACAAATAGTATATTAAATATACTTTAGTTGTTAAAATAATAATTTTCAGTAGTATATTAAAAGTATACTTTGGATTTATAAATAACATATTAAACTATGTTTTGGTTTGAAAATAACATATTAAACTATGTTTTAATGATTAACAAAATATATGTTGGTTTTGTACATTATCACATATGAGAGCATATCAAATTATACTTTTGGGAGTATAAGTAAATATACAAAAATAATGTGATTTAAGAATTCATTCAGACCTAGTGCATCAAAATACACCTTTGAGACTATATAAATACCACAAAGGCAATCCCTATTTGGATAGAGAAAAATAAATTGGTTTCAGATATTCCATGACAACAGGAATGGAGTGTCAAATCATATAGCGCTATATCATACTACCAACCGGTCTGGTGAACATAAAATAAGTACTATCCAACAATTTAATTTTTATAATCTTTGGAAAAATTAGAGTTTAAACCATAAATAATCATTCAGTTTGTAAAAAGATAAGTACTAATATGTATAATCAATTATACTTTTGAAAACAAGAACATAACAAATAGGTACACATGCTTCACCCCAAAACATTTCAAAACAGTAAAAGAGGGGACTATGTACTCACTTGAGGGTGCTTAGAAGTCTTGAATAACTACCAAGCAAGCTAGAGGGAGCACGGAAATCGAACGACACCTAATATAGGTAACTACATAAATAAACGGGCCTAAATCGGAAGATCGGATTGGATGAGGTCTCGTAAACCAAATGAGTGTGGGATCTCATATGATATGGTTTAACAAGGCCTACATACTAAAAGGAAACCTAACCTAAGTGCTTACGACCCATTATGACCCGTTTAGGTAGCTTATGCTACTTTAACGCGTCGTTCGCGCAAAACACGTTCGGACCGCCTAACTAGTCCTATGACAAGTATTATATGCCTAAACATGTTTAATTATGTTGCATAATCAGTTAAGTGACAAAAGTTTGGGTTACATATGCTTAAATATCAATTATGCATAAAAAGGGTATTTTGGTAATTATACTAAGGCATATAAACTACCTATCATATAACTAGCTAAACGACGTGACCATAAGGTATAACCTTGGAAGGTTATTCCCTATACAACTATGGTCACTAAACATGTTTGGTCGGATCCTAATGATCGACCAAACGGGTCTAGTTCGAAAGTCTAAGCGGTTGTTTAGACCGCTTGACTTACGACTCTACATATGAACTAAACCTAAAGTGACGAGCTAAACATGCTAAAACATGTTTAGTTAAGTTAGAAAACAGGTTTGGTATCAAAACAAACGGTTTTGATACCTAAAAGTAGTTTGTTACAAAATACGCAAGAATACGCATTTTGGCCGAAACTACGACTCGTCACTAAACCTTGATAACGTGGTAATCAGTAGGTATAGTCACTAGGGACTATAATCATCGTGATTACGCTGACATTATGAAGTTCAAACGAACTTCGCATTGACCATAAACTGGTCAATGCAGAAAGTCAAACGCAGACTCGAAAAGCGATAAAAGAACGAAAGAATACTTACAAAGGGTCCCCGCAAGCTTTGATCCGATTTACCCTCAGGTATGAAGTGTATACTCCAACTTAGAGGGCCAAAATCAGATCAAAGTGTGGGTTTTGAAGTGAAATGGGATGGGGTATTTATAGATTTGACACAGCCGTTAAGATCGTTCATCGAATAACATGCTTCTATCTAGGTCGTACACATGTGCCCATGGTTTTGTGAAACCATGGGAGCCCCTAGAGGGGCCCATAGTACCAAAAATACCATTAAATACCACCCCATGGTTTTGCAAAACCATGGGTTAAAACCATTAACACTTCAAAATTTGACTAGGTTCATTGAATCTGGTCAGAAATTTCAAAAATGGTCCCTGCACTTGTAAAATTTGATTTTTTCTGCACTTTTAAGCCCCCGTTAACCCAATTTCAAGGCTCTAAAGTTAAAGTATAGGGAACTTAAAATATGCTCAAAAACATCTCGGATGTCGGTTCGTTTGGTCGTACGGTTACGTTGTTCGGTTAATTACGACGGAAATCGTAATGAACGCAAAAACGATCCAAATTACGCGATGAATGGAATTTTATCATGCCAATCACTAAAATAAAATATTTTAATGATTACATAAATTTTTGGATGTCCGGATATATTCAGGACGTAAGATATGCGCGAAAATGCAAACTTATGCACTTTTGACGCTTTTAGTCTCTATTGATCAAATAAGTTCATTTTAGCATACCGGACCCCTCAAAGCCTATTTCTAAGCTATGTAAAGGATATTTAGGGTATGTTTAACTTATGGTCATGTTCTGGAATGTTCGTTACTATACAAATCGGTATAGTTTCGCAGTTTGACGCAAATAGTCCCTACGATCAAACAAACTTGATTTCAACACACCAAACCATCCAAAACTTATTTCTAAGTCATGTAAAGGTTATTTAAGGTATGTTAAGCCTATGTCACTATTCCAGAGTGTTTCTTGCATTAAACTGGATATATTTACGCATCACTGCGCGTATAACCTTCCAGAAAGCGATTTAAAGCTTGAAATCGAACAAGAATTGATATGTGCAGGCGATACACATATTTATACAAATCCCAAGTATGAAATACAATATTTCATTGGTTTGGAATTTGTTTGATGGTTGAAGTGACACAGGTGTCACATTATTAGACTTGTTAGATTACATTAATGTTTTTAAAATCGCATGTTTTAAGTATAAAATCGCATGTTTGACATTAAATTGCTTATAAAATGCAAATATTAAAATTACACGTGCGAAAATAAATCCCATGCAAGTCTCACAGCATGCGAATTATATGGAAGATAATCAACTTGCATGTTTTATTAAATAAAACACTAAAATAAACAAGTTCATTCAAAAGATGAAAGGAACTTCATTTTCATCTCCATCGAGCATCTTAAGATAGTTATTGCATCCGCCAACTCTTTCAACTGCTTCTTATCCCTCTCACCCAGATCAACCATGAACATAACAGCAATTTCTCGAAGACTACTCACTTGCATCTGAGATAGCAAGTTCACAATTTCTTGTCTGCTCTTCATGTTTTCTGTTACACGAGAAATGTTGGTTTCCAGCATCTCTTGACATGATCGATCCTCTTGAATTTGTTCCTGGATCATTTTTCTCAAAGACTGTTTGATACTTGAGTTAGAAGAGGAAGTTGGGAGGTCTGCCATTTTTTTTATAAGATAAGATATAAGTGGTTTGAAGATGTGGTAAAAAGATAGACTTTATAATAAAAGAAAAAGCACTGTAAAATTATTGATATGAATTATTGAACTGAATTATTTGATATGAATTATTGAACTGAATTATAAAACACACTGTGCGAAATTACATATCATTACTTTTAAAGCGTGCGAAAATATTGAGCTCAACATGTTAAATACTTTATAGTGTTCGAAACATGCGAAATTACATCTTAAGACTTTATTGTGTGCAAAATGTCCAACTTAAACATGCGAAATTATTCTTATGATCCAATCTTTAATACATGCGATATGTTAAAAACAACACATGCGATATGTTAAAATCACAAAATAAAACCTGAAACATCTTATCTTCAATCTCGTTATAACAAGAAAACACCTTCAAAATCAAATAAAATCCATCCCTCAACCTTAATCCTCTGATGAAAAACCGAAAATAAACATCCTAAATGACGAATTCAGCATTTTCGGTATCGCCATATTTGTTCGGTATAAGAATCAATCAAAAACCTACAAATCGAATTGATATGAACCATAATTAGATAGATGGTTTTGTAACGAACTCGTAATCTACTTCATTGTTGAAAGAATTCCCTAAATTAGCCCTCGGATTATTGAACAGAATGTCTGATAGACCCTTATCTAATAAAAATGAATCAGTGACACGTGTATAGCTGTGGGGATCGCGTACGTAATGTAGGATTAGGGGATTTGTATTCTACACTTCCTCTCTCTCTCTCTCTCTATATATATATATATATATATATATATTCCATAACTATTATTTAGTGATGTTTTATTCTAGTAGCTTTATTTTTTGAAAAATGAACTTTTTCGTAATATATATATATATATATATATATATAAGGTCAGGATTTAGAGAAAACGGTGAAAAGTGTGAGAACGGGGAGAACCGTTATGGATCGTCAGATCAAAACAATCTATGGACTAGATGACGCGGTGGCGTTTTCGTAAATTACATCACTTTTATTAGTGTGGCGCGCTTCATTAAGGGTAAAAAAGTCTTTTGACTTCTCTACACAAAACGTCATCTCATGAATAAACGCCATTAAATTACACCTTACCCTACATACCACACACCATCCTAATCTAAAACGCCATTAGATATAAACATCAAACTTAATAATAATAAAATCCCGCCTAAAAAAACCGCCAAAAACATCCTATATATACAACATCTCAGTCCTTCCATCAAAAACACACCAAAACCCAAACGCCATATTTAATATATACCATTCGTCTTAAAAACACATCCAATTTATAACGCCAAAACATACAAAAAATATTATTGAGGTTTAGCTCTATGGGGTGGACAACATTGTTAGACATCTCATACAGCAAAACATTATTGATTTTAGCATGATCAAATTTAGATGTTTAAGGTACTTTTGTTTAGTGGCGATCTTTTTCTCGGTAAAACGCCAAAAAATTAAAAAATCAAACTACTTTCCTTGGAAATTCAATATTCTTCTACGGGAAAAGTTTTGCCGAATGGATTGTTAGCTGAAGGGTGTAACTCAATAAAATTTTGCTGTATGAGATGGACGAATCTTCAAGAAAAAGAGGTTGAAGATGAATAAAAATAAAAATTAAAATGAATCATACGAAAGTCGAAAACAGCCAGTGAAGATGCTTCAAAAGAAGAAAGAGACAGATGACAGTGAAGATTTGGAAGATCAATTGTTTATATTTTTTTCTAATTTTCTTTTTCAGTTGATTGTTATAAAAATAACAACGCCATTTATAATAAAAACGCCACACGGACAAATGCTTGTCGAAACGCCATCATGCCATAAAACGCCCCAAAAACTCCCAAGCTATAATAAAATTACTTTGGACAAGTATTATAAAAACCCATAAAAAATTAAAAACCAAACTTGAAATGGTAACTAAAAACAGTAACTGCAAACAGTAAAACTAAAACGCCAAACTTGAAAGATAGAACGTGTTACAGACTTCAGAGATAAAGCTTATCAGAAAACAGTAATTACAAACAGTAACTGAAACGACGAGTACTTTATTATAATAATGCACCGCCTAAACCTACACGCCAAAAGACATCCTATAAAATGATACCTATCAGCAACTTCCATTTTGATCAAACAAAAAAAAAAAAACAAACGCCAATACTACTAAATACGACTCACTGTAAAACGCCAAAAAAAAAAAAAAAAATCAAAGATGGCTAATATGCTTTCTTGGATATTCAGTAGTGTTCTTCACGAAGTTTCACTGAATGGATTGTTAGGTGAGGGGAGTAACTCAGTAAGATTTTGCTGCATGAGATGGACAAATCTTCAAGAAAAAGATACTGATGACAGTCAATGTCATTTTGTGTTCTTTGTTCTTGAAGAAGGCTTGGATGAGGAGAAGAGATTAATGACACTGAAGAGTGGGATGATTATAAAGATGAAGATAAAGATAAAGAGCAAAGCGAAAAACCCATTCACATGTCATCGATCTATGTCCCCAAAACATCCACAAAAGCCACTTCAACAGATGAGCAGAGAAAATAATCAAACCGATGGGTTTGTTAAGTTTTACATAAAATGCCATATACTTTGTGACAGTTCTTGTAGTATTAAAGAAGAGAGAGACTGATGACAGTGAAGATTGCGAAGAGAGATCCAATTGGGATTTTTAATTTTATTTTTTTGCTTCTGTTTTTTTCCCTGTCGTTGTAATATATTTTTCCGATTGTAAAACGCCAAGATACCACAAACACCAAAATGTATATAAAAAATAATAGAACAATGGGTCAACTTGTCTAAAACGCCTTTGAATCTAAGAACAGACAATGGGGCGTCATCCTAAAAAGTCTTGGCCATATTTGGTATGGATGAAGCCATTCACAGAGATATTCTGACCCCTTGGGGTTCCAATGGCATACGATTTGAATAACGCCATAAACGCCAAAATGCTGATACAATGAAACCATTAAAAACGCCATATAATTATTGAATTTGGTTAACGCCAAAAAATCTTAAACGCTAAAAATTAATCAATATTGCGAAAAGCGGAATTGGAAAAGCGAAAGATAAAATGACCAAAAAACCCCTCAGCCCCTGATCATATCCCGCGCCACGTGTTGGGCCAGGATGCGTTCTCACCGTTCTCACACTTTTGGGCGTTTTCTCTTGATCCCGTTCATATATATATATATATATATATATATATATATATATATTGATGACATCATTTATATTTATATGCTACCAAGACAATTATCATTTTAGATTAGTATTATAATATATTTACGTTTTTAATTATTTCAAATACTACTATGATGATGATATGTATGTTATTTATCACAATTTAATATATTGTGTAGATTTTAGAACATAAAATTATAAAAGTGAGTAAAAAATATATATATACATGAAAATCCCAACAATGATTTTTTATAACACTAACATGTATACATGATACCTAACAGGTAAATACCTAACAAATACCTAAAGGGTAATGGGCCAAGTATGAGGCAGAATTTTACAACTGGATATAAGTATGAGATTAGCCATACCAGACCCGTACTCAATCCATTAACATCCCTAGTTTAAATCTTTGCGTTAATTACTCATATAGTCCTCCAATGGGTACGTAGCATTTTATATATACTTAAGAGAATGGTGCTGAAGTTTAAACCCCACACATGCTATATATGTAATTTATTATTATTTATTATTTATTATTTAATATAATAATTTGGAACATTTATTTGCATTATAGGTTGTACTTCAAGATTTGTATGTATGGTGTGCATCTTATGGTTGTACCCTTAATTTAGGAGGTTGTAACCTTTTCTTGAATAAGCCATATGTATCTTTTATTTTGCTTTAGTAAGTACTTTTTTTACGTGGCTTCTTGATTACCCTCTTATAGACGTGGCTACTAACACCAGTCTCTTCTTTCTATCTCTGCATTCGTTCTTACGTTCGTCCTCTATAGATATCCTCATCCTATTCCATTGTGATTCTTAAACAAGTCACGCCTGCTACCCGATTGTGGTGGTCAAAGACGGAGATCAGAGGTGTTTGGGTGTACCAGCGGCGGCTACAGTCTCTAAAACCAAGATCTAATTTCATGTTATGTGATCGGCGACAACAAGGAGTTTTTCGAAGCTGAAAATGATAAGGAAACGTATTCAATAGACGACGCTTCAAAAGGCTCTTCTTTGGCACGTTTCTCCATATTTAAATTTTCTCCAATTCTTCCACTAGATATGCTTCCAATTAGAAACCAAAATCGATCTTTGATGTCACTACCTTCTACTTCACTCTTGATGAACAATATTTGGTCATCCTATATTTGAGCCGCAATATCCCCTCCATCCTTTCTTCCAATTTTCCACAAAGATAAAAGAGAGATCTGGTCGACCGACGAATCAGTTGAAGATCACCGACGAACCAATTGAAGGCCGTCGGTGTTTGTGAGATCATAATACATGAGTAGCACCAAGCGAAAGTATTCGAACTAAGGTTTATATAGGAATTCATTTATAATATTTGATTTAAGGTATTTATTTAAGGACTTTTAGGAGGTCGTTACCGTTTTGTATTAGTTTATGGATTTTGGACCATAGTTTTTTTAGTCTGTTTCAGTGGCCTGTGAATACTATAGCTTGTATGCGTGTCTTTTTTATATCTTATATGTTCCTATTATATGTTTTCACCGGTTTTTGCGTTGCGTTTGGTAGCTTAGTAATAATATGTTTAATACTTTTTATGTGGTTATATGTCTATACATTTTTTTATTTGACTCTTTGGTCTAAATATGAATTTGGAGCTAGTGGTCTCACCGGAAGCAGTTTCGCTATCTCCATGATAGAGGTAAAGCTTGGATACATCTCACCCTCTCCAGACCCTACCAATAGCTTGGCCATGGGTGGGATTAAACTAGGTACATGTTTTGGCTCAAATTTATGCTATGGGATCTCGGATTCTGCGTGTAACACCCCAAAATCTTTATTTTTAACTGTAATGTTAATTGTAGTAATTGTTGCATGAAATAATTTATTAAGGACAATTGACTTATTTAATTGTATATGGGGTTATCTTTTAATAATAAGGTTAAGTGAGTTTCAAGAATGAAAAATACATAACAAAACCTCAAGGGCTGAAATTGAACATTTTAGAAAGTCAAATAAATAAAAGATAGGAAAAAATTAATAACCCAAATGTGTTGTGTTTGGGTGTGTCGACACATACACAAGAGGAGAAAAGGGGGGAACTTCAATTCAGTCCATTTTGTCAAAATTGGATGTGAATTCAGCCTCAATTTCATGCATGGTATTGATTTCTTGATCATCTAGGCTTACCAATCATAAGATGAGATGTAGAATTCCATTTAATGGTGAAGAAGCATCTTGATTGAATCGAACCCAGAGATGCCTTTGTTAGCTATTGAAGATACAACTGTGAAGAAGCATCATATTAATGTTTCAATTCAAAAGGTGTTTTATGGCCAAGAGGATTGCTACACCAAGAATAATAGGAGCAGTTGGTATACTTAGGGCTTACTATGAAGAACTTCTAAGAGTAAACCCAGGTAGCATAATCAAGATTGATGTTGAGCCATGTTCTAACGCTAGTAGTCCTACTAAGTAGTTTAGAAGATGTTATATATGTTTTGCATCAACGATGTTTGGGTCTAGATAGTTGTTTCATGAAAGTTCCATTTCCTGGATAGATTTTTTCTGCAGTTGGTGGTAATTGTAACAATGGTATTTACCCAATGACTTATGCTATAGTTGAGGCTACAAGTTTTAAATCTTGGGAATGGTTTTTGGAATTACTAAGGGACGATCTTAATTTACCAATCAACACCAATTTCACTTTCGTTACAGATAGGCAAAAGGTAAAACTTGTGTATTTCATAAATGTATCTCTTTTGTTTTGAGCTAACAATTTGTTTAACACATTTAGGGACTTCTGCCAGCTTTGTTAAAGGTGTTCCCCCATGCTGAGCACGTGTATTGTTTAAGACATATCCATGAAAACATGAAGAAACAATGGCGTGGTGATTTGTATAAAAACATGTTATGAGGAGCATCTTGTAAGACATCAGTGCCAGTGCCTTACTAGGAAATGTCATGGAAAAAATGATGAAAGAAAAACCTGCTCTGTATGAATGCCTAAAACATATCCCACCTAACAGTTGGTGTTGATCTCACTTCACTGGCAGGGCTAAGTGTGATATTCTGTTGAACAACATATGTGAGGTATTCAACAGTCAATTATTTGGAGCCAGAGACAAACCTGTCATTACATGTTTGGTCCATTAGCTCCCCATGCCACAGAGGTGTTTAATAAGATAAAGGAAAAAGCATCACAGTTGAATGTGTTGATGGTGGATGTTGACCATTACCAGGTGAATAGTATAAGACCTCAATGTGTGGTGGGTGTAAAGGAGAAAACATGTACTTGTAGGAAGTGGGATCTAACTGGCATGCCATGTAATCATGCAGTTATTGCTATACGGGACATGGCTAGAAATGATATTAGGGTCAGGATTCCGGAAGAGTGGGTTTCAGATGCGTATTGGTTAGGTACAAGGAAAAAGGTATATGAGAATGTCATAAAACCAATCCCAGGACCAGACAATTGGAGACCATATCGAAGTCCAACTACACTAATTCCACCTAAACACGATAAACATGTAACTATACTTGCACTTCTATTTGATCAACTGTTAACATTAGACTAATGTAATTACAATTGTTTGTAGGTTGGTATGCCCAAAAAGAAGAGAAAGAAGGCATTCGGTGAAGATCAAGTTGAAGCTGAATTTTCCACTTCAGGGAAGATGACCAAGAAGGGTAGCACCACCACATGTAGGAAGTGTGGTAACTGTTGATGCACTTAATGTATGTCACTAGTTACGGTTCGCTTTCGACCATTCGTTTGAGACTGTTATCTTTTGTTGGTTAGTGTCCATGCAATCGTCATTCATAAATTTCAACACAAGGCACCTTTGTTTAGAATGAATGGCATAATTTTCGTTCAAACAAAATGTTCATGCTACTTATGCAACCTTTGTTCATGGACTTTCGCATGGTCACCTTTACATGCCATACATTCCTTTGTCTTAACTTTGATTATTTAATTAGTGAATAAGTGGATTGTATTTTGTAAAATTTTGACCGTGGTGGAATTTTGGGAGAAGATTCATGTCACATCTTTTGTGTAATGCCTCGCTTTTCGCAGCTTTTGTAAGTCCCGAAACCGAGATCACAATGATATCGCACAACTCGTAAGGTGGCGGAATCACACTAACAAGTTATAAAAGAAACAAAAGAGATGAAAGAAGGATGATTGTATTCAAAAGATTCAATCTTGCATACAATGTAGATTGTCTAATACAAGATTTGCTCAAATCACCAACCATGCACCTATGACCTATCATTCTATATGGTATCTTTGAATTACAATGTTTTGCATGAGTACAATTACTTTGTTTAGGTAAGGTGAATAAAGATGGTATAAAGCTCATGTGTGAACGTAGGGCTGGACCTTGCGCGGTACCTGTGACCGTGGACTGTTCATGAGACTTGTGTTAGGTTACCATAGTGTTTTTGCGCTTACCAAAAGAAATTGCATGCATTTGTAATAAACATATCGATAACGTAACGAACTTTCTATTGATTCGGATAGGGCGCAAAGGCCATGTATTACAAAGTTGTTTTTAGGATAAATAATGAGACTTAATTTACTGCGCATGCAAATAGCCCTTGTGCCATAAGTTGGTAAGTTGAAGAACATGCTAAATATGAAGGAAAACTATGATTGCATGCGCGTTTATCTGTCTTGGGCTTTTAAGCTTGTTTAGCTTTTTTGTTACTTGGCCCTTCGTCTCTGCGTGTGATCTGCTTGATTTCCTTGCGCACGTTTTGAACCAAATGGGTAAGCTCTCCTCTCTTGAGTACTTTCTCTATTTTCGTGCGGAGACTGATGCAATTGTTCGTGGTGTGGCCATTGTCTTTATGGTACTCACAGTAGAGGTTTGGGCCTTGTCCTCTTTTGTTTTTCATCAGCGGCGGTGTTTTGAACTGGTAATCTTCAATGCTGAGCACTTTCGCCGGTGTCTTGGTAAGAGGCGTCCACTGCCCTTCTCGATTTTCTTGTTTAGCTTCTTTTTGCGTTGTGATCTTGTTGATTGTCGCACGGGCGTCATCTGAGGAGTATGCGCCTGAAGTTGAGTCCTTCCAGTTTTTCTTGAATTTCCTACCACTGTTTCCACTCATGTCTTGAGGGCGGTTCTGTGGTAGTGGTGGTCTGTTGGAACTTAAATTGCGCTCTGTTTGAGCATAGACTTTGGCAGTGGCCATCAACTTTTCCCAACTTTTCGGCAGACCTTCAGTCCCTGGCAATACTTTTATCATATCATCGCACCTCACCGCGTATTTGAACTGCGCGCGGATTAAGTGCTCATGCACATCACCGATTTCCAACACTTCTTTGTTGTACCTTGTTATGAAATCTTCCAAGCTTTCATCATCTCTTCTCCAGATGTTCATGACATCTGCGGAGTCTCGAATGGATCTGTGCTGTTGACTGAAATGGACCAAAAAATTTTCTTTCAGATCTACCCAAGATGTTAACTTACCCACTGGTAGATTGTCAAACCACAGACGTGCTACGCCTGTTAGGGTTTGGACGAACAAGTGGCACCACATGGGTAGTGTCCATCCACCGACTAATCCTACGCTAGTGAACACGCGCAGGTGATCATAAGGATCTGATAATCCATTGAACTTCTCAACATTCGAAGGTAATTTTGCTCGCTCCAGGGGAGCTAGTGCAATCTCTTTGACAAACTTTGAGTTTTTAGCAGCTTCCGCTGGTCGGTAAATCAGATTGTAATCATACTCCGCTTCTGGGTTGTAAATCGCACGGATTTTTAGTTTGTAGCTTGCATGGTCTCTCTACAATCGACTGAAAACGCTCATATTGTCCTCTTCATTATACGTCCTGCCATATTCATCTGTTTGTGTGTCCCGCTTCTGATAGGAACATGGGCCCAAACGTGTAACACCCATATTCTCTTTTAATGGTTTTCGTATAAATTATGAAAATGAACATGTGATTGTACATACGTATTGTTGAATAATATGGGTAAATTAAAAATTTTACAATTTGAAAATAATACAACTTAATATGTATGGATTCGTCGTTTAAAAATGACGACGAAGCGACGTGTGGAAGCTTTTATCTTGTTCGTGTTCGGTTCTTCGGTGGGCTTGATCATCATCCGGCATCCAAGATGTACCTACATTTCATAAACATGAAATGATTTTAGTTATGTTACATTTATAACATATATATAAACTCGTCCGAATATCAAAACGAACAAACAAACAACAATTTTCAGCTTTTGCGTCCCTCGCGGGGCGCGACAGACTTCAAACAGTTCTTCGTGGGGCGCGACAGCCCTCACGCTGTGCGACCGCATTACCGGGTCTTAGTCGCATGCCGCGACAACCTGTTTTCGACAAAATGATCAGTTGGCTGATGCTGCAGATGCCCAGCTCAAATTCTAACCAAAATTTTAACTTTAAAACCTCATATCTTTTGATCTAGACGTCTGTTTTATGTGATTCTTCTTCCTACGTGACCGTAATTTGATTCTCCATCATATGGAGTAAAAATCCTACATCTGAATTCACAAAATCTTAGATTTCAAGCTCTCGGCTTGAAATTCCATTTTAGCACTTTTTGACACATTTAAGTTTAAAACCACTAACTTGCTTCTAACTAATTAAAATATATGCTCCAACGTATTTAACACAAAATCTTTAGCTCGGGTTCATAATTCTTATGAATTACGCAACTAGTACACAAGCTATGCGCATAGACCCGTTTTGACCCATTTAGGGGATTTAAGTAATTTAGTCTAAACTAGCTCTTTTCTTTTTACACTTCGTAATTCCACATCTAAAATATCTAATTATATTCCACCACAACTACTTTTGTGGTGGATTTGGCATAACTAATTTATTATCCCCACTTACCCTTCGGTTGGTCATTTTACTCAATTGACCCATTTTATTCAAATCTATGGATTACATAATCACAATTCAAACTCCTAAACAACCTCTAAGGATCGTTTGTCCAGTTTTTCCATCAAGGGCTTTTTGGTCAAATTTAGTCCCCCATTTACGACGAAGAGCTTTTGCTACTTATTTGACCAAAAATGTACGTTTAATCACAATCATATTTATACGTACCTGGCTCGGGTCAACCTATTGACCCGTTTCAATACCTTGCCTCCATAATATGCTAATTCATAGCATTGTTAATTCATAAAACATTTTTATCCTGTAAGCATAAGACTCGACAAACACTTATTAGTCGTTAATTATCAAATGGTAACAACATCACCATTTGACCCGTTTGGTCTAAACGACCAAACCATTTGCGCTGAGATTTGAATGGTATCTATTTACCATTTCATTAAGTAACTTATTTTGGATTTTTTTCACCAATTAGTTAGGTCTCTTTCATCCGTTTCTTACGCGTTTACCCAACTCAGCTTATGCCACTTGGTGTCCTTTTACACTTCAATTTTTATCCATTTTCACTTGACTATATCACCGTTTTCTTCTTTTTATTCGTTTAGGCTTACTTATAAAGTAGCCGTTCAAAAACACCCCCTTTTTTACAATTAACCTTTTCATGGCTAATTTACCGTTTTACCTCTTATTACCTTTAAACATGGTTTTTATCATTTATATTAGTTCCGACCCGTATTATTCCGCGTCGGAAACCATATCTAGAATGTTATCTTTAACGTATTTGCAACTTATAAAATAACCACATATTCTACAAGAAGGTGTAAGTTTCACTTCCCTTGCATCCGGTTATGCTCTTTTCCGCGTACTCGATCCATTTGACCCGCTTCTTTCCCAAGCCTCCATCTAGCTTGTCAAGAGCAAACTATCATCATAATTCGTAAGACGGTTAGATTAGTCATTATCGTATACGACTATTTCCTCTTACGAATTCTATGTCGAATCTACTATTCGACTCTATCATTGGTTAATTTGACTTATAAAAGTCATTTACCCTTAATCATACAAAATGCAAATTTGCATTCAATAACTCATTTAGGCAATCACATCAATTATCCGGTAGGCATTATAATGATGCTACCGTTTTAAACTATATATATATATATATATATCCATGATCATGCTATTATTAACATCAAGTTAACCTAGCTCCCAATTAACAAAGACACTTTATTCATTCATTAGACAAAATCTACGGGTTTTTATCTATAAATGAAACCCTTTTCATCATGTTATTAGGCATTCCTACGGATACATAATCAAATCAAATTCTACTTACAACCGAGTAGACGCGCGATTTCACTTAGGCATTTTAACAAACACCTAATGGACATAATTTTTTTACACATTTACAAACTAGTTTATAACTAGTTATTTCTACCAAGTTTAACGTCATTTTCAAATTCATTATATCTAGCATGCATAACAACACCTAGATTCATGATCAAAATTCTAGTGTTCTTCCACATCCTACAAAACCCATTTAACATCTAAGTGGGTTAACATGAATTTCATAGTTATGAACACCAATGCATCAAATTATTGACTAGGGTTCGTTCCTTACCATGAATTTATCACAAATTCATTGAAACATCAAACATTCAAGTTCAGATTTCGATTTCATATGTTCATAAAAAATTCAAGATGTAACTAGAAGATGAAATTTGACATACCTTGTGATCCCTTCACTGAGGTGATCACTAATCTGAGCTTGGATTTCGATTTGGATTCGATTTGGCTTCTCAATTTAATCAATTTTTGCAAGTTAGGGTTAAGTTGGAGGAACCCTTGTTCGCCCCTGTGTTTTCTATGACCAGAACACACACTTTGGGGTGTGTTTTGGTGTTTTGTGTTTAATAAATTAAAACCTTTTTCTCTTTTAACCCTCTTAGTCCTTCAAGTTTCTAGAGTTAACAAAAGGATTATTAACCAAGTTTTCTTTATTGTTTTTAAGGCACACATTTAACTAGGTTGATATTCCTAGTTACTTTGTGGGTTCGGGGAAGTCATAACCCGTTTTATTTTTAAGTCCCGTTAACTCGGACCTTTTATACACTTTATTTTCTCAAAAGCATTTGCTCTCCTTTTTATTTTATTGTTAGGCTTATTTGTTTAAATCCTAACAATTTACCGGGTTAATTTTACCACTAACGGTATTTTACCCGTTCATTATTTTTAACGTGGTTTAATTACCAATCCTGTTTTCGGGGTGTTATAAGTCTACCCCCCTTAAAGAGGTTTCGTCCCCGAAACCTTTCTTACATAATTCCTTAAATTTAACTCCATAAATTTAATTTCGGTAATTACTTGAGCATTGCTCGCATTTAATAATCTTACCAGGATAGTAGGGTAATGTCTTTTTGGCTTCCAACCGTATGCGCCTTTCACGTGTAAGGCCTCGTAGGATGTTACTTTCAACTTGTATCTTTTGTCTTTATTGGTTATTTATCTTGACGGTTAGACTTGTTAGTCACCGATTACCTTATACCCCATCGCTCAGGTATATTCTCTTTGCCTTCCCGAGGCTTATATGAGTATATGATCCCTTAATCTGTCATGCTCTAGCTCGTGCTACAATGTGATTACATTTTATATTATCCTTCCGTTATTATTTCAAGAGGGGAATTACAACTAGTTCCCAGGCTTAACCCAAATGACCCGTAGGTTCCTTCACTTAGCCTCGTAGGCTATTTCTTTAATTTTCACCTTTTTACCCTTTTTAGGGTGAGACCCTTATAGTTTGTTTCATCTTTTACTCATGTCATTCTAGAATATACTTTCAGTGTCAATGCACCCTTTTTAAGTTTAGAAATCATTCGTTTTCGTTCTTGAATTCTATGGACCTTGACCGTAGTCTACGGCTACATCCGCTTCCATTTTAAACTAATCCTCCGACTCTATGACTTCTTACGTCATTTACACGTCGGTTTGTTTTCCGCTTATTGTTATCCAGTTCATTCCTATATTTATTTACAACCCATTACCCGGGTTCTTTTATCTTAATATTTCACGCTTTTATTTATTCAGTTCACGCTTACTTGCATTAGCTAACGTTATTCTTTATTTAACTTGTTCTTATGAAATTTCATTACTTGTGAATGTCAAACTTCACTCTTTATCCTACCCGTTCAACTTCGAAATAGTTGAACGGAATTTTCAAATATCATGTTTGTAAAATTTTGTCGTCTTTTAGTCATAACTCTCGATCCGAGTCTTTCGACCTTTAATTCGCGTTCCCGTCTCTTGGTTTACGCATACTTCTGAATCCCTACCCATCGATCGGGTATTTTACCGAAGTCACTACTATTGCAACCCTTCCGGGATGCATTAAAAGTTCGTTTTGATTTATTTGGTCGTCTTAGCGAATTTCATTGCTTTTATTCTCCAAGTCTTTTATTCCTTAATCTACCTCTTTGACTTGTCTCTATGAATTTCATCACTTATGACAGTCAAACTTTATCCCTTATGCCTTAGCAGTCACATTAGTTGGTTTGTATTTTCATTTACTTTAATCTTTGTCCCTTCTCTCGGGCTCGTTATTCTAACGTAATACGCTCCCGTCATCCGACGTGCGTTTACGTTTACCACCAAACATCTTACTTATTTGATTCATTTGGTTACCTTTTTAATTCGTCCCATTCACCCCGTCCTTACTACATCGGACGTAAATGTGTCCATCATAAGAAGTTCCTGATATCATGTGTTCACTACTTACTTGGCCAGAGTAAGCGATCAACACATGACACACACGACCTTTTTAAAATTTTCACATTACACCCCATGTAAGTAATGCCTCTAATTCTTCCCATATTCATGGTTTTAGTTGGTAAAACTTTATTTAATTTTTATTTAACGATCATTGGTTTTACCCGTGTCATCCTTGAACATACAGAATGTTTTCCTTTTTATCGAACTATTATATAATCACACTCGTTATTGTGATCACTACTTTTCTCAATAGCATTATATTGAGAGTTTTCCACTTGGAATATTACCCCCCGTCCAAGTTTCCACATGAATTGACTCTATTATTGTTTCGTTATTCACAATCACGAATACCGCATTTTTTTCTACTAAATTTTTCTCTTGGAAACCTCTTCCCGAATAGGTGTCTTATTCAGGTTTTTCCAAGTTTTATTCTACGTATGCAATAGTCATTCTCTACATGTTTGTTGCATATTGCTATTTGTGCGATTAATTTAAAACATGCACCTGGTAATGCTTGCCCTAACGGGCTTTCCATGCCTTTTTCCTTGTTCACGATCATTATGCGATTTAGGTCCTTGATAAGTATGTTCTGCTCGTCATACCTCCGACCGTTTCACCGTCATATCCGCAATTCGTTCAACTCTCGTCATCTTTAAATGCGAGTGTCCTTCAATTAAAACATTCACAAAAGTTAGTAATGTCGACATCAATAATCGTCCGTATTATAATACGAGACTTTCCGGTATACGTGTCAACGCACGTAATTCCGTTAACTATCCTTGATCGATTTAATTGGGGTAACGTGTATTACACGATAATCCTATGTGTTATTCACAACACTTCAATCATACTAAACCATTACTATATACTTGTACTTACCGGATTTGCGATCAAGCCTCGAACCGAACACTTTATCCTTTTAACCTTGAGCTCTGATTACCAACTTGTAACACCCATATTCTCTTTTAATGGTTTTCGTATAAATTATGAATATAAACATGTAATTGTACATACGTATTGTTGAATAATACGGGTAAATTAAAACTTTTACAATTTGAAAATAATACAACTTAATATGTATGGATTCGTCGTTTAAAAATGACGACGAAGCGACGTGCGGAAGCTTTTATCTTGTTCGTGTTCGGTTCTTCGGTGGGCTTGATCATCATCCGGCATCCAAGATGTACCTACATTTCATAAACATGAAATGATTTTAGTTATGTTACATTTATAACATATATATAAACTCATCCGAATATCAAAACGAACAAACAAACAACAATTTTCATCTTTTGCGTCCCTCGCGGGGCACGGCAGACTTAAGACAGGTTTTCGTGGGGCACGACAGCGCTCGCGCTGCGCGACCGCATTGCCGGGTCTCCATCGCGTGCCGCAACAACCTGTTTTCCACAGAATGATCAGTTGGCTAATGCTGCAGATGCCCAGCTCAAATTCTAACCAAAATTTTAACTTTAAAACCTCAAATCTTTTGATCTAGACTTCCGTTTTACGTGATTCTTTTTCCTACGTGACCGTAATTTGATTCTCCATCATATGGAATAAAAATCCTACATCTGAATTCAAAAAATCTTAGATTTCAAGCTCTCGGCTTGAAATTCCATTTTAGCACTTTTTGACCCGTTTAAGTTTAAAACCACTAACTTGCTTCTAACTAATTAAAATACATGCTCCAACATATTTAACACAAAATCTTTAGCTTGGATTTATAATTCTTATGAATTACGCAACTAGTATGCAAGCTATGCGCATCGACCCATTTTGACCCATTTAGGGGATTTAAGCAATTTAGTCTAAACTAGCTCTTTTCTTTTTACACTTCGTAATTCCACATCTAAAATATCTACTTATATTCCACCACAACTAATTTTGTGGTGGATTTTGCATAAATAATTTATTATCCCCACTTACCCTTCGGTTGGTCATTTTACGCAATTGACCCATTTTTTAGGCATTTGACCCACAAATGTGTATGCCTATAACTTTTATTCAAATCTACGGATTACATAATCACAATTCAAACTCCTAAACAACCTCTAAGGATCGTTTGTCCGGTTTTCCTATCAAGCGCTTTTTGGTCAAATTTAGTCCCCCTTTTACGACGAAGAACTTTTGCTACTTATTTGACTAAAAATGTACGTTTAACCACAATCATATTTATACGTACCTGGCTCGGGTCAACCTATTGACCCGTTTCAATACCTTGCCTCCATAATATGCTAATTCATAGCATTGTTAATTCATAAACCATTTTTATCTTGTAAGCATAACACTCGACAAACACTTATTAGTCGTTAATTGTCAAATAGTAACAACATCACCATTTGACCCGTTTGGTCTAAACGACCAAACCATTTGCGCTTAGATTTGAATGGTATCTATTTACCATTTCATTAAGTAACTTACTTCGGATTGTTTTTCACCAATTAGTTAGTTCTCTTTCATCCGTTTCTTACGCTTTTACCCAAATCGGCTTATGCCATTTGGTGTCGTTTTACACTTCAATTTTAATCCATTTTCACTTGACTAAATCACCATTTTCTTCTTTTTATTCGTTTAAGCTTACTTATAAAGTAGCCGTTCAAAAACACCCCCCTTTTTTTTACAATTAGCCTTTTCATGGCTAATTTACCGTTTTACCTCTTATTACCGTTAAACATGGTTTTTATCATTTATATTAGTTCCGACCCGTATTATTCCGCGTCGGAAACCATATCTAGAATGTTATCTTTAACGTATTTGCAACTTATAAAATAACCACATATTCTACAAGAAGGTGAAAGTTTCACTTACCTTGCATCTGGTTATGCTCTTTTCCGCGTACTCGATCCATTTGACCCGCTTCTTTCCCAAGCCTCCATATAGCTTGTCAAGAGTCAAACTATCATCATAATTCGTAAGATGGTTAGATTAGTCATTATCGCATACGACTATTTCCTCTTACGAATTCTATGTCGAATCTACTATTCGACTTCATCGTTGGTTAATTTGACTTATAAAAGTCATTTACCCTTAATCATACAAAATGCAAATTTGCATTCAATAACTCATTTAGGCAATCTCATCAATTATCCAGCAGGCATTATAATGATGCTACCGTTTTAAACTGTATATATATATCCATGATCATGCTATTATTAACATCAAGTTAACCTAGCTCCCAATTAACAAAGACACTTTATTCATTCATTAGGCAAAATCTACGGGTTTTTTTATCTATAAATGAAACCCTTTTCATCATGTTATTAGTCATTCCTACGGATACCTAATCAAATCAAATTCTACTTACAACCGAGTAGACGCGCGATTTCACTTAGGCATTTTAACAAACACCTAGTGGGCATAATTTTTTTACACGTTTACAAACTAGTTTAGAACTAGTTATTTCTACCAAGTTTAACATCACTTTCAAATTCATTATATCTAGCATGCATAACAACACCTAGATTCATGATCAAAATTCTAGTGTTCTTCCCCATCCTACAAAACCCATTTAACATCTAAGTGGGTTAACATGAATTTCATAGTTATGAACACCAATGCATCAAATTATTGACTAGGGTTCGTTCCTAATCATGAATTTATCATAATTTCATTGAAACATCAAACATTCAAGTTCAGATTTCGATTTCATATGTTCATCAAAAATTCAAGATGTAACTAGAAAATGAAATTTGACATACCTTGTGATCCCTTCACTGAGGTGGTCACTAATGTGAGCTTGGATTTCGATTTGGATTTGATTTGGCTTCTCAATTTTATCAATTTTTGCAAGTTAGGGTTAAGTTGGAGGAACCCTTGTTCGCTGATGTGTGCAAAATGCAACATATAAATTACATCAAATGTGGCATAAAACTAACCCTTTTTTAGTACTAATGTTAGAAAAAGTGTGTTTTTGTCTTCATTTTGTATTTTCGGGATTAAATGAGTTCAAATGAACAAAAGAAGCAAAAAGGCAGCTAAATCTAACACAAATACAAGAAAAGGAATAAACGTGGCATGCCCGACCCCTCGACATCATCTTCCCAAGCAAAAACAAGAGAACAGAAGGCTGAACATGCCCCGTGCTCAATGAGCACGGGGGCATGCCCAATTGTCTGCAGAAAAGACAAAGTTGTAGAAGCTTCTATCACCCACCACGGGGGCGTGTCCAGCGGACACGGGGCCGTGGTCAACTCTAAGATTAACAGAATCTAAAAAAATCTTGATAGTACAGATACGCTTCTGCACACGGGGTCGTGCCCAGTGGACACGGGGGCGTGGTCAACTAATGCAGACAAACTGCATTTAATGAAGAAAGAGAAGATGGGTGGACACGGGGCCATGTCCGGGCTTCTGTGCAGGCTATAAATAGGGGTGCTTGGCTCATTTGCAAACCATATCTTGGCAAACCACCTCTCTCACACTTCACCCACCCACCACCACCAACACAACCCACATCCACCACCATCATCCATCATCCATCATAGAGTGTGTGAGTAGTCTCGGGATCCAAGATTGATCGTAAGATGTCTTGACAATCAAAGGCCATATTTGCCTAAGTCTCTTACATCACTTGGTGAAGACAAGTGTCTAGTGTAATACTTTTTATTTTTAATCTTTTCGCACTTTTTATTTGGTTATGTATTAATGACTTTAATAACTAGTTTCTTATGTTGAAGGTGAATCTTCCTTATCGTTTGTCCGTGGTGTCTTGGCGTTATTTTACTGTCTATATAAAATAAAAGATTTTTACCATTCATATCTCCACGGTCTATATGGAGATATGTTGGCTACCTGGTCGGGGGTTAAGGGAATGGTTTGATAAGAGTCTTGCCTTGTTCAGTGTATAGATCCTGCAAGGATCTGGGTCAACTTTAATAGGACCTCCTTCAATACCCACTGGTATTGGATGGCGGTGGTCCGAACTCCTTGATCCCCTCATATGTAAGCTACTATTAAAACTTTAACCCGGCTATTTAGGATTGTATCCCTGCTGACTCAAACTACTTAGCCGAGGGTAACGTCACCTTCAAAAGAGGGGCCTACCACATTACGCATTAATAACTTAATTTATTATTTTTCAATAATCCAACCCTTTAGGATTGTATCCTTGCTGACTCAAACTATTGGGTTGAGGGTAACGTCACCTTCAAAAGAGGGGCCTACTACAATAACTAAGATAATCCCTTTAGGATTGTATTCTTGTCTATCTGTTTTATTTTTATTTTTATTTTCAACATTTTTAGTTTTTATTTTCTAGTTTAAAACATTTTTCTAACTTTTGATTTGATTAGACGTTGAGGATAAACCGGTATTAAAAGCTCTTGTGTCCTTGGACGACCTCGATATCTTACCAACACTATACTACGCTCACGATATGTGCACTTTCCCATATGTGTGTTTGGTTTGTAAAGTATCGTGATTTATAAATTTAAAACTTGACTAACGTGTAAAAAGGGCTAAAAATATACATAAAACCTATAACACCACACGCGCATCAACTAATGTGTAAAAAGGGCTAAAAATATACATAAAAACCTATAACACCACACGCGCATCAAGTTTTTGGAGCCGTTCCCGGGGACACAAGTGTAGGAACTTGTACGGGCCCGAAACGAGTCGATCAGAGGTGTTCTACACAATATGAAAGGCGGAAACAGACATATTGTGTGTGATTCAGCAAGATATTCACTTTAACAGTTGTTCTGTTTAACTTGACAAAGTTTTACAGCGAAACAACACTTCGGCAGCACTTCGGCTCCGGAAACACACATACACACACCTCTCAAACGAAATCAGATCACTACTATTTATAGGCAGACTAATTCCGCTTGAACAGGCTCAAGCGGAATCAGTTTCACACGGAATTACGATTTCAAGCGAGATTACCATTTCAAGCGGAATTAACAAGTTAATTTCGTTTGAAATGACATGTTTACTTCAAGCGAAATTACACTTTGTAATTTCGTTTGAAACTGCCTGTTGACCTATTTTTGATATATTTCTCGTATTACGTGCCCTGATTTATCTATATACATACAAGACTCGATACAAGACGAAGTCGACAGACGCATGCACCAACAGACTCCCCCTCGAATGTTGACGAGTCTTCAGTCTCGAGTCTTCAATCTTCAGTCTTTATCAGTCCTCTTGATCGCTCTCTGAAGTATTTGACAGTGTAAAACTTCTTCAATCTTCTCTTTTCTTTTCATCAGCACCAACATACTCCCCTCGAACAAATAATCTTTCCTCGGATGTTGATCGCAATCTGTCTTTCACAGGATCAGGATCGTGTCCTGGCTCTATACTCAGACTCAGAATCCAGGCTATCCTGCACATCCTCTACCTCACAATAAATTTCACAAATTTAACATTTGACAAATTTATATATCAATTGCAGGTATCTTTCCAGAATGATTTATCATTTTAAAAACTTATGATGACCACTTGTAGGTAAATATTAAAAAAAAATTCTCATTTAAACACAGACTCCCCCTCACGAAATGCTCATCATGTTTAGCACTTAGAATTTTGAAATTCAGTTCTCCAATCATCAGTTGTCGAAAATCTTTTTGAATTTTTCAAAATTTATGCTAAAACACACTGAAAATCTTTTTGGATTTTTTAATAAAATAAGAACGCAGTAAATAAATATTTACAGACAATATTTTTGTGAGTTTGTGTAAGAGGATCATATCAGTTTTTGACAAGTCACAAGTACCGTTGAGCTTAGTTACACATTAAGAATTAAACAGTTCACTTAGATTGCCGATATACTGATCCACTTAAATTCTCACACAAATTTTAACTGATTCAGGATATGAATTAGGTGTATTAAGAACTTAAACTCATTCATGTGTCCCACCTCTTGTATATACTCCCGTATCCAGATCCCAATATTCAGTCTTACAGGTGAGTATACCACAGATGATATCTGTAAGGGGTTAAATGCGAAGGCCGTGAGAGCTCAGGTCAGAACTTCCGTTCAGCAGAGAGATGACGGCTTCTACTTTTGATGGGTCCCCTTTAGAGGATCTTTTTTACAACAGCACATGATTAGCATTTTTCAATGTTTCATCATTTTTTATGCTGAGGGCAGGCTTTTATTTCAAGCAAGCATAAAGTATTCTCCGGGGACTAGGCCATTGCTTCCGCAAAATCAGAAGTCCCGGGATAATACCCCAGATATCACTGAGCATAAAGACCTAGTATCTCAGAAAGAGGGATCCTTCAAACGAAATTTCAGGGGTTACCTATATATCCAAGTAGTGTTCCCCAAGGAATAAGCAAGTTTGAATTTAAGTTTATATCCCGAAAAATCTTACTAAATGTGTAAAAACCTATCGGCATATCATCAGTGAGACCGTTTAACGCTATTTAAACATTACAATTCTTTAGCATACTGTAACTGTCCACTGATGTACTATCATTTCCTCTTTTTCACAACAAAACTCTTTTTGTATTTTATCATGTTTTTGTCTTTTTAAAATTTTCTAATGTTTTTGGATTTTCTGAAACACATTTAAGGAAATTTGAAAACAAACTGTACAAGTAAATTGACAACTGATATCGAATCACTTCAATTCGCCATCCGCTTAGTATAAACAATCAGAACTCCCCCTTTCAACAAACTATTTTCTCATTATGATCTCAAAACACTTAAGTTTGTTTTAATCAAAATGATTTTTCCGGAAAATAAGTTTTGTTAATTTTAACACTTGTAGGTTAGGGGAAAAACTCATCACTTTGTTTTCTCAACCATTTGAAAAATATAACAATTTTAGATTTTAACAACAATATCACTTGTAGAAAATCAAGTACAACTTAATGTCCATGATTTACCACTTGTAAGAAGAAATATTACCAACGTGAATTTCTCAAGAAATATGCCGATTCCTGCTCCACGATTACCAACTTGGGAGCTCCGGCAAGTCAGGATTTTACTTGTGAAAAACTTCCATCCAAGTCTGAACAAACTTGGATGTTTCCTCCTCAATTTCACTTGGGTAAAAAGTTGCTTTCTTTGTTTCATAAAATTCCTTTACCCCTTTGGCCTTTCCCTCGACCATTTTTCCAAAAATCTTTTTAACATTTCCATTAAACACTTTCTCAACATCAAATTCTTTCTTCTCAGAATAGAATTGATTCGAGATCTCAACCTTTCCATCTTTTGATTTAAAATTCTCAGCCCCCAATGGTGGAAAATTAACATCATCCATTAGAGGCACTGAGTTTTCTTCTTTTACCTCAACATGTGGCTCCTCTGACTTTGTGGAATCAGATTCATCGTCGGATTTCACATCAAACTTCTTAACATCTTCATGAAACTTCTTAACAACCCACATTTGGTTGTCATGCTTAGCTCTCTTTTTATAAAAACTTGTCTTTGAACACTCACCAACTTCATATGTTGAATTTTCAAAAATTTTAAATTTGTCAGTTGGTGGTTCATTTTTCTCAACAACTTTTTCTTTGAGTTTTTTAGAGACTTCCTGTTTTGTTTTTGTTGCTTGAGAACAGTTCCATGCAATGTGACCAACTTCATTGCATTTGTAACAGGTTCTTATCTCCTTTCTTTGATTAGCTCCATTCTTCACATTCTCTTGCTTCTTGGCAAGAAATTCTCTGTTTGATTGTTTCCAGAATGAGCTTTTTAATTCCTCTTCACAGCTTGTCCCTGGAACAAATTTTGTATTTGTTTTAGAAGTTTTTTCATGTTTATAATATTCAGGTGGAATAAAACCCAGTCCTTTCTTTTTGAAATTACCGTTATGGTTTGGTTTCTTTCGATAACCTGAACCAGAACTGTAACCCTTTTTCTTGTTTAATACTTTGTTTATTTTTTGTTGATCTCTTGAGGTGTAAGGTCTTGGTTTTACAGAAAGATTTACATCTTTTATTTTAGAAATATTAATTTCTATTAATTTGAAAACCTTTTAATCATTTCTGGTTTAACACCTCTTATTGGAAATTCCTCATCAGAATATAATTTGTCTGAATCATTCAAAGTATATGCCACTTGGATTGATCCGTCATTCAAATTAGATTTTGATAACATGAATTCTTTATCGTAAACACTTTTAACCGACGACTTTGAACTATCAACTGATGATGAACTTGAACTCCCTGACTCAGACTTTGACTCTGACTCCTCAACTTTATCCAACACTTGATCGACCACCTTTTTTATTAACTCAGACTCATGATCAGTGTCAGACGATGTGAATGTGACGTCAATATTTTCTGGTAACTCATCAGTTATTTCAGATTTTAACTTTATATTGACAGCCTTTTTGACTTGCTCCTCATTCGGTTTTCTGGTAGAATACCCTTCCCAAATCGGAGGCGGACACTTGTTATAATTCGCACTTTGTTTCTTACCAGTATCCTTCTTCTTTGGCTTTTCATCTTGAAAAACTTCTAAACCTGCAACAGTTGGATAGATTCGATCAATTAGATAATCAGAACTAGAATAACTTTGCAGTAAACGTCTAATTCTCTCATATTCAATCCTCTCAGTCTCCAACTCTTGCTTTAACTTTGCACACTCTTCAATGTAATGATTGATAGCTTTTTGCTTCGACATCATCATAGCATTCATCATTGTCAGTGCATCTTCTCTTTCAGAATTTGTCTTTTATAGACCAGTTACCGTTCTGTTCAAAACGTCATACGACTCTTTCACATAATTGAGATTGAACAGTAATTGTTCTTTCATCTTATCTTGCTCACTTAACTTCTCATCTTTTTCTGCACATTGCTTGCAAGATTCCAAACACTTTAAGCAAGGCTTGATGACTTCCACAATCTTTTCTATTTCAACAATCTTCTCCACTTCAACAACTTTTTCAACTTCAATCACCTTCTCTGTTTCAACAATCTCTTCAACAATTTTAACCTCTTCATTTTGAAAAATCTTTTCATTTTGATCTTTGCTTTCACATTCCTTCTTTTTCAGTTCTTTTGCTGATCGTCTCTTCTTCAACTTCTCCAAGCGATCTGCAAAATAAAATTGAAAACTTTCAGAAGATAAATGAGTTTTTGCAATATTGATATGCATTTCTTCCTCATCATCACTACTGTCATCAGTTGGTGATTGATCAAAATCTATTGTCTTTTCTGAACTATCATCTGAAAAACTAGAATCAGATGGTGTTTGATCAAAAACTGTTGTTCTTTCTGAACTCTCATCTGATGAAATAGATTCTTCCTCTTGGCTTGACTCATTACTGGCAAACACTTTCATCCATTCTGTCATCAGATCAGGCTCTTGAACTATCTGTGCAATGAGAGCTACAACTTTTGAATCAGGTGGAATATATTCATCCCAGCTGAAACCTTCTGCCACTTTTTCATCATCTTGATCAATGATACCATAATAAGCTTTCTTATTTGCATCTTCGATCATTCTTGCATGCGCAGTTTGTGGTTCCTTTCGTTGATATGGTTGATGAGCAACTTGTTGATATATGGCTTTCCGATAGTAATCATCTTTTCCAAAAGGATTCTTTGCTCCACTAGCTTCCTGATTTTTGCATTCTCTCTTGAAATGACCTTTTTCCCTGCATCGAAAAAAAGTAACTTTAGATTTATCAAAACCCAAAGTAGACACATGTGCATCCAAAAAATCATTTCTTCCTGTAATCATTTTAAACTTTTCTGCTCTTCTCAAAACACTTGCTAAACACCATTTGATGTCCATGAGCTCCATCTCTTCAGCGTCTATCTGATTGTAATCCTCTTTCGTCAGCATAGGATTTTCGATCCTTCCAGCTACTAATCCCTCATAAGATTCCAGCACGGTAGCAAGTAACGCCATGTGATCTTTAGCAACTTCTTCAGAAAAACTTTGACTATTCGGGAGATTTAATGCAATGTTGCACTGTATTACACAACCATTTCCACTTTTTGAACTTTGAGACTGAAAACTTGAAGTTGAACTCTTTGGATTAACAATCGGATATGAAGAAAATCCACTGCTACTGTTTGAATTTTGATCAACAGTTCCAGATGAGTTTCCAGCACTAAAAGCAGTTTGGATTTTTGAACTCATTTCAACTTCTTGAACACCGCCTTTGTAATACATTTTCACATCTTGTTGATTACTCGGATTGTTCATCCTTGCAATCTTTTGCTGTTCAAGATCTTGACCTTCAATCTTTTCGATGAACTGACAAATTGTCAAACCATCATATTCTCCGGTGTTCTTTAAGATCATAAAAAATGTACCCCATTCTTTCTGAGGTAAAGCATCAGCTAATTTGTCTACCCATTCCTCTCGTTCTTTATTGATACTCAACAAAGACATTGAACGTACTAAGTGACAGTATCTTTCAATCAACTTCTTTGTATCTTCTCCTGGCAGACTTGTGAATAGATCAAATTCTTTCTTAAGCAATGCCTTTTTACTCTTAATCATTTTCTCACTTCCCTCAAACTTAATTCTGAGTGCTTCCCAAATAGAACGTGAAGTTTTATCATGTTGAAGCAATATGAAGATGTATTCTTTAATAGCTTGCTGGAGTAAACTGATCATCATTTTCTCTGCTTTGTACATGTCTCGTTCCTTACCTGTAAATTCAAAAATCTTTTTATCAACTCCCAGCTCAGTACGTGGTAGCACATACTTTTTCTCAACACACTCCCATGATCTCAAATGATTGGCTTGGACTCAGTTTTCAAATCTATCTTTCCAACCATAATACTCCTCAATGCTCATTAGTTTAGGGGGTTTTTGCATTGTTCCAGTTTCATTTTCCATGTTCATGTTTTGAGCAATGGAAGCTGGAGTAGTCGGGGTTGTTGCAAACGTGTTATAGAATTCTTCTTCCATGATTTGGTGAACTTTTTCACAAAACAGACACTTTCAAACGAGATCGCTTTTCAAATGAAATTACCCTCTTCAAACCAGTTTCAAGCGGAATACCAACTCAAACGGAATACCCACTCAAACGGAATCCCTAATTTCGTATGAACTTTTCAAACGGAAACAAAACTTGAAACGAAATCACTTATTTTGTTTGAAACTTTCACGCGAAATTACAATCTGAAGCGAAATAAGGCAATTTCAAGCGGAATTAGGTGCAAATTCAAACGGAATTATGCTGATGTCATCATTTCGGTCTGAACTTTGTCAAATTGATCAAGTTTTAAGCCATTTTACGATCTAAAACTTTCAAGGGTTTATTAAAATACAATTTCGCATATAATGTGTGAAATTCAAACCATTTTAACTGTGGAATTTTGTTCAATTTTAAAAAGAAGGTGTAGAAATTAGAAAATCTGACGAAATCAAGCTGAAAATGATAGAACTCCTCCTCCTGAGCTCTGATACCACTTGGAACTTGTACGAACCCGAAACAAGTCGATCAGAGGCGTTCTACACAATATGAAAGGCGGAAACAGACATATTGTGTGTGATTCAGCAAGATATTCACTTTAACAGTTGTTCTGATTAACTTGACAAAGTTTTACAGCGAAACAACACTTCGGCAGCACTTCGGCTCCGGAAACACACATACACACACCTCTCAAACGAAATCAGATCACTACTATTTATAGGCAGACTAATTCCGCTTGAACAGGCTCAAGCGGAATCAGTTTCACACGGAATTACGATTTCAAGCGAGATTACCATTTCAAGCGAAATTACACTTTGTAATTTCGTTTGAAACTGCCTGTTGACCTATTTTTGACAGATTTCTCGTATTACGTGCCCTGATCTATCTATATACATACAAGACTCGATACAAGACGAAATCGACAGACGCATGCACCAACAACAACAAGGATTTTAAGAAAGCTTAAAATCGACGGCCTAATCAGTTTTTCAAAGCTTTTTCAAAACGCGAGCACATTTTTCTGCATTTTAGTTAGTTTTGCATTTACAGTAAACTGAACACGGGCCGTGCTCACTGAACACGGGGCCATGCTGCATATTTTTCATAAAAACACCCAGATACAGAGTCTGAACACGGGGTCGTGCTCACTGAACACGCCCCCGTGCCGCACAAAACCAGTCCCTTTAATTCAAACGCCCAGATACAGAACCTGAACACGGGCTGTGTCCACTGAACACGGGGCCGTGTCCAGCCTCTGTTTCCGTTTTTATTTTTGTTTTCTAGTCTCGAGACTCTGTTGTGGTCTGCTGAGTGATTCTTATGGATCAATACTCAGAAGGCTACAACTACACCTATGAGGAGGATGATTATAGGGAAGATTATTGCACCATTTGTGGTGACCCGCACTCGGTACAATATTGTGACTTATTTCAACCATCCACTTCATACACCTACTATGAGGAGCCCATGTACGAGCCATCGATTTCATACACATCCTATGAAGACCCAAGGTATGAACCTCCCCCCTCATACTCATATTTTGAAGAACCAAGGTATGAGCCTTCATACTCATACTTTGAGGAACCAAGATATGAGCCTCCACCTTCATATGCTTATTATGAGGAACCATGGCGTGAACAACCCACCTCATATGAGTATTATGAAGAACAAAGTTACGACCCTTATCCATCATATACTTACCATGAGGAACAATGATATGAACCATTAACTTCATATGAGTATTATGAGGAACAAAGGATCGAACATCCGGATTCAAGCTTTGAGGATCCTGATCCTTACTCTATCACCGACATAGCTGATAGGATAATAGAACACATTAAAACTATCGAACGTTTCTTACTAGAATCTCGCGCAAGGGAAGAGGATTCCCGCGCAAGAGAAGGGTTAACTTGTAATAAAGAAGAGATAGTTGAAAATGTAAAAATGGAAGAACAAATAAGTGAAAAACCGACACATGAGTTAAACAACGAAAAAGGTGAGTCCGACAACGTTAAAATTCAAGAAGAGTCTAATTTTGAAAAAAAATAATAATCTCTTGTCACCTTCTTTCGAAAATCATTGTTTAGTACCCACTCATGCTAAGTTTTTAAAAGAGTTGAACACTAACACTAAAATTGACGAAACGGTAAGCGTTAACTTAACAAATGATCAAACCTCGCTAATAAAAGAAGACCCATTTGAAATCAACATTACACCGGTTCCATGTTTTTTTCAAAACTCCTTTATTAGTAATGTTACAATTGATAAAGATCTTTGTGTTAATGTAATGCCAAACTACATTTTCGAAAAATTAAGTATTAGTGATTTTTCTCTACTTCAAATACCCATTTTTCTATCCAATCGGAAAGTAATAAAATCAATCGGTATAGTTGAGGATGTCCTGATCCAAACAAATCAAATGGTAATCCCAACCAACTTTGTCATCCTTGATGACTCTCCTCTAGTGTTGGGACGACCTTTTGTAAAACCCCACGAAGCTTTGAAAAATCGGAAGCACAACAATCTATCTATTCAATTAGGGGCATTTAAAAAGAGTGTCGGTCTTGAGCGCTCAATGAAATATCCATTCGGCAATAATGACCCCCTAATGGAAGATGAAGATGAACCACCCGATATAAGTGAAAAGATTGACCACTTTGTTGAAGAAGGGGTCGCCATAGAACAAACTTTTAAAGTTCTTGATAAAAATGAGCAACCAAATAAGAAGTCTCCGAAAGACCCACCTCTTGAGCTCAAAGAACTTCCGAAAGGTTTGGAATATGCTTTTCTAGACAAAGATGGTAAATTACCTGTAATTATTTCATCTAAATTATCTAGCTTAGAAAAAGAAAAATTAATTACACTTTTGAAAAAACACAAAAATGCGATCGCGTGGAAGGTTGTAGATATTAAAGGAATAAGTCCTTCCATGTGCACGCACAAAATTTTAATGAATGATGACTATAAATCGGTAATACAACCACAACGAAGAATAAATCCAAATGTCCAAGAAGTGGTTAAAAACGAAGTCATCAAATTACTTGACGCCGGACTCATTTACCCAATCTCCGATAGTCCTTGGGTAAGTCCCGTACAAGTAGTTCCAAAGAAAGGAGGTATGAAGGTAATAACTAACGAGAAAAATGAATTAATACCAACGAGAACCGTCACAGGATGGAGGGTATGTATAGATTATAGGTGATTAAATGAAGCAACAAGGAAAGATCACTTTCCTTTACCCTTCATTGATCAAATGTTAGAAAGATTATCCGGTCATAATTTTTTTTGTTTCTTGGATGGTTTTTCAGGTAACTTTCAAATCCCAATAGCACCCGAAGACCAAGAAAAGACAACATTTACATGTCCCTATGGAACTTTTGCTTATCGACGCATGCCATTTGGTCTATGCAATGCCCCCACAACCTTCCAACGTTGCATGGTGGCCATCTTCCATGACATGATAGAAAAGACAATGGAAGTCTTCATGGACGACTTTTCTATCTTTGGAGATTCATACGACCAATGCCTCGATAACCTTGAACGAATGCTATCCCGATGTGAGGAAACTAACCTCGCCCTTAATTGGGAAAAATCCCATTTCATGGTAACGGAGGGAATAGTACTCGGTCACAAAATCTCAAGTGAGGGAATGGAGGTTGATCGAGCCAAAATAGGCACTATTTCTCGATTACCACCCCCATCCACCATTAGAGCTATCAGAAGTTTCTTAGGGTATGCCGGATTCTATAGACGATTTATCAAGGAATTTTCTAAAATCTCAAGACCTCTAACAAAATTACTTGAAAAAGATGCCCCTCTCATCTTTGACAAGGAATGCAATCAAGCATTTCTAACACTAAAGGAAATGCTAGTCAATGCACCTATCATGATAGCGCCTGATTGGAAATTACCTTTCGAAATCATGTGTGATGCAAGTGACTTTGCAGTTGGAGTTGTCTTGGGACAAAGAAAAGAAAAGCATTTTCGCCCAATTTATTACGCTAGTAAAACACTTAACGATGCACAAGAAAATTACACAACAACCGAAAAAGAGTTACTAGCTGTGGTATTTGCTTTTGATAAATTTCGTTCTTATCTTGTTCTTTCTAAAACAATAGTCTATACAGATCATGCAGCCATTCGATATCTCTTCAAGAAACAGGATGCTAAACCACGTTTGATCCGGTGGATTCTACTCCTTCAAGAATTTGATATTGAAATCAAAGACAAAAAAGGAGCAGAAAACACCGCAGCAGATCATCTTTCGCGCTTAGAAGACCCAGCTTTGGAGGCAACCAGGGACGAGCAAATAAATGAAAAATTTCCAACGGAGTCCTTGGAAATGGTGGAGTATAGAGAAGAACCATGGTACGCCGACTACGCTAACTACCTAGCTTGTAGTATAGTCGCAAAAGGTTGGCCGCATCATCAAAGAAAGAAATTCTTTGCCGATGTGAAGCATTATTTTTGGGAAGAACCTTATCTTTTCAAAATGTGTGCCGATCAACTCATCCGCTGATGCGTACATGGTAGTGAAACAAGAAGAATTCTCCGCCATTATCATGAAGGTCCATACGGAGGACATCATGGTGCCGCTAGTACAGCACGAAAGGTATTTGATTTAGAATTTTATTGGCCAACCATTTACAAAGACGCCCAAAGTCTTGTCAAGACATGTGATGCTTGCCAAAGAACAGGTAATATTTCTTCCAAAAACGAAGTGCCACAAAATGGCATTCTTGTTTGTGAAATTTTTGATGTGTGGGGACTCGACTTTATTGGACCCTTCCCACCGTCAAAAGGAAACAAATATATACTTGTGGCGGTAGATTACTTGTCTAAATGGGCCGAGGCCGAGGCACTTCCAACAAATGATGGAAGAGTCGTGGTAAGATTTCTGAAAAAAATATTCTCTCGTTTTGGAACACCTAAAGCATTAATAAGTGACAGAGGCACCCATCTTTGTAACCATCAACTTGAAAAAAAATTAACAAGATATGGGGTCTATCATCGGGTCTCAAAGGCATATCACCCTCAAACAAACGGACAAGCCGAAGTGACTAATAGAGGTTTAAAACGAATACTCGGAAAAACCGTAGGGTTAAATAAAAAGGAATGGGCCGATAAATTAGATGACGCTTTATGGGCTTTTCGAACTGCTTATAAAACAACAATAGGTACAACCCCATATAAGCTCGTCTATGGAAAAAGTTGTCATTTGCCAGTAGAAATTGCACACAAGTCCTACTGGGCAATTAAAAATGTAAACTTAGATTTAGAATTTGCCGGTAAAAACCGAATTTGTCAAATAAATGAATTAGACGAACTAAGGAATTACGCATACTCTAACTCCGAAATTTATAAGGAAATAATGAAAATTTTGCATGATAAACACATTAAACCTAATGAATTTCGAGTAGGAGATCAAGTTCTATTGTTTAATTCACGACTTCGATTATTTCCTGGTAAATTAAAGTCTAGGCGGTCAGGACCTTTTTCCATCGCCCATATTTTCCCCCACGGTGCAGTAGAAATTAAATCTCGGAATGGAATTCCATTCAAAGTCAATAGCCAATGGCTGAAGCTCTATCAAGGATTCATTGAGGATGAGGAGGAAGAAATCTCACTTCAAACGATCGAAGAATGAAAGCATCAACATCATACCTGGTAAGTTGCGAACAAGCAGGGTGACATCTAAATCGGTAAGTCTTCTAACCAAGTTTTTAGGAAACAGGGCACTCACATGAGCACTTGAAAAAAATTTCAAAATTGCCCGCCCACGGGGCCGTGTCCGCGCAACTGTCGCGATAAAACCCCTTTTTCATAACAGTTTCTTCATTCCACACGCCCCGTTTCCCCGAAAACTCTCGGGTGCAGGCGATTTTTCTGCAAGATTTCAACGTCTCCTCTACTTCTAACAACATCAAGGTATGATACTATCATCATTAGTAGTTAGATTAATCACTTGCATGTAGTTTAACATCAAAAATTTGGGGAAAATCTAGGGTTCTTGAACTTCATCCGGATCGAACCTCAAATTTTTGCTTAGATCTGTTAGCATTAGTATAAATACATGTTATAGGAAGTAAATCAACTTTTATTGTTTGTAGATTTGCCTGATTTCTCACAAAAACCCCCAAACCCTTGTTTTTGAACCAAAAAAGATAAAATTGAAGGGGTAAACGGTTTGTTTTGGGAAAACGGCACTTGGGGTTTCATTTTTATGGAAAACCGCCCCTACTAGACCAAAAATTTTCAAGTTTTCGGGACCGGGTCGAAAAATGGGATTTTTGGGAAACAGACGTCTGGACACGGGGTCGTGCTCGCTGAGCACGGGCGCGTGTCCAGCCAATTTTAGACCAACTCGGGGCGTGTCCACTGAACACGGGGCTGTGTTCAGCCGACTGTTTTCAGTTTTCTTCGAAAATTTCACTGTTTCGTGATAATTGTTTGGTGTTTCCTTTCAGATAGCTAAGAAATTCACGCAGTTCAATGCAAATGAGTTGGATGCTAAAGCAAGATACGACGTGCTTCGAACCAGGTCAGAGGAATACCCACGACAAGTATGCATGGATCTTCTAGGAGTAGTGAACCAGCTTAACCGATTTAACAACCTAGTCACCGGCCCACTAAGAGCCGCCCTGTGCACTTGACTTCACTCAGTCCATGAATATAACCTAGAATTCAACAGCACATTCACGTTTAAAATAAGAGCCAACCCATTTGATAATGATGGGGTAGAATTCCGGTGTGGGGGGACTAAGTACTCAATTTCGATAGCACAGTTTGGGTCTATAGTTGGGTTGTATGCGGAGGAAGATGCGGGGGACGAAGAAAACACCGTAGGTTTACGTGAAATACCAGAAAACCAACGCCAGGCTGCTTGGGCGCAAATAGGAGAAGGCAACTACAATCCAAGCAGCACTAAGTTGAGGGACCATCTTTACCGTTATATCCATAGGGTCCTCACTTACTCTCTTAGCCAAAGGCACGACAGTAGTGGCGTTGTAGGGTTAAGAGATCTGGTGGTCCTTCATTGCATTCATACCCGCACCAACCATGACGTTCCATACCTCCTGCTCCGAAACATGCATTGGAACCAGCTTGCTACTCCCCCGACCCCTATCTTCTTTGGGGGTTGGATATACCGTCTCTTCAAACATTTTGTGAACATGCCCAGGTCTTTCCAAAAGAGACCATGGTCGGGAAGAGTGGACATGGCCATCTGCCGCTCCATGAACCTGATTTAAGAAGCAGAAGACGGGACGGTTAGCTTCCAAAGAGTCCAGGGGCATGCTTGGAACCCGCAAGAGGCACTCGTCTTACACGCTCCACATTTCCAGCCTCCTCCTCAGTACCATTACCAGCCCCAGGGTGATCCGGGCCAATCCTCCTCTCAAGGAGGCGGTTTTCCTAACTTCCAAAGTTTACATGATTTATTGCAGGAAAACCTCATGTGCACCAGGAACACCTACAACATGGCCAGCAACACGTACACCCGAGTCGGAGCAATTGAGAGAAACATATCCGACATACAGGATGACATTAGGAACATCCAGGAGTACATGGCGGGGCATGGAGGAGGCGATAATGATGAAGACGAGGATATGGATTGATCGGGAGGAGTGGAGGTAGGAGCAGCTGGTTGGAGGTCTCACAGGTTAACCCCCTTATCTCATAAACAATTTCTGGCATGCGTGCCGTGTGTTGAACAATTTACTTTCCTCTAACACTTTTTACTTTTCTGCGTTTTCTTTATTTTAACTTTGTGGTATGGATGTTTGAACAATGGTAATTTACGATGCTTGTTATGGTTTGGTATAGTGTTTATTGATAAAACAGGTACACAAGAGGCTTAGAGCACTAAACATTAGTGCCACCAAAGCCGGGACAGCAAAACCGAAGCCAGAAACTAGTTTTACACCTTTGCAGTTTGTCCACACGGGGTCGTGTTCAGCCAACACGCCCCCGTGCCCATTGCCCCAGACCTGCTATTTGTCTAAAATATGCAGACTTTTGCCAGACACGGGTCGTGCTCAGCCGACACGCCCCCGTGTCCACCTTCTGTAAGTTCTCGTTACTGGCACTCTGACCACGGGGCCGTGTCCAACCAACACAGGACCGTGTCCAGATGCCCGGTAACATAAAAAATTGTTTTTAAACACACTTTTACACATTCAATCAACCTAAAAACTTATTTTTGGGACACATTGAGGACATTGTGTAAATTAAGTGTGGGGGGATGCTAAAACCTTGAATTTTGCAAGTCCTAATTACAAGCCTTACACAAAACTTTATTGGAACCGCTAAACACCCCAAATTTTTTCAAAAAATTTTCATTTTTTTACTTGTCTAGGTTTAATTTGGGAATTTCAATTTCTAAAAAAGGTTATATCTTTACAAATTTACAACCGATAGCGTCGTGATAAAAAGAACCAACATAAGAAAATTATGAAACGGCATGACAAATATAGTTAAAATTTGATTATATATAATTGATCACATAAAAACCCATTCCCACAAAAAGTGAGTTTTGAACCTTTATTGAGCATACAAATACACATCTTTAAACTAAATGCTCATTTTTCGTTTCTTGTGTGAATAGCCGCTTGGTTTCTTACAACTCTAGAACTTGCCACGACGATGCATTCCCGGTCCTTACCAACTTAAACCCGAGTAAGTAAATGATGGAGGCATTAGGACTAACCCTTTTTATTTCAACACCATTATTTTTTTTCACCTACCCAAAATCCCCCTAGTTAACCCCTTTGAGCCTAAACCTTTTCATTTCTTAACCCATAAAACAAACACCCTTTTACCCACAAAACCCTTTTTTTCATTTTAAACCCTTTATTTTAGTAAAAAGCTCAGTTTTTCATATGACATTCCATCAAAAAAAAAAATACATGATGACGAAGGCAAAAGAAATAAACAAACAAGTTTATCAAAAAGAACTTTGTTTGAAGAATTGCGTCATCAAAATAAAAAGTTACAAAAAAAAATTAAAAAAAATATAAAGTCTTACGAAAACCGACGCTTTTTACGCCTTTCGCCCTTTTCTACTAACCACTAACCCAACCACCTACCTTTAACCCAAGCCTAACCCTTCCCCAAAGTCCTCTTGATATTTACAAAGGTATATAGTTAAAAAGGAGGAGGATTGATTGCTTGGCAAGCTTATGGTAGAAGTAAGTTCCATGCCGCTCTCGAGTGTTTCACTAAAATACATCTTCGGCCGAGTGTTGGGTGATCCCCCGTGAGGTATGTGAACTTGTATATAAATGGAATTTTAAAAAGGCATGTTATGCCCTAATAAGTAATTTATCTTATGTATTGTTTTAAATAAATCATGACGAATAGGATTGTAAATGTTGGGATTGAACCCTACCAGAGGAACAGATAATGTAAAGCCAAAACCAGGTCACAACAGAGGATTCACAATAAGCAGTAGTTTACACTTGCTTTCCCCTTGACAGTGGATATCTATCAGCTGATGAACCTTAAGTATTGCTCAAAAGAACAACTGATGATCCAAACGCTGATGTAATCCTAAAAGATTGCTGAAGACAAACTATGTCGCTCTATCTACTGCTGTCTCTTAAGTGCTGCTGAAGATACAAACACTGCTCATTCAAGGACTGATCACCTTTGAAGAAAGCACTGATGTTGGTATTAAGCATCAGTTCTTAGGCTACAACAGTGGAACGTGAAGCAGTTGTTTCCTCATGTTTTGTATTTTATTTACAATCAGTTGTTAGACATCAGTAGTTTGTATAAGGACAGTGTCTACAGGTTGTTAGGCTGTTAGACGTCGCTTTCATGGTGACGTCAGCTGAGATTCCTCAGTGGTTTGGTTTGCCTATAAATGTAACAGTACCCTGTACTGTTACATTTGATTGACTGAGCAGGTTCTTCTCCTCATGTCTAATCCTTTCATCTTGTGTGCAACCAACCTTGGGGCATCAGGCTGAGGGGGAGTTTAGTTTGTAAGCTTATCTGTAATCTTTTGCTTTGATTTGTAAATCATTTGACTCTATGAAAAACAATTGTTTATCAAACTATTTTCTCCTTTGATTGTGATTATAAAGTTTGTTTTCATTTCCGCTGCACTTTACATTTTCATATTCACAAATTATTCAAAACATACAAACAAACACAATCATGAGAGCCTCCGATCCTAACAGTAAATAATTAAAAATAAAACTTAATAAAGAATCTTGGAAATCCCGACACTCTATAACAAGCCCAAAACCTTCTCTTCTACCCATTCCATTTGGCAGTGTAAAGCCACATTATAAAGAGTTTTGCTTGAGGACAAGCAAAGATTAAAGTCTGGGGGTATTTGACGTGTGCAAAATGCAACATATAAATTACATCAAATGTGGCATAAAACTAACACTTTTTTAGTACTAATGTTGGAAAAAGTGTGTTTTTGTCTTCCTTTTGTATTTTCAGGATTAAATGAGCTCAAATGAACAAAAGAAGCAAAACGGCAGCTAAATCTAACACAAATACAAGAAAAGGAATAGACGTGGCATGCCCGAACCCTTGACAGCATCTTCCCAAGCAAAAACAATAGAACAGAAGGCTGAACACGCCCCGTGCTCAATGAGCATGGGGGTGTGCCCATGTGTCTGCAGAAAAGGCAAAGTTGTAGAAGCTTCTATCACCCACCACGGGGGCGTGTCCAGCGGACACGGAGCCGTGGTCAACTCTAAGATTCACAGAATCTAGGAAAATCTTGATAGTACAGATACGCTTCTGCACACGGGGTCGTGCCCAGCGGACACGGGGGCGTGGTCAACTAATGCAGACAAAATGCATTTAATGAAGAAAGAGAAGATGGGTGGACACGGGGCCGTGTCCGGCCTTCTGTGCAAGCTATAAATAGGGGTGCTTGGATCATTTGCAAACCATCCCTTGGCAAACCACTTATCTCACACTTCACCCACCCACCACCACCAACACAACCCACATCCACCACCATCATCCATCATAGAGTGTGTGTGAGTAGTCTCGGGATCCAGGATTGATCGTAAGATGTCTTGACAATCAAAGGCCATATTTGCCTAAGTCTCTTACATCACTTGGTGAAGACAAGTGCCTAGTGTAATACTTTTTATTTTTAATCTTTTCGCACTTTTTATTTGGTTATGTATTAATAACTTTAATAACTAGTTTCTTATGTTGAAGGTGAATCTTCCTTATCATTTGTCCGTGGTGTCTTTGCGTTATTTTACTGTCTATATAAAATAAAAGATTTTCACCATTCATATCTCCACGGTCTATATGGAGATATGTTGGCTACATGGTCGGGGGTTAAGGGAATGGTTTGGTAAGAGTCTTGCCTTGTTCAGTGAATAGATCCTGCAAGGACCTGGGTCAACTTTAGTAGGACCTCCTTCAATACCCACTGGTATTAGATGGCGGGGGTCCGAACTCCTTGATCCCCTCATATGTAAGCTACTATTAAAACTTTAACCTGGCTATTTAGGATTGTATCCCTGCTGACTCAAACTACTTAGCCGAGGGTAACGTCACCTTCAAAAGAGGGGCCTACCACATTATGCATTAAAAACTTAATTAATTATCTTTCAATAATCCAACCCTTTAGGATTGTATCCTTGTGGACTCAAACTACTGGGTTGAGGGTAAATTCACCTTCAAAAGAGGGGCCTACTACAATGTCACACTCCCAAAATCCACACGCGGAGTATCACCGCTTGGAGGCGTGACATGACCAGGATCAAGCCACCAATCATATTGAACATATAAGTATAAGTAAAAGTAAATGTAATCCGTCACAATACAATTGGTGTTCAATCAAAAACATAGTATAAGTAGCGGAAGCATAGTATGAAAATCCAACACAAGTGTTTAGTTTAAAAAGTCATAAAGTTTTCATCAAAACATCCACAATCCGTGCCCACAACGACCGCGCCTCCCGTGCAAGCTCCATGAGTACCTATGGTCCTGCAAGGCATGTAACAGAAAGTCAACAACTAGTTGAGCGAGTTCACAGTAAGTAAGTTCGTTGCATAACTATGCGTTATTAACTAAGCCGTTGTGTAGATTCAATTGGTGGGGGCTTCCCATGTTGTATGTACTATCAGTGGGGGCTTCCCATGTTTGTATTTACTAGACTAGTTGTACCATAAGTGTTCTTCTTAACCCGAAAACAGTAGTACGTACGAGGTTTACGTAGGTTTTACGTAAGTGCCCTTCTTAACCCGAGGACAGTGGTACGCGTGAGGTTTACGTAGGTTTTACGTAAAGTGTCCCTCGAAACCTGAGGACAGTAGCAAGCATAAGTATACGTAGGTTTTACGTAAGTGTCCCTCAAACCCTGAGGACAGTAGTAAGCACAAGTATACGTAGGTTTTACGTAAGTGTCCCTCGAAACCTGAGGATAGTAGTGAGCACAAGTATACGTAGGTTTTACGTAAGTGTCCCTCGAAACCTGAGGACGATGGTAAGTAGTCTAGTGTTTTACGTAGGTTTTACGTAAGTCTATCATATCAATCAATACCATTCCATCAATACCATTCCCAACCCACCGGGAATCCCATGCCTTGGAAATGTGAACTCACCTTGGTTTGCTCGGTATGCTAACTATGTGCTCGCAAACAATCAATCAATCAAGGCCGAGATAGAAACTAATGGATTGATGGCACAAGAAGGTTCTGTAGGTTTGCAGTTGTCGTCACAGTTAGAGAAGTGCTCTAGGGTTTGGCGATTAAGTTTCTACGTAAAGTGGAGAATACGGTATTAAAACAGATTGCTATGGGCCAAAGCCCATTTGTGGTTTTCGCCAGTTAGTAGTGGACGAAAACAACATAGTGTTTTCGTCACAGGGTGTTTTCAGGGTGGGGGGTTTCGGCCAGAACTCCACATTTGATTTCAATTATAAAATCCAATAAACAATATATATACATAACATTCATACACATATCATGTATACAATCCTTTACTCAACACATGTATTGCACATCAAGTATTTATAAAACACACTTGCAAATAAGTACGAGATTAAAACGGATAGAGACCTTGAAAACTCGGGTTGTCACATTATCCCTAACTTGAAATAAATTTCATCCCGAAATTTAGCATGCGGTTACTGAGGAAGCTAGTTGTGTTGTGTTGTTTCCTGGTTTTCCTGGGGTGTCACATCATCCCCCCGTTGATTTGGAATTTCGTCCTGAAATTCTGTAGTAGCTTCAGCCTCAGTAGTGGTTGCACTGTTTCCGAATAACTGGGGATACTTGAGTTTCATTTGATCTTCTCGTTCCCAGGTAAACTCTGGGCCACGACGGGAGTTCCAACAAACTCGTACAAGAGGTATTCTAGTGTGCTTGAGGACCTTAACATCCCGGTCCGTGATTTCAACTGGTTCCTCGACGAATCGCAACTGATCGTCGATAGTAAGCTCCTTCAAGGGAACTATGAGGGTCTCATCTGACAGACACTTCTTCAGATTCGACACGTGGAAAACGTTGTGAACTGCACTGAGTTCTGCTGGTAAGTTCAGTTTGTAGGCCACCTTGCCTATCTTCTCGATGACTTCGAAAGGTCCGACGTATCGGGGGTTAAGTTTACCTTGCCAAAACGAACCACACCCTTCCAGGGTGAGACTTTGAGTAGTACCCGCTCCGCAACCTGGAGCTCGAGTGGTTTCCTGCCCTTATCGGCATAGCTTTTCTGACGGTCACGAGCTGCCGCCATTCGTTGTCGTATTTGAGCAATTCGTTCTGTTGTGTCTACCACAAGTTCTGGGCCAGTGATCTAACTATCTCCCACCTCTGCCCAACAAAGAGGTGACCGGCATTTACGCCCATACAATGCCTCAAACGGAGCAGCTTTAATACTGGTGTGGTAGCTGTTATTGTACGAAAATTCTACAAGTGGCAGATGCTTTTCCCAGCCGTTGCCAAAGTCAATCACACATGCCCTAAGCATGTCTTCAAGAGTCTGGATGGTGCGTTCAGACTGCCCATCCGTTTGCGGGTGATAAGTTGTGCTCATGTCTAATCGTGAGCCGAAAGATTTGTGCATCGCTTGCCAAAGTTCTGAAGTGAAACGTGCATCACGATCGGAAATAATAGAGGTGGGCACCCCGTGCCTCGAAACCACTTCCTTCAAGTAAACGTCTGCTAAAGTAGAGAACTTGTCTGTTTCCTTGATAGCCAAGAAGTGTGCAGATTTTGTGAGTCGGTCCACGATCACCCAAATAGTATCGTTACCACGTTGAGATCTAGGTAGGCCAGTAACAAAATCCATGGAAATTTGCTCCCATTTCCATTGTGGTATCTCTGGTTGTTGGAGTAGGCCCGATGGTTTCTGATATTCCGATTTGACTCTTGCACAAGTCAAACACTTGCTAACGTAAGTTGCTATATGAGCTTTCATGCTAGGCCACCAATACGTAGTTCTGATATCGTGGTACATCTTATCTGAACCAGGGTGTACCGAGTAGCGGGACTTATGGGCTTCATCCATTACAAGCTCATGTAAGTTGCCATAGAGTGGGACCCAAATGCGTCCTGTTACATAGTAGGTGCCGTCTGCCTTTTGTTCTAACCGTTGCCTTGAGCCGCGTAGGGCTTCAGCCCTGACGTTTTCTGGTTTCAATGCTTCTACCTGAGCATCTCGTATCTGTGAAGGAAGACTAGACTGAATAGTGAGTTGCAACGCTCGTACACGCCTAGGTGTAGTATCCTTTCGACTGAGGGCGTCGGCCACCACATTGGCTTTGCCCGGATGGTACTTTATAGCACACTCGTAATCGTTCAATAGTTCGACCCATCGATGTTGTCGCATGTTCAACTCTTTCTGCTTGAAGATATGCTCGAGACTCCTGTGATCGGTGTAGATGGTGCACTTGGTACCGTACAGGTAATGTCGCCATATCTTGAGTGCAAAAACAACAGCTCCCAGCTCTAAATCATGTGTAGTGTAATTCCGTTCGTGAATCTTAAGTTGGCGCGAAGCATAAGCAATAACTTTATCCCGTTGCATCAACACACATCCAAGACCTTGGATGGATGCGTCACAGTAGACTACAAAATCGTCCGTGCCTTTAGGCAATGAGAGGATAGGTGCGCTACAAAGTCTATCCTTTAAGTGCTGAAACGTTGTTTCCTGGGTATTACCCCAACGGTAAGCAACACCTTTCTGTGTCAGTAGTGTAAGCGGCTGTGCAATCTTTGAGAAGTCTTTGATGAACCGTCTGTAATAACCCGCCAAACCCAAGAATTGGCGTATTTCGGTTGGTGTGCGAGGTGCAGGCCAGTTCTTGATCGAATCCACCTTGGATGGATCAACATGAATCCTATCCTTGTTTACCACGTGGCCTAGAAAGTGGACTTCACGAAGCCAGAAGTCGCATTTTGAAAACATGGCGTACAGCTGTTCTGCTCGAAGGAGTTCTAAAATAAGTCGTAAATGCTGCTCGTGTTCCTCCTGACTCTTCGAATAGATCAGGATGTCGTCGATGAAAACAATGATGAACTTGTCAAGATAAGGTTTGCACACCCTGTTCATAAGATCCATGAAAACCGCAGGCGCATTTGTTAGCCCGAATGGCATGACCAAAAACTCGTAACGGCCGTAGCGAGTTCTGAATGCTGTTTTGGAGACGTCCTCATCCCGGACTCTCAGTTGATGGTAACCTGACCTCAGATCAATCTTTGAATAATAGTTCGACCCTTGCAACTGGTCGAATAAATTATCGATGCGTGGAAGAGGATAGCGGTTCTTCACGATCACCTTGTTCAGTTCGCGGTAATCTATGCACATCCTAAAGGTACCGTCTTTCTTCTTCACAAATAATACTGGAGCTCCCCAGGGCGAAGAGCTAGGATGAATGAAACCCTTATCCAAGAGTTCTTGCAATTGTTTAGATAGTTCTTCTAGTTCGGTTGGAGCTAAGCGATAAGGTGCTCGAGCTATAGGTGCTGCTCCTGGAGCTAGCTCGATCTGAAATTCGACTTGGCGATGAGGCGGTAGCCCAGGTAAATCTTCAGGAAACACTTGAGGAAAGTCGCGTACAACTGGAATATCCTCAATCTTTTTCTCTTTCTTCGATGTATCAGTAACGAGTACTAATATAGCAGTGTGGCCCTTTCACAAACACTTCTGTGCCTTAAGGAAGGAGATGATGCCACTCACGACACCACTCTTGTCGCCTTGAACTTCGAGAGGTTCTCTGCCAGAACGGGGAATGCGAATGATCTTCTCTTTGCATAGGATCTCTGCTTGTTGTTGGGATAACCAATCCATACCAATGACGATGTCAAAACTACCCAGAGTTATGGGAATGAGATCGATAGAGAAAGTTTGACCAGCGAGGATAAGATTACAACCCTGGACTACGTGTGTGGCCTCTAGACTTTTACCGTTAGCTAACTCTACGACATGTTTGGTGTTCAAAAGTGTTGGTGTGCGTTTAAGCATTTGACTAACTTTCAGAGACATATAACTGGTATCCGCACCCGAATCAAATAATACTGTACCATAAAAGTCGTCGAGAAGAAACTTACCCATGACCACATTAGGATCGTTCCTTGCATCACCCTGACCAATCACAAATGCACGACCCCTAGCACCATTGTTGTTGTTGTTTCCCCCATGGTTGTTCCCATTGCCCTGATTATTGTTGTTGTTATTCTGGTTCTGGTTTAACTGGGGGTAGTCCCACTTGAAGTGGCCTTCAGCGCCACATTGAAAACATGCCCTATTGCCTCGCTGTTGTTGTTGTTGCTGGTTTCATGGAGCCGGTGGTTGTTGTTGCTGGTTCTGATTCGCAGGTCGTGGGCTCCTACAATCCTTGGCCTCATGACCCATCATGAGACACCTCTGACAACGACCCTTGTTGCACTGGCCACTGTGGTGCCTGTTACAATTGTTGCACTTTGGGTGATTTCCTTGATATCTTTTCTGCCCCTGACTACCAGAGGATTGCTGACCCGGACTCTGGTAGTCATTAGTCTTGCGTTGCTGGGCTTGAGGCTGAACGGTAGTTGAACCCCTGCTGGAATCCCCCTCCCATTTCCGCTTGTTACACTGGGAGTAGCGGAAGTAGTGATAGCAGTAGTAGTAGCACAGATACGTTTAGGCAGCCTGTTCTGTTCCACTGCCTGATCAGTGAGGCGATGAGCTAACTTGACGATCTGTTGAATGGTGCCAAGATTCGCTGAGGTTACATGACTTTGAATCTCCGGCACCAGACCCTTGAGATATAGTTCGATACGCTTAATGGGAGGGTCTACCATAGTAGGACACAGAATAGCCAACTCGTTTGACCTTTTGGTGTACGCTTCAATCTCCGACCCCGTCATCTTCAGATTGTAAAACTCTACCTCTAGCTTATGAATGTCATCACGGCTACAGTATTCCTCTTTGATCAATTCCTTAAAATCATTCCATGGGGTGGCATTAGCAGCCGCCAGCCCCAGCATCTAAACTTGCGCGTTCCACCAAGTCAGCGCAGTGCCTTCGAGAGTACCAGTGGCGTACTTCACCCTACGAGCCTCAGGGCATTCACACTTCTCGAAGACCGATTCGAGCTTCTCAAACCAGTGGAGGAGTCCAACGGCCCCTTCAGGGCCACTAAAGGTACTAGGATGACAGTCCATGAAAGTTTTGAACGTGCACGCAGGTGGCTGAGCGTGTTGACCTGTCGTGTGTGTAAGAGTAAACATACTTGAGCACGAGTGTTGGTTTACGAGAGTAGGATCTAAAGATCCTAGAGTAAGTGGTGATGGCAGGTTATACCTCCTGCCTGGGCAGCTGCGAATGCTGCAGTAACTTGTTCAGTGATCAAAGCCGCCAACTGGGCTTGAGTTAGGTTAACGCATCCACTCATGATCTTGATAGCAAAGGTAACATAAGTAAGAGAGGTTCGCGAATAGTGCGATGACAGAAGAGAGTGAGCACACAAGTATTCTCAAGCAATAGTTGTTACGTTTATCTAAGCATACCATGAGCAAAGTTCTATGTAATCTAGCATGTAGGCAATAAAACATATACCACATTACCTAGGATGTTGAGTCTTGCACGTGGAGCGAGGCGTCGTTGTGGATCATTGAGCACTGTACAGGTTATAGTCTGGTTTTAATAAAAACGTTTTCCCCTTATTAAAACTGAGTTCTCTATAACCAATGGCTCTGATACCAATCTGTCACACCCCCAAAATCCACACGCGGAGTATCACCGCTTGGAGGCGTGACATGACCAGGATCAAGCCACCAATCATATTGAACATATAAGTATAAGTAAAAGTAAATGTAATCCGTCACAATACAATTGGTGTTCAATCAAAAACATAGTATAAGTAGCGGAAGCATAGTATGAAAATCCAACACAAGTGTTTAGTTTAAAAAGTCATAAAGTTTTCATCAAAACATCCACATTCCGTGCCCACAACGACCGCGCCTCCTGTGCAAGCTCCATGAGTACCTATGGTCCTGCAAGGCATGTAACAGAAAGTCAACAACTAGTTGAGCGAGTTCACAGTAAGTAAGTTCGTTGCATAACTATGCGTTATTAACTAAGCCGTTGTGTAGATTCAATTGGTGGGGGCTTCCCATGTTGTATGTACTATCAGTGGGGGCTTCCCATGTATGTATTTACTAGACTAGTTGTACCATAAGTGTTCTTCTTAACCCGAGAACAGTAGTACGTACGAGGTTTACGTAGGTTTTACGTAAGTGCCCTTCTTAACCCGAGGACAGTGGTACGCGTGAGGTTTACGTAGGTTTTACGTAAAGTGTCCCTCGAAACCTGAGGACAGTAGCAAGCATAAGTATACGTAGGTTTTACGTAAGTGTCCCTCGAACCCTGAGGACAGTAGTAAGCACAAGTATACGTAGGTTTTACGTAAGTGTCCCTCGAAACCTGAGGACTGTAGTGAGCACAAGTATACGTAGGTTTTACGTAAGTGTCCCTCGAAACCTGAGGACGATGGTAAGTAGTCTAGTGTTTTACGTAGGTTTTACGTAAGTCTAACATATCAATCAATACCATTCCATCAATACCATTCCCAACCCACCGGGAATCCCATGCCTTGGAAATGTGAACTCACCTTGGTTTGCTCGGTATGCTAACTATGTGCTCGCAAACAATCAATCAATCAAGGCCGAGATAGAAACTAATGGATTGATGGCACAAGAAGGTTCCGTAGGTTTGTAGTTGCCATCACAGTTAGAGAAGTGCTCTAGGGTTTGGCGATTAAGTTTCTACGTAAAGTGGAGAATACGGTATTAAAACAGATTGCTATGGGCCAAAGCCCATTTGTGGTTTTCGCCAGTTAGTAGTGGACGAAAACAACATAGTGTTTTCGTCACAGGGTGTTTTCAGGGTGGGGGGTTTTCGGCCAGAACTCCACATTTGATTTCAATTATAAAATCCAATAAACAATATATATACATAACATTCATACACATATCATGTATACAATCCTTTACTCAACACATGTATTGCACATCAAGTATTTATAAAACACACTTGCAAATAAGTACGAGATTAAAACGGATAGAGGCCTTGAAAACTCGGGTTGTCACATACAATAACGAAGATAATCTCTTAAAAAGTGCAAAAGTGCGAAAGTAATCAAAGGTTACACTAAACACGAGTCGGATCCAAGTGATTCATCTTGTCTATCTGTTTTATTTTTATTTTTACTTTCAGCATTTTTAGTTTTTATTTTCTAGTTTAAAACATTTTTCTAACTTTTGATTTGATTAGACGTTGAGGATAAACCGGTATTAAAAGCTCTTGTGTCCTTGGACGACCTTGGTATCTTACCAACACTATACTACACTCACGATGGGTGCACTTGCCCATATGTGTGTTTGGTGTTAGTAAAGTATCGTGTTTTATAAATTTAAAACTTGACTAACGTGTAAAAAGGGCTAAAAATATACATAAAAACCTATAGCACCACACGCGCATCAACTAACGTGTAAAAAGGGCTAAAAATATACATAAAAACCTATAACACCACATGCGCATCATTCCCCCCTGTGTTTTGGTGTTTTTTGTTTAATAAATTAAAACCTTTTTCTCTTTTAACCCTTTTAGTCCCTCAAGTTTCTAGAGTTAACTAAAGGATTATTAACCAAGTTTTTTTTATTGTTTTTAAGGCACACATTTAACTAAGTTGATATTCCTAGTTACTTTTTGGGTTCGGGGAAGTCAAAACCCGTTTTATTTTTAAGTCCCGTTAACTCGGGCCTTTTATACACTTTATTTTCTCAAAAGCATTTGCTCTCCTTTTTATTTTATTGTTAGGCTTATTTGTTTAAATCCTAACAATTTACCGGGTTAATTTTAACACTAACGGTATTTTACCCGTTCATTATTTTTAACGTGGTTTAATTACCAATCCTGTTTTCAGGGTGTTACAAAACGTGAATGGATTGACTGACGTTTATGATAGTACTGTTCGTCACGGTGATCTCTTCGCCTGGCTTCAGAGTGAGTGGATTCATACTTGGTGGTAGATCAGGAATAGACTTCCGTATCATCTACTGACATGTGCGATGGTGCATCGTAGTGCAACACTCGAGGTGTAGAGGGAGCTCGCACCTGAGGTGCAGATCTACGTGATTGTGTTGCAGGTTGAGCAGGTTGTGCACAGAGCTGTGCGTAGACTGCGTTTATTGCACCTTGGGATTTCACGTACCATGAGATCGGAGTTTCATCAGGGGTGAAATTGAGCTAATCGGGATTTCAGGTTGTACTCCTGGTGTTACAGGATCACTCGCGTGATTAACGTTGTTCTGGACAACGTTATCATCGGATGCTTCTTCCACAATCCCCTCGACACGGAGATCACGAGCAAAATTGTCCCTGTTCTCTGGTCGAGGACCTGGTGGATGATTCGACGGGGCTTCTGCCATAGAAAACAGAAGGGAAAAAATGAATCGTCGAGAAGATGAGAATAGAAATTAAAGAATTGGTGGGCGTGTTGGGATTGAACCCTACCAGAGGAACAGATAATGAAAGCCAAAACTGGTTCACAACAGTGGGTTCATAATAAGCAGTTGTTTACACTAAGTCTTCTCCCTTGATAGTGATTATAACATCTGATGGTCTCTATCCACTGTCCATATACAACTGCTGCTGCCCCTTCAACTGCTGACAAAACCCTGAAGAAGTCAACACTACTGGTCCTATCTACTGATGACAAAGCACTGCCCAATCAAGGACTGATCAACCTTGAGGAAAGCACTGATGGAAGAAGATAGCAGTAGTTTAGTGTATTACTTATCTTATGTATAATCAGTGGTTTAGAATAGCAGTGTTTGTATAGGATCAGTTGTTAAAGGTTGTTAGGTTGTTAGACGTCGCTTTCATGGTGACGTCAGCTGAGATGCCTCAGTGGTTTGAATTGTCTATAAATGGAACAGTACTCTATATTGTTACATTTGATCGTTTTGAGTGAGTTCTTCTCCTCAATTCAATCCTTTCATCTTGTGCAACCAACCACTGAAGTATCAGGCTGAGGGGGAGTTTAGTTTGTATGCTTGCATTATAATCTTTTGCTTTGATCTGTAATCTTTCAACTTAATGTGAAGCAAATGTTTATCAAAACTATTTTCCCTAATGATTGTGTTTACATGTTTGTTGTTTCATTTCCGCTGCACTTAAACATCATTCATTTCTATTTGAATTGTTCAAATTATACATACAAACACAATCATGAGAGCCTCCGATCCTAACAATTGGTATCAGAGCCTGGACAGTCAAATTCGATCTAACAATCAATTTGACATAACAGTTCGGCTCAGAATTCATTGATACTAAGGGTGGGTGCATTTAGTTGAAAAACAGAGTGCCGAGTAAACCATGCTCAAAGTGGTTATTCAAAAACTCTGTAAATCAACCAAGATGTCATATGACACACAAATCTCACACAACAAGTGATTTCATGCACAAGACACTCATGGTTTTTAGATCTGAAAACATATCTGTTAAACTATGGGATTATTTCTTATTTTCAAAATTGATTTCAACTGTTGGTATGTAATTTGTGATGTTTTCATTATATTAAATACTAAAGTATGAACCTCAGATTAACAAAAACCTATGTTCATAAAAACATTGGTGTTTTTGCTAACTTAAAAAGAGGGAAATTAAAACTTTAGTCATTTGATCTTATGTGTTGAAAAACAGGTTGAGATCCTCAAAAGGAACAAATCAACCTTGTTAAAAATACATTAAGAAAAAACTGGAGTCAATATAATCCGTATCATATGTAATGTAAGATTGGTTGAAAACTTGTGCAAACATGGCCAATTCTCTCAAAACATTGCTGTAAAATGATTCTGGATTAAATATTCCTTCAATAAAGACCTCCCATTGAGTATTTCATTACTTATAAATGGGATGGGTAAAAAGGGAAGAAGAAAATTCACAAAAACTCAAAAGTGTGTTTGTCTCAAAACTTTTGAAGACAAAAGAAAAGAGTATAAATATAAAACACTTAAGAGTCAAAAATTGGGGTAAAAATGGTCATCAAAGCAATTGTGTTCATTCATTGATTCTGGAAAAAGGTTCAGGTAACAATAGTATTCCCAGTGAATAAACTCACAATAGGACTAGACAAATTTTTCAGAATCATCACATGGTAACAAAGTGTATAACAGGGTTTTCAAAAACTCATGTGAACACGTGTCCTCATTTTTCTGTTGTCAATCAATCAACAAGAGAATGGTAGCAAATAGTGGTCAAAATGCATTTAAAATTCTATACCACTGTTGTCAAACCACTGACCATTTTCATAAGCTTGAGATTGATATGATTAGGAGTTTCAGTGGAAAATTATACCAGATTCTTTTGATGCTGTTTTTAGAAAATCCATTACTTATTTTTCCTGTAAAAGGATTCTCTCGAATAAGGCAGGATATATCATTTTTTTAATAATATATTTTGAACTTTTTACTGGTTTTTTATAGTAAAAGTTTCAATCTCCTGTCAGGATACATGACCTTATTTTTGTTGGTAATATTATCCTCAAAATAGATCAAAAGGAAATGGTAAAATTGTCAAGGTCGTGTCAAACTCAAGTTTGTGTTTACACTATGCAAAAGATTGATTGTTAACAGATCTTAAAATACTTGGGTACTCATGTTTTAATTTAAGTAGTATAACAAGAATGAGTTGCCTTGGTAAAAAGTCTACATCATCTGGGGTACTGAACCACTGTCAGAAATTTGAAAAAGCTTCAAAATATGAAAATGACTTGTGGTAAAACCTTGAATGAAAATTCCTGTAAAAGTTGCTGATATAATGTGCTTTCAAATCATCACCATTATTTTACCTCTAACCACTGTTTTGTTCAAATATCTGTTTCCTAATTACTATCCACTGCTGAAAGTCAATCACTGATCTTTCATTTTCTTGGCAAGTACTGATGTTCAAAATCAGTATCTTATCCACTGATAGTAAAAATCATCAACTATTGTCACATTATTACCGTTGTAACCACTGATTCTTGTTCCATCGGTGGCTCTCAAAACAACTGTCCTCCACTCTTCATCCATTTCATCAGAGGTTGGCACGTGGTCAGTTTTTAGCCTTCGGATCTTTGTAACCGCTACCACATCAGCACTTACTTTTTCCCAAAATAAAACCCTGATCAAAACCCCAAAACAAGGTTTTACACTGTCGAATTGAATTCTAAAATTCTCTTCTCAAAGCAGTTATCAACCCTCCATCCCAAATCATTCTCTGTTCTTCTTCTTCCTCTTTCAAAATGAAGAAATCAAAATCAAAATCAAAATCAAAATTAAAATCAAAACCAAAATCACCATCATCTTCCAAAGAGGTCGCTCAAACGGCCGCTGAATCCGTTGAAATACCATACAAATCTCCTCATAATTATGTGGGTCTACTTACAAAACCCACAAATAACCATACTTTCGATTCTATCATTGACACCTTATCTGAATCAAAGTACAAAACTTTGATAACGGCAGACGCTCCCATTTACTTACAAACCCAGAGAGAGTTTTGGAAAAAGGCGACGCTTGAAAAACAAGACGATAAAGTCATAGCCATTAACTCCTCGATACAGGGTAAAGCAATTCAAATCACTCCGCAATCAATCTCAGAAGTCCTCAAACTCGATGATCAGAAAGGTAAAACTTCCTTTGATAAAAGCGAGTTAAAAGTTGATTTTCTGAAAAGGGAATATGCAGAACAATCAAAGGTAGATACCTTACAAAAAGGTTATTTCCCTTCTGCACCAAGGTTCTTATTTCACACACTTTTGATGTGTGTTTCAAATAAAACAACAGCGTTTAACGAAATACCATTAAAGATTCAATGTCTGGGTTATGCTATTTTGAAGAATGAAAATTACAACTATTCCCAGGAGATCTTTAATGACTTGGTGAAAAACGTTGATAGCAAAGCATTTTTACTTTTTCCGAGAATTTTAAGCTATTATTTTAAACAAAAATTTGAAAAAGAAAATGAAAATTTGCTTAAACTGGGTGTCCATTTTCAAATAAAAGGGTTAACAACTGAAACATTTTCTAGAATGATGGCACCAATAAAAACAAAAGCAGAGGTGCCTGAGCAGAATTTAGCAGTAACCACTGCTCCTCAGACATCTGCTGCTGAGCCTATTGCTCCAGGTGATCATAGCAGCACTACCACTGCTTTGAAACCCACACCTTCCACTACCAAAAAGACCAAAAAGAAAACATCCAGAAAACCCACCAGACCCAAAACAAAGGCAACTCTGGAAGATGAGATCCCAGAGCAAATGCCTGTGACAACACAAATGTCACCACAAACCACTGCTGCTACTTCCTCACAGCAGTTGGTAGAAAGATCTCCATCTTTACCTCAAACTCCTCCTGCATCCTCACAAAAGGATCAGGTTGTAAGCATAGGGACCCCACAATATGAAGCTCTGAATCCACTCGGATCCATCTTCCTCAGTCCTGATCCCAAGGACATGTCTCTTTCAACACCCATACCCTCACCAATCATAATGCCACAATCCATAATACCCTTGTTGCATGCAGTTGCTATAGCTCAGACATAAACCAGTTCCTCTCTATCACCTGTCACTGAGAGTATACTCCCACAAGTAACTGGGTCTGATGCTACTACTCCTGCTATCCCAGCAACAACTGAGGAGGTTACACCCCCTGAGTTACAAGTAACTCTCGGTGGTAGTTCAAGTGGAGCAGCAACTACAACTGATGGATCAACAGATCTTTAGTTGGACAGTTGTTTCATTAATAAGTCTCCCTTGAAGGCAATTTCTTCTATAGCACCTTCGGTAACCACCAGTGAGTTTGTTTTAACCACTGGTACCATCAAAGGATTATCAAGTGCTGAAGAAAGAAGTCCCTAGTACCAAGAACAAGGGGCATCAATGGGTGATTTTTGGGACTCTGTTCCTAAGTCACACATTGATACAACCACTGCTGGTGGGGAATCAAATGATCCTATTAAAGTGGGTGATGATTCAAAATATCAGGAATTAACGGGCAGAGTTGAAAAACTTGAAACATCGGTTGCTGAAATAAAGGATATGGTGCAAGAGATTCTAAAAGCTCAAAAAGCACAATCCACTGCTGTTCCACCCCAAGCACCTGTTCCACCTCAAGCACCTGCTCCACCACAAGCACTTGCTGCAAATGAGCTCTGGAATCTTTTTCAACCCATGCTTGGAAAACAAAAACAAATGGCTGATCAGCAGCATGCAATACACGTACAAATGCTGACAAACATGGTGGAAGCAAGATTTAAAGATACTCAAGTAGATATCAAAGCTATCAAGGCTCATATATAAAGCACTGCTCATGGTGGAAAAGTTCCCTCTACTATCCTTTTCATGGATAACCCCCTTCCAGATAATGCCAAAAAGGGGGGGGGGGGGGGAAATCCAGCAGTTGAAGATGAAGGGAATTGAGGATGGTGTCTATGTTGAACCGGAAAAAGAAAAACAGATATCTAAACCTCAAACCACAAAATCTCAAACTTATATCCAAACAGCTGATACAACAGTAGTTTCAAAAACTGCTAGCCAAACAGCTGTCATCTCATCAACACACACAACTTCACCACACACCACCAAAACCACTGCTCTACCACCATCATCATCTACAACCATATCACCACCATCGCCTCCTGCCATAAAGAAGAAGACAGCATATGTTACAACATCTGTTGTAATGACAACAGCGGTTGAAACACCAGTTGTTTCAACAGCTGTTAGTCAATCACAAACCACTGTCACTCAAACTCAAACCACTAAGCCACCCAAGACATCATCAGCCTCTCCTACAATAAAAAGGAGAAGGATCTTCATACCCTATGATTCACCACCACCATCACCACCATCAAAAAGTAATTTACCACTTTCAACCCCTGCTCAAAAGCAGAAGACATCTACTGATACATCAGTAGTTGTAGTGACAACAGAGGTTGAAACACCAGTTGTTTCAACAGCTGTTTGTCAATCATCCACCACTGCTCTCATCATCCCTACATCACAACCAAAACCCTCTTCATCCGTAAAGCTTCACAAAAGAAAACGAGAAACAACTCAAGCCACTGATGAAAAATATGATCATGTTGCCGCAAAATATCCACTGGAACTAGATGCTGTGAAAAATGAGATGAGACAATTTTACACCGAGGAAGATCCTTCAAAAAGAAGATTTCCTTCTCTCATTGGCTTCATAGTCCTAGAAAACATGGATGAATATCTCGAAATGAAAGCAAGGCAAGCAAGGATTAGAGCTAAGCTTGAATGCAAAGATGAAGGTGATGAAGCCATTGTAGAAAGAATGGAACTCTTGCTCACAAAAGTCAAGTTGATGGAAGACTATGCACAAGATCTAATCAAAGAAAAGACAGATCAACGAAAAGAAATGAGAAAAGAATATCTTGCATATATAATGAAAGAAAAATTCTATCAAGCTGAAGAAAACCAATTTGAAGAGTGGCCACTGGTTGCCTTGAAGCATGAAGCAAACAGGATTGAAAGGGTTAAAAATGATCCAAGTAAGAAGAAGACAGCTCCAAATTGGAATAAGTACAAAAAGCTAATTGCTGATCTTACTTCTGAATACAAAAAGAAAAAGCAGGAACTGATAGATGCTAAGGTGGATACTGCTGAAGCCATAGCAAAATGGACAAAGCAGTATACCGATGAGGCTTATGAACGGCTGAAGAAAAGAAAGATAAAAGTCTCAAGCACTTCTAAAAGGCCAGACTACAACAAGATAGAACAACAGCTGGATGCTCTTAAAACACTGATCACATCAACAGTTGACTCGAGTCTTGTGATAAACCAAGAGAAAGGAAAACTGCTGACCAGTGAAGAAGAAAAAGAAAAGGAAACTGAGTACTTCACAGAAGCCATCAAGAAAATGGGTCTAAAAGAAGATAGTTCAGTGAGCCTTCAAAACCTTTTCAAAAAGGTACTAACCAAACCTGCATCAACAAACATTTCAGCAGATATCTCAGACAGTGAGCTTGATCAACAAAAGACACAAGAGCAAATTGACAAAGAAGTAGCAGAAGACATAGCTGCAGCAAATGAAGTCATAGAAGAGGCTTTCAAAAGAATGTCTGAAGTTCAGGATACTACTTTACAATATTTTTCAAGGCCGAAATCTTCAAGCTCATCAGCAAATAAATCTCTCCCAAGAAACCCATTGGGTTCAAAAGTACTAAAGTGGATGTCTGATCAAAAGACCCACGTATTGACCTTGGTCAGATCCAATGGTGAAGTGAAGTATATATCAAGGAAAGAAGCACTAGGCCTTAGTGTTGAAGATTTGCAGGATCTCCTTGAACTTACACTGTGCAGGGATGAGGATGATTTAAGTTCCAAGGACTTTGAAGTGGAATTTAAAAGACAAGCTAAGGAACTTTTGATGAGAAATAAAAATCCAGAATAATGAAGAGTTTTGGCATTATCTGTTCCAGGGGGAGATTGTTGGGATTGAACCCTACCAGAGGAACAGATAATGAAAGCCAAAACTGGTTCACAACAGTGGGTTCATAATAAGCAGTTGTTTACACTAAGTCTTCTCTCTTGATAGTGATTATAACATCTGATGGTCTCTATCCACTGTCCATATACAACTGCTGCTGCCCCTTCAACTGCTGACAAAACCCTGAAGAAGTCAACACTGCTGGTCCTATCTACGGATGACAAAGCACTACTGCCCAATCAAGGACTGATCAACCTTGAGGAAAGCACTGATGGAAGAAGGTAGCAGTAGTTTAGTGTATTACTTATCTTATGTATAATCAGTGGTTTAGAATAGCAGTGTTTGTATAGGATCAGTTGTTAAAGGTTGTTAGACGTCGCTTTCATGGTGACGTCAGCTGAGATGCCTCAGTGGTTTGAATTGTCAATAAATGGAACAGTACTCTGTATTGTTACATTTGATCGTTTTGAGTGAGTTCTTCTCCTCAATTCAATCCTTTCATCTTGTGCAACCAACCACTGAAGTATCAGGCTAAGGGGGAGTTTAGTTTGTAAGCTTGCATTATAATCTTTTGCTTTGATCTGTAATCTTTCAACTTAATGTGAAGCAAATGTTTATCAAAACTATTTTCCCTAATGATTGTGTTTACATGTTTGTTGTTTCATTTCCGCTGCACTTAAACATCATTCATTTCTATTTGAATTGTTCAAATTATACAAACAAACACAATCATGAGAGCCTCCGATCCTAACAGGGCGCCAATGAAGAAATAGTGATCAGAATTGACCGGAATCAATCAGATCAGGGGTTTAGTCTCTGCATAAAATGGTTAATCCTCTCGTTGATTCGAGGTTTGGCTGGTTTCCTTCTCCGGTGATCACTGCAAAACATAAAGCCGTTAGACTCGCCATGGGGAGAATGGGGGTTCTCTCCGTGACCACCCTCCGGCGTGAGAATAAGTACAGTGATCTCGATGAAGAAGAAGTAAAGTGAGAATGAAGTGAAAGTAACTTGTGATATCATACTTGCAACGTCTTATTTATAACCGGTTTTGGCGGGAAAATGGTGCGACGGAAAGAGTAACGGAAAGTGCTTTTCCGTTTGATGGTTATTTTTCCTTCCGTTAGTCTTTCCACACGGATCGTGAGCTTAGATCAACGGTTGGGGAGTTGCCACGTGGAAAGTGGTTTTGGGTGGATCCTTCTCCAAATTAATGTCATCATCGTGAATTAGATGAGCATTTAAGGTTTCTAGAAGATCTACAGCTGTAAACTGTTATGCCACGTCATATTTCAGTTATAACCGAATGGTTATGCACGATGAGCATTTAAGGTTTCTAGAAGATCTACAGCTGTAAACCGTTATGCCTTTGCCACGTGTCCATTCTGTTGTAACAGACAAGATGCTTTCATTCAAGTCTTGATTTTAGGCGCGTGGGGACGTTTAGGATTCTATCTTCAAGTCTAACTGTTCTCTTGCGCGAGCCCACACAAGGGTGTTAGTTAAATGTTTATTTCTCCTTTTCTCCGGCGCGTGGTCATCGAAGACTGTTTTCTTTTTTGTTTGTTTGGGGACCACTGCGCAGCCGCGTATGGTCTTGTTAAAGATGTTCTAGAAGTAAGGCTATGGAGTGGTCTTATGTGCCTGCGCAAGGTTTTTGGGACCATACTCCTTTGTTATTGAACTGTTTCTTCCCAAATCCTGTTTAGGACCGCTGCGCAGCCACGCAGGGTCTTTGTTCAAGATGTTTTGGGATAAGATTGTGGTATGGTCATATGCGCCTGCGTAAGGTTTTTGGGAGCATACCCCTTCAATACCCAACTGAGATTTTTGAACATGGTTAGAGGGTGTTTGGGATTACGTTTTGAAGTGATTATTTGATTATTGTGTTTGTAAAACATAAATAATCTAAAAAAGTGTTTGGATGAAAAAGTGATTATCTGCCTTCAAAACGCAGTTTTGGAGAAGCATGTACCTACATGCTTTTTCAAAACACAGTTTTGAAAACGCAAAATCTTTTTTGAAAACGCATAATCTATTTTGAAAACGCAACACCTAACACCCTCTTAGTGGGTTGGATCACAATGGCAAAAAAATGAAAAACTTAGGGACCTAGAGGGAGGAGAAAAAAAACTATTTGGACTAAAATGACAATTTGAGACAAAACTTAGGAACTAAAATGACAATTTACTCAATTCTAAAACGATAGACGGTTTTAGAAAATTGGTTTAAAACAAATGATTTTAAAAACGATGTTTGTAAAAAAATTAAAGAAAATACAAATTTATATGTATATTTAAAATGTATTTTGTTAAATAATAATTGTGAAAATAAGAAAATAATAAAATAAACTCGAGTAATTACATTAGTATTCATATTAAAAGAACTTTGTAATTATGAAAAACAATCCACAATGTATATAATGACCTAATTACCCTTACACTTAACTGCAAAACGTAACAAAGTTAGTGTCAGGAGGCAAAATCGTTATAAAATGCAACCCCAAGGTTTGATATGTCAAAAGATTTCTTTTTTTAGGTTGAAATGGTAAAACTAGCTAAACCACAGGAGTCAAAACAGTAATTTACTCTAAATGATTTAAAAAAGAAAAATCACAATACAAGAAATTATTTAATTTAATAATAATAATAAAAGAAACTAGATTTCATTCCGCGCGTGTTGCGCCGTGGATTCCACCACAATCACCCGATCATTTAACCCGACACACCCCTCAAGTTTTGTTTTTGCCTTCCCTCTGTAACACAACATTTCTATTTGTTTCTATTTATCAAATAAAAGAGAAACTGCTTTGTACTCCAATAGGTTACATGTAGAGAGAACAGTTTAGTTACATATTATTAGACATCAAAACCTGATGAAAAAAAAATACATCATGGATGCCAAACAAACCCAACAAAAACAAATCCAACAAAATTGCATGTTCTTCAAGGGTCCACAAAAAGAAACTACCTATAATAGATATGCATCCCAAGTAAAACTACCTTACAATTAATTGATTCTCAGGTATTAGAATCTCCAATCTGTGTTGGGTGCCTGCCACTTAACTTCCTTCATCAGTCTCTTTCTATCAATCTCTACTTTGAGAATAAAATGTAGTTATCTAAATAGATACGCGCCTTGGTCATTGTTTAAAAAAAATGTACACACCTTAGTCATGTGTGAGTGATATTTGGTGCCTCAAGGATACTGATTCTACACCAAATCATCAAGATTCTACATCACATAATTCTCTCAATCACAATAATACCCTACCTTAATTAATAGTCAAAGATTGTAGCTTTAGGGTTGTAATTCCTCCTGTAATATCTCCTATGTACAACTATATATTGGCTCATTCTCTTCTTGTAAATCACACAGAATTAATATACATTACAGTTCAATATGGTATCAAGAGCATAATACCTCCACTGAGGAAAATTTCCGATCCCATATCCCAGCCCTCCACCGACCCATTTTTTTTTCTTCACCTCGATCCTTTTTCTTCACAGCCTCAAATAGGAGACAAAACAGCAACAATCCCAGCCATCGTTCATCTCACTGTTGCAACCCATCTGACAATCAAACTCACACCCTCCAACTTCCCTATTTGGCGAAAGCATGTTCTTTCCACCCTAATCGGCCTTGATTTGCAGCATTTTATCGATGGCTCGTCGACTCCTCCGACTAACACCAGTGCCGACTACGCCACCTGGTACTGACAAGACCAGATCTTGTTCAGCGCCATCCTCGGCAGCTGCACCGACGCAATTCAGCCTCTTCTCCCCTCTGCTAACACATCCCGCGAGGCTTGGACTAGGCTCAATACCACCTATGCTAATGTCTCCCGCTCACGCATAATCTCTTTGAAATCAAAGCTTTCCACCAACCCAAGAGGAACCCGTAATATTGCTGACTACCTACGCGAAATGCGGACTATTGCGGATGACCTGGCCCTTGCCCAAAACCCTATCAAAGATGAGGATCTTATGATTCACATCGCCAATCAAAACGGTGACTCCTTCAAATAAATTGTTGCTGCCATCAAAGCACGAGACACAGCCATTACCTACTCCGAATTGCATGATAAACTTGTGGACTAAGAGACCCACTTGAAGCAATCTGAGGTAGCCTTACCAGAAATTATCACTGCTAACTATACTTATGCCTCACGTAATGGATCTACCAATCCTAACCGACCCAATGAATCCTATGGCCCGAACTCTGTAAGGACCGTCTTTCGTCTTTATAAATTAACTTACAAAGAAAATTAAAAGACTTCAAATTAACAACTTTAATACATGCTTTTGACAAAAATTGGGCATGACCCGTCCGTAAAACGGATATACCCCTGTTATCAACAAAAGTTAGACAAATACCATTCTACAATTCGTTTGACAAGACCCTACTAAAAACCTAGACATCAAGTGTTAAAATGTATGTCTACTAACAAGTTGTACAAAATAGAAATTTTGACCCAAAACATTAGTGCAACTAGCGGAAGCGCTTGATATGACATATCATGAACATGTGCTCGCTCCAATTCTCCAAGTCGCCTAAATTGAGGATTTACCTACATTCAACAACAAAGCTTTAAAAAGTTAGTCGTTATACTTGTTTGCTTATAAAACCATCATTTTAGTTCCATTCGTGTACGTACTTTCATTTCTCTTACGCATTCGATTACCCAATTAAATGGGTATGACATATATTTTCATACAACTAACCCGTTAGTAGATGATGACGACCAAACATAAAATGTTGTATAAACTAAAACGTCCATAGCATATTCTAACTGCATAAGTTACTTCAACCCGATTATCCTTTCAACATTCAACCATTTCATTATTATATCAACACTTCAAAAGCCCGACATTCATAAACCTGCACTTTCAAATATACTCAACAATAATTTGGTTAGCAAACCCGTAATCTCAACATATTCAAGTACTACATCTTCGTAAAAAGGACGTCAACCATTTAAATGCATCTAATTAACTTACATTCCAAACCCAAGGGCATTATTAGTAACGCTAATTCTCAAATGCATCCAAATCATGCATTCGCACATACTTGCACACATACATACTTACAATCATACACATCTACATACCTAATATACATTCAATCATACCTACAATCATGTATTCATACCTACGTGTTCCGTACGCATTCTTGTATACCATATACATGTAATACATGTCCATCTTCATTACATACATCTATCATACTCTTATATAAATTACATGAGGCTTAGACTTGGGTTTACAACTTATAATAGTCAAGGAAACACTCGAAATCATGTTTCGTAGTCCACGGATAATATACCGAAGCCTAAGATGCATAAATCACATAAATAATATTTTTGACAGAACCTTCACCCAGCCGTGTCAGCTCACCACTCAGCCGTGTCAACTCTGCATTTTTCCTAGCCATTAATTTTTACCGAAACGGACATAACTCTCACATTTTTCATCCGTTTTGTGTCACGTTTCTTCCTACATGAGTGTAAATTAATATTCTATCATATGAACTTGAAATCCAACATCCGAGTTAAGGAATTTCTTAACTATTATGTGTTCGGCTTGTTATTCATCTACGAACTATTCGACCCGTTCGTGCATTTATCAAAATAATCTATTGATTTGACATCAACTTCATATTAACTTAATAATTAAAACATTATATTACTTAAACAAACTAAGAAGTGATTACGGAAATCACTTACCTTGAGCGACCAAGTTCAAGCATAGGTTCCATGCTTACTTTTGACCCGTTAGCCTCCGTGCTTGAGTCCATAGATATGTTATTTATCCTTACATGTCAATACATTCATATCCTTGTTAGCATACAAGACCACACATAACATCAATCACATTAATCTTATGCTCCACATTTGACCTTCATTAGTCAATTTCTAACAAACATAAGGAATATACTCAAAGTCATATCTTTTCAAGCTTATATAATTTATCATGTCATTACACATTCATACATTTATCTAACTACGCCCCATATGTATTTCAATCAAAATGCATATTTCATGTTAACCTATCGTTTATCACTTCATTATTACATTCTTTACTTTTCCATCCATCATTATACACAATTCATCTAAAATCATCACTTAGGCATTTCATCATACACTTGGTGGGCGTACCGTTAATTAAGCATAGTGTACAAGTATCATTTGCATAACATGACCAATCCATGTCAACATCATCAAGAACATCAATATTCCATAGAATTTCACATAACTTCTCTTCTAATTCTGCCCTAACTAACAATTTATCATTATAAACAATCATCATACATTCCCTCATCCAATTTCACACTTTACTACACATATTCATTCTACTCTAAGTGGGTTTTCACTCCCAACATTGAATTAATCGATTTCAAGCATTCATGATGTTCTAGATGGTGATCTTAGCTCAATATCATACTAATTTCATATAAACACATGGAATTTCTTGAAACCCTACATATTCAAAATCATCAAACTATCAATTTCTTCTTACCTTAAGCTTTAATAGGCCTAGATGATCAACAAATTATTGACATGCATGAGATTCAGTCACGATTAGGGCTTCAATTGGCTGAATTTGAGTGATTAGAAGGGTTTCCCTTTCCTTCCTTGGCTCTGGCGTCGAACACACACACACGCCTGATGTGTGTGTGTTTTATTCTTGCTTTCATTTAATCATTCTAACTTTCTTAATATGTCACCATTAGTCCCTTAAGTTCATGACACCATCATATTTGGCTTTAATTTCATTCCTTTACTTAATTTGCTAGACATTTAACTAGGTTTACTAACCCCGTTATTATACCTCATTTCGTTAAACATGATAACAAACTAGCAAATTAAATATTCGGTTTTGGGGTGTTACAAGTCTACCCCCCTTAAATGAGGTTTCGTCCCCGAAACCTTTCTCATTCAACTAGACCAATTCTACTCTTACCCTTAACAGGTTGTTCATACATAATACTTACTACAACCTAAACGCATTCAGGATCTTGGCAAAGGTTTTATTCATGCATGAACGTAATTGTACACGTCGTGCCTATGCCTTATATTAAGTAAATTACTTTCATAATTATACTTATATCAGATTCTGCTCCAGAGCTCTTATTAGTGTCTTTTACTATATAATACTAGCTCTTAACACATATCATCACTAACGTTTCACTCATCGAATTTATTCCATTTGTATACAATCATTAATCGTACAAACCTAAGTCTGCGGTTTGTTTCTAACTTCCTACTTAAGCATATTACATTCATATATTTGCTAATCGAAATAAATCGATTTATTTCATACTACTCATACATCATATGCTATCTTTCATTTTGTTCACTATGAGTCATCCTAAACATCTCATTACTATCATTACTTCCGATTACCTTTAAGCTCATAGGAGGGGCCGATATATTACCATACGCATACTATAATCATTCAAGGACTTATTATTACAACTAAAATCACCCTTCTTAAACTTAATTAACCGTACTTAAATCACGAAGACCAAGCATTATTTCCATGGTTACTATTGTTATTTATGCCATGCGTATCTTTTCTACAATGTCTTGTTCAAATGAACATGGCCAACAAGCCGAGCATCAAAGTTAGCATTCCTTAACGATACTTGTCGTCTTTTACATTCTATCAGAATTTCCACAGTTATGAGCATTCAGGTTCAATACCACCCGACGATCATTACGAACATTTTGAAGTTCACTTCACATTTTCTTTACGGTTTTGTATATACATATTCTACTCCGACTCATCCCTCTCTAGTCGAGTCATAACCTCCTACTAAAGTTACAACCCTCTTTATACGTACCTGAAGGAAGTAATTTCTATTGATTCGTTACCCATATCTTGCGATGATCATTCCTTTCCGGTTAGTGACATTGCGTGTTCATTCATCAAGCTTACCTATGAGTATAAGGCTTAACAAATCGAAACATTAGCTACCGAGTTCAAATAGTGAGCGCCATCCGACCCGTATTACCCATTTATCCTTTCGACCATTCTTGTATGATACGCATTTGCATAAATATATTCATATATTTATATATATAGAAGTTTAAACATAAACTGAATCATATCACTTAAGGAATATTTGTTTGTTTGGTGCGTAATTACTTATACATTCGGTTATTTTCATTCCTGTCATTCTTTTGTTCATTTGCTTTACATTTACTTATATGACTTGTTTGACGCATCCATGGTCAAGCTGTCGACTTCTTCTTATGTAGACTAGTCCTGTCTTTTATATCTTAAATCTGTTTCGCGGATTCGAACATATTATTCATACCTTTCGTACCTTCTATGTTTTGAATCCGTCTCGCGGATTCAAACATTGCATTCACATCTTTCATTCTCTGAATCCGACTCGCGGATTCAAGCATTGCATTCACATCTTTCATTCTTTGAATCCGTCTTGCGGATTCAAGCATTGCATTCACATCTTTCATTCTTTGAATCCGTCTTGCGGATTCAAGCATTGCGTTCATACATTGTTGATCCGTACTTTCTTACGGATTCAACATTCCTCATTCTTATCACTCACACTTTTCACTTTTACATAGTACTCTCAGTCCCCCGAGAGTCTTACTACCCATTTCACCCACACGCTTACCTGCTACCTAATTCTATCGGACATACCTGTAACAATTATCACGGTCTCATGAACGTCATACGTTTCTTGTGTACTGGCCAGGTACACATTCCACATACTAGTTTCGTGTCTTCGCGGAATCGCCACCTTATGTCCGAAGAATTAAGTTTCGGCATGTGTAACATTTTCAAAACTTATCTACCATGTCGTTTTTATATTTTGTTTAAAAATTTTCTTTTACTTGCTTAATTATACCATTTCATACGCCCACACGTTAAGTTTACGTACCTGGGGTCAATTCGTCTTATTACTTGCCTTGATGCCGGTCCAAGACCGCGTTCACGGATCATCCCTTCCGCCACTTCTGTGACCTTGTTGAATAATGCTTCCTGACGAACAATATCATCATCATCATTCATGTTGCTTGCATCAGCCATCTACACCATGTCATGTTTTTGTTTAATACAAATCAAAAGCTTTCAATCTATCATACACTTCTACTCTCGATTACTATTTACGTAATCGCGCATTAAAATTCTTTTCATTGCGATCACAAGTGGCGATCATTGGTACTTAGTTACCCATAATAATACTTTACGTCATCATTTTATGGGTCATTTAATAGATCAGAAATTCCAATTTCGAAAAACAAACAAAGTAGCGTTTTGTGGTTTCTGCTTGGCGTCGGCGACGGGTAGGGTGCCCGTCGGCGACGGGTTCAGAAAAGTGGTGTTGGCCACATTCGTCCGTAAACAGGAGATTAAGGCGTCGGCCCAAAAAGGAGGGGGCGTCGCCGACGGGTGCCTAGCCGTCGGCGACGGGCAGCTGTTTGTTAATCCGCTGCTGCTTCGTTATTTAGTGTTTTTGCTCTTTCTCGGGTCCGTTTCCAGCCGAACGGTCCCTGGAATTCATTGTTTCGCCACCCATTATTATTCCTTCACATACTTAACTTAACTTTATATCTCAAGCACATTACATATACTTGCATTCATCGGGAACTTAAATTGTTACCTCATTGGCGATCTTGGAGCGAGCACACTTTCGAATGAGCCGTCGGTTTGAGTTCAAGCATCGCGTTAAAAGCTCGAATCCCTCAAACCTAGGCTCTGATACCAACTTGTAAGGACCGTCTTTCGTCTTTATAAATTAACTTACAAAGAAAATTAAAAGACTTCAAATTAACAACTTTAATACATGCTTTTGAAAAAAATTGGGCATGACCCGTCCGTAAGACGGATATACCTCTGTTATCAACAAAAGTTAGACAAATACCATTCTACAATTCGTTTAACAAGACCCTACTAAAAACCTAGACATCAAGTGTTAAAATGTATGTCTACTAACAAGTTGTACAAAATAGAAATTTTGACCCAAAACATTAGTGCAACTAGCGGAAGCGCTTGATATGACATATCATGAACATGTGCTCGCTCCAATTCTCCAAGTCGCCTAAATTGAGGATTTACCTACATTCAACAACAAAGCTTTAAAAAGTTAGTCGTTATACTTGTTTGCTTATAAAACCATCATTTTAGTTCCATTCGTGTACGTACTTTCATTTCTCTTACGCATTCGATTACCCAATTAAATGGGTATGACATATATTTTCATACAACTAACCCGTTAGTAGATGATGACGACCAAACATAAAATGTTGTATAAACTAAAACGTCCAAAGCATATTCTAACCGCATAAGTTACTTCAACCCGATTATCCTTTCAACATTCAACCATTTCATTATTATATCAACACTTCGAAAGTCCGACATTCATAAACCTGCACTTTCAAATATACTCAACAATAATTTGGTTAGCAAACCCGTAATCTCAACATATTCAAGTACTACATCTTCGTAAAAAGGACGTCAACCATTTAAATGCATCTAATTAACTTACATTCCAAACCCAAGGGCATTATTAGTAACGCTAATTCTCAAATGCATCCAAATCATGCATTCGCACATACTTGCACACATACATACTTACAATCATACACATCTACATACCTAATATACATTCAATCATACCTACAATCATGTATTCATACCTACGTGTTCCGTACGCATTCTTGTATACCATATACATGTAATACATGTCCATCTTCATTACATACATCTATCATACTCTTATATAATTACATGAGGCTTAGACTTGGGTTTACAACTTATAATCGTCAAGGAAACACTCGAAATCATGTTTCGTAGTCCACGGATAATATACCGAAGCCTACGATGCATAAATCACATAAATAATATTTTTGACAGAACCTTCACCCGGCCGTGTCAGCTCACCACCCGGCCGTGTCAACTCTGCATTTTTCCTAGCCATTAATTTTTACCGAAACGGACATAACTCTCACATTTTTCATCCGTTTTGTGTCACGTTTCTTCCTACATGAGTGTAAATTAATATTCTATCATATGAACTTGGAACCCAACATCCGAGTTAAGGAATTTCTTAACTATTATGTGTTCGGCTTGTTATTCATCTACGAACTATTCGACCCGTTCGTGCATTTATCAAAATAATCTATTGATTTGACCTCAACTTCATATGAACTTAATAATTAAAACATTATATTACTTAAACAAACTAAGAAGTGATTACGGAAATCACTTACCTTGAGCGACCAAGTTCAAGCATAGGTTCCATGCTTACTTTTGACCCGTTAGCCTCCGTGCTTGAGTCCATAGATATGTTATTTATCCTTACATGTCAATACATTAATATCCTTGTTAGCATACAAGACCACACATAACATCAATCACATTAATCTTATGCTCCACATTTGACCATCATTAGTCAATTTCTAACAAACATAAGACATATACTCAAAGTCATATCTTTTCAAGCTTATATAATTTATCATGTCATTACACATTCATACATTTATCTAACTACGCCCCATATGTATTTCAATCAAAATGCATATTTCATGTTAACCTATCGTTTTTCACTTCATTATTACATTCTTTACTTTTCCATCCATCATTATACACAATTCATCTAAAATCATCACTTAGGCATTTCATCATACACTTGGTGGGCGTACCGTTAATTAAGCATAGTGTACAAGTATCATTTGCATAACATGACCAATCCATGTCAATATCATCAAGAACATCAATATTCCATAGAATTTCACATAACTTCTCTTCTAATTCAGCCCTAACTAACAATTTATCATTATAAACAATCATCATACATTCCCTAATCCAATTTCACACTTTACTACACATATTCATTCTACTCTAAGTGGGATTTCACTCCCAACATTGAATTAATCGATTTCAAGCATTCATGATGTTCTAGATGGTGATCTTAGCTCAATATCATACTAATTTCATATAAACACATGGAATTTCTTGAAACCCTACATATTCAAAATCATCAAACTATCAATTTCTTCTTACCTTAAGCTTTAATAGGCCTAGATGATCAACAAATCATTGACATGCATGAGATTCAGTCATGATTAGGGCTTCAATTGGCTGAATTTGAGTGATTAGAAGGGTTTCCCTTTCCTTCCTTGGCTCTGGCGTCGAACACACACACTCACACGCCTGATGTGTGTGTGTTTTATTCTTGCTTTCATTTAATCATTCTAACTTTCTTAATATGTCACCATTAGTCCCTTAAGTTCATGACACCATCATATTTGGCTTTAATTTCATTCCTTTACTTAATTTGCTAGACATTTAACTAGGTTTACTAACCCCGTTATTATACCTCATTTTGTTAAACATGATAACAAACTAGCAAATTAAATATTCGGTTTTGGGGTGTTCCAAACTCACGGGTCTCGTAATGGTCCAAGGAACTCTCGCTCACAATGGTCAAGATCCCAAAACAATCATACTGGTAATCGATCCTACCGAGCTAATTCTTATTGCCAATTTTGCTCTTTAAACGGTCATGACACTAAAGAATGTCGTAAGCTTTCTCGGTTTCTTCATGACAGTAACATAACCACCAACACTGGGCCCACAATCAACAAATGCAAACATGGTTCCACCATCTTGGATCTTTGACACCGATGCATCTGATCATGCCGTCTTGAATCAATCTCATGTCCAAACTCCTTGGGAATATGGGGACCCGATGAAATCTTACTTGGTGACGATACGAATTTAAAAATCTCCCACATTGGGGATTCTAAAATCCCTACACTTTAGCATCCACTCACTCTTTCATGTGTTTTATGTGTTCCTACATTACAACCTAACTTAGTTTCGATTGCAAAATTATGCAAGACTAACAAAGTTTCTGTCGAATTTTTCCCCTCTTGTTTTTTTTGTGAAGGATCTAATCACGGGGGCGCCTCTACTTCGGGGAGTGAACGACAATGATGTGTACTATGCACCCGCTCCATCCTTCTCATAAATAAACACCTTCTCCACCTCCACCTCTCATGATTGGCATCACTGCCTTGGTCTTCCATCCATCAAGATTTTCTAGTCCATGTCAAAGTGTCTTGGTTTTCCTTTTAATAAATTGTCAAACTCTAAATTTCATTGTGAGTCATGTTCTCTACATAAAAGTCATAAACTTCCCTTTAGTATCAATTCATTTGTGACTACCAAACCCTTGCAACTTATTTATACAGATGTTTGGGGACCAACAAAAAAGTCGATTAATGGCTATCAATATTACATCAACTTTGTCGATTTCCATACAAAATATGTATGGCTCTACCCAATGCGGCATAAATCAGACGTCTCCTTTTTATTCCCACGTTTCAAAAAAATGGTTGAACACTACTTTCAAACTCCCATCATATCCGTTTTCTCGGATAACGGCGGCGAATACCAAGCCTTAATATCCATGTTTCAATCCATGGGTATCTCTCACTTCACTACCCCACCACACACACCTGAACAAAATGGTACCGCCGAAAGACATCATCGGCATATAGTGGAAACCAGGCTAGCCCTATTACATTATGCCGGTCTACCTCTCTCTTATTGGTCTCACGCCTTTCAAACGGCGGTCTACCTAATTAATCGACTACCCACACCTATCCTCAATCACAAAACTCCTTACGAAATGTTGCATCATTCTCCACCAAATTACACTAAATTAAAACCATTCGGTTGTCTTTGCTATCCATGGTTAAAACCATACTCAGCTTCAAAACTACACCCAAAATCATCAAGATGTATCTTCATTGGCTACTCCACTTCCAAGCCGGCATACAAATGTCTAGACATCTCTACCAAACGCCTATATCACTCACGTCATGTTCAATTCGTACCCCATATTTTTCCCACTCGCAATCCACATGCTAATCCCACCTTCCCACTTCCCATTGATGACTTTTTAGATTACTCACCTCCATCGACATTATCTACTGACCCAACACTCACTCCTCAACCCACACAGTCTCCTCTTTTTATGCCTCCTACTCCCACAAATATCCATACAACACCTCCCTCTCCCGCTCACATATCTACTCAACCTGACCACACTTTCACTCAACCTAACCAACCGAACATACCAGCCCCTACTGGGCACCCTAACGACACCAACCAGCCCCAAACCACACTTGTTGTCCATCCGACCAACCCCACTTCACCTCACCCCACTTCCCTACACATCGATCCCCTTCACACCACCTCACCCACATCCGTTACTCACCACAACATCAATTCACCAGCTCCCTCTCCACCATCAAACCCACCCCCACCCCTCGAACTCGTAAACTAAACCCCAAATACTATGGTACCAACTTTGTTAATCACACCACCATTCATCCCATCCCTTCCACACTCGAACCTACGTGTGTTTCCCAAGCATTCAAAGATCCATTATGGAGAAAAGCAATGGATGATGAGTACAATGCTCTTCTTCACAACCACACTTGGGAACTAGTTCCGCCCTCCTCACACCAACCCATTGGTTGCAAATGGGTTTTTCGAGTTAAAAGGAAAACAGATGGGTCCATTGATAAGTATAAAGCACGTCTAGTGGCCAAGGGTTTTCACCAACAACCAGGGAAAGATTTCTTTGAAACATTTAGCCCGGTCACTAAGCCGGTTACCATTCGTGTTGTTATCTCCTTAGCTCTCTCTCACAATTGGCCCTTGAGACAACTAGATGTAAACAATGCTTTTTTACAAGGTACTTTACATGAAGATGTTTACATGATCCAAGCACCGGGGTATAAAAACGAACAGTTTCCCAACCATGTGTGTAAGCTCCGAAAGTCTCTCTATGGTCTCAAACAAGCACCAAGGGCATGGTACTTGGAACTTAAAACGTTCCTCTTACACTATGGCTTCAAAAAATCTCATTCGGATGCCTTGCTTTTTATCTACAATCAAAAAGGAAAAATTATGTATTTTCTTGTATATGTTGATGACATTATTTTGACAGGAAATTGCACAAGTTTCATCGACACCTTTGTGACACTTCTATCTCAAGGGTTCTCTCTCAAGGACCTAGGCGAACTCCACCACTTCTTGGGCATTGAAGCAATTCCTACCAATCATGGCATCTTTCTTTCGCAACATAGGCACAATATGTTGGGATTTTCACATAATTATCAAAGCGATTTCATCCGTATAAAATCAAAACGCAGCGGAAATAATATTTAAAACATGTTACTTTTAAGATTTAAATTTCATTTATAAGCAAAATCCCAAAACCCGGATCCATATATGAGCATGCATACTATCAAACACAACCATAGGATGTTTAGAAAACTACCTTCTTTGAGTAATAAGAAATGAAACGGATGATGCTTCTTGAATGGTTGCCTTCAAGAGTAGAAGACCTCAAGCTTGTATACCCTAAGATTCCAACAAACACCTTGATTGTAGCTAGGATTTTAACACACTTATGACCAAAATGAAACACTTGAAAAACCCTTGTCTTGGCCGAAAATTGAGAGCAAATCTCAAGTCTTCCAATGTTATTTTTGTCATCAAAATTGGTTATAAAACCATGAGAGAGAATTGCCACCATTTGCACCCAATCAAGACCCTTCTAACCATGCAAATTGCGTGTATTGTGATTGGACCACAAAGGTCTTGGGAAGACCACTAGGGGGCGGCCCACTTGGGCATTTTTATAAAAAAAAAACAAGTTTCTTTTGTAATAAATTAAGTCTTGGTTTATATTTATAACTTTTATAAATATAACATTACATATTCACAAGACTTTATACAACCTTTCAAAATGTTATTTAACCCATTAAATAACAAAATAAAATATTCTCTCAAAATAAATTATCCATATAATTTATTAGTTTCTCAAGTGTAATTATTTAGAAAACCAATTTCTAAATATTGTAAGTGTTAATATTTATTTGTTTGATCATATCATAAATAAATATTATAAGAGTTTGTCTAGCTTGTATTTGGGTATGACACGACTTGGATCATAACGTACTAGCCACATCAATCTAATATGTGTCTTGGGCATACAGACTCCAACAATCTCCCACTTGCACAAGATACATAGAAGATTGATGCAAGTAGTAAAGACCACCTAACTATAGTTTACTACCCCTAATACGTATGACTATATGTCCCATTCAATAACATCATCCCCTTCAAGTCCCTTACTTGAACATGATTTAGGTGAATCTATCATTTATCCTTTCGTTACAGATGTCATGTTAAATCCAGAGACATAGAGTGATCACTCTCTGTTGATTTAACTTTAGCAGGCCTTAGACATCTTACTCTCAACGAATAAGAGGAACAAATCCCTTCTTGACTACATACGTCTCTCATAATCACCTTGTACCACACCTGAGTTTAGCCTTATGTACTGCCTTATTACAGACAGCTAAGAACTAGGTCAAGGTATAATACTTAGTGAATATCTGTTGGATCTGAGTTTGGTTTTGATTGTGTTTTTACGTTTGAATTAGATGAAGATGAATGAGTTGTGCAGCGGAATTAAGATGGAAACAAACTTTACACACAATCAAACGAGAGTATTGCTTTGATCAAACATTTTTCACAAAGAACCAAAGGATTGAATTTATTTCAATTACGATTACAATGCAATGCTGAATACAAACTCCCCCTCAGCCAGAGCTCAGTGTTTGTTCATGCAGGAAGAGAATTTTGCAAAGAGCTAATAGAACAGTACAGAGCACTGTTCTATTTATAGGCACTAGTAAACCACTGAGCATCTAAGCTGACGTCACCATGAAAGTGACATCTAACCTCCTAACAAACTCTAACCTCTGATCAATACAAACACTGCTATGCTAACTACTGCTATTACATTTCATTACATAAAAGACATCTAAATAACTGCTGCATCCTTCCACTGCTGTGAACCCAGCAGTACTTGTCCGGATCAGCAGTGCTTGACTCAAGGCAGTAGATTGAACAGCAGAGCTTTAGTCTTTCATCAGGCCTTTACTTGATCAGCAGTTTGTAGGTCAGCAGTTTGCACGATCAGTAGATAGGAGGTCTACAGATGTTGAAATCACTTTCAAGGGGAGAGACTTGTATATAACATCTGCTTATTCTGGATCCACTGCTCTGATCCAGTTTTGGCTTTAATTATTTGTTCCTTTGATAGGGTTTAATCCCAACAATCTCCCCCTGGAACAGATAATGCCAAAACTCTTCATTATTATGGAACTTTATTGCCTCATCAACAGTTCCCTTATCTGACCTTTAAGCTGTATCTCAAAGTCTAGGGCATCTGTGTCATCTTCATCCCTACCAAGTGGAAGATCAAGGAGATCCTGCATATCTTCAAGACTTAGGCCAAGAGCTTGTTCCCTTGTTATTTTCTTCACTTCTCCACCAGACCTGAACATAGTCAATACATGGGTCCGTTTTTCAGTTTCCCACTTTAGTACTTTTGAGCCTGGTGGGTTTCTTGGGAGATTTTTATTTGAAGAGGTGTTTGGTGAAGCTGGCCTATTGATGACTGTCTGAACAGTACTTGCAGGTTGATCCAATCCAAGAGTTTCTACAATCATTTTCTTGATGCCTTCTTTTACAAGAGCATCTCCTTCTATGAGCTCTTGAATGGTTTCAGCACCCGACTGTTTGTGTGGCCTTCTTTTATAGATGGCTGCACCAGCTGGAGCAGTGGCTCTCCTGATTTGCAGCTTTGATGGTCTTTTTGAAACCTCTGCTTCAGGATAGTCAGGTTTTTGTGGAACTGTGGGATCTTTCTTCCTTAATTCCACCAACCTTTTGTAGGTGGCCCTGACTGTATCTTCTTTCCATCTTGCCACTTGATGTTTAGACCCATAATCAGCAGCAGCTAACTCCTCTTTCATTCTCATCAGCTCAAGTGATTTTCCAGGCACATTCTTTTTGTATTTTAACCAATCAGGAGGAGTGTGTTTGACCTTTTTGTTTAGCATTTCTTGAATCCTGGCTGCTTCTTGTTCAAGCTCAGGAATGGTCCACTCCTTGTACATGTGCTTCTCTCCCTTGTACTTCTTGGTTGCCATAATGCTTTCAATGTAGTCTTTTCTCAGAGTTTCATCTGCTTCCTCTGAGATTTGCTGACAAACATTTTTTGCAAACTGCTCTAAAGATCTGACTTGTGTGAGCAAGTATTGATAATTCTGCTGAACTTCTCTATCAGATTTCCCATGTGTATTCCTTTTTGAGATATCCTCTGCTTTCTTAGCCTTGATTTTCAAATATTCTTCAATATTGTTAGGCCTGGGATATCCTTCAACAGATGGCAATTTCCTTTTAGCAGGGTCATCCTCATAGTAGAAAGATTTGATTTCTTCTCTGACTGCTATAAGTTCAAGAGTGAATTGAACACCTGCAGGAGCTAAGGGCTTTTGAATTTGAGCTGATGAGAGAGGAACAGGTTTGGGTATTGTAACAAGTGATAAAGATTTTGAAGATGTTGGTGGTGATGGTGAATCATCATCTGGTATGAAAATCCTTCTCCTCTTTCTTATAGGAGAGGCAGATGGTGTTTTGGGTGGATCAGTGGTGGTGGTTTGAGTGGCAGTGATTTGTGATTGACTAACAGCTGTTAAAACAACTGGTATTTCAACCACTGTTGTCATTACAGCAGATTTTGTAACATCTGTTGTCTTCTGCTTTTTGGCAGGAGGCGATGGTGGTGAGGTTGTTTTTGGTGGTGATGGTGGTGGTGGTAAGGCAGTGGTTGTGGTGTGTGTTGAAGTGGTGTGTATTGAAGTGATAACAGATGTTGAAACCTCTGAAGTACCAGTAGTAGTTGATACATCAGGAGTTACAACAGCTGTTTGGGTGGAGGTTTGATGTTGAAGGCTTTTGGATGGTGGTTTTGGAGTATGCTTTGTGAGTCTGGATGGGATGGACTTGGGTTCCCTCACTTTTGTAGTGGGATTTCTTTTTGGCTTAGGATTTTTAGCATCCTTTGGCTCAGAACAACCCTGCGCACTCAGCTCCATGTAAGCTCTTTTCTCCTCATTCCACCTTGACATATCCTTTGCCTCTCTGTCCCTTTTTACACTTGCTATAGCTTCATCAAGTGCATTCTGGGTAACATCAACCTTTTTGCTACCATCTGGCAAAGGAATATTTCTGGTCATAGCATCCTTTTCTGGTTCCATGTAAAGACCATCATCTATTCCCTTCTTCTTCCACTCCTGAATTTTCTCCCCCTTTTTGGCATTATCTGGGGAGGTTGATCAATAAAGAGAACTGTTGGAGGAGCAGTGCCAGTGGTATTTAATAAATGGGCCTTGAGAGCCTTGATGTCTGCTTGTGTGTTCTTGAACCTAGACTCCATAATGTTTCTCAGCTTTTGTACATGTATTTCATGTTGCTGATCAGCCATTTGTTTTTGTTGTTGGAGAAAATGTTGAAATAGATTCCAGAGCTCATTTGTAGCAGGTGCTTGTGATGGAGCAGGTGCTTGAGGTGGAACAGCAGTGGATTGCACCTTTTGTACTTTCAACAATTGATGTAGCATGTCTTTGATATCTGCAACAGCTGTATCCAGTTTGTCAACTCGTTCCGTCAATTCCAGATATTTTAAACCATCACCCAATTTATTGGGATCATCTGATTTCCCACTAGCAGTGGTTTTATCAGTGGTTGAAGTAGGGAGTGTACTCCAAACATTAACCACTGATGCCCCTTTGTCTTGGTACTGGGGTCTTCTTCCTTCAACACTTGACAACCTTTTGATGTTGCCAGTGGTTAAAACAAATCCACTGGTGGTTGGCAGAGGTGCTATGTAAGGAATTGCCTCCAAGGAAGTCTTATTGATGTAACCACTGTCCAAATGTAAACTAGTGGGTTCAACATTTGTAGTGGCTGCTTCACTTGGAATACCACCAAGAGTTACTTGTAACTCAAGGGGTGTAACCTCCTCAGGTTGTGATGGTGGGTTAGCAAAGATTGATACATCAGACCCAGTCATTTGTTGAGGCATGTTCTCATTGATAGGTGATTGAGATGGACTGGTTAGTGCCTGGTTCAAATCAATTGCATCCAACAAAAGCTTAGTTGGTGGGGGAATTGTGGATGTGATGTTTGGTGTAGAAAGAGAATTTGCCCCGGGCATTGGGCTGTGGATGATGGAAACGAGTGATTCCAGAGCATCATATTGTGGAGTCCCTATTTGTACAACCTGTTCTTTTTGAGAAGAAGCAGGAGGAGTTTCGGGTATGGGTTGAGATATTTGTGCCAACTGCTGTGAGGAAGTAGCAGCAGTGGTTTCTTGTGACTTTTGTGTTGTCACTGGCAGTAGCTCTGGTATCTCATCCTCCAGAGTTGCCTTTTTGATGGGTTTGGGAGGTTTTTGATTTTTTCTTTTTGTTGGCTTTTTGGTGATTGTAGGTGTGGGTTTCAAAGCAGTTGTTTTGCTACTTTGATCACCTTGAGCAGTGGGCTCAGCAGCAGATACCTGAGGAGCAGTGGTAACTGCTAAATTCTGCTTAGGCACCTCTGCTTGTGTTTTGCAAGGTGTTGACATTCTTGTAAAAGTTTTAGCAGTTAAGCTGTTTATTTGAATAGAGTCACCTTGGTTTATTTCAGCAGCATCATTCTTACTAAGTTTCTTTTCAAAATAGTAACTTAAAAATCTTGGAAAAAGTAAGAATGGCTTTATTTCAGCATTTTTAACCAAATCATTAAAGATTACCTGAGGTTAATTAAAATTTTCATTTTGAAGAATGGCATATCCCAGGTTTTGAATCTTTAATGGTATTTCATTAAAAGCGGTGGTTTTGTTTGAAACACACATTAGGAGGGTATGGAATAAAAATCTTGTTGCAGGAGGGAAGAAACCTTTTTGTAAGGTATCCCTTTTCATCATTGTGTCTGCATACCCTCTTTCAATGAAGTCAATTTTTAACTCGTTTTTAGGGATAGAAGTTAAACATGTCTGATCATCGAGTTGAAAGACCTCTGAAATGGATTGTGGTGTGATTTTGACTGCTTTACCCTTTATCGTGGAGTTAATGGCTATGACATCGTCGCCTTGTTTGTCAAGGGTTACATTCTTCCAAAACTCCCTTTGGGTTTGCAGGTAAATGGGTGCATCTGCTGTAAGCAAAGTTTTGTACTTTGACGCAGACATGAGATCAATGATGGAATCGAAAATTTCTGTGGTGCTGGGTTTTGTGAGTAAACCCAGAAGGTTGTGAGAAGGTTTGTGTGGAATTTCGATGGGTTTGGCCTTTTGAGAGACCTCTTTTGAAGATGATTTGGAAGTGGGTTTTGCAGATGGCTTTGATTTTGTCTTTTTGAGGATGATGATCGAAGAAGATGGTGAAGAAATTTGATGAGATGAGAGGAAGAAACTGCTTTGAGAAGAGAATTTTTAAGAATTCAATTCGACAGTAAAACCCTATTTTGAGTTATGAATGGGGGTTTTATAGAGAAAAAGTGAATGCTGACGTGGCAGCGGTTACAAAAGTACTGACCACTATGTACTGCCCACATGCCAATCTCTGATGAAATGAAGGACAGTACTTTTATGAAAGTTACTGATGAAAGCAGTGGTTACAACGATAACAAATGGAAGCAGTGGATGATTTTCACTATCAGTGGATAGCATATCAGTGGATAAGACACTGCTTTTGAACAACAGAGTTTATCAAGGAAAGGAGAGGACAGGGGATGGCTTTCAGCAGTGGACAGACATTTTGAAGTAGAGCAGACCTTTGAACAAGCAATGGTTATGGCAGACTTTTAAGGATTTTAATGAAAACTTCATTTTTAGCTATTTTTAAGGATGGATTTTTGATTTTCTGAAAACATTTTAATGCTTTTATTCATAGAAAAACAAGATTTTGCTTGTTATTCCATGTTTAGCATGCCAATCCTAGAGACCAAGCTTTCAAAGGTAGCAGTATCTAATGCTTTTGTGAGCACATCTGCCAGCTGGTCTTTAGTTGGAACATGATGCAGAGAAATCAAACCTTTTTCATAGCAATCCCTCACAAAGTGATGTCTGATGTCGATGTGCTTGGTGGTTGAATGGGAAACTGGATTTTTTATGATATTTTCTGCTGCCTGGCTATCCAACATGAGTGGTGTCTTTAAGGCAGTGATACCAAAATCCAGCAACTGATTTTGAAGCCATAGGAGTTGGGCTGTACAGCTTGCAGCAGCAATGTATTCAGCTTCAGTAGTGGATGTTGAAACAGCTGCTTGCTTTTTGCTTTGCCATGAAACTAAGCAATCACCTAGAAACTGGCACCCTCCTGATGTGGACTTCCTTGTTGTGTTACATCCAGCAAAGTCATTGTCTGAAAATCCTGAAAGCTTGATATTCCCATTAGCTGGATACCAGATACCAAGTGTGGGAGCACTTTTTATGTATCTGAATATCCTTTTTACAGCAATAAGGTTGGATTTTCTAGGGGCTGATTGACTTCTTGCACAAACACATGTTGCAAACATGATGTCTGGCCTAGATGCAGTTAGGTACAGCAAAGACCCAATCATGCTTCTATATAGAGTTTGGTCAATCAGCTCATCCTTTTCATCAGACATGACTAGCTTATTTGTTGCCATGGGTGTGCTGCATGGTTTACAATCATTCATATCAAATTTGTTTAAAAGTTCTTTTGCATATTTGCTTTGATGAATGAAAGTACCATTTTGCATTTGCTGAACTTGGAGACCAAGAAAGCATTGCAGCTCACCCATTGCACTCATTTCAAACTCAGCTGTCATGAGTTCCCTAAACTCTTCACACATTTTATTACATGTGCTTCCAAAAATAATGTCATCCACATAAATTTGGACAATCATTAAATCCTTTCCTCTCCACTTTAAAAACAGTGTTTTATCAATGGTACCTCTTTTGAAACCATGTGGGAGTAAAAAGGTGGAAAGAGTTTCATAGCAGGCTCTAGGTGCTTGTTTCAGGCCATACAAGGCTTTGTTTAACCTGTAGACATGATCTGGATAAAATGGATCCTCAAAGCCTGGAGGTTGACAGACATACACCTCTTCTTGAATTGTACCATAGAGGAAAGCACTTTTGATATCCATTTGAAACACCTTCATGTTGTGGTTGACAGCAAAGGCCAGGAACAGTCTTATAGCTTCCAATCTTGCTACAGGGGCAAAAGTTTCATCATAGTCAATCCCCTCTTCCTGTCTGTAACCTTGAACCACAAGCCTGGCTTTATTCTTGACAACAATACCCCTTTCATCAGTTTTGTTTTTGAAGACCCACTTTGTGCCGATGGGGCTAACCTCTTCTGGCAGTGGTACAAGCTCCCATAGTTGTTGTCTTTTAAACTATTGGAGCTCCTCTTGCATGGCTTCTACCCAGCTGTTGTCTTTCAGTGCCTCTTGGTACTTGACTGGCTGATGGAGTGATAGAAAACCAGCAAAAAGACAAATGTTTTGGGTTTGGCTTCTTGTGAGCACCCCTTCATTGATGTTGCCAATGATTTGATCAAGTGAATGAGATCTCAAGTAGATTAAATCTCCTTGGTATGGAATGATGGCATTTGTTGGTGAAGGCTGCAAATGTGTATCATCTGAGCTAACCACTGCTGGTGACTTTGATGATCCAGCAGTGGCTTCAAAAGTTGGTGGAATAGGAGGTAATGATGTGGACACATGCTGACTTTTATCCACTGTTTGGGGACTTTTTTCAGCAGTGTTTGTTGATGTGGAAGCAGTGGTTAAGGGGCTACTTTGGTCAACAACTGTTGAGGTAGCAGTGGTTGAGCTTTGACAGCTGTTTTGAACATCTGCTGCTCTTCCCATTTTGGCAGACCTTTGAGGGATGATGATTTCATACCCATAGTATGGTGTTGAATCCTCTGATGGACCTGCACTGTTAGTCTTGACAGCAGTATTTTCAAAAGTGAATTTATCAAGATCAAACAGATCTGCAGGATTTGCTGGGATTTTCATTGATGAAAGTTCATTGAACTTTACATTCAAGGTCTCCTCCACTGCCTTGGTCCGTGTATTAAACACTTTGTAGGCCTTGGCAGTGGTTGAGTATCCTAGATGATAACCACAATCAATTTTGGCTGCAAATTTTGAAATGGAATCTTTTAAGTTCAAAATAAAGCATGGGCAGCCAAATAACTTGAAGTATGAGATCAGTGGTTTGATTTTATACAGAATTTCATAAGCAGTCTTTTTGTGCCTAGGGTTTATTAAAACTCTGTTTTGGACATAGCAAGCAGTATTTACTGCCTCTGCCCAAAAAGTTAATGGCAAACCTGAATCAGCAAGCATGGTTCTGGCAGCCTCAATCAAAGTTCTGTTCTTTCTTTCAACTACCCCATTTGGCTCTGGTGTTCTAGGGATGTTGTACTGCCTTACAATCCCTTTCTTCACATAGAAGGCATCCAACTCCTTATTTTTGAATTCTGTGCCATTGTCACTCCTGAAGACTTTTACTGGAAGGTCAAATTGCTTTTCAACCTGTGTCACAAAGTCTTGCAAAATGCCTGCAGTCTCATCTTTTGAGTGTAAAAAGAAAGCCCATGTAAACCTAGAGAAGTCATCAACAATAACCAAACAATATCTTTTCTTCTTGAGACTCATGACTTGAACTGGGCCAAACAAATCCATGTGCGGCATTTGCAAACATTGGGTTGTTTTGGACTCTTCAATGGACTTAAAAGAGCTTTATGTTGTTTTCCTTTTAAACAAGAAACACAGTGCTCAGAACATGAAAACAATTTTTGTGGCAAACCTCTTACAAGGCCATTTTTTGAAATTTCTGTGATTGTCTTGAGATTTGTGTGCCCCAGTCTTCTGTGCCAAAGTTCTGTCTCTTTGTTAGAGGCAGCTGAGAACAGACAGGCATCAGCTCTGGGACACTCTTTTGACATATCAACAACATAAACATTGCCACTTCTTTGAGCAACAAGTTTTGTTTTTTCAGTTTTTATTATTGCTTCAATCTTTTTGACCATTTCTGGTCCAACAATCCTACAACACTCCTTTGTGAAGAATGATCCATACCCCTTGTCACTCATTTGTGAAACACTCAGGAGGTTGAATTTTAGACTGTCTATCAGATTGACATTTTCAAATTTTACATTTCCAGACTGCACTGTACCAGACCCCAGAACTTTCCCTTTACTATTATTCCCAAAGGATATATCACCCCCTCCATGAATTTTGAAATCTTTGAGTAGGGCTTTACATCCTGTCATGTGCCTGGAGCCTCCACTATCTACATACCAAAGGCTATCTAAGCATGCAGAAGCTCCCTGCACATGAAGTAAAAGGATTAGTTCATTAGGGTTTCCAAAGCCAATAAGGCTTTGGATGGGGTCTCAACAGTGTCTGTGATGGATGTAGATTGATGGACAGTGGTTAGGTCAGGGGTTTGGACAGTTTTAGGACTATTTCTTTCTAACCACTGTTGTGGGTTTTGCCCAATCACCTGTTGGTACCCAAAAGGATGCCTGTTCACTTTAGGTTTAGAGGGCCTTTTGTAGGTCTCATAAACGTGTGGAATCCTTTGGTAAGATTGTTTCTCCTTACCTCTTCTGTATTGATTGGCAGGGGGTGCATCAGTAACCTGAACATCTCTTTTGACAGATGTTTGGTTCAGCTGTTTTGTGACAGCTGTTTGAACTGGCACAAACAGTGGTTGGTTCTTGGTGAATTTGACAGATGATGTTGATGGACTCAAGGACGTTTTAGCAATGTACTCATTCTTTTTCACATCAAAGTTTTTGAGATACACACATGCTTGAGTTTTGTGGTTTGTTTTACCACAGACTGTGCAGCTTTCAGCAGGAACAATGACACTTGTTTTGTTCAAATCATATGCTTTTAAATGAAACAGTCTTTTGTTAGATGATTCCTTTTCTCACAAAATTCACAAAACAAGTTATTGATCTTTTCTTTCTTCTTTCTCTTTCCGGACTCCTTTGCAACAGAGTTTTTAACCTCTGTTGGGATGTCCTTGAGAGGAATGATTTTAGCTTTTGGAGCTTTAACACCGTCAGTGGTTGTAAAGTCCATGGGTTTGAAATTTTCAAGAATGTCACATTCATCAGACCATGTGGGTTTAAACTGGTATTTCTCAAGCTCCTCAAAAGTAGAGGATCCCACTGGTCTGTCAAGTATGATTTTGTTACCAAGTTTATCAGTGATTTTCACTTCTTCGCCATTCTTGTTTGTGGGGATGAACTCAGTGGTTACATCAGTGGTTTGAACAGATTTTTCAGAAGCAATGTTTTCATCATCATGTTATATATAACCAACACCAAATTTCACATTGCTTTTTATCTATTTTTCAAGCATTACCTCATATTCTTTGCAGGATTCCACCCATTTTTCACATGTGATTTGGGTGGACTCTAACTCCTTTTTGCAAACTTGGTATTTTTCTACCATAGTTTGGAGTTGAGTTTTGGTGATGCTTTGCTATTCTTTAAGACTGCTGATCTCTTTCTCTTTTTCAGTCAATTTGTTTTTAAGTTCTTTTAAAGACCTTTCAAATTTGACTTCATCAGTTAAGATTTTATCCCTAAGGTTTTCATTTACCTCTTTGATGTTAGCAAAAGCAATAATGCAATTATCTGAACACAGTTTTTCAAGAACTTGAGGTGATACCTTGGCAGCAGCCATCATGGCACAATCACATTGATGATCACCTTCTTTATCAACTCTCTCTTCTTTCTCACCTGCTTTCTTTTCTTCCTTGTCTTCTTCAGACCAAGGATCAGTCAGTGGTTCAATCAGGGTTTCTGAATTTTCTCCCAGCAGTAGTTCACCAGCAACTGCAGTAACTACTGCTTCAGCCATTTTATCCACTGTTTCAACACTTAGCTGTTCACCTTCAGTTTCTATCCCCTCTGGTATTGACTCTAATGCCATCAAACAAAATTCATCATTAGAAGGTTCATTAAAAGCATAGAGTGCAAAATTTTCATCACCAAGCTCATCAGGCATGCTGCTCCAGTCAATAAAGCCTTGAGTGAAGAAGCTTTGCTGATCTGGTTGTACCACTGCTAGAGCAGCTGTTTGAGGTGCAACAGGTTGCACTTGTGCCTGGGGGACAGGGGTTTGAACGTACTGAATTTGTGGAACAGTGGTTTGGAAATAATGCACAGGCACAGGGGTAGCAGCATAGTGAGCAGTGTTAACATGGGCTGCAGGGGTATATTGGGTATAGTGAACAGTGCTTTGATTTTGTGGTCTAGGGTTTGAGCTGGGATTAGTGATTATAGGACCAGTAGTTTGACTCCTGCATTCCCTAGCAAAATGACCTAGTCAATTGCACTTGTAACACTTGATTTTCGATTTATCCAACCCCACCCTTAAATTCCCATGTAACCCTGGGAATTTTCTCCCTGTTCTTTTGTAGAATTTGCTTGTTCTTACATTAAGCAAAGCCAATTGATGCAAAATGTCCATTTTTTCTAAGTCAGTGGGATCAAAGTGTTGCAAATCATTGAGTTCAAAGCACAAATTAACTGACATCTGGTTTTCACAATTTGCAGTAAAAGCATAATTTGCAGAGTGAGGATCAGGGTTGTTAAAATTTCCACCAGCAGTTATATCAATGAAGTGATCATAACCCTGTTCCTTACCACTGCTACCAGATTCTTCCTGACCAAAAAGAGCTGTGCTACCGAATGAATAATCATCAGTAACTTTGCCAGACTCTTGCAACTTCTTTTTCTGGTTCAACTCCCTTTCATAGGTCAGGAGTCTACCATGAAGTTTGTCACACCCCGACCACGTAGAACATACAAAACGTGGCGGAAATGTCGGGGAGTGTTGTAACAGAATTAATTGTTTCAAATCCATGGCAATTGAAGTTTCGTTTTATTGATTAAAAGTGTTACAATGTCTTAACAAACAAGGAAATACAACATAATTAACTAGTCTTGTATCTTTTATTGTCACTAAAGCCCAAGTCTGCCTATGTGTATCTTGATCATCTTATGCAACAGTTCCTGAAAAACACATGTGAAAATAGGTACGTCAGCATAAAAATGCCTGTGAGATACATAGGTTTTGTGAAAATAGGTTTCATGACTTATGTTTGAGAAAATGTTTAGTCATGAACCTTGTTATTTGCTTTGTTTTGTAAATCATTTGAAAAACGATAAGATCAGATGATATGTATAAATAAGAGAATAATGTATGGTTAAATGAATAACCATTGTAAAATGAGTTTGTATAAGTTAAGTTGTTTGTAAAACAATGTATTGTAAAAAGCATGTTATTTGTATAAAATGTTATATGTATCAAACTGAAATGATTCAAATAACGCTACAATGTGTGATACCATACAAACACTTATATATAGGAAGTACCAGCGGCGTATCCACCATGCTTGTATCATATTACACACGCATCGTTACTTAATCACTTAATCAAACCAAACCACCAAAGTAATGTTTAACAATAGTAGAAATGTTTATGTATGGTCAAATACGGTTCACAGATACAAACGGTTCACAGATACAAACGGTTCACAGATACAAACGGTTCACAGTTACAAATGATTACAACGGTTCACATAGTCAAATAGTTATAAACGGTTCAAAATGTAATATAATGTGTTCATATACTGGATGAGCATATGCAACAAAATGTAATGTAAAACAATGTACTAAGTATGCACACAATGTACATACATAGCATAAAAGGTAATGAAATCATGTACTATAATGTACTAACGAACATAGCAGGTATATGATGTGAAAAACGGGAAAGCATGAATGTAATAAGTAGGCACATGTGTTTCACCCCAAAACAGTTTGGAAAACAGTAAAAGAGGGGTCTATGTACTCACTTGAGATTGCTCAGAAGTCCTAGGATAACCACCAAGCAAAGCTAGAGATCACGGAATCAAACGGCACCTACTATAGGTAACTACATTATTAAACCGGACCTAAATCGGAAGATCGGGTAGCATTAGGGTTGGTAAACCAAACGAGTGTAGAGACTCGTGTCATTTGGTTTAACAAAGCCTACATACTAAATGAAACTTAACCTAAGTGTTTACGACCCATTACGACCCGTTTAGGTAGCTTATGTTACCTTAACGCGTCGTTCGCGTGAAACGCGTTCGGACCGCCTAACTAGTCCTATGACAAGTGTTATATGCCTATACATGTTACATAATCAGTTATGTGACAAAGGTTTAGGTTACATATGCTTAATTACCAATTATACATGAAAAGGGTATTCTGGTAATTTACCTAAGGCATATAAACTACCTATCATACAACTACTTAAACGATGTGACCATAGGGTATAACCTCGGAAGGTTATGCCCTATACTAGGGTCACCTAATGTATTTGGTCGGATCCTAATGATCGACCAAACTGGGTCGGGTTCGAAGGTATAGGCGATTTATTAGATCGCCTACCCTACGACCCTTGACAACGTGGTAACCAGTGGACATAGTCCCAAGGGACTATGACCAACGTGATTACAATCACGTTGCGAAGTTCAAACGAACTTCGCATTGACCATAAGCTAGTCAACGCTGAAAGTCAAACAAAGTTTGACTTTCTGACTCTAAAAGCAATAAAATAAAGAAAAGAACGAAAGAATACTTACGAAGGGTCCCCGAATGCTAATCTCGATCCAAGAACTCAGGTATGAAACAATGGTTTCAACTTAGAGCTCTCAAATCCAGATTCTTGTGAGAAATGAGGTTGTGTGGGTTGGGTATTTATAGGAATACCCGAACCGTTAGGATCGTTTCATGGAAAACGTGCCATGAATCCAACCCGTACACTTGTCGGAACCTTATGGTGGCTAGAAATTGGTTCTTATCAGCTGACTAGACAATTTAGAATGTGTGGGTGAGGTTAAAACAGCTGCATTCTGATGTTAAAAACACTGCATCTGGTCTGATAGGCAGTCGCGTAGCGCGACGGGTAGGCCCTTAGGGCTCGCGCTACGCTAGCACCTCTCTGATTCAGAAATGTTTCAGAATTGGCAGAAATGGTCCCTGCACGTGTTTAAGGCCTTTTTCGATGCGTTTGAACCCCGTTAACCTCATTTTAAGGCTCTAAAATGAAGTTAAAGTATAGGGAACTCAAAACATGCTCAAAAATATGCCGGGTGTTGGTTCGTTTGGCCGTACGAACGCGATGTTCGCTTAATTACGACGGAATGCGCATAAGCGCGAAAAAAGATCCAAATGACGTGACGAATGTATTTTTCTTATGCCGAACACTAAAATAAAATATTTTAGTGCTTACATAAATTTTTTGATGTCCGGATGTATTCAGAACGTAAGTTATGCGCGAAAATGCAAACTTGTGCACTTTTTGACACTTTTAGTCCCTGAATGACACAAAAGTTTATTTTAGCATACCGAACACCTCAAAGCCTATTTCTAAGCTATGTGAAGGATATTTATGGTATGTTTAACTTATGGTCATGCTCCGGAATGTCTGTTACAGTTCAAATTGGCATACTTTCGCAGTTTGTCAACTTTAGTCCCTGTAAGCGATTAAACTTTGATTTCACCACACCAAACCTTCCAAAACTTATATCTAAGTTATGTAAAGGTTATTTAAGGTATGTTAAGCCTATTTCACTATTCCGGAGTGTTCGTTGCATTAAACTGGTTATATTTACGCATCAGTGCGCGTATAACCTTCCAGAAAGCGATTTAGAGCTTGAAATCGAACAATAATTGATATGTGTAAACGATACACATATTTTTTCAAATCCCAAGTATGAAATACAATATTTCATTGGTTTGGCATTTGTTTGATGGTTGAAATGACACAGGTGTTACAGTCTCCCCTACTTTAGGAAATTTCGTCCCGAAATTCATCCGTAGGAGTCTATTTGTGACTTTGTGTTAAATAACCATCAAAGATGAACAAGACATAACCCTGTAATTTCTCTTTAACGAACATTTTTCAGAAATGAAAAATGAACAGAGTTATTTTCAACAGGCATTCTTTAGAAACAAAAATGAACAGAATAGTCATTTTCCACAACATCTTCAGAAACAAAAATGAACAGCATAGTCATTTTACATCTTCAGAAACAAAAATGAACGGAATAGTCATTTTACATCTTCAGAAACAAAAATGAACGGAATAGTCATTTTACATCTTCAGAAACAAAAATGAACGGAATAGTCATTTTACATCTTCAGAAACAAAAATGAACGGAATAGTCATTTTACATCTTCAGAAACAAAAATGAACGGAATAGTCATTTTACATCTTCAGAAACAAAAATGAACGGAATAGTCATTTTACATCTTCAGAAACAAAAATGAACGGAATAGTCATTTTACATCTTCAGAAACAAAAATGAACGGAATAGTCATTTTACATCTTCAGAAACAAAAATGAATAGCATAGTCATTTTACATCTTCAGAAACAAAAATGAACGGAATAGTCATTTTACATCTTCAGAAACAAAAATGAACGGAATAGTCATTTTACATCTTCAGAAACAAAAATGAACGGAATAGTCATTTTACATCTTCAGAAACAAAAATGAACAGCATAGTCATTTTACATCTTCAGAAACAAAAATGAACGGAATAGTCATTTTACATCTTCAGAAACAAAAATGAACGGAATAGTCATTTTACATCTTCAGAAACAAAAATGAACAGAATAGACTCTAGACACATGACAAAATTCGCTGTGGTTTCTGTGCACTGAATTCCATAATTATGTATGCATCCATAATTATGCAATTCCTTGCATAGTCCGCACAACTTGTCTTGAAATGTTTGTGGGGAGGATAATCAAACCTGTGATGAGTGTGACTAGACTACCATAGGGTCCTTTTAATTAGATCAACAAAGGATCCTTTTAATTAGACCACCAAGGAGTCCTTTCAGCTATATCATCACATGATATTCCTAACCAGATTTTTGGATCAATCTGTTTACCTAGACCACTCAGGGGTCTAATTATGGAATGGTACAATATAATCCAAGGGACTTAACTACAACGTAAAAGCCCATTGAGGATTTAATATAGTACACAAAGATATGGAAGATTCTACGAGGATTTGGATGACAAGAATTTGGATCACACAAAAACATAAAAAGGGAACACATAAGCACATAATCACATAGTTGTTTAACTTGGTTATTAATTTGTTATCTTTGGACGCGGATACTTAAAGCACACCAGGAATCCAATTCGTGGATTTCATTTGGCACTTTAATCATTTCAAGAATCTATCTATGAAGATAGGAAAATCTTAATAGGAATTCGGCTTTGTCCTTATTGAATTGTGATGTACGTATTGAATCATACAAGGAATTCAATTAAGGATTCCGATGAATGATACCCATCCACAAGGATCTAATTATGAGGATAGAAAGATCCTACATGGATTTTGGAATTTGTGTAACGAGAGGTGTTCCGACACCTTGCACTAGGCGTGCTTAATTCGATACACAAGGTAGAAAGTTCATGAGGTTGAGGCGCCAGATATGCCAAGCAACATATGAAGCAGAGTTTGAAGGTTGAGCAGCAGCAGGATTTGTAACAGCTTTGCTTTGGATTGCAAAGCGGCACATGTTAACCAAATGTCTCCATCGTCCACCGTGGGTACATTTGAAACAGGGTATTTGGTTTGGATGATGACAGTTGCATTGATTGCACCAAGGAGCAGTTCCCTTACGGCTTCATCCCTGAGGCGAGTCATGGTGATAGCTAAGTCAACGGTCCTCTGGAGTACGACGCCTATTCGCTGGGTAATTGCAGCACCTGGTTCGGACATTGTTGTTGCGATGAAGAGGCACCATGAAGAAAATTGAAGACATGGGAGGAAACAAGGGAAAGATAGTCGAGAGAAAATGACAACGCATGAAGATTGTGACCATTTGTTTGTTACCAAAGGCAAACAAATGAGACAGTGACTAATCAAAGTAAATGGGTCAATATAATGTATCGCGAAGACATGCTCGCCTATAAGTGAACGCTCATCCCAAGAATTCCCAGGTAAGCACAACTGGTCTCGCGTCTGATGAGATGTATACGAAGTGCTTGCCTAGACAGAAAACCCAGAATACAGGCATTCACCCTTCCAGTTTGCACGTGTTCACATTATTAGAAACCCAAAACCTTGACGAGATTTTGAAAACTCAAAGGGGTTCAAAACCATATAATAGAGAGTTCAAAACCTTACAATAAAGGGTTCAAAACCTAGTAATCAATCATCCTAGAACAGATGATTAGTTTTCAAAGCGGTTTTGAAATTTATGTTCTTGTTGTGGTCGTCGCCTAAGGATAGGTGACGGTATTGTTTTATGACTAAACGCAAGTAAACTCGTGTTAGGGTCCTAAGAAAGTTATAGACTAGGTCAAAGCATTACTAATAACCTAATTCCCTATAACCATTGGCTCTGATACCATCTTTTCTGTCACACCCCGACCACGTAGAACATACAAAACGTGGCGGAAATGTCGGGGAGTGTTGTAACAGAATTAATTGTTTCAAATCCATGGCAATTGAAGTTTCGTTTTATTGATTAAAAGTGTTACAATGTCTTAACAAACAAGGAAATACAACATAATTAACTAGTCTTGTATCTTTTATTGTCACTAAAGCCCAAGTCTGCCTATGTGTATCTTGATCATCTTATGCAACAGTTCCTGAAAAACACATGTGAAAATAGGTACGTCAGCATAAAAATGCCTGTGAGATACATAGGTTTTGTGAAAATAGGTTTCATGACTTATGTTTGAGAAAATGTTTAGTCATGAACCTTGTTATTTGCTTTGTTTTGTAAATCATTTGAAAAACGATAAGATCAGATGATATGTATAAATAAGAGAATAATGTATGGTTAAATGAATAACCATTGTAAAATGAGTTTGTATAAGTTAAGTTGTTTGTAAAACAATGTATTGTAAAAAGCATGTTATTTGTATAAAATGTTATATGTATCAAACTGAAATGATTCAAATAACGCTACAATGTGTGATACCATACAAACACTTATATATAGGAAGTACCAGCGGCGTATCCACCATGCTTGTATCATATTACACACGCATCGTTACTTAATCACTTAATCAAACCAAACCACCAAAGTAATGTTTAACAATAGTAGAAATGTTTATGTATGGTCAAATACGGTTCACAGATACAAACGGTTCACAGATACAAACGGTTCACAGTTACAAATGATTACAACGGTTCACATAGTCAAATAGTTATAAACGGTTCAAAATGTAATATAATGTGTTCATATACTGGATGAGCATATGCAACAAAATGTAATGTAAAACAATGTACTAAGTATGCACACAATGTACATACATAGCATAAAAGGTAATGAAATCATGTACTATAATGTACTAACGAACATAGCAGGTATATGATGTGAAAAACGGGAAAGCATGAATGTAATAAGTAGGCACATGTGTTTCACCCCAAAACAGTTTGGAAAACAGTAAAAGAGGGGTCTATGTACTCACTTGAGATTGCTCAGAAGTCCTAGGATAACCACCAAGCAAAGCTAGAGATCACGGAATCAAACGGCACCTACTATAGGTAACTACATTATTAAACCGGACCTAAATCGGAAGATCGGGTAGCATTAGGGTTGGTAAACCAAACGAGTGTAGAGACTCGTGTCATTTGGTTTAACAAAGCCTACATACTAAATGAAACTTAACCTAAGTGTTTACGACCCATTACGACCCGTTTAGGTAGCTTATGCTACCTTAACGCGTCGTTCGCGTGAAACGCGTTCGGACCGCCTAACTAGTCCTATGACAAGTGTTATATGCCTATACATGTTACATAATCAGTTATGTGACAAAGGTTTAGGTTACATATGCTTAATTACCAATTATACATGAAAAGGGTATTCTGGTAATTTACCTAAGGCATATAAACTACCTATCATACAACTACTTAAACGATATGACCATAGGGTATAACCTCGGAAGGTTATGCCCTATACTAGGGTCACCTAATGTATTTGGTCGGATCCTAATGATCGACCAAACTGGGTCGGGTTCGAAGGTATAGGCGATTTATTAGATCGCCTACCCTACGACCCTTGACAACGTGGTAACCAGTGGACATAGTCCCAAGGGACTATGACCAACGTGATTACAATCACGTTGCGAAGTTCAAACGAACTTCGCATTGACCATAAGCTGGTCAACGCTGAAAGTCAAACAAAGTTTGACTTTCTGACTCTAAAAGCAATAAAATAAAGAAAAGAACGAAAGAATACTTACGAAGGGTCCCCGAATGCTAATCTCGATCCAAGAACTCAGGTATGAAACAATGGTTTCAACTTAGAGCTCTCAAATCCAGATTCTTGTGAGAAATGAGGTTGTGTGGGTTGGGTATTTATAGGAATACCCGAACCGTTAGGATCGTTTCATGGAAAACGTGCCATGAATCCAACCCGTACACTTGTCGGAACCTTATGGTGGCTAGAAATTGGTTCTTATCAGCTGACTAGACAATTTAGAATGTGTGGGTGAGGTTAAAACAGCTGCATTCTGATGTTAAAAACACTGCATCTGGTCTGATAGGCAGTCGCGTAGCGCGACGGGTAGGCCCTTAGGGCTCGCGCTACGCTAGCACCTCTCTGATTCAGAAATGTTTCAGAATTGGCAGAAATGGTCCCTGCACGTGTTTAAGGCCTTTTTCGATGCGTTTGAACCCCGTTAACCTCATTTTAAGGCTCTAAAATGAAGTTAAAGTATAGGGAACTCAAAACATGCTCAAAAATATGCCGGGTGTTGGTTCGTTTGGCCGTACGAACGCGATGTTCGCTTAATTACGACGGAATGCGCATAAGCGCGAAAAACGATCCAAATGACGTGACGAATGTATTTTTCTTATGCCGAACACTAAAATAAAATATTTTAGTGCTTACATAAATTTTTGGATGTCCGGATGTATTCAGAACGTAAGTTATGCGCGAAAATGCAAACTTGTGCACTTTTTGACACTTTTAGTCCCTGAATGACACAAAAGTTTATTTTAGCATACCGAACACCTCAAAGCCTATTTCTAAGCTATGTGAAGGATATTTATGGTATGTTTAACTTATGGTCATGCTCCGGAATGTCTGTTACAGTTCAAATTGGCATACTTTCGCAGTTTGTCAACTTTAGTCCCTGTAAGCGATTAAACTTTGATTTCACCACACCAAACCTTCCAAAACTTATATCTAAGTTATGTAAAGGTTATTTAAGGTATGTTAAGCCTATTTCACTATTCCGGAGTGTTCGTTGCATTAAACTGGTTATATTTACGCATCAGTGCGCGTATAACCTTCCAGAAAGCGATTTAGAGCTTGAAATCGAACAAGAATTGATATGTGTAAACGATACACATATTTTTACAAATCCCAAGTATGAAATACAATATTTCATTGGTTTGGCATTTGTTTGATGGTTGAAATGACACAGGTGTTACAAAGTTGGGTCAGGGTCAGATCTTTGAACTCAACAGAGTTTCTAGTCACAAATGCAATCGTGTCCCATTTATCAGGTAGTGATCTAAGAAACCTCCTATTTTGTGTTGATTTTGGAAATTCAACGTTAACAAGCCTTAGTTCACTGATGAGACAACTAAAACGTTCAAACTGTTGGGTCAATGATTCACCCTTAATGTGACAGAAGGTTTCATACTGTTGATTCAGAATTTCCCTATTGTTTTCAATGACTTCTTCTGTTCCCCCAAACTGTTCCTTCAATGCATCCTATAGCTCTTTGGCACTGTTACAATGTAACAGTCCAGCATAGATCTCATTGGGTAATGCAGATGCTATGATGCTAAATGCTTTGGCATCGAGTTCGAACTTTTGAAAATCAGTTTCAGTATAGTTTTCAGATGGTTTAGGTACGAACTTCTTTGCATCCTCAGCACTTGGCACCATAGGAACATGGGGACCAAAAACAACAGACCTCCAACATCCAGTGTTCTGTTGAGCAAGGATGTGACCCATCCTTCTCTGCCAGATGTTGTATTCATTACGTTTAAGCATGGGTGGTTTGAAAAGAGAGCCAATGTTATTTTTATCATCTTGTGATTGTGACATCATCCTGGTTGTTTTACAGGCACTGATTAATCAACTTTGATGGTGATTAAACCTTGCTCTGTTTTTCAACAAAACGAACAAACGATCAGTGTCAACTATTATGAGCTGAACTATTTATGTCAAAATGATTGTTAAATCAAATTTGACTGTCCAGGCTCTGATACCAATTGTTGGATCTGAGTTTGGTTTTGATTGTGTTTTTACGTTTGAATTAGATGAAGATGAATGAGTTGTGCAGTGGAATTAAGATGGAAACAAACTTTACTCACAATCAAACGAGAGTATTGCTTTGATCAAACATTTTTCACAAAGAACCGAAGGATTGAATTTATTTCAATTATGATTACAATGCAATGCTGAATACAAACTCCCCCTCAGCCAGAGCTCAGTGTTTGTTCGTGCAGGAAGAGAATTTTGCAAACAGCTAATAGAACAGTACAGAGCACTGTTCTATTTATAGGCACTAGCAAACCACTGAGCATCTAAGCTGACGTCACCATGAAAGTGACATCTAACCTCCTAACAAACTCTAACCTCTGATCAATACAAACACTGCTATGCTAACTACTGCTATTACATTTCATTACATAAAAGACATCTAAATAACTGTTGCATCCTTCCACTGCTGTGAACCCAGCAGTACTTGTCCGGATCAGCAGTGCTTGACTCAAGGCAGTAGATTGAACAGCAGAGCTTTAGTCTTTCATCAGGCCTTTACTTGATCAGCAGTTTGTAGGTCAGCAGTTTGCACGATCAGTAGATAGGAGGTCAGCAGATGTTGAAATCCCTTTAAGGGGAGAGACTTGTATATAACATCTGCTTATTCTGGATCCACTGCTCTGATCCAGTTTTGGCTTTAATTATATGTTCCTTTGATAGGGTTCAATCCCAACAATATCAAGACCAAATATGTATCTCAGGTCAGAGGATACTATGATATTCGCCTTTACTCAAATTTACTTATGATCAATCACAAATGATTCCAAGCAGTAATATTTGAGAGCGAGTCAGTCCAATATTTGTATCCCACAAATATCTATGAACTTTGGCAGCAACACTTTGCTCTATATTCATACTAAATGAATATCCACCAATCCAAGTTCATAATAGTCTTACATTCATATTTGTTCCTACAAGTATGATCAACTACGGACATTTAGAATAATTAACTTATTCATAGATTTAAACACGCTAAAATGAAATGTAACTCAAAATACCATTAAAGAGTTAAATTAACAATTGTTTCAATATCCAAATACAAAATAGATCAAATCCAATCACTAGAATATCGAAGTCCTAAGGCACATGTATGACCCTCATGTTTTGCCCGGTCAAGGAGCTTCGTGAGTGAATCCGCAATGTTTTGATCGGTGTGAACTTGGCGGATACATATCTTTCCTTTTTCAACTTCATCCCTTATGTAGTTGAATCTCCGCTCGATATGTCTAGTATTTTGGTGCGCACGAGGTTCCTTGATTTGAGCAATCGCACCCTCGTTATCACAAAAGATCTCTAGGGGGTCTTGAATGGTAGGGACCACCCCTAGGTCGGCTATGACTTTCTTCAACCATGCAGCTTCTTGGGTTGCCAATGAAGCGGCGATGTATTCTGATTCTGTAGTGGACAATGCTACCACGTCTTGTTTTGAGCTCTTCCAAGAGACTGCTCCTCCATTTAAAATGAAGATATACCCCGATTGCAATCGAGAATCACTTCGATCGGTTTGGAAACTCGCGTCCGTGTAACCCTTTACAACGAGTTTCTTCGCACCAGATCCATATATTAAAAACATATCCTTAGTCCTTCTAAGGTATTTTAATATACACTTAACAGCCTTCCAATGACTGTTACCTGGATTTTGCTGGTATCTACTCGTCATGCTCAAGGCGCATGAGACGTCCGGTCTAGTGCATATCATTGCATACATGATGGATCCTATAGCTGACGCATATGGGATTCTTTTCATTTTCTCTTGCTCATCCTTTGATCTTGGACATTGAGATGTATTCAATATTGTCCCCTTTTGAATAGGTACGAAACCTCTCTTAGAGTTTTCCATCTGGAACCTATTCAAGACTTTGTCAATGTATGCACTTTGGTTTAAACCTATCAAGCGCCTTGATCTATCCCTATAGATTTTTATTCCCAAAATGTTGGCGATTTCACCAAGATCTTTATGGAAAAACAACTTCCAAGCCAGGTTTTTACACCTTCCATGGTTGGAATGTCATTCCCAAATAGTAGAATGTCATCGACATAGAGTACTAAGAAAGTGATGATGCTCCCACTAGCTTTCTTATACACACAAGCTTCATCACCGTTCTTGATGAACCCAAAATTCTTAATTTCTTCATCAAAACGGTGATTCCAACTTCTCGATGCTTGTTTCAAGCCATAGATTGATTTCTTTAACTTGCATACTTTGTCAGGATGTTTTGGATTGACAAAACCTTCAGGCTGAACCATATAGACATCTTCATCAAGATATCCATTAAGAAAAGCCATTTTGACATCCAATTGCCAGATCTCATAGTCATAATATGCAGCTATGGAAAATAATATCCTGATTGACTTTAGCATCGCCACAGGCGAGAAGGTCTCATCATAATCAATCCCTTGAGTTTGAGTGAAACCTTTTGCTACAAGTCTTGCTTTATAAGTATCCAAGTTACCATGCATATCTGTTTTCTTCTTGAAAACCCACTTACTACCAACTACTTTAGAGTTAAGTGGTGGCACAACCAACTCCCAAACTTGGTTTTTATACATGGATTGCATCTCTATGTTCATGGCTTCAAGCCATTTGTCACAATCGGATTTTGACATTGCATCATGGTATGTGGTTGGTTCATCTGAATCTACTACGTAGCATCCATCCATGAAAAATCCATATCTTGCAGGTGGACTACTAATTCTACCAGATCTGCGAACATTTTGTGCGTTCTGATCAACCTCTTGATCGTTTTCAACAACCTCTTGTTGAGTGCTAGTATCAACCAAACGTGTATCATCTTGTGGTTCTTGATCCTCCACAAGTTCCACTGTTCTACCACTAGTTCTTTCCATAAGGAACTTAGCTTCTAAGAACTTACCCTTTCGAGCAACAAATACCTTTTGCTCGGTTGGGTCGTAGAAATAATATCCTATATCATCTTTAGGATATCCTACAAAGATACACTTAGTAGATCGGACTTTCAATTTATTTGGGGTGTATTGCTTAACATAAGCTTCACAACCCCAAACCCTTAAGAATGATAATGATGGAGGGTTTCCATGCCATATTTCAAAAGGTGTCTTTTCCACTTTCTTGGTTGGGGCCATATTTAGTATGCGAACTGCGAAGAGCAAAGTGTAACCCCAAAACGATAGAGGTAATGTGCTTCTAGCCATCATAGATCGAACCATATCTAATAGAGTTCGATTTCTCCTTTCGGACACACCATTGTGTTGTGGTGTTCCTGGTGGAGTAAGTTGTGAGATAATCCCACAACTCCTAAGATGATCTTGAAAAGCACCACTAAGGTATTCACCTCCTCTATCGGTGCGAAGGACTTTGATTGTTTTCTTGAGTTGATTTTCTACTTCACTTTTGAAGTCTTTGAACATTTCAAATGCTTCATCCTTGTGTCTTAGTAAGTACACATAACCATAACGACTATAGTCGTTGGTAAAGGTAATGAAGTATCTTTCACCATTCCTAGTCATCGGCTTAAAAGGACCACATACATCTGAATGTATGATACCTAGTAAGTCTTTAGCCCTTTCAAAAGCTCCACTAAAGGGTGTCTTGGTCATTTTGCCTTGTAAACAAGATTCGCATACATCAAATGAATTATCTTCATTTGTATTCAAAAGACCATTTTTCTGAAGTGTATGCATGCGATTCTTGCTTATATGTCCAAGGCGACAATGCCAAAGATAGGAATCACTCAAATCCATTTTGAGTTTCTTGTTGGTTACTTGGTACATTGAGTTATCATATGATGTGTTGTCTTGATCTAATTCATAAATACCATTTAAAGGCATAGCCTTAAAGTAAAACACATCATGCATAGAAACATAAATGTCATGGTTAACAAATTCCAAATTAAAACCACGTTGTCTTAAAAGGGAAACAGAAATTATGTTCCTAGTCAAACTAGGAGCATATAAAACATTCTTCAAAATCACTTTCAAGCCACTTGGAAGCTTTAAAACGTAGTCTCCCTGAGCCTCGACTTCAACTTTTGCTCCGTTGCCCATGAAGAGACTAGCGTCTCCCTTCTTATAATGTCTATTTCTTTTTAACCCCTGCAACAAATTGCAAATATGAGTTCCATATCCGGATATAGTACCCATGTGTTAGAAGAAATAACATTAAGCTCAACATGTATCATAAAGATAGTACCTGAGGTTTGCCCTGCATCCCTCTTGTTTTTCAACTCGTTGAGATAGGTTGGACAATTTCTCTTCCAGTGTCCTATCTCACCACATCCAAAACCTGGATCATTCGTAGCAACCTTTTGCTTCTTCTCTTTTGGTTTGGCAGGTTCTGTTTTAGCTTTTCCCTTTCCTTTTCCCTTGACGTGTCCCTTTCTTTTAGCATAGTTTGCTTTAGAGTCGGGGTGGGGCCTCTTCTTATTGCCTCCTTCATTGATCGCTAGGATGGGTAAAGCCTTTTTGTCCATTCCTGCTTCGGCCGTCTTGAGCATTGCATGAAGTTCACAAATGCTCTTGTCCCATCCATTCATCTTGTAATTCATTATAAAGCGTTCAAATTTCTTTGTTAAAGAGTTGAGGATCAAATCGGTAGCCAACTCTTTAGAGACGGGACAATTTAGTCTTTCGAGGCGATCAATGTGGCTTTTCATCTTGAGATCATAAGATGATACTGTCACACCCCGACCACGTAGAACATACAAAACGTGGCGGAAATGTCGAGGAGTGTTGTAACAGAATTAATGTTTCAAATCCATGGCAATTGAAGTTTCGTTTTATTAATCAAAAGTGTTACAATGTCTTAATAAACAAAGAAGTACAACATAATTAACTAGTCTTGTCTCGTTTTAAGTCACTAAGGCACAGGTCCGCCTAAGTATGTCTTGATAAGTCCTATGCTTCATCTCCTGAAAACACATGTGAAAATAGGTACGTCAGCATAAAAATGCCGGTGAGATACATAGGTTTTGTGAAAATAGAATTCATGACTTATGTTGGAGAAAATGTTTAGTCATGAACCTTGTAATTTGCTTTGTCTTGTAAATCATTTGAAAAACAATAAGTTCAGATGATATGTATAAATAAGTGAAATAATGTATGGTTAAATGAATAACCATTTAAGATGAGTTTGTATAAGATAAGTTGTTTGTAAAACAATGTCTTGTGAAAAGTATGTTATTTGTATAAAATGTTCTATGTATCAAACTGAAATGATTCAAATAACGCTACGACATGTAATACCATACAAACACTTATATATAGGAAGTACCAGCGGCGTATCCACCATGTTTGTATCATATTACACACGCATCGTTACTTAATCACTTAATCAAACCAAACCACCAATATAGAATGTCTATGTTTAACAATTGAAGAAATGTTTATGTATGGTAAGTAATGTAAAGTTAAACGAATAACCTTATAGTAGCATATAAAAAGTATACTTTGGATTTGTAAGTAGCATATTAAACTATGTTTTTGGTTTAGTAAGTAACATATCAAAATATGCTTTGGATGTGATAAATAACATATTAAACTATGTTTTTGGTTTAGTAAGTAACATATCAAAATATGCTTTGGATGTGATAAATAACATATTAAACTATGTTTTTGGTTTAGTAAGTAACATATCAAAATATGCTTTGGATGATTAATAAAATAAATATGTTGGTTTTGAACAATACCACACATGAGAGTATATCAAACTATACTTTAATAGTGTGATTTAAGAATTCATTCAGACCTGGTGCATCAAAATACACCTTTGAGACTATAAGGATACCACAAAGGCAATCCCTATTTGGATGGAGCAACAAATTGGTTTCAGACATTCCATGCCAACAGGAATGGGGTGTCAAATCCTATAGCGCTATATCATACTAACAATCGGTCTGGTGAACAAAATAAGTACAATTCAACCATTTATTTTATGTTTTTAGAGAAATCAGTGTTTAAACCCATAGATAGTCATTTAGTTTGTCAAAAGATAAGTAATAACTTGTATGATCAAATGTCAAAATGTAAGTATGTGATGAAATCAGTTGTACTAAGCAATGCACACAATGGGCACACGTAGCATGAAATGTAATGTAAAATGATGTACCAAGTATGCTAAGTTAACATACGAAGCAGAAAAGTCATGTAAATCAATGTACTAATAGTGTACTAATGAACATAACCAGTATATGATGTGAAAACAGGAAAGCATGAAAGTAACAAGTAGGCACATGTGTTTCACCCCAAAACAGTTTGGAAAACAGTAAAAGAGGGGTCTATGTACTCACTTGAGATTGCTCAGAAGTCCTAGGATAACCACCAAGCAAAGCTAGAGATCGCGGAATATCAAACGGCACCTAATATAGGTAACTACATTAATAAACCGGACCTAAATCGGAAGACTGGGTAGCATGAGGGTTTGTAAACCAAATGAGTGTAGGAACTCATGTGATATGGTTAATCAAAGCCTACATACTAAATGAAACTTAACCTAAGTGTCTACGACCCATTACGACCCGTTTAGGTAGCTTATGCTACTTTAACGCGTCGTTCGCGTGAAACGCGTTCGGATCGCCTAACTAGTCCTATGACAAGTGTTATATGCCTAAACATGTTACAAAATCAGTTATGTGACAAAGTTTAGGTTACATATGCTTAATTACCAATTATACATGAAAAGGGTATTCTGGTAATTTACCTAAGGCATATAAACTACCTATCATACAACTACTTAAACGATGTGACCATAGGGTATAACCTCGGAAGGTTATTCCCTACACTATGGTCACCTAATGTATTTGGTCGGATCCTAATGATCGACCAAACTGGGTCGGGTTCGAAGGTATAAGCGATTTATTAGATCGCTTACCCTACGACCCTAGACAACGTGGTAATCAGTAGGCATAGTCCCAAGGGACTATAACCAACGTGATTACACTCACGTTGCGAAGTTCAAACGAACTTCGCATTGACCATTACTGGTCAATGCTGAAAGTCAAACAAAGTTTGACTTTCTGACTCGAAAAGCAGTAAAAATAAGGAAAAGAACGAAGGAATACTTACGAAGGGTCCCCGAATGCTAATCCCGATCCAAGAACTCAGGTATGAAACAATGGTTTCAACTTAGAGCTCTCAAATCAGAATTCTTGTGCAAAATGAGGTTGTGTGGGTTGGGTATTTATAGGAATACCCGAACCGTTAGGATCGTTCCATGGAAAACGTGCCATGAATCCAACCCGTACACTTGTCGGAACCTTATGGTGGCTGGAAATCCATCCTTATCAGATGACTAGATAATTAGGAATGTGTGGTTGTGGTTAATCCAGCTGAAAACAGGCTGTTAAGTACATTGCATCTGGTCTGCAGACCCCTAGCGCACCGCTACGCTAAAAGTGTAGCGCACCGCTAGGCTTAAGTTTGGCAGATTTACACTTTTGGTCCCTGTCATGCATTCAGCCCATTTTCGATACGTTTAAGGCCCGTTAACCCCATTTCAAAGCTCTAAAATGAAGTTAAAGTATAGGGAACTTAAAATGTGTTCAAAAATATCTCGGATGTCGGTTCGTTTGGCCGTACGAACGCGATGTTCGCTTAATTACGACGGAATGCGCACAAGCGCGAAAAACGATCCAAATGACGCGACGAATGGATTTTTCTTAAGGCGAACCATAAAATATAATGTAGTCATGCTTACATAAATTTTTGGATGTCCGGATGTATTCAGAACGTAAGTTATGCGCGAAAATGCAAACTTGTGCACTTTTTGACACTTTTAGTCCCTGAATGACCCAAAAGTTTATTTTAGCACACCGAACACCTCAAAGCCTATTTTTAAGATATATAAAGGATATTTATGGTATGTTTAACTTATGGCCATGTTCCGGAATGTCTGTTACAGCTCAAATTGGCATACTTTCGCAGTTTGTCAACTTTAGTCCCTGTAAGCGATTTAACTTGATTTTGCCATACCAAAGCCTTCAAAACTTATTTCTAAGTTATGTAAAGGTTATTTAAGGTATGTTAAGTCTATTTCACTATTCCAGAGTGTTTGTTGCATTAAACTGGTTATATTTACGCACCAGTGCGTGTATAACCTTCCAGAAAGTGATTTAGAGCTTGAAATTGAACTAGAGTTGATATGTGCAAATGATACACATATATTTAACAAATCCCAAGTATGAAATACAATATTTCATTGGTTTGGCATTTGTCTGATGGTTGAAGTGACACAGGTGTTACAGTCTCCCCTACTTTAGGAAATTTCGTCCCGAAATTTAATTTTAGAGGAAACTTGTGAAGACAGCTGTGACGATTTCGCCTTCTAATAGATCCTTTAAACCCTTAAGTAAAACTCTGGGCCATGTTAGGAATTTTAGCGAATTTGTTAACCATCAAAGTGAATTCCTTGCAGTAGTAAAACATGGAATTTTGAACTACGAACAGAAGAACGTTTCTTATGAAGACTTATCATAGGAAACTTGGTGTGTGATTGAGATCAGAATTGAGAATAAATGACATTGGTCGAGGTCCAAGACTTCTCCCGTATCATTATTCTTGTCACTATAGGTCTTAACACATGACAAAGCTTCCTGTGGTTTCTATGCACTGAATTCCATAATTATGTAGGCCTCCATAATTACGTAATTCCTTGCCCAGTCCGCACAGTTCATTTCATAATGCGTAGAGGAAAAAAAATCAATTGAATAAACATGAAGCGACCTGACTAGACCACCAAAGGGTCCTTTTAATTTGACCAATGAACGAGCCTTTTAATTAGATCAACGCATGATCTTCTTAACTAGACCGTCGCACAATCTCGTTAAATAGACCACTTAAGGGATCTTATAAATTATATCATCACATGATATTTCTAATCAGATTTTCAAAATCAATCTGTTTGACCAGACCATGCAAGAGGTCCAATTTATAGAATAGTACTTTAAAACCCAAAGGACTTGACTACTACGTAGAAGTCCATTAAGGATTTAAGATAGTATCTTTGGATATCCTTCTATGAATCCCTCATATAAGATATGGAAGATTCTACGAGGATTTGGATGGGTCACAAACAACCACAAAACATAGAAGAAAACACATAAGCACATAATTAGTTAACTTGATTCTTTAATTCGTTCTCTTTAGGTATAGATAATTAAAGCACACTAGGAATCCAATCCATGGATTTCATTTGGCACTTTAATCTTTTCAAGAATCTATCTTTTGAAGATAGAAGGATTCTTAGTAAGAGTTTGGCTTTGTTTCTTAAAAGAAATAAGTGTTTAAGGTTCTAGGGGAGATCACAAGTGATCATAAAATGACAGAACCACACGAGTAGTTTGTATTTGGGTTGACATCATAAGGTTGTATCAAACATTCACACAATCGTATCAGTTTTTGCAAAAATAAAAACGACGAATTTTTATTTATATAACAACTGACTTGTCTTTAAACGTCAAAGATTACAACCAAGGGAAATAACAAAACACTAGTTGTTTACTGCTGCATCATTGTTTCCGTCTGCCTTATTGATGTTAAATGCTCATCCACGCGCTGGAGGTGCGTTAACAAGTCTTGGGCAATTGTTCCTGTAGTGGGTAAGGTCACCACAGTTATAACATGACCCCGGAGGGAACCGTGCTTGAACAGCAACAGGGTTTGCAGCAGCTTGATTTGCAAAACGACAAACATTGATCAAATGTCCCAACCGCCCACAGTGGGTACATTTGTGACACTGTTCTTGCGCTAGATGATGACGGTTGCATTTGTTGCACAAAGGTGCGGTACCAACATAGTTTTGCCTTTTGCGAGGTTGTGCTGGTTGGTTTAGTGCAACCTGTTTGTCTTGAGCAGATACAGCGCAGTTTTGAGAGGCTTTGCGCTTCTTCTTCTTGGATACCTCAGCATGTTCTTCCTTTGGTTCCACTTGAGCAGTCTTGTCGGATGGTCTTGGGTCACCCTTCCGAAACAGCTTGGATCATAACGTACTAGCCACATCAATCTACTATGTGTCTTGGGCATACAGACTCCAACACATTAATGACCTTCTCACCAACTTTCACATGGATGGTGCAAAGGATGTTGTCACTCCTCTAAGTTCATCTGAACCACTCTACCCGGATGATGGTTCTTCTCGCATTGATCCAACCTCTTATAGAAAAATTATTGGCTCCCTTCAATACCTTGCATTCACTAGACCGGATGTTTTCTTTGCGGTTAACTACTTGTCTCAATGCATGCATGCACCTACGACTAAACACATGCAAGCATTAAATCGAGTCATGCGATATTTAAATGGTACCATCCATTATGGCTTATTTCTAAATCGAAGACAACCAATATCCATAACGGCCTTTACCGACTCCGATTGGGGAGGCATTAATGATAGGGGACGGTCCACCTCGGCCTATCTCATATATCTTGGGTCAAACATTGTCTTTTGGAAGTCAACTAGACAAAAAACAGTCTCGAGGTCCTCCACAGTAGCCGAATATAAGGCTTTAACAAATGCCGCAGCCGAAGTCACATGGGTAGAAAATCTTCTACAAGAGCTTCAAATCAAACCTGCTTCACCACCAAAACTTTACTGTGACAACATGGGAGCCACATACCTTTGCGCCAATCCGGTGTATCACTCAAGAATGAAGCATGTGGCACTCGATTATCACTTTGTTCGGGAAAAGGTAGCGGCTGGCTAACTAAAGGTCTATCATATTAACTTCGAAGATCAACTCGCGGATACTCTCACCAAACCGCTTGCTAGACGGCTTTTTATCAAATTTCGGTCCAAGATTGGAGTGTGACACCTGTGTCACTTCAACCATCAAAAAAATACCAAACCAATGAAATATTGTATTTCATACTTGGGATTTATAAAAATATGTGTATCATTTGCACATATCAATTCTTGTTCGATTTCAAGCTTTAAATAGTTTTCTGGAAGGTTATACGCGCACTGATGCGTAAATATAACCAGTTTAATGCAACGAACACTCTGTAATAGTGAAATAGGCTTAACATACCTTAAATAACCCTTACATAACTTAGAAATAAGTTTTGGAAGGTTTGGTGTGGCGAAATCAAGTTTATTCGCTTACAGGGACTAATTTCGACAAACTGTGAAAGTATGCCGAATTGTACTGTAACGAACATTCCGGAACTTGATCATAAGTTAAACATACCCTAAATATCCTTTACATAGCTTAGAAATAGGCTTTGAGGGGTTCGGTATGCTAAAATAAACTTTTTGGTCATTCAGGGACTAAAAGCGTAAAAAAGTGCATAAGTTTGCATTTTCGCGCATATCTTACGTTCTGAATACATCCGGACATCCAAAACTTTATGTAATCATTAAAATATTTTATTTTAGTGATTGGCATGATAAAATTCCATTCGTCGCGTAATTTGGATCGTTCTTCGCATTCGTTCGTGTTTCGTCGTAATTAACCGAACAACGCAACCGTATGACCAAACGAACCGACATCCGAGATATTTTTGAGCATGTTTCATGTGCCCTATACTTTAACTTCATCTTAGAGCCTTGAAATGTGATTAACAAGGCTTAAACGTGTCAAAAATGCATCAAAAACCATGTTTTGCACATTCAGGGACCAAAATTGACATTCTGTCATAGTTATCTTAGGAAGGGACCAAAATGAAAAATCTAAATTCCATCTTGTTCCAGCTGTTCCCCTCCTTTTCACATGGTTTTAATGAAACTATGGGCTCCCATGGTTTCACAAAACCAAGGGCACATGTGTACGGATGAGATCAAAGCTCGTTTTACGAGGAACGATCTTAACGGTCCTAAGAAATCTATAAATACCCCCCCCCCCTCCCATTCATTTGTTGCAACCCACATTGATCTGATTTCATCTCTCTAAGTTGAAGTATTTACTTCATACCTGAGAGTAATCGGATCAAAACTTCCGTTCTTGGACCCGTTGTAAGTATTCTTTCGTTCTTTTACGTTTTTAGCTTAAAAGTCAAACTTTGTTTGACTTTCTGCATTGACCAGTTTATGGTCAACGCGAAGTTCGTTTGAACTTCATAACGTGAGCGTAATCACAATGGTTATAGTCCCTAGTGACTATACCTACTGATTACCACGTTATCTAGGTTTAGTGACGAGTCATAGTTTCGGCCAAAATGCGTATTCTCGCGTATTTTGTAACCAAACTACTTTTAGGTATCAAAACCGTTTGTTTTGATACCAAACCTGTTTTCTAACTTAAACTAAACATGTTTTAGCATGTTTAGCTCGTCACTTTAGGTTTAATGCTTATGTAGAGTCGTAAGTTAGGCGGTCTAAACAACCGCTTAGACTTTCGAACTAGACCCGTTTGGTCGATCATTAGGATCCGACCAAACATGTTTAGTGACCATATTTATATAGGAAATAACCTTCCGAGGTTATACCTTATGGTCACTTCGTTTAGTTAGTCGTATGATAGGTAGTTTATATGCCTTAGGAAAAATATCAAAATACCCTTTTTACGCATAAATTCATTTTAAGCATATGTAACCTAAATTTTGACATCTAAACTGATTAGGTAACATTATTAGACATGTTAAGGCATATATTACTTGTCATAGGACTAGTTAGGCGGTCCGAACGCCTTTTACGCAAACGATGCATTAAAGTAGCGTAAGCTACCTAAACGGGTCGTAATGGGTCGTAAGCACTCAGGTTAGGTTTCATTTTAGTATGTAGGCCTTGTTACACCATTTCACATGAGATCCCACTCTCATTTGGTTTACGAGACCTCATCCTATCCGATCTCCCGATTTAGGTCCGGTTTATTTTTGTAGTTACCTATATTAGGTGTCGTTTGATTCCGTGCTCCCTCTAGCTTGCTTGGTAGTTGTTCAAGACTTCTAAGCACTCTCAAGTGAGTACATAGTCCCCTCTTTTACTATTTTCAAATGTTTTGGGGTGAAGCATGTGTACCTATTTGTTATGTTCTTGTTTTCAAAAGTATAATTGATTATACATATTAGTACTTATCTTTTTACAAACTGAATGATTATTTATGGTTTAAACTCTGATTTTTCAAAGATTATAAAATTAATCGTTGGATAGTACTTTTTTTTGTTCACCAGACCGGTTGGTAGTATGATATAGCGCTATAGGATTTGACACCCCATTCCTGTTGTCATGGAATGTCATTCCTGTTGTCATGGAATGTCTGAAACCAATTTATTTTTCTCCATCCAAATAGGGATTGCCTTTGTGGTATTCCTATAGTCTCAAAGGTGTATTTTGATGCACTAGGTCTGAATGAATTCTTAAATCACATTATTTTTGTATATTTTGATATGCTCTCATGTGTGATATTGTACAAAACAACATATATTTTATTTACCAAAAACATAGTTTAATATGTTATTTTCAAAACCAAAGCATAGTTTAATATGTTATTTATAAAACCAAAGTATACTTTTAATATACTACTGAAAACTATTATTTTAACAACTAAAGTATATTTAATATAATATCTGTTTAACTATTTTGGAACTGAAATATATTTTAATATATTATTTATTCGACTTTCTTAAAAACCAAAGTATATTTTTATATATACTATAAACTTTTTTATCAAAATATTGTTTTTCAAGCAATATATTTTATACAAACTCATTTTACTTAATTATTTAATTTCCTATGTATTATTATTTTATATTATTTGATTTCTTATAAATTTTAGTATGATTTATAAAAGAAAACATTTTACAAGGATCATGACTACTTTTATTAAAACATTTTTTTTTAAACTTATAAGTCATGAATCCTAAATCAATAAAACCTATGTATCTCACAGGCATTTTTATGCTGACGTACCTATTTTTACACATGTTTCAGGTGCTGTTATGTGATGATTCTTGGTGCATGTTATACATAGGATGGACTCGTGCCTTAGCGACTTTAAAACTTGATAGATAATAGTTGTATTTATCTGATTTGTAGTAAAACAATGAGTTCAATAATTCAATAAAACGAAATTATTTATTCCATGGTTATGAAACAATAATTCTGTTACGACACTCCCCGACGTGTCTGCCACGTTTTGTTGTTTTACGTGGTCGGGGTGTGACAGAAAAGTCTCCAATGGAGCCTCCATCTTGCGGGGGCGTGTCAAGGATACTGACTCTACACCAAATCATCAAGATTCTACATCACATAATTCTCTCAATCACAATAATACCCTACCTTAATTAATGTCAAAGATTGTAGCTTTAGGGCTGTAATTCCTCCTGTAATATCTCCTCTGTACAACTATATATTGGCTCATTCTCTTCTTGTAAATCACACAGAATTAATATACATTACAGTTCAATACGAACCACGTGTCGGCTTTAATTAGGGAGTGATGAGGGAGTCTAGAGCAATCTTGGATGCTAGCAGTTGAAGAATGTTGACACCTAAAGAAGCAAAATTTGGATAGCTTTGTTGCCCTACTTGAACCAGAAGTCTTTTATTTTGAACTTAATAAGGGCAAAGCCAATGTTGGATAGATCAATAATCATATTGATGTATAGATCTTGACAATCGTCAAATCTGTGTATACTATTATAGAATAGCTTCCATTTTTATTATTTTAACGGGTAACAGCCTAGTATGATGCTAGACACCACATCACCAATAAAAAGTAACACAAATCAGGTCCCCATTAAAAAAAATACTTAAAACAAAATACAAATCTGGTTCAGCCACCAGTGTGGTTTGCCGGTTCCAGCGCTCTGGACGGTATCCGGTTGGTTCAAATAGACTCAACCGGACCGACTATGTGGCCGAGTCTGAAAACAGCGTACAATATAAAAAAAATTCTGACTACCTTGTTCGACTTCGAATGTGTAACCATTCGAGCCACGCCCATTGATGACAAGTCCATAAGAGGAAGAAATGCTTTCAGACATGCTCTATGTGTGTCTTGGTCTCTACAGATTCCAAACAAATTTTTACATGCTTAGACTTTCCAAGTCAAACTCACTATTTTCAATTTTAAATTAGTCCTACAAATATCCAAAACATTTGATCCATAACTTTCAGTTTTACACAAATGCACATAATAAAATCCATATGCTAAATTCATTTAAGGACATTAATTTATGTTTTGATTTGAAAACGTAATATGAAAGGTTGACCACAAAGGTCAGCGCATAAGTTTTTCACTTTTGAGCTAACCTGGTGGCCTTTTTTTTTACCAATTACCAGCAACAACAGTTTGATCTCTGGCAGGGAAAGGAAAGAGGACCGGATCCAAGGGCGGCTGTAGATTTCGTGCTGCTATAGCCTCTGGCGGCCTTTTGAAGGCCAAGTGACAGGAAGTAGAAGAAGCTACCAATCTGATCCTTCGCTTGAAGCATGTATGTAAAATTGTTGCCCAGTGGGGTCGGGCAAGTTGTACCATAAGTACCATCCTGCATTGAGTTTCTTCCGTGTTGTGACCCATTCCTGAAAATAACAATGTTAAGGATAGGTTATTTATTTTTAAAACGACTAACTCACACATCTTCTAGATCTACACCAATGTACCCTTTGATACTCTGAGGCTACAAGCCCTTTAGTGGGTTGTGTTATGTATTCATGGATTCTACATTCTTGATAAGAAAATTAAGTCTTGGTTATGAGTTGGTGTCTTGGTGACTTGTACATTCTTAGTACACTTGATGGGAAAGTTATGGTCCTTAGTCATGTATGGTGACCTGTACATTCCTAAATTATAACATGACACCTAGGAAAACACAATGTCACAAACATTCCTAAATATATATTTCACTATTTATCATTTACCTAAAAATATCACTTGAACCCCTTGGTCAGAACCATAGATAACTGCTCAGCCATTGCTTAAATCCCTTTATCGAAACCCTAGGTCACTGCTCCGCTGTCTCTGATGTCAACAACCATGAAGACCCAAAAGAAATTGATATTTTTTCCAAAGCAGCCACCCCAGTTCATTTTTATGATGGTCGGTGGTGGTGAGCTGAGTTCGATAAATCAGCCGAGACCACCCATTTATAATCAAAAGAAACAACGGAATCCATAACGGTGCTTTAAACTCCTACAATATAAATTAACACAATCCATGTACAACAATAAATTAATCGAGTTCTATTTCAGCAATAATCCTTCTCCGCTATGCCATGTATACCAAGATACCAGTCAATTCTTAAGTTAAAACTTTAACTAAACCTACATATGCATCCTAAATTTAACATAAGCATAATGCAAAATGACGTTCCAAATTTCCATAAATAAAAAATTACAGATCTGTGAAGCCAAAGTGCATAATAATAATAATGTCCATAAATTAAAGAAAAAATTTCGTACATTAGCTGCAAAATCAATCGTGGTCCAAGAAATAGCATACAAACAAATGGAAACAACAAAGTAGCATAGAAAACAATTAACTAAAAGTTAAAACCTAAGAGTATATGAAGGATTTGAAAAGGAAAACAATATGAAAGCTTTAATCTTGGAAGATGAACATGGGTTATTTAAGTAATTATGTATTACTACCCGAAGAAGATCCGTTTACCGGGTGTGATTGAATAGGAAGAGACGACGGTGGTGATGGAGGTGGAGGTTTATAAGTCTAAAAGCCTAAAAAGGTTACACTCCAGAAATTAGAACATCACTTTCTAAATACTCATAATATTTTTGTTTACATTGCAAAACTCCAAAGCTAAACACCAAAGAAAACAGAATAATAGGGGTGAAGACAGACGCACCCACAATCCCAAACCATTTACACCTCCTCAAGGTATCAATTTCATTCTCCATTTCGACTTCTCGCCGACATCAATGGCCACTCAACTTCCAAAACAGAGTAAACCAAGACTCACATCACACCCACAACACAAACCCCAGGTAGTTCCATACAGATAACAGCGCATCATCCTCGCCGAATACAAACAAAAATAGAAAGTAATAATAGAATATAGAAGCAAGTATACATACCCGTTAAACACCACCACCAAAGAAGATGTCGACAAAATCACCCTCATCGCCGTATCGTCGGTTACAGACGGTCGCCGGGTAGTTTATTTGGTGGCCGGCGATTATCTCCAGACCCCCTCTCTCATTAACCCTAGATTTAACCCTCTATTTCTGAATGTGAAAAGTAAAAAGGAAGAAATAATCCAGGACACGTAGCAAAAGGGCAACTCAAAATAACAGGTCTAAACTTGAAGTAATGACTCAGCTATCTAATATCACTATACCAGCAATGGAAGCAAACGTACAACTTAAAAGAGCAGAAAACTCCTTTTTTTGCAAATGGTACAACTATCATAAGCCTAAGTGTGTTACACATATATATAATATATAAGAGTGGGAGTTGGCTACAAAGTCCATTTTTCCTACAAAGTGTAAAAAGTCATAAAACACCATAATGTCAACCATAAAACACAATCAAAACCCACAAATAACAATGTGAAGATTACTAAAACGCCATACTTGTGGGTTTTGTGTTGTGTTTTGGATGATAAGGCTTTGATTATCAAATGACTAACATTAGTGTGTTTTATGTTGATTATCATGTTGTGTTTTATATTCATAGTTCTACGATGGTGTGTTTGAAGTTTTTATGGACCGTTAGGGTTTGGGTATTGTGTTTTAGTGATCTTCACTCTGTTATTTGTGGGTTTTGAGTGTGTTTTATGGTTGAAATTGCGGTGTTTTATGACTTTGTACACTTTGTAGGAAAAATGGACTTTGTAGCCGAACCTCACCCATATATATAATATAATAACATATGCTTTATCCTCAAAAATAAAATAAATAAATAAAATCCCGCACCCACATTTTCATCCACTTCTTGGTAACCGGCGGCCCCTCAAAACTGTCTCCCTTCCCACGTTCTTCCGGCCGACTCTCTGGCGACATTATGAAGAAGATGAACAGTTCCCCACGGCAGCTTCCGGAAATTATGCAAAGTAAATGCGGATTTCGGAATGAAGTTTCATGATTCAAGTTGGATTCGATGGGTTGGGTGGGTGGATGCCGATTGCATAGGGTGAAAGTGAGAAGGGGAGACCGTGGGGTTTTATGTATGTATTTGCAGGTGATTTTGAAACCCACTGGTTACTTTCAGGTTTACCTCCAGTCTATCTTTTCTTCTTTTCCCCAATTCTTTATTCTTTGTGGTTTATACACATAAGAGTGCTCATGAGCCTAGCCGAGCTAGGGCAAGCTCGGGCTCGGCTCGATTATAAACCGAGGCTCGGCTCGAATTTGAAACCGAGCTGAAAATCTAAGCTCGGGCTTGGTTTGGCTCGATTTTAAAAATAAAAATTAATACATTTATTCAAAATAAGTTCAACATGATACATTACAATCCAAAATCACGTTCAACAACGCAAAATAAGTTTTATATTTTAAGTAAATACAATATTAGTTCACTACCACGACAATCAACCTTTAAATATGTTATGGATATGAAACTACAAGCCTAAATACATGTAAATAATAATCACTTTTTTGTAATATATTATATGTATATAAAAATAAAATATATTATAAGTAAAATAATTCGAGCTAAGCCGAGCCGAGCTACCAAGCGAGCTAAACCGAGCCAATTTGGCTCGTCACGAGCCGAGCCGAGCTAGGCTCACTTTCTAACCGAGCCATATCGAGCGAGCTTTTTCCAAGCTAAATTCGAGCGAGCTCCGAGCCGCGAGCTTTTTGGACAGCAGTAATGGGTGTGAATCTGTACTTGGTAATTCACATTTTTTGAAGGGGATAAATAAGAAGATGACTTCATTGTAAAAATGAGTCATTTACACATGAAATTGATGATGATGATGATGATGATAAAGAAGAAATGTCACTTTTTTCTTCCACTTCAGATGATATTGGAGCAGGAAAAAACAGGATTATAGTATAAAAGTTATTTATAACCAACATTTCTGTTGATATTGGAACAGGAAAATACATAAAGTTATTTATAACCAACATTTCTTTTGATATTGGAACAGGAAAATACATAAAGTTATATATAACCAACATTTCTGTTGGTATTGGAATAGGAAAATACATTGAAGAAATTGCATAAAAATGTGACCACTTATCTTGGCCCCGAGAGAAGAGATGACGGCAATAATGTGAAATCTTTCTTGTCTCCAACTGCTGGTTCCTGGATTCTGGGATCTGTGAAGTTGTAATCCAAGTTCGGTTCGACATTCATTCCTCCTTCTAACACCTTAACCACCGTTGACATTGAAGGCCTTTTCTTATAGTTTGTTTGTAAACACCATGCAGCCAGTTTCATCATCTCCAGGACTTCAGTTTTGTGTACCTGCATATCTTCACTGTGTTCGTCAACCATATCCAACAATGTTCCTTGCTCCCAGCATTTCTGAAATACCGAGACCAAGTGCCAGCTATCTTCCGGCTGAGATCTGTCGAAAACTTTTCTTCCACATAAGATCTCCAAAAGAACGATCCCAAAGCTGTAAACATCCACCTTTTCTGTGATAATTGAGCTCCACCATTCTGGAGCGATATATCCAGGTGTTCCTTTTATGGTAGTCATCACTTCAGCTTGAGTTTTATCAATGAGCTTAGATAACCCAAAATCGGATACTTTGGCGTTGAAATCGTTGTCTAGAAGTATGTTTTGAGGCTTAATATCAAGATGCACAATCTTTTGCCTACAATCTTCATGGAGATATGCTAACCCTTTGGCTATATCAAGGATAACTTTCTTTCTGCATTCCCATTCGAGTATTTGCTTCCGAACTCCATGGTAGATCCACCTATCTAGTGACCCGTTACTCATGAAATCATACACGAGAAATCGCTGTGATTTCCAAGCACAAAATCCTCTAAGTCTAACCAGATTCACATGGTGAATGCTTCCAATGGATTGAACCTCCGCTAGGAATGATTTCTTAATGTGTGAAAGACCTTCAAGGCATTTTACTGCAATCTTCGAGCCATCTTTGAGACTCCCTTCAAAAACCGATCCAAATCCTCCTTCACCAAGCTTTTTACTAAAATTCTCTGTGGCAGTTTTCAGATCTTCATAAGAAAAGCGGGTCGGCATTCCTGGAACTTGATCTAAATACTCTTCCTCCATTTCGGCATCCCATTTTCGCTTGGAGACTACATACATAATCCCAATGGCCACAACAAGCAGAAGCATAATGCTTCCAGTTGTAGAGCCTACAACTCTTGCCACTTGACGAGAGACATGATTCTTAGAGCCTACAACTGGTGCAACTTGAGGTGGCCAAGGAGGTGATCTCACATTCTGAACTTTTATGAAAGCTGAAGCATTCATATTATATGAAGTAGAACTCATTGTAAATATCTCTGAAGTTAAAAAACATTCTCCAGCTACATCATTTGAATAATCATATTTAAAAAAAGCTGCTTTGCATGAGCAATTATTTAGACATGCTTGTTTGCAAGTTTCAATATTCACCCTCTTCATGTTAGAAGTATAGGTGAAGTACGTGACATTCTTGAGTGTGATAAATTCTTGATCATTTGGAGAGTTACATGAAAGAGGAGTAATTTCAAAGCATCCGAGGTTGGGTTGGCGATCGTTCACTGCTTTAAAATATTCTGTTTCGGGACAACTACATTGTTGATTAGTTGAACAAATGGAATTTCTTCCGCAAACCAAAGGATAATCACACTCATTAAGAAAACCTTTAGTAAGGTCGGTTACCACTGTCCACTCATTAGAATCAGATTGCCATTCAAACACTTTCAAATGTCCATCTGGCATCAGTTTCAAATACTGAGCTGATGATGCTTCAGGTATGCCAATACCAGCAAAAGGACCACTTTGCTCTGAAGACTCTATGAAGAAAGACAAACTCCCATTCAAGAACTTGATGTATCTGTTTCCTTTATGTTTATCGTCGCCATATGGATCGACAAACATATTATAATAGGCTTGAGGTGGGTTTGATTCAACATAAGCAACCAAACCTTTATCCGTTACTTGAGCAAAATACATACCTTCAGATTTCAGTTTTTGACCGGAAAACAGCTTTTGGCCAAGTAACAAAGAGTCTGATGGGTAATCAAAAGATTGCCAAACTATAGAGTTTTGGTCATCGAATAACACCAGATTTCCGGTATCAGTCAGGTTCATTCCCGCCACAGATTTTCCTGTAGTGTTGGTGGTCCAAACTATGCTTCCGTCTCCATCCTTTAGCATCAATTCTCCAGCTGCGGTGAAATTCAGTATCGCATTTTCCCCGACAGGATGTTCCTTGTTGGCTGACCAAACGACTTCACTCCTTTGTTTAAGGGATACCGTGGTCGGAGAAATGAGTATGGCAAAGATGTAGTGGGAAGATTTGTTGTCGTAGGTACAATTTCCTTCACAGAGAAAGCCACAAGCGAATAGAACTCCATATGTTTCTCTAAGGAGCATGGGTTGGGCATAGGAGTAATTGTCATCCCATGCAGTCGAAAGTTCTGCTGTATGAGAATGTGATTTAAGAACTGGGGTAAGATCTTTTATCACTTTCCACTCATCTAAATACCATTCAAACACATTCAAATTCCCTTCTGGCGTCAGTTGCATATACTGAGTTGATGATGCTTCAGGTATGCTAATCACACCAACAGGATCACTTTGCTCGGAAGACTCAATGAAGAATGACAAACTCCCATTCAAGAACCTCATGTATCTTCTTCCCTTATTTGTATATTTTCCATAAACCAACCAACCGTAATAGGTTTGAGGTGGGTTTGATGGAGAATAAATTACAAACACACCTTTATCTATGAGTTGAAGATAATAACCTGGAGCAGTCAGTGTTTGACCTTGAAACAACTCTTGGCCAGGTAACAAAATGTCTACTGGGTTATCAAAAGATTGCCAAACTACCGACTTGTGGTCATCGAGCAACACCAGATTTCCGGTATCAGTTAGGTTGAATCCAGCAACTGCTTTTCCGGTTGTGTTGGTGGCCCAAAGTATGCTTCCATCTACATCCTTTAGCACAACGTCTCCAGATGAAGTGAAATGTAGTACTGCATTCTTCCAGGCCGGGTATTCGCTCTTGGCCCACCAAACTTGTTGGGCTTGCAGAGGGCGTTTAGTGATCGGAGAAATGAATATGGCATAGAGGTAAGAGGTACAATTGTCGTCGACACAGAAGAAGCCACTGGTGAATACAGCTACATCGGTTTCTCTACGGAGCAAGGGTTTATTGGTGGTCCATCCGATGGAAGGATCGGTGTACTCGGTACGATTTGCTTTTTTTGAGTAGCAAGATAACATGAAAATTACAAAAAAACCAAAGAAGAACCAAGAAATCCTCATGACTGATGAACACCTCATGTATGAAGATTGCATAATTCAAAATACCCAATGAATCTGTTATAAGTCTTCAGCAAGTCAAGTCAATGCTTTAGTTGACTTGTTTGAGCCAATTAAGCTTACCGTGTTGTACCAGTTGGAAGCAGAACTCTTTCTGATCATAAAAAGTCTTTTAGAAAATGACAACTAGTTATCGGTCTATAATGTAGTTTTAACTATCGTATCCATAAGAACCCCTAGGATTTTGACATTATCATATTACCTACGTATAGATAGATTCCGATTGAACTCATTTCTAGAAGTATTGGAACCGTCTCGTCAAACTCTACCATCTTAAATTTTAGGTTTTCGCTTTTGGATTTTTAGTTTTTAGATTTTACAATTTTGGTTTAGATCAATGTGTCTTTTTATTTGGTATTGTGTTTCTTTTTATCAATGTGTCTTTCTTTTGTGTTGTGTTTTGGTTTAGATCAATGTGTCTTTTTATTTGGTATTGTGTTTCTTTTTATCAATATTTCTTTTTATTTAGTATTGTGTTTTTTTTAATTGCGATTATTTGTGTCTTTTTTCCTTGTCATTGTGTTATATTTCTCCGCATTGATTATTATAGAGTAAATTACAAGTTTTGTACTTTATGTTTACACCAAATTGCAGGCGCTGTCATTTTTTCCAAAAGTTGATAGGCGGTATCCTTACCCTTCCAAAATCTTGCATGTTATGTCCTTTAGACCAAACCCAGTTAGATTTTTTTGTTAAATCTGGTCATGTGCATTGCAGATGAGGGCATTTTAGTCTTTTTACCCCATTTATTTAATATTATTAGGGTTTATAACTATCACATAATCCTTCCTGTTGAAACAAAACCAGCAGATCACAAACCACAAAGTATCAAACTACAATCCAACATTTAACATCACCACATATTCCTCTTCACACTTCAATTTCAACAAAATTCACACAACAAACACATACTTCACAGCTAAAACCGTACCTGACAATCTAAACCAAAGCCATCCACATCATTTTCCGGTGAAAAACTTACCTGATTCGCCTCCGGCGAATAAAACGAGCTCAGATCAGAGAACCGGTGGTCGGAATCCAGAAAACCAGCGGAAATCTGCGACCATTCTCAACAAACCCAAATACCGCCACACCCACCATGCTCCACAATGTTCAACTAACACATCTTCAGTTTTCTTAACTGAACCGAGCCCCAAAAAAAAAGTGTATAAACTCCAATGATCTTGCCAAGAGGAATATTAAAAAAGAGTGATTGAAAAGTTACACTCCAATAGCAGTATATGTTGGCCAATGAAAAGAAAATTCAAGGCAATAGCAGTTTTCACTCCATACAACAATGGTCCACAAAATATATTCAAGAAAATTTGAAGTCTTATTGTAACCAGAATGACGCAAAGTGATTGATCATTAGAACAATGCTCGAAAAGTGTTGCATAGAAAGTGTGGAAATTTATTAATTAAGGAGGCTGTGAAATAGAGTTATTCCAACCAGGTTAATTTAATGGACAAGCTTTCTCAAAATCTTTCAGCTCTTTGCGACATAATTCAAATTCATCGGTGTTTCGGTACATACAGCCAGCATAAGCTTCCATCTCTTTTGTGCACTTCTGATGAAGATCTTTTAGCCTGCATAATCAAGTTTCCAAATTAAATCACTGAAAACCTACAGATTTCCATATAAAGATAGCAATATGCATTTCTCCAATACACTCCTCAAGCACCTTCATCCCCCCTCACCATTCTCAACAAACCCAAATACCAAATCAAAAACCCCCAAAAATCCCCAAAACCAAAAATATCAAAAACCCCAAAAAACAATTCTGGCATCGAGTCTCCGGCCACCACCACCTGCAATCGCCCATAACAACACCTCCACCGCTACACCTAACTCATCACCACAAACCACCCCTTCACCCACCATCGCACCTAACCCACCACCACAACCACCCCTTCACCCGCCACACCTAACCCGCCATCACAACTACCCCTAACCCACCACCACCTGCAATCGCACCCAGGGGCGGACCTACCCTATAGTGTGGGTGGGCGTCCGCACCCCTTGAAAAAAAAATTAGTGGTATTTTCCGCGAAAAATCCCTACCACACCCCTTGGAAAATTTCGTCCGCACCCCTTAGAAAATTTCGACCGCACCCCTTGGAAAAAAAATGTTAGGAATTTATATAAAAAACTGTGAACACCGATTGAAACCCGACCCAATTATGTAAACAAGTTAGCCCACTAACCCCTTTAAAAAACTTGAATTCATTCCATCAAGCTCGATAAGTTAATAAAATTCAAGCCCAACCCAAATACATCTTTAAAAATTAGTCCAGTTTACAAAAAAAAAAAAAAAAAAAAAACCCCAATCAACTGCCAGCTTTGTGCGACTCCCGCCCTTCCTCTGCCTCACCTCACTGCCAGCGACCTGCGACACCCCCATCCCTGACGGAGACTGCAAAATTCCGGCCATGAACAACATAATTCCGGCCACGAACATGTACATGTTTTGTGTTTTTTTTTTTTTTGTTATTTTGATGTTTATGTGATTTTGTTCAAGACTCGCGAGATGATAGGATGGGTTAAAAAAGTTTAAACTTTTATGTGTTTTGAGGTAATTTGGGGTTGTTCTAATCTTTATAGGATGGGTTTGTTGCCTCTTAATCTCTTATTGATTATATGATTCTAGTATAGGTTTGAGTGATAGTTGTATATGTTATATAGAGAAAGACTTGCTTAAGAAAGTAATTTTAGATGATGTTTTGGATAGATTTCAAAAAATGAAAACCCGTAAGGGACATTTTAAATATGTTTGTAGAGATTTGACGTGTTTTTTATGATTATATAAATTTTAGTTTATTTTTTTTGTTTTACATGACCCGACCCGAATTCTTTATTTATATATCTAGGCAGCTTAAAATTTTTAAAATATTCTGCACCCCCATGAAAAAAATCGTGGGTCCGCCACTAATCGCATCACAACAACCATCAAGCACCTCCACCTGTTGTTAGAGAGAGAGAGAAGAGAGTGAGAGTGAAAGTGAGAGAAAAGAGAAGTTTGAGATCCGAATGAGAAAAGAGAGTTTATATATTTTTTATTTTTAAGTTTTGTACAATTTAGTCCCTGAATATAAGTTTCTTACAAAATAGCCCCTTGAAATGTGAAACGACTAAAATGCCCTCATGCGCAATGCACATGACCAGATTTAACCAAAAAATCTAACTGGGTTTGGTCTAAAGGAAATAACGTGCAAGATTTTGGAAGGTTAAGGATACCGCCTGTCAACTTCTGGAAAAAAAAGACAGCGCCTGCAATTTGGTGTAAACATAAAGGACAAAACTTGTAATTTACTCATTATTATATTTTGCGATCCACTGTGCCTTTGTGCTCTTTCTATATTTAAGAGATTTTGAAGGATGAGTTTACCCTCCCTCAAACATTATTATCTCCTACAGTTAACTAGTCTAGGGATCTTTATCTTTATTCTTTAATTAATAAATATAAACTTTCATTCGTAAATCTAAAACAGTATAAACTATTTCCTAAAATTAAATTTAATTTTAGTTAAAATTAAAATACCATACCTTGTTGAGTTTAAGAAAAAATTAAAGTACTATACCTTGTTCAGTTTAAGAAGTAGTAAGACTTTGATATTAACTAATTATTTTAAATAATATTTTATGTTTAATTAATGTTTCACAAATCACATACCCCGTTCTATAATCTTCACACATATGAAGATTTCAACTAGTTATTGATATTTGGAGTAATATATTGAAAACCGTATCCGCAGGGGCGACCCTGGCTGTGTGCAGGGAGGACCACCGGCCAGGGCCCGTAATTTCGAGGGGCATGTGTTTTTTTTAATTCTGATATATATATGATAAAAAAGAATTTAAATAGTATACTCATACCAACAATTTAAAAAGAATTTAAATAGTTTTTTTTACAAATCATTGGTTAGCTATTCGCTTATTAGTTATCAAGCTGTGTAACTCATTCGAATACTCTGATTTTGTCATTTTCATAATTGTATTGGTTATCGAATACTATGATTTTATCAACGGTTATATAAAAACTAGCTTACATTATATATTTTGTTAAGGCATAAGGAATCATTTTTTCAAGCTTGAACAGGGTACATGAATTCTCAGAGACACCCATGCGTATCCGTGGGTGAACCGATCGAACAACCAATTGACATCATACTAAATTTAAAATTTTTAAAATACAAAAAACTGTAACATAGTTAAACAACTATAAAAACATGTTTTACAGTAGAAAATAAGTACAAAATAAGTAAATAGTTAAACAAGGGGGGTTGGAATTGGAAGTCTAAAATCTGCTAGTTAAGCATCCATATATACGCATTGCATTTTCGGTAATTAGTGGCGGACTCAGTAATTATTTGCTAGGGGTGCGGATTAGTGGTTCAAGCATATTTTTAAGAGGTGCGGTTGGGTTTTTTGCCTAAAAAATACACTAATTTTTTTCAAAGGGGTGCGCCCGCCCACACCAGCACACGCAGACACTTAGGTCCGCCCCGGACAGTAGTGGTGGCTAATGGTAAAATTACCCCCTTTTGGACTGGAGATTGAAAGAACAAAAGGTGATCAAATATACTTAAAAACATACATGGAATAATTGGGTTCTACAGAAAATTAATTAATTGTTTCGGTTGAAGAGCGTGCGAGCTGCGACGCTTGACGTATTACCATCTATGGCTCTTCGAAGTAGGGGGACATTTATCAACTCATGTATATGTGTTATGTGTGGAATTTCGGCTGAGACAACTGATCACCTATTACTCTTTTGTTCTACGATGAGCTTCATATGGTCATAAACTCGGCTGGGGTGCAAGTTACCAAACATAAATTACTGTGCTACTAGTCTTCCCTGGCCAAATGAATCTGTCTAAACCACCCAAGAAGTCTATTCAAGCCATTGTTTTGACCACTTGTTGGTGCTTATGGAGAGCCCGGAACAAGGAAAACATTCCAGCAGCCTTGCAGATCGTTGGCTACTTCAAACGTATCAATGCTACTTTGAGGTAGTTCGAGCACCAAGAATGTTACATATAAAATAGTGGAAGGGGTGTTTTGTATTATATGATAGTAGAAGGTCTAAATGTAGCAACTAACCAAATGCAGTTAGTTTGTTGTTACTGTTGTAAAAATCGCGATTGGTCGACGATTAATCGTTAGTCGGCCAGTAGTGACTGAATAATTTTTTGTTAATCGGTACATTAATCGCTAGTCGGGCCTAGTCGGCCGGCCAAAAATGCGATTCCGGCCAGATTCTGGCAAAAACCTGTATATTCAGGCCAAAACCTCTAAATTATGTGAATTCCAACAATTAATCTTGTATATTTAAAAAAATGAATTGAGTAAGAATTAAAACCTAGCTACATAAAATATTTACCTACAAAAATGTGTATATGTATACATAAAACTGAAAATTACATATAAAAAACCTGATCAAATTAATCCCGAGTAGTCGCTAGTCCCTACCTCACCGGCCGACTAGCGACTAACGAGTTCTCCAACCTTGGTTATATATAAACAATGATAACTATTGAGATGATATGTCCAACACTGAGCAGTTGCTTGTCTCTCTCTTATTTTCTACTTTTACCCTTGTCAAAATACAAGTTAGCAACATCATACTACATGCTTCTTTTCATTTTTCACAAATCCTAAAAAACACACACAAGGTTTTGTTGTTATGAAATCAATTTTGTTTACCGTTTAAGGTTTCAGTTTATGTTCGGCTTGACCCAAACTTGTTACAAAATCAAAACCAGATAACTTAGTTAAATATAAATGTGGGGCTAGCTCACTTAGTAGAGGCTCTTGCCTCTTAGTGGGAGGTCTTGGGTTCAATCCCAAGCAAGGGTGAGTTATTTGTAAATATAATAGTTTGGGAGAGTAACGTTAGCCATTCAAAAAAAAAGATAACTTAGTTAAATATACAATTTAAATGTGTGATTATGACCAAAGCATAGGGATTATTTGTGTGATTAACTACTTTTTATCCTAAATAAAAGTTATTATATTTATATAAAGAGTAAATTACAAGTTTTGTTCTTTATTTTTATGTCATTTTTCAGGCGGAGTCCATTAGCACAAAACTTGACGATTTCTGTACTTAATGAAACTCGGGGATCATTTATCGAGCTTTAGTTTATACTCGAGTTTGTTTAAGTTCGGATTGATTTAAGCTTTTAGCAAAAGAATATTGAAACATCATTTACTTAAAAACATACTTGCATTTTCATATATTTTCACATTTTTTTGCTACTGTATGTGAAATAATCAAACTACAACGTAACAAGATGTCACAAAGAACTGCAAAACAAGAAAACGCAAAAGCATTTTACTACATGATCAAAATAAGTTAAAAATATATATATGCTTTTCATGAAACATTAATGTGGTTTTTTCTTTAAATTTGTTAAATCTAACCGATTCATTAGACGTCGGAAATCAACTTGTTAGAGCATTAAGATTGTACTCAAGACGAGAGATTGAGATGATTGGCAACGTGGGAAAATATCATTTTACAAATCGGGATGGAGGGGATCGATGTACCGACGATTGGGAAGTGCAAGAGAGATCAAGATGGTGGGTATCTGGACAATCGAAACCCCCCCCCCCCCCCCCCCCCCCCCCCCCCCCCCACACACACACACACACACACTATTCTGTCCGCCCTTGCCAAAACAAAAGCAGGTAAAAAACAAAAACGAAAATAAAAACATACAAACAAAAACAAGAGAGAGAGAGAGAGAGAGAAGCAATGGTGTAAACTAAATCCATACAAACTTGCAGAAACTGTACATACAAACTTGAACCCATTTTCCCCACCGAATCCCAACCCGACCCGAACATACTGGGAAACAAGTAGTCGTTCTCACAGTATTTATAACTTAACGTTTATAAACCATCCATGAACAAACTTCAGCCACCACAGGCCTTAAAAACTCACCATCAGCTGGCAGATAAAGATGCAGATCAACAGCAACCACACAATCGTCTTACAGATTCACCGTACAATCATCCTCTTACCGATTCAGGAGCAACTTGACCACCACCACCGCCTTTATGACCACTGAATCCACCAACATGCATTGACCTTTGAGAAAAGTCAACCAACATCTTCCTCTGATTATCATCTGTATGAGGCAGACTAGCCCTTAGAAGTTCCACAGGCATTTCTCTACTGATTGCCTTTGCAGCCTCTGATAACACAATCTCTGAGTTGGGTGACACCTGTGCATACATAGCTTGTACCAAACTATCATATTTACTTAAACAATATTTCGTCAAAAGCCCGAAAAACGCATCAAATGAAGCCTGCCAAAGCGTCGGATTTTGTAAACCGGAATTCGCACCGGTTAACAGTTGAGTCGCTCGTTCTAGAACCGATTTTAGAATAACGGAAGCACCGTCGCCAGCTGGACTGCCAAGCGGGCGGAGTGGTGGTTGTTCTGGAGAACACACCACAGCAGCAAGACATGCACTTAATGAATTAAGATCCATTGCACTTACACACGTTTTCACTATCTTTACTAGTGAAGCCACGGTTTCAGCTGCTTCGTGTTCGGACGGAAGTCCACCGAATAAAAACCTTAGGTGGCGGAAAATCGTCATGCATACGATTCGTGCCAGCTCACTACTAGGTGATAAAAGTTGAAGATATTTAGAAATAAGTTTTCGACCCTTGGGAAGAGATACGACCCGTAAGAACACAATATCATCTTTAGGGGCCAGTCCAGAAGACGTTTTCGAACTTACACCAAGCGGGTCGACTAGCTGAAGAGCTGCCGCCAAGCCTTCTAGAAGAATCTGCCGCTTCTGCCTCGCCTGAGAACCGCCATCTTGTGGCTGAGTTGACTGCAGAAGACGGTCAATGTCATCTACATCAAGAAGCACACAAACACCATCTTCAATCATGATTCTAGCTGCAAGCATCGCCTCTCGTTCCAACGGTTTCTCGGATCTTTTAACTTCAGACCTGTTATCACCCGAACCGGATGACGGTTCCACTTCAAGAAGCGGCTGTGGCCTTCGAATTAAAGAGAACGAAACTCTTCCATGTGAATCGACAGTAATATGAGGCTGAGAATCTGAACCGTTACGGCCCCGTTGTGACGAATCTTTAAGATGGGCCGGGTGGAATCGGTTTTTCGAAGAATTCTTCGCAAGCCGGGCTTGGTGATAATAATCGTTAATATACGGATCATTGTTATGTGTTGTGGCATGCTGCACGTTAAGAACGCTTTCGATCTCTTCAGATGTCATGTATTTGGAACTGAATTGTATTCGACATTTATTATCACTCTTCTGACTGCTGTTATCCGAGCCCTGACGGGAGATACGTGACCCGTGTTTACTCTTTTGTTTACTTCTCTGTGTATCGGGCGACCTGTATTTGTTTAAATGTAACGGGTGAGACGGTAGGGTGTCGTATAAGTACGGCTGTAGTGCAAACGGGTTCAACCGCAGAGAATGCGGTGATACAAAATGGGGTGATAAGAGCCCGTTTTGAAGCAACTTTTGTTGAAAAGTGTTATTCAGTAGTCCAGCTGGATCCATATGTAACGTGTGGTTAGCGTTAGCCCATTGGTTTTGGGCTTGAGCGTATTGGGTTAAGCCTGGATGGACCAGTTGAGTTCGGTTTCCACTAAAACGAGAAGAAAGAGGGAGCCCACCCAATGGTGAAAGATTTGGGTCAGGAAAGGAGATCTGGGGACTACCGATGCCAGATGAACGGTTTAGATTTGAATGCTGACGTGGAGAGGGTAGATTGTTATGACCACCAGGAGAAAATGAAGGTAACGATGAGGTGGGTGCCAGTACGGGCTCTGTGAAAAATTGGTGTTTTTCATGAGGGTATGATGATGCTCGGTACAAAGGTTTAGGATCTGAAAGATGTGATTGTGAAGACCATCTCCTGCTGACTTGGCTGCTTTCTGAGTCAGAGATATGTTGATCTAACCACTCAGGTAACTCTTGGTCTTGTACCTAGTCCGATGTAGATGAAACTGAAAAAAGGCGGTTATTTCCATTTCCAACATATACATTTACAAGCTTGGGTTGCCTTGCACTCCCCTTGATAAACCCATTTTTAATTTAATTTTATTTCTAGCTTAAAATTACGGTTTCATCCTTTGCTTAAAATTACGTTTTTGCCCCAAATTCAAAATAAAATTATATTTTTGCCCTGTCTCAAATTTACACTTTTGCCCTGAGTTCAAAAACCCATTTCTAATTCTATTCTCAGTTTAAATTTACGGTTTCACCCTCCTTCTAAAATTACGCCTTTACCCCCCTTCAAAATAAAAATATGTTTTTGCCCCTAGCTCAAAATTACGATTTTGCCCCAAACTCAAATTTACGTTTTTGCCCACAGTTCAAAATAAAATAATGTTTTTCCCCATAGCACAAAATTATGATTTTGCTCTCAGTTTAAAATTATGATTTCGCTTCCAGTTCAAAATATTTTTACGCTTTTGTCCTCTGTTCAAAATTAAGATTTTCCTCCCATTTCAAAAATTACGATTTACAAGCTTGGGGGAATAGGCACTCCTCTATTGAACCAACACATTTTTAATTTAATTTTATTTCTAGCTTAAAATTACGGTTTCATCCTTTGCTTAAAATTACATTTTCGCCCCAAATTCAAAATAAAATTATATTTTTGCCCTGTCTCAAATTTACACTTTTGCCCTGAGTTCAAAAACCCATTTCTAATTCTATTCCCAGTTTAAATTTACGGTTTCACCCTCCGTCTAAAATTACGCCTTTACCCCCCTTCAAAATAAAAATATGTTTTTGCCCCTAGCTCAAAATTACGATTTTGCCCCCAACTCAAATTTACGTTTTTGCCCACAGTTCAAAATAAAATTATGTTTTTCCCCATAGCTCAAAATTATGATTTTGCTCTCAGTTTAAAATTATGATTACGCCCCCAGTTCAAAATATTTTTACGCTTTTGCCCTCTGTTCAAAATTAAGATTTTCCTCCCATTTCAAAAATTACGATTTACAAGCTTGGGGGAATAGTGCCAGGCAGCTGCCTGGCACTCCCCTATTGGACCAACCCATTTTTAATTTAATTTTATTTCTAGCTTAAAATTACGGTTTCATCCTTTGCCTAAAATTACGTTTTCGCCCCTAATTCAAAATAAAATTATATTTTTGCCCTGGTTCAAAATTTGCACTTTTGCGCTCAAAATTTACACTTTTGCCCTCAGTTCAAAAACCCATTTCTAATTCTATTCCCAGTTTAAATTTACGGTTTCGCTCTCCGTCTAAAATTACGCTTGTGTCCCCCTTCAAAATAAAAATATGTTTTTGCCCCTAGCTCAAAATTATGATTTTGCCCCCAACTCAAATTTACGTTTTTGCTCACAGTTCAAAATAAAATTATGTTTTTCCCCATAGCTCAAAATTATGATTTTGCTCTCACTTTAAAATTATGATTTCGCCCCCAGTTCAAAATATTTTTACGCTTTTGCCCTCTGTTCAAAATTAAGATTTTCCTCCCATTTCAAAAATTACGATTTCTCCCCCAGTTAAAAATTATGATCTTGCCATCGTTTTACTTTTTTTTGCAAAACTATAGTACTGTTTTATTTTGCTTGTTTGACTCAATGTAACTTTTATTGTGTCAAGCAGTTGTCTAACGGCCGCTCATTGCTCCTGAAAAATTAGTATTTTACCCCCAACTCAAAATTACAGACTTGTTATTGTTTTAATTTTTTTTAGCAAAAGTATGGTAATGTTTTCGTTTAATTGGTTGTCTCGATGCATTTTTTTAGATCGTTTAATTAGTAGTAGGTACAAGTAACCTAAATACATGCATACATGTTATGAAACTAAGAAATATTTGATTTAACGCCCCGCAACACGGGCGGGCATAGGTGTAATTTTTATTCCTCAAGGCATGCCTTGTACGTTCTCATTTGTCCTGAAAATTTACAATTTTGCTCGCAGTTTAAAATTATACTCTTTCTATCGTTTTAGTTTTTTTTAGTAAAAGTATGGTAGTGTTTTTGTTTTAATTGGTTGACTCGATGTAATTTTTTTTTGAGATCGTGTTATGAGTAGTATGTACAAGTAACCGAAGCACAGACATACATGTTACGAGAGAGAAATATTCGGCTTATTGCCCCGCAACGCGGACGGGGCAAAAACTAGTTCACTACATTTACATTTTTCCCTATTGGGGAATACTTTTGTTTTCTGGTTGGTTAAAGATGGCGGCAACCAACAACTTTTTTTTTTTTTTAAGTTAGCATGTAATAGTTAAAATTACGATTTTGCTTCCGGTTTAAAATAAACTTTTGGTTTTGTCCCCAGTTTAAAATTACGATTTTGGCCACAGTTAAAAATTACGATTTTGCCTCCAGTTGAACATAAACTTATGGTTTTTGCCCTCAGCTATGGTACTGCTAAATTACGATTTTATCCCAAGTTTAAAATTACCATTTCGCCCCCGTTCAAAATAAAATTTTCGTTTTACCCGCAACTTAAAATTACGATTTTGCCCGCAGTTCAAAATAAAATTATGGTTTTTCTCTCGGTTCAAAATATGATTTTGCCTCCATTTCAAAATTACGGTTTTACCCCAGTTCAAAATTCCAATTTTGCCATGGTTTTTTTTTTTTTTTTTTTTTTTTTTTTTTTTTTTTGGACAAGACTATGGTAATGTTTATTTTACTTGCTTGACTTAGTGTAATTTTTATTCTTGCCAAACAGCTGCCTAACACTCGCTAATTGGTCCTAACAAATTATTGTTTTGCCCCCAGCTCTAAATTACATGTTTGTCATCGCTTTAGTTATTTTTTTTGGCAAAACTGTGGTAGTGTTTTGGTTTAGTTGGTTGACTCGATGTATCTTTTTTTTTTTTTTTTTTTTTTTTTTTTTTTTTTTTTTTTTTGCGATCGTGTTATAAGTAGCATGTATAGGTAACCAAAATAAAGGTGTAGATGTTATTAAACTAAGAAATACTCGGTTTAACGCCCCGCAACGCGGGCAACGCATAACACTAGTTATTTAATAAAGAGTAAAATGCATTTTTGTCCCTGAGGTTTGGCTAGTTTTGTGACTTTCGTCCAAAGGTTTGTTTTTCCGCATCTAGAATTCTGGATCCAAAAGGTTTGAAATCTTGCCATTTTCATCCGCCTCGTTAACTTCATCCATTTTTCTTCGTTAAGTCAGGGGTATTTTCGTCTCTTTGTTAACTTAAAGGGCAGTTCGGTCTTTTTCAGGGGTATTCGGTCTTTCTACATAAAGTGAAAAAGACCAAATTGCCCTTTAAGTTAGCAAAAAAGACGAAAATACCCCTGACTTAACGGAGAAAATGGATGCAGTTAACGAGCCAGATGAAAATGGCAAGATTTCAAACCTTGTGGATCCAGATGCGGAAAAACAAACCTTTGGGAGAAAGTCGCAGAACTGGCCAAAACTCAGGTACAAAAACGGCATTTTACTCTTAAATAAAATAGTTAGATGTGTACTTACTTTCTCTTGAAATAGAACCGGACCCTCGATCACCAATAACTCCAGGATGTCTAGGTCCACTAACTGATCTGTTTAACTGTAAATCAACGTATCAAACATTTGTAACACACAATCAGTTAAACACACACATGTGGACACAATCGTAATTTAAATCGAAGTCTCAGTTAACAGTTAGACCACAATCTAAAAGTTACTGCAAACAATTATCTATGTGTAGAAGGAAGCTAACCTTTGAAAATATAGTTGACAGATCATCTAAATCTGACAGAGATCCTACACCTGGTTCCTGTAGAAAAATGATAGGTAAGTTATATAAAATGTGAAATTTTATCAGTTCATGTTAAAAGGATCTGCACTAATGAAGTCAACCGACAGTACAGTAAAAACATTAGGCGTCCAATAAGTAAACAGATGAACAAGTAAAACAGCAAATAACAACATCCCAAGTAATAGCTTTAAAACGAAAATGCCAATCCAATTTCACCTTTAATTTACATGAGCCAATTGGGTGTGAATATTGTTTCCCAATTGACAAAAAAACAAGATTTATTTACTATTTGAACTTATATGTATATTTTTCTCTATACATCATTTAAAATTTGTTTTTGGACTCTATCTATCTCATCCCAAACTTTTGTTATTCATTTTCTCTAAGCATGCATCATATTCAAATTTTACCATTTGTGAATAATTGATATCATTTGTGTGTCAATTATTCTATATACCATAAGAATTGCTACTAATACCATCCTTGTAATGCTAGAGCGCACACACCAACCAAATATGCAGGTCTTCAATTTACCAAAATGATAAATTAAACATCTACGAAACACTTTATATTTATAGCGACACTACTTATGAAGTCATGTGCCTAAAGGACAGAAATGTGATTTCGAGGTTATTCAAATGTGAAAATATACCAAATTTAACATCATTATAGGTTTTGGTCCCATCAATGATGTATGGCAAATTCATACGAATGATTGTTCTTAGGAAATAAATTTTGTCTTTTAAATAATTGCATCTCTATTTTTTAACTAATATATTAAAAAAATACATTTTTATAGTATAACAATAGATTAATATACATCAAATTTCCAGTGTTGGTTAGCTGAGATTGTTAGCAAAGTGAAGTGTGATATATATGGGACCATTTATCCATCGATAACTTGTAATATGCATTACACGAATCTATAATTTATGTTTTTAGTTTAAGCACAAATTTAACTAAAAGCTATATTCACAATGCAAATTAAGTCATGCTAGCTTAATCAAGTATTACAAATTTTTAACCCTTTTGAAGATTAAATATGAGTACGGTAACTAAATGTTTAGTTCAAATTCGAGCTGCATCCGAATTATAATTTTAATCACTCAACCTAACTCCCTACCTCATTGCTCGATTCAACTCAATTTGCTTACACATTACACCTTTAATTGTACATAAATAATTGAAAATTTCAGCTGTGACAAACGAATCACGGCTCATAACTAACAAGTAACAAGCATGATAACCATAATCCAAAACTTTACCTCGTCTCGATCAAACAAATGATATTCATCATCAGCAATTCCAGCTGGAAGACTAAAATCATCTTCTTCCAAACACCCAAACTCAGCCTTATCCGCATGCCGACCGAAAAAAGCACATTGCGAAGCATCAAACAGTTTATCATCTACACATCAATTCAAAAAAGCATATCAGCCACACAAATCAAATCCTTCAAACATCAAAACAAAAAAATAAACTAATGTGTGTACGAAATCCTAGCAAGTGTTAACTCTAGTGTGTAATAGTTTATACATATTTCGGTAATTTTTTTTTCTATGTATGTTTATTTAATTTCATACTCTCAATATGCATATTAACATATTCTAAAATGTCACTGTCAATAAAAATTATCAACATTATCAACACTTGTTTCTTCATAATCAAATTAAACTACAGTTAATAAAAATAATCCACAAACCTAAAACGCAAGTCTCCCATCAATGAAGGTAGCATATATAACTTTTCACGATGTTGCACAAATCTATACTTTCTATAAAAGAAGAAAATCTCACTGAAATAAGAGAAGTTGAATTTTGATTTAACAATGTTGGATCAATGCAACTCTCCCATCAAAGAAGGTAGCACATGCAACTTTTCACGATGTTGCAACAATGATACTACAACATAGATGTTGAAACATTGATGTGTGAAGGGAAGCTTCATTGGAACGACGATGTTGGAACACTGATACTAGAACGATAATTTGTAAACAGAATCAACAAATGTTCGAACACATGATATTGGAACGATAATGTGTAAATAGAATCAGAAATATTCAAACAAAGAACGATAATTGAAGATTAGCCGGCTGAATCATGAGAGCTATGCAATTGAGACAGAGTGACATGTTCGCAGATATGAGTGAGAGAGATAGAGTTGAAATTTGAATGTGGAGCCAGATTCATATATCATATTTATAGGGTTCGAATATATGGTTTGAATTTTGAATCTGGAGCCAGGAATTTGAATCTGGCCCGAGGTTTACTTTGGTTACGAAGAGCAGAGGTTTGAATGTAAAGTGAAGAGCAGAAGTTTTAATTGTGAATAAAGTATAGAGGTTTGACTCTTAAATGAAGGGCAGATGTTTGATTGAATTTTAAAGTGATTTTAGATATTAGGCTTTATAATGCAATAATGACATAAGAAAATCATTGTTGGACAGCTGTAAGGACCTGCAAAAATGTCCCACAACAGTCCATAAGTGAAAACCCGGACTCCTAAAACTATAATTCTTATGAAAAACCAAGAAATTCAAAATTTATAAATCGCTCGCGGGCCGCGTAAGGTTTAAGTTAAGCCTACGCGGGGAGCGACAGGTCGATGAATGACCCGGATAAGCTTTATGCCACGTGTCTGACAAGTGGCAGACCTACGGCGTGACACGGCAGCCCTAGCCGTAGCTAGGGTGGGCCCGCGGGCCGCGTAAGGTTTTCTTAATGTTTACGCGGGCCGCGATAGACTAAAAAATTTGCTATAAATTGGACGTGCATGGGGCTTTCATCTGTGTTCGAAAAACCTTTCAAAACAGCAAACATTCTGCTTAGAAACGAGCGTTGTTATTTAACTAGGTTACCGGGCTTAATCAGTAGGCTAAACTCTGTCCAACTAAACTTGCAATGTGAGTCATTCTCTTTTCATCAAAAGTGTTTTACAATACCTAAATGTTTTCCAGTTATATTTTACAGGGGTTAAGTCTTTGTTATCTTAAATTACCGGCGGTAAGTGGGGTATTGTGCACATTACTATTGTTTCTCACTTTTAGGTGGACGAACCTAAACAGTGATAATCATCACTATTGGGTGAAAGGACCCAATGGTGGTATGACCATAGTCACCAGGGTGTGACACTAGACCAGATAATTGTAAGATAGAGGCAATTGTAATCGCTCTTAATCCTGTAAATTATAACACTGTGTCGTTTTGTACAAATTGAATGACTCGCCAGTATTTCCCCGCTGATAAAATCTTTTTAAACATGTTTCAGGTGATTTACTGTGAACAAGGAAAAGTGCCGTGCAGCACTACCAGCTTGGATAAAGTGGCCAGTAAATAAATAAACATGTTTTTGTAAACAGGGAATCTACCCGTGAAATTCCTTTATTGTAAACTACGGGGTTTGTCCCAAAAATGTGAAATAAAATAATTGGGCATTTTCAGTTAAACGATCCTGTTAATAATTCCGCTGCCATGTTTATTATCAAAATAAATTACCACGGGTTTTCTGTCTCGCGGCTTCTGAACCAGGAAACTGGGTCGGGGGCCGTGACAGAAAAATGTGGTATCAGAGCCACTGATCTAAGCCAATTAAGTATTTAGAAATACTTAATTTTTCAAAATTCTATTCTGTGATTCTGTGAAAAATTAATTTGCAATAAATAACCTTCTAATTAAGGATTTTGTGTTTTTCTTCATATATACTAACAACATGAATGAGTTGTCTGAAGCTCTTCAGAACCTCACTATCCATTCTGCTGATATGGAAGTTCCCAGGGATCTTTCCGGTTACCAGACAGACACTGAAGAAGCAATGGAATTCCAAGCATAGGAGAAACCTAAGCCTAAAAAGAGGAGAAGAATCCTGGACTGGAAACGTGGACGAAGGAAGAAGCCACCTGCCCAAAAAGTGAAAAAGACAGAGGGTCCAAAGGACAAGGGAAAAGGAAAGGAGGTCGGAGAGAGTTCTGGTCAGGGCCAGAAGATGCCGCCTTGGGAAGAACTTGATCGCAAACTTGCAAACTGTGACCTCATCGGACCTGCAGACCAAACCCTTTTCAATTTCCCAGCTCAATCTGAACTTCCAAATAATTTGGAACCTGCAATTTCGGACCCTATTGTCAACCACCAACTACTACCCGGAGAATTGGAGGAATGGTGGACGAGTGACTGGCAATTTCAGAACTTCATGAATAACCCCAACGTTTATTTTCCCCAGTTTGATCCTGAACCGGCACCATACCCACCTATGAGCATGGAAAACTTAGCTGAACTCCGCCACTATGGAGAGGAACTGGTGGACGCAGGAAATAGGATTCGGGATGTGGGGGAGAAGATCTCATGGAAATACGACGAGAGGGAGCGTCGTTTCTAAAAGGCCAGCTGACTGTGGTGGTGTGGTTGTGTAATAATAATAATAATATAAAAACAATATAATAATAATAGTAATAATATAATATTGTATAATAATAAAAATAAAACTTTTGTAAAATAAATGGTGTGTATCGATGCATATTAATATATATAAAATATAAAAGTCGCAAGGTCGACAATTTTGGTTATGTGTGTTGACTTGATTATGTGTAATTTCCTTGTTATGTGTTTGGTTGCTATCTATTTTATGGCGATAATTTGTATATATTGTTAATTATTCAGATGGAAAACGTGGAAAATCAACCGGAAAACGTAGTTAACCAATCTGAACAAAATAATGAAGACCAATTCCTTAATAGGCAAGATATTGAGAATATCATTGCTCAGGGAATAGCCAATGCTAACCCAGCAATCATTGCTGCTGCTAGAAATCCCGTTGAACCTTCACAAGCTAACCACAGCAAACGCACCCGTGATGATAACTTTAGTAACAGTGTAAATGGAGGCGGCAATAATAATATTGATGTGGTTCAAGCCCCATTTCTTAAGAAAATGAAAGCTGCAACACCTGGTTGCACTTACAAAGAATTTCTTGCCTGTAAACCGGTCGAATTTGCAGGCAATGAAGGGGAAACTGCCGCACTCGATGGTTGGAGAAAACCGAAGCAGTAATTAAAATAAGTAAATGTGCCGAGGAAGACAAGGTTATGTATGCGTCCCACCTTTTTAAAGAAGGGGTGTTAGAATGGTGGAACACGGTACTGCAAGCCAAAGGAAGTGACGTGGCTTATGCCATTAATTGGGAAGAATTTAAGAGATTGGTGGAAAGAAAATTATGTCCCGGATATGAAAAGGAACAAATGACAAATAAGTTCCTGAACCACCGGATGGTGGATGTTGACTGTCGAGGGTATACTTCGACATTCTTCGAGTATGCTAGAATTGTACCAACTCTGGCTTCGCCAGAACCACTACTTATTTCTCGCTATATTTGGGGTTTGATTAGTGAGATTCGTGATATCGTCAAAGCTGCGAGACCCCGCACAATTGACGATGCGGTGGAATTAGCCAACACCTTAACTTACGGGCTGGTACGTACGCGAGAAGAAAACAAGAAGAAGGAATTGGCCCAAAAGATTACCCAAGGATTTCGTGTGGGTAATAATAGTAGTTTCAAGAAAAAGGAACTAGGCAAACCTCCACCCTGTCATTTTGCAGTACCTGTAAAAGAAAGCATTTTGGAAAATGTAAAGGGTATTGCAATTTTTGTAATAGACCGGGGCACCCAGAAGAAGAATGCAGGAGGAAGAAATCAAGGATTTGCTTCAACTGTGGAGAAGCTGGACACTTTAGACCAGAATGCCCAAAATTAGTCAAGCCAGTTGATAACATGGCCAAACCGGCTGAAGGAACTAATAAGAAAAATGCAAGAGCCTTCCAGCTGACCACCCAGGAAGCAGATCTGATTCCAGATGTGATAGCTGGTACGTTTCTTGTACATGGCATTTACGCCAAAGTATTATTTGACTCTGGTGCAAACCAAAGTTTCATAAATACTTCGTTCTGTCAAGCTCTTAACTTAGCTTTAACCAAACTTAGACAAGTTTTTACGGTAGAAATGGCAGATGTTAACTCTGTTAAAATCGATAAGGTTTTGCAAGAAGGAAAAATAGAAATTTTAGGTCGTAAATTTTCTGCAAACCTGTTACCTATGAATTTAGCTGGATTCGATGTCGTATTAGGAATGGATTGGTTAGTGGCCAACCATTCTCGAATCCTTTGTGATAAGAATTCCATAGAAATTCATACACCCGCAGGAGAAGTAATTGTGGCTACAGGAGATAAGCCGCGTAAACTAATGAAGTTCATTTCAGTAATGAAAATTTCTAGTTATGAACAAAAACAAGGGATAGTGTATATGATTTCGGTAATCATTAACACTAAGGGTAAGAAACTTGAAGAAATTCCAGTAGTGTCAGAATATCCGGATGTATTCCCAGAAGAGTTATCAGGACTACCACCGGATAGAAAAGTAGAGTTTAGAATTCATCTAATTCCTGGAACTACATCGATAGCTGTAACACCCCGTGTTTCTGAAGTCAAAGTCAAAGTCCAGGTCAAAGTCAACGACCGATTTCGCGCGACTTGACTAGTAGTGAATTTCTTTTATGTGTTTATTTTAGTTGTAATATATGGAGTAAGTGTCAATAATTACAATAATCGACGTGTGTTATCCGCTATTTAACCGACGTACGACTGTGAACTATAGAAAGTAACAATGCGATAAAGTCAACTAAATGCTAATCAATCTAATTTAATCGACATCGAATCGCAATCAAACTCGCAACTCGAATTACGCTTTGATTATTGATATACGTGTGTGTGCCTTATGTGTTACTTGTGCATGCTTATTTATGTTATGTGTGGTAATCAATCGAAACGCAATCGAAACTCAATCACAATCGAACTCAAAACGCAATCGAAGTAGTATGATAATATAGTGCGAGATATGAGTAGTTGGGATTAAAAGTAATTTGACTAGGAAACTCTATCGCATCGAATCGCTCGCAATCGCAATCGAAACAGCAAAAATCGTCGCGCCAAACACCTGAACCAAGTGCCATCTGGCCGGATTGCCATCCGACCGGGCTGCCACTTGATCGTGGTGCCAGGCTGCCATCCGGCCGAGATGACATCCGACCGGACTGTCATCCGGGCGAGGTGCCATCCGACCGACCAACCCTTTCCATTTTGGGAATCCTATAAATACCCCATGTCACTCTCATAGTTACCACTTTTGGCAACTGACGTCCGAACAGCTCGTGCTCCCCACCTTTTCTTCGATTTCTCTCGATTCCGGTAAGATCTCGTCCTAAATCTTGTACTTCCTTGATCTACACGCACTCCTACACCTGTCTATCTTTTGAATCTTAACTTTTAACCGTGAAATCACTAGATTTGGGGTGTTCTAGGATGACGTCATCATGGTGTTCTTATGAACTTCCTGTTTTGGCTTCAATGCACAAAGAACGACTTAGACCTAACCGATTTCCACACAAGTAAACAAAGATCTTGCATAGATCTAAACACATTCATGGTGAAAAATGATTGAAAGATGGTTTCTAACTTTCTTTCAACTCTTTTACACTCAATGCACTCAAAACCGATAGGATCGGACCTTGATCTAGTCTTCTACTCACTCTCAGCGTTGTGCTAGCTCAAGATCCGGATTCTACTCACGAGACCACCGACTTCGGGTTAACCAAGAACAACCGTCTTGAACTGGTTAACTGGTCGAACTAGGGTGATTCCTGTTTGATCAGGTCACTTGGGTCAAGATGGGGTTCTGTTGGTTAACACATTGTCAAAACGTCTCGATAAAACGACAAACAATCAAAACGGCCAAGTGAAAGACGAACGGAACAACCGGGACGGAGTGCTATCCGACCGGACTACTGTCCGAACGGATAGCCATCCGAGCGGCCGGCTGTCCGAACGACCTACACCTTGGGTCCCACACTTAACTATTTTGCCAACGATTGAAGTCTGGTTGTTGAACGAGTTGTTGTCTGACCAGACCGCCATCCGAACGGACAGCCATCCGAATCATGAAACATTTGGACTTCAACACTTAAACAATTTTCAACATGATTCAACAACAGGGTTGCCACCCGCTCGGATGGACATCCGACCGAGTGACCGCCCTGCTGTGGATTTGTTCTCACTGAGTAACCTCGCCACTCGAGTCGCCGTCCGACCGGATAATCACCCGAGCGGATTGTCATCCGCACGACTGACTGTCCGATCGACCGACTTGAAAGGGGTATAGACACTTCAATGTTTTCAAAATGCTACAACGAAAACTTCAAAGGTCAAGCCATCAAACACAAACACATCCTTCTCAAAAGAAGAACCAATCCACTCGAATAGTCATCTGACCGGACTACCGTCCGACCGGATGACCATCCGAACGGATTGTCACCCGCATGACTGGCCGTCCGATCGGATTACCATCCGACCGAACTGCTGTCCGAGCCACTTACACCTTGCACCGTTTTACGCGTCACTTATTGTTATGTTATCGTTCTGATCAAGCTAACCCTACTCTCTAGCGCTCCCTTCAATCCATCCATCGCTGTGAGTATACTCGATCCCTTTTTGCTTTATGCACTTTTGGGTGTTACATACGTTACTTATACAAAATCACATCGAACACACTACGCATTACTTTAAACGCTAACCGTTACCGCATGTTATACGTGACTTAATGAATGCTTGTTTGTTATGTTTACACATGGAATGTTTTCTACCTGCCTTATCAATGATAGTACTATTAGTTTGGACTCAGCACCCGTTAACTCGTGGGTTGTTAAGGACAATTATTTGCATGGATTACAGTGGTGATCATGTATTACGAACTGCCTTGGGCAGTGAACCCATAGTCATTGGTATCGATAGGTTCATGTCGATAACTAACATGCATCATTTCACTCTGTGTACGTGCTGGTTATGCGTAACGCTTTCGAACTCTATATGCTATTATCAAACTTGTATGCTCACCTTTACACTATGTGTATTGACTTTTATTTTAACGTATGTGACAGGTGCTTAGGATGCTTATCTGCTAGGAAATCGAGGCTAGAATAAGGCTCTAGAGGCCAACAAATAGTTGTCTGTACAAATGAAATCAAGGGACTCTAGAAGCAAATAAACAATTGGGCTATTTGAAAAATCTAAGTTGTCGGAATAGAACTATTTGCCTAGATTTTGTCTGTAATAATTTGTTTACCTTTTGAGACATGGTATGGGACATGTTACTTTAAATTAATTGGTAATGATAATTGTTATGGAAACTTCTGGACAATCTGTTTCACTCAGTGCCATACCCCGATGTTTCCGCCATAGGTTGGGGTGTGACAATAGCTAAGGCACCATATCGGTTAGCACCCACCGAAATGTTAGAATTGAAAAAACAGTTAGATGAATTATTAAGCAAAGGATTCATACAACCTAGTTCATCCCCATAGGGAGCACCGGTGTTATTTGTGAAAAAGAAGGATGGTTCGATGCGAATGTGTATCAATTATAGGGAATTGAATAAGATTACAATTAAGAATCAATACCCATTACCTAGGATTGATGACCTTTTCGATCAGCTTCAAGGAGCTAGATACTTCTCTAAGATAGATTTGTGCTCCGGATATCATCAGTTAAAAGTACAAGAGGAAGACATACCTTGTAACACCTCGTAAAATCACGTCCAATGATATATTGACACGTGTAATAAACCCTAATTAAGTCAAACGTTGAATTTAAGGGACTAATTTTGTGAAAGATCAAAAACTTTGATTATGGAAGGACTAGAAGTGTTATCATGCTTAAAATAAGTCTCTGAATAACCTCTCATGATATTCGTATTCTCATATTAAGCCACTTGTTGGATAAGCAAAACCGTTTGCGTATAAATCGAAAGTTTGCACGGTGAAGGGTTAGAAGCATCAACATGTTTAATAATACCTCTGAATGACCTTTTAGCAAACCCAAAACATTATTATATCTGATCATATTCTTGGGAATATAAAACATTGGCAAATTAGGACTTTAATGTCGATAAACAACAATACGCACAAGTTTGTACGTTAAAAGGGTTAAAAGTGTCAACACGTTAATTCTTACCTCTGAGTGACCTTTTAACAAACCCGGATCATCGTATTGTTCGATAATACTCTCGGGAATTCTCAATATGGATTACATAGGGATTTGACGCAATAAAACGATAATAAGCGCAAGTTCGCGCGTTAAAAGGACCAAAAGCGTCAATATTTAAAACTACACCTTTAAGCGACCATTTAAGCGAACAGGTGTGAACTGGAGTGTCGTAATACTTCATTATACTCCATTATACTCTTAGGAATGCTTGTTGTTAACCTTGTAAGGTTTTTATGCCATTTCGCATTAATACGCGCAAGTTCGCAAATTGAAGGTTAAAAGCGTCAATATGTCAAACTAGGCCTTTGACTAACTCATTTAACGTATTGAGAAGTTTATGATGCTTTGTTATACTCTTGGATGTGCCTAATGATGAAAATACAAGGCCTTGTGAGCTAAAAACATCATTTCGGAAGAGTTCAGATGTGCAGGGGCCAAATATGACAACATTTGAAAATACTGGTGAGCTGGCTAGGTCCTTACGGACCGTATAAGGACCCTTACGATCCGTATACCATGCCCAGTAACAGAATATTCAAAAACCAGCTTTGGTTTGCCTCCTTGTCTCACATATTTGATTCTAGGGATCATTTGATGTTTTTAAAGATGGTATTACACCTGTAATCATCTTGTGATTTCTCATAACACTTGTTGATCATCTAAAGACCCTCCAAACACTATAAATAGAGGTTAAATCTTTCATTTCATTTCACCATTTTCTTGAGTTCTTGCTCTCTAGACTCAAATCTGAGCATCCTGATCATTGGAACCTCCTTTTGAGTTATCTTCTGTCCCTTGGACCTTTTGTAAGTGCCCTTTTCGTGGCTAGCTCTATTTATTTGGCTCTTAAAGCCGAGAAGTCAAGCTAGATCTTGTATGGTCGAGCCATGGTTCACAACGAACATGGCTACGTGATCGTAATTAGGTAGGTGTTAAACCCTCATAAGGGCACCTCCTAATTACCACGTTTACTTAGTTAATTGTCGGGTCAAAGTAATTAAAATAAAAGTCAAACGGGTCAATTTTTAATAAAATTCATAACTGATAATATAGAAGCTATAAAATCAGTTTTGTCACTTTAATAACTTGGTAAATATTAATTGAACATTCCAAAGCATGTTCAACCCGACAATTCTAAGTTTAGAATCAGTTCGCAACCGAAAGTCGCAAAAGTTGACTTTTGCTTTGACTTTCAGTTCTGACCCGAATTAGCTTAGTTTAATTATGTCTTAGGGTTCCTTTGTGACCATATTATATGTTAGTGTAACCCTCTGAGGTTATACTACATGGTCCTTTAGAATTAGAGTTCATATGCATGTTTCCGTTAAATGCTTAAAAGTTGACCATTGTGCCCTTTTTATATTAAAACGAGTTTTTGAAAATGTGAGAGGACAAAAACCTTTATTACTGATAACTAAGTATGACCAAAAATTTTGACATCAGATTATGGTCTAAAATAGAAGTTATGCGCGATATCGTAAAATGAAAGCTTTTTATTAATTAAATAGCAATTTTGGAATAAATCATATTTAAACCCAAATTTTGACACCAAACCTTTTGGCCACTGATGTAATATAATATTTAGAGATTTTTGAAGATTTTTGTTGAATTTTAAACTGATCATAACATAGGGTTCTTGCATTGACTCGATAATTGACGATTATGCCCTTTTTGCTAATAAAATGAGTTTTACACATCCTTTACATATCAAACCTTTTTCTACTGATTTAATATATTAAATAAATTATTTTAAATAGTAAAGTCTGTTCAAAATCTCAGATTTACTTATTTAACCCGAATACCGTCAAATACCGACTTTTATGCGATTTAGGCGCCTAGTATGGTTTAAAACCATATTTGGCACCTAAAGCTTGTTACCTACTGATGTGATGAATAAATTTTTATACTTTAACAGTAAGTAAAAGTTTTGAACTCAAATTTCCAAATTTGACCTTTAAGGTTTATGTGAAATGACCAGAATGCCCATATGGTGCATAGTTTGGCCACAAATGATAAATTTCACATATATATGATATCTTACTTGTGTAACTTATTAAAATAATTATTTCTACTGATTATTTTAGACCAGAACCTCATATTGCTATTTAAGCTCTTTTATAATCTTTAAAATGACCAAAATACCCCTACGAGGCTTAAATTTATTTTAAATTCGTTTTGGGCATAAGGGAAGCTAGCCTACTGATATCACAACATATTAAAAGCATATTAATTTGTGTAACATGTTCATAACTCATTTGGTTACCCGTTATGCATCATTCGCGTTCGGTACGGTTTATGTAACTAGTTTGTATAAATTAACCGAAACGGGTCAAACCTTATCATTTTCACTTCAAAATTCAGAATGTGTTTGGTTTACCCATATTATACAAGTCTCCATAACTTGTCGGGTCTAAATCATATTCAAATCCGGTCTTCGCTTAATCCTGCGTTTTGAACCGTAAGCCTTTCCTTAAAAGTAACCGGTCTAAGTTACAACTTAAATAAGACCCGTTAGGAATCTAATAGGTTAATAAAACCTTCGTTCCATATTGAGAGCCCCAGAAGAGGTACTTGTGCTTGCTGATTAGAATATACGGCTCGGATAAATTTGCATAATTTGCTCAGGTAAATACTTTTAACTTATTTTCCCTTACACGGGCTTGGGGTACGGTATATAAAATACTGCTTGGTCGGGTATTGAATCTTTAATCATATGAAGGTTAAATCATTGAGATAACCCGTTTTATCTGTTTTGTTTGTTAAAGCCTTTGGGGGGTTAATGACCATTTTCTGGATATCATCGGCTCATTCATTGAAATGGCCACGACTTAAGCACGGGGTGTAGGCATACACCTGCCGGAGCGTATGTAAAATAATATACCCACCTGTTCGAGAATAACTCGCCGTGGGATATATTATGTGTGTGTCTATTAATCTTTAACCCGGTTTTCAGCCCGGGCTACTAAACGTATAATAAATATGTAATTCTTTAACAAGTTTATTTTTAAATAATTATCCCAAGTTATAAAAGAATATTTGTGCCTTGTGCATTTAAATCAATTTTTATAAACACTTTTCAAAAGAGTCAGTTAATTGTATTTACCAGTGTAAACTGACGTATTTTTCAAAAAGGTTAAGTGACAGGTGTTGTACGTAAATTGGCTGGGAGCTCAGGGCGTTAATAAGAAATCTTGCAAGTTCTAAACGTCTAAAGTCTGTTTAACAGTGTTTATATTTCTGTTTTAAGATCCGCTTGTGGATCCATCTTACAATCCGTTTGTATTATTGATGTTACTTTGAATCGGTTTGTAATATATTTACTTTCGACTTCCGCTGTGCATTGAACTGTGATTATATGACTATGATGATATCAACTACGTCACGATACTCCCCACTGGGCCCACCGGTAATACGTGGAAATATTGGGATGTGACAGGTTGGTATCAGAGCCAACGTTTGAGTGAATTAAACACTAGCCTTTAGTGTTTAATCTTAAATGACACAGTAGCATATTCCTTAGAACCTCTGAGTCTAGACTTTACATAGGAATGCTCTCATCCCTATTAAGTAAACATTATTTTCAATTTTATGTATTTTGAACATGTCTCCAAGCAAAGAAGCCGTGGATGGAGATTCTTCCTGTTCAAGGCCAAGAAATGCAAAGCTTCATACCGCAACTAGAATGGGCGTGCGACCGGTTTGGAGGAAGACCTTTATGGACTCATTCCTAAAAACCAAACCCATTTAAAAATTTAAACAAACTTCGGAGTCCATACCAGAATGTCCCTGAGACTCCCATACTGAAGATGATGTATGTGGATGCTATTAATCACTATTTCCTACCTTCGAGTTCTGAAATTTCAGAATTAGACCTAATCCGTAATCCATGTCATTCTTTAATCATTAAATCCTTGGATTCTACTTCTGCAATGGATCCTAATTTGAAATATTACTTTATTAAAATCTTCAGAGTCGCTACTACGTATAATAAATAGAGAAGAAGAAACAATCAAAATAAAGGAAGGAAGACATTAGAAGACCCTTCTTCCATCATTTTTCTCTTTTAGTCCCTGTATGGGCATTTGATTACTAAAGTCCTTTTGTGGACATATTTTCTTCATCATAGTCCTTGTGGACCAACCTTTCCTGATAAGACTCTGTATATACGTTTATCTATTCAAAATCCCTTTCGAGGACATTATATTTCAATAATAATCCCTTCAAGGACATCATACTTCAAAATAGTCCTTTCAAGGACATATCATTTTATAAAAATCTTTTATCGACATATTATTTCATTAAAATTCCTTGGCAGTCATAATAATTCACCGTAGTCTTTCAAAGACATATCATTTCACTTCAGTCCCTGCGTGGACTAGTATTACCTCAAAGTCCCTATAAGGACTTATCTTCATGTGTAGTCCCTGTAAGGACGTTTGTTTATTATAATTCTCTAATGAACTTATTTTTCGATTTAAGTCCTTGTGAGGACATCTGTTCAGCAAAGCCTTTTGTGCGCCTGTTGTACCAATATAGTCCTTTTATGGATGTGTTACTTCATTAAAAATCCCTTTAGGGATATGTTATTTGTAAATAGTCCTTCCGTGGGCATGAGATTTCATTTTAAGTCCTTTAGTGGACATAATACTTCCTTATAACCTCTTTGTAGACCCGATATTTTATTATAGTTCCTTCATGGGCAAACTGTTTCAATATAGTCCCAATGTAGACTTATGATATTTAGTGGTCCTTATGCTGACTTATAATTTCCTTTTAAGTCCTCTATGGACAAGTATGATACTAAAAGTCCTGTTTGAGGCCCTATGGTAAATTTCATAATGATTTATTGGAAGTTTTGAAAATTTTATATAGGTACTCTTATCGTCCTTTATCAACCATTAGTATGAATTTTATTCGAACTTTATCGATCAACTAAATAATTTCAAAAGATCTTCTTAATGGTTTACCCCTGCTAAGTGGCAAGTCCACATTAATTGGCCAAAACTTTCGGTAGTTAAGGATAATTATTCCTTCTAATATGACAGTTAAAGGAGTTACCCTCCTATCCAGAGGTGGTGAACTATGTTCAGGCCTCCAAGCCTATATGATCAATGCGATCATGGTAATATTGTGTAACCATTAAGACAAATTAATCCTTGTTAACATCTAAGAACTTGTTCACACTCCCGGCAGTGTGACTTGAGAAACCACACCAACCGTCAAGGTATTTGGACTATGTCCAAGCCTTAAAGCCTATATGATCGAATTAGATCATGGTAAGTATCATCAATCTGATGATCAAAATATAAACATCCGTTAGTGATGAAGTGCCTACGGGCTATACTTGATGTCTAATAAGACAACGACAGTTGTGGTTACAACTCCCTGTCTAACAATATTGGACTATGTCCAAACATGATAGTCTATATGATCAATGTGATCATGACTAATATCATCTGTGCGATGATCATATTATTTAATATCTTTAATGATGATTTGCCTACGGGCTATAATAAATTGTCCATTTGATACATTGACATTATGATCTTTATGATCCCCTGTCCAAGGTAGTGAGTGAGCTATGCTCGAGCCTCATAGTCAATATGATCAGTGCGATCAAGACTAATATCATCAATTACGATGATTATATATAAACATCCATTAGTAATGACAACTAGTTTACCTTTGCGCTAAAATGAATCGTCATTCGAGACGATGACAGTTGTAGTCTATAACTCCCTGTCCAAAAGTAGAGAACTATGTTCTAACCTTGAAGCCCCTGATCCAATAAGATTGCGGCTTATAAGTTAATGCCCTTGTGACAAACCAAGAGTTATATTTTAAAGTCATTCAAGACATGCTGATGTGCTATAAATTTTCGTTCGTGACAAGTTAACGTACTAAAGGTTAACATCCCTTGCGATAAGGCCTTCGTGCCTTAAAATCGTTAACGTCCTCCGTGACAGGCCCTTGTGCGACTCCTACATATCCTTGCGACAAGGCCGTCGTGTCGTATGGTTATTAATGTCCTTCGTGACTAAGGCTTCATGCCGTATCTTTTATGTCTTTCAAGACGGCCTTTGTGCCAACATCTTAATGTCCTTTGTGGCAAGCATACGTGCTACTCTATACTTTTTACGTAACGGGCCTCTGTGGCATGTATGTATATATATATATATATATATAGGGTAGGGTTTCAGCGTGAACAACCTCCCAAGAGTGAACTGCGTGAACAGATATGGACCCTTGATTTCGTTTTTAGTTGTTAAGGGTAGGATTGTAATTATATAAAAAAATTAGATTTAAATCATTATTTTAATGATTGAATTAAGTTACATCTTTCCTAATTTAAATTCATTATCCACATTATGTTTATTTATTAATAAGATAATTATCAAAACAAACAACAAATCACCAGATTTCAATTTTAATTTTTATTTCAGATTTCATCACCAGAATTCAAATTTTGATTTTTAAGATCCACGTAACCTTCATATTTCAACGGTATACACATGTGTACTTGGATATAAATAGAACAATACACATGTGTACAGTAATTCATAGGTGTACATCAACATTCAATACAAAAAAAATTCTGAGATATCACAAAAACAGACGATATACACATGTGTACATCGCACTAAAAAGAGGGTAAAATCAGAATACACATGTGTATATCGCATTTAAACAAATAATTATTTTAATAATTGAATTAAGTTACATATTTCCTAATCCTTGATTTGATTTGTGAGAGATTTATGCAATCAATTTAAGAGGATAATTGATTAGTTGATTTGTGAGAGATTTATGCAATCAATTTAAGATTGAAATTACACATATACCCTTTTGTATTTAATTAAATGGAAAAAATTAACCAAATAATTACCATCATGCCACTCACTTTAATCTCAAGATCATAAAAATCAAGGGCCCAGATCAGTTCACGCAGTTCACTCTTAGGATTTTGTTCACGTTTGAACCTAATCCTATATATATATATATATATATATATATATATATATATATATATATATTAAAAGTCCTGTAAGGCTAGCCTTCGAGCTATTCATAATCATCTTTATAATAAAGACAGCTGTGACATTATGATCCCCTGTCAAACAGGTAATGGACTCGATCCAAACCTTAAATGCCATTGATGGTTCTCTTGTGACCTAGGCAAAAACGATATTTGATATTCCTTCAAATAACATTCATTAGGAATGTTCGGAACATCATACCCTATACGGTGTATGGATATCGTGGCTAATCTATGTCAGGTCATTAGGGTGATGACTAATAATTGTTAATTTAGTGGTTAGTACCAAGCTTCAAGTATGGCAAAACTCGGATGAGGTAGACGACAATCGCGATATTAATGATACGACAAAAGCTAATGATGCTAAGAACATAAACCTCAAATATTAATAGAATTAATCTCCAAGCTGTGATTGACGCAGCTGTAGGAAAGGCCATGGAAAAGGTCATGAAACAGTTCATAAAACCGAATGCTACTACTCTAAACATATTCATCTGCCCAAGAGAAGATCTTTATTCATGCTTCAAATGCGAAGGATAAATCAAATAAGATGAAATATATTGTGAGAAGCCCATTGCTTTAAGGATGTACTTAAAAGTACTTTGTCTCTTGTGAGCCAAGAGACTTCAATGGCGAAAAAAAGAGCCATTGATTTCATAATTTTTTTTGGATGAAATGGAAACCATTATGTATGTCAGCGTTTGTTCTGAGAAAGACATTGTGAGGTATGTATCACAATCCTTCAATGGCAGTGCCCTTAATTGGTGGAAGACTTTAATAAAGTCCACAGGAAAGATACCCTCATACGATATGGGATGATCCAAGTTTATGGACTATCAGAAAAACTTGTTGTCTGCGACACGAAATGAAAAAAGGTGGAATAAGAATTTTTTGACTCTCACCACGAAGGATCTAGACTATCGACAGTATGTTATAGACTTTAATTCATTGTCTGGGATAGTGCCCTATTCAGTTAACACAGAATTTAAGCATAATGCACTATATATATTGGTGGTTTAGCATAGGAACTAAGAGTGCATGTTAAGACGTCAAAGCCTGCTTTTTATAAATCCATTATGGATCTATCTCAGCCACTCACATTAGATGGGTTAGGAAGTAAATCAGTCAAAGCTGAGACTTCCGAAGAAAGGAAAAAGGGAGAAGGATAACCCCCAGAGATCTGAGAAGCCTGTATGCATGACCTGCAACAAAAGGCACTGGGACAGTGTCTAACAGACTGAAGGTCAAAGAGTGTGGCATTTGTAGTTCCCTGAATATAGAAACATAAGGAATGCAGTCTGTTTCGGCTGTGGCGTTAAGGGCCACATCGGAGCTAACGACCCTAAAATTTGTCGAGTTGGTATAGCTAAGTATAGGGAAGGACTAAGAATGGAGGCGTTTAAACCCTCCTGACAAATGTCAGAGGCAGTTCATATCAATAAATGACACCAGGTGTATCCCTTATCGTGATATTAATATTAAGAACTTTGTTTGATTTAAGTACTACTAAGTCTTTCATAGATCATAAGCTTGGCAAACTTTTAGAATCTTCCTATAAGAACTCCTTATATTAAGTGTAAAGTAAAACTTACCAACAAAAAATCATAGAGACCTTTCCTTCTGTTTACATCAAATAATCTTCATTCATAAAAATCTAAAGTACTCTTTCTCCAGATCGAGTACGACGATATATGTTACTTTACTTAGTTATCTCATTGATTTCTATCAACTGCGAATGCTAGACTATGCTTGATAAAAGCTCCATATGAGGATTGGCGTGTCCTAGTGTGTCCCGTAGATTGCTTCCATGCCTGATCAGTATGGAGGTTCAATGCACGGAACCACTTAGATATTCCAATAGTCATATTGTACTAAAATCAGCTAGTGCTATTCAAAGAAGATATCCGGTATAGAAGTGTCCTTGTAAGTGTCACTAATTAAGGCATCCTACATTCGTATAGAAATGTGTCATTATATGGCACGGATAAAGATAGATGAGCTGAAGCCTGAGATTCAGAATATCTCTGTCATCTCTGTGAGTCTCGATTGTCCCCTTCATGGAACTACCTTGTTACCTCTGAGAGGCAAGTAGAGCTAAGGTTAACATCCCGCTTAGGTTTGCATCTGTTGAAACATCTCCATATCGGTTAGTACCGACGAAAATGGAAGAACTAAGAGCCAGCTAGATAAGCTTTTAGAAAAGGTGTTATAAAGCCTAATTCATATTCTAAGAGCTTCGGTACTAATTAGGTAAGACGGTTCATTATGCCTATGCATTGATTACCGCAAGCCTACTTAGGTAACAATTGAGAATCGCTATTAGCTACCCAGGATCGTCGACTTGTTCGACTAACCGTGTGGTTAGCTAGCCTATAAGATTGGTTTAAGAAGCAGTTGGAATAACCATCTCACCTTAAATGAGCTGTCCTATAACTAATAGTTAGTACATAAGCATCAAGGATGCTCCTTTGAAGACCTTATATAGATGGAATGTCAAACGTCCGTTTGATGGACAGAAGTTTGGTAAGTCCAATTATCAGGATCTGAAGTCACCCTGGAGACAATGGATAAAAATTATATATAAATCTGTAATCGTCTGAAGACTGCCAGTAATCGGCAGAAAATCAATGATTGATAAGAATCGCAAACCTCTTAAGTTTTCAATGAGGAACATGATTCAACAGAAAGTACCACCCTAGAAAGGTGTACTACATTTTGATGTAACGGACAAATTAAACACTGGATAAATAGTACCATTCGAGAAGATCGAATACGTCAAAGATCAATAGCTTATAAGCTAAAACTTATTTAAGGAACATGATGGAACTCGCAATGTGTTCCACACTGGAGACTTCAAGATATGGCTAGACAATAAGTCGATAGCATTATCATATTGATGTGTAGATTAATGAAAACTTATGGTTGGTGGAGAAATCAGCATCGATTAAGGATCGAAAAGATTAGAAGCTCCAAAAGAATACATATACCTATTATAAAGGTCATTTGGGGTGCATGTAGAGGCCCCATATATGTTGTGGAAGATTAAGTCCATTATAAGACAGAAAGTACTTCCATCTTTTGAGAAAATCTTGAGGTCGAGATTTCTTTTAAGGGGGTGAGGATGTAACACCTCGTAAAATCATGTCCAATAATGTATTGACACGTGTAACAAACCCTAATAAAGTCAAATGTTGAATTTAAGGGACTAATTTTGTGAAAGATCAAAAAATTTGATTATGGAAGGACTAGAAGTGTTATCATGCTTAAAATAAGTCTCTGAATAACCTCTCATGATATTCGTATTCTCATATTAAGCCACTAGTTGGATAAGCGAAACCGTTTGCGTATAGATCGAAAGTTTGCACGCTGAAGGGTTAGAAGCGTCAACATGTTTAATAATACCTCTGAATGACCTTTTAGCAAACCTGAAACATTATTATATCTAATCATATTCTTGGGAATATAAAACATTGGCCAATTAGGGCTTTAATGTCGATAAACAACAATACGCACAAGTTTGTGCGTTAAAAAGGGTTAAAAGTGTCAACATGTTAATTCTTACCTCTCAGTGACCTTTTAACAAACTCGGAGCATCGTAATGTTCGATAATACTCTTGGGAATGCTCAATATGGATTACATAAGGCTTTGACGCAATAAAACGATAATACGCGCAAGTTCGCGCGTTAAAATGACCAAAAGCATCAATATTTAAAACTACACCTTTAAGCGACCATTTAAGTGAACAGGTGTGAACTGGAGTGTCGTAATACTTCATTATACTCCATTATACTCTTAGGAATGCTTGTTGTTAAGCTTGTAAGGTTTTTACGCCATTTGCATTAATAAGCGCAAGTTCGCAAATTGAAGGGTTAAAGGAGTCAATATGTCAAACTAGGCCTTTGACTAACTCGTTTAACATATCGAGAAGTTTATGATGCTTTATTATACTCTTGGATGTGCCTAATGTTGGAAATACAAGGCCTTGTAAGCTAAACACATCATTTCGGAAGAGTTCGGAAATGCAGGGGCCAAATATGACAACATTTGAAAATACTGGTGAGCTGGCTAGGTCCTTACGGACCATATAAGGACCCTTATGGTCCGTATACCATGCCAAGTAACAGAATATTCAAAAACCAGCTTTGGTTTGCCTCCTTGTCTCACATATTTGATTCTAATGATCATTTAATGGTTTATAAAAGATGGTATTACACCTGTAATCATCTTGTGATTTCTCATAACACTTGTTGATCATCTAAAGACAGACCCTCCAAACACTATAAATAGAGGTGAAATCTTTCATTTCACCATTTTCTTGAGTTCTTGCTCTCTAGACTCAAATCTGAGGATCCTGATTATTGGAACCTCCTTTTGAGTTATCTTCTGTCCCTTGGACCTTTTTTAAGTGCCCTTTTCGTGGCTAGTTCTATTTATTTGGCTCTTAAAGACGAGAAGTCAAGCGTTTGCGATAAACGCTTTGACTTTTAGCTAGACCTTGTATGGTCGAGCCATGGTTCGCAACGAACATGGCTACGAAACCCTCATAAGGGCACCTCCTAATTACCACGTTTACTTAGTTAATTGTCGGGTCAAAGTAATTAAAATAAAAGTCAAACGGGTCAATTTTTAATAAAATTCATAACTGATAATATAGAAGCTATGAAATCAGTTTTGTCACTTTAATAATTTGGTAAATATTAATTGAACATGCCTAAGCATGTTCAACCCGACAATTCTAAGTTTAGAATCGGTTCGCAACCGAAAGTCGCAAAAGTTAACTTTTTCTTTGACTTTCAGTTCTGACCCGAATTAGCTTAGTTTAATTATGCCTTAGGGTTCCTTTGTGACCATATTATATGTTAGTGTAACCCTCTGAGGTTATACTACATGGTCCTTTAGAATTAGAGTTCATATGCATGTTTCCGTTAAATGCTTAAAAGTTGACCATTATGCCCTTTTTATATTGAAACGAGTTTTTAAAAATGTGAGAGGACAAAAACCTTTATTACTGATAATTAAGTGTGACCTAAAAGTTTGACATCAGATTATGGCCTAAAATAGAAGTTATGCGCGATATCGTAAAATGAAAGCTTTTTATTAATTAAATAGCAATTTTGGCATAAATCAAATTTAAACCCAAATTTTGACACCAAACCTTTTGCCCACTGATGTAATATAATATTTAAAGAGTTTTTGTAACAACTGTGTTCGGTAATCGATGTACGATGTAAAACAATGATGATTATTAATAAAACAATGTTCTTTGGTGTTATTATATGTGTTTTGGTGTTTCTATGTGTGTATTTGTGTTGGTGATTTTTTTCAATACGATTCGATTCTGATTGCAAGCTTTAAATCGCATTCTGGAAGGTTTTACGCAAACTGGTGCGTAAACGCAGTCAGTATATTGCGACAAACACTCCGGAATAGTGACATAGGCTTAACATACCTTAAATAACCTCCACATAACTTAGAAATAAGTTTTGAATGGTTTGGTGTGTTGAAATCAAGTGTGTTCGATCGCAGGGACTATTTGTGTCAAACTGCGAAACTATGCCGATTTGTATAGTAACGAACATTCCGAAACTTGATCATAAGTTAAACATACCCTAAATAACCTTCACATAGCTTAGAAATAGGCCTTGAGCGGTTCGGTATGCTAAAATAAACTTTACTGATCAATAGGGACTAAAAACGTCAAAAAGTGCACAAGTTTGCACTTTCGCACATATCTTACGTTCTGAATACATCCGGACATCCAAAAATTTATGTAAGCATTAAAATATTTTATTTTAGTGTTTGGCATAAGAAAATTCCATTCATCGCTTAATTTGGATCGTTTTTGATTTCGTACGGCCAAACGAACCGACAACGCAACCGTACGGCCAAACGAACCGACATCCGACATATTTTTGAGCATATTTTAAGTTCCCTATACTTTAACTTCATTTTAGAGCTTTGAAATGGGGTTAACGGGGCTTAAACGTGTCAAAAATGCATCGAAAACCAAGTTTGGGGCTTCAGGGGCCTGTTCTGCCATTTTTGAAACTTGGCTGGTCTGCATGAGGCTTACGGACCGTACAACATAAGCCATACGGTCCGTAAGGACCTCCCAGAACAGAAAAACCAGATTAACTAGCTGTTAACAGCTGTTAAGCACTCATAACCCAATTGCACATGGTTTTGGGCAATACTAGGGGCTGAAATGGTTTTGTAAAACCATGGGCTTGAGGTGTATGGTTGAGATTGAAGCACGGTTTACGAGGAACGATCCTAACGGTCCTAGAAATCCTATAAATACCCCCACCCTTCACTTGCAAAACCCACTTGATTTCTGAAATTTTCTCTAAGTTGATGTGTTTGAAACACTTCATACCTGAGAAATACTTGGAAATCAAGTCTTGCAGGGACCTTCTGTAAGTGCTTTTCGTTCTTTTCATTCGTTTTAGCGTTAAAGTCAAACTGCGTTTGACTTTCTGCATTAACCAGTTTATGGTCAATGTGAAGTTCGTTTGAACTTCATAACGTGAGCGTAATCACGATGGTTATAGTCCCTAGTGACTATACCTACTGATTACCACGTTATCTAGGCTCGGTGACGAGTCGTAGTTTCGGCCAAAATGCATATTCTTGCGTATTTTGTAACCAAACTACTCTAGGATATCAAAGCCGTTTGTTTTGATATCAAAACCTGTTTTCTAACTTAACTAAACATGTTTTAGCATGTTTAGCTCGTCACTTTTAGTTTAGTGCTTGTGTAGTGTTGTAAGTCAAGTGGACTAAACACCCGCTTAGACTTTCGAACACGACCCGTCTGGTCGATCTTTAGGATCCAACCAAACATGTTTAGTGACCATAGTCTCTTAGGGAATAACCTTCCGAAGTTATACCTTATGGTCACCAAGTTTAGGTAGTTGTATGATAAGTAGATTATATGCCATAGGTAAATTACCAGATGTAACAACCCTCACCAAACCAGGTATCAGTACGAATTAATTAATATTTAATTACTGCTTAATTACTGTGCTTGCTTACAACTGTGATTAAACTGCTTACTGATTTCTGATACATACATACTCTTGCATCACATTTTATACTATCACTCTATTATTTACACACAAACCTTAGTGACAACCTTGATGCACAAAAGCACAGTGAGCACAATATACGGGATACCCAGTAAACATGCTGACACAGCCAGCATCAGACAGTTACTGTCTATAAGGCCAGTATGAGCCGGGAATAGATTACTACACTAGTAGGGAGTGTAGGGAGGTGAGGATTGTAGAACTGTGTCACTAGGTGATAATTATAGTGACCGGATGTGCCTAAAACGTACTTTGAGTACAAAATTCTGCACTTTAAATAAAAATTCCGCATTAAGCTAACTATTAAAGTGCCAAAACATGAGAAAAAAAAATATTACTAGACACTTTCCAAAATGTCGGGAATAAATTGTGTCACTAAAAATAATATTAACAACACTTTAAATACTTATTTAGCACTTTAACGGAGTGATATCCAACCGTACAACCGGACTTAACCCGGAACCTAAAAATATTGTCAATGACACTATTTTTCTTTTTCTGAGCCAGTTAGGGTCCCCGAGTACCCTAACACCCGTTATAAATTACTACACACATAATACACTAAATAAACCTCCTAACTAAACTTAACTAGTAACTAATTAACTAGTTAGAACCAAACCATGACCCCCCCCCTTTGTAACCAATCGGTTTTCCCCCATGTGGGACAAACCCATGTACTTTGAATATTTTATTCATACTTGTCTAAAATCTTGGCTACATGTTGTATAAGGGTTAATAGATATGAATGGATTATAAATATGCTTAATGGGTAATCACATTACATTCATCAACACTAAACAAAAAAAAAAAAAAATTCTTTCTTCTTTCCCTCACTTAACACTCTCGGCCGAACCCCCCTATCAACACCCCACATCCATTTTCAAGTTTAGAGTAAGGCATTTTATTAACATACAAAGGTGAAGGATCACGTATAAGGAGGCTCGGTACTTACAAATTGCCAAGGACCTCACCACGACGCTATTAACCACCTATTTTTCGTCTAGTTTCTTCCCTAGCCTCGAGCTAGTAGTAAGTGACTCTAAACACCCTATTGTTCATATCTAAAGTGGTTAATAAGAGATTTTTCGGATAAAAATTATGAAAATATAAGATCACAAACTAAAAGTCTACTAAAAATAATAAACATGGTGGTTAATGAATGAATATTAGTGTAAAACTCTTGGAACTAGTTTTTTATGATTATTTTATGATGTTTGATGCTAGTAGTAGTTCGGATCGTCATCTAACCCGGCTAGGTCATGTTCATGGAACATGAACTTGTGTATGTTTAAGTGTGAAAATGATTAGATGATGAACACTACTACTTATTAACATGAACTTGTGTAAAAGTGATTTTTCTTATAAAATGGAGTTCTAAACTAGTAGATCTAAAGATCTACAAGTGGTATTTTCGAAGGACCAAGTGTAAAATGAAATCATGTTTTAAAAGCCGGAACTTTCATAAACTAAAGGTGATTTTGTGAACACACAAGTGTGTAGACACTTGTGTAACGGAAGGTTTTAACAAAGAATTATTTTTGTAATTTTTGACAAGAGGTTGTATAAATGCATTTTCTGTAAAAAAATAAGATTTTCGAGAAACCGATCTCATTTATAAAAATAGAAAGATCTATTAAAAATAACGGAAAGTTACTACACACTTTTACATAACCCACAAGTTCGTGTGTTTGCGATTTACGTATATTTTTGAACTAGTTTGATGTTGAAATATTGGTTGTTGATGTTGGGAACATTGTTGATTGAAATTTTTAAAAGAAAATGATACGCTAGTAAGCGTGGCCACCTCCAGTTACAGAGGAAACTCGGGCGAAATTTTTCCAGAAATATAAACACTTGGAAAATATTTTTTACAACAAGTGTTATAACTATATTTATAACTTGTTATCAAAATGTAAATTTCGCCACAATTTTATTACAAAACTGCCAATTGTCAGAGGTGGGATTTTCACAAGTAAAACTTGCTAAAATATATATTTAGAATATATATTCTCCATAGTAACACTTGTGTAATTTTTATGATTATTTTATGAACTACATAAATATTATTTTTAGAGTAAAAATAATATTACTGGAACACACTGAATAGTAACGGCTCCAAAATAATACGAACGCCTTCACAATAAATATTTAAGTTACACCGGTATTATTTAAACGACCCGAACCTTACAACGTAACTTATGTATTTTCATAAAATACTCATAAGTGTGTATTTTGACAAGGATATTATTTTGGAAAATTATATGGAATAAAATATAATATTTTTGGGAAAAATATTTATATTTTGGAAGTAAAGTATTTTGGACAAATGAAATAAAATATATTACATTAAGTGAGACTTAATAAAATATTTCGAAGTATACGAACGCACATGTATTAAAACCCCCATCCTTGGGAAGGAATATATTTACAAAAATAATTACGAAGTGTAATTACGAAATAGTTGCCTAACTATTTCCCAAAGACATTAAACCTTAAGCTAAGGCACGACCGTCCGTCTAATAGAAGTTAGTACGTGTAGGTCGTCGCACAGCAGGTTGACTGGGAGATTTCTAGTTAGAGACGCTCTTCGGTGAGTTCATGTCCCCCTTTTCTCTTAACTGTTTTCAGTTTTTATACTTCGGGGATGAAATACATGTTACAATTATTAAGGACATTTTTATACACGGTATGGTTAGCTTAAGGAGGGTTAGGACGTACAGATCATGTGAGTGGGTAGGTGGAACTAAAGGCCATTAATCCTCGTTGTAGGACCGAGGGACATTAGTGATAGATCTATTTGGGTGTAGCGAGCCCCACTCCTGAGCCCGCTTACTGGACCAGGTGGTGACTTTGTACCTGAGGCAAAATCCGCTAGGTTTGAGTCTTCCTACAGCACTTCACACATATCATTGGCTTTGCAACCCAATGGTGATCTCTTTTTCCTTATTGCTACATACCAGGGACATTTTTACATCGGGACGTACTTAAACCTTTTTACATTGGGACGTACTTTAAAGGTTTTACATACTCACTTTCACATGAACTCGCTCAACTTTATGTTGATTTTTCAACTTACATGTATTTCAGGGAACTAAGGATCTGGCACGGTATGTTACGTTTTCACGCTGCGTAGAGTTATGGGATCATCCGAGTTTAGGGGTTGTGGCTTTTACCTGGACGAGTCACAGTTCTTAAACTACGTCTATTTTAAGTTTGTGGTTGTGTCTTTCAAACAATTTTTTTATGTTATTAGGTTGTAATTTCCGTTGCATGTGTCAACGCCTTAAGACATTGTTGTGGTATTTTACTTTTCAAACTTAAATCAATGGATGATCTGCATGGTTTTATTTTCATATAGCTTTGTTGTGATTAAGCTATGGTATTAAGAAGTCACACCAATTAAACCCACGCTTCCGCAAAAGCCAGGGTGTGACAGCTTGGTATCAGAGCTCTGATCATAGCGAACTAGGATTCCTTCTCGGGTCTAGACTATGATCACTAGGGCTCTCACGAAAACATTTTTTACATTGCATACCACTTAAGTCTAGATCCAGGTCATAAAACATTTTTACAAACAAAAGTTGAGCACATTTTATTTGTTAGTTATGGCTCAGTCTGGGAGGCTGAGAGAATTATCTAGTGGGACTAGGGAGTCAGTCTGAGAGGCTGAGAGAATTATCTAGTGGGACTAGGGAGTCAGTCTGAGAGGCTGAGAGAATTATTTAGTGGGACTAGGGAGTCAGTCTGAGAGGCTGAGAGAATTATCTAGTGGGACTAGGGAGTCAGTCTGAGAGGCTGAGAGAATTGTCTAGTGGGACTAGGGAGCCAGTCTGAGAGGCTGGGAGGCTAGTGGGACTAGGAGAACTATTTGATTGCTTATTGTTGATTAACGTGCTATATGATTGACTATTTGTGCATATGTGTGTTTGTATTACAGACGACATGGCTTCCTCTTCAGGCACCGGAGAGTCGGACGCCACGGACCCCATGCCTATAGTATCGGACGACATGGTGTCATCAGAGCGTGAGGTGTACACGTGAGACACCACCAGCACGGATGAGGACGATTTTCAGCCATTCGCGCTGCCCGGTGTCGTTGCTGAGCCCGCTGATGGCCCTATCGTCGGGGATTTGCCGCTCGCGGTGATCCCTGCCCCTGTACCCCTTGCCGCGTACCCTATTGTTGACATGCCCCTTGATGTAGTCGCTGACGACGACGTCGACTTGTTTGACGAGGATCCATTAGAGGATGACTTTGAGGGTGAGGCCCACCTAGCTGCTGGCGATCTCTTACTTCTCGCGGATGCCCCTGCTGAGGAGTCACCCGTTCATTCACCGGTCCCAGACTCCTTTGAGCCTGTGGCATCTGCACCATCACACGCGCAGGGCGCGCAACACTATTCGCATGATACAGACCCTGATAGAGCATCATCCGCTGCACCTGCCCCTGTCCCTAGTTTTGCGATCGATCATGACATTGATGATGATTCAGACCCCGTTTTCCCACCTGGTTTTGATTCAGACCAGGAGATTGAGTTTATCCACCTAGATCAGCCCATGGAGGACCCTGTTGACCCCGTTGATCCCATGTTCGCTGATCCCACTGATTTCGAGATGGAGTTTGACGATCCGGAGCCTGCTGTGGCCCCCGAGCCAGTTGTTGCTCCAGACCCCGCATTCGAGCATGACCCTATTCATGCTGATGTACCCGTTGTTGATCCTTTGATTGCTGATTTGCCTGTTGACGATCATCCTCTTATTGCTCCACTGTTGGAGGGTGATCTTGTTGTTGCTGATGCTCATGTTGATGTTCCAGTTATGTTAGGGGATCCTGTTGTTGCTCCACCGTTAGTGGACGATCAGGTTGCTGATGTTCCCGCTGATCCTGTTGTTGCCCCTCTTCCTGACCAAGTGCCTGTAGAGCCTGATCATGCACCCTTTGCGACACACGTTAACCCACGATATGCTGACACCCGAAATGGGTGGATAGACGATGATGATGACTACCCGCCTTTTGTGGTACCTGTTACACCTGCTTCAGCACCTGTTTCAGTTCCGACTGATGTTCCTTTGCATCCCATTCATACTACCGGTATCCACCACACCGACTTACCTGTTATGTTCCATCAGTTTACACCGCCATCGCGCCCGGGAGAGGGTTCCTCGACTCATCCCGTTGGTCATATGCCGATATCTGTCCCGGTCATACCACAGTTTTCTACTGCTGTTCCCCCTGTTGCACCATTTACGGTACCATCCTTTGCTCCATCCAGTGAGCCTTTTCTTTGGACTTCACCACCCATTATGCCACCGACGGATCCATATCACCCATATTATGTTGGGTCTTCTACCGAGGATGTCCTTGTTTCTTTTATGATTCAGCACGAGGCCCTGACTCGTCGCGTGCAGGAGCTTGAGAGAGCTCAGTGACCACCGTGCCAGTGCCCTCTACACCCTGCGATATCACACCCTCCTCGTCCGTTATCTCCTGATTCTGCTGCTCGATTTTGGACCCCGGAGCAGCAGATAGCATACCTGTTGCGATTTCATCGCTCCATGGAGGAGGATTGGCTTCACATGCGCCGATTGCTCTTTTCTCATTTTCCCCCTCCTCCACCGCCATCAGCGTAGGGCTATTTTGTACGACACGGGTAGACTTTTGTTGAGAAGACGGCGATTGCACAGATTGCACAGCTTTTGGGAGACTGCATGTTGATCCTGACTTTTGTTGTATTGGATATTGTTGACACTGATTTGATATTTTGGACTGGGGTGATGTAGCCCTTAGTCATTGATGTTGTATCATACAGTTGTGTACTTGTAAACTTTACATTGTGGTCTTGATTTATGGCAATGCAATCGCAGTATTCTCATCATATGTGATGTTTGATTGGTTGTTTATGTTCTATAACATGAGATGTTATGTGTTTGGTTTATTTTAACATGAGATGTTATGTATTATTACTATCGTTATATACGCACACTTTACCTACCATGACCTGACTTACGTGAACACATCTTTTAGAAGATGCCACCGAAACGCGATCCGCGCATGCCTGCCAACGAGGCAGAACTTCAACACATCATCGCTGCCGCCATAGCGTAATACGCAGCCTCATAAGGAGGACCCAGCGGAAGCAGTTCGAACAACAACGGCAACAACAATCCACCGCATGGGTGCACCTACAAGCAGTTCTTAGACTGCAAGCCTGTGAACTTTGACGGTACCGAAGGTGCTGTTGCTTTTGTAAGATGGGCTGAGAAGACAGAGTCTGTCCTCCGAATGAGCAAGTGCGCTCCAGACCAACAAGTTACTTACATTTCTGGGCAATTCTTGGACGGAGCCCTGTCCTGGTGGAACTTACAAGTTCAGACTCTTGGTGAAGCCGCTGCTTACGTAATGACATGGAACGAGCTGAAAGAGTTCATGCGAAGAAAGTATTGTTCACTCGCTAAAATTCAAAGGTTGGAAACTGAGTTTTGGCATTTGAAGATGGAAGGTCCGAAAATTGTGGAATATGTTCTGAGGTTTCACGACTTATCTCATGTGGTTCCTTACATGGTTACCCCAGAATTCAAGCGAATTGAGCGCTTCATTTGGGGTTTAGCTCCTCAAATCATAAGTATGGTAACCTCTTCAAAGCCGGCGACAATCACTGAGGCAATCGATCTGAGCGTGGCTCTCACTGAGGAGGCTATCCGCTTAAACAAGTTTTCTGATGTTGAGCAAAAGAAGAAGGAGACTCACGTAGAGTCGTCCGGGGGTAATAAAAGAAAATTCTCGAACTTCAAACAAGGCATAAGCAGTGATGGCAGGAAAGGAGAACCAAGCGCACCGGTTCAAGCTACAACCAGTGGTGGAAAGAAAGGAAAAGGGTATATGGGTACACACCCCAAGTGTAACACCTGCCAGCGTCACCATTCAGGCCGGTGTGGTTCAAGGGTATGCGAAGCTTGTGGAAAAACTGGACATTTAAAGGATAACTGTTGGGCTAACGCTGGCCGGGGAGGCCAAGGAGGTTTTGGAAATAGAAACAATAACCGGGGCGGAAATGGAAATCGTGCACAAGGAAATAACGGAGGGAATGGAAATCGAGGCAACAACGCGAATCAAGCTGGTACTGTAAATCGTAACCAAAACAACAATCAAGCTAGGAATGGAGGTGGAAACGGGCAGAGACCGGGTTGTTTTAACTGTGGTGACATTGGGCACTATAAGAAGAACTGCCCAGAATTGAACCAAGCTCGGGGAAGGGTTTTCAATATCGAAGCGAGGGAAGCGTGCCAGGATCCCAATGTTGTTACTGGTATATTCCCTATAAACCAACGCTTTGCATCCGTTTTAATTGATACTGGTGCCGATTATAGCTTCGTGTCGTTAGAATTTAAGAATATGCTTGGTTTAGCCGCTAGTAAATTAGATATCCCGTACTCCATCGAATTGGCAAATGGAAAGTTGGTAGAAGCCAATGAAGTGGTCAGAGGTTGCGTAATCGAGTTGGGAGAGCATGAGTTTGCTTTGGATCTACTACCAGTCCAGTTGGGAAGCTTCGACGTGGTAGTAGGAATGGATTGGTTATCAAGTAACAAGGCAGAAATTGTCTGCCACGAGAAGATCATTCGCATCCCAACCGAAGATGGTGAAACGATTGTGGTTCATGGTGAAAAGCGTGATACGCCTTTAAGAATCATCAGCTGCCTGAAAGCGCGAAAGTGTTTACAGAAGGGATGTGCTTCCTTCTTGGCACACATCATGGATAAGAAAGCTGCTGAGCCAAAAATCGAAGACATCCCTGTCGTAAGGGAGTATCCTGAAGTCTTCCCTGAGGACTTGCCAGGATTGCCACCCCAGAGGCAAGTGGAGTACCGTATAGACTTAGTTCTAGGCGCCACACCTGTAGCTAGGGCACCTTACAGACTTGCACCGTCAGATATGCAGGAATTGTCGACACAATTTCAAGAGTTGCTAGACAAAGGATTTATCAGAACAAGCTTCTCACCTTAGGGAGCTCCGGTCCTGTTTGTTAAGAAGAAGGATGGTAGTTTCCGTATGTGCATTGACTACCGGGAGTTGAACAAGTTGACTATCAAGAATAGGTATCCCATGCCAAGGATCGATGACTTATTCGATCAGCTCCAAGGTTCAAGCTTTTACTCTAAGATCGATCTTCGATTTGGGTACCATCAGCTAAGGATACAAGAGGAGAGTATCCCGAAGACAGCCTTCAGAACTCGTTATGGACATTACAAGTTCCTAGTTATGCCGTTTGGGTTGACAAACGCGCCTGCAGTTTTTATGGACTTAATGAACCGAGTCTGCAAACCATACTTGGATAAGTTTGTGATTGTGTTCATAGACGATATTTTGATTTATTTGAAGATGAAGAATGAACAAGAACAACATTTAAGGGCTATTTTGAAGTTGCTGAAAAAGGAACAATTATATGCCAAATTCTCATAGTGCGAGTTTTGGCTACGTGAAGTCCAGTTTCTTGGACACGTGGTTAATGGAAATGGAATCCATGTTGATCCCACAAAGATCGAGGCGATAAAGAGCTGGGAGACTCCAAAGACGCCAACCGAGATTCGACAATTCTTAGGCTTGGCTGGCTATTATCGAAGGTTCATTGAGGATTTTTCAAAAATCGCTCAACCACTGACACTCCTCACACAGAAAGATAAGAAGTTTGATTGGGGAATTAAACAGGAAGAAGCATTTCAGCTATTAAAAGACAAGCTCTGCAATGCGCCAATCTTAGCACTACCAGAGGGTACAGATGATTTCGTGGTATACTGTGACGCCTCATGACAAGGATTGGGTTGCGTGCTGATGCAACGCCAGAAAGTTATAGCTTACGCGTCACGTCAGTTAAAAGTACATGAAAAGAACTATACCACACATGATTTGGAACTAGGCGCAGTGATATTTGCATTAAAATCTGGAGACACTACCTATATGGTACGAAATGTACAATCTTTACGGATCACAAAAGTCTGCAGCACATATTCGACCAGAAAGAGCTGAATATGAGACAAAGACATTGGGTCGAATTGTTGAACGACTACGACTGCGAGATCAAGTATCACCCAGGGAAAGCGAATGTGGTCGCCGATGCCCTAGGTCGAAAAGAAAGGATCAAGCCCATAAGGGTTAGGGCTTTAGAAATGATTATCCAAACAGATCTTTCCCTGCGCATTCATGTCACGCAAAAAGAAGCTCTTAAGGAAAGAAACCTTGAAGAAGAATAGCTCCGTGGGATGGGGAAGCAATTAGTGCCAAACGAGGAAGGAACGTTATGTTTTATGAAAAGGATTTGGGTTCCTATGTTTGGTGGTTTGAGAAAAGTTATTTTTGATGAGGCACACAAATCACGGTACTCTATCCATCCAGGAGCGGATAAGATGTACCAGGACCTTAAAGATTACTATTGGTCGCCTAGAATGAAAGGCGACGTTGCTGTTTACGTGAGCAAGTGTTTAACGTGGGCAAAGGTTAAAGCTGAATACCAGAAGCCTTCAGGACTTCTGCAACAACCTGAGAATCCCAAGTGGAAATGGGAATAGATTTCAATGGACTTCATAACTAAGTTGCCAAAGACGCCCAGAGGTCATGATACTATTTGGGTGATAGTTGACCGCCTAACAAAGTCCGCACACTTTCTGCCAATCAAAGAGAAAGACAATACGAGTAAACTTGCGGAAATATACATGCGAGAGATTGTTGCACGTCATGGAGTGCCCCTCTCGATCATCTCCGATAGAGATGGACGTTTCACATCAAGGATTTGGCAATCCTTCCAAGAAGCTTTTGGCTCACAATTAAATCTGAGCACTGCATTTCATCCGCAAACTGATGGGCAAAGTGAAAGAACTATTCAGACATTGGAGGATATGCTGAGAGCATGTGTAATGGATCTTGGTGGTAGCTGGGATAAACATTTACCATTGGCCGAATTTTCATACAACAACAGCTACCACACGAGCATTGGAGCCGCGCCATTTGAAGCTCTTTATGGACGCAAGTGTCGATCACCACTATGTTGGGCTGATGCGGGTGATAGACAGCTCGTTGGTCCTGAAATAGTCCAAGAGACAACGGACAAGATTGCGCAGATTCGAAAACGCATCGAAGCGCCTTGCGAAAGACAGAAAGCTTACGCTGATCCAAAACGGAAACCCTTGGAATTCCAAGTTGGAGATATGGTTTTATTGAAAGTTTCACCCTGGAAGGGTGTGGCACGCTTCGAAAAGCGTGGGAAGTTGAATCCGCGTTACATTGGCCCCTTCAGAATCCTGCAAAGGATTGGGCTTGTAGCTTACAAGTTGGACCTACCTGCTGAACTCAATGGTGTTCACGATACCTTTCATGTATCAAATTTGAGAAAGAGTCCAACACAAGAAACAGTGATCATTCCCACTGACGAAGTTCATATCGACGACACGCTCCACTTCACTGAAGAACCCGTCGAGGTTACGGATTGGAAAGTTAATAAAACTCGCAGGAGCAGTGCCAAACTCGTCAAAGTTCGATGGAATGCAAGGCATGGACCTGAATTCACGTGGGAACGTGAGGATCGTATGAAAGAGAAATACCCCCATTTATTTCCTAAGAACCCTGCATCTAGAAGCAGAGCTTAAATTTCGGGATGAAATTTATTTAACGGGGGGAGAATGTAAGAACCCTCACCAAACCAGGTATCCGTACGAATTAATCAATATTTAATTACTGCTTAATTACTGTGCTTGCTTACAACTGTTATTAAACTGCTTACTGATTTCTGATACATACATACTCTTGCATCACATTTTATACTGTCACTCTATTATTTACACACAAACCTTAGTGACAACCTTGATGCACAAAAGCACAGTGAGCACACCATACGGGATACCCAGTAAACATGCTGACACAGCCAGCATCAGACAGTTACTGTCTCTAAGGCCAGTATGAGCCGGGAATAGATTACTACACTAGTAGGGAATGTAGGGAGGTGAGGATTGTAGAACTGCGTCACTAGGTGATAATTATAGTGACCGGATGTGCCTAAAACGTACTTTGAGTACAAAATTCTGCACTTTAAATAAAAATTCAGCATTAAGCTAACTATTAAAGTGCCAAAACATAAGAAAAAAAAATATTACTAGACACTTTCCAAAATGTCGGGAATAAATTGTGCCACTAAAAATAATATTAACGACACTTTAAATACTTATTTAGCACTTTAACGGAGTGATATCCAACCGTACAACCGGACTTAACCCGGAACCTAAAAATATTGTCAATGACACTATTTTTCTTTTTCTGAGCCAGTTAGGGTCCCCGAGTACCCTAACTCCCGTTATAAATTACTACACACATAATACACTAAATAAACCTCCTAACTAAACTTAACTAGTAACTAATTAACTAGTTAGAACCAAACCATGACCCCCCTTTGTAACCAATCGGTTTTCCCCCATGTGGGACAAACCCATGCACTTTGAATATTTTATTCATACTTGTCTAAAATCTTGGCTACATGTTGTATAAAGGTTAATAGATATGAATGGATTATAAATAGGCTTAATGGGTAATCACATTACATTCATCAACACTAAACAAAACAATTTTTTTTTCTTTCTTCTTTCCCTCACTTAACACTCTCGGCCGAACCCCCCTAACAACACCCCACATCCTTTTTCAAGTTTAGAGTAAGGCATTTTATTAACATACAAAGGTGAAGGATCACGTATAAGGAGGCTCGGTGCTTACGAATTGCCAAGGACCTCACCACGACGCTATTAACCACCTATTTTTCGTCTAGTTTCTTCCCTAGCCTCGAGCTAGTAGTAAGTGACTCTAAACACCCTATTGTTCATATCTAAAGTGGTTAATAAGAGATTTGTCGGATAAAAATTATGAACATATAAGATCACAAACTAAAAGTCTACTAAAAATAATAAACATGGTGGTTAATGAATGAATATTAGTGTAAAACTCTTGGAACTAGTTTTGTTATCATTATTTTATGATGTTTGATGCTAGTAGTAGTTCGGATCGTCATCTAACCCGGCTAGGTCATGTTCATGGAACATGAACTAGTGTATGTTTAAGTGTGAAAATGATTAGATGATGAACACTACTACTTATTAACATGAACTTGTGTAAAAGTGATTTTTCTTATAAAATGGAGTTCTAAACTAGTAGATCTAAAGATCTACAAGTGGTATTTTCGAAGGACCAAGTGTAAAATGAAATCATGTTTTAAAAGCCGGGCCTTTCATAAACTAAAGGTGATTTTGTGAACACACAAGTGTGTAGACACTTGTGTAACGGAAGATTTTAACAAAGAATTATTTTTGTAATTTTTGACTAGAGGTTGTATAAATGCATTTTCTGTAAAAAAATAAGATTTTCGAGAAACCGATCTCATTTATAAAAATAGAAAGATCTATTAAAAATAACGGAAAGTTACTACACACTTTTACATAACCTACAAGTTCGTGTGTTTGCGATTTACGTATATTTTTGAACTACTTTGATGTTGAAATATTGGTTGTTGATGTTGGGAACATTGTTGATTGAAATTTTTAAAAGAAAATGATACGCTAGTAAGCGTGGCCACCTCCAGTTACAGAGGAAACTCTGGCGAAATTTTTCCAGAAATATAAACACTTGGAAAATATTATTTACAACAAGTGTTATAACTATATTTATAACTTGATATCAAAATGTAAATTTCGCCACAATTTTATTACAAAACTTCCAAGTGTCGGAGGTGGGATTTTCACAAGTAAAACTTGCTAAAATATATATTTAGAATATATATTCTCCATAGTAACACTTGTGTAATTTTTATGATTATTTTGTGAACTACATAAATATTATTTTTAGAGTAAAAATAATATTACTGGAACACACTGAATAGTAACGGCTCCAAAATAATACGAACGCCTTCACAACAAATATTTAAGTTACACCGGTATTATTTATACCACCCGAACCTTACAACGTAACTTACGTATTTTCAGAAAATACTCATAAGTGTGTATTTTGACAAGGATATTATTTTGGAAAATTATATGGAATAAAATATAATATTTTTGGGAAAAATATTTATATTTTGGAAGTAAAGTATTTTGGATAAATGAAATAAAATATATTACATTAAGTGAGACTTAATAAAATATTTCGAAGTATACGAACGCACATGTATTAAAACCCCCATCCTTGGGAAGGAATATATTTACAAAAATAATTACGAAGTGTAATTACGAAATAGTTGCCTAACTATTTCCCAAAGACATTAAACCTTAAGCTAAGGCACGGCCGTCCGTCTAATAGAAGTTAGTATGTGTAGGTCGTCGCACAGCAGGTTGACTGGGAGATTTCTAGTTAGAGACGCTCTTCGGTGAGTTCATGTCCCCCTTTTCTCTTAACTGTTTTCAGTTTTTATAATTCGGGGATGAAATACATGTTACAACTATTAAGGACATTTTTATACTCGGTATGGTTAGCTTAAGGAGGGTTAGGACGTACAGATCATGTGAGTGGGTAGGTGGAACTAAAGGCCATTAATCCTCGTTGTAGGACCGAGGGACATTAGTGATAGATCTATTTGGGTGTAGCGAACCCCACTCCTGAGCCCGCTTAATTGACCAGGTGGTGACTTTGTACCTGACGCAAAATCCGCTAGGTTTGAGTCTTCCTACGGCACTTCACACATATCATTGGCTTTGCAACCCAATGGTGATCTCTTTTTCCTTATTGCTACATACCAGGGACATTTTTACATCGGGACGTACTTTAAAGGTTTTACATACTCACTTTCACATGAACTCGCTCAACTTTATGTTGATTTTTCAACTTACATGTATTTCAGGGAACTAAGGATCTGGCACGGTATGCTACGTTTTCACGCTGCGTAGAGTTATGGGATCATCCGAGTTTAGGGGTTGTGGCTTTTACCTGGACGAGTCACAGTTCTTAAACTAAGTCTATTTTAAGTTTGTGGTTGTGTCTTTCAAACAATGTTTTTATGTTATTAGGTTGTAATTTCCGTTGCATGTGTCAACGCCTTAAGACAATGTTGTGGTATTTTACTTTTCAAACTTAAATCAATGGATGATCTGCATGGTTTTATTTTCATATAGCTTTGTTGTGATTAAGCTATGGTATTAAGAAGTCACACCAAATAAATTCACGCTTCCGCAAAAGCCAGGGTGTGACACCAGAATACCCTTTTCATACATAATTGGTAATTAAGCATATGTAACCTAAAATTTTGACACGTAACTGATTATGTAACATAATTAAACATGTATAGGCATATAATACTTGTCATAGGACTAGTTAGACGTCTTGAACGCGCTTTTGCGCACACGACACGTTAAAGTAGCGTAAACTACCTTAATGGGTCACGATGGGTCGAAAGCACTTAGGATAGGTTTCATTTAGGATGTAGGCCTTGTTAAACCATATCACATGGGTTCCAACACTCATTTGGGTTACAAGACCTCATTCTGTCCGATCTTCCGATTTAGGCGTCTATTGTTTGACTAGTGATTCAATTACTAGGTGCTGCTTGATTTCTCTGATTTACTCGAGTTTGTTGAAGTACTATTGATTGAGGATACCTTGCACTACATGTGAGTATATAGATCCCCTCTTTTACATGGTTTGTGGTAACTATGTGAGTACATAGTTCCCCTATTTTACAACTTTCAATTGTTTTGGGGTGATTCATATGTACGAAATGTTTTCGAGGTTTAAACGATGATTTAAAAAACGAATAGAACGATTTATACTAAACTAATAACGATTTCGATAATGTGAATGAACTTGTTGGTTGTAGTTACATAACGAATGACATTCATTAGCATTGATCAAGCCGACCAGTATTAGGTTATGGTACCATAGGATATGACAAATCCCGTTATTGCACTATACCCATGGTTATGTGTGGGTGTTGTGGGTAACGACTGAATCTGATGATTGTTAACTTACCCTTTGGAGGTTTGTTAATACAAGAACGAGTTGAACGATGAACGAGTCACAAAGGTTTGAATGTTATTAACGAGACAACCACATATAAGTTTTCACAATTAAAACGAGGATGATTTAAACGATTTAATCGAGTAAACGATTTGGAAACAATGTTAAACGATTTGGGTAAATGATTGGTTTTTGGCTAGTGTTTAGATAACGGGACGGGTGTAATGTGGTGAAAACATGGTAGATACGCCGCTGGTACTTCTTATATATAAGTGTTTCCAACATATTACATACCGTGGCGTTATTTAGTTCACTTGGGTAAACGATATTGAAATGATGTCACTCAACGATGTTTTCGAATACGAGTTTTATTAACGAGTTTATACGAGATGTTTTACAAGATGGTTTTCTAAAACAAAAAGCTTTTGGGTTAAGAATCATGGCTATGAAATTTTGTAAATTATAACCATCTTGATTTGAGTTGGTTAATCAAGTTACAATATTATACACTTTTTAAAAACAAGGTTTTCGAGGTATTGCAATATAAGTAAACAAGACATGATTCCGATACTCTTATAAAACCTATGTACTCGCCAGCATTTCTTTGCTGACTTTGTTTTTACATATGTTTCAGGTATTGTTGCTTGACTGACGTTCTAGGATGCATGCGTCACATAGGATCTGGACGAGGCCTTAGTGACATATAACTATGATAGACAATATAAAACTTGTTTGTTATGTGTTAAGACAATGTTAATGTTTAATATTATCAATAAAACGAAACACTTTTTGTATCCATGGTTATGAAACGATAATTCTGTTACAACACCCCCCGACGTTTGCGCCACGCTTTGTTGTTTTACGTGGTCGGGGTGTGACAGAAGAGTTGGTATCAGAGCCAATGGTTATAGGGAATTAGGTTATTAGTAATACTTTGACCTAGACTATAACTTCTAGGACCCCAACGCAAGTTTATTTGCGTTTAGATTTTTTAAAACAAAATCGTCACCTATCCTTAGGTGATAACCACAACGAGAACACAATTTTTGAACCCGCTTCGAAAACTAATCATCTGTTATAGGATGATTGATTACTAGGTTTTGAACCCTCTATTATATGGTTTTGAACCCTTTAAGTTTTCAAAATCTCGTCAAAGTTTGGGTCTAAATAATGTGAACACGTGCAAACTGGAAGAGTGAGTGCCTGTACTCTGAGTTTTCTGTCTAAGGTTAGAGTGTTCGTACAAATCCACATAATCGGACTAGTCACTCTTACCTGGGAACTCTTGGGGTGAGTGTTCACATATAGGCGAGCATGTCTTCGCGATACATTATTTTTGACCTATTTACTTTGATTAGTCAATGCGTGTCGTTTGTTTGTTCGAGGTAACAAACAAATGATCGCCTTCCTTATGTTTTGACGATACCTCTTTTGCTTTTCCTAATTATCAACCTCACTCGCCTCTCATATTTCCTTGTTAGACAATGCCTCCTCGACGTGAAGCACAATCTTTCACTATTGAAGAAATCGCAGCCCTGGTCTCTCAGCAAGTGGCTGCTGTGCTTCCCGGCGTTGTGACCCAAGTCCACGAGATATACAACAACAATAATAACAACAACAATGCACCGTGTAACTTCAAGAGCTTCAATTCTGCGAAGCCGCTTAAGTTTTCTGGGTCACAAGGAGCAACTGCGCTCCTACAGTGGTTTGAGAGTATCGAGAGCACATTCAGACATGTGCAGTGTCCGAATGCGCGTAAGGTTGAATCTGCTTCGAGCGTGTTTGAGAAGCGAGCGCTTACCTGGTGGAATGGTATTATGCGCGACAGGGGTGCCAAAGTGGCGTTGGCACAAACATGGGAAGAGCTTCGGGCTCTCATGATGAAGGGGTTTTGTCCCCGTCACGAAACTCGGGCTTTGGAGCGAGAGTTTGACGATTTAAAGCAAGATGGGGCTGAACACCGTGCGTACACGGATCGTTTTGAAGAACTCAGTCTATTGTGTCCCACCATGGTTACCCCTCTGGAGAAAGCAATCGAGAGATATATCGATGGGTTACCCGATTCTATTCTGGAGATTGTGACTGGTGTTAATCCTACTACCCTTCGTCAAGCAATTGAGTTGTCTGCTACCCTGACTGAGACTCAAGTCAGGAATGGCAAACTCACCCGCAAGGGTGATAAAAAGAAGGTGACTGATTCAGGGAAGTACAAGAAAAAGGGTAAGGGTAAGGAAGGTGAGTCATCGAAGAAGTCGAGGAAGCGAAAGGGTGCCCAGAATTTTGCTGTTACAGCACAGACTGCTCAGAACCCGCAGAACTCACCGGCTCAGCCACCTGCAAAGAAAGCGTATGCTGGTACCGCACCTCATTGTGCTCGTTGCAACGGTCATCACGTTGCACAACAAGCTTGCAGACAATGTACGACGTGTGGTAAACTTGGGCATTTGGCCAATGTTTGTCGTTTGGGACAGAATCAGGTTGCTCAGGTTCCAGCTCCGGGTCAGGGGAATGCTGTGAGATTCCCACCAGGTTCATGTTTTAATTGTGGAGAGTATGGTCACTTCCGCAACAACTGTCCGAGACTGGTGAATGCAAACGCGAACCCGAATGCGAACGTCAACGTCAATGTGAATCCCGCTCGTGGGCGAGCATACAATTTGAATGCAATCGAAGCGAGGGTTGACAACGAGGTTTTCAATGGTACGTTTCTTGTTAACAATCAACCTACATCTATTCTTTTTGATTCTGGTGCCGATAGAAGTTTTGTTTTGTTATCTTTTGAGCCTTTGCTTGCGACACCTAGAACTAAACTGAGGAAACCCTTATCTGTCGAAGTTGCTACTGGTAAACCTCTTGTTCTCGATTCTGTTATTCACGATTGTCAGTTAAACCTTGATAACCATCTTTTTCCTATTGACCTCACACCGATGCAACTTGGGAGTTTCGATATTATCATTGGAATGGATTGGTTAACCAAACACCACGCTGAGGTGGTTTTTTTCGATAAGATTGTTCGTATTCCTTTGTCTTCTGGCGATGTTCTGGAAATTCGTGGAGAGAAGCCATCTGGTGGTTTGAAGCTTATGTCGTGTTTGGAACCCAAAGGTATCTACGAAAAGGATATGTTGCTTTTCTGGCACATGTCACCGAGGAGAAAAGCAAGAGCAAGAGTATTCAGGATATTCCGATTGTTCGGGATTATCCAGAGGTGTTTCCTGATGAACTCCCTGGTTTGCCTCCAGTTCGTCAAGTCGAGTTTCATATTGACCTTGTACCCAATGCCAACCCGATTGCAAAAGCACCTTATCGTCTTGCACCGTTGGAGATGCAAGAGTTATCGAAACAGCTTCAAGAGTTATTTGATAAAGGATTCATCCGACCGAGCTTTTCACCTTGGGGAGCTCCTGTCCTCTTCGTGAAAAAGAAAGATGGATCTTTTCGAATGATCGATTATCGTGAGCTTAATAAGCTCACCATCAAAAATCGATATCCCCTACATCGAAACCTAGGTATCATCAACTTCGTGTTCTCGAAGAAGATATTCCCAAAACTGCTTTCCGCACAAGATATGGGCATTACGAGTTCACTGTCATGCCTTTTGGTTTGACGAATGCTCCAGCTATCTTTATAGACTTAATGAATAGGGTATGCAAACCTTATTTGGACAAGTTCAGTATTGTGTTCATCGACGATATTCTCATTTATTCAAAATCTCGAGCCGAGCACGAGCAACACCTTCGCTTAACATTGGAACTCCTGAAGAAGGAACAACTTTTTGCTAAATTCTCCAAGTGTGAATTCTGGCTTAAAGAGGTTCAATTCTTGGGTCATATAGTCAATGAGCAGGGTATTCATGTGGATTCATCCAAGATTGCTGCTATCAAGGACTGGAATACACCGATGACGCCTACAGAGATTCGATCTTTTCTTGGTCTTGCTGGTTATTATCGTCGATTTATTTCAAATTTCTCGAAGATTGCGGTTCCACTCACTGCTTTGACTCAGAAGAATAAGCCTTTTGAGTGGGGTCCCAAGCAAGAAGAAGCGTTCCAAACCCTGAAACAAAAGTTATGTAATGCTCCTATTCTATCTCTGTCCGAGGGAAGCGATGATTTCATTGTCTATTGCGATGCGTCCAACTTAGGCCTTGGTTGTGTCCTTATGCAACGAGGTAAGGTTATTGCATATGCATCTAGACAGCTGAAAGTTCACGAGAAGAACTAGACGACTCATGATCTTGAGTTAGGAGCTGTGGTTTTCACGCTTAAAATCTGGAGACACTACCTCTATGGAACGAAGTGTGTAGTTTTCACAGACCACAAAAGTCTCCAGCATATTCTTAATCAGAAAGAGCTGAACATGAGGCAACGACGTTGGGTTGAACTTTTAAACGATTATGACTGCGAGATTCGCTTCCACCCTGGTAAGGCGAATGTTGTAGCCGATGCGCTAGTCGAAAGGGGTGAGTCAAGCTTCATTCTGTTCGAACTCTATCTGATCTTCAATCTTGTGTCCTTCAAGCTCAACAATTTTGTGTTTCACAAAATTTGATGGGTATGGAATTACCACGTCAACTTGAGCTTATGCTCGAAGCGAAAGACGATGGTTTGCTCTGTTTTAAGGATCGATTGTGGATTCCGAAACAACACGATCTTCGCACTTTAGCGATGGACGAATCACATAAGTCTCGATATTATGTCCATCCCGGTGCTGATAAAATGTACAAGGATCTTCGTACTAAGATCTGGTGGCCTGGTATGAAGAAAGATGTTGCCTTGTATGTGTCGAAATGCCTAACTTGTCTCAAAGTCAAGGCAGAACATCAACGACATTCTGGCTTGCTTGTACAACTAGAGATACCGGTTTGGAAGTGGGAGAACAATGTGATGGATCTCATCACTAAGTTACCGCGTACGTCTAAAGGTCATGATGCTATTTGAGTTGTTATCGATCGATTAACGAAATCAGCTCATTTCATTCCGATTCGCGAGGATCTATCTGCTGATAAACTTGCAAAGATTTATGTTGATGAGATTGTGACATGACATGGTGTGCCCTTGGATATCATCTCTGATCGTGATGCTCGATTTTTATCTCATTTCTGGAAGGCCATGCAATCTGCCTTGGGAACCCAACTGAATCTACGCACTGCTTATCATCCCCAAACAGATGGCCAATCTGAGAGAACGATTCAAACTTTGGAGGATATGCTTATAGCATGCGTGATACACTTTGGTGGTAATTGAGATTCTCATATGCTGCTGATCGAGTTCTCTTACAACAATAGTTGTCATACTAGCATTAATAAGGCACCATTCGAAGCTCTCTACGGTCGAAAATGTCTTTCACCTGTCTGTTGGAACGAAACCGGTGAAGCTCAGCTTACTGGACCTGAGCTCGTTCTGGAAACAACAGACAAAATCAAGAAAATCCGCGATAATCTTGTGACAGCTCGAAACCGTCAAAAGAGATATCCGGATTTGGGACGCAAGCCCTTAGAATTTCAAGTCGGAGATTGTGTCCTACTCAAGGTTTCACCTTGGAAGGGAGTCGTGAGATTTGGAAAGAAAGGAAAACTTGCACCTCGATATGTGGGACCATTTAAGACTGTGGAAGGAATTGGAAAGGTTGCCTATCGACTAGAGCTACCTCCAGAGCTTGGATATATTCACCCGACTTTTCATGTGTCCAATCTACGAAAGTGTTTAGCTGACGCTGATCTACACATTCCTCTCGACGAGATTCGAATCGATGAAACGATGCACTTTGTCGAGAAACCTGTGGAGATAGTGAAACGTACATACAAACAGTTGAAGAACAAACGGATTCATTTGGTTAAAGTTCGCTGGGAATCCAAACGTAGCCCAGAGTTTGCTTGGGAACGTGAGGACCAGATGAAGACGAAATATCCGCATTTGTTTTCACAAGCTTCCTCTAGTTAAAATTTCGAGACGAAATTTCCTGAAGTAGGGGAGACTGTGACAACTGTTTTCGGTAATCGATGTACGATGTAAAACAATGATGATTATTAATAAAACAATGTGCTTTGGTGTTATTATATGTTTTTTGGTGTTTCTATGTGTGTATTTGTGTTGGTGATTTTTTTCAATACGATTCGATTCTGATTAAGCTTTAAATCGCATTTTGGAAGGTTATACGCAAACTGGTGCGTAAACGCAGTCAGTATAATGCAACAAACACTCCGGAATAGTGACATAGGCTTAACATACCTTAAATAACCTCCACATAACTTAGAAATAAGTTTTGAATGGTTTGGTGTGTTGAAATCAAGTGTGTTCGATCGCAGGGACTATTTGTGTCAAACTGCGAAACTATGCTGATTTGTAGAGGAACGAACACTCCAGAACTTGATCATAAGTTAAACATACCCTAAATAACCTTTACATAGCTTATAAATACGCTTTGAGCGGTTCGGTATGCTAAAATAAACTTTACTGATCAATAGGGACTAAAAGCGTCAAAAAGTGCACAAGTTTGCACTTTCACGCATATCTTACGTTCTGAATACATCCGCACATCCAAAAATTTATGTAAGCATTAAAATATTTTATTTTAGTGTTTGGCGTAAGAAAATTCCACTCGTCTCTTAATTTGGGTCGTTTTTGCGTTCGTTACGACTTCCGTCGTAATTAACCGAACAACGCAACCGTACGGCCAAACGAACCGACATCCAACATATTTTTGACCATATTTTAAGTTCCCTATACTTTAACTTCATTTTAGAGCTTTGAAATGGGGTTAACGGGGATTAAACGTGTCAAAAATGCATCGAAAACCAAGTTTGGGGCTTCAGGGGCCTGTTCTGCCATTTTTGAAACTTGGCTGGTCTGCATAATGCTTACGGACCGTAAGACATAAGCCATATGGTCCGTAAGGACCTCCCAGAATAGAAAAACCAGATTAACCAGCTGTTAACAGCTGTTAAGCACTCGTAACCCAATTGCACATGGTTTTGGGCAATACTAGGGGCTCAAATGGTTTTGTAAAACCATGGGCTTGAGGTGTATGGTTGAGATTGAAGCACGGTTTACGAGGAACGATCCTAACAGTCCAAGAAATCCTATAAATACCCCCACCCTTCACTTTCAATACCCACTTGATTTCTGAAATTTTCTCTAAGTTGATGTGTTTGAAACACTTCATACCTGAGAAATACTTGGAAATCAAATCTTGCGGGGACCTTCTGTAAGTGCTCTTTCGTTCTTTTCATTCGTTTTAGCGTTAAAGTCAAACTGCGTTTGACTTTCTGCATTGACCAGTTTATGGTCAATGTGAAGTTCGTTTGAACTTCATAACGTGAGCGTAATCACGATGGTTATAGTCCCTAGTGACTATACCTACTGATTACCACGTTATCTAGGCTCAGTGACGAGTCGTAGTTTCGGCCAAAATGCGTATTCTTGCGTATTTTGTAACCAAACTACTCTAGGATATCAAAACCGTTTGTTTTGATATCAAAACCTGTTTTCTAACTTAACTAAACATGTTTTAGCATGTTTAGCTCGTCAGTTTTAGTTTAGTGCTTGTGTAGTGTCGTAAGTCAAGCGGACTAAACACCCGCTTAGACTTTCGAACATGACCCATTTGGTCGATCTTTAGGATCCAACCAAACACGTTTAGTGACCATAGTCGCTTAGGGAATAACCTTCCGAGGTTATACCTTATGGTCACCTAGTTTAGGTAGTTGTATGATAAGTAGATTATATGCCATAGGTAAATTACCAGAATACCCTTTTCGTACATAATTGGTAATTAAGCATATGTAACCTAAAATTTTGACACGTACCTGATTATGTAACATAATCAAACATGTATAGGCATATAATACTTATCATAGGACTAGTTAGACGTCTTGAACGCGCTTTTGCGCACACGACACGTTAAAGTAGCGTAAACTACCTTAATGGGTCACGATGGGTCGAAAGCACTTAGGATAGGTTTCATTTAGGATGTAGGCCTTGTTAAACCATATCACATGGGTTCCAACACTCATTTGGGTTACAAGACCTCATTCTGTCCGATCTTCCGATTTAGGCGTCTATTGTTTGACTAGTGATTCAATTACTAGGTGCTGCTTGATTTCTCTGATTTACTCGAGTTTGTTGAAGTACTATTGATTGAGGATACCTTGCACTACATGTGAGTACATAGATCCCCTCTTTTTACATGGTTTGTGGTAACTATGTGAGTACATAGTTCCCCTATTTTACAACTTTCAATTGTTTTGGGGTGATTCATATGTACGAAATGTTTTCGAGGTTTAAACGATGATTTCAAAAACGAATAGAACGACTTATACTAAACTAATAACGATTTCGATAATGTGAATGAACTTGTTGGTTGTAGTTACATAACAAATGACATTCATTAGCATTGATCAAGCCGACCAGTATTAGGTTATGGTACCATAGGATATGACAAATCCCGTTATTGCACTATACCCATGGTTATGTGTGGGTGTTGTGGGTAACGACTGAATCTGATGATTGTTAACTTACCCTTTGGAGGTTTGTTAATCCAAGAACGAGTTGAACGATGAACGAGTCACAAAGGTTTGAATGTTATTATCAAGACGACCATATATAAGTTTTCACAATTAAAACGAGGATGATTTAAACGATTTAATCGAGTAAACGATTTGGAAACGATTTGGAAACAATGTTAAACGATTTGGGTAAATGATTGGTTTTTGGCTAGTGTTTAGATAACGGGACGAGTGTAATGTGGTGAAAACATGGTAGATACGCCGCTGGTACTTCTTATATATAAGTGTTTCCAACATATTACATACCGTGGCGTTATTTAGTTCACTTGGGTAAACGATATTGAAACGATGTCACTCAACGATGTTTTTGAATACGAGTTTTATTAACGAGTTTATACGAGATGTTTTACAAGATGGTTTTCTAAAACAAAAAGCTTTTGGGTTAAGAATCATGGCTACGAAATTTTATAAATTATAACCATCTTGATTTGAGTTGGTTAATCATGTTACAATATTATACACTTTTTAAAAACAAGGTTTTCGAGGTATTGCAATATAAGTAAACAAGCCATGATTCCGATACTCTTATAAAACCTATGTACTCGCCAGCATTTCTTTGCTGACTTTGTTTTTATATATGTTTCAGGTATTGTTGCTTGATTGACGTTCTAGGATCCATGCGTCACATAGGATCTGGACGAGGCCTTAGTGAAATATAACTATGATAGACAATATAAAACTTGTTTGTTATGTGTTAAGACAATGTTAATGTTTAATTTATCAATAAAACGAAACACTTTTTGTATCCATGGTTATGAAATGATAATTCTGTTACAACACCCCCCGACGTTTCCGCCACGCTTTGTTGTTTTACGTGGTCGGGGTGTGACATTTTTGTTGAATTTTAAACTGATCATAACATAGGGTTCTTGCATTGACTAGGTAATTGACGATTATGCCCTTTTTGCTAATAAAATGAGTTTTACACATCCTTTACATATCAAACCTTTTTCTACTGATTTTATATATTAAATAAATTATTTTAAATAGTAAAGGCTGTTTAAAATCTCAGATTTACTTATTTAACCCGAATACCGTCAAATACCGACTTTTATGCGATTTAGGCGCCTAGTATGGTTCAAAACCATATTTGGCACCTAGACTTGTTACCTACTGATGTTATGAATAAATTTTTCTACTTTAACAGTAAGTAAAAGTTTTGAACTCAGATTTCCAAATTTGACCTTTAAGGTTTATGTGAAATGACCAAAATGCCCCTATGGTGCATAGTTTGGCCATGAATGATAAATTTCACATATATATGATATCTTACTAATGTAACTTATTAAAATAAATATTTCTACTGATTATTTTAGACCAGAACCTCAGATTGCTATTTAACCTCTTTTATAATCTTTAAAATGACCAAAATACCCCTACGGGGCTTAAATTGATTTTAAATTCGTTTTGGGCATAATGGAAGGTTTCATACTGATATCACAACATATTAAAAGCATATTAACTTGTAGAAAATGTTCATGACTCATTTGGTTACCCGTTATGCATCTTTCGCGTTCGGTACGGTTTATGTAACTAGTTTGCATAAATTAACCGAAACGGGTCAAACCTTATCATTTTCACTTCAAAATTCAGAATGTGTTTGGTTTACCCATATTATACAAGTCTCCATAACTTGTCGGGTTTAAATCACATTCAAATCCGGTCTTCGCTTAATCCTGCGTTTTGAACCGTAAACCTTTCCTTAAAACTAACCGGTCTAAGTTACAACTTAAATAAGACCCGTTAGGAATCTAATAGGTTAATAAAACATTAGGAATCTAAGTTACAACCTTTCCAGATTGAGAGCCCCAGTAGAGGTACTTGTGCTTGCTGATTAGAATATACGACTGGGATAAATTTGTATAATTTTCTCAGGTAAATGCTTTTAACTTATTTTCCCTTATACGGGCTTGGGGTACGGTATATAAAATACCGCTTGGTTGGGTATTGAATATTTAATCATATCAAGGTTAAATCATTAAGATAACCCGTTTAATCTGTTTTGTTTGTTAAAGCCTTTGGGGGGTTAATGACCATGTCCTGGATATCCTCGGCTCATTCATTGAAATGGCCACGACTTAAGCACGGGGTGTAGGCATACACCTGCCGGTGCGTATGTAAAATAATATACCCACCTGTTCGAGAATAACTCACCGTGGGATATATTATGTGGTGTGTCTATTAATCTTTAACACGGTTTTCAGCCCGGGCTACTGAACGTATAATAAACATGTAATTCTTTAACAAATTTATTTTTAAATAATTATCCCAAGTTATAAAAGAATATTTGTGCCTTGTGCATTTAAATCAATTTTTATAAACACTTTTCAAAAGAGTCATATAATTGTATTTACCAGTGTAAACTGACATATTTTTCAAAAAGGTTAAGTGACTGGTGCTGTACGTAAATTGGCTGGGAGCTCAGGGCGTTAATAAGAAATCTTGCAAGTTCTAAACGTCTAAAGTCTGTTGAACAGTGTTTATATTTCTGTTTTAAGATCCGCCTGTGGATCCATCTTACAATCCGTTTGTATTATTGATGTTACTTTGAATCGGTTTGTAATATATTTACTTTCGACTTCCGCTGTGCATTGAACTGTGATTATATGACTATGATGATATCAACTACGTCACGATACTCCCCACCGGGCCCACCGGTAATACGTGGAAATATCGGGGTGTGACATACCTAAAACTGCCTTTAGGACTAGGTATGGTCATTACGAGTTTACAGTCATGCCCTTTCGGGTTAACGAATGCTCCTGCAGCATTCATGGACATGATGAATAGGATCTGTAAATCGTATTTGGATAAATTCGTAATTGTCTTCATTGACGATATACTTATTTATTCCAAAAACCAGGACGAGCATTGTGAGCACGTGCATGCACTCTTAACTCTGTTGAGAAAGGAAAAGCTTTACGCCAAATTCTCGAAGTGTGAATTTTGGCTACAAGAGGTGCAATTTTTAGGACACATGGTGAACCACGAAGGTATTCATGTAGATCCTTCCAAGATAGAAGCAATCACAAAATGGAAGGTCCCGCTATCAGCTACGGAAGTTAGAAGTTTTCTGGGATTAGCTGGATATTATAGGCGCTTTATTAAGGACTTTTCTAAGATAGTTGTTCCGTTAAATAAGTTAACTTGTAAAACAGTTAAGTTTGAATGGGGACCCAAGCAAGAAGAGGCCTTTAGGATTTTAAAGCAAAGGCTAACAAACGCCCCAATTCTAGCCTTACCAGACGGAACAGAAAATTTTGAAGTTTACTACGATGCTTCAAAGTTAGGATTAGGATGTGTGCTAATGCAACGCAAAAAGGTAATTGTGTATTCATCAAGACAGTTGAAAAAGCACGAGGAGAATTATACGACTCATGACTTAGAGTTAGGAGCAATAATTTTTGCCCTTAAGATTTGGAGACATTATCAGTATGGAAGTAAGTTTACCGTCTATACCGATCATAAGAGCTTAAGATACATATTTGGGCAAAAAGAATTAAACATGAGACAAAAGAGATGGAGGGAAATTCTAAGTGACTACGATTGTGATGTTCAATATCACGAAGGAAAGGCAAATGTAGATTAAGTCGTAAGTATCATGAGAAACAAAGACGAGTTCGTGCTCTTAGATTAAGTTTACAATTAGATTTAATAGAACAACTGAAGAATATTCAGGAAACAGCAATCAAGGATGATGCTGAAGGAATGAAAGGACGGATAAAGGAACTAGAGCAGGGGGCGATGGAATTTGGAGATTCCATATGAAAAGAACTTGGGTACCTAAGCAAGGAAATTAAAGAAATAAGATTTTAGAGGAAGCCCACAAATGCAGGTATATGATGCATCCTGGTAATAACAAAATGTACCAAGATTTAAGAAATAATTTCTGGTGGATAGGAATGAAGAAGGACATAGCTAGGTATGTTTCTAAGTGCCTAACTTGTTCACAAGTTAAGGTATAACACCAGAAACCCTCAGGTCTACTTCAACAGTTAGAAATGTCTGTATGGATGTTGGAACTAATAACAATGGACTTCATTACTAAGTTGCCCAAGACCAGGAAAGGTAACGATGCAATCTGGGTGATTGTGGATCGATTAACCAAATCAGCCAATTTCCTACCCATGAAGGAAAACTTTAGCATGGAAAGACTGGCTAAGTTATACTTAGACGAAGTAGTATCTCTACATGGAGTTCCACTCTCTATTGTGTCAGATAGAGATAGTCGTTTCACTTCGCATTTCTGGACCAGTTTCCAACAAGCAATGGGGACGCGATTAAATTTAAGTACTGCCGATCATCCTCAGACTGATGGGCAAAGTGAAAGGATACTTCAAACCCTAGAATACATGCTCAGGGCATGTGTAATAGATTTCTATGGAAACTAGGATGACCACCTACCTTTAATCGAATTCTCCAATAACAATAGTTATCATGCAAGCATCGAGGCTACCCCGTTTGAAGCACTATATGGACGAAAGTGCCGAACTCCAGTATGTTGGGCAGAAATTAGAGAAAGTCAATTATCAGGTCCTGAAATTGTGCAAGAAACCACCGACAAGATAACTCAAATCAAGGAAAGACTGAAAACGGCTCGAGATCGCCAGAAGAGTTATGCAGACAATCGACGCAAGCCGTTAGAATTTCAAGTTGGAGACAAAGTGCTATTGAAAGTTTCTCCTTGGAAAGGAGTAGTTCGGTTCGGTAAGAAGGGAAAGCTAAGTCCAAGGTACATAGGACCATTCCCAGTGATCCAGTGGATAGGACCAGTTGCCTATCGCTTAAAACTACCAGAAGAGTTAGCCGGGGTACATGACGTGTTTCATATATGTAATCTCAAGAAATGTTTATCGGATGAATCACTGGTGGTACCTCTTCAAGATATAGAGGTAAATGAAAAACTAAAATTTGTTGAGAAACCACTCCAAATAGAAGATAGAAAGATTAAGTTCCTCAAGCACAAAAGATTGGTGCTAGTCAGGGTAAAGTGGGATTCAAAAAGAGGACCCGAGTACATATGGGAACTGGAATTGGAAATGAAGCGAAAGTATCCTCACTTGTTCCATTAAATCTCAAGGACGAGATTTTAAATAAGGTGGGGAGGATGTAAGGACCAGCAAAAACGTCCCACAACACTCCGTAAGTGAAAACCCGGACTCCTAAAACCCAAATTCTTGTGAAAAACCAAGAAATTTATAGATCGCTCGCGGCCCGCGTAAGGTTTAAGCTAAGCCTACGTGGGGCACGATAGGTCGATGAATGACCCGGATAAGCTTTATGCCACGTGTCTGACATGTGGCAGACCTACGGCGTGACACAGCAGCCCTAGCCGTAGCTAGGGTGGCCCTCGCGGGCCACATAAGGTTTTCTTAATATTTACGCGGGACGCGAGAGACTCAAAAATTTGCTATAAATTGGATGTGCATGGGGCTTTCATGTGTGTTCGAAAAACCTTTCAAAACAGCAAACTCTGCTTAGAAACCAGCATTTTAGGGTTGATACGCTGCTACGATTACAGGGTAATAACTCGATCACTGCTACGATACAATGTCCGATCGATTGAAACCGATCCGATGGATGTTTAAGTGCTGCCCGAATTCGGGCTATACTTTGTCATTCGTCGTGAGGGTTTTGATTTCGTGAGTTTATCGTAAAAGTTGTATTAATTTACTGACCTAGTTTCGTGTGCATTGTTATTTAATTATGTTACCGGGCTTAATCAGTAGGCTAAACTCTATCCAACTAAACTTGCAATGTGAGTCATTCTCTTTTCATCAAAAGTATTTTACAATACCTAAATGTTTTCAGTTATATTTTATAGCGGGTAAGTCTTTGTTATCTTAAATTACTGGCGGTAAGTGGGGTATTGTGCACATTACTATTGTTTCTCACTTTTAGGTGGACGAACCTAAACAGTGATAATCATCACTATTGGGTGAAAGGACCCAATGGTGGTATGACCAGAGTCGCCAGGGTGTGACACTAGACCAGATAATTGTAAGATAGATGCAATTGTAATCGCTCTTAATCCTTTAAATTATAACACTGTGTTGTTTTGTACAAATTGAATGACTCGCCTGTATTTCCCGCTGATAAAATCTTTTTAAACATGTTTTAGGTGATTTACTGTGAACAAGGAAAAGTGCTGGGCAGCACTACCAGCTTGGATAAAGTGGCCAGTAAATAAAAAAACATGTTTTTGTAAACAGGGAATTTCCCCGTGAAATTCCTTTATTGTAAACTACGGGGTTTGTCCCAAAAATGTGAAATAAAATAATTGGGCATTTTCAGTTAAATGATCCTGTTAATAATTCCACTGCCAGGTTAAATATCAAAATAAATTACCACGGGTTTTCTGTCTTGCGGCTTCTGAACCAGGAAACTGGGTCGGGGGCCGTGACAACAACATGTCTGGCTGCCACATCATCTTTTCTTATGTCACTCAAATTTTTCCTTTTATAGAAAGTATAGATAAGAAACATCAAACCTTAAATAAAAAAGAAAAGAAGTGTGGACATGTCACTGTTTGAGTATAGACTATAGATTGAATCGAAACACCAATGAAAACAAAGGAAATTGAATAGTGCATCTGCGAGGGAATTAAATTTTGATAAATTATATAGAGGTAATAATATACTTTAAAAATTCGGGTATTAAAAAACTGGTATTGAGTATAGGGTATAACCAGGTTCGGGTTAGGGTATAACCGGTTACGGGTATTTTCGATGTAAATCAGGTAAGGTAAGCTGGAAAATGTATACCCTATCCATCCATGCCAAGTTCCGTTATGGTTATAAAATAACAGGATACAAAAATAACCAGTTCCCAGTTTTTTTTCACGGGTCTGGTTTCAAATACGGATTTTTTGTGCACCTCTACTGTACAAGCAAGGTCGGATTCGTAACCCGGTACACTATACTCAGGTATTCCAATGCCCTATTTTGAGTTTTTTGGGCAGGTGTGGTTACATACCCCTTTTTTTGCACCTCTTATCCATGTAGTAAACTACTTGGGCCGAAACCTAAACTCAGACACTAACCCTAAGCCTAAACTCAAACAATTGGGCCTTTTAATCATTAACATGACAAACTAAGCCACTTGGTCCATGACTGAGTTAAATGTCATTTTAGTACCTGTCGTTTAGATCATTTTGCTAGTTTAGTCAAAAGGTTTGAAAAGTTTCCATTTTAGTCCAAATGGTTTCAAGCGTAGCCATTTTAGTCCATTGGGTTAACTCCGTCCATTTTTTCTGTTAGCTAAAAGGGTAATTCGATCATTTTATATAGTCAAATTGCCCTTCTAGTTAACAGAATTACATATAAAATGACCGAAACGCCCTTCTAGTTAACAGAATAAAGGGATGGAGTTAACCCAGTGGACTAAAATCACAACGTTTGAAACTATTTGGACTAAAATGACAACGTTTCAAACATTTGGACTAAACTGGCAAAATGGCCAAACCATAACAACTAAAATGTTGAGTAAAATGCACGGATAGTCCCTATGGTTTGGTAAAATTTCACTCTTAGTCCCCACCTTTTCAAAATTACATGTATGCTCCCTGTGGTTTGCTCGTTTGTTACTCGGATGGTCCCTGAAGTGGATGATGGTCAATTTTCCCAGTTAAGCCTATGTGAAATGACAAAATTACCCTTGTCATTAAAATAACCCACCCCACCCCACCCTCTCCCTCTTCCCCTCTCCACTCCACCCCACCAGCATCACATACTCCAGCTACATCATTTGAATAATAATAGTTAAAAAAAGCTGCTTTGCATGAGCAATTGTTTAGACATGCTTGTTTGCAAGTTTCAAAATTCACCCTCTCCATGTTAGAAGCATAGGTGAAGTACGTGACATTCTCGAGTGTAATAAGTTCTTGATCATTTCAAGAGTTACATGAAAGAGGAGTAATTTCAAAGCATCCGAGGTTGGGTTGGCGATCGTTCACTGCTTTAAAATATTCTGTTTCGGGGCAAATACATTGATGATTAGTAGAGCAAATGGAATTTCTTCCGCAAACCAAAGGATAATCACACTCATTAAAAAAACCTGTAGTAATATCGGTTACCATTGTCCACTCATTGTTGGAAAAATAGGTGAAAATAGCATTTTTCACAAATATAGGAAAATGATTTTTTCCTATTTTGGACTACAAATAAATATAATAAAATGAGTGGGTTTTATATATTTATTTGTGGGTTTGTGTTCTATGTCGAAAGAGCTTCGCAACGAACTAAACCACGTCCAAAACAGAGCTAAGATGAATGAGATATCGATGCTCAAAGTTGGGTGTTTGAAACATTCAATGCTGAAACAAAAGGGAAAGTAGCACCTTGTCTCACATCGGAGGAGAGATGGAACTTAAATGGGTATTTAAGTGGGAACTCTCCCTCCTTATTGTTTCATGGAAGCACACACTAAGTGTCCTCGCGAAGGGTGCGGTGCACCCTAACTCGCACACGCTCGCGCGCGCGCGTGGCGTGGGCGATGAGGCGCAATGTGGTACTTTGATGGCTCACTTTGCACTTCGCACGCTCGCATCGCCGCGAGGCGCTTGAGAGCCGCCTTTGTATTTTTGACCACGTGCGCGTGGTGGATCACAGAGGCTGCAAGGACCAAGTGGTGAAGTGGCGTGCAGGTTCGAGGCGCCTGACGTGGCAGTCCGCTCGCGAGTACATGTGGCATGAAGGCGCGCTGTTGCGCATGGTGCATAGGTCCTGATGTGACGTGCGCGGCGCACCAAAGTGAGCCAAAACGGCGCGACTGTGGGGCGTGCTCGTAGAGGCTCACAGGTGACGTGGCGCATGTGCGCATGGCAGTGATCCAAGAGGACGCACCGCGCATGAGCGTGCAGACCTGGGTGCGCGCGCACCAGTGATACTTGCGCGCGCACCAGTGATACTTGCGCGCGCACCAGTGATACTTGCGCACGCGCGCAGAAGCTTCCAGCATTGAATGACAATGCAGTTACAGTTCAGCTTCAAAACTGACGAGTTAACGGTCTTTGACTGAGAATTAAATGACGTATTAAATTGCATTGAAGACGTTTAATGCAATTTAAACCTCTCTTTAATTCCGTTTTGACTGTTTCAACTTAGGAGCTGTATAAATACAGCTCCATACCTAGCTGCAAGACACACCATAAAAGACCAGCTACACAACAGCAATTCAACCTTTCTCTCCCCTACTTTTCTGATCTCTTTCTTGCAGTTTCAAGGTAACCTTCGGGTTGTAGGTGAACTCCGGCAGTACTGCTGCTCCGACTGTTGTACCCTGGGAAACAAAACGAGTACTCTTGGGAGACTCGGAATTTGTTTTAAGGGAAGCGTGTTGAACACGTGCCTCAGTCAACTCTGCTTCTACACCTTTCTTGTATTTTGATTATTTTCGGTTGTAATTGTACTAGTTGTTTAGGCTTTCTTATTTCGGTATTGTAATTATTTAATAAAATTTGTTTTATTTTATTGAATTACTCGAACGGTTCCTACAATCTTAAAACAAATTTTTAAAACCGTTCGTGTAATCAAAACCATTATGTTTGTGATTCAAACAAGTTTTGTTTTCACTCAGTTTGTGTTTTAAAAAAATATTTTTTTTTGTTTTCATCTTCAAAGGAGCGACTTTGGTGGAAAACCATTCTGGTTACATTCAGATTGTCCTAAAATTTGCTAAAACTTTCTGATTTGGTCTTCAAAGTTGGACTTAGAAGCCAATCAGTAAGTTCTAAAATTACAAATTTTATGTTTTTGGACTTCAAAGTTGGACTTAGAAGCCGAAACAGTAAATTGTGGTAAAATTAAAAATTATTAGTTTACTTCTGTTTCAGAATGTCGACCGATAATGTCAATGTTAACAACACGAGTGTTGTGACGGGAACCCCCTTGAACGCCACAACTGTGTAGCGTCCACAGTGGCTAATCATGCTGAACGACCCGAGAAGTTCTCGGGTCTACACTTCAAAAGGTGGCAGCAGAAGATGTTCTTCTATCTGACCACCATGAACCTTGCGAGGTTCTTAACTGAAACCGCTCCCCAACCTGCGGAAGGGGAGACCAGCGCTCAGGCTCTGAGCGCGGTAGAGGCTTGGAAGCACTAGGATTTCATTTTGTCGAGGATATGTGTTAAACGGGCTTTCGGATGCATTGTATAATGTGTACTACAATGTCAAGACTTCCAAAGATCTTTGGGATGCCTTGGACAAGAAGTACAAAACGGAGGATGCTGGCATAAAGAAATTTGTGGTAGCCCGTTTCTTGGATTTCAAAATGGTTGATTCTAAAATAGTTATGAATCAAGTCCAAGAATTCCAAATTATACTACATGACATCTTTGCGGAAGGCATGACACTTAGTGAGATATTCCAAGTGGCAGCGATGATTGAAAAGTTACCTCCTAGTTGGGTTGATTTTAAGAATTATCTTAAACACAAACGAAAGGAGATGACTATAGAGGACCTTATTGTCCGGATTCGGATTGAAGAGGACAATAGAATTGCCCAAAAAGGCAGCCTTGCGCAGACTTGTGTTAGCGCAAATCTGGTTGAGCATGGGCAATCCTCTAAGGGCGCGAAGGGCAAGGGGAAAAAGGACAAACAGAAAGAAAAGGCTAGCAAACTTGGATAGAAGAAAGGGGTTGTGAAAAAGAAACCTCAGACGTTCCAAGGGACTTGTTACAACTGTGACGAGCCGGGGCATCGGGCTAACCAATGCAAGAAACCAAAGCGTGAGCGTGCGCACATGGTGGATGAAGACGGAATGCCTTTGGTGGCAATGATTTCCGACAAAAGCGCAATGATGGATGAGGTCAATACTGTGACCAACACTCCAAAAGGATGGTGGGTTGATACGGGCGCGACCCGTCACGTTTGCGCAGACAGAAACCTCTTTACCACCTTCAAGGCGCTTTCTGGAGAAGAGAAGCCGTATATGGGAAATGTAGCCACCGCTGACATCATGGGTGAAGGAACGGTGATCTTGGAGTGGACTTCGGGGAAGGAGATCACTCTTAGCAACGTGTTGTATGTCCCGGACTTGCGCAAGAATCTAGTCTCGGGTTGGTTGCTTAACAAGTTTGGATTTCGTTTAGTAATTGAAAATGACAACTTTGTTCTTACTAAACGAGGAATGTATGTGAGTAAGGGCTACGCCCAAAACGGCATGTTCAAATTAAATGTAATGCCTGTCAAGAACATGAATAAAATTGCTACTACTTCTACTTATATGCTTGAGTTTTCTGATTCGAATAAATGGCATGGTAGATTAGGCCACGTAAATTTTAATTCTATACGCCGTTTAATCAATTTAAATTGTATACCAACATTCCATATTGATTCACATTATAAATGTGAAACATGTGTTGAATCTAAACTTACAAGATCATCATCGAAATCGGTTGAATGAATAACCGAATCCCTTGATTTAATTCACACCGATATTTGTGATTTAAAAGCGGTACCCACAAGAGGTGGAAACAAGTACTTCATCACATTTATTGATGATAGTACTAATATTGTTATGTATATTTACTAAAAAGTAAAGATGAAGCAATAAGTAAATTTATCTTGTATAAAAATGAAGTTAAGAATCAACTTCAAAAGAAGATAAAAGCTTTGCGAAGCGACCGAGGAGGCGAATATGTTGCACCTTTTGCCGATTTATGAACAAAAAGTGGCATTGTACATGAGTGTACACTTCCTTATTCTCCACAATCAAATGGCGTGGCGGAACGAAAGAACCGCACATTGAATGAAATGATGAACGCCATATTGATAAGTTCTGTGGTGAGCCAGGAAATGTGGGGGGAAGCCATACTCTCGGCTAATTATCTTTTGAACAAGATACCACTAAAAAAGAGAGACGAAACTCCATATGAGTTATGGAAAAGGAAGAAGCCTTCATACAAATACTTGAAAGTGTGGGGGTGCCTAGGAAAGGTGATTGTACCACCTCCTAAGGCTCTTAGGATAGGACCCAAAACTGTTGATTGCATATTTATTGGGTATGCGCATCAAAGTAGTGCACATCGCTTTCTTGTACATGAGTCCAAGAATCCTGATGTACACGTAAACACTATCATGGAGGTGAATCCTAACGTTGTGTCTTACTTTGAAAATGTGTTTCCTTTGAGAAGACAAACACATGCAACGTCATCAACACCTAATTTTGAAGTAGGTGAAAGTTCATCTACACCAGTTGATGAGGTAGTTCATGATATGACACATGAACGACCTGAGGTTGAAGAAAGTGATCGTAGGCGAAGTAAAAGGCCAAGGGTTGAAAAATCCTTCGGTCCAGACTTCGTTAGCTATATGGTTGATGGCGAGCCCAATACATATCGCGAAGCGGTTTCTTCTTCAGAAGGACCTCAATGGAAAGAAGCAATAAAGAACGAAATTGATTCGATATTGCAAAATCATACTTTGGAGTTAGTAGATCTTCCGCCTGGTTGCAAACCACTTGGATATCGTTGGATATTCAAAAGGAAGATGAAAACTGATGGAAGTATTGATAAATACAAGGCTAAGTTGGTGATTAAAGGGTTTAGACAAAAGGAAGGTCTAGATTACTTTGATACCTACTCGCCTGTGACGCGCATAACCTCGATTAGATTGGTTCTTGCTATAGCAGCTTTAAGAAATTTGGAAGTTCACCAAATGGACGTTAAAACCGCATTTCTAAATGGCGATTTAGAAGAAGAGATTTATATGGAGCAACCTGAAGGTTTCTCCGCCCCAGGTCAAGAGGGTAAAGTATGTAAATTCGTCAAGTCTTTGTATGGCTTGAAGCAAGCACCAAAACAATGGAACCAAAAGTTTGATCATGTCATGATTGACAATGGTTTCAAAATAAATGAGTGCGACAAATGTGTTTATTTCAATGACACAAATGAAGGTTATGTGATTTTATGCCTTTATGTAGACGATATGCTTATCATTGGGAGTAATGATAAAATTATCAAAGCTACTAAAAGCATGTTGAAAGCGAGATTTGACATGAAAGACATGGGTTTAGCGGATGTGATTCTTGGAGTAAAGATCATAAGAACCCAAGAAGGTCTTGTGTTAAGTCAATCTCACTATGTGGATAAAATTCTTGAAAAGTTCAACTCGGGAGATACGATGGTAGCTCGAACTCCAGTTGATACCTCCCAACATCCCAAGAAAAATAAAGGAGAAGGAGTTGGTCAGTTAGAGTATTCAAGAATTATTGGCAGTCTAATGTATCTAATGTCATGTACTAGACCTGACTTGGCTTACGCGGTGAGTAGGCTAAGTAGATACACCAGCAATCCGTGCGCAGATCATTGGAAGGCTATCATGAGGGTGCTTAGATACATAAGATACACAAGAGATTATGGACTGCATTATACCCGACAACCAGCAGTGATCGAAGGATACACTGATGCAAACTGGATATCGGATAATAAAGATTCCAAATCAACAAGTGGTTACGTGTTTACACTTGGAGCAGCTGCCATTGCTTGGAAGTCTTCTAAGCAAACGGTCATAGCAAGATCCACAATGGAATCCGAATTTATCGCCTTGGATAAGTCAGGCGAGGAGGCGGAATGGCTACGTCAATTCGTGGAATATATTCCAAGATGGCCAAAGCCTTTGCCAGCCATTTGTATACATTGTGATAGCCAATCAGCGATTGGTAGAGCTCAAAGCTTGATGTACAATGGCAGATCAAGGCACATGCGACGTAGACATAACACGCTACGACAACTACTCTCAACGGGTGTTATCACAATTGATTATGTGAGATCAACGGATAACATTACGGACCCGTTTACAAAAGGCTTAAGCAGAGAGTTAGTAGAAACGTCGTCAAGAGGAATGGGACTAAAGCCCGTGGTAAATGGGAATATGAGGGAAACCTAACTTAGTTGACTGGAGATCCCAAGATCTAAGTTCAATAGGACAACTTAATCATATTACAAAAATGGAGTCACTGTGGGGGAGTACCCCAAACCAAATAAAAGGGAGTTATGCACTTCCTAGTCCATTCCAATCAGTGACATGAAGTGAGGTTAAGCATATTAAGGTTAATGATTTCAGGAAATCAAATTAACCATGATGCTTTTAATGATTCAGAGGAATCACCTATGTTAGAGAGAAGTAGGGTCGCTTCGAATGGATTTATGGGGTGTGCAAATCCTAGAGCTCTCGCAGAACCAGGCTAGTGTTCCAGGACCATAATAGGACACGACAATGAGGAGTTGGCCAAACCAGGGAGAGTATTATGTGAAGTGTAATGTTGTTTACACAAATGGGGGTATGTTCAAGGACATCGCGTTTACAAACCGCTAGTAAGCTAAGTATGCTTCACAAAAGAAGGTTCAAAGGAACCTACCTATCTTGCAATACTCAACTGTCGAAGTTTATCGTTGAAAAGTGTAAGGAAAAGATCCATTTCCATACATGTGGGGGATTGTTGGAAATTTGAGGAAAATAGCATTTTTCATGTGGGGGATTGTTGGAAAAATAGGTGGAAATAGCATTTTTCACAAATATAGGAAAATGATTTTTTCCTATTTTGGACTACAAATAAATATAATAAAATGAGCGGGTTCATATATTTATTTGTGGGTTTGTGTTCTATGTCGGAAGAGCTTCGCAACGAACTAAACCACGTCCAAAACGGAGCTAAGATGAATGAGATATCGATGCTCAAAGTTGGGTGTTTGAAACATTCAATGCTGAAACAAAAGGGAAAGTAGCACCTTGTCTCACATCGAAGGAGAGATGGAACTTAAATGGGTATTTAAGTGGGAACTCTCCCTCCTTATTGTTTCATGGAAGTACACACTAAGCGTCCTCGCAAAGGGTGCGGAGCACCCTAACTCGCACTCGCACACGCTCGCACGCGCGCGTGGCGTGGGCGATGAGGCGCAATGTGGCGCTTTGATGGCGCACTTTGCACTTCGCACGCTCGCATCGCCGCGAGCCGCTTGAGAGCCGCCTTTGTATTTTTGACCACGTGCGCGTGGTGGATCACAGAGGCTGCAGGGACCAAGTGGTGAAGTGGCGTGCAGGTTCGAGGCGCGTGACGTGGCAGTCCGCGCACGAGTACATGTGGCATGAAGGCGCGCGGTTGCGCATGGTGCATAGGTCCTGATGTGACGTGCGCGGCGCACCAAAGTGAGCCAAAACGGCTCGACTGTGTGGCGTGCTCGTAGAGGCTCACAGGTGACGTGGCGCATGCGCGCATGGCAGTGAGCTAAGAGGACGCACCGCGCATGAGCGTGCAGACCTGGGTTCGCGCGCACCAGTGATACTTGTGCGCGCGCGCAGAAGCTTCCAGCATTGAATGGCAGTTACAATTCAGCTTCGAAACTGACTAGTTAACGGTCTTTGACTGAGAATTAAATGACGTATTAAATTGCATTGAAGACGTTTAATGCTATTTAAACCTCTCTTTAATTCCGTTTTGACTATTTCAACTTAGGAGCTGTTTAAATACAGCTCCATACCCAGCTGCAAGACACACCACGAAAGACCAGCTACACAACCGCAATTCAACCTTTCTCTCCCCTACTTTTCTGATCTCTTTCTTGCAGTTTCAAGGTAACCTTGGGGTTGTAGGTGAACTCCGGCAGTACTGCTGCTCCGGCTGTTGTACCCTGGGAAACAAAACGAGTATTCTTGGGAGACTCGGAATTTGTTTAAGGGAAGCGTGTTGAACACGTGCCTCAGTCAACTCTGCTTCTACACCTTTCTTGTATTTTGATTATTTTCAGTTGTAATTGTACTAGTTGTTTAGGCTTTTTTATTTCTGTATTGTAATTATTTAATAAAATTTGTTTTATTTTATTTAATTACACGAACGGTTCCTACACTCATTAGAATCAGATTGCCATTCAAACACTTTCAAATGTCCATCTGGCATCAGTTTCAAATACTGAGCTGATGATGCTTCAGGTATGCTAATCACACCAAAAGGACCACTTTGCTCGGAAGACTCTATCAAGAAAGACAAACTCCCATTCAAGAACCTAATGTATCTTCTTCCTTTATGTTTATCGTCGCCATATGGATAGACAAACCTACGGTAATAGACTTGAGGTGGGTTTGATTCAACATAAGTGACAATACCTTCATCCGTGACTTGAAGAGAATACATACCTTCAGATTTCAGTTTTTGACCTGAAAACAGCTTTTGGCCTAGCAACAACAAGTCTGGTGTGTGATCAAAAGATTGCCAAGCTATTGAGTTCTGGTCATCGAATAACACCAGATTTCCGGTATCAGTCAGGTTAATTCCCGCCACAGATTTTCCTGCAGTGTTGGTGGTCCAAACTATGCTTCCGTCTCCATCCTTTAGCATCAGGTCTCCAGCTGCAGTGAAATTCACGATCGCATTTTCCCCGACAGGATCGTCTCTGTTGGCTGACCAAACGACTTCACTTTGCTCAGGGGATTTCGTGGTCGGAGAAATGAGTATGGCAAAGATGTAGTGGGAAGATTTGTTGTCGTAGGTACAATTTCCTTCACAAACAAAGCCACTGGAGAATTGAGTTCCATTGGTTTCTCTAAGGAGAATGGGTTGGAAATACACCGAGTAAGTGGCATCCCATGTAGTGGAAAGATGTGCTGTATAAGAATATGATTGAAAAACTGTAGTAAGATCTTTTATCACTTTCCACTCTTCTAACTGCCATCCAAACAATTTCAAATGCCCATCTGACATCAGTTGCATATACTGACTTGATGATGCTTCAGGTATGCCAATCACACCAACAGGATCACTTGGCTCGGAAGACTCTATGAAGAATGACAAACTCCCATTCATGAGCGTAATGTATGTTCTTTCCTTATTTGTAGCTGGGCCATAGACCAACCAACTGTAATAGGCTGGAGATAGGTTTGATTCAACATCAACAACAAAACCAAACACACCTTTATCAGTGACTTGTAGAGCATACATATATTCCAGTGTCAAATTTTGACCTTGAAACAGCTTTTGGCTAGGTAACAAAGAGTCCGATGGGTAATCAAAAGATTGCCAAACTATGGAGTTCTGGTCATCGAACAACACCAGATTTCCAGTATCCGTTATGTTTATGCCAGCAACCGATTTTCCAGCTGTGTCGGTGTTCCAAACTATAATCCATCTACTTCCACTAGCACCAAGTCTCGAGCTGCAGTGAAATACAGTATTGCATCTTCCTGGACACCGTAGTTTATCTTGGGTGACCAAACATCTTTATATTGCCCTGGAGATTCCGTAGTCGGAGAAATGAATATGGCAAAGTAGTAAGAGGTACAGTTATCTTCACAGAAGAAGCTGCAGGTGAATACAGCCGAGTAATTGGTGCTCCATGTGGTGGAAAGCTTTGCTGTAGCTGAATATGATTCAGCAGCGGGTGAGAACATGAGAACTAGAAAAAAGGCAAAGACTAGAATTATTTATCAACATGATTGATGAAGAGTTGAACACCACTGTGAAGAATGCATAAATCAATATAAGAGCATCCACAATAGAGGCATTTTTTGGTGTTTTTAAGGAGAGAGGGTGTGATGTGGAGGAGAGAGGGTGTGAGGTGGAGGAGAGATAGTGTAGTGGTGTACGTGAGAAAAAATGAGAAAAAATAGAGGGAAGAAAGGTATATGAGTGTGATGTAGGAGAGGGGAGAGAGGAGAGAGAAGATAAATATTTCATGGGTATTTTGTTTGTGAGAGGGCAAGAGAGAGAAATTTATGGGCAGGTGTTGTGTGGCCCCTTAAAAACATCTCTTAAATATTGCTTATTGTGGATGCTCTAAGTCTTCAACAAGCTAAGTCAATGTTATGGTTGACTCATTAGAGCTATTGTGTTGGACCAACCACTAGTTGGAAGAGTTGGAGCCACAACTTGTCGTCATCATCATCATACTCAATAAATCTCACCAATAGCAAAGCTAAGGTAGGGTCTGAGGAGGGTAAGATGTAGACAGTCTACCCCGTAGGAATAGAGAGGCTGCTTCCAGTGAGACCCCCAGTTCCATAGTAGTTTTGCATCAACCCTTGGGCATAAGGCACATAACCATTGAGACAACTCAATTGAGACAACTGCCGATTAGTGCATGTACCCCCTTGTCTTTCGGCTATCAACGCCACCACATGATGCATGATTAACCATCCCCCTCTTTTAACGTTATTATCACGAAATTAGTAAAATAACGTTAAAATTAGTGCACTTTCACATTTGTCCCCCGAGCACCCAAACATATACACATTATATGCGCATACCGTATTTTTTGTTAAATATATTTGGTAGTTTAAGTTTCAATATTAGCCAAATATAGATTAGGCCATTATGTATTATATATACTGATTGGTATGTGGAATAAGATTGATCGAACATTAGGAAATTTTTCAAATACATAATAGACTCGGATTACACTCATTTCTAGCGGTATTGGAACCATCTCGTCAAATTCTATGATCTTAAATTCTAGGTTTTCGCTTTTGGATTTTTAGTTTGTATATTTTACAATTTTGGTTTAGATCAATGTATCTTTTTATTTGGTATTGTGTTTCTTTTTATCAATGTGTCTTTTTTTTTTTTTTTTTTTTTGTGTTTTGGTTTAGATCAATGTGTCATTTTATTTGGTGTTGTGTTATTTTTCCTTACTATTATGTTATATTTCTCGGCATTGTATTATTATATTTTGCGATCCACTATGCCTTTGTACTCTTTCTATATTTAAGGCTTGACGGTGTGGGGGTCGTTCAGCCACGTCGAGCACCGGCGACACCCCTATACACCGCCCCGGCAGGCCCGGCTTGGTCCAAAACGTCAAGGGTAGGACGTTTGTGACGGGCACAAGAAGACAAACTTCTCCTCACACACACATATACATACGACTCATATATACATATATATATATATATATATATATATATATATATATATATATATATATTAGGCTCATCCCCCATTTCCTTAGTTTCATCCCCTTTGCCCCATCCTCACACTCATCCTACGTGGCGCTTATGTGGAGGGTCATCCTCCAAGGATGAGCCTCTCCCATACCGTATAGCAAGATACTTTGTAGGATGAGTTTACCCTCCCTCAAACATTATTATCTTCTACAATTAACTAGTCTGGGTATCTTTATCTTTATTCTTTAATCTTCCTATACTAATAAACAAAAATCATTTTTAGACACATGTCATTCTCTGATAATTTCTCACCCTTATTTTTTATTTATCTCTTTTATTAAATAATAATAATAATAATAACAACAACAACAACAACAATAATAATAAACATCAGTCAACTAAATCTATTTATCTCTTTTGTTTTCATAATCTCAAATTGATTTCTTTTGTAACTCTAAAGTTTCAATCTTTGACAATTTAAGTCTAAAGTTTCAATATTTGGCATTTTAACCCATTTGATTAAGTTGATTTTTCACTTCTAATTCAAAAGTTTTCATCTTTTACAATTTAACCACTTTAATTTTTTTTTACTTTCAACCCAAAGCTTTTCATCTTTTGCAATTTAATATCAACACTTTTTTTTACTTTCAACTTTGTTCCCTTATACTTTTTATCTTTCACAAGTTCTACGTTTAACGTATCATTTTAAATTCCCGAGTTAACACGCCACAACGTGCGCATGGGATTCAACGTTTTTTCATCAATTTTTTTCCGTTTGACAGGTCCGTCGCAACGCGTTTATTTTTCCCCATTTGATGCGTCTGTCGCAACACGCGTGTCAGAGATCGACTTAGTTATTTTTTTTCTCGGTTTTACACACAGGCTCGTGATCATGTGAGAAACATTTGCCTTTCATCTAACATGATATATAACTAACGAATCCCCCGCCGCATTGTGGCGGGTGGTATAATTCTAGTTAATAAATATAAACATATATTCATTCGTAAATCTAAAACAGAATAAACTATTTCCTAAAATTAAATTTAATTTTTATTAAAACTAAAATACCATACCTTGTTGTTCAGAAAAAATTAAAGTACTATACCTTGTTCAGTTTAAGAAAAATAGTAAGAATTTGATATTAACTAATTATTTTAAATAATATTTTATGTTTAATTAATGTTTCACAAATCACAAACCCAGTTCTATAATCTTCACAGTGAATTAACATGAAGATTTCAACTAGTTATTGATATCTGGAGAAATATTTTGAAAACCATATCCGTAGCGGCGGCCCTGGCTGTGTATGGGGTGGACCACTAGCCAGGACCCGTGATTTCGAGGGGCATGTGTTTTTTTTATATATATTTTGAAAACCGTATCCGTAGGGGCGGCCCTAGCTGTGTTTGGAGAGGACCACTAGCCAGGGCCCGTGATTTTGAGAGGCATGTGTTTTTTTTTAAATTCTGATATATATATGATAAAGAGAATTTAAATAGTATACTCATACCAACAATTTGTTATGAAGAACGTAAGGAGGGTTTCATGAATCATTGGTTAGCTATTAGCTTATTAGTTATCACGCTATGTAACTCATTCGAATACTCTGATTTTGTCATTTTTATAATTGTATTGTTTATCGAATACTGTGATTTTTATAATTGTATTGTTTATCGAATACTGTGATTTTATCAACGGTTGTATAAAAAGTAGCTTACATTATATATTTTGTTAATACATAAGGAAACAATTTTTCGAACTCGAACAGAGTACATGAATTCTTAGATACACCCGTGCGTATCCGTGGGTGAACCAATCGAACAACCTATTGACATCATATTAAATTTAAGATTTAAAAAAAAAAAAACTGTGAGATAGTTAAACAACTATAAAAGACATGTTTTACAGTAGAAAATAAGTACAAAATAAGTAAATAGTTAAACAAGAGGGGTTGGAATTGGAAGTCTAAAATCTGCCAATTTTATCATCATATATGCATGGGTTCTTCACATGGGTGGTGGAAAATGGTAAAAATACCTCCTTTTAGACAACAGATTGAAAGAACCAAATGTATTCAAATGTACCAATAAACGTACTAAAATTTAAAATTCAAAGATTTTACGCCCTAGCTATATACAAAAATCGGTTTATAGCGAGTCGGATAGGGTCAGATCATGTAAGACAAAAGAACATCAAACTAAAATTTATATAATCATCAAAAATACATTAAACGTCATTACAAACATATTTAAAATTGTACCCTACAAGTTTTCATTTTTTGAAATATATCCAAAACATCATCTAAGGATACGAAACACTCCATAAGTTCATTACATTCTTACTCATAATTCCTATCATATAAATCGCTCCATAAGTTTATAAAACAACACTAAACACTTAAACAAAATAAACAATCATCTTCAATTATAATCCATAATTTCCAATTTTACTTTCAAACATTTAAGCACCAGTATAAATGTTGATTACTTCTAACTAATCATTTGAACAAGCAAATCTATAAATAAAACAACAAAATCATTTAACTACAAGTCTACAACAACAAAAAAAAAAACAAAAATTTAAAAACATAAAAGATCGAACTTTTATAAATCTATATGTTCTCCTAATCATCACATAAAACAAAAAAAAAATCAATAAAGAAACCATACTAGTTCTATATTGGAATTCTAGCGTAATATGGGCCGGTCTTGCCGGAATTTTGTTTTTTTCCAGCAAAAAAAGTCGTCCGATCGTGAGCAGTGATGTCAAGTCGGTGGGAGTTTTTTTTGGGGGTGGGATTTGGAATTGGAATGGGTGGATGGGTTTGGATTATTTTATTTAGTTCAAATTTCTTTGGATTGGGTTTGGGCTTGGGTTAATTACAATAGATTGTAGATTGGGCTTTGATTGCGTTAAGTAATTAAGTGAATAACATAATAGGTGGTTAAAGAATAATTATATTAATTGTGTCATATACTTATATATTAAATAATAATCCGTGTTTATTTTTTTTTATAAGTTTATAATATTTTTTTCTTAAGTGGAGTGGTTAAAATTTTCAAGGGGTGGGGGTGAAAACTTCTTAGGGGTGCGGTCGAAATTTCAGGCAAAAAATAACACTCAAATATATTTTTTCAAGGGGTGCGCCCGCCCACCCACGGCTTGGGGTGGGTACGCCCTTGGTTGTAACACCTTCTTTCAAGACGACCAGAATGAGACAAACCGTACAATCTCACAATTCAGACGATAAAGAGACAATCTATGTCCACCAAAATCAACGAATAAGGTTTCAGCGTAAATGGTACTTTTCCGGTCACCTTCTCCAGCAACCAAGCTCGTCAGAAAAATTGGTGATGAATTTTCAAGCTTAAAACTCAAAATAACTTGTACTTTTGATAATCTCCAACCTTTTTAACAGGTTTTCATCATAAAAAACAACATATCACATCATATATTTGACTTTTAATCCATTTTTTCACTCATGTTGGTATGCTTTTTCAAGAGCACACCAGACTTGTCGTGAAGTCTTGAGACCAAGAACTTCTGCCATTGCTTCTTTAGATAAAGAAGATTAAAGAATTAAGAGAAGTCTTTGATCAGTGTCATGCCAGTTGGCGAATTCTGGGTTGCGTACAGTTTTTCCGTCGGTGAATATGGTTTCGGATGACTACACGGCAGTGCCATCGATGTCGCCGGTAAACTGTTGGAAGGACAGAAGAGGAAGAACCTGACTTTTCCAACTTAGGTAGTCTGTAGAGTTCAGTTTGATGGTGAGAAGATGAAGAAGAATATGGAGGGGAACGATGGTGGTGCTGGAAACGGCTGCTGCAGAATCGCCAGCCATGGTGGCTTGAAAGAGATAGTTATAGTGGTTTTGAATGACATATGCGATTTTCAATTGCTAGCTTTGTTTAGTATGGTTTTTGTCTGCAACATATGATTTTATAAGATTAGGTATTGTTTAACTGCGATTTTGTTAGGGTTTTTGTCCGGTAAGGTTTTGTATAATTTGGTAGTTTTGGTAGTGGTTAGCTGATACATGTGCGATATTATAGAGGGTTTTGTAAGGGGTTTGTATGACATGCGACTTTATATGATTAGCTTTGTTTGTTAAGGTTTTTTGTCTGAGGCATGCGATTTTATAAGTTTTTTTGTCTAAGGCATGCGATTTTATGTGATTATGTAGTTTTGGTAGTGGTTAGCTGGTACATGCGAATTTATAACTCATTCATGCGATTTTATAAGATTAGTGAGTTTTGGTATATGGTTAACTGATACATGCGATTTTATAAGGTTTTTGTCTGATAGCATGCGATTTTGTAGAAATAGAGTCTAATGATGACTTTGAAGAGTCCATATCAACATTGAAAAACGTGAACAAAAACAGAAAAGAAGGGTTGTGAAAGAAAGTTCTGAGGATGATGACTTTGTTGAGCCACAACCAAAAAAGAAGAAAGAGGACAAGAGATCTAAAATACCAAAAAAATAAACCTTCAAAAAAGTGGAACAGGGAAAAAAACCAAGCCAGCCGGAACCACCTAGAACAGAACCTAGGGCTTTCTTTGAATACAACCTACATCATATATAGATACTGTGAAATTTTTTTCAAAAGAACAGGTTGATGAGGTGAAGAATATGGGCTTTGGGGCTATTCTAGATATGAATATCAACCGTATTTCGACACGTTTGGGATATTGGCTAGCCAGAAACTTTGACGAGATGTTCGATAGGCTAAACATAGGTAAACACCAAATAAAAATTACATCGGACACAGTTTATGAGGTATTTGGAATACCAAAAGGACCTAAGCCAGTTGTGATAATAGACGATAAAAGAAAGGTTAAAAAAGGTTGAGAAGATTGAAAAGAGTAAAGAACCCGAAAGTGGAGATGGTGTTATGGATAAATTCATCAGTCAATGGGGGGGGGGGGGGGCGCAAGAATTACCCATGACTTAATTGCAACAACAATGGATAATCAAAGAGATGGGGGGGCATGTTTAGAATAAATTTCCTGGTGTACTGGATGACGTTTTTTGTGGAGATTACAAAAGCCACAACTACAAATGATAGATGTTTGCTTGGGTAGAGGCTGTTGAGGATATACCTCATCTAGATTGGTGCTCATATCTACTGGACACGTTGCGTCGTACAAGAGCGGGCTGGAAGAACACAAAAATACAGTTCGTGGGACCTGTAGCCTTTCTTACGGTATGCTTTACTACATTTGATAACATATTTACAAGAAGATAAAATAAATACATATTTTAAGTAAAAATCAACTCCTTTTTGTATTTATACAGCTTCTATACATGCATGAGTACAACAAGAGGCTTCAACTGTTCGAGAAAGTCGTGGAGATACCGGTTATTCGTTATATCACATCCACGGAGATTGATAAAGTCGAGGAACATATTTCGGATAATGGACCTCTGTGGACAAATGAAAGTGAAAATGAAAATGAACAGGGTCGTTCAACAGAGGAGTATACAATACGACCCGTTGACAACACAAAAAGCTACAGAAGAATTACTGCACGTGCAGTAGAAAACATAGAAACCAAGGAGGACCTTAACGAGAACATTGATGATATGATGGATTTCAGTTTTGACATCCAGGAACCGTCTCAGTTGAACCTTGTGAGGGAGCTGGGACACAAACACAGAAATGCTGGACTATTGCAACACTCCTGTTCCACTTTCACCCATCGTAGTCTACGGTTCAAACCAGCAATAAAATCGAGAGGCTTCAAACATCAACAAAAAGGTAAGCCCAACAAATATTAATTTCATTTAATCCATTTATTTTAACATCTAGATTGATAGTATTTTAACTTAAAAATATCACAAAAACGATTGAAAAAAATGAGGATCAATGTCAAAAAATACATTAAAATGGTTCAGATTGTTCAAGAGATGAACAACTTAGTTTCAGATGCAAAAACCAAGTGTTTTTGGGATCCGGAGATTATAGGGGCCTGTAAGTAGTGGGATGAGACACTTCGGAATAATCCCATTTGTGTGCCGCTTGATTCCTTTCAAGGGCATTAATCTGCACCGTCTGATGTTCATCAAGACACTTCGGAATAATCCCATTTATGTGCCGCCTGATTCGTTTCAAGAGCCTGAATCTGCACCGTCTGATGTTCATCAAGAGCCTGGAACTGCACCTTTTGATGTTCATCAACAGCTTGAAACTGCACCTTCTGAAGTTCATCAAGGAGATAAAACAAATGAAAAATGTAGAGAGAATGAAGAAGCTCAACAAGTAATATCCAATGTTGTGGACAGTGTCAGACAAATGGAATTTGAAGGTAAACATGCGATTTCAAATTAACACGTGCGATTTTATATAAACATTGTACTTCCTATACACATGCGATTTCTTAAATACACATGCGATTTCATGCATACAATTGATTTTTGATTTCGCATGCCATGCCATGTATAGCATGCGATTTTGATTATCAGTTATTAAAATTCAATAATTTGTGTCTATAGGGGTATTACGGCCAGTGATGAAGGATTGACAAATACAGATGATGTAGAAGTAACAGACACCCTTATTGCAAATATTCAAACTGTGGAAACGGGTGTATACGCTTACAAACCACATGTCAAAGGTAAAAAACACTTTACCTTAGAGAAAAAAATAAAAGAACAAAATCTTATATTTTTAACTTAAACTGGCCTGTAGAAAGTGGTGAAACTGGAACTAGGATAGAAGAAATAGTGAACTTAGTCGAATCTACACAAAAACATCCAGAAAAACTTCAAGAAAAAAATACTTCCACAGGTACAACAAATCTACTCAGCTCAAAAAGGATAAACTTTTGACATTTTTTACTAAAAGCATTCAAAAAAACACTTGCAGATTCTGCGCCAAATAATCAGGATAAATCTGAAACCGAAGTGGAAGCAGTTTCTTTAGGAGAAATTACACAGAAGGACCCATAACAAACCGATTCAGGTATCGAAGTTGAAAAGGAGCCAGAAGTGGTATGCCCCCAGGTGACGGCTGAAGAATTGCAATCGGGTTAGTCGGTTTTGAGCCTGGCACCCAGCCTGGTAGTACATAAGGGAAAGAACCCAGGTAGGGGGAGAAAAACTCAAAACCAACTCAAGCTGCAAAACAAACGGCTGGTAAAGAAGTTGAACCAAAGGGGTTAAATGAACTCCTATATAAGACAATAGAAACCGCCAGGCTTAGAAATGAGAAAAGGTATGCAGACCTTGGAGAAGCATTTTGTCCCCCTTTCTGCAACAGAGTGGTAAACATGCACGAAGCACTCTTAAATCAAGAATTGAGTGTGATCCGATACACATTTGCTACATTTACAAATATAGAGTAAGTAAAACAATTATATCAACTAAAAAACATCTACACATATACTAAAAAAAAATTAATTATTTAATGTTTGCCTGGCAGCGAAGTACTGATAAAAAACTGGAGTGTTCACCATCAAAGGTATCTTCGAAAGTTTCTTCATGGGTCAGTATGTAGCATCAAACGGATTCGATGCATTTGTGGATGTTCAACCTTGAAGAGAAGAAGAGGGATAGAAAATCATCACCATACAGACTCTTCTTGTTTAGCACAATGATGGTATATTTGTGTAAACATTTTTCGCATTTGATATCAAAACAAAAACTGCATATTCAATGATTTCACATACTAAGTATAGGCAAATCGCATGTAAAAGAGTTGAGACATTTCCTGTGAACAAAAAATAACATTTCGCATACTAAGAGATTTCGCATACAATATATAAGCAATTCGCATGTGAAATATTCTCAGACATTAGTTTGCATGTCCTAATTTCGCATGTATAAATAGCTTGTAATATATTACGTAACATTGCTTCTAATTACATAACATACAGCCGGATATCATGTACAAGGAGACTTACACAGACAACCAACGGCTAAACGTATTTGCCTCAAATTTTGAAGATATATTACTGAAATATGAGGTAAAAAAACTTGAATCGGTTGACCTCGTGTTTAGTCCGGTACTTCAAGGTGACCACTTCTATGTCTTGTGCTTCCACTTGAAAACAGACAAAATTAAGCTGATTGACAATTTAGTAATTAAACAAAATTTTAAGGAGAGATACAAGGGGCTCCCAGACACACTGGTAATACCAAAACTTCTTCATATACATGTTATATTTATGTAAAGCTACTGACATAATGTTGCTATATTACATAGAAGGGTACTGGTTTTATACCTACAAAAGGCCGTAAAACCAACACCAGCTATAAAAGCACTTGAAACATCAGTGCTAGATAGAAAGAAAAGAGATGGAATGGAGGACGCTTACTAACGGTGTAGATTGTGGGGTGTTTACGATGCGTCATATGAAAACATACAAGGGGAAAACACCATGGTTGTCTGGGTTTGTGAATGAAAATGAAGTAAACAATAGACAAAATTCACAGCTTCACCTCCTGAGACACAGATACATGAGTAAGATCATTCTATCCGAGTACAATTTGGAGCGTCAACGAATAATTAAAGAGACAATTGCTTTCGATAAAAGGCCGGACAAAGAAAGGTATATCAAAGAGAGATTGAAAGCATTTATTGGAAAGGACAAATAGACTTGTTTGATGTTGATTTTCTGTTGCATTATTAGACTTGTTAGATTACATTTATGTTTTTAAAATCGCATGTTTTAAGCATAAAATCGCATATTTGACATTGAATTGCTTATAATATGCAAATACTGAAATTACACGTGCGAAAATAAATCCCATGCAAATCTCACAACATGCAAATTATATGGAACATAAGAAACTTGCATGTTTTATTAAATAAAACACTAAAACAGAAAACTACAAAGATACAAAATAAAACAAGGTCATTCAAAAGATGAAAGGAGCTTCATATTGATCTCCATCGAGCATCTTAAGATAGTTATTGCATCCACCAACTCTTTCAACTGCTTCTCATCCCTCTCACCCAGATCAACCATGAACATAACAATAATTTCTCGAAGACTACTAACTTGCATCTGAGATAGCAAGTTCACAATTTCTTCTCTTCTCTTCATGTTTTCTGTTACACGAGAAATGTTGGTTTCCAGCATCTCTCTTGACATGATCGATCCTCTTGAATTTGTTCCTGAATCCTTTTTTCTCAAAGACTGCTTGATACTTGAGTCAGAAGAAGATGATGTTGGGAGGTCTGCCATTTTTTTATAAGATAAGATATAAGTGGTTTGAAATTGTGATAAAAAGATAAACTTTATAATAAAAAAAACACTGTAAAATTATTGATATGAATTATTGATATCAATTATTGAACTGAATTATTTGATATGAATTATTGAGCTGAATTATAGAACACACCGTACAAAATTACATGTCATTACTTTTATAGCGTGTGAAATATTGAACTCAACATGTTAAAACTTTATAGTGTGCGAATTATTGAACTCAAACATGCGAAATTACATCATTAGACTTTATTGTGTGCGAAATGTCCAACTCAAACATGTGAAATTATCTTTATGATCCAATGTTTAATACATGCGATATATTAAAAAACAACACATGCGATATGTTAAAATCACCAAATAAAACTTGAAACATCTTATCTTCAATCTCATTACAATCTAATAACATGAAAACACCTTCAAATCAAATAAAAACCCATCCCTCAACCGTAACCCTCTGATAAAAACCCAAAATAAACATCCTAAATGACAAATTCAACATTTTCGGTATGGACATATGTGTTCATTATACGAATCAATCAAAAACCTACTATCGAATTGATACGAATCATAATCTGATAGATGGTTGTGTAACGAACTCGTAATCTTTATCCTTGTTGACGGAATTCCCTAATTAGCCCTCGGATGATTGAACAGAATGTATGATATACCCTTATCTAATAAAAATGAATCAGGGACTCGTGTATGGCTATGGGAATAGCGTACGTAATGTAGGATTAGGGGATTTGTATTCTACACTTCCTCTCTATATATATGTATGTATGTATATATATATATATATGTATATAAACCGGATCAGGAGAAAACGCCCAAAAGTGTGAGAACGGTGAGAACGCATCCTGGCCTAACACGTGGCGCGCGATATAATTAGGGCGTATGGTCTTTTTTTGTCATTTTATCTTTCGCTTTTCCAATTCTGCTTTTCAGAATATTGATTTATTTTTGGGGTTTAACATTTTTTGGCGATAACCAAATTCAATAACGATATGGCGTTTTAATGGTTTATTGTATTAACATTTTGGCGTTTATGGCATTTTTCAAATCGTATGACATTGGAACCCCAAGGGGTCAGAATATCTCTCTGAATGGCGTTTTTCAAGGCGTTTTAGACAAGATGGCCCATTGTTCTATTATTTTCTATATACATTTTGGCGTTTGTGGTATCTTGGCATTTTACAATCAGAAAATTATATTATAACCACAGGGAAAAAATAGAAACGAAAAAAATAAATTAAAAATCGTAATCGGATCTCCCTTCACAATCTTCACTGTCATCAGTCTCTCTCTTCTTTAATACTACAAGAACTGTCACCAAAATATATGGCGTTTTATGTAAAACTTAACAAACTCATCGGTTTGATTATTTTGCCTGCTCGTCTATTGAAGTGGCTTTTTGTAGATGTTTGGGGGCATAGATCTATGACGTGTGGGTGGGTTTTTAGCTTTGTTCTTCAACTTGATTGTTAGGATCTGATTTTCTTTTTTATTGTGTTTTCGTTTGAGAATTAAGAAGATGAACAAGTAAATGCAGCGGAATTAAAATGGAAATAAACTTTGCACACAATCAAACAGGAGAAATGCTTTCAACATACAAGTATAACATTGAACCGAATGATTGAATTTATTTCAAACTTCAATTACAATTGCATGAATGTATCACAAACTCCCCCTCAGTGTCACACCCCAAATTTCCACGTGTCACTGGTGGGCCCGGTGGGGAGTATAGTGACGTAGTTGATACCATCATAGTCAAACAACACAATATCTAAATGCACAGCGGAAGCAAAAGATAAATACATTACACACCGATATAAAGTAACATCATGTATTACAAATGGTATGTAAAGGATCCACAGGCGGATCAAAATAAAATAAGATATTGTTCAACAGTTTATTATCGTCCAAGCTTGCGAGACTTATTGTGGATGCTCTAGAAGACAGCCAGCCTATTACGTGTAGTACCTGCACTTAACCTTTTTGGGAAAAATACGTCAGTTTACACTGGTAAATACAATTTAACTGACTCATTTTGAAAATGGTTGAAAATTGATTTGAATGCTCAAGGCACAAAACATTTTATAACTTGAGTCAATTATTTAATATAATAATCATGTGAACGAATTACATGTTACTTGTGCGTTCAGTAGCCCGGTTCGTGCCGGGTTAAAGATTAATAGACACACCACAGGTATAATGCCCACAAGGCTGAGTCCTTACGGTGGGATACCAGTTTTTACATATGCAGCTGTCAGGTGTACGCCTACACCCCGTGCTTAGGTCGTGGCCATTTCATGAATGATGCCAAGGATATCCGGGACATGGTCATTAACCCCCCAAAGGCTTTAAGTGAACAAGAGTGTTTAAACGAGCCGATCAAATTATTCAATTAACCATTCAGAGATGTAAGATTTGATGCTCGATCAAGCGGTATTCTATATACCGTAACCCAAGCCCGTATAGTGAAAATAAGTTAAAAGTATTTACCTGAGCTAAATATAAATTCAATCCCAGCCGTATATCAATCATCAAGTACAGATAGCTTTTACTGGGCTCCTAAATCTGGAACGAAGGTTTATAATAACCTATTAGGTTTCTAACGGGTCTTTATTTAAGCTTAAGCTTAGCCCGGTTAGTTTAAAAGGACGATACGGTTCAAACGCACGATTAAGCGAAGACCGGATAGAATGTGATTTAGACCCAAGAAGTTTGAATACTTGTATAATATGGGTATACTAAATACATTCTGGATTTTGAGACAAAAATGATAATGTTTGACCCGTCTCGGTCAATTTATGCAAACTAGTTACATAAACCGAACCGAACGCGAAAAGAGCGTTACGGGTAACCGTAAGAGTCATATGCAAGTTCCCTGAGATAATATGCTTTAAATATGTTATAATATCAGTAATTTATTTTCTATTATGCCCAAAACGGATTTAAATACAAATTAGGCCTCATAAGGGCATTTTGGTCATTTAAAAGATTTATAAAAGAGTTTATTTACGGGTCTGATTTATACAGTAAGTATACTTAATTTAACATGTTATAACAGTAGGGTATGACCCATGTGTGAAACTTATCATTTAAAACCAAACTATGCACCTTAGGGGTACTTTGGTAATTTCATAAGGGCTAAAAATGTAAAAATTGGAAACCTGAGTTTATAAACTTGTACTTACTGTTATTTTATAAAAATATGCTAAGAACATCAGTAGGTATCAACCTTATATGTTTAATATGGTTATAGTACATACTATGCGCTAAAAATGCTTAAAAAGGCGATTTAAAGCCGTTTCCGGGTTTTTAAAAGAAAGCTGATATTTTTAGATTTTCAGAATGCTCAAAATATTTTATTTATCAAATAAAATCAGTAGAAAAAGGTTTGGGGCCAAAAAGATTTGTAAAACTCATTTTATAGCTTAAAAGGGCAAAATCGGTATTTACCGAATTAAACTTAGAGATCTATGATATGATCAGCCAAAAATTAAATAAAAATCTTTAAAAATCCCAAAATATTATATAACATCAGTGGGTAAAAAGTTTGGTATCAAAAAGTGGGTTTAAATAGGTTATATGCTAATTACGCCGTTTAAGTAACAAAAAGCTTTCAAATTACGATATTGAGCATAACTCTTAATCTAGACCTTAAACTGATATCAAATTTTAGGTGCAAGTTTATAAATTAGTAACAAATGTTTCTACTCTTTCACTTTTCAAAAATCACGTTTTATAGCAAAAAGGGCATAATAGTCAACTTTTAAGCATTAATCGGAAACATGCATATGGACCGGATAAGTGTTGAACCAAGTTGAAAAATCTCAGAGAGTTAAACTTATATGAAAATTGGTCCAAAATAAGCTCTAATACAGATCTCAAACATGCATGTACGGATCAGAACTGATAGTCAAAGAAAAAGTCAATTTATGTGACTTTCGGTTCCGATTCGGGTTTAAACTGAAAATTGTCGAGTTGATCATGATGAAACATGTTCTTACATTAATTACAAAGTTATTTTGATGATCAAACAGGTTGCATGTAGCCTACATTGCTAATTATGCTTAATTTTGCAAAAACACATTCTGTTGACTTTTTAAGAAAAGCTTTGACTCGACAATCAACATACTTAGAGTGGGAATCTGAAAATACCCTTTTGAGGGTTTGGTACCCACATAAATACCAACTTGTAGGTACTTTTAATTTGAGAAATGACTGAGCCATTTTCGTTTAATCACAAAGTCAAACAGAAATTACGATGGATTGACTTTCGGTTGAATAACTAAGCTAGAACGAATTTGGAAGAGTTATGAACACTTACAATGGTCCTAAATAAGCTTAGAGATCACTAGGAAGATGCCTTGTCGTCCAGAGAGCTCCAGGAATTGATCTTGTGAATTTTGAACATGCAAGAACATAAGTTGCTACACTTCAAGTTCCTTTTATGACCATTTTGATCTGATTTGATGATGGTACAGGTGTTTGTAGATGTTGTATGATCAGTCCAAGTGTCCTTACATGCATATAAACCCATTGGAGAGTCCATGGTATCGATAACAGCTGGACACAACTCGAAATCAGACCTGAAACTGGCATATGTCGATTTTCTGAAGCTGGGCAGGTCATGCGGCCCGCTTTAGGCCCCCAGGCGGGCCGCCTGGCTTCTTCTGATCCACAAAAACCTTTTAAACGTTTGCATTTTGGCCCTTGGTCCTTTGTTACTTGTTTTTGCTTATTTATCTTGCACTTTAGACCCTAACACCTGATTTTTAAGGACCTTGGGATACTTACAAACATGGTAAAGTCCTTGGTTCACTTTGTGCTTACCCGAAGAGTCACGAAATTCAGCGTTGACGCATTTAACCCTTCGTACACGGTTTTGATCATATCTTTCTCATACGATAACGGAACTTGATGAAATTTTTATCGCATATCCTAGTGAGTATATTTTACCATTACAAAGCTTCGGGTTTGCCAAAAGATCACTCAGAGGTATACTTTCAACATGTTGACACATTTAGCCCCTGTAGTTTGTAATTCCTCACTTTCTTTCATTTTCCGCTTCGTATGATCCATGATTTATCCGTTTGGGATTATAAACATCATGTAGGGTTATTTTAAAGCCTATTTATCCATTGTTGACACTTTGGACCCTTGTATTCACATAGTTTCACTGTTTGTCAACTTTAGTCCCTCTAAAGTATGTTTTCACATATTCAAAGCCCATGACACGTGTCAGTACATTATTGGACGTAAATTTTCGAGGTGTTACACTCAGCCTGAGCTCACAACAATTTGCTCGTACAGAATGACAAGTGATGAAAGAGCTAATAGAACAGTACATGATACTGTTCTATTTATAGGCACGAGCAAACCACTGTGGCATCTTTGCTGACGTCACCATTGATAGTGACATCTAACCTGCTAACAAACTCTAACTACTGACCTATTACAACCACTGATAGCAAACAACTTATTACAATACATTACAAGTAATAAACTAAACTACTGATTCTTTATTCCACTGCTTGGGCTCTAGCAGTGCTTTCGTCTTCAGCAGTACTTGAGACAAGGCAGTTGTTTGAGCATCAGCACTAGGTCTTTATCAGTCTTGTTAGTGCATATATCTGTTGACTTCGTCTTGTATCGAGTCTTGTAACTTGAATAGATAGACCAGGACACGTTGTACGAAAGAAACAGGAAACAGACCTGAACCAGCCACCCCTCACGAAGTGACTGACCAAGTTCATGCTTTATGGCCAGTTCGTGCGACCTGGACCAGCTCGTGGGGTCTGGCAGTTCGTGGGGTCTGGCAGTTCGTAAGGTCTGGCATTCCTATAAATAGGTGAGTCTAGGTCTTCATTTTTAACAATCTGATTCCGGAGAGGAAGTGCTGCTGAAGTGTCGAACGATCTGTAAACACTATCAAATCAATACAATCGACAGTTAAAGTGATTCTAAGTGCAAATCTAGCTGCTATAACATCAATACGTCTGATTCCGCCTTTTGTATTGATCGAGAGCTCTTCTGAACGACTCGTTTGATCGAATCCCGATCCTACAAGTGGTATCAGAGCTCAGGAGGAAGAGTTCTTACCATTTCAGCTTGATTTGGTCAAAAACAACTGATTTCGACTCATTTCTACTCACTTTTCTACACTTTTCATCAAATTTACCGAGATTCCACAGTTAAAATGACCCAATTTTGACAAATAACACGTAAAACTGAGTTTTAGTCAATCCATGAACAAATCAGAACCAAATTCAACCTAAAACTTGATAAATATTGACAAAACGATGAACTATTGGACTTAGAAACCCTTCAGATCGTTCGAAACTAGTCAGGTCGCGTGAAAACTTGGCAGGTCGCTTATAATTTTGAACCAGCTCGCACGGTTTGAAGAACCAGGTCGTACGGGGTGTCAGGTCGTTTGAAAATCAGAGGCAGTTCGCACGGGTTGAGTGAAACATCTTCAGGACGTATGGTTTGAGTCAGATAGTTTGAAATTTTATCCAAGTCACACGAGTTGATCAGCCCACTAATTCAGACGGTCCAATGGCAGTGGATTGTTTCAAAGGCTTTTGATATTCGATAACTATAAGACTTGCATGTGAAAAGAATTAATAGTGTGGCCCAATCAAGTGATAACATCCAGACCTCACAACCATGTGCGTGAGTTTATGAAAGGCATCTTGTGGTCCAATTAAAACTTTCATTTGTTTCATCGGCCCAATATAAGATAGTGGATTGTCAGTTCATTATCACGTGAAGTTTGCATACCGCACGAGGTGTATTGATATCTAATCATTTGAATTCAGTTTGTTTGAAACTCCAGCTCGTTTGAACATTATGTTTTTGTATACCTTTTACATCGAAACTTGGACAACGAATTTTACATGCGTTTGCTACTGCTCCGGCTGCTCCAGTTACAGTTGCTGAAACTGTTGGTATCGAGAATGAAACGGGAACTTTCCAAAAGCCTCCAAAGCTTATGTACATTGAGGACTTTAAAGGGTGGCAAGATCGTTTTGAAAACTGGGTACAAGCAAACAAGTTTGATGCATGGGTTTATTTAGAGAAAGATTATACTTTACCGAAAGATAAACTTGGAAATGAAAAACAATTAAGTCAATTTTTACCGGATGAAAAATTAAGATACACCAGTGAAAAAATGATGATTAGCATTCTCCAACAAGCGGTAAAAGAAGATATTTTTGTTTTGCTTCAACATGAGGGAACTGCTAGATCAATTTGGAGAGCGTTGATTAAAAAGTTTAAGGGTAGTGCAGATATGATAAAAAATAAACGTACATTACTAAAGAAATCGTTTGATATGTTTACAACTTTTGGAGGTGAGATGACTTAGAAGATTAACGAGAGATATTGTCATCTAGTCATGGAGATGAAAAGACTGGACATGAAGAAAGAAAATGAAGAATGGGTTGATAAGCTAGCCGATGCGCTACCACAGAATGAATGGGGAATATATCTGTTGATTTTAAAGCATAACTGACAATTTGAAGATATAAATTTGAGTATGTTTATCCAGAAGTTGGAAGAACATGAGCTATCAATTCGAAAAACCGCTACAATGAGAAGTCCGGGTGCTCAACAGGATGTTAGTCTGTACCACAGAGAAAACAAGATTGAGACTACTCTTAGTCTGAAGATTCAAACTGCATTCAGTGCTGAAAATTCTTAAGGAACAAATGCACGCAATACAAATCAGAGCAGTGGATATTCTTCATCTCATTCAAGTTTTGAACCAAATTTCTCGACACCGAGTTCTCAACAACAAAGTTCAACAAATTTTACCGGTCAAGTATTGCAATGCAATGTTGCATTACATATTAAAAATGGTCAAAATTTTTCTCCAGATATTGCGAAGCAACACATGGCATCTCTTGTCACTGTGTTAGAGTCGTATGAAAGCTTAGTTGCTGGACGAATCGGAAATCCGATGCTTACTAAAGAGGATTATGATCAGATTGATTCTGAAAAACTTGAGTTGATGGATATCAAGCGGTGTTTAGATAGTGTTTTGAGAAGAGCAGAAAAGTTCAAATAGATCACCGGAAGAGATGATCTTCGTGAAGCTGCAACATCTCAGCTAGGTTTTGACAAATCGAAGGTTACTTGTTTTCGTTGCCGAGAAAAAGGGCATTTTAAACGAGAGTGTATAAACAGAGAAGCAACCAGAAGACAAGATCCTTTCGGAAACAACGATTATCATAGAAAAGCAATTTATCATCAGGTTGCTCAACAACCATATCAACAACAATCCTCACACTCACATACTATTTCGATTGAAACATCAAAGGGTAAAGCTTGTTTTGGTCTGTTAGACCAAGAAGATGAAAGGATTCCGAAAGATTTCAATTGGGATGATTATGATCCTTCTAGACCTTCAGTTTCTAAAGCATTTGTTGCTCAAATCTTTGAAGATTCAACCTCGAAAGAAGAATCAATCAAATCTAAGAACAGTCCTAGAAGACAACCAATTTTTAAATCTTCAGGAAGTGATGAAGACACTGATGATGAGGAAGAGTATATTAATAAAGCTAGAAAACAATTGGATACTTATAGTTTTAATTTGTTTTTTGCAGATAAAATCGAGATATTGAAAGAGAAAAGGGCTGCTAGACTGAAGAGAGAAATGGAAGCAAGAAGGATTGCTAAAGAAAAGACTGAAGTTAAGATAGAAGCTGATAAGGCAAAAATTGAAGAAAAACCGACAGAGAAGGTCGAGGTTGAAGAGAGTGAAGTGAAGATAAAAGTTGAGAAAGAACCGATTGTGATTGAAAAGGTGGTGGAGAAAATAGTTGAAAAAATTGTCGAAGTTGAAAAAATTGTTGAAGTTGAAAAGATTGTAGAGGTTGAAAAACCTTGTTCAAAGTGTTTAGTACCTTGCAAAGATTGTGTCGTGAAAGATACAAAGTATGCTGAATTGGGGAAGCTCAAAGAGAACTTATTGCATAATGTGAGAAGCATAAAGGAATCATATGATCTCTTAAGCAGCAAACTGAACTTGTACAAAGGAGCTAGTGATGAGGATATCCCGATGAAGAATCTTCTGAAAGCAACAATTCTTCAAAAGCAAACTGCAATCAACAAATACATTGAGATTATTGCAGGGCTTAAACAAGAATTGGCAGGATTCTTGAAAAATGTTTTTGTGAAAAACCTACAAGTGATAGCTTTTTCAAGTGGTTGAAAGAACTAAGTGATGAATGAATCCCCATGATGTGTGAAATCAACAAAACTAATTTTTTCGGAAAAACCATTTTGATTAAAACAAACTTAAGTGTTTTGAAATCTTAATGGGAAAATAGTTTGTTGTCAGGGGGAGTTCTGATTGTTTAAGCCAAGTGAATGGAGAATTGAAGCAATTCACATCAGTTTGTCATTTTATTTGTATAGTTTATTGCTTTTACTTTCAAATTTTCCCGGAAAATAAAAAATTGAAACATATTTTTGATTTTAGGGGGAGTAAAAAATTGAAATTTTGAAAATTTGAAAAATCCAAAAACATGATAAAATAAAAAATCCAAAAACATCGTAAAATCAAAAATGAGTTTTGTTGTGAAAAAGAGGAAATGATAGCACATCAGTAGACAATCACAGTACGCTAAAGAATTGGAAAGTTAAAATGTGATAAACGATCTCACTGATGATATGCCAGTTGGTTTTTACACGCTTAGTAGATTGTTTTCGAGATATAAACCTAAATATCAAATACTTACTTATCTCGTGGGTAACATCTCTCAGATATATAGGTAACCCCTGAAATCTTGTTTGAAGGACATTCTATTTCTGACATGCTAGATCTTTGTACGTGATGATATCTGGGGTATTATACCAGGACTTCTGATTTTGCGGGAGCAATAGCCTAGTCCTCGTATAATACTATGCACTGCTTTAATCATAAAGCCCACCCTCAACATAAAAAATGATGAAATATTGAAAAATGCTAATCATGTGCTGTTGAAGAAAAGATCCCCAAACGGGACACACCTAAAGTCGAGCCATCATCTCTTTGTCTGAACGGAAGTTCTAACCTGAGCTCTCATGGCCTCACATTACCTATTTACAGATATCATTAGTGTACATTCACCTGTAAGACTGAATATATGAGTCTGGATACGGGAGTATATTCTGAGGTGGGACACGCGAATAAGTTAAGTCCATTAAAACACTAATCTCGTATCTCGAATCAATTGAACTTTGTGTGAAAATTTAAGTGGATCAGTGTACTGACAATCTAAGTGAATCGTTTAGATCTTAAAGTGTTTAAAGTTCAACGGTACTAGTGATTTGTCATAAACTGATATGATCATCTTACACAAACTCATAAAAAGATGTCTGTATATAATATATTTCCCAAAATTCAAAAAGATTTTCATTGTGTTTTAGCATAAAATTTTGTAAAATCAAAAAGATTTTATTTCATCTTATTTTCAACAACTGATGTTGAAAAGCTGATTTTCAAAATTCCGAGTGCTAAACATGATGAACGAAAGTGGGTTGGGAGAGTGTGTTTTAAAAAATGAAGTTAAAGTTTGAGATAATTTGAAAAATGTTTTAAGATAATCTTACAAGTGATGTTTTGAGGCTGATTTTACTGTTAGTTAATCAAGGTCATTAATTTGAACTTGATATAACTATTGTTGATGTTGAATGATATCTACAAGTGGTTTCTAAATTTGTTAAATTTTAAAAATTATGGAATTTACTTTTGGGAAGAGAATTGTGCAGGTTACCAGGTTCCTGATCCTGTTGCTACGGAGAGCCAGGAGATATTACTGAACCTGTGAAAGCTGTAGAGCCAGATCCTCGTGTTTAAGCCTGAGCAGAGTTTGAGCCAGGACACGATCTTAGAACGAGTGCTATGTCAGATTGCGATCCCGAAACAAATTAAGGGGCAATCTGTTAGCAAAGGGGAGTCTGTTAATTGGAAGACTTCAGAGTAAGAAGGAGTCTGAATGTTAGAGAGCCAGTCTGCTAATGCTGATTAGTTTAAGGAATCAAGAGATCTGAACAAGAGAATTTGAAGAGTAAGGTTGAGATTCTGGAAGAGTATGAGAGAGATTGATAAGGATGCTTACAGAGAAAGATACTTTGGAAAGAGCGAGAAGACCGATCAAGACAGAAGACTCAATACACTGAAGACTCGTCAACATCCAAGGGGGAGTTTGTTAGTGCATATGTATGTTGACTTCGTCTTGTATCGAGTCTTGTAACTAGAATAGATAGACCAGGACACGTTGTACGAAAGAAACAGGAAACAGACCTGAACCAGCCACCCATCACGAAGTGGTTGACCAAGTTCATGCTTTCTGGCCAGTTCGTGCGACCTGGACCAGCTCGTGGGGTCTGGCAGTTCGTGGGGTCTGGCAGTTCATAGGGTCTGGAATTCCTATAAATAGGTGAGTCTAGGTCTTCATTTATAACAATCTGATTCCGGAGACGAAGTGCTGCCGAAGTGTCGAACGATCTGTAAACACAATCAAATCAATACAATCGACAGTTAAAGTGATTCTAAGTGCAAATCTAGCTGCTATAACATCAATACGTCTGATTCTGCCTTTCGTATTGATCGAGAGCTCTTCTGAATGACTCGTTTGATCGAATCCCGATCCTACAAGTCTTTTGGATCAGTAGTAGTTAGGAAGGCAGTAGTTGAATCCATCATATGTTAGGGCCACTTCAAAGGGGAAAGTTTGAATACAAACATCTGGTTATTCTGGATCCACTGATCTGATCTGGTTTTGACTTTAATCAACTGTTCCTTTGTAGGGTTCAATCCCAACAATCTCCCCCTGGAACAGATGATGCCAAAACCCTTCATTATTGTGGATCTTTATTGCCTCATCAATAATTCCCTGACTTACCCCTTGAATTGTAATTCAAAGTCCAAGGAATCTGTGTCATTCTCATCCCTGCACAGTGTAAGATCAAGGAGATCTTGCAGATCTTCAACACCCAGGCCTAGTGCTTGTTCCCTTGATATTTTCTTCACTTCACCACTGGATTTGATCAGAGTCAATACGTGGGTCTGTTTTTCAAATTTCCACTTTAGTATTTTTGAATCCAGTGGGTTTCTTGGGAGAGGCTTTATTGAAGATGACTTTGGAGATGGTGGCCTGGTAATGACTGGCTGAGCAGTATTTGAAGTTTGTGTCAATTCAAGTTTTTCAGCTATCATCTGCTTTAGCCCTATTTTTAGAAGGTAATCCCCTGCTTCTTTATCTACTGCTGTTTCTTTATCCATATGCTTTTGTTTCCTTCTTTGGTAAAGGATGGCAGCAGGTGGAGCAGTGGATCTCCTGATTTATAGCTTTTGTGGCTCAGCTGAAACCACTGCTTCAGGGTAAACAGGCTTTTGAGGAACATTAGGATTTTTCTTTCTCAGTTCTTCCAGCCTTTTGTAGGATGCCAACACTTGATCCTCTGCCCATCTTGTCACTTGATTCCTTAACCCAAAATCAGCTGTAATTAGCTATTCTTTCATTCTCTTCAGCTACAGAGTTCTTTCTGGTACATTTTTCTTAAACTTTTCCCTGATTGGTGGAGTCTGCTTCACCTTGTTTTTGATCATATCTTGAATTCTAGTTGTTTCCTTTCAAGCTCACTGATGGTCCATTCTTTGTACTGTTACCTTTCTCCCTTGTATTTTTTTTGTAAGCCATAATATTATCAGGATAGTCTTTTCTTAAGGATTCATCAGCTCTTCCTGATAGATTTTGACAGAGATTCTTTGAAAACTGCTCCAAAGTTTTGACTTGGGTCAGCAGATATTGGTAGTATCTTTGAATCTCTCTATCAGATTTTCCTTCTGTATTTCTTTTGGAGATATCCTCTACTTGTTGAGCCTTTAACTTCAAGTATTCTTCAATGTTATTAGGCCTTGTATATCCTTGAACAGATGGTAAGTTCCTTTTAGCAGGGTCATATTCAGAGTAGGAAGATTTGATCTCCTTTCTAACTGCTGGAAGATCTGATGGATACTAGACTCCTGCAGGAACAATAGCAGTGTTTGGATTTGAGACTTGTGCTGAAGAGAGTGGAACAGGGTTTGGAATAGGTACAAGGGGCAGTGGTTTTGTGGATGTTTGTGGTGGTGAAGGGTCATCATCTAGGACAACATAGGTTACCCTTCTCCTTTTGGGTTTAGGAGAGGTTAGTGGTGTTTTGATGGATTGAGTGGTGGTGATTTGAGTGGTAGGTTGCTGACTAACAGTTGTTGAAACAACTGGTGTTTCAACCATTGTTGTCATTACAACAGATGATGTGTCATCTGAAGTCTTCTGCTTTTTAGCAGGAGGTGTTGGTGGTAATGAAGTTGTTTTTGGTGGTGATGGTAAGGTAGTGGATTGAGTGTGTGTTGAAGTGGTAGTGGTGGCAGTTGTTTGGGTAACAGCTGTTGAAACCTCTGAAGTACCAACAGTTGTTGATACAACAGGTGTTTTAACATCTGCTGGTTTGGAAGGTTGATGAGTGGAGTTTTTGGGAGTTTGGGGAGTGTGTTTTGTGAGTCTGGAAGGTGTGGTTTTGGGTTGCCTCACTTTTCTAGTGGGCTGTTTTCTTTTTGGATTTGGATTTTCCTCATCCATGGGCTCAGAAACACCATGTTCTTCCAACTCCATAAAAACTTTCTTCTCCTGTTCAAACTTTGATTTTCCCTTTGCCTTCAAATCCCTTTTTACCCTTGCTTTTGCATCAGCAATAGCATTTGTGGTTACATCAACCTTTTTGGTACCATCTGGCTTAGGGATGTCTGCAAGCATACTGAATTATCTAGTGCAATATACAGACCATCTTCATATCCCTTTTTCTTTAGCAGCCTCATTTTCTACCCCTTTTAGCATCAGCTGGTGGAGGATTATCAACAAAGATTATAGTAGGAGGAGCAGTGCCAGTGGTATTTAACAAATGGGCCTTGATTGCCTTTATGTCTGCTTGTGTATCTTTGAACCTTGCTTCCATGAGATTTCTGATCTTTTGAACTTGTATTTCGTGTTGCTGATCAGCCAATTCTCTTTGTTGGTGTAGCAGAGGTTGAAACAAACTCCACAGCTCATTTGGAGTAGGAGCAGATGATGGAGCAGCTGTTAGAGTTGGAGCAGTGGATGGTACCTTTTGTGCTTTCAACAACTGTTGCAGCATGTCTTTGATTTCTGCAACAGATGTATCATGTTTGTCAACTCTATCTATCAATTCTTGATACATTAAACCATCACCCAAGTTAATAGGATCATCTGATTTCCCACTGGCAGTGGTTGTATCAGCAGTTGACTTAGAGAAAGAATTCCAAAAGTTACCACTGATGCCCCTTTTTCTTGGTACTAGGGACTTCTCTCTTCTGTAGGGGTGATTAGTTTTAGTGAACCAGTGAATACTGGAAACACCCTGGTCCCCAATGAAGAGATTGCCTTCAAGGGAGTCTCACTTATGAAACTACTGCCCAAGTGTAAACCAGTGCGTTCAACACTTGTAGTAGCTGCTCCACTTGAACTACTGACAGGAAGTACTTGTACTTCCTGCAGTGTAACCTCCTCAGTTGTTGGTGGGTTAGCAATGATAGGAAGCTCAGACCCAGTTACTTGTGGAGGCATACTCTCAACACTAGGTGATAGAGAGGAACTGATTTCTGTCTGAGCTATATCAAGTGCATCCAACAAAGGTTTTATTTGTGGTGGAATTTGTGAAGTGAGTATGGGAGTGGAGAGAGAGTTTGCCCCGGGTAGTGGGCTGTGGATGATAGAATCAAGTGATTCTAGAGCATCATAATTTGGTGTCCCTGTTCTTACAACCTGTTCTTTTTTAAAAGAAGCGGGAGGAGTTTGAGGCTCATGTTGAGATCTTTTTACCATCTGCTGTGAGGAAGTAGCAGCAGTGGTTTCTGGTGACTTTTGTATTGTCACTGGCAGTTGCGCTGGGATCTCATCTTCCAGAGTTGCCTTTGTTTTGGGTTTGGGGTGCTTTTGTGATTTTTTCTGTTTTGGTCTTTTGGTGGTTTTAGGTGGGGGTTTCACATCAGTTGTTTTGCTACGGTGATCACCTGGAGCAGTGGGCTCAACGGCAGGTGCCTGAGGAGTAGAGGTAGCTGCTAAAGTCTGCTCAGGAACCTCTACTTGTGTTTTGGAAATTTTTGACAGCCTTGTAAATGTTTTAGGTGTTAGGCTGTTTATTTGACAAGGTTCACCTTGGATAAGCACATGAGCATTATCCTTTGAAAATTTCTTTTGAAAATAATAGCTCAAAAACCTTGGAAATAGCAAAAATGCCTTTTTATTAACATTTTTAACCAGATCATTGAAGATCTCCTGGGAGTAGTTAAAATTTTCACCATTTAGTATAGCATAACCTAGGTATTGTATCTTCAATGGGACTTCATTGAAAGCAGTGGTCTTGTTTGAGACACACATTAGCAGGGTATGAAACAAAAATCTTGTGGCAGGTGGAAAACTGCCTTTTTGTAAAGTGTCTTTTTTCATTTGTTCATCATACCCCCTTTCAATGAAATCCGTCTGGTACTCTGATTTAGAGAAATAAGTTTTACCTTGAAGATCATTGAGTTCGAATACCTCTGAAATTGTTTAAGGTGTTATTGTGACTGGAACGCCCTTTTATCGAAGAATTAATAGCTATTGGCATTTTATCTTGAGATTCAAGAACGACATTTTTTCCAAAATTCTTGTTGGGTTTTCAAGCAAACTGTAGCATCATAGGTCAACTAAGTTTTGTACTTTGAAGAAGAAATAGCATTTATGATGGAATCGAAGGTTTCGGTGTGACTTGGTTTTGTGAGTAGACCCAAGTAATTATGAGGAGCTTTGAAAGGAAGTGCCATGGTGATTTGAGGATAAGTTGCGCAAGGAAGAACATGATGAAGGGGATAAGTGATTTTGAGAGAAATGATGGTAACTGCTTTGAGAAAGGAATTGTGAATTCGATTCGACAGTAAAAACCATGTTTGGGGGTTTTAATCAGGGTTTTATAGGGGAAAAGGTGAATGCTGACGTGGCAGCGGTTACAAAAGATCTGACCGCTATGTACTGTCCACGTGCCAATCTCTGATGAATAATGGAAGACATTTGTTTTAGGAAACCATTGATAGAGCAAGATTAGTGGTTGCAACGGTTATAATGAGAACAGTGGGTGACTTTACAATCAGTGGATAGCCTATCAATGGATAAAAAACTGATTTTGAATAACAGTGATTACCAAGAAAATGAGAGAACAGAGGTTGACTTTCAGCAATGGATAGCTTTTAGCAAAACAGTTGTTTGAACCAAAAACAGTGGTTATGGCAGACTTTTAAGGATTAATGAAAATTTCATTTTTAGCTATTTTTAAGGATGAATTTTGATTTTCTAAAAATATTTTAATGCTTTTATTCATAGAAAAATAGGATTTTTCCTGTTATTCCATGTTCAGCATGCCAATCCTAAAGATCAAGCTTTCAAAGGTAGATGTGCCTAATGCTTTTGTTAGCACATCTGCCAGCTGATCCTTAGTTGGAACATGATGCAGAGAAATCAAACCTTTTTCATATCAATCCCTCACAAAGTGATGCCTGATATCAATGTGCTTGGTAGTTGAATGAGAGACTGGATTTTTGATGATATTTTCTGCTGCCTGACTGTCCAACATGAGTGGTGTTTTTAGGGCAGTGATACCAAAATCTAGCAATTTATTTTAAAGCAAAAGTAGTTGGGCTGTACAGCTTGCAGCAGCTATATACTCTGCCTCAGCAGTGGATGTTGAAACAGCTACTTGCTTTTTGCTTTGCCAAGACACTAAGCAACTTCCTAGGAATTGGCACCCTCCTGAAATGGACTTCCTTGTTTTATTACATCCAGCAAAGTCACTATCTGAGAAACCTGAAAGATTGATATTTCCATTAGCTGGATACCAGATTCCAAGTGTGGGAGCACCTTTGGGGTATCTGAATATCCTTTTTACAGCAATAAGGTCAGACTTTCTAGGGGCTGATTGGGATTTTGCACAAACACATGTTGCAAACATGATGTCTTGCCTAGATGCAGTTAGGTACAGTAAAGACCCAATAATGCTTCTATAAAGAGTTTGATCAACCAAATCATCCTTTTCATCAGACATGACAATTTTTGTGGTTGCAATGTACTACATGGTTTACAATCATCCATCTCAAATTTCTTTAAAAGTTCTTTGGCATATTTGCATTGATGGATGAAAGTGCCATTTTGCAGTTGCCTTACTTGGAGAACAAGAAAGCACTGGAGTTCATCCGTTGCACTCATCTCAAACTCAGCTGTCATGAGTTGTCTGAACTCTTCACACATTTTAGTACATGTGCTTCTAAAAATTATGTCATCCACATAAATCTGGACAATCATCAAGTCTTTCCCTCTCCATTTTAAAAACAGTGTGTTGTCTATTTTACCCCTTGTGAAACCAATAGAGCGAAGAAAGGTGGAAAGAGTTTCATACCAGGCTCTAGGTGCTTGTTTCAAGCCATACAAAGCTTTGTTTAGCTTGTAGACATTATTTGGATAAAATGGATCCTCAAAGCCAGGAGGTTGACAAACATATACCTCTTCTTGAATCTTACCATAGAGGAAGGCACATTTGATATCCATTTGAAACACCTTTATGTTGTGGTTGACATCAAAGGCCAGGAACAGTCTGATAGCTTCCAATCTTGCTACAGGGGCAAAAGTTTCATCATAATCAATGCCCTCTTCCTGTCTGAACCCTTGAACCATAAGCCTTGCTTTATTCTTGACAACAATGCCCCTTTTATCAGTTTTCTTTTTGAAGACCCACTTTGTACCAATAGGATTTACATCTTCTGGCAGTGGTACAAGCTCCCATACTTGTTGTCTTTTAAACTGCTGGAGCTCCTCTTGCATGGCTTCTACCCAGCTGTTGTCTTTCAGTGCCTCTTGGTACTTGACTGGCTGATGGAGAGATAGAAAACCAGCAAAAAGACAAATGTTTTGGGATTGGCTTCTTGTGAGCACCTCTTCACTGATGTTGCCAATGATTTGGTCAGGTGGGTGAGACTTCAAGAAGATAAGATCTCCTTTGTATGGAACAATGGCATTTAATGGTAAGGGCTGCAGATGTGAATCATCTGAGTTAACCACTGCTGGTGACTTTGATGATCCAGCATTGGCTTCAAATGGAGGTGGAATAGGAGGTAGTGGTGTGGACACATGTTGACTTTTATCCACTGTTTGAAGACTTTTATCAACAGTGTTTGATGATGTGGAAGCAGAGGTTGATGGGCTACTTTGGTCAACAACTGTTGAGGTAGCAGTGGTTGAGCTTTGACAGCTGTTTTGAACATCTGCTGCTTTACCATTTGATGCAGACTTTTGTTGTGGAATGATGACTTCATATCCAAAGTCTGATGAAGAATCTTGTGATGGACCTGCACTGTTAGTCTTGACAGCAGTATTTTCAAAAGTAAATTTATCAAGATCAAACAATTCTGCAGGATTTGCAGGGATTTTCATTAAAGAAAGTTCATTGAACTTTACATTCAAGGTCTCTTCCACTTTTCTGGTCCTTGTGTTAAACACTTTGTAGGCCTTAGCAGTGGTTGAGTATCCCAAGTGATATCCACTATCTACTTTGGCTGCAAATTTTGAAATTGAGTCTTTTAAAGTCAAACTAAAGCATGGGCAGCCAAACACTTTAAAGTATGAGATCAGTGGTTTGATTTTATACAGCAGTTCATAGGCAGTCTTTTGATGCCTGGGGTTGATTAAACCTTTGTTCTGGATATAGCAAGCGGTGTTTACTGCTTCTGCCCAGAAAGTTAATGGCAAACCTGAATCTGTAAGCATGGTTCTGGCAGCCTCAATCAAAGTCCTGTTCTTTCTCTCAACAACCCCATTTTGTTCTGGTGTCCTTGGAATACTGTACTGCCTTACAATACCTTTTTGACACATAAAACTCATCCAACTCCCTATTTCTGAACTCTGTGCCATTGTCACTCCTGAAGACTTTTACTGGCAAGTCAAATTGCTTTTCAACCTGTTTCACAAAGTCTTGCAAAATGCCTGCAGTCTCATCTTTGGAATGTAAGAAATAAGTCCATGTAAACCTAGAAAAGTCATCTACAATTACCAAACAATATCTTTTCTTTTTAAGACTCATGACTTTTACTGGGCCAAACAGATCCATGTGCAGCATTTGCAGGCACTTGGTTGTTCTGGACTCTTCAATGAATTAAATGAGCTTTTATGTTGTTTTCCTTTTAAGCAGGAAACACAATGCTCAGGACAGGTGAACAGTTTTTGAGGTAAACCTCTTACTAACCCCTGTTTTGACTAAGCAGTGATTGTCTTGAGATTTGTGTGCCTCAATCTCCTATGCCATAATTCTGTTTCTTTGTTAGAGGCAGCTGAGAACAGACAGGCATCAGTCCTGGGGCTCTCTTTTGACATATCAACTACATAAACATTACCACTCCTTTAAGCAACAAGTTGGGTTTTTCCATTTTTTTATTATTTCTTCAATCTTTTTAACCATTTCTGGTCCAACAATCCTACAACAATCCTTTGTGAAGAATGAGCCATATCCCTTATCACTCATTTGTGAGACACTCAGGAGGTTGAATTTTAGATTGTCTATTAGATTGACATTTTCAAATTTAACATTACCAGACTGAACTGTACCAGACCCCATTACCTTCCCTTTACTATTATTGCCAAAGGATATATCACACCCTCCATGGATTTTGAAATCTTTGAGTAAGGCTCCTGTCATGTGCCTGGAGCCTCCACTATCTACATACCAAAGACTATCTAAGCATGCTGAAGCTCCCTGCACATGAAGTAAAAGGATTAGTTCATTAGGGTTTCCAAAGCCAATAAGGCTTTGGATGGGGTCTCAACAGTGTCTGTGTTAAGTTCAGGTGGATGGACAGTGGTTAGCTTATGGGTTTGAACATTTTTGGGAATGTTTTTCTCTAACCACTGTTGGGGGTCTTGCCCTATCATCTGCTGATAACCAAAAGGATGCCTGTTCACTCTTGGTTTAGAAGGTTTTTTGTTAACCTCATAAACATGTGGGATCCTTTGGTATGGTGGTTGACCTTTACCTCTTCGGTATTGGTTAATAGGGGGTGCATCAGTCACCTAAACATCTTTCTTAACAGAGGTTTTGTTCAACTGTTTTGTAACAGCTGTTTGAACTGGCACAAACAGTGGTTGATTCTTGGTGAACTTGACATATGATTGTGATGAACTCATTGGTGTTTTTGACATGTATTCTTCCTTTTTGACCTTAAAAGATTTCAAATACACACACTGCTGAGTAGAATGGTTGTTTTTACCACAAATGGTGCAGCTCTATGAAGGCTCAATGGTACTTGTTTTGTTAAGATCATAAGCTTTTAAATGAAAACAATCCTTGCTCACGTGATTTTTCTTTTCACAAAAGTCACAAAACAAGTTTGTAATCTTTTCTCTTTTCTTCCTCTTTTCAGACTCCTTTGCAACAGAGTTTTGAACCACTGTTGGAATGTCCTTAAGAGGAATAACCTTTGCCTTGGGAGCTTTTACACTATCAATGGTTGAGAAGTCCATTGGTTTGATGTTTTCAAGAATGTCACACTCATCAGACCATGTGGGTTTAAATTGATATTTCTCAATCTCCTCAAAAGTTGAGGATCCCACAGATCTTTCCAAAGTGATTTTGTTTCCAAGTTTGTCAGTTATTTTAACTTCTTGGCCATTCTTTGTTGGTTGGTTTGATTTCAACAGAACCAGCTTGATTTGCAGCAGTGTTTTCAACTTGGTCATTTTCCTAAACCCTATGCCAAATTTTACATTACTTTCAAGCTGTTTTTCAAGCATAATTTCATAACCTTTGCAGGATTACACCCATTTTTCACAAGTGATTTGGGTGGATTCCAACTCCTTTTTGTAGGCTTGATATTTTTCTATCATAGTTGGGAGTTGGTCCTTGGTTATGCTTTGCTCTTGTTTGAGACTGCAGATTTCATTATCTTTTTTAGCCAACTTGATTTTCAGTTCTTTTAAAGACTTTTCAAATTGAACTTCATCATTTAAAACTCTATCCTTAAGGTTTTCATTCACCTCTTTAATGTTAGCAAATGCTATGATGCATTTGTCTGAACACAAATTTTGGATAACCTGAGATGATACCTTAGCTGCAGCCATCATGGCACAATCACAAACATGCTCTTTCTCATTAGCCACCTTCTCTTACTTTTCACCATGTTTCTTCTCTTCTTCTTCTTCTTCTTCTTCAGACCAGGGGTCAGACAGTGGTTCCAAAAGGGGTTCTGAACTTTCTCCCAACAGTATTTCACCAGCAACAGCAGTAGCCACTGCTTCAGCAATTTCATCCACTGTTTCAGCACTTGACTGTCTTTCTTCAGTTTCCAGCCCTTCTGGTATTGACTCTAATGCCATAAAACAAAATTCATCATTAGAAGCATCATTAGTAGCATAGAGTGCAAAATTTTCATCACCTAGCTCATCAGGTAAGCTGCTCCAGTCAACAAAGCCTTGGGTGAAAAAGATTTGCTGATCTGGTTGAACCACTGCTGGTGGTGCAGCTTGTTGTGGTGCAACTGGTTGCACTTGAACCTGAGGGATAGGAGCTTGGACATACTGAATTTGTGGGACAGTGGTTTAAACATAATGCACAGGAACAGGGTTTGCATAATGAGCAGTGTTCACATGGGCAGCAGGGGTATAGTGGGAATACTGCACAGAGCTTTAACTATTTTGTGGTCTTGGACTAGGGTGAGTGATGATGGGTCCATAGGTTTGACTCTTACATTCCCTAGCAAAGTGGCCTAGCCTGTTGCACTTAGCATTTGATTTTTGACTTATCCAACCCTACTTTTAAGTTCCCATGCAACCCTAGGAATTTTCTCCCTGTTCTTTTGTAAAACTTGCTTGTTCTAACACTTAGTAGTGCAAGCTGGTGCAAAATGTCCATTTCCTCTAAATCAACTGGATCAAAATGCTGAAGGTCATTGAGTTCAAAGCACACATTTTCAGAGTTCTGGCTTTCTCCATTTGCTGTGAAAGCATAATTGGATGAGTGAGGATCAGAGTTGAAGTTACCACCAGCAGTTATGTCAATAAAATGATCATAACTCTGATCCTTACTTACTGCTAGACTATTCCTAACCCAAAAGAGCTGTGTTGCCAAATGAGTAGTCATCTGCAACTTTGCCAGACTCTTGCAACTTCTTTTTCTGGTTTAACTCCCTTTCAAAGGCAGGAGTCTACCATGAAGCTGGGTCAGTGTCAGATCTTTGAATTCAACAGAGTTTCTAGTTACAAACGCAATTGTATCCCATTTTTCAGGGAGTGACCTAAGGAACCTGCTATTTTGTGCTGATTTAGTAAATTCAACTTTAACAAGTTTTAGTTCACTCATGAGACAGCTAAATAGCTCAAACTGTTGTGTTAATGATTCACCCTTAATGTGACAAAATGTTTCATACTGTTGGTTTAAAATTTCCGTGTTGTTTTCAAGCACTTCTTCAGTCCCCCCAAATTGTTCCTTAAGTGCATCCCAAAATTCTTTGGCACAGTTACAGTGTAACAGTCCAGCATAAATTTCATTGGGTAAACCATATGCAACAATGCTAAATGCCTTAGCATCCAGTTCAAACTTCTGATAACCCAGATCCGTATAGTTCTCAACTTTCTTAGGTTCGAACTTCTTTGGATCCTCAGCAATCGGCACCATTGGAACATGTGGTCCAAAGACAACTGACCTCCAACATTTGGTGTTCTGTTGAGCAAGGATGTGACCCATCCTTCTCTCCCAGATGTTGTACTAATTTCGTTTCAACATGGGTGGTTTGAGTAGTGAACCGATGTTATTGTTAGCTTCTTGTGATTCTGACGTCATCCTGGTTGTTTTACAGGTACTGATTAATCAACTTTGTTCGTGATTAAACCTTACTCTGTTTTTCAACGAAACGAACAATTATAAGTATCAATGATTGTGAGCTGAACTTTACGTCAAAATGATTGGTAGATCAAATTTGACTGTCCTAGCTCTGATACCAATGGTTAGGATCGGAGTTTCTTTTTTATTGTGTTTTCGTTTAAGAATTAAGAAGATGAACAAGTAAATGCAGCGGAATTAAAATGGAAATAAACTTTGCACACAATCAAATAGGAGAAATGTTTTCAACATACAAGTTTACCATTGAACCGAATGATTGAATTTATTTCAAACTTCAATTACAATTGCATGCATGTATCACAAACTCCCCTTCAGCCTGAGCTCGCAACAATTTGTTCGTACAGAATGACAAGTGATGAAAGAGCTAATAGAACAGTACAGGGTACTGTTCTATTTATAGGCACGAGCAAACCACTGTGGCATCTTTGCTGACGTCACCATTGATAGTGACATCTAACCTCCTAACAAACTCTAACTACTGACCTATTACAACCACTGATAGCAAACAACTTATTACAATACATTACAAGTAATAAACTAAACTACTGATTCTTCATTCCACTGCTTGGGCTCCAGCAGTGCTTTAGTCTTCAGCATTACTTGAGACAGGGCAATTGTTTGAGCATCAGCACTGGGTCTTTATCAGTCTTTTGGATCAGCATTAGTTAGGAAGGCAGTAGTTGAATCCATCAGATGTTAGGGCCACTTCAAAGGGGAAAGTTTGAATACAAACATCTGCTTATTCTGGATCCACTGATCTGATCCGGTTTTGGCTTTAATCAACTGTTCCTTTGTAGGGTTCAATCGCAACATTGATCTTCATCTTTATAATCATCCCACTCTTCAGTGTCATTGATCTCTTCTCTTCATCCAAGCCTTCTTCAAGAACAAAGAACACAAAATGACATATGACTGTCATCTGCATCTTTTTCTTGAAGATTTATCCATCTCATGCTGCAAAATCTTATTGAGTTACTCCCCTCACCTAACAATCAATTCAGTGAAACTTCACGAAGAACAATACTGAATATCCAAGAAAGCATATTAGCCATCTTTTAATTTTTTTTTTATTTTTTTTGGCGTTTTACAGTGAGTAGTATTTAGTAGTATTGGAGTTTGTTTTTTTAGGTTTGATCAAATGGAAGTTGCTAAGAGGTATCATTTTGTAGGATGTCTTTTGGCACATAGGTTAGGCGGTGCATTACTATAATAAAGTATTCATCGTTTCAATTACTGTTTGTAATTATTGTTTTTTATAAGCTTTTATCTATGAATTCTGTAACACGTCCCATCTTTCAAGTTTGGCGTTTTAGATTCTAATATAATAAATTTTCCTTCTCTTCAGTTTTAATGTTTTGTAGTTACTGTTTCTAGTTACATTTCAAGTTTGGTTTTTATTTTATTTTTTGGGTTTTTTATAATACTTGGGCAAAGTAAATTTATAATAGTTTGATAGTTTTTGGGGCGTTTTTTGGCATGATGGCGTTTTGACAAGCATTTGGCTGTGTGGCGTTTTTATGATATATGGCGTTGTTATTATATAACAATCAACTGAAAAAGAAAATTAAAGAAAATTAAAAAATATATATATTGATATTCCAAATCGTCACGGTCACCAGTCTCTTTCTTCTTTTTTGAATCATCTTAACTGGCTGTTTCGACTTTCGTATGATTCATTTTGTTTTTTTGTTTTTGAAGTAGTTTTTTTGTCGCCGTTTGGAAGCACAAAGTGTGACATCAGCCTCTTTTTCTTGAAGATTTGTCCATCTCATGCAGCAAAATGTTAATGAGTTACACCTTTCAGCTAATAATCTTTAATTTCCAAGGAACGATGTTTGATTTTTTAACTTTTTGGCGTTTTCCGAGAAAAAGAACGCTACTAAATAAAAGCACCCTAAACCTCCAAATTTGATCATGCAAAAATCAATAATGTTTTGCTGTATGAGATGGACAACATTGTTAATCCTCAGTTTAGAAAGATGCCTGACAATGTTGTCCACCCCATACAGCTAAACTTTATTTAGAACAAACCTCAATAATGTTTTTAAATGTTTTGGCGTTATAAATTGGACGGAAGTTGAGGATAAAGTCAATAAGATTTTACTCAATGAAACGGACAATATCCTCACTTAAGGACTTTGTCCATTACACTGAGCGAAACCTTACCGACAACCAAACTGAATTTCAAATAAACGTTTTGGTTTAGAGGATATTTGATGTTTGAGTTTTTTGGCGTTTCTAAGACCAATGGTATATATTGAATATGACGTTTGGGCTTTTGTGTGTTTTAATGGAAGGTCTGAGATGTTGTATATATAGGATGTTTTTCGCGGTTTTTTAGGCGTGATTTTATTATAATTAAGTTTGGCGTTTTATATCTAATGGCGTTTTTTAGATTAGGATGGTGTGTGCTATTTGTTGGTTAAGTCGGTAATTTTAATGGTGTTTTATTCCATAACCGTTCTCTCCGTTCTCACACTTTTCACCGTTTTCTCTAAATCATGACCCTATATATATATATATATATAGCAGAAGGATCCGTTAGGAACCACCCTTTATTGCTAGAACCGCGAGAACCAATGTGAACACAACCAAAAATACCTAAAAATAGCTAAAAAAAACACACAATTTTTTTTATACTTTTTAAATTAAAATCGCTATATTTCGTTATTAAAAAAAATTTAACTTTTTCTACTAAAAGTAGCGATTTTTACCTTAAAATATTAAAAAAAATTGTGTATTTTAGATTTTTTTGTGGGTTTAGTCTTTCGCATTTTAGCTTGGGTGAGGGGTGGGGGGTTAGGTTTTTTTTTTTGGGGGGGTGGGGTGAGGGTTTTTTTAGTTTTTTTTTTTTTTTTTTTTGGGGGGGGGGGATGGGGGTTAGGTTTCTTTAGGGTTTTTTTTGTGTGATCATATTGGTTCTTATTGTTCTCACAATAAAGGTGATTCTCAAATAAACATACCCAAATATATATATATGTGTGTATATATAATTATATATATATATTACATAGGGTTAGGTTCATTTGTGGACGACCCCCTTGATTGTGAACACTAGTTTATCCTAGCCCTTGATTATCAATACGCAAGTGTTAATCAATGCCCAAGATTTGATGATACAAATACACTAGTGTATTTTACGATTTGATGATGTAAATCAATGTCGTGGATTTGTTCACTCAGTACACAAATACACCAGTGTTCACACTAGAACCCCACGCTATATATATAGGGTAAGGTTCATTTGAGAACCACCTTTATTGTGAGAACCATGAGAACCAATGTGAACGCACCAAAAAAACCTAACCCCCCCCCCCCCCAAACCTAAACCCCCCCTCCACCGCCACCCAAGCTAAAATGCTAAAAACTAAACCCCCAAAAAACCTTAAAAAATCTAAAAAACACACAATTTTTTTTATAATTTTTATGTAAAAATCGCTATTTTAGTAGCCAAAATTTTTTTTTTAATTTTAAAAAACGAAGTATAGCGATTTTAATTTAAAAAATATTAAAAAAAAACAATTGTGTGTTTTTAGCTATTTTTATGTATTTTTGATTGTGTTCACATTGGTTCTCGCGGTTCTCGCAATAAAGGGTGGTTCCTAACGTAATCTTCTCCTATATATGTATATATATATATGTGTGTGTGTGTGTATATATATAGGTTAATACCATGTGATAATGGTTAATTCAACATATATATATATATGTATATGTATATATAGGCTGATACCATGTGATAATGGTTAATTCAACAATTCTCAATAACAATAGAGGTCAATATATACATGTAAATATATATATATATATATATATGTGTGTGTGTGTGTGTGTGTGTGTGTGTGTGTATAGGGTGATACCATGTGATAATGGTTAATTCAACATATATATATATATATATATATATGTATAGGGCTTGGTTATATAAGAAACTCTATCTTTTTAAGAAAACTATGGAAACCCATTGTGAACCATTGATTAGCTTACATCAAACTTGATCAATGGCTATGATTATTTTGGTATGAATAAAATTAAAAAGAAATAAAAAGTACTGCCATTTAGTACCATTGAAGGGCATTTTCGGAAGTCAACAAAGACATTGGAAAACAGAAATCACTGCCATGCAGTAGCCGTCTAATCAAGAACTGCAAACAAAATTCAAAATTTTTTCTTCTTTACCATTATACTCATTGCTCCTCTGTTCATGTTTCTCTCTCGTCCAAAAAGAAACATTGAAAAGCTACTTCCGGAACCCTAACACAGAAGCCGATAGTGTCCAACTTGGAGAATGAGGAAGTCGTTCATTATATTGTCGTCGTCCGTGAAGATGAAACGATTAAGGAAGATTCAGACTTCAATTAAAAGGTTAGTTTTGTTGTATCGGTCATGTAAAAGGTGGTTTTGTTCAACCGATTAGGGCACCTGAGTTTGTTTTCTTTTATATATGTAGGACTTCGAAACACAGATTAGGGCAAAAAAGGTCTGAGAGCCGTAGTGTTGTGATTATATCCGACGAACCCAAGACAGGACCTTCCAAACAACAATCTGACTTTGGTCCGACCCAACGGGAGTTAGGTTAGAATTTTTATGTCTCTTAACATTGTTCAAGGTGATTTATATATGGATAGAGTGTTGGATAAGAAATTATGCATAACAGAATTTTGTTGGCTGCCTTGCAGTGTATGATGATACCGATAGTGTGTCACCAAGCCATGGGAAAAGACGGAAAGCAGGTAACGGGTAACCAGTAATATTGTTTATAATTGGTATAATGTCTTGTTGGGCTAATCGTTTTCTTTACGAATGTATCGGTGCTAAATGAAGGTTGTGTGGAAAGCAAACGGGGACATAACAAAAAGCACAGTGGTAAGTTCCTTTTGTTACAATAGTGGCTAATTGCGTATCCAGTTAAATCTGAGTAACATGTTTGAAACTGTAGGGAAGAAAAGCATTGTCGGGGATAGTTCTGGGTGTGGAAATAAAAGAAAACGTGGTTAGTTAAATATTGTTGGCTTTGATTAACATGTGTTAATTGGGCATGACCTTGAAAATTCACTAACATGTGGTAATCAGCAGGGGAAAGAAACAGCGCCGATGATAATTCTGGCAATGTAATGCGAAAAAACCGTGGTTAGTTATTTTTTAGGCCCTTCAAATTTTTGGATGTTACGAATGAAAAATTGTTACATGTTGTCATAGGTGGTTGTAAAGTAGACTAATTGTTTGGGTTGTTGTGGTTTCGTATAAAATGTTATTTCAGTAAGTAGGGCAGAAGTGACGGCTATATCGAAGGGTGGGACGTTAAGGACCAAAAAGAAGAAGGGTTCGGAGGACAATGGGAAAGGTAAAGCAGGGAAACCAAAGGTAGTTGGTAACAAACCGGAAAAGGTTCAGAAAGCCCGTAAGCGAGCAAAAAAGGATGAATTTCCAGGCATAAGGACAAGATCTGCACCACTGCAGTTTTATAAATGTGTACGGGCATTGACCGAACAACAACGTGACGCAGTCAGGCAAATGGGCTTTGGTCGTTTGCTAACTTTCAGCGTTGATGGTTTGCCGGCTAAGTTAGCTTATTTTGTTGTGGACAATTTTAATCCCGATAAGATGGTGATATGTACGCCTGCCGGTGATATCAAGGTGAACAGGAAAGTGATACATAAGTTATTAGGGATTCCGACTGGTGGACAAAAGATTAGTTCGATTGGTAAGCTGCCGATGCTGATTGATGCCATTGCGGATTGGAGGGCGAGATACCCGGGTGTAATGGTGCCTCCAACAAAGATGGTGAAAATGATAGATGAGTCCGATGGCGAAGACAGTTTTGATTTCAGGATGGATTTTGTAATGTGTTTTGTGGCAGTGCTGGTTGATTGTCATAAACAAAGTTGTTTACGGGAAGAAATCTTAGAGTATCTGGATGACGAAATGGACTTTGCAACAATAGACTGGTGTGACCTTGTTGTAGAAAAGCTGAGAACTTGCAAAGATACCTGGAATCGGCTTGACCCACAAAGTTTCTTCGTCGGTCCTCTAACGATTCTGATGGTAAGTGTACTTTTAATTATTTTAGATAATTAACATGTGTTAGAATACTTGATTATTTCCGGGCTGAACGGATCGTTGTTTCTTGTAGTTGTTGTACGTTGATAGCATTGAGTGCACGGGGATGGAGGTAGACAGTGCGGTGTGTCCTTTAGCCTTTTGGAACTTGAAAAGATTGCGAGAGAGAGAAAGGCTTGAAATACTTGCTGGTGGGTTTGGACTAGGACGGTTTAAAGGATTAACACGTCCCAGAAACTATAACGTGGAACACTGGGCAAGTAAAGAGGTAAAGTTATATGCTCTAACATGTGTTTTTTACAATTAGTATATAGTGTTAGTATCAAAATGGTGAAAAACTATTTTCAATAGGAGAGGTTGACGATAGTACGACAGTTAATAAACGTGACAAAGAAGAACAAAGTCAAAATTGAGGGGATGTTAGAATCGCTATTGGTGGAGAGCCATGAAGACGAAGAAGTACAAACGTTGAAGGCAACGTTTGAAAGTATGTTTGAGAAGAAAGTTAGTGAAAGTGAGGATCACGATGACGCGGTAGATTTAGCGTCACACAAGATCAATTCGGTCTTGGGAGATTTGAGAAATGATGAAAGGTTTCACATCAACGAAGGAGAGAACGCTGGTTAGAAACTGTTATTCTTTGTGTTATTTAGTTTAATAAGTTGGAATCCATTTATCGTTGTGCAAACGATTTCGTAGGGGATGGCGTGGACGACGATTTTTCGGATGGGTCACCAATAGCGAGCTTGTACAGGAAGTCGCTTATCCGGCGAAACAAAAAAATCAGTAAAAGTAGATTGAAAGCAGTAGGATCTTCAGCAATAGACTTTGATGCCCAAGAAGATGTGCTGACAATGTTTATGAAATGAACACTGAAGCACGTGTTAATGTGATACCTGTTGTGTTGGTTATCATTCTTAAAGTGATCACTGTAACACATTTGACGGTGTGGCAACCTGTATTGATTGACTAAATTTTTTGGGGTTGCAGCTGATGTTGCGGGCCAATCAATCGTAGATGATGGTGGAGAAGACTATGCTGAAAAGATGGAAGATGGTGGAAAGTCGGGTCAGGTGAGGAGATCTGCAAGAATCGGGAAGTTAAAGCATGTTAGTGAGACAGAAGAAGGGGTTGTGACCCCAAAAAGAAGAAAGACAAATATGAAGTTTGGTGGACAATACACGGATGGTGGCAAAGAAAAACGTAAATTGTTACATGTATTACCATTTTAAGAGCACGTTTATAGCGCGAAAAGAGTTTATGTACCTGTACTATATGTTATGGAATGAAATGTTTAGTCTAACACATGTTAATGTGATAATGATCGTATAGTTTAACATTCTATTGTGGTTGCAGCAGATGGTGCGGGGGAATCAAGCGTAGTTGCTGATGGAACTGAGTGTACCGGAGCGCTGGAAGAAGGTGGTATGTCGTTGCGGGTAAGGAGATCTCCCCGTCTGAATAAGTTAAAGGATGCTCCTGAAATGAAAGCAAGCTTTGTGACCCCGAATTGCCCGAAGAGAAATATAAAGATTGATCGGGAAAAAACGGATGATGGACTCGAATCAGGTAAACTGTAACATGTGTTACCAGTTTCATCATACATTTAGATTTAGAAGTACACGTTGACGGTGACGCGTAGTTTGTTGCTCGTTAAAATTTATTACCCTCTAATATGCGTACGTGTCTGAAACCCATTTAATATTTCTGTGATGTTATAGGCTTCAACAAGACTGAGAAGCAACTGGAAGAGAGAGAACTGGGGTTTAGTGAATTTGTGGAAGAAACAAATGAAGTCGTCGAAGGTGATAAGAGTGTTCATGATGCTGGTAATTCAAGTGGAGGTGACTGTAGTATTGGTAGGGCCGAAGAAAATAAAGGAGCCGGAAGCGTGGATAAAAGTGATGCTGAAGAAGTGTATAAGCCGCTGGGTTTAATGCGTGCAATACTGCGTATTAAAGCAGCAGAAGTGCATGATGCTGTTAATGATAAGGACGAACATGTGGTTCTGGATGGCAAAGGCAAGGGGGCTGTTGATGAGTGTGACCGTGATTTTAAGGGTAATTATTTATGCAGCTTCTGGTACTAAGTTGTGCATGAGATGTGATAAGAATGTTTTATGCAGCTGAAGAAGGTAAGATTGAGCATGATGGGATGCATTCAACTGATGTAAATATTCAAGGGTGCAGTAGCGCGGTGGTAGACTCTGTCACAGGCACAGCTTTCGATAAGGACCAGGATGTCGAGGGTAAAGGGAAAGCGGCTGAGGAGGTGTGTCAGCTGGAAAAGAACGGTAAAGATTTTCATGCTCTAACATGTCTTAACTGCTCCCCTACCTGTATCATTTAGTGAGTTAACATGTGTTAATCATATACACAGTCTAATTTATTCGAAAAATGTTTATGCAACTACAGATAGTAAGATTGAGAATGAAGTTAGGGCTGCAGCTGATGGAAGAAAAGAAGAGAGTGGTGGCGTCGTGTTTGCATCTGTGGAAGGTGCTGTTAATGATAAGGATGAACATGTGGTTCTGGATGGCAAAGGCACGGGGGCTGTTGATGAGTGTGACGGTGATTTTAAGGGTAATTATTTATGCAGCCATTATCAACTAAGTTGTGCATGAGATGTGATAAGAATGTTTTATGCAGCTGAAGAAGGTAAGATTGAGCATGATGGGATGCATTCAACTGATGTAAATATGCAAGGGTGCAGTAGCGCGGTGGCAGACTCTGTCACAGGCGCAGCTTTCGATAAGGACCAGGATGTCGAGGGTAAAGGGAAAGCGGCTGAGGAGGTGTGTCAGCCGGAAAAGAACGGTAAAGATTTTCATGCTCTAACATGTGTTAACTGCTCCCCTACCTGTATCATTTAGTGAGTTAACATGTGTTAATCATATACACAGTGTGCGAAGGCGATACGATTTTTGTTGAACGGAATTTAGATGGCCCCAATTGGAGTCTTGGAATGACACAAATTGGGGGTGAATTGGACGTGTCACAGGAAATCGGTACGATAGAGCATTAAAGAAACTCAGTATTGATGGGTTAGTAGGAGTCATCTGTAGTATACTTATTTGCATTAAACGTGCAGGGTGCACAAGTGGGAAGGTGGATGATATTGCTCGGACAGAAACAGTGCTGGAGCGTTCCGGTGAGCTGAAATACATTCATTTACTGTGAAAAGTGTTGTATTCTTAAATGCGTAACGTGAGTTATTTATTTTATATGTTTTAGGCGATATGGAGGCTACCACAGACTTGAGTATGGTTATAATGGTAGAACCAGTTAGCTCCTATGACCCGGCCCTTGCAATCCACAAAGGGCAAACTGGTCTGGAATTTTGTGGGGGTGATATGAATGAGGTGGAGGACAATATTCCGCTTGCAAACCGTGTGCGTATGTTGGCTGAGTTGGGGGCCCAAAAAAGGAAGCTCCCTTTCAGAGAAAAAGTGGCAGCGGAACCAAACAGATCACCTTACTATATAAGGTCTGTTGACATGGGGCAGGCAATAACTAAGAAGGAGGCAAATCTGTGGGAGTACATATACGTTGATGAAAGCCCATTGCACTCTTTAAATGGGCATTCTCGTAGGAAGCGGTCAATGGAGGCAAACGTGTAAGTAGTACTGCAACGTGGTTTATTGTTTTATAATAATAGGTTAAACCATGAACCAAGTTCCACACTAGATAATTCGTTATATTTTGATTTTTTCCGCAGGAGGGAACAGGGTTCGTCGTCGGTTGTTGATGTAGATAGTCCGATACACATGGCTGTGTAAGTAGGGGGGTCACCGTACCAAAATTTAGTAAAATAATAAATAACATGTGTTAAAGTATGCAATTTAATTTATAATTTGTACATCTGAAACCAGGGAGTTGCTGTTTAGAAGCCCTACCCATGTAGAAGCGTCTCGGGCTATGTTCAAGAGTTTAAACGTTGGCAATGAGATCTCAGATGGTATTATCGACTGTTGGGCAGAGGTGCTAAACTTCCAAGAGAAACGGAAATCACGGGAGGCTTACAGTAGGCAATTCTTTGGTAACAAAGTTGTGGTGAGTGTCATGTATATAGAGATTACAGTGTGGCGACTTTTTGAGCTTATTAATTTCTCTGTTGTGGTTAAAGTTTCCGTGGATGCTAACAACTGAGGAAGGTGGAGTCGAGGCGCGGATGCACAAGTTTCGGCTTGGAATAAAAGGTGCGGTTAACAGCGGTGAAAATGTTCCTGACTTTCGAAATCACGACATTGTTTTCTTCCCGATATTGGAGCACAAACACTTTTACTTGCTAGTGTTTGAGTTACGCGACCCGGGAATTTATGTCGTTGATAATGACAAAGCCCGCCAAGGTCAGTTGATAGAAGATAGTGTCTACTACCTCCACAAGGACACAGCGTATAAGATCGTAAGTTTCTTATAAACTGACAATTATTGAACAAATAAGTGTGATAATATTGAGGAACTGCTTTTTTATTGAGCATGGCTTGTATATGTGTATGCAGAAAGATATGTTTGTGCAATATCTTCGGGAGGTTGGGAATCCGCGAGCCGATGACATAGAGTACTGCAACATCCAGCGTATGCCGGTTCCTTGGGCGACCACCGCAAACACAACTGATTGTGGGGTCTTCTTGATGCGGCACATGGAGTGCTACATGGGGAAAAACAAAAGTTTTAACTGTGGGTTCAGCATGAGTGGGGCGAGGAAGATGGCGGAGGTGCGAAAGTTGAGAAAGAGGTATGCTACGCACATCTTATGTTCGGAGGTGAATGTGCTGCTGCCAAAAATCAAGCAGGATTGCCGAATAGAGTAACACGTGTTAGGGGGGTGAAATGGTAGTTACTGTAGCACCAGGGTGCATTAATTGCGCCAGCTTTGTTTTTGGAAACATGTAATGTACTTTGATGGATTTGGGGATGTTGCTTTAAACTTATTGCGGGGTAGGTGTTTTGTTGGGTATGGCATCGTCACGATGTCTTTTTGGGGATAGACTATCTATATACAATCTGATGTTTAGTAACTTGGTAATTCTATACTCTAAAGAATATTGATGTGTTGTTGGATGTGTTAGAATATTATTAATCCAGTCTTCTGATTGACGTAGTTGATAATGTTTTAAATGAGGTTTGAAATTATATAAAGGTACGTGTAACATTATAGAAAATGAGAAAATGATGCTTCCAAGGGGACCACTCTTTCTAAAAATGTAGTATGAATATTGGAAATTGGGGAAAGTAGGTGGGAGAAGTCTACAAACATAGGGGTTGGTGTCTATAAAACAACTTTATTGGGAAAGGAACCATTGCTTTTTGGCCCCTTATGGTCACATCAAAGTCAAGTCACAAAGACCTATATTAAATGTACCCATGGAAAACCTCTATAAGTATTGTAGTGAAGAACCAAAGTCATATTCTGTAATACTTCACCACTTCAGTTAACCATAAACTGTTAGCGGTTCCAAAGTGGTGTAATGTGATGGACCCGTGTAAAGGTAAGGCTACGGCTACCCAACCAGGCATGGAGGAGCGGATGCAAAAGGGGAAGGAAGCATGTGAGGGCCAGTACGGGGTGTGCTACGAAAGAAAAGTGTCTCACAAAAATCGAGAAGACGGGAAAACTGGAGTAGCATCTGGTGACGATGCTTCAGAAAGCGGAACCAAAAATGTAACTGATGTAGCTGGTCTGTCGCAAGAAACGTCACGCCGTAGGGAACACGTTGTTCCAGAAGCTGAAAAGTTGAAGGGGCTACCAGATGAGTTGGTTAGGTTGCTGACGGATCCAGACTATGAATTATGTGGTTGCCCGTTGTGTCCATACTCACCCGAAACAATCAAGTCCTGGTGTTACCATGACCCATGGGAGAGTGAGCGCAGCCCCTCTCCTCTGTACTTTCATGATGAGGAATTTCCCACACCATGATGAAAAGCTTGTTAGAGATGGAGGATAACAATGGGTAGTTAGTATGTTGAAAATGGTTGAAGATGTGTTAACCTGATGACCCTATGTTGTAACAAAACGACATACCAATGTCGTTTTGTTGGTATTTTATTATGTTTTTTTTTTTGTTTTTTGGCAATCGGTTGATGTCATTTCTCGTTAGTCCATCAATGTGTTTTAGACGCGGGGGGTGTAACCTATTAGTAGAATGTGTGTTTAAGTTGGCTAGACGTGAAGTTTAATTCTATAACCTGACGTGGTTTAATATATAAGCTGTTTTTGTGTGGTTAACACAGATTGTTTTGATCCTTTCAAGTTAAAAGAACCAAGCATTATGGGGGCTAACATGTGTTAAGCATCTGTTTTTATGCCATTGTAAAAAAATAAAACACAAAAACACAATTATCAAATGTAACACATTGGAAATGATGATCCACACACGTGAATGGCACAAAAACCATCTTGTACCTATGAATAAAAAATTGATTTGATGTTAACAATATGTAAAACTTTTTTGGGTTAGGGTTGTATACTTGGGGATCAGGCCTAACACATGTTAATTGGGGGGGGGGGTTGACTAACCTGTTAGTGCTGTAAGTTGCGTCAAACGCGAGGACATCGCCAAAAGCTTTGTAGTTTAGCTTTGAAATCTCATCAGCCCAGAACCTGTTTTTGTGTGGTTAACACAGATTGTTTTGATCCTTTCAAGTTAAAAGAACCAAGCATTATGGGGGCTAACATGTGTTAAGCATCTGTTTTTATGCCATTGTAAAAAAATAAAACACAAAAACACAATTATCAAATGCAGATAATATTAAGATAAGCCCATTAATAGCAAATAGAGGTCCCCAAAAGAAGTAGGGCTACAAACACAAAAGTGGCCAAGGCCGTAGAGTTTCTTACAATCATATTTATGGTTAATGGGATCAAAATAGTTCCACCTTCTTACACACGTAACAGAGAAGAGCAGGATGATGTCAAAAGACTATTACATGTGTGTAAGAAGGACAAAATGAAGAGAGTCTCCCATGACATAGTACTAGAAAACGACAATAAAGATTTTAATCAGAGGGTGAGTCGCCAGAGGCGGTCTGCCTTTGTTGTTCAGCAGCTGCCTTTGCTGCTTTCATTGCAGCCACCTTAAGGCAGTTGCGTGAGTCGTGGTCGTCGACATACAGACCACAACGCTTGCATAAACGAAGCTGCTTTGGACGTTTTGGTGGTTTTGCCTTTGCCTTCTCACCGGGCCCAGAAATGCGAGTATGAGTACCACATCCTTTATTGCGTGCAACTTCTGGATTAGCAACTTCGACTGGAATGTTGATTGGCTGTCCAACTATTTCTTCCATTTGACACTCGTTTGATTCATTTTGAATTGTAGACAATGGTTGCTTGGAAAGCACATTGATCTTGAAATCCCTAAGTTGGTCAACCAATTTTGCCAACGAATCCTCATCGGTTCTGGCCACATCAACGCATTCAGTAACGAGGTCGAGGATTTCATTCCGCATAACGGACGGTGCATGTGGGTTGACTCCGTATCGGCTGGAAATTGAAAAAACCTGTTTGGGGAGGGCATCCCGACGCCACCTATCGTTTATGTATTGTGGTGGAATCCTTTCAACATTTTTCAATCGATAGACGCAAAAGACATGGCGACACAGATATCCGATACGTGTGAAATTCCTGCATGAGCAACTGGCGGATTGGTCTACAGTGTTATACGTAACCTGTTTTGAACATAGACAGCAAAAAAGAAAGCCCTTTAGATCTAACATATGTTAGAGGATGGGTAATAATGAAATTGCCTAACATGTGTTACCTGATAGACATTTGTGATGTTGTTCCTTTTATCCAAATGAGTGACGTCTATCAGAAGACTGGAATTGCTGGACTCGGTTTGGTTTGTGATGTAGCATAAAAACTTCCCTTTAATTATCTCTTTTTGAACTTGCGCGAAAACAGCGTTTGTGTAAATGGTGAACGCGTGCTGTTCTATCGCTAAATCAGTATTGCCAGTGAACATCGTGGATGAGGTTTTGTACTCCGATACACGTTGACGATATCGTTGGCTGTCTACCCTATTTTCAAAGCACATCATAAATTGTACAAGGGTGTTTGCGCTTGTTGAGTTGACCTTGAAGGCAGCGTTAGAGCTTTCGCAGCGGGAAGTGGTCTTCATTAAGCAACACATGGGCAGTTCCCTGAAGTAGGCTGGTACCCAGAGATGTTTGATGTTGTAGATGTCGTTCAACCAGCTGTGGTCTTGAAGCCCAAATGTTTGTAGGAGGTCATTCCAGCGGGACTCAAACGTTTCAGGTTTGATATAAACATTCCAAACCAACCGGTGAATGCAGGACCGAAGATCAGTGTTATCGAGAACGTCGGCAGAGATCTAAAAAAGTTAATAGTTACTAACACAAGTTAGATTAAAAACAGTCTGAGAAGACATATAAAAATTGTGTTATGTTGAATAACACATGTTAAGGGCTAACAAATTAAGCTAACCTTGGAGGGTAGTTTTTTCATTATATGCCACATGCATAGACGGTGTCGTGATTCGGTAAAGACCATAGGAACAGCTTGTAGCATGGATGGGTCTTGATCACTCAGCACGAGAGTTGGTTGAGTACCGTGTGCCTTCAAGAAAGCCTTAAGCAACCACACATAAGATTCAATGGACTCGGTTGATATCAAACCCGCTCCAAATGTAACACATTGGAAATGATGATCCACACCTGTGAATGGCACAAAAACCATCTTGTACCTATGAATAAAAAATTGATTTGATGTTAACAATATGTAAAACTTATTTGGGTTAGGGTTGTATACTTGGGGATCAGGCCTAACACATGTTAATGGGGGGGGGGGTTTGACTAACCTGTTAGTGCTGTAAGTTGCGTCAAACGCGAGGACATCGCCAAAAGCTTTGTAGTTTAGCTTTGAAATCTCATCAGCCCAGAATACAGAAGACAACTTTCCATTTGATACAGTGTAATCAAAATTGAAGTTGGGTAGGTTGTCAAAACGCTCACGCAAGCGTTCAAGGAAAACTTGTGCGTCGCGTTCACCAATAAAAATTCGCAACTGGTGGCTAAAGTTTTTAAAATCCACCGGAGTCCCATTGACATTGTGATGGCCTCCTTTTAAAGCTACAAGACATCTATAAGCTCTCATTGGTCCGATACGGTTTAGACTCATATTGTGAATGAATTGTTTCGTGGAGAATGACAGCTTCCGTGATATCTTGCTAAGATCACGGTTGTAACTCTCAACAAGTTCATGATTATGAATATCATTGAAACTCAGAACTGTGTATGAATCATTCGAGATTGAGACTAGTATGCTTGCCTTACAGTCACACCATGTGAAGTTGGTCCTCCGGTGCTTAACAGAAGATTCATCTAGGGTGTCAAAGGTCCTCTTGGGTTGTGGTTTTCCATATTTTGAGCATCGAAGATACTTGTGTGTGGGAATTCCATTCCAGACTTTAGTTTGCCCTTTTTTTACAGAAAAACCTGCTTCAAACGCATAAAGTTCATACATCGAAAGAACATCCGCAAAAGTTGGATAAGATTTCCCGCACACTGGTATGAACTTATCAGCGACGTTAGGAATCCAGTAACGGGTACCCTGAGGGGTATCAAAAACAAAGTATGGATTCGATGGCCCTGCATCATAAAACGAAAAAGGTTAGGAATCTGCTATACATGGCATAACAAAAGGTTAGAAATCTGTGATATGAGAATAAAGTGGGCTCCCATGTAATATATACAACCGTCTAACTGGCCGCGTGATGATTCAGCAAACATAGAAGGACCATGAGATGATCCAGAAACAGCAACAGTCATGGCCTGCGTATGGGAATCTTGGGATGCTACATGTGAACATTATGGAATATGTTTGAACAATGCCATATCTGGGGAAGAAAAAAACAAAACCAAAATATAGAAAAAACAAACCTTCTTCATTATCCATAACCTGGTCATCATTAAACGCGCTGTTCATGAAATTGTTGGATATCACAACATCCGGGGATCTAACAAGGGCTTCAGATGACCGAGAACAATCAACATGCATATAAGTGTATACAGAAGCTTCGAATGGAACAAGTGAACATGGCCATGCAGTATAGTTTGGATTATTAGATTAAAAAGTTGTAAAAGACAAAAAAACAGGACTTCGTGAACAGTTAAATTACATATATGGACAAACCTGGAGCATTAAATTCTTCATCATTTTGGAAGTCACTGCAAAAGAACCGGTTGGGGAAACTATGGACCGGCGACATTGATTCTGAGGTTGGTGGATTTGTCTCCATGGATATTAATGGAGAAATGAACAGGGGAGTAGAAGATGACTATGTAGTTGTGTGGAAGAATATATAAAATGAGAAATTGTAAAAGAAATATGGGGGTGGGTGCATTGTACAAATGAGTTGATGTGCATTTAATGCTGATGTCAATTCAAATGGGGGATAATATCTTGCCTAACCAAAATTACATATATAACCTTCCAGCAAAAAGTAACAAGAAGTGTGGGAGGCTACGTGGCTAAATGATGGCCACTATTATAGTTTGCTAAGTTTTCTAAGAATACGGGGTTTCTTACTAAGCATTATCCTATATGTATATATATATATATATGGAGCCGCTAAAATGAGAACCACCCCCAGTTGTAAGAACCATGAGAACCAGTCTCCACCAATCAGGTTTTGCCAACAGAAAGGGTAATTTGGTCATTTACTCTAAATGTCTAATCTGTCTCTCTCACTTCATTAATTGTAGCAGACATTTATATTTCATTTTATCTCTCCTCTCTCTTCACTCTTCTCTTTCATTTCTTTCTTTAATATTCAAATGATTCTCCTCTTTCATCTCTTTCATTTGAGATCCACACAAAAACCTGCAACTCCCCAAAACCTCTCACCCACTCTTTTCATCCACCCCTGTTTCCCGACGACAACCACCAGCCAAAACACCCCCCCCCCTCGGTCTTTCTGACCCTAGTGGAGCCGCATTGCTCATGACGGAAGCCGGTGGCCCGGGGGCGGCACACGGCGGCGTAGCGGAACCCCACAGCCGGCGGCGCTGTGGGGGTTGCATCGAGTGGCGGTGAGGAGAACCGAGAGAGAGGGAGAACGATCGGAGAGAGATAGAGAAGATGAGAGAGAGAGAAAGGCAGGAGAAGGAGACACGACGAAGATAGAGAGACACGACGGCGGAGGTCGCCGGAGCCGGTCAGATTCGAGCCGACAGCCCGATTTTTTTGGGATTTATCTGGTAAGTTCTAAAACAACATTTTTTTCTCTCAAATCCATGTTCTCCGACCGTTGTGGTTGCCGTTTCAGGTCATGATGTTCGATGAGCGATGATGACGTTAATGGTGATGACTGTTGGCCGGCGTCGGTTACGTCACGGCAGGCCTGTTGGAGTTTCATTCAAGTTCCGTTCAAGTGTTTAAGATTTCGGGTCCTGGTTCAAGTTATTTTGGGTTCGGATTTTGTGAAGCATGGTCAACAGAATTCAACCGCAGACCGTTACGGTTCGTTGGTTCAGTTGTCGGTCAGGGGATTATTTTGGGTTCGGGTTTGCCCAGTTCAGTTTCGGCTTGGATTATTAAACGTAGCGAGTTATTATTACGTTAGTTTAGATTTTATTTAGTTAACGCGCACCGAGCTCGAACCGATACTTTAGTGACTTGTTACGTTTGGCATTTTGATAGAAATTTTATATATTGTGTTTATATCGTTGAAAATTGTTGAGTTTTGAAAGATAATGACAACTTAAGTTGTCGCCTTATTCCAAAAACAGAGGAAACTCTGTCCGTTTTTCGTAAAAACGTAAAACGTAAATAGTTTAACATAAAACGTAACGTAAAACGTAAAAAGTTCTATGTAAAACGTAAAACGTAAAAAGTTTAACGTAAAACTTAAAAACGTAAAACGTAAAAGCTTTAACGTTAAACGTAAAACGTAAAACGTAAAAAGTTTTACATAAAACGTACAATGTAAAAACATAAAAAGTTTAACGTAAAACGTAAAATGTTTTACTTAAAACGCAAAACATAAATAGTAAAACGTAAAACGTAGAAAGTTTAACGTAAAATGTAAAGTTTTTCAACGTAAAACGCAAAATGTATAACGTAAAACGTAAAACGTAAATTTTTTTACGTAAAACGTAAAAAGTTTAACGTAAAACTTAAAATATAAAAAGTCTAAAAGTTTAACGTAAAACGTAAAAAGTGTAAAAAACGGCGCGTTAAAAAAACGCCGCTTGAAAAAGCCCGGGTAAAAGTGGCGCGTAAAAAGAACGCCGCTTGAAAAAGCCCTGCGTGCAAAAAACCGGCGCGCAAAAAAAAATTGTCTCTGTAAAAAAAATATGCATTTAAAAATGTTTTTAATAAAAAAAATTCTTTTAAAAAAATAAAAAGTAATATAATAAAACAAAAAAGTAATAAAAAAAATAATATAGACAAAAAGACAAAATAGAGTAATTTTACTAAAATACCCTTTTGGATTAAAATATAAAAGACATAATAAGACAAAAAATACTTAATATTATTTTTAAATACTTTTAATTTCATCCATCCATCTTCTTGATCTAATGGCTAGAAAGTGGTTCGCGCGGTTCTTACAACTGGAGGTGGTTTTCATTTTAGCGCCATATATATATAGGTAGCCGCTAAAATGAAAACCATCCACAGTTGTAAGAACCACTCTCCACCAATCACATTAAAGGGCATTTTAGTTATTTGACTAAAATGTCTAATCCTCTTTTTCATTTGTTAGATCATTTTAAAAGTCAATGTCATTTGTCTCTCTCCTCTTTTATAATTCTTTCAGATCTTCACTCGTCATCATCTTTACCCTTTTTTTCTTTCTATCTCTTCAAAATATAAAACCCCCCAACAAACATCATCTCTCCTTATTTTGAATTTGCAACAACCATCACCTTTCTCTCCTTATGATATGAACACGCAGCCGACAACCCCCCCACCCTCTCATTGATCGGCGACCGGTGGAGCCGGTTTCTATTCCGGCGGCTCTCCGCTCCGTCAACAACCACCTGTAACACCCATACCCCTGTTAATTGAGAATACGCGGCCAGCCACCATGACGGTGGCGGCGCACGACTGTAGCGACAAAGACAGAGAAGACATGAAGAAAGAGAGGTGAGAGAGAGAAGCACAGAGACGAGATAGAGAGAGAGACTGGAGAGAAGGAGAGAGATAGACGAAGGTTGGGAGCAGCGCCGCCGGTCACAGCGGCGGCAGTGAGGGGCGACAGCGGTGTTTCTAATGCCCGACGAATTTCCGGTAAGAATTTGGCTTCCTCTCTTCTTTCTTTCCTCGTTTCTTTTCTGATGCTTGAAGATGATAATGCTAAGCTACTGTTGATGTTGAAGATGATGATGTTTTGGTTTGGGTTTTCATTGGTTTCATCGATCAAATCCAGCAGGTTCGGTTCTTAGAAGTTTCGGTTTGGGTCAAGCTGTTTTGGGTCAGATTATGGTCTCGGCTCAGGGCGGGTTTGGTTCGGTCAACCATGGGTCTCGGGTCTGGTTTGGGTTTGCTTCGGTTCCTTTTATTTCCTGAAGAATGAAAGTGATGTTGATCTTGTTGTGGCTGATGTTGTTTAGCTCAAATCTGAGTTATGTTCGGTTCGAGAATTAGTTTCAGCTCGAGTTCGAGGTTTAAACCAATCAGCTCAGTTTCGTTCGGGTCTCGGTTCGGAAAGGCAGTGGTCAGCTCCGATGAGTGCCGCACACTCGCCCGTTCAAAACCCTTTGGTCAGTCTTTTATGCCACTGTTCGTTAATTTGATTCAAATGGTTTTAGGTCTTTGATATGATGAATTGGTGAAAACGTAGGGTGCACAGTTACCGATGGTGATTTATTTTGATTGGTGATAGGTGTTATGTGTTTTGTTAGGTTACATTTGTTCAGTTCATTGATTTGATGCATTGTTAATGAATTATATCTGTTTTCAATTTTTATTAAGTTTAGCAATTGTGTAATTTTAAGCATTGATTGATTTATATACTTTCTGTCATATTTGCAAGAATAAGAACTTCTTATAAGACCGTGCGTAGTGGCTCCATTTTGGGGCGTTCTTGTGCTCGAAAACGCCCAAACACGCCCAGGATCGCCCCCCGGGGAGTTTTTTTTTTAATTTTTGGTGTTTGGCGTTGTATTTTCCACGCCCATGTTCAAAAGTTTTTGGCCAATTATGAATCGGTCAAATCGTTGTTTATGCAAGTTTTTTTACTGATTCTTGTCAGTGTCACGTTGGTTTGAATTGTTGTCAGTTGGAAGAAAAGGTTTCGAATAACTTGAAGAGATCGATTTGGTTGTGATTCTGTCTTCTGTTGTTTTCTGTGAATTGTCGTTACTTGGAAGAAAAGGTTCCGTAAACTTTTTAACGTAAAACGTAAAATTTTTAACGTAAAACGTAAAAAGTTTAAAGTAAAGCGTAAAAACGTAAAACGTAAAAAGTTTAACGTAAAACGTAAAAACATAAAACGTAAAACGTAAAAAGTTTAACGTAAAACGAAAAGTTTTTAACGTAAAACTTAAAAAGTTTAACGTAAAAAGTAAAACGTAAAACCTAAACTTTTTAACGTAACACTTAAAAAGTTTAACGTAAAACGTAAACTTTTTCACGTAAAATGTAAAAATGTAAACTTTTTCACGTAAAACGTAAAACGTAAACTTTTTAACGTAAAACGTTTTAACGTAGAACGTAAAACGTAAACTTTTATGTAAAAACTTTTTAACGTAAAACGTAAAAAATCGTGTGATAAAACGACGCCTAAACACGGGGCGTGAATACGCGGCATAGAAACACCGCGAAAAAAACGAGACGTAAAAAACGGCGCGTTAAAAAACGACGCGTGAAAAAGCCGTGCGTAAAAACAGCGCGTTACAAAATGACGCGTGAAAAAGCCGGGCGTAAAAACGACGTGTAAAAAATGGTGCAAAAAACGGCGTGTAAAACGGGACGTAAAAAACGGGGGCAAAAAAACGGGGGCGTAAAACGGGTCGTAAAAAACGCAAGTAAAAAACGGGGGCGTAAAAAACGGCGTGTAAAACGGGTCGTAAAAACGACACGTAAAAACGGCGCGTAAAACGGGACGTAAAAACGGGACGTAAAAAACGGGGCAAAAAAACGGCACGTAAAAAGGGGACGTAAAACACGGCGCGCTAAAAAACGGTGCGTAAAACCGGGAATAAAAAACCGCACGTAAAAACCCGGTCTCAAAAACGGCGTGAAAAAAACTGGGCGTAAAAAAACGGCACGTAAAACGGGCCGTATAAACGGCGCGTAAAAATGGGACACTAAAACGGCGCGTAAAAACGAGACGTAAAAAATGGGGCGTAAAAACGGCTTGTAAAAACGTGACGTAAAAAACGGCGAGACAAAAAACGGTGCGTAAAACCGGGCATAAAAAACGGCACTTAAAAACCCGGTCGCAAAAACGGCGTGAAAAAACGGAGCGTAAAACGGGTCGTAAAAAAACGCGCGTAAAAAAGGGGTCGTAAAAAAAAGCGCGTAAATTTTTTTTATCAAAAAAAATCTGATTTCAAAATGTTGTTTAATAAAAAAATCTGATTTAGAAAAAAAATAATTAATGCAATAGGACAAAAATGTAATAAAAAACAATAAAATTAATAAGACAAAAACAACAAAATTACTTAAATACCCTTTTAGAATAAAATATTAAAGACATAATAAGACAAAAAGAATTTAATATTACTTTTAACTACTTTTAATCTCATCTATCAATTTTGAAAATCTAATGGCCAGAAAGTGGTTCCCGCGGTTCTTACAACTGGAGGTAGTTTTCATTTTAGCGGTCTCCTATATATATATATATATATATATATATATATATATATATATATATAGGGAAGGGTTTAAATGAGAACGCTAAATATCGCGAGAACCGTGAGAACAAATGAAAAAACCACGAGAACTTGGTCAAAAACAATTCAAATTCAATTTTTTTTTGCACTTATCATTATTATTCGAATACAATGTTAGAAATTAAATTTACACATTTAAATTTTCGTGAATTCGTAAATAAAAAAAATTTACACATGTGTAAGTTTACCATTTACACGTGTGTAAATTTATTATATTTACACATGTGTAAAAAATATAATAAGAGTGTTTATGAGATGAGAAATGAATTATTTGATGTTGTAAATTCTTTTTTTGATGTTATAGTTTAATTACAATGAGGTTTGTATTAAAAAAAATTGGTTTTGGTTGGTTTCTCATTCGTTCTCACGGTTCTCGCAATATTTAGCGTTCTCAAAATAACCCTCCCCTATATATATATATATATAGGCTGATACCATGTGATAATGGTTAATTCAACAATTCTCAATAACAATAGAGGTCAATATATACACGTAAATCTCCATCAATCAAGGATAGAGTAACAACTTTCTATAATATAATAATGACTGAGATATATTCTATATATACAAATTATGATTTGCTAATATCAATTATCGCCGTCATGATGAACCGGAGAAAAAGAAGGTTGATGAAAGGAATTCAAAAATGGTAAAAGGGTAACTTTTTTAAAAAAATTGGGGAAATATGTAATTGTAAAAACTCAGGTACATATGTAATAAAGGTTTTTAGTAAGGGGATATATGTAAATATCCATTTAATATAAAACTTTAGGTTAAATTAAAAACATTTTTTTATAGAAAGGATATGAAGGAATTTGGGCGATCGATCTAGGGATTGGATAATCGAGAGTAGATTGGGGAGAAACTAGGGAAGTTAGGTAAAAAAGGAGGGCAATGGTATAAAACGAATAATTTACATTGTTGACCTTCTATCTACATATATAAGACACATGCATAGTCTCCTATCATATTTAAACATTAGTAACTATTTTATGCATTATCATTATTTCACAAAAATTACACCATTATAATGAGCGTTTATTTGTCTTTAATAGGAGTATAATATTACTATATATTTTTTATAATGTTATGTGTTAACTAAGTTTTTTTTAGTTCCATATTTTTCTGTTCGTCCTTTGTGTTATTAGCTTGTCCATGCATGTTATAAGTATGTTCATTGTGTTTTTTAGTCTGTACATGTTTTACTTCTGTCCATTGTCTATTGTGTTTTTAGTTTGTTGTCAATTATGTTTTTTGTTTGTCGGCAATGGTGTTTTAGTTTGTCGTCCATAATGTTTTAGTCTTTTGTCCACTGTATTTTTTAAGTCTGCTATCCATGGTGATTTTTGTCTGTTGTCCATTGTATTTTTAGTCTAATGTCCACAGTATTTTTATTGTGTTGTCCATCCTGTTTTACACAGCTAGGTTTTGAGGTCAAAATTAACGTTTTTTTAATTAGGGAGAATTTATATATTATGATTTAGAAACATTGGGTTTTTTTGATATGTTGTACCTAAAGGTTTGTATGTTTTCTGTGCATATATGAGTTGTACCTATGGTTTATGCATTTGTACAATTGGATGGTATTTAAAGTGAGGTTGTTCTGCTTCATTTGCACACTTTTGATTTTACCACCACCACTGCTTTAACCCTCCTCTGCCAGATGCGGTTTATGTATTTTGTACCATTAGGTGAGTCGGACTTAATATATATAAAATTTACAGTCAAATTTAAATTACGAGAAACGGAAAAATAGAGAGGGGAGGAGGGGAGGGGACTACCATGACCCAAGCTAAGCTCCACCCCTAGCCACAAGCCTACAACATTAAAAATGAAAATTTCAATATGCTTATAAAAAGACTAGAGTTATTTATATCTTATAAAAATTAGCATATGATATAAAACAAAACTAAACCCCTAAAAATGTCACTAATCATGGAACAACATCGTCGCCAACCAATAAGTGAATGAACGAAAAGTACATTGTCCCCAAACAAAAAAGTGAAATGACGAAAGATGCAAACAATTATTTGATTTACAAGAATTTAAAACATGTTATATGCATACTTGTAATTATAAATTTATAATCATGAGTATATAATATATTATAATCCAAATGTTCATCACCGAAGGTTGTCTTCTTCCTCCATAAAAGGGCAAGACTGAATCAAAACAAGTAATTTTAAATTCTTTTAATACGGTATAAAACAAGAAATTTTAAATTCTTTTAGTATGGTATAAAACAAGTAATTTTAAATTCTTTTAATATGTCAAATGAACTGGGTTGGGCCGGCCCAAAAACTATTTTTACTTGATTTTTTTTTATGTTTATAACTTTTATTGCAATGATAATTAGTATTTTAAAATAAAACCATTTGAAAGTTTGTATGCCTTGTGGTTCATGAACTTTGCCACCATGACCGTCGGTGGTGGATGTAAAAAATCATAAAGGGGCAACGTTTCAAAAGTGTCTTTTCTATAGAGCAGCGAAATCGAAAAAAACGTAAATTTTTTTTAAAATTTACACTACCGTCGGAGTGTCAAGGGGTAGCGCCCTACTCTCAAGCAACATCCGCCTCTGATGGTCGCCATCCTTTGTCGCCACCAAACTTATGGGTGCAGGCTAAGACAACTATTATATGGAATTCGGCATATATCCTACAAGTGTAAAATCACCTAAACTTGTTTTCGGATTACTTTGTAAAATAAAAACACATTATCTATGCTATGAATGTATTAAAATATTTATGAGCTAGATGATAGAATTCCAGTGATTACATTTATGAAAACTGCCAAAGTCCTAGCATTGTACTTATTTCCAATGCCTCCCATAGCACATAAACAACATATAGCTAGCACATTTGATAGTGATAACTTGTCACATCTTGTAGCACGAAAGAAAAACACCAATACCCCAATAACATTAAAATACAACCCCTCTAGACCAAAAATCTCCTTATCATGTTCTTGGTCAAATGAAAACTTTTCAACATTAACTGACCTTACAATAATGAAAAGGATTATTGGATTATAATAATTCTAAGTTTCACATGTTAGCTGATAATAATCCAAACTTTAAAAATCCACTCCATTGATCCCAACCTGTTAAAAATTTGTCCCCCATCAATCCTTTTCTAACTGCAGTGCACTTGAATCTGTTAAGGAGGCTGCAGGTATACTTGAATCTATTGATGAGATCAAATTCTTATATGTTAGAAAATGATCAATGGGGCCAAATTCTTACAAGTTGGGATGGTTAGATGGAATGTTTAAAGTTGAGATTATTATTGGCAACAGATGAAACTTAGGATTATTAAAATCCAATAACTCTAATGAAAATGAACTTAGTGAATGTGATTTATCTAAGTCAAAGATTTTCAAAATCATTTTTAACTACGCTTTTTGGTGAATGAAGATTCCATCAATAAGGTCTTAGATATGTAGCACAAGTATGTCTTCTAGGTATTCAAATGCATTAAAGAATAACACAAGAGTTCTAGTTATATGCAAATATTCATGAACATACAATATAGTTATAACATAGTAACCATAGGTAAACCAAATCATTTTATAGGCTTCTTTCAACAAATACCACTTAAGGCAAGTATACAACATGTTCTCAGAAATTGTTATAATCCATCTAATAATAATTGTTCATGAGAAATTGTTTTTACATGTTCTGCTCATATTAACCAAGTCATACAAGGTTGACATAACGTAGAGACATCAATTCATTCTCATATTTGAACAAATGCGATTTTAGTCTCTGTGGTTTGGGCCATTTTGGCAGTTTGGTCCAAAGGTTTCATTTTTCGCCTGTGGGTCCAAAAAGGTTTCACCGTTGCCATTTTAGTCCACTAGGTTAACTTTATCCATTTTTTCTGTTAACGAGAAGGACATTTCGGTCATTTTATATGGCCGAATTGCCCTTCTAGTTAACAGAATACATATAAAATGACCGAATTGCCCTGCCCGTTAACAGAAAAAAATGGATAAAGTTAACCCAGTGGACTAAAATGGCAACGGTGAAACCTTTTTGCACCCACAGGCGAAAAATGAAACCTTTGGACTAAACTGACAAAATGACCCAAACCACAGGGACTAAAATCGCATTTAACTCCTCCTATTATTATCATACTAGTAATACAAAAATAATTCGTTCGATAATATCGATTATTATAATCAAGGGGTAAGATCAAATAAAAAGTTTATTTTGCCTAAGTAGGATGAGAAGTAATCTTAACCATTCATTTTTCAAATCAATGGTTAAGATGAAAGTGTAGAAGAAAGGAGGAATGCAATGGTATCTTGGGAAAATCCTATTTATGGAATTTCTCTATCCACATGCAAGGCACATGCATATTCTACCCCAATTTTTTAAACGTTTATAATTTTTTTATACGACATTATTTTTTCATAAAAATCTCATGGTAAAATCGAGCGTCTTTTTATCTTTAATTTAAATACCATATTGCTATGTAAAAAATGAAGACTAAAAAACCCACTAAAATGTGTTGTATTTCTATGTTGTATTACATTTTTTGTACAGTATTTTTGTACTATATTTTTGTGCTAATTTTTTTGTGCTGAATTTTTTTGTCTTAATTTTTTTTTCTCAATTTTTTTTGTGCTGGATTTTTTTGTACTACATTTTTTTGCTGAATTTTTTCGTGGTATATTTTTTTGTTCTAGATTTTTTGTGCTATATTTTTTTGTACTACATTTTTTATGCTATATTTTTTTGTACTAGATTTTTTGTGCTAGATTTTTTTGTACTAATTTTTTTTTGTTGTATTTAAAAAAAACAAAAGAGGTGTCACATGTCATTTTCACTTCTATTAATAAGGACCAAAATGCCTTTTATTCCTACTTATTAGGAGTGTCACATGTCATTATCACAATCCTTCTTATGCTACTTAGGCAAAATCCACTTTTTAGTGGATCCTTCCCCTTGTCGTGTCTTTAGGAAGACCCTTTACCAACTAATCCCACCTTATGTTTTATAATTTCATATTTTGAATTTCTCCGTCACACAAACATCTATGTTACCCAACACGTCTCACGCCTTAAACATATCATTTCATATCTACCTCCAGAAAATAATGGTTTTCTTATCCTCAATTCATAGAGATACATGCACAATCATCATCGATATTGAAGAAACACTGACCTTATGGGTAAGCTCCGGCTAGGACTTCAACTCTTTGGCGATCCGAACAGCTAACTACAAAACCAAACACCGTTAGGACTCGTTACAGGAATTGGGCTATTCCTGTAACCACCCTCCGGCGTGAGAATAAGTCTCGGTTTGGGAGTAAGAAAGTATGAGTAGAGAGAGAGTAAACGAGAGCAGAATGATCTATACCTTTGATGTTTACCTCTATTTATAGTTTACCATTAGGGTTTCCCCTAACTTAGGATGGGCTCCGATAAGTTAGGGATTTGCATGATCTTCTCAAAAGTTTGGAGATTTAGTTACAAGGTTTATCCATGCAGAAATGAACATTCTAGAATAAACATGTGTAATTAAGTATTTATTATAAAATAATAGGTAATGACCAAGTCGGGTTAGCCGATCCGGGTCATACCTCGTCATGTCCCCCCCCCCCCAGTCCGAAGTTATGAAATTATGTTCATGAAATCGGACTAAAAAAGGAAAAAGTCAAAATCCCCCCTTTGAGTGTAAATTTCTCGAGTGGGGTACCGTTACTTTTTTGAAAAATGGCGGCGATGGGAGAGGGTGTGACAGTTAAGTCATCATTAGGATGACAGTTGTACCTCCCATGTCTTGACACGCGTTCCTGTCCGTTTGTCTTTTTGAATTCGAAAGGTTGGAATGCCTTATAAATAGGTTCTCCGTTTAGGGTTTTGGATTCCATTTCCGTCTTTGTTCACAAACACTTTTTTCTTCGACTTCATGATTCCAAAAATGGCTTCCAAAGCTAGCGAGTCTTCTTCTTCTGCCCAGGCAGGTTCTGATGCCCTATATGTCAAATGGGGACTTATATCTTTTAACAATCTTGTTCAAGAGTACGGCATTAGGGCAGAGTGGAATCCGGTACTGCCGTCAAAGACAGATACGGCGTTTCCGTTAAAAGGGGGAAAAATCACTTTGTTCAGTGATTGCTTCAAATTCTGCAATTTTCGGTTGCCAATCACCAAGTTCTGTAAGTCCGTTCTTGATCATTATCCCATTCACATCTCCCAGCTGCATCCGTTAGGGATGGTCAAACTTCGACAGTTTGAATTTGCTTGTATTGCCCTAGGTCGTATCCCCGAACTTACCATTTTTAGGGTTTTTTTTGTTCTTGTTTGGAAATCCCCCTTTTTAACCTTTCATAAACGAGACATCGATGTGTCTTGTTTGAGGGATATCCCTACCAGTTCAAGGGATAAGGAATGGAAGAAAAAGTTCTTCTATATCGATGCCAGTGTCATCCCTGGGGGAATGCAGTGGAGGGAAATGGGAGCCAAGGACAAGTTCAAGGATGAAGGTCCCCCTGCTGATGCCTATGTTTAGAATGCCCTGTTTAAATGGTTGAGTTAGTGTCCCTCTGAGTGCACAGTGATCCCGGAGGGATCCCTGGTGATGGCGGGGATGAGTTTGATACGGCGTGACATCAGATTGTATCCTTCCTTCCAAAGAGATGATGAAGGTATGTGGCTTTTTTTCTTGAATTTACTCTGCTAATTGTACTTGTAGTAACGTGTGTGAATGTCAAGCAGGTAAATGGAGTTTGTTTGACTTTGTTGATCCTCCTCGGAATGCTGCTTTGAGGGCTGCGGACCGTGTGATTGGGGAATAAGAATCGGATGTGTTAAAGGTCCATCTTGAACAGTTTTTATTGCCTGCTGTGCCGGCGAATCCCGCTGCTTATATTTCCTAGCCTCCCCCAGCGAGGGAAGTGGTGTTTCTGTTACAGAGGCGAAAAAACCAATCCGGGTGAAGGTCACTGAGAGAAAATACATGGCCGCGGGGGCCGCTACTTCTGCTGCTGCGGTGAGCGTTTCTGTGCCCGCAGGGGGCGTCGCTACCACATCCGCTGCTGCTGAGCTGGTGAGTCCAACCCGCGCGGCGAAAAATCAAAGAATTGTGCCTCCTTTGACTGCTTTTCAAGCAATCCAAACCGCCCACGCCTTACCCACTGGTGAGTAACCTTATTTATGGATGTATGCGTTGACTGTTTATATTGTTGTGCTGAATACCTGATTTGACACAGGTCCTATTACTGAGGCTAGAGTTGAGGGTGTATCCTCTATGCCTTTGACATTCGGGGATGTTGTGTCTTCTTCTGTTAGCGGACTGAGTCTTACAGACCTTATATCCTAGGCAAGTGATGTCGCCATTAGTTCTTCGATACCGCCACCGGTGTTTACGTCAGCTGTCGTTGTTACACCCAGTTCCGTTGCTACACCGCCATTTTCAAGTGCCACCCCCAAGTCCCTGTTTGACTCTCCTATCAACATTTTCTCTGAGAAGGAAATGCCTGCAGTGTCCGCTGCCTGTGAGTCAACAAGTGCCAAGGATACCGCCGTTAGCGATGCTGGAGGATCCAGCAGCGGTGTTGTTGATGATGGAGCCCGTTTTGGTGATGATCTTTATATGCCCACCATTTGCTGGGACCCAAACGCTCAGGATCAACGCTATCAACCCAAATGGAAAATAGTGGAGTCGTCCAGGTTAATCTTTCCCTCGGTAGTGCACCACTGGGTTGAGCGGGTGTATCCCCCGGCTGAGTCGGCCTATGTGGAGTGTTTAAATAATGAAAATTTGATGAACGCCACGATGGTGGACGCCGTCAGCCAGCCTAGGCGGTTGGCAGAAATTCATCGCTGGTGGATGCATGATAACAATGAGCTCCACCGGGCATGGGCTTCTATCCAAGAGTTGATGGATGAAAAGTATCGCTTGGAGAGCCAACTCCAAGCTGCTGGTCTAAGGGAGAGCCGGTTTGTCTCCAAGAAAAACAAGGCAGATGAGGACTTGAGGCGTGTTGTCACACCCCGATATTTCCACGTATTACCGGTGGGCCCGGTGGGGAGTATCGTGACGTAGTTGATATCATCATAGTCATTAATCACAGTTTAATGCACAACGGAAGTCTAAAGTAAAATATTACAAACCGAATGAAAGTCTCATAAGTATTACAAACGGAAAGTAAAAGGATCCACATGCGGATCAAAACAAAAGAAGATAATTGTTCAACAGATTATTAAGTGACAAAGCTTGCAAGACTTTTATTTATTCACTCAGGAGTAGCCAGCCTATTCCGCCTAGTACCTACACTTAGCCTTTTTGGAAAATACGTCAGTTTACACTGGTAAATACAATTAACCGACTCTTTTGAAAAGTATTTATAAAAATTTATTTAAATGCACAAGGCACAAATATTATTTTATAACCTGGGATAATTATTTAAAAATAAACTTGTAAAAGAATTATATGTTTGTTATACGTTCAGTAGCCCGGGTTGAACACCAGGTTAAAGATTAATAGACACACCACATAAATAAACCCACGGCGAGTTATTCTCGAACAAGCGGGCATATTATTTTACATACGCACTGGCAGGTGTATGCCTACACCCCGTGCTTAAGTCGTGGCCATTTCAATGAATGAGCCGAGGATATTCAGGACATGGTCATTAACCCCCCAAAGGCTTAGAACAAACAAAACAGATTAAACGGGTTATCTCAATGATTTAACCTTAATATGATTAAAAATTCAATACCCGACCAAGCGGTATTTTATATACCGTACCCCAAGCCCGTATAAGGGAAAATAAATTAAAAGTATTTACCTGAGCAAATTATACAAATTTATGCAGGCCGTATACAATCAGCAAGTGCAAATATCTTTTACTGGGCTCCTAAATCTGGAACGGAGGTTTTTAATAACCTATTAGATTCCTAACGGGTCTCATTTAAGTTTAAACTTAGACCGGTTAGTCTTAAAGGAAGATATACGGTTCAAAACGCAAGACCAAGCGAAGACCGGATTTGAATGTGGTTTAGACCCGACAAGTATGAAGACTTGTATAATATGGGTAAACTAAACACATTCTGGATTTTGAGATAAAAATGATAAGGTTTGACCCGTTTCGGTCAATCTATGCAAACTAGTCACATAAACCGCACCGAATGCGAAAAAATGCATAACGGGTAACCAAACGAGTCATGTACAGGTTTCACAAGTTAATATGCCTTAAATATGTTGTGATATCAGTATGATACCTTCCATTATGCACAAAACGAATTTAAAATCAATTTATGCCCCGTAGGGGTATTTTGGTCATTTTTAAGATTATAAAAGAGATTAAATATTAATCTGAGGTTCTGGTCTAAAATGATCAGTAAAATATTATTTTTGTAAGTCATATCAGTAGGGTATTGCATATATGTGAAATTTATCATTTATAGCCAAACTATGCGCCGCAGGGGCATTTTGGTCATTTCACATAAGCTTTAAAGGTCAAATTTGGAAATCTGAGTTCCAAACCTTTACTTACTGCTAAAGTATAAAAATTTACTTAAAACATCAGTAGGTATTGAGTCTTATATGTCAAAAATTGTTTTAATCCATACTATGCGTTTAAAACGCGTAAAAAGTCAGTTTTAGGCGATTTTTAGGTTATATAAGGAAAGCTAAGATTTTTATCAGTCCAGAAGGCTTAAAATATTTTATTTAACATATAAAATCAGTAGCAAAAGGTTTGATATCAAAATATTATGTAAAACTCATTTTATTAGCAAAATAAGTATAACCGTCAATTACCGAATCAAAGCAAGAACCCTATGATATGATCAGTTTAAAAATAAATAAAAATCTTCAAAAATCCCAAAATATTATATTACATCAGTGGTTAAAAGGTTTGGTATAAAAATTCGGGTTTAAATAGCCTTTATGCTAAATATGTCGTTTAATTAATAAAAAAGCTTTCAAATTACGTTATTGAGCATAACTCCTAATTTAGACCTCAAACTGATGTCAAATTTTTAGGATAAGTTTATAAATCAGTAATAAAGTTTTATTTCCTCTCACATTTTCAAAAATCTCGTTTTAATGTCAAAAGGGCATAATGGTCAATATTTAAGCAATTAACGGAACATGCAAATGAATCAGATAATTAAGGAACCATGTAGTATAACCTTAGAGGGTTTTACTAACTTATAATATGGTCCTAAAGAAACCTTAAGGCATATCTAAAACAAGCTAAATCGGGTCAGAACTGATAGTCAAGGCAAAAGTCTTCTTTTGCGACTTTCGGTTCCGAACCGAGCCTAAACTCATAATTGTCGGGTTGAACATGCTTAGAGATGTTCTTACATTATTTACCAAGTTATTTTAGTGTTTAAACAGGTTCCATAACTTCTACATTGCTAATTATGAATTTATTTGCAAAATAGCTTTCTGTTGACTTTTTAATATTAAGTTTGACCCGACAATTGACCAAGTTAGAGTAATAATCAGTGGGGTGCCCTTTTAAGGGTTTATTACCCACATAATTACCAACTCATAGCCACTTTCAATTCGAATAATGGCTGGACCATTAGTGATTAATCACTAAGTCAAAGCTTAATTACGACGGCTTTGACTTTTGGCCATTAAACTAATAAAACTTGAACTTAGGAGGCTAAGAACCCTTACAATGGTCCTTAGCATGAATTTGGAACTTAAAAAAATTTGCTTGAGCTCTAGGAAGTTCCAGAGAATGAGTTGTGAAAGATTTTGTGAGTGAGCAAGTGAACTTAGCAAACAAGAAGCTCTAATATAGGGATTTAAACTTCACAAGATCATTCCACCCAAGTCTACAAGTGATTCCTGATCATCCCAGGTGTCCCTATGCATGAAAAATTGTTGGCTCAGCCCCTGAAATCGAAAACAATGCATGCAAAGGCGGTGCAACAGGCTGACTGGAAGTTGTGCAGAGAATCTGCCCAGATCAGGCCATCGCGTCCCGCGAAGGCAGAGGATGTTGGTGGTGGCGTGCGCCACCATGTGGGTCACCTGATCAGCAAGTTTTCAATGTTGACATTTTTACCACCTGGACCTTCTAAAGCGTAAATTCTTTCATTTTAAGCACATTTAACCCATTTAACTTTTATTCTTGTGATCCATGAGATATAACCAAACACCATTAGGTCCGGTTTCGTTAAACAATAACCGAAAACACAAGTTTTGCCTTCTTGGCGCTTTTAACCCCTTAATTACGAATGTTAACGTATTCTCCTCATACGATATTGAAACCTTGTGAAATTTTTATCACTTATTCTCGGGAGCATAATTAATCGTTACAAGGCTCTGGCTTCGCTAAAAGGTCACTCAGAGGTATTAATTAAACATGTTGACACAGTTAACCCTCGCGTCTTGTAAACTTTCACTTTCTTCCACAAACGGTTTCATACGCTTCATTATTCATTCGTTTAAGGGTATAAACATCGTATAGGGCTGTTGAAAGGCAAAATTATCAAATGTTGACACTTTGAATCCTTCTATACATATACTTTCTTCGTTTGTCAACTTTAGTCCCTCATAATCAATCCGTTACACGTTTAAAGTCCATGACACGTGTCGATACTATATTGGACATGATTTTTGCGAGGTGTTACAAGTGTGATAGCCAATCTTGCCGAAAAGAGAATATTGTGGGCCCGCGACATAGCAGAGAAGGATCGTGTTCTTGCTCACGCTAAAACCATTCCGGAGGAGTTGGAACGGAAAGCCATTACTGAGGCTCAAAAGGTGAGATCCGAGCTGTCTGCTAAGATGGAAAAGTTCCGTATTGACACTGATTTTGTGTCTCAGGTGCAGGAGTGATATCAAGGCCTAACCGTGGAGCTAGAGGCGTCTAACTCCAAAGTCCGAGCCAAGCGGGTTGAGCTAGAGGAACGGGAGGAAAAGCTTAGGAAACTCCAACAGCTATGTGACTCCCTTGTCTCTGAGAAAAATCAACTTGTCCAATCCTCCACCACCCACCAGGCGTGCCTTAAGGAAACGGAAAGTGCATTGGAGCAATCAAATGCGGAGGTGGATAGCCTGACTAGCCGCCTGGAGGGGTTACAAGGTGACAGGAACTAGTTGATAACCAATGGCCTGGTTGGGTTGTTTGAGTATCTACGCCAGTTAGAGTCCTTTGTGGCTCTTTTGGATCGCCTTTCTGCTGCTGCCTATCAATCTGCTCATCATGATGGCGTTTACTATGGTTACTTTGATTGTCAAAGGCCTGACGAGATTACTCCCGTGTTCCAAGTGAACAGAGGCAAGTTGCAGGCAGAGATGGCGGATGCTCTTGAGGCAGCTTACAATGATCTGCTATCCGCATATGCAGAGCTTTCTAAAAAAATGGCCGAAGTTAGCGTGGACTCCCTACGCCAGATGCTGGACGTGGTGGAGGAGTCTGATGAGGAATGAGTGTTTTTATTTTGCTTGTAATGTACACTGTTCCTTAGATATTTTGTTAAAATACTGTTCTGTTGGGGGTGTGTGTAAGCAGTTGATTTTTTGTCAGACATTTAATGCTAATATCATGATGAATGGCGCCACCGCTTGCTTAAGTGTGGCGATTTGACATGTAATGATGACTTTTTATTAATTTTGCTAGCGCCATTACCAGGTATAGCGGCAATCCAAACCGGCACACTATGTGTTCCCATAGGAATTTTTTTGGCGTTCTCAGTAGTTATTTTAGCCAAGGGTTTTGCTTCAACCCACTTGGTGAAATAATCAATTGCCACAATTAGGTACTTTAGCTTCCCGGGGGCCAGCGGGAATGGCCCCACGATATCGACTGCCCATTTTTAAAAAGGTCAGGCCGCTGTAACAGAGATTAAATTGTTTTTAGGGCGGAGCGTTTGAGGAGCAAACTTTTGACAACTGCGGCATTTTCTGAGTTCGTCTACCGCTTCTTCGTGCATCCCGGGCCAGTAGTATCCGGTGTTTTGGATTTCTGCCACAACTGCGCGGGGTCCGGCGTTGTCACGGCCCCAGGTCCGGTTTGACCTGGAACAGGAGCCGCGGGACAGAAAATCCCGTGGTATTTATTTAATTGAGTTGACAGCGGAAGTTTTCTTCAGGATCTTTTTAAAACTGAAATTTACCGATTATTTTATTTCACAACTTGGGATAAAACCCCGGTAATTTACAATCATATGATTTCACTGAGAAATCTTTATTTTACAAAACATGTTTCTTTATTTTATATTAAGCCACTTCCTTAAGCTTGTAGTGCTTCACGGCACTTTTCCTGGATCACAACAGATCACCTGAAACATGTTTGAAAAAGGTTTTGTCAGCGGGAAATACTGGTGAATCATTCTTTTTACTAAAACGACTCGTTTGTTATAATTTACAGTATTAAGAGCGATTACAATGTTTCCATATATCAACCAACTACCCACAGTATTTGTCACTCGACTATCCATTGGTAACTCATAGTACAATGGTGTCTGTGACTATGGTCATATCACCCCTTGGCTAACTCGTTGTCCAATGGTGAAGTTTATCAAGTATTGTATACAAACCCCACATACTGGCTGTAATTTGGAGATTACAAAGACTTAATCCCTGTAATTATAACCTTGAAAATAATTTAAGGTTTTGTAAAGCAATTTGATAAAAAGAGAATAACTCACATTGCAGATTTATATGAACAGAGCTTAGCCTACTGATTAGCCTTGATAACCTAGTTTAAATAACAATGCACACAAACTAGGTTAGTAACTAATACAGCATTTACGATAACTCACGAGATTGAAACCTTCACAATGAATGACAAAGTGCGATACTTAAACATCCATCGAATTCACGACGAATGACAAAGCATAACCCTAATTTGGGCAGCACTTAAACATCCATTGGATTGATTTCTATCCATCGGACATTAAATCGTAGCAGCGATCGAGTTATTACCCTGTATTACGGCAGCGTTTCGTAATTTTTGTGTGTTTTTGTAGTAATCAGGCAATATCTCAACGTACGTTTTGAATTTCTACGTCGAACCAATGCAAAATGTCAAGTCCCAAGCCCCTATATTTATACTTAAAATTTGTCCCTCTCGCGTGTCGCGAGAGGTCCTCTTTTGCACGTCGCGTGGCGCGAGGGACACCCTACTACTATAGGGTAGCCTCGTGTTCAGGTAGCTCAGGTGAGTTGGTCGCTCGTTAATTTTCCAATCACACGTAAAACCGTTAGGATATTATCAACTAGTGTTTACCCCCCATGAGTTTTAGGGCCCTGATCCAGATTCCGATTGTTCTAAAAATTTTAGGGTTTATGCAGAATCACTTGGGTGTCTTAATTAGGGTTTCCTATTGGACAAATTAAAATAATAAATAGGACTTTTGATGAGAGTTGTCACATCCTCCCCACCTTAATAAAAATCTCGTCCTCGAGATTCACCGGAACAAGTATGGATACTTTTGCTTCATCTCTGATTCCAGCTCCTACGTATATTCAGGTCCTCTCTTTGAATCCCACTTAACTTTTACAAGTACTAACCGTTTGTGTTTGAGAAATTTCACCTTTCTGTCTTCTATCTGAAGAGGTTTCTCAACAAATTTTAACTTTTCGTTTACCTCTATATCTTGGAGAGGTACTACCAAAGATTCGTCTGATAGGCATTTCTTGAGGTTGGATACATGAAATACGTCATGTACTCCAGCTAACTCTTCTGGTAGTTGTAAACGATAAGCAACTGGTCCTATACGTTGGATTACTGAAAATGGTCCTACGTATCTTGGACTTAGCTTTCCTTTCTTACCGAATCGAACTACTCCTTTCCAAGGAGAAACTTTCAATAATACTTTGTCTCCTACTTGGAATTCCAATGGCTTCCGTCCATTGTCTGCATAACTCTTTTGACGATCTCGAGCAGTCTTTAATCTTTCCTTGATTTGAGTAATTTTGTCGGTAGTCTCTTGCACTATTTCTGGACCTGACAATTTACTCTCTCTTTTTTCTGCCTAACAAACTGGAGTTCTGCACTTTCGTCCGTACAATGCTTCAAATGGGGCAGCTTTAATGCTTGAATGATAACTATTGTTATAGGAGAATTCAATTAAGGGTAGGTGGTCATCCCAGTTTCCACCATAATCTATCACACATGCCCGGAGCATGTCTTCCAGGGTTTGTATTGTCCTTTCACTTTGTCCATCTGTTTGTGGATGATATGCAGTACTTAAATTTAGTCGGGTTCCCATTGCTTCTTGGAAGCTTTTCCAGAAATGAGACGTGAAACCACTATCCCTATCTGATACAATGGAGAGTGGAACTCCATGTAAGGATACTACTTCATCTACATACAACTTTGCCAACCTTTTCATGCTAAAGGTTTCTTTCATGGGTAGAAAATGAGCTGATTTGGTTAATCGATCCACAATTACCCAAATTGCATCATTACCTTTTCTGGTTTTGGGTAACTTAGTAACAAAATCCATTGTTATGAGTTCCCATTTCCACACATGCATTTCTAATTGTTGTAGTAGACCTGAAGGTTTCTGGTGTTTTGCCTTAACTTGTGAACAAGTAAGACACTTAGAAATATATCGAGCTATGTCCTTTTTCATTCCTATCCACCAAAAGTTATTTCTTAAATCTTGGTACATTTTATTGTTTCCAGGGTGCATAGTATACCTAGATTTATGGGCTTCTTCTAAAATCTTATTTCTTAATTCTCCCTGCTTAGGTACCTAGATTCTTCTTTTGTGGAATCTCCAAATTCCATCAGCTCCTTGTTCTAATTCTTTTATTCTTCCTTTCATTCCTTCAGCATTATTCTTGATTGCTGTTTCTTGAAAATGCTTTAGTTGTTCCATTAAATCTAACTGTAGATTTAATCTAAGAGCACGAACCCATCGTTGTTTCTCATGGTACTTACGACTTAAGGCGTCAGCAACTACATTTGCCTTTCCTTCGTGATATTGAATATCACAGTCGTAGTCACTTAGGATTTCCATTCATCTCCTTTGCCTCATGTTTAACTCTTTTTGCCCAAATATATATCTTAAACTTTTGTGATCCGTATAGATAGTAAATTTACTTCCGTACAGATAATGTCTCCAAATTTTAAGGGCAAAAATTATGGCTCCTAATTCTAAGTCATGAGTTGTATAGGTTTCCTCATGCTTTTTCAATTGTCTTGAAGCATACACAATTACCTTCTTGTGTTGCATTAGCACACATCCTAATCCTAGTTTTGAAGCATCACAATAAACTTCAAAATCTTCAGTTCCTTCTGGCAAGGCTAGGATTGGGGCATTTGTTAACTTTTGCTTTAAAATCCTAAAAGCTTCTTCTTGCTTAGATCCCCATTCAAACTTAACTGCTTTACAGGTTAGCTTAGTTAATGGTACTGCTATCTTGGAAAAATCCTTAATAAACCGTCTATAGTATCCGGCTAAACCTATAAAACTTCTAATTTCCATTGCGGATTGCGGAACCTTCCATTTGGTAATCGCTTCTATTTTAGAAGGATCTACGTGAATACCTTCGTGATTTACCATGTGTCCTAGGAATTGCACTTCCTTTAGCCAAAATTCACACTTCGAGAATTTGGCATAAAGCTTTTCTTTTCTTAACAAAGTTAAGAGTGCATGCAAGTGCTCACAATGCTCGTTCTGACTTTTGGAATAAATAAGTGTATCGTCGATGAAAACAATTACAAATTTATCAAAGTACGGTTTACAGATTCTATTCATCATGTCCATAAATGCTGGAGCATTTGTTAACCCAAAGGGCATGACTGTAAACTCGTAATGACCATACCTAGTTCTGAAAGCAGGTTTAGGTATGTCTTCTTCTTGTACCTTCAATTGATGGTATCCGAAGCATAAATCGATCTTAGAAAAGTATCTAGCTCCTTGAAGTTGATCGAAAAGATCATCAATCCTAGGTAATGGGTATCGATTCTTAATTGTATCTTTATTTAATTCTCTATAATCAATACACATTCTCATCGAACCATCCTTTTTCTTTACAAACAACACTGGTGCTCCCCACGGGGATGAACTAGGTTGTATGAAACCTTTACTTAGTAATTCATCTAATTGCTTTTTCAGTTCTAACATTTCTGTGGGTGCTAACCGATAAGGTGCCTTGGCTATCGGTGTAGTTCCGGGAATTAGATGAATTCTAAATTCTACTTCCCTATCAGGTGGTAATCCTGGTAACTCTTCTGGGAATACATCTGGGTATTCTGAAACTATAAGAATTTCCTTAAGTTCTTTACCTTTAGTACTAATGATTACTGAAATCATATATACTATTCCTTGCTTTCGTTCATAATTAACAACTTTCATTACTGATATGAACTTCATGGGTTTACGTGGTTTATCTCCTGTAATCATGATTACTTCCCCAGTAGGTGCCTGAATCTCTATAGAATTTTTATCATAAAGGATTCGAGCATGGTTGGCTACTAACTAATCCATTCCTAATACGACATCGAATCCAGTTAAATTCATTGGCAATAGGTTTGAATTAAATTTATGACCTGAAAGTTCTATATTTTCTTTTTGCAAAACCTTATCTATTTTGACAGAATTTCCGTCTGCCGTTTCGACTGTAAAAATCTGCCTAAGGTTAGTTAAGGGTAAGTTAAGAGCTTGGCATAATGAAGTATTTATAAAACTTTGGTTTGCACCAGAGTCAAATAATACTTTTGCGTAAATTTTGTGAACTAAGAACGTACCAGCTATCACATCTGGAATGAGTTCTGCCTACTGAGTAGCTAATTGGAATGCACGAACATTCTTCTTGGTAGCTCTGTCGGCTGGTTTAGCTTTATTGTCTGCTGGTTTAACCAACTTAGGGCATTCTGGCTTAAAATGTCCCGTTTCTCCACAGTTAAAGCAGACCCTTGTTTTCTTTATGCAGTCTTCTTCACGATGTCCTACGACTTTGCAAAAGTTGCAGATTACATTACATCTTCCATAATGTTTCTTTTTGCAATTCCTGCAGAACGGCGAAGTTGAAGATTGCCCTGTTCCTCTTCTCTTGAAGCTGCTATTATTACTTGTACGAAATCCTTGGGTAATTTTCTGAGCCAGTTCCTTTTTCCTGTTTTCATCTTTTGTGCGTACCTGTTCGTCAGTTAGGGTGTTAGCTAATTCCACCGCATCGTCAATAGTACGAGGTCTCGCAGCTTTAACGATATTACGGATTTCGCTAATTAATCCCCAAATATAGCGAGAAATGAGTACCGGTTCTAGTGAAGCCAATGTTGGTACCACTCTAGCATATTCAAAGAATGTCGAAGTATACCCGCGACAATCTACACCCATCATTCTATGATTTAGGAACTTATTCGCCATTTGATCTTTTTCATATTCGGGACATAATTTTCTTTCTATAAGACTCTTAAATTCTTCCCAGTTCATGGCATAGGCCATATTTCTTCCTTTGGCTTGAAGTACTGTATTCCACCATTCTAGCGCCCCTTCTTTGAAAAGATTTGACGCGTACATGACCTTGTCGTCGTTGGCACATTTACTTATTGTAATCACTGCCTCGGTTTTCTCTTACCAACGCAGTGCCGCAGTCGCTCCTTCATTGCCTGCAAATTCAGTGGGTTTACAAGCAAGAAATTCTTTGTAAGTGCAACCAGGCGTTGCAGCTTTCATTTTCTTAGGGAGCGGAGCCAGCCGTGGTTCATTATCATGATTAGTATGATTACCGCCTCCGTTTACGTTATTACTGGAGTTATCTTCAGAAATACGTTTGCTAGGAATGATTTGTTGAGGTTCAACAGGTTTCTGAGCAGCAGCAAGTATTGCTGGAATAGCATTGGCTATTCCTTGAGCAACAATATTTTCTATATCTTGCCTAGTCATAAATTGATCCTCCGGGTGTTGCTTAGATTCATTAACCTCGTTAACTGGTTCATTATTAGCGTTTTGCATCTGATAATTAATATATATAATTTATTAGTATCAAATAAATAACAATCATATACAAAACAATCATATAAATTTCACACACACATTTAGCCAAACTATCGATTTCTCGATTCCCATTTTATATTTTATAATTTGCGTCAATACACACCATTTATCTTACAAAGTTTTATTTGTAGTTATTTTACAAGATTATAGTTTACTTTTATTATTACACAACCACAGTTTCATAACCCTTACTATCCCTCGTCAGTCGATATTTCAGTAACGACGTTCCCTCTCGTCGTATTTCTAGGAGATCTGTTCTCCTACTTCCCTGATCCTATTTCCTGCATCCACCAGCTCCTCGCCAAAGTGGCGGAGTTCAGCTAGATTTTCATTGCCCATTGGTGGGTTTGGTATAGGTTCCGGGTCAAACTGAGGGAGAAAGGTATAAGGATTGCTGAGAAGGTTTTGGAACTGCCAATCATTAGTCCACCACTTGTCCATTCCTAGTGGTTGGGTGTGGATTATAGGTTCTGGGATTGCTGGTTCCCAGTTTATTGGAAGTTGATTTTCAGCAGGATAAGGGTAGAGATTATTATTGATAGGCCGGACGATATCACAGCTCGCCAATGCACGATCCACTTCCTCCTGAAATGGTAACTCCTCGACTTGTCTAGAGCTTTCCCCAATTTCTATCTTGGTTTGCCTAGAACCTTCCCCAAACTCCATTTCCATCTGCCTAGAACCTTCCCCAAACTCCATTTCCATCTGCCTATAACTTTCCCCGACTTCAATCCCCTTTCCTTTATCTAAGGGATTTTCTATTTTAGGGATCTTCCTAGTTGCGGGTTTCCTCCTACGCACACGCCTCCATCCCACAAATCTTCTCCTTTTCTTAGGATTGGGTTTCTCCGGAGGTGGAGCGTTGAATTCCATAGGTTCTTCTACATCGGGTATATAACCAGTAAAATCTCTAGAAACCTCTATTTTCACCGGATAGAGATTTAGATTTTGAAGGGCTTCAGATAAGTCATTCATGTTGTTTAGCAGATATGCAAAAATATACACAAAAAGGCTAAGTTAAAATTTTATAACAAAATTTCATAGATAACCTTTAAATATTATTGCATACCGTGTGACTAATTAAATACAAAGGACAACTGTCAATTAAAACATATTAGGGTTTATTGTAAACTTATTTATTTACTGGATAAAGTTTCTGGCTTGTAAGTGATAAGGGTACTAAAACTTGAGTCAGAGTATTTAAAGATTTGCATTTACTGCTACAGTGGCCAGCATATAGAGATCTGCCCATTTTTCATCTAATTTGTCTTCCCATGGTGGGTTACGGTCTACTTCTTGGGTTTTCTGATTAACTTTCTTTTCTTTTGGTTGTGATTTCCTTATTTTCTCCTGACTTTTCCTAATAATCAAACTTCTTTTATTAGGAGAAAGTGGTTCCTCATAGTGTGCCTTTCGAACAAATATTCCTTCCTCCGTATCTATTGGGTATTTTGAGGATTTTATTTGGGATGAACTTCCCTTCTCTTTTGACAACCTATCTAATTTAAGATAGATGTTTGAAAGCTTTAGCTTACCCATACTGTAACTAACAAATTGTTAATTAATAAAACACATAATCACAAAAATAGCAATCAGTAAAATTAAGTATTTTCTAAATACTTAATTGGCTTAAATCAGTGGCTCTGATACCCCCTTTTTCTGTCACGGCCCCCGGCCCGGTTTGACCCGAAACAGGAGCCGCGGGACAGAAAATCCCGTGGTATTTATTTAATTGAGTTGACAACGGAAGTTTTCTTTAGGATCTTTTTAAAACTGAAATTTCCCGATTATTTTATTTCACAACTCGGGATAAAACCCCGTTAATTTACAATCATATGATTTCACTGAGAAATCTTTATTTTACAAAACATGTTTCTTTATTTTATATTGAGCCACTTCCTTAAGCTTTTAGTGCTTCGCGGCACTTTTCCTGGATCACAACAGATCACCTGAAACATGTTTGAAAAAGGTTTTGTCAGTGGGAAATACTGGTGAATCATTCTTTTTACTAAAACGACTCGTTTGTTATAATTTACAGTATTAAGAGCGATTACAATGTTTCCATATATCAACCAACTACCCACAGTATTTGTCACTCGACTATCCATTGGTAACTCATAGTCCAATGGTGTCTGTGACTATGGTCATATCACCCCTTGGCTAACTCGTTGTCCAATGGTGAAGTTTATCAAGTATTGTATACAAACCCCACATACTGGCTGTAATTTGGAGATTACAAAGACTTAATCCCTGTAATTATAACATTGAAAATAATTTAAGGTTTTGTAAAGCAATTTGATAAAAAGAGAATAACTCACATTGCAGATTTATATGAACAGAGCTTAGCCTACTGATTAGCCTTGATAACCTAGTTTAAATAACAATGCACACAAAATAGGTTAGTAACTAATACAACATTTACGATAACTCACGAGATTGAAACCTTCACAACGAATGACAAAGTGCGATACTTAAACATCCATCGAATTCACGACGAATGACAAAGCATAACCCTAATTTGGGCAGCACTTAAACATCCATTGGATTGATTTCTATCGATCGGACATTAAATCGTAGCAGCGATCGAGTTATTACCCTGTATTGCGGCAGCGTTTCGTAATTTATGTGTGTTTTTGTAGTAATCAGGAAATATCTCAACGTACGATTTGAATTTCTACGTCGAACCAACGCAAAATGTCAAGTCCCAAGCCCCTGTATTTATACTTAAAATTTGTCCCTCTCGCGTGTCGCGAGAGGTCCTCTTGTGCGCGTCGCGTGGCGCGAGGGACACCCTACTACCATAGGGTAGCCTCGTGTCTAGGTAACTCAGGTGAGTTGGTCGCTCGTTAATTTTCGAATCACACGTAAAACTGTTTGGATATTATCAACTAGGGTTTACCCCCCCCCCCCCCCCATGAGTTTTAGGGGCCCTGATCCTGATTCCGATTGTTCTAAAAATTTTAGGGTTTATGCAGAATCACTTGGGTGTCTTAATTAGGGTTTCCTATTGGACAAATTAAAATAATAAATAGGGCTTTTGATGAGAGTTGTTATAGGCGTGAATGTCGCATATGCCAGCGTGTATTTCCTAGATCAGATATTTTGCTTCAGCTGGGGTTACACACCGCAAGAGTGTTCCCAGATACGACTTATGGTATAGCACGCCGTCATTTGTATCTTTTGGGCTTCACCCCGGGCGGAGGGTAGTTCCCCCTTTGTGAGAAATCTGAGAACTGGGGTATACCAGCAGGGTTCCTCCGCTGTGATGGCGGATACTTCTCTGGGTTCTATGGAGGGTGCTTGTAGCGTTTCCACTGTTACTTCCTTTTCCATGCCTGAGGTAGCTAATTTGCTCGGAGCATCAGCTATTTGGTTTTTTCCTCGATGGACATGACTAAGCGTGACGCTGTCAAAAGAAGCTATAAGTTCTTTGGTCTTAGCCAGGTACTTTGCTATCTTCTCATCCTTGGCTTCATAGGTTTCGTTCACCTAGTTATTGACTAACAGAGAGTTAACGTATGCATCAACCCTGGTTGCTCCCATAGAGTGGGCCATTTTTAAGCCTGTTAGTAGCGCTTCATACTCTGATTCATTGTTAGAGCATTCAAAATCAAAACACATGGCGTACATCAATCTAATTTCGTCAGGGCTGATTAGCATGAGACCCGCCCCGGAGCCTTTTCCACTGGAAGACCCGTCTGTGTATAACATCCAGGTTTGCCTGGCTGTGCTGCACTTGGGTATGTCTTTGATCACAGGGTCTTGTATCACTTCTCCGTCAGGAATCTCAGCTAAGAAATCGGCGATCACTTGCCCCTTGACTGCTGTTCGTTTTCGATATTCAATATCTAGGGCTCCCAATTTGATCGCCCACTTGGCCAATCTTTCGGAGATTTCCGGCTTGTGTAAGATTTGTTGTAGGGGATAATTTATTAGGACCTGCACGTGATGCCCTTGGAAGTATCTTTGGAGACGCCGCGTAGCGTGGACCAAAGCGAGCACCAATTTTTCAAGGGTTGGGTACCGCGTTTCCGGTCCCACCAATACCCGGCTGATGTAATATATCGCCGTTTGCTTACCATCTCTTTCTTTCATGAGTACCGCGCTTACAGCGTTGTGAGCTGCCGCCAGGTACATCTTTAGGATTTCCTCTGGATGTAGTGCTGTCAACATGGGTAGCTTTTCAATGAAACGCTTCATGTCTTGCAAAGCCTCTTCTGCTTCATTAGTCCACTTGAAAATTTTCTTGTTAAGGCAGTCTTTCAACGTTCTTATGAACGGCAAAGACTTCTCGGCGTGTCTTGCCAAGAATCGATTTATGGCCAGATGACGCCCATTCAATGCTTATACCTCTTTTAAAGTCCTGGGGGAGGGCATTCGTGCTATCGCAGCTACCTTTTCCAGGTTAGCTTTAAAACCGTCCCGGGTGACTATTACCCCCGGAAACTTGCCTTCTTCCACCCCGAATAAACACTTTTTTGGGGATAAGCTTGATATTGTATTCCCTCAATTTTTAGAAGGTTTCTTCGATGTCTTCGAGCATTTGTTTTTCCTCTCTGCTCTTGGTCACTAAATCATCGACATACACTTCCAAGTTTCTACCTATTTGTTTCTCAAAAGCCTTATCCATGAGGCGCTGATAAGTGGCCCCGGTGTTTCGTAGACCAAAGGGCATTTTGGTGTAGGAGAAAATGCCTATATCGGTGTGAAAAGCCGTTTTTTCTTCGTCTTCCCTTGACATTTTGATCTGGTGGTAACCTTTGTAGGCATCTAAAAAGCACTTGTACCTAAAAGGGACCAGAGAGTCAAACTTGAAGTCCATCTCGGGTAACGGATAGGCGTCTTTAGGGCATGCTTTGTTTAGATCTTTGAAGTCAATGCACATCCGCCACGTGCCATCTGGCTTTTTAACCATTTCGGGGTTTGATACCCATGTATGATACTTGGTTTCTCTGAGGATTCCCGCTTCAACCAGCCTTCAAACTTCTTTTACTACCGCTGCCTTTCTATCCGGTGCCATGCTACGCTTTCCCTGGGCGACAGGCTTAATGCCTGGGAGCGTGGCTAATTTGCGTTCTGCCTTATCTCGGGATATCCCGGTCATGTCAGAGTGTTCAAAGGCAAAGATATCAGCATTCCTCCTTAGCAATTGCTTTAGGTCGTTTTTAACTTCAGGAGAGAGGCCGTCTCCTATTATAACTGTCTGCTCAGGGTGGCGTGTGCTTAGAACCCATCTTTCCGGGCCAATGGCACCGGTGGGTCCTTGACGACACCTCTTGGTATCTAAGACCTCTCCTAGCTTGTCTCGGTATACCGTTGCAATCCCCCGCGGGGTGGGGAAATTCATGAACCCACGCACTGTGGAAACCACAGCGTCTAATTTTCCCAGGGTGAACCTTCCGATGATTATGTTGTGGTAAGACTCAGCGCGTACCACAAGAAAAGTGAGGAGTATGGTCCTTTCCCGAGGGGCGTGTCCAAATGTTACTGGAAAGGTGATTTGACCGATTGGATCAACCTTTTCTCCGGTAAACCCCTTAATGGGGGCATGTACTGACTCTAGTAACTTTTTATCTTCTGGTTGCATTCTGTTAAAGCAGTGCTCATAGATTATGTCTTCGGAACTCCCGGTGTCTACAAGGATTCTTCTCATATCATAGTCTCCTACGGCGATGGATACGATTAGGGGGTCAGTGGTGAGGTGTACATCCTCCACGCGTGGTTCGATTGTCATGGTTGCCAGCATCCAGGGTTCGAGTGTGGAGAAACTCCGTTTCGCTCCCTTTCCTTTATCGGCGTACACCATATTCAGCTCCCGCTGTCTCTTTCCCGCCCCTTTGTCAGCATCTTCTTTGTTAGGGGCGGAACCTACTTTATGTCTCGAACCAGGTGAGCCAACTTACCCGCCTTTACAATGTATTCAATTTGCTTCTTCAACTGAAAGCAATCGTTGGTGTCATGGCCACTGCCCTTGTGATATTCACAGTATTCACTGGTATCCTTGTTAAGAGTATCCTTCAAGTGCTTAGGTGGATTAAATTTTAGGTTTTCATAGGCCAGGATTTCTTCCCTCGTTTTGCTCAAATTAGGGTAATCAGACCTTGGTTTGGAGGAGGATTCATTTCTTGAATATGAACTCCTTGATTTGTCATACCGCGAGTCTGATCTGACACTTTTTTGGTACCTGTCTCCTCTACCTTTGCCCTTAGAGCTCCGCTGCTCCCTATCATCTTGGCTTTTCTGGGCTTCCTTCTTTCTGTTAGCCGCGTAACTGGCTGCCACAGTTTTTTCTTGTGTAACGTACACCTTAGCTATCCTTAGGATTTCGTCTATGGTGGAGGGCACACCATCCCTACCATAGAGTGTCCTTAGTAACTCGTCCTCATTTACTCCTTGTAGGAAGGCGCCGCAAGCCAGATCGTTTGTGATACCTGGGATTTCCACGCTTTCCTTGTTGAATCTAACAATGAAACTCTCCACCGTTTCGTATCGCACCTACGGATATGGAGAAGTTCGTTTCGATCCTTTGTGTGTCGCCTTTGCTGGCTGAATTGCAACGTGAATTTGGACTCGAGGTCTTCAAAATTGTCAATTTCTCCAATAGGGAGACTATCCCACCAGACTCGCGCTGACCTTACCAGCGTTTGGACAAACATCTTGCACCAAAGAGGCATGGGCCAACAGGCTACCTCCCCGGAACTCTTAAACAAGTTGAGATGATCATCAGGGTCGCCTAAACCATCGTACTTGCCCACTGTCTGAGGCATCTTGGGCTTTTCTTTAATTGGGCCTCGGCTATTCTCCTTGTAAACTTGGACATGAAAGTAGCGTCCACAGGTTTATACGGCCGAGTGAGGTCGTTATCCTCTACGTTAACAGGTTGTATTGGTTGAGTTACTCCACCTTGCACTGTGCCTTGAGTAATAGGGGGCTGGGCTGAAGTGATGTTTAGTGTGGAGCTGAGCCCCCCGTTCGGAGAGAAACGAGGTCTTGACGGGTTCCCTCTATCATAAATAGGTTCCGCTGTAGGCCGGGGTTGACTGTAAGCCGGTTGTGACGTTGGGAAAGTCCACCAAGGCGGCATATAGGCCGCGTATGGTGACTATTGAGCGTAACTCTGTGCTGCCATCTGTGGTGTGTACGTTTGCGTATTGTATGGGGGTAAGTACCTGTAATGGGGTGCGTAGTAATAACCTGGGAAGTAAGATTGATTCCTGGGTGTGACTAGGGCATTAATGATCCCAGCAGGCATGATAACTGGTTGATGTGGCGAGTGGATAATGTTGCTGTAAGGGCCGCCGTATACAGTGGTGGCATAGCGTATGTGGCCGACAGCTGATAGTATTGAGCCATGCTCATCTGCGGTGTAGTATGACTTGGACCATCGGATGTGATAACGGGCACAGTGCTACGACGTATTGTCTGTGCACTTGCTATCGCCGCCGGGGTGGTGGCAATGGTGGTTGCTGTGGTTTGTATCATCGGTCGTATCTACCAGGAGGTGTATGAAAGAGGATCTAATGTTGTTGCTCCAGAGGGAGTAGCAGAAACGCTTGCGAATACTGGTGGTGGTGCTTCTGCTTCAAACTCCAGGTCAAGAGACCTGGTTACAGGGGGTGAGGTCGGCACAGTAGTAGCCACAGAACTAGCTACCAGCAACGGGTTGCTGGTTATTACTGCCTGATTCGATGCTATAGCTGTGTTCTGATCGCTTGTCATTGGGTTTAATCTCGCTGTTGTTACCAAAAGGTCCCACAGATGGCGCCAATGAAGAAACGTTGACCTTATGGGCAAGCTCCGGCTAGGACTTCAACTCTTTGGCAATCCGAACAGCTAACTGCAAAACCAAACACCGTTAGGACTCGTTACAGGAATGGGGTTATTCCTGTAACCACCCTCCGGCGTGAGAATAAGTCTCGGTTTGAGAGTAAGAAAGTATGAGTAGAGAGAGAGAGAGAGTAAACGAGAGTAGAATGATCTACACCTTTGATGTTTACCTCTATTTATAGTTTACCATTAGGGTTTCCCCTAACTTAGGATGGGCTCCGATAAGTTAGGGATTTGCATGATCTTCCCAAAAGTTTGGAGATTTAGTTACGTTGTTTATCCATGCAGAATGGAACATTCTAGAATAAACATGTGTAATTAAGTATTTATAATAAAATAATTGGTAATGACCGGGTCGGGTTAGCCGATGCGGGTCATACCTCATCAGACATTAACATCTTTTTTGAACTTAAACTTTTAAGAATGAAATAATTTATTAAGATTTCGTCATATGAATTGAAGGGAATGTTTCACTTTCACACAAGTCTTTTGTATCTCTGATCTTACTTTGAATTTCATGTTAGAGTTGTTTTCAATATGATGCAGGCATGTTAGATGACAAAATTGAGTGGACATAAGCAACTTAGTCACTTTCTTTACATCAATGTACATCATTGACTAGCCCTTGTAAACAAATTATTGTTTTGCACGTAGTGTTCAGTGATTGTTTTCAAGGATGATCTTCATAGTTACTCGAACACGATTCTAGACGTCTATGTTTAAAGTCAATATCGGAGTCAGAGAAGCGAGCTGCAGCTCGAAGGGAATTGAACTGCGGCTGAGTTGAAGACATGATGGCTGGAAGGTAGAAGGTTGCCAAGCCGTGGTTGGAGGAGTTAGCTTCGGCCGAATGAAATCACAAGCTGTTGACCAGCTGTAGGAATGCTAAGCTGCAACTAGACGGACATATGTAGCGAGCGTGGTTGCGGCTAGAGAAGTGTGAGCCGCAGCTGGAGGCCCTTGAGCCCGCTACTAGAGAGAGTCGACGCCTGAATGAATTAACGTGCAATTCAAGTTTTCAAGTCCAATTCGTATTAGAATAGGATAAGTTTATTATTTATCTTTTAAGTTTGAATTTTGAATTTTGAATTTAGAGTATTTGTATTTGAATAGGTAAACTTGTAATGGGTGCTATATAAATCCCTGTCTAGCATATATTTTTCTAAGTCTTTCCTGTGTCGAAGGTTAATGTGAAAATAGTCACTTGTGTGTTTAGAAAAATTTCAAGGGTTCATTGTTCTTGGTTTGTTAATCGATTTCAGTTGTTTAAACGTTATAAATGGTATCAGAGTCAATACCATTAAATGATGACCGATTTCCATGTCGTTGGTGGTGTGAAGAAGATGAACAACTAGAGCTATAACACATTATCAACTTGTATGAGTTTGCATCTACAAAGTTAGGATTTATATGTTTGTATCAGAGATAGGGGTGTAAACGATTTGCAACGGCTCGAGAGCTACCCGGGATCAGGTCGGTAAAAAGCTCGAACGAGTCGAGCTTTAACGAGCCCGAGCCCGAGCTCGAGCCTGAAATATAACTCGTTTAGCTATCGAGCCCGAGCTCGAGCTTTGCATACAAAGATCGTTTAGGCTCGGTAGCCTAAACGAGCCTAAATAAAATTTTATATTAATTTTATACAGGGGAATTGGCCTGTACCTAGACCTTATTGGCCATTAATAATCTCACCTCAGAATATTCCCCCCACCAGTCCCAACTTTCACCTATTTTTCCTACAATGGTCCCCCATTAAAAAAACTTAACGGAGTTAAGCTTTTTTCCAAATTACAAACATATTTTTTAGGGCTTTTGATCAGGACGATGATACGAGTCCATTGATGTAAAACTTACTTCGAAATGGTGCTCCAAGTGACTTGATTTCGGTTAATTGGAAATTTAAACACCCGAATTGAAGCGTCGTTTTCATCGTTTGGAGCACCGTTTCGAGGCAAGTTTTACATCAATGGACTCGTATCGTCGTTCTAATCAAACGCCCTATTAAATCTGTTTGTAATTTGGAAACAAGCTTAACTCCGTTAAGTTTTTTTAACGGGGGACCATTATAGGAAAAATATGTGAAAGGTGGGACTGGTGGGGGGGGGGGAATATTCAGAGGTGGGATTATTAATGGCCAATAAGGTCTAGGTGGGATTATTACAGGCCAATTTCCCTTATATATATATATATATGTATATGTATATATATATATATATGTATATGTATATAGGGTTGGGCTCTATAGGAAACCCCATCTTTTTTTAAAAACTATGCAAACCCAATGTGAGCCATTGATTATCTCTCATCTAACTTGATCAATGGCTCTCCTAATTTTTGGTAAGAATTAGATTTAAAAGAAATGATATAACACATTAGTACAAGTGGAAGGGGCATTTTCGGTAGTGAAAAAAGGGCTTTTTGACTTTCCAGAACCATCAAATCATCATATCACTTTCTCTTTCTCTTACATCTTCCTCTTTCCCATTTCTTCAACACAATATTGAAGACAAAGAATGAACACTCTTCAAAATCAGGAGAAATAAACAACAACCACCACCAGACACCACCTCCTCCGGCGAAACTCACCAGGCTTCTTCTCTGGCTCTCTCTCTCCTCAATCTTTAGAAGCAAATGAAGGGTCTGAATGTTGTTTTAGAGAGAGAACGATGACAACAATATTCATCATGTTCATCTATAACACCAAGAACACACATACAAGTGTGTGAGAGAGAGGAAGTTTGAACACACATACAGACGACTCGGGTCAGATTCATGTTCAGGTTCGGTTCTAATTTAGTTCGGGATTCACTCCAGATTTATTTTGGGTCGGCTGGGAGCAGATAATGAAGGCATAGAACAGAGCTGATGGCAGCGCCGGCTACCAGAAATCCAACCAGTAGACGAAGCAGCAACAGCACCTACACACACCCGTTCCTTCACAACTTTTCGGTCGGTACATGATTGTCTTTGAATTCCCTACATCCTTGTAATTTTTAGCTGAGTATTTGTTCGAATTGCTATTTGTTTGATTGATTTTAGGATGTGTATCTTGTTTCCTCACATTTCGTGAATCTTGGATATGGGTATATGTATATATATATAGCTGTGAACTGTTTGGATGGATTATGCTTGAAAAATGTTGATTGTTAACTATATAGGGATTTTAAAGAAATAATGATATACGGTTACCGATTTGTTTGTTTATGTATACATAAGGTCTGAAAAATTATTGAAACTGTTGGAATAATTGTTACAGAAATAATGATATACGGTTGACGATTTTGTTGGTTTGGTTGCTGTTTGGGCTTTTGATCTGAATAGTAAGTGTTTTTTTTTGTTGGGTTGTTTGATTTACAGAAACAGAACATGTGTTAAGCACCTGTTAGAATGATATATAACGTGTGTTGATTTACAGAAACAGATCCATAAAGATATTCAATTGACAAGCTGGATGGATGTAGGCGACGTTAATGCGGGGACATTGAATAAGTCAAATCTTTTGGAAAAGAATTCTTCGTTCGTTTATAACATGTGTTAGTGGTTCATGTTGTAACAGAACACCATGATGTAACCTGACATGTGTTCATATATAACATGTGTTAAGCCCCTGATAGAATGATATATAACGTGTGTTAACCTTTGTTAATTTAAAAACAAAAACAAGTAATAACTATTTTATTTTTATTGATGTTTAAAATATCCGATAATGTGGATACTGAGCGTAAAACTTGTACAAGTAATAAATGTACAAGTTAGTATGTAACGTGTAATATGAAACGAGCCATTTATGGTAACACATGTACCGGTAATTTTGGAATATATAATATGAAACGGGTCATTTGTTTTGCACATTTGGGAATGTATAACATGTGTTAAGCCTCTATTATATTCTTTTTGTAACCTGACATGTATTCATGTATAAGCTAGAGGTTTACAAAACACCATGATGTGTATATATTGATCTAACATGTGTTACAATTTGTCTGTTCAGAACATGTAATTGCTTAACATGTGACAAAGGGTGAAAACAGTCGACGGGGGCGATGAGTTTAATGGTGAGCTTAGTTAATATCGTAATCTTGTTGTAACCCCACTTGTATACATATGATAACATGTAAGTATCCATTATAACCCGACTTGTATTCATGTATATGAAAGTGGTTTGCAAAACACCATGATGTGCGTGCACTGATCGTAACACGTGTACAAGTTAATAATTTAATATGGAACATACAAGTTAATATTGTAACACCGTATACCTGGGATAACATGTGTTAAGCCTCTGTTTTAATCTTGGTTTAACCCAACATGGTGTCATGTATAAGCTAGTGGTTTCCAAAACACCATGATTTGTATATACATACTGTAACATGTGTTACGCGCCTGACATGTATAACGTGTGTTAAGCCTCTATTATAATGTGTATTAAGACTTCCAGCATGGATGCATAAACTCCAATAGTAACTTAATAACAACATAGTATACCTGATATAACGTGTGTTAAGCCTCTTTTATAACGTGTGTTAAGACTTCCAGAATGTGTTAAGTCCATACCGTTTTAACATCATGTACTAGACAAAACAATAAGAGTCTCACATTACATATTACTAGTAAACGAAAATACATAGCACTAAGAAAATGGCAGAGCTTCCTTTGACAGTCTGCCTTAGCTTTTCAGCGGCTACCTTTGCTGCCTTAGCTTTTCAGCGGCTACCCTTGCTTTATTGTTTGGGTCGGTCTTGAAACGGTTTGTAAACATGTGGGTGTGCGTATGCCAGGGAAGTTATAAAAATGTGTTTTCATGTCACACGTAACACGTGTTACGTTGTACACAAGTTTCATGTCACATGTAATACATGCATGTCCTAGAAGTTCAAACTATAACACCTGTTAGTTGTGTTGTGCTGCAACATAAACATGGCCATGATCCTTGAGTATCTGATCCACGTTTGATGAAACCAACGGTCCCGAGAATTGGATCTTATATCCCTTGTATCCATCACCGTCCTAATAAACAAAAAGATAAGATAACCGTTAAGTCGTTAACCAGACATAAATATTAACATATTCATAGACAGAAAATCTTTTTTCTCAAATAACATCACAAAACAGTTACTATTTAGATCAAAAGCCCCAAACAAAGCAACCAAACCAACAAAAAACAATTACTATTCAGATCAAAAGCCCAAAGAAGCAACCAAACCAAGCATAAGTTTTTAACACAAAAATAAAAACCTGCAAATTAATCTTACACAACTGAAACAATAACTAACAAAGTACACGGAACTAAAAACCTGCAATTAATTCGTCATACCCTAATACATGTCTCTAATACATTGCCATACCCTAATACATGTCTCTATAACATGTTACTATGGTTTAGCTGTGAAACAGGAGTTCAGACTATAACACGTGTTACGTTGGTTGTGCTGTAAGACAAACTTGGCTTAGCTATGAAACAGGAGTTCAGACTATAACACGTGTTATGTTGGTTGTCCTGTAAGACAAACTTGGCTTTTCGTTTCTAAAAACAGATGTGCCGATTATTAGACGTCTAAAAATAAAAAAAATCGGGCATGTGTTAAACACGTCATAACTATAATAATTTAAACTGTATGGCTATGTCTAATAGGATAAAGTGTAACATGTATTAGGGTATGACGAGGTAAAATTAATCAGTAAAAATAATCACATGTTTAATAAAATTAATCAATAACTCCTGTTTAATAAAATTAATCTTACACAACTCAAACAACAACTAACAAAGTACACAGAACTAAAAACTCTTTAACATATAATCAACAACACCTTACAATTTCCGCAATTAATTTAGCAACACCTAATCAACAATTAGTAAAATTAATCACATGTTTAGTAAAATTAATCTTACACAACATTAACAAAAAAAAAAAAAAAAAAAACCCTCACAAATTTAACAACTCTTAACACCATACAATTTCAACAAATTATTTCAAACAAATCACATACAAAACAATAACCAAAATCTGAAACAACATATACAAATAATATTTTATATAAACTAAAAAAGTGTAAAAAAACTCACAAATATTCAGATCTGAAACAACATATACAAATCATATTTTATATGATCTCAAGAGCTCGTCGACATCGGTGACCTTTGAGCAGTAGTTGATGATGGCAACATTCAGATCTGGTGCCATTTTGAGGATGCTACGGACCCACATGGATCTTCAAGGAATAAAGTATAGCCATTTGGGTTGAATATATTCAGTTCCACATCTGAATATATGGGTTGGGGTTGGGGCATGGCGGTGGTAGAGGGGCAGTGGTGGCAGTGGTGGGGGTTGTGCAGCGGGGGTCGGTCGACGGTGGTAAAGGTTCAACGGTGGTGGGGGTTGTGCAATAGGGTCGGAGGTGTTTACGGTGGTGGGGTGGTGATAATGGTGGTGGTGCGGTGGTGATGGTGGTGTGGTGGGAAAAAAAGATAACGACAAGAGAGAGATTTGATGAAGAGAGAGAGAGAGATAGAAAGGGAGAGAGGTGTATAGATCTGGATATGAATGTGAATAAGTGTGTGTGAGAGAGGAGATGGTATAAAGAAGAAAGAGGAGATGGTATAACATGTCAGGAAGAGAGAGAAAGAGCAATGTAAAAAGACCAAAATACCCTCTGTTTTGTCATCTATATATGAAGGTGGCTGGGACACGTGGGCAATTCTAGACCATGTGATGGGTTTTCAAAGTTTTTTTAAAAATCTAAGGTTTCTTGTGTAGCATTGCCCTATGTATATATATAGGGAGCGGTTAACATACTTCACGGCTTATCCTACTTCACGTACGCGACAAGCGTAACCATCAGATCAGGAATTAATCACGCATGGATCATTTAATCACGCATGGGAGTAGTTAATCACGCATGGGAGTCCTTTTAATCATGCATGGGGGCATTTTATCACGCATGGGAGCAAAATCACGCACGGTCAATTGAACAAAAAATAATCACGCAAGTTATTTATATATTATCACTCAAGTTGTGTTTGTGTCGAGTACGTTAACGTACGTTAAGGCGTTTTGTACATTATACTTTCTCTCTCTATATATATATATATATATATATATATTATATAACATTGGTGGGCCGAGCTCGAGCCGAGCTTTGACTCATTTAAGCTATATTGAAGCTTGCTCTAGCCGAGCTTTGAACTCGTTTAAGATTGTTCTCAAATCATCTCGAGCAGAGCCGGACTCGAGCTTTGGATTTTACTTACGAACCGAGCTCAAGCTTCACAAAATATGACGAGCCGAGCTCGAGTAGTGGAAGGCTCGGGCTCGGCCCGGCTCGTTTACACCCCTAATAAGAGATAAAGCCAAATGGTATCAGAGATAACTCCATTATAATGGTGACCTATTCCCATGTCGTTGGTGGTGTGACGAAGTTAAACAACTAGAGCTATAACACATGGTCAACTTGTATGAGTTTCCATCTACAATGTTTGGATTTATATGTTTGTATCAGAGCCAAAGCCAAATGGTATCATGATCGATGTCGTAAGGTTGGTCAAAAATAGAATTAAAAAGTGTCCTAATCACCTTTACTAGTAAAGAGCAAGTAGAGTGTCGAATCCATGGGAAATTAATAGAAAGTGTTAAAGTTCATTGCTTATAATGGTAATCTAATTCTAAACTATTTGTTTTTTGATGTTTGAGTTGTTTTGAAAACAAATTGTTATTGTGGTTGTAATTAGTTGTGAGAAAAGGACCAATCTCCGGGTTTTTGAGTTGTGTAGAAAGTCGGGCTACCTAACTACCACCAAACACACATAAAAAAAATACAAAACATGAACACCAAGCAATAAACTAAGATAAAAGAAAGAATACATGTACCTGATCAAACCAAATTTCCCCACACTTGTCTGCGACCATGGTGAAGAACAAAACGGACACTAACACACAAAATCAAGTTTCTCCCAAGAGTAGGGGTGTTCAGAATTCGTTTCGAATTCGAAAAATTTGAAATTCGATTAAATTAGATTCGATTATCAGGAATTCGTTTCGATTATTAGAATTCAAATTCGATTCAATTCGAGTCAAGTAAATCGAATACGAATCGAATACGAATTTATAATTTCAATTTCGATTCGAAATTCGAATAAAATTTATATGTTTTATTTATTATTTTAATATATAATACATATATAACTTTTATTGGGCTATACTATAAATTATTTTCAAAATTTACTCCAAGTATTAAAATTACCTATTACCAAACCCACTACGTGGCCCATAACTAAAACCTAAGTAGCAAATCTATCAGTAGATTTCTAACCCTAAAAATATTAACTTGTCGTGGTTATTCCCGAATTCTCGTTTTGAATGTTAGACTTATGATACTTTATTTGGAATGTTTTATGGCTGCTTTAAAACTTATGTTTCATTTTAATAGTTATTTACATGTTTTGGGCCAAGAGTGCTAAGTTTATGAGTCTTCAGCCAGACCGTACCTAATGTTCGTTTATGGGGGTCGAAGTGAACATTTACCCACCGAATTTCCTACGTATACTCGATAGTTGGCATTCCAAATTCCTATCCTCAGTGTTTTGCCAACAATGTTTGTTGAATCAATACGAAACACGTGAAATCCACATTTGCCTACCAAATTTCCACTGTGTGTTCGATAGTTGACGAGTCTTCACCTTCTTTCCTATCATGAACACGTCTCATGGATTACTGCTTAGCCACTACAATATACCTTGTCCGGGGTCTTTGATGTATTGCAAAATAAATCAGTGTCCGTGTATAGTTTGTATTATTTATAGAGTTGTTTTGTTTCGTTTTACCTTTGATTTTGTATATTATCGTGTCTTGTGTGAATTGAAAGGTTCCGGAGGAGAAAGGAGCTGAAAATGAGAAGATTTGGATGAGTCGCTCGTGATCGGGTAGTTCAACGGAAATGAAAAACGAAGAAAATAACATTGTTGCACTATGCGACATGAAGAAGATAACACTGTCATGTCGCGCGATGACCTTAAAGTCAAAAGGGGGTCAAAATAGCCTCCCGCACTACGTGAGAAGGAATGCATCAACCGCCGTGTCACGCGACGAGCCTTAATTGCGCAGAAATCAAGATTGTGTTTCGGGGTTTTCATGGAATTGATATGTTCAATCTGGTAGGGTCCGTGCATAATCACCGGTGAAATTCTTCTTAATAAGAAATTAGGGGTTGACAATTCTATTATTTGTCAAAAACTCAGTAGGAAAACTAAATGGTCTAATACCCTCAAATGAAACAGGCGCGACAATGGAGTGTCAAAAACGCTTAGATGACAACCTTTGGTCAAAATGTCGGCTAGCCCGAGAAGTAGCAGAGACATCTGATGGTGATACCATAAAAATAAGAGAAGTGTGTATTCTATTTATACTGAATAATATGTTTTGAACATACTCAAATGGATGCTCAACGCCTATATATATACTAGAGAAATGAAGCTTATGCAAGCCCATGGGACTAATAATGGACAACTAAAATCAGTAGAAACTCACTAGGAAAACTAATTGTCAAACTGTGAACCCTAACAGTAGGTATGATCCATACCTATCGGGTTAAAGAAAATGAAAACAATGTGGATTTCTATGTTTATTATAATGAGTCAATGTCTAAAGTATCATGTTCTTGTCGGCTGTCGCCCTATGTAAATTTGAGGGTGGTCTTTGTAAACATGCATTGATTACTCTTTAAAATTATTGAGCGTGGAAGATCAACTATTCTGGTGTTTTAAGAACTGAAGAAGATATTCAAAGCAGAAACATGTTGGTCTTCAACCACATTTGCAGCGGATAAACATGGCAGTGATGATTCGATGGTCATGATGATGATCAAACGAATGAACAGAAATGATATTTGATTAAGAAAAATGAAAGTGAAATGAATGGACAATTCGGATGATAACAAACTGTCTTGGTGCCGGAATATGTCGCCGGACTAGACATATGTATAGGTGATAATTTGGCGGTTGATATTTGGCGGGAATAACTGTCTTTGGCAGTTTTGAATTCACCCGCTTATCATCATCACCAACACTTATCATAACTACCGAATATATAAGTTATAAGTTAATACATATAAACATCACAAACATAATTAAGTTTAATTATCGTATCTAATACTTTCCCCTAAACTTGATTGTGTTTAGCTGCAAACGTTAGCACACTCCGATTTGCTTCATCAACGGCCTTCATCGCCTCCTTGAAGTCAAATCTCCTTCGTCTCTTGTGCATCTTCCAAGCTCCTTCCCAATCATTCCCCGCGTAGAGGGCATAATGATCCATGGCAGCTTCATCTTTAACAGCATCAACACTCGAACTCCGTTCATGGCAGCCGGCCGACGAGGGTTCCCCTTCCTTCACCATTTCTTTGTCAAACACCTTTTCTTGAACATTTTTAAACCTGTAATAGTAAACCAAGACATCGAGATACATAGCATAGATTATTCTCATGTATTCCCCGTCATGGTACTCGTATCCCATATCCTTAGGAATCACCGGCCATAGATTATCGTCGGTAACCCTCCGGTATCCACCATCTCTTTCCACTATCATGTACAGGCCCAGCAGATCCATCTTCTTGTTATCAGCCGTATGTGGAGGAATTGGTCTTGTTGTAATTCCCAGTTTGACGGTGATGAACCATGTTAACATCTCCTCAAATTTCCTTTCCAATTCGTGTTTGTATTTGAACACGAATTTACCGTCTTCCATCATCTCTAGTAATGCTTTACAATCGGTGAAATCATTGAACTCCATTGCTCTTATGATCATCACACTCCAATCGGGCTCTTGAGAGGATACGTTTTGATCCTCAAAATATAAATTTAAATAATTTTCTTTGTGTTTTTCATTCACATCATTCAGATCCATTACCCTCTGTTTTTCCTTTAAGCCCAACTCTTCTTCTTTTGACAAACCAGAGATTTCGTTTACTGTATTTACCACCAGTGGCGAGAACATCGGAAAAATTTTGCAAGTATCTCCGGCTTTATTAACCGTGAATCCTTGCATGGTTAATTGATTCATACTTAAAACATTTCGGTCCAGTTCTGGTGTATAAAAAAAACTTTGGATTCTTAATCGTTCATTATTCAATTTTATTTCAACAACCCCAATGCCGCGAATGAAAAGAAAATCATTTTCCCCAGACTTTGTCTCAACACCAACTAAATGTTTTATTCGTTTGAATACGTTTAAGTTGCCGGCATAATGATGAGAGAATGCAGAACTAACATACCATATATCGCCCCACTGGCCGCCTTCTGTGCCGATAACAATCATTTCATCTCGGCAATCTGCATCATTCCCTTGGTTTTGAATTCCGGCATTAACCGCTTGGTTTATCAGTTGAGGTGCCTTGTCATTTTCTTTCGATTTACACGCGTATATGTGATGTCCAGGCTGGTGGCAATAATAACATAGTCTCACCCGGTGAGTCCTTCTCTCTTTTTCATTCCGTTCGTCAATGCAGTGTTGACAGGGTAATGTTGTTGAAGTGGATCTGATTTCTGCACTCTTTCCAGATGTGGCTCTGATACCACATTGTTGGTCTTCAACCACATTTGCAGCGGATAAACATGCGAGTGATGATTCGATGGTCATGATGATGATCAAACGAATGAACAGAAATGATATTTGATTAAGAAACCCGAAAGTGAAATGAATGGACAATTCGGATGATAACAAACTGTCTTGGTGCCGGAATATGTCGCCAGACCAGACATATATAAAGGTGATGATTTGGCGGTTGATATTTGGCGAGAATAACTGTCTTCGGCAGTTTTGAATTCACCCGCTTATCATCATCACCAACACTTATCATAACTACCGAATATATAAGTTATAAGTTAATACATATAAACATCACAAACATAATTAAGTTTAATTATCATATCTAATAAAACACTCACACGACCAAGAAAAAGAATTCTTTGAAGAAAACGAGGGCTATTTAGATTTTTATTATTTTCTTTTATCCAGTTATATCCCTTGACAAAATCTTTTTTTTAATCGTTCACAACGAATTTGAAAGGTAAGGGGCCGGGTTCAGTCAGCATACGCAAACATGTATCATACTGTAAAAAGGTTGTTTGTTTAGCTAGATGTGTTTGTTTCTTATGAGTATAGTCGGACATATGCAGATTCTTGGTCTAGTGGAATTGTTTTTTTTTTCTTTTTCTTTTGGCAGTGCTGTTAGCAAATTGCCATATATGGTTAAAGTGTAGAGTCTTGTATCATCTTTGATGCAAATATTTACTGAAATTGGGTTGTTTTACATGTCAGTTTTGTGTTATTTATTATCATAATCAATGACATATCATTTTTTCCCTTTAAAGTTAAGTGCTGAATGGCATAAGATTGGGCCGCGATGGTTAATTGTGATATACCATATGAACTATATGTATCCTCAAAACAACACCAAACATATAAAACTAGGGAAATTGGCATATAATAATCCCACTTAAACCTTATTGGCCATTAATAATCCCACCTCAGAATATTCCCCCCACCAGTCCCACCTTTCACCTATTTTTCCTGCAATGGTCCCCCGTTAAAAAAACTTAACGGAGTTAAGCTTTTTTCCAAATTACAAACAAATTTTTAGGGCTTTTGATTAGAACGACGATACGAGTCCATTGATGTAAAACTTGCCTCGGAACGGTGCTCAAAACGATGAAAACGGCGCTTCAATTCGGGTGTTTAAATTTCCAATTAACTAAAATCAAGTCACTTGGAGCACCATTTCAAAGTAAGTTTTACGTCAATGGACTCGTATCATCGTTCTGATCAAAAGCCCTAAAAAATCTATTTGTAATTTGGTAAAAAACTTAACTCCGTTAAGTTTTTTTAACGGGGGACCATTGTAGGAAACTATAAAATGAAAAAGCTGAAATACCAAGACAGACGAACCCAAAAACAGTCAGCATTGTACAAAACAAATCTGCTCACATCCAACAATAAACAATAGACCAAAAGGTAGCACTCCAAACCAACAACAAACACTTTCAACATCAATATCGAACCATAAGAGTACATAAGAAACATTATTAAACTTGGGTAACCTATACCCATGTCATTATAAAAAAAAATATTTATAGCCAACATTTCAGTTGATATTGGAACAGAATAAAACTGCATATAAATGATCCACAAGAACCTCATGGCTACTTATCTTGGCCCAGAGAGAAGAGATGACGACAATCGTGTGAAATCTTTCTCGTCTCCAATTTCTGGTTCCTCAATTCCGAAATCTGTGAAGTTGTAATTCAAGTTCGATTCAACATTCATTCCTCCTTCCAACACCTTAACAACCGACGACATTGAAGGCCTTCTCTTAAAGTTTGTTTGTAAACACCATGCAGCCAGTTTCATCATCTCCACCACTTCTGTATTGTGTACATACATTTCTTCAATGTGTTTGTCAACCATATCTAACAATGTTCCTTGCTCCCAGCCTTTCTGGAAGACAAAGAGCAAGTGCCAGCTTTCTTCTGGCTGAGATCTATCAAAAACTTTCCTACCACACACGATCTCCAAGAGAACGATCCCAAAGCTGTATACATCCAGCTTTTCGGTGATGATTGAGCTCCGCCATTCTGGAGCGATATAGCCAGGTGTTCCTTTTATGGTAGTCATCACTTCTGTTTGACTTTTGTCAATGAGCTTAGATAACCCAAAATCTGTTTTGAGGTTTAATATCAAGATGCACAATCTTTTGTCTACAATCTTCATGGAGATATGTTAAACCTTTCGCTACATCAAGAATGATCTTCTTTCTGCATTCCCATTCGAGTATGTGCTCCCGTACTCCATGGTAGATCCACCGATCTAATGACCCATTAATCATGAAGTCATACACTAGGAACCGTTGTGATTTCAATGTACAGAATCCTCGAAGTCTAACCAGATTCACATGGTGAATGCTGCCAATGGATTGAACCTCAGCTAGGAATGATTTCTTAATCTGTGAAAGACCTTCAAGGCATTTTACTGCAATCTTCGAGCCATCTTTCAGACTTCCTTCGAAAACTGATCCAAATCCTCCTTCACCAAGCTTTTTACTAAAATTCTCGGTGGCGATTCTTAACTCATCAAAAGAAAACCGAGTTGGCATACCTGGCACTTGATCTAAATACTCTTCCTCCATTTCAGCATCTCCTTTTCGCTTGTGGACTATGTATGTAATAAACCCTACGCCCACAACAACCAGAAGCACAAAACTTCCAATTGTAGAGCCTAAAACTCTTGCAACTTGACGAGACATACGATGTGATGTAACCTTTTGGATTTTTATGAACGCTAAAACATTAATACCAGAGTCTCCAAAAGTCTTCATTGTAAATACCTCTGAAAGTAAAAAACATTTTCCTCTTGAAACATTTGAATAATACTGAAAAAAGGCTGCTTTGCATGAGCAATTGTTCAGACAAGCTTGTTTGCAAGTCTTCATATTCACCCTCTCCATGTCAGCAGCAGAGGTGAAGTACTTGACTTTATTGAGTGTTATAAAATCTTGATCTTCTGTAGAATTACATGTGAGAGGAGTAATTTCAGAGCAACCCAGGTTGGGTTGGCGATCATTCACCCGTCTAAAATATTCTATGCTGGGACAACTACACTGTTGATTAATTGAGCAAATTGAATTTCTTCCACAAATCAAAGGATAACTACAAGGTCCATTAACCAAACCGAAGGTGAGATCTATTACCTCTGCCCACTCTTCATAATTATATTGCCATTCAAACACTTTCAAATGCCCATCTGGCATCAGTTTCATATACTGAGCCGATGATGATTTAGGTATGTCAATGACAACATCAGGATGACTTGGCTCGGAAGAATGTATGAAGAATGACAAACTTCCATTCAAGAATGTTATGTACCTTTTTCCTTTATTTGTATCATTTCGATGGACCAACCTTCTGTAATAGGATTGAGGTGGGCTTGATTCAACATAACCAAACAAACCTTTATCCGTTACTTGAAGAGAATACATACCTTCTGACGAATTGGTATCTGAAACACTAGATTTCAGTTTTTGATCTGTAAACAGCTTTTGGCCAGGTAACAAACAGTCTGTTGGACGATCAAAAGCTTGCCAAACTATGGAGTTCTGGTCATCAAATAATACCAGATTTCCAGTATCAGTTAGGTTCATGCCAACAACAGATTTTCCTGCAGTGTTGGTGGTCCAAACTATGCTTCCATCTCCATCCTTTAGCACCAAGTCTCCAGCTGAAGTGAAATTCAATATCGCATTTTCCCGGACCGGATAGCCACGGTTGGCTGACCAAACGACAGTATCCCAGCCGGATCTGATTGGAGATATGGATATGGCAAAGAGGTAAGACCTACAAATACCTAAACCTTCACAGAAGAAGCCACAGGTGAATCGAGCTACGTTGGTTTCTCTAATGAGCATGGTTTGGCCAAAGAACTGATTTTTGGTGGTCCATGCAACGGATACATTTGATGTAGGATATAATTGAGCTGTGGGTGAGTAGCAAGACAACATAAGAATTTGAAAGAAGGCAAAGAAGCAACTAGAATTAATCCTCATGATTGATTGATGAACACTTGTATGAAGAATGCATGATTCACAAAATATCCAATCTGTTACAAGTCAAGTCAATGCTATAGCCGGCTCATTAAAGCCACCGTGTTGGACCAACCACAAGTTGGAGACATGGAGTCAAAACTTTGTAATTATTAATTATAAAACTGATTGTCTGAGTATCTTTAATGAAAATAATTTTTTCATATAAAGTAAAATCGAGATTAGTTTTTCACAAAATAGTTTAATTTTCAATAAAAATAAGGATAAATTTAGAGGGTGATTCTAAGAAAAATAGAAAGACACGTGGCCGATTACCAAGATGTTTCTACCTTGCATAGGGGCTGAAAGTTAATCTTAGAAAAAAAAAAGGGTTAATTACTGTTTTCGTCCCTGTGGTTTGTCAAAAATCACTATTTCAGTCCATTAGTTTAAAATTTGCAATTTCAGTCCCTGTGGTTTCACTTTCGTAACCATTTCAGTCCCTGTGGTTTCACTTTCGTAACCATTTCAATCCATTTTTCTGTTTGTATAGGGACTGAAATGGTTACGAGGTGGACTGAAATGGTTATGAAAGTGAAACCACTGGGACTGAAATCGCAAATTTTAAACTAATGGACTGAAATAGTGATTTTTGACAAACCATAGGGACGAAAATAGTAATTAACTCAAAAGCAAAATTTATGGTGCATAGTTAAACTATAAAAAAAATATCTTAGAGAAAAAATAAAGTAGCTAAACATGTAAATAATTATTGAAGTAACTAAGAAAAAGGTGCATAGAATCTCAATCTCCAAGTTCAATTGGATTGTAGTACAATTCCATCTCAGTAAATTCTAAAATAAAATAGTGGACAAAATATGTGAAAAATAGAGGATTAAGATTAGAAGGATGTCGGTGCAATATCATGCTCATAGATACAACGATTTATGTCAAAAATAATTAGATTGGCCTTGGGAAATTATTATATTGTACATTATACGATGCGTATAGTGCTATACACATCGTAGAGAGGACTCATTTAATTCAGATGAAACCCTATACGATGCGTCGTATCTACACGCGTCGTATAGGTGGTGTCCAAACAATTTTGGGGGTGTCTAAATATGTTGTGCCACTCTCAAAGTTAATCATGTAGTCTTTTTAAGCATTTAAAAATATGTTGTGCCACTCTCAATTCATTTGATTTGTTACTTTGTAATCCTTTTTTCCATATGTTAGAATAAAACTTAAACCTGACTTCGTTATGTTTATATGTGCATATGGAAAGGGGTGTACAGAACTTCGTTAATGTTTATATGTATTTAACATCGGTATGAAAAGGATACAAATTGAGATTTTGAAAAAGAGGCACAGATAGTTATGATCAGTATGTATGGGGATACAGAAGATAAATAATATGAATTGTTATGATTATTATAATGAGCCAACATCTTGTCACCCTTTTGCATTCAAAGGTGTTCATATGTAAACCCGCATTGATCGTTCTCCAAATTTCTGGTCTTTTTGCACTTCCATCTCTGTATATTTTAAAATGGTGGACAAAATATGTGAAAAACAGGGGATTAATATCATAAGGATGTGAGTTGGTGCATTATCGGATTCAGAGATTCATTAAATTGTCAAAAACCAATTAAATCGGCGAAGAAGAATATAATGATATGAATGTATCAGTGAACAGGAGATGAATACAACCCATGTCTATATAAAAAATGATGTATAACCAACATTTCAGTTAATAATGAAACAGAAAAAAAAAACTGCATATAAAAAATGGATGACGGCAATAATGTGAAATCTTTCTGGTCTTCAACTGTTGGTTCCTAAATTCTTAGATTTGTGAAGTCATAATCCAAGTTCGTCAAGGTAAAGAACAAATGGTATAAGTTCGGTTCGTCAAGGTACCAGTATGGTATTCATACTCGCTATAGTTTATAATATAAAAAAGATACTATATACCAATATCCAAGCTTCGCATGGTATTTGTTCGGTTGATCACGGTAAAGAACAAATAAAAATCAATTATATTGATCCGTTTGATTTTGAACAAAACTGTTAGTAGAACGAAGACAAAAATAAACATGTCTCGTATATTCAGAACTTTATATAATATTACATTGTATGATTAGAATAATGGAAAAAGTAATGTCAATTTATATATAAAAGACTAAATGTGAGTTAGGTTTGATAAAATGTACGTTTGTGCTTCGATTACTTAAGCTTTACCACTCACAACTCAATTTCTAGAAAAAAAATGTATCAATAGATAGAAAAATTTAGGCACGTCGTAACAGCATAATCAAAACTATATAAAATATCGTATCTTAATAGTTATAAAAGAAAAATAAACATACAAAATCAATTAAAAATATAATAATAAAATAATTAATTATCAAAAACAAACAATATTAAAATAATTTTAAAACACTATTCATAGTGACTTTCTATTAATATATATAATAACTAGTAAGGAACCCGCGCTTCACGGCGGGTTTCGTCTGTAATAGGAGCGGTTTGTATTCTCGTGTTATTTTCAAACTAATTTGCTAATACAATCAATGCACCAATTCACAATGAACAATCGACTACACACAAACGAATTGACCTTAGAATAAGTAATTAACAAAAAGCAATTTTGAAAACCCCATTTTAATAAAATTTATCAATATAAAGAGTTTGAAATATGATTTATTTTGTATTTTGTTTCAAGAAAAAAGAACTTATCAGAAACACAGACTATAAGGTTTTTTTTTTAATGAACAGGTTAAATAAATCAAATCCGTATTTGGTGAGACTCTAACATTTGACCTCAAGGGGAGCAACACCTTAACTCTAATGATTTTGCTGATTAGATGCAAGACTCATCCAAATATACGTTAATTATATAAATTGTATCAAACTACTTTAGATCAAATACTTAAATGCCTACCTTCTAGTTACTTTATATAATAATTTCTTTTTTATTTTTTTAACAGCAAGATAACTTTATTAAGAAATATTACCAACAAAGAGATGACACAACCCAAGCTAAAAACTAAAGTGTGGCATTTTTGTAAATATATTGAAATTGGGTCATCTTTTGCAAGGTTTCACAATTTCCCTTTCTATATACCCGTTGTATTTGTATATGATGAAAAGTAAATTGAAGTGTGGCATTTTTGTAAATGTTTTGAAATTTGGGACTTTTTTGGCAACTCTAGCCAAGAAGCTACCCAAAATGTTATATTAGATAATAGTAAGACTTTGATATTAACTAATTATTTTAAATAATATTTTAGAGTAAATTGCTATTTTAGTGTAGCACCCCGTGTTTCGAAAGTCAAAGTCAAGATTGAAGTCAAAGGGAGACAAAATTGCTAATTGCGATCTGTCACTCCTTACTCAATTCCTGTTTTGACTTCTTTGACTTGTAGATAGTCTTTTTATGATTTTACGTTAGTTGTATTATGTGGAGTATTTGTTAATAATCGAGGTTTATCGCTGTTTATCGCATGTTTTATCGCTATCACACTCGCAACTCGAATTTACGCATTCCGGTTATTGTACTTATGTGTGTGTGCCTTTTATGTGTTACTTGTGCATGTTTATTTATGTTTATGTTGTGGTGATTAATCGAAACGCAATCACAACTCAATCGCAATCGAATCGCAGACACTAAACGCAAGTTAATTAGGATGATTGTATGTTGATATAGTAGTTGGGATTAAAAGTAATTTGAATGAGAAACCCTATCGCATCGCAACGTTCAACACGCGCATCGAAATCGCAAAACTCATCGCGCCGAGCACTCGAATCGAGTGGCCAGCCGACCGAGCTGCCACCCGATCGGGCTGCCACCCGATCGAGTTGCCACTCGATCGAGCTGCCACCCGATCGGGCTGCCACCCGATCGAGTTGTCACTCGATCGAGCTGCCACCCGATCAGGCTGCCACTCGATCGACCAGCCACCTTTCCCCCTTTCCATTTATGGAAACCCTATAAATACCCCATATGTCAACATCACTTGATATTGATAGCCCTCTCTCTCTGCTCACTCGTTCCAGCCGCCATTTCTTCAGATCTCTCGCGATTCTTGTAAGTTTTCAACCTAAATCTTGTACTTTCTTGATCTACACGCACTCCTACACCTTTCTATCTTTTGAATCTTAACTTTTAACCGTGAAATCACTAGATTTGAGGTGTTCTAGGATGATGTCATCATGGTGTTCATAAGAACTTTATGTTTTGGCTTCAATCCACCAAGAACAACTTATATCTGAACGATTTCCACATGAATAAACGAAGACCTTTCATAGATCTTAACATATTCATGGTGAAAAGGATTGAAAGATGGTTTTCCAACTTTCTTTCAACTCTTTTACACTCAATGCACTCAAAACCGATAGAATCGGAGCTTGTTCTAATCTTCTACTCCTTCTTGTTGATGTGTTGGTTCAAGATCTGGATTCTATCCAAGAGATTTTGGGTTAAACATGAAACACCATCTCGAACAGTTAACTGGCCAGACTAGGGTGGTTCCTGTCCGATCGGGTCACTAAGTCTTGACGATGTTTCTGTTGTTTGACACGTTATCATACAATCTCAAGAAAACGACAAACTATCAAAACAACCAAGGAAGAAGACGACCAGGTCATCTGGGACGGACGAATTGCCACCCGACGAGACAGCCACCCGATCGGCTTGCACCTTGGGTCCCACACTTAACTTTTATTTCAACATTTGAGGTTTTGAACATTGAACGGATTGCCGTCCGATCGGATTGCCACCCAATCGCGATCGGATTACCACTCGACCATGTGATGTTTTGACTTCAACACTTAAACAATTTTCAACATGTTCAATGCATACGGATTGCCACCCGATCGGTTTGCCATCCGATCGAGTGACCGTCCTGCGGTGAACTTGTTCTCAACCTGAGAAGCCTCGCCAATCGGATTGTTGTCCGATCGAACGACCGTTCGATCGACCGACCTGAAAGGTAGAGATACTTCTCTATTTTCAAAATGCTACAACAAAAACTTCAAAAGACAAGCCATCATACACATACACATCCATCCCAAGCAAGATGACAATCCAATCGAGTGGCCACCCGAACGGATTGCCATCCGATCGACCGACCACCCGATCGGATTGCCACCCGATCGGATTGCTGTCCGATCCTTTGACACTTTGTATCGTTTTACGCGCCGCTTATCGTTTATGTTATCGTTCTGATCAGGCTAATCTTACTCTCTAGCGCTCCCTTCAATCCATCATCGTTGTGAGTATACTCGATCCTTTTTTGCTTTACGCACTTTTGGGTGTTACATACGTTACTTATTCTAAATCACATCGAACACACTACGCAATACTTTAACGCTAACCGTTACCGCATGTTATACGTGACTTAATGAATGCTTGTTTGTTATGTTTACACATGGAATGCTGTCTGCCTGCCTTAGCAACGATAGTACTATAGTTTGGACTCAGCACATGTTCACTCAGGGGTTGTTAAGGACAATTTGTTACATGGCTCACAGTGGTGAGTGTGTATTACGAACTGCCTTGGGCAGTCAACCCGCAGTTATTGGTATCGATAGGTTCATGTCGATAACTAACGTGCTTCATTTCACACTGTGTACGTGCTGGTTATGCGTAAATGGTTTCGAACTCTATTATATCTATTAAACTACTCGCTATATTATTCGCGAACGCTATTCTCGAACGCTCGTGGACTTTGAATGATAGGTTTCTGTATTCTGACTACCTCTTGTGTTTATGTGCTTTTGTGTCTCTGTGCTTTACGTGCTTATGTGCTTCTGTGCTTATGTGAATCTGTGATTATGTGCCTATGTGTTTACATGATCGTGTTCCTGAGCTTTAGTAGTATTAGACGTGTGAGGTGAGATTCGATTATATTTAGTTGAGCCTATGGCGATGTCTGTTGCAGACAATGTCGTCATCTGGACCCTAATCTGGACCCCGTCACCCCCGAGTTACTCGTCAAGAACAGAGAGAGAAACGCCTTGTTGCTCTCGTCGCTAAGCAAGTGGCAAAGGTAGTTCCTCAGATCGTGAGTGAACTATACGAGAATGTGAGCAAATCGTCTGAAGAGTCCAGGACTGAGACTCCTAAAGCTACTCCCAAAGCTGCTTTTAGCTTCAAACAGTTCAAGGCTTGCGGACCGAAAGAGTTCACTAGCGAAGATGGCCCTACGGCCTTGTTTCAATGGTTCGACTCGATCGAGGTCACTCTGCGTCAGAGTGGATATCCTGACAATCTCCGCACTCTGAATGCTACCGGCGTCTTCCAGTCCCGCGCTTTAGACTGGTGGACGGCCGAGAGAAACAAACGCGGAAACGACGCAACTTATGGTCTGACATGGAACGAGTTGAAGAACGTTATGCTCAAAGAGTTCTACCTCCCCATGAGCGCCAAAAGCTGGAGGATGAATTCTAGCATCTGAAGCAGAAGGATGGTGACAACACTGCTTTGACTGCTCGCTTCAAGCAGCTCAGTATTATCTGTCCTGATCAAGTGAAGACTACTGACATGACAATCAAGAAGTACATCCGCGCTCTGCCGGATTATGTTGCAGATTTCGTGCATGCCTCGAAGCCAGCAACAATCGAGGAAACTTACCTGCTTGTCGCTGAGATCAACGACAAGCGAGTCAAAGCTGGCTACTGGGATAAAGCCACCAAGAACCTGCACCAAGCTACCGCCGCACCAACCGCTGAAACCGCCGCCGCTTCGCAATCATCAAAGTCCTCTCGTCGCAAGAGGAAGAACAACAACAGCAACTCCAGCAACAAGAACTGTGCTGTCACTACCACTGCTGCCCCGCTTCAAGCCGTACCGGCTCAGCAGCAATCTCAACACCGATCAGCTCCAGCACCAGTTACCTATGCACCGCCTACAAAGCGTGCATACACTGGCCCTCACCCTGCTTGCCTGACATGTACTTATCATCATCCAGTGGGTATCGCCTGCCGATTCTGCGTGCATTGCAACATGTACGGCCACTTCACCGCTAACTACCGTACAGGTCCTCGACAAGCACCAGCTCAAGCTACTGCTCATCAAGGTCTGCTTCCAGCTCCTCAAGGCCAACAAGCGGCCCAGGCACCTGCGATTAACGCCAGAGTCTGCTTCGCGTGTGATGATCCCAACAACTTTGCGAACATGTGCGCGAACAGGGTTGTGAAACAAGAGCCCCAGCAGCAGTAGCTTCAGCAACAGCAGCAGCAGCAACAGCCTCAACAGCAACAGCAACAACAACAAGCCACCCGCGCCAGAACTTTCAACATCAATGCGCGCCAAGCCCAGGCCGACAACAATGTGGTTAATGGTACGTTCCTTGTGAATGGTATTTATGCTTCGTGTTTGTTTGATACTGGAGCCGATAACTATTTTGTGTCAATTGAATTCGAGAAGCTCCTTAATCGTAAGCGCTCCCATCTCCCCTCGACGTTCGATGTCGAAGTCGCCACCGGAAGAACTGTCGCCGTTAATTCTGTTCTTCGTGATTGTACTCTTGAGCTCAACAATCACATATTTTCGATTGATCTCATTCCGATGCAGCTCGGAAGTTTTGACATCATAGTAGGCATGGACTTTCTTCGTGAAAACCATGCTGAAGTTGTGTGCTTTGATAAGATGATTCGATTCTCACTCGCGAACGGTGATGTATTATGTGTTTATGGTGAAACTCCCTCAAAAGGTCTCAAGCTCATGTCATGTGTCAAAGCTAGCAAGTATCTCCGCAAGGAATACAGAGCTTTCTTGGCTAACATTGTAGTAGCGGAGAAGGAAAAGAAAGGAAGACCTGGTGATGTTCCAGTGGTTCGAGAATTTCCTAACGTCTTTCCTGAGAATCTTCCCGGACTTCCGCCAAGTCGTGATATCGACTTTCGTATCGACCTCATTCCTGGAGCAAATCCTATTGCTAGAGCCCCTTATCAACTCGCTCCGTCCGAAATGTGTGAACACTCGAGTCAACTCCAGGAACTGCTTGATAAAGGCTTCATTCGCCCGAGCACCTCTCCGTGGGGCGCACTAGTCTTTTTCTTAAAAAAGAAGGATGGGACGTTCAGGATGTGCATCGACTATCGGGAATTGAATAAGTTGACAATCAAGAATCTCTATCCCCTGCCTCGAATTGATGATTTGTTTGACCAGCTACAAGGTGCTACGTGTTTCTCAAAGATCGATCTACGCTCAGGCTATCACCAATTACGCATTCAAGAGGAGGATATACCTAAAACTGCTTTTCGCACTCGATACGGTCATTATGAGTTCGTTGTTATGCCTTTTGGTCTAACCAACGCACCCGCGGTTTTCATGGATTTGATGAATCGCGTGTGTAAACCATTTCTTGACCGCTTCGTCATCGTGTTCATCGATGATATCCTGATCTATTCAAGTCGAAAGCCGAACACGTGCAACATCTATGTTTGGTTCTCGAGCTACTCCAAGGGAATCGACTCTATGCCAAGTTCTCCAAGTGCGAATTTTGGCTGGAAGAGGTTCAATTCCTCGGTCACATTGTCAATAGTCAAGGTATTCATGTCGATCCCGCGAAGATTGAAGCAGTTAAGAGTTGGGTTACGCCGAAGAACCCGTCTGAAGTCCGTTCTTTTCTCGGACTAGCGGGCTATTATCGTCGATTTATCGAAGGGTTCTCAAAAATCGTTGTGCCGCTTACCGCTCTCACGCATAAAGACAAGCCTTTTGTTTGGGGAACTGAATAAGAGTCTGCTTTCCAAACCCTTAAGCATATGCTTTGCAATGCTCCCGTCCTCACTTTACCCAACATTAACGACGACTTTATCATTTATTGTGATGCCTTAAACCTTGGTCTTAGTTGTGTTCTCATGCAACGGGACAAGGTTATCGCTTACGCATCTCGTCAACTCAAGATCCACGAGAAGAACTATACAACCCACGACCTCGAGCTAGGCGCAGTTGTTTTTGCATTAAAGATTTGGTGACACTACCTGTATGGTACCAAGTGTATGATCTTCACCGATCATAGGAGCCTACAACATATCTTTGACCAGAAAGAACTTAATATGCGTCAACGTCGATGGGTAGAACTTCTCAACGATTACGACTGTGAGATTCGTTATCACCCAGGCAAAGCAAATGTCGTTGCCGACGCTCTAAGCCGACGAAGCTATTTGCATAGTGCTCGTAATGTTCCAGCCCAACATCATCTCGAAACCCTCATCCGCGAAGCCCAGCATGCGTGTTTTACTGAACAAACATTGAAGAAGGAAAGGATCTACCACGATGGAGCCCATCTAGTGAATAAGTCGAATGGGATATTCCATTATCTGGACCGAATTTGGATCCCTAAGCGGACCGATTTACGACAGATTTTGATGGACGAAGCCCACAAATCCCGATATTCTATTCATCCCGGTGCCGATAAGATGTACCAGGACCTTCGCTACAAGTACTGGTGGCCGGGCATGAAGAGGGATATCGCTCACTATGTTGGGAAGTGCGTGACTTGCTCAAAAGTTAAGGCTGAGCACCAAAGACCCTCTGGCTTACTCGAACAACCCCCGATCCCTATGTGGAAGTGGGAAAGTATAGCTATGGACTTCATAACGAAACTTCCACGTACGCCATCAAGTCACGACAGCATTTGGGTTGTCGTTGACTGTTTGACCAAATCTGCTCATTTTCTGCCAATACGAGAAGACTACAAGGTAGAAAGATTAGCCCGAATCTACACCGATGAGATCATTTGTCGACATGGGACGCCCCGCGACATCATCTCTGACCGTGATGCTCGGTTTACCTCATGTCTATGGGAAACGTTTCAAATGGCTCTCGGTACTACGCTTAATCTAAGTACCGCATTCCACCCTCAAACCGACGGTCAGACTGAGAGAACGATTCGTACCCTTGAAGACATGCTCAGTTCGTGTGTCATAGATTTCGGTGGTAATTGGGACGCTTACCTGCCGTTAGTCGAATTCTCGTATAATAACAGTTATCATTCCAGCATTCAAATGGCACCGTTTGAGGCTTTATATGGAAGAAAATGTCGATCGCCTATTGTATGGCACGAGATCGGGCACTCGCAATTAACCGGTCCAGAGCTATTGCAAGAAACGACTGACAAAGTCCTCCAAATTCGAGACAATCTGCTGAAAGCTCGGAGTCGTTAGAAAAGTTACCCGACTTTCCATGTTTCGAACCTCCGAAAGTGACTGGCTGAGCATGGTTTAATTGTACCTATAGAAGATCTCCAAGTAAACGAAACGCTACACTTCGTGGAGAAGCCTGTCGAGATCATGGATCGCCAAACCAAGCAGCTCACATTCCCATTGTGAAGGTTCGATGGGAAGGCAAACGAGGCGCAAAGTTCACTTGGGAACTCGAAAGTGACATGAAGGCGAAGTACCCACAGTTGTTTGCTACGGCTTTGGCCTAATTTCGGGACGAAATTCCCTCAACTAGGGGAGGCTGTAACACCCCGTGTTTCGAAAGTCAAAGTCAAAGTCAAGATTGAAGTCAAAGGGAGACAAAATTGCTAATTGCGATCTGTCACTCCTTGCTCAATTCATGTTTTGACTCCTTTGACTTGTAGATAGTCTTTTTATGCTTTTACGTTAGTTGTATTATGTGGAGTATTTGTTAATAATCGAGGTTTATCGCTGTTTATCGCATGTTTTATCGCTATCGCAATCGCACTCGCAACTCAAATTTATGCATTCTAGTTATTGTACTTATGTGTGTGTGCCTTTTAGGTGTTATTTGTGCATGTTTATTTATGTTGTGGTGATTAATCGAAACGCAATCGCAACTCAATCACAATCTAATCGCAGACGCTAAATGCAAGTTAATTAGGATGATTGTATGTTGATATAGTAGTTGGGATTAAAAGTAATTTGAATGAGAAACCCTATCGCATCGCAATGTTCAACACGCGCATCGAAATCGCAAAACTCATCGTGCCGAGCACTCGAATCGAGTGGCCAGCCGACCGAGCTGCCACTCGATCGACCAGCCACCTTTCCCCCTTTCCATTTATGGAAACCCTATAAATACCCCATATGTCAACATCACTTGATGTTGACAGCCCTCTCCCTCTGCTCACTCGTTCCAGCCGCCATTTCTTCAGATCTCTCGCGATTCTTGTAAGTTTTCAACCTAAATCTTGTACTTTCTTGATCTACACGCACTCCTACACCTTTCTATCTTTTGAATCTTAACTTTTAACCGTGAAATCACTAGATTTGAGGTGTTCTAGGATGATGTCATCATGGTGTTCATAAGAACTTCATGTTTTGGCTTCAATCCACCAAGAACAACTTAGATCTGAACGATTTCCACATGAATAAACCAAGATCTTTCATAGATCTTAACATATTCATGGTGAAAAGGATTGAAAGATGGTTTTCCAACTTTCTTTCAACTCTTTTACACTCAATACACTCAAAACCGATAGAATCGGAGCTTGTTCTAATCTTCTACTCCTTCTTGTAGATGTGTTGGTTCAAGATCTGGATTCTATCCAAGAGATATCAGATTTCGGGTTAAACATGAAACACCGTCTCGAACAGTTAACTGGCCGGACTAGGGTGGTTCCTATCCGATCGGGTCACTAAGTCTTGATGAGGTTTCTGTTGTTTGACACGTTATCATACAATCTCAAGAAAACGACAAACTATCAAAACAACCAAGGAAGAAGATGACCAGGTCATCTGGGACGGATTGCCGTCCGATCGGATTGTCGTCCGATCGGATTGCCACCCGACCGGACAGCCACCCGATCGGCTTGCACCTTGGGTCCCACACTTAACTTTTATTTCAACATTTGAGGTTTTGAACATTGAACGGATTGCCGTCCGATCGGATTGCCACCCGATCGGATTACCACTCGACCATGTGATGTTTTGACTTCAACACTTAAACAATTTTCAACATGTTCAATGCATACGGATTGCCACCCGATCGGATTTCCATCCGATCGAGTGACCGTCCTACGGTGAACTTGTTCTCAACCTAAGAAGCCTCGCCAATCGGATTGTTGTCCGATCGAACGACCGTTCGATCGACCTACCTGAAAGGTAGAGATACTTCTCTATTTTCAAAATGCTACAACAAAAACTTCAAAAGACAAGCCATCATACACAAACACATCCATCCCAAGCAAGATGACAATCCAATCGAGTGGCCACCCGATCGGGCGACCACCCGAACGGATTGCCATCCGATCGACCGGCCACCCGATCGGATTGCTGTCTGATCCTTTGACACTTTGTATCGTTTCACGCGCTGCTTATCGTTTATGTTATCGTTCTGATCAGGCTAATCTTACTCTCTAGCGCTCCCTTCAATCCATCATCGCTGTGAGTATACTCGATCCCTTTTTGCTTTACGCATTTTTGGGTGTTACATAGGTTACTTATTCTAAATCACATCGAACACACTACGCAATACTTTAACGCTAACCGTTACCGCATGTTATACGTGACTTAATGAATGCTTGTTTGTTATGTTTACATATGGAATGCTGTCTACCTGCCTTAGCAACGATGGTACTATAGTTTGGACTCAGCACCTGTTCACTCAGGGGTTGTTAAGGACTATTTGTTACATGGCTCACAGTGGTGAGTGTGTATTACGAACTGCCTTGGGCAGTCAACCCGCAGTCATTGGTATCGATAGGTTCATGTCGATAACTAACGTGCTTCATTTCACACTGTGTACGTGCTGGTTATGCGTAAAGGATTTCGAACTCTATTATATCTGTTAAACTTGTATGCTCACCTTTACACTATGTGTATTGAATTTTACTTTAACGTATGTGGCAGGTGCTTAAGATGTTTATATGCTTGGCTTGCTGTGAAATCGAGGCTAGGGAAGGTCTAGAAACAAATAAATGAATTGTCTGTATTTGGAAATCTGAGTTGTCGGAACAAAACAATTTGATTGGATTTTGTCTGTAATAATTGTATTACTTTTTATGTCATGGTATGGGACATGATGCTTTAAATAATTGGTAATTATAGTTGTTATTGAAACTTCTGGACAATCTGTTTCGTTCTGTGACACGCCCCGATGTTTCCGCCATCGGTTGGGGTGTGACATTTAGTCCCTGAGTTTTGGCCCAAATTGTCATTTTAGTCCAAATAGTTTTTTTCCTTCTCTGGGTCCCTGACTTTTCCCATTTTTTGTCATTTTGATCAGCTGGCCTAACTCCATCCATAACACCCAGTAAAGTTAAGGGGTATTTTGGTCACTTTACAATTATATTTTGTTTTTGCCATTTTCATCCATTCCTTTTTACATATATATGTTTTTCTTTTATTCATTTTTACATATATAATGATAATTAATATATATGTATACTGTGTGTATATAAACAGACAAAAAAAAAAAGAAATCTTCCACCCACCACCACACCACACTCCACCACCACCTCCACCATCGCTACCCACCACACCACACCACACCACACCACACGAGCCATCCCCACCATTGTCGGATCTAAAACCCCACCACACCAGCCATCATCAACACCCCATCTCCCCATTTGTCTCTCTCTTTGTCTCTGGAAATCACCACCACCACATGGTTACCACCCCTCCCCATTATCACCAGCGCCACGACACCTTATCACCACCAGTCCACCACCACCACCAACCCCACCCCCTCCCTGAACGACAATTTGCATCGGAATTCAACAATAAAATTCAAAATACAAAGTCAAAGATGAGATTCAGTTTACAGATTTTACAATCAAAATCAAATCAGGAATCTTACTCTCTGTTCATTGATTTTTCAAACCCATATCTTCTTAACAAAATAACGAAATTAACAAACTCGAAAAGCTACCTTTAAGCGAAACTGAGATATGAGATCTGATCTCAGAGTTGTAGGTCACACGTTGATTTTTCGATCATCTCAAGCGATTGTAAGTGATTGTAATGTGGTCAGTGGAAGTGGTCAACACTAGTGGTTCACATGGTGGGTGACGGGGTGGTGGAGACGGTAGGGCGACGATGGAGGTGAGTGGTAGGCTGACGGTGGTGTTTCACGGCTGTAGGATGATGGTGAAGGATGTGGTTTGTGTGTAGCAGAAGTGGGCGGTGGTCTGTGGCAGAGGTGAGCGGTGGTGGGTGACGGTGGAGGTAGAGGTGGGTTGTGGTGGTGGTTGTGAGGGTTTTGCAGAGAAGGGAGAAGACATTTAGTGAGAGAGAGTAGAGAGAGAGAGAGTGTTTGTTTTATTTTAATAACTTAAAAGAAGTTTTTTTATACAATAAAATGTATTTTTATTATTAAAGATTTCTTTATATGTAAAAATGAATAAAAGAAAAACTATGTAAAAGTAGTGGATGAAAATGGCAAAAACAAAATATAATTGTAAATTGACCAAAATACCCCTTGAGTTAACCGGGGGTGTTATGGATGGAGTTAGGTCAGATGACTAAAATGTCAATTTACTCTAATATTATATGTTTAATTAATGTTTCACAAATCACAAACCCCGTTCTATTATCTTCACAGTTAATAAACATGAAGATTTCAACTAGTTATTGATCTCTAGAGCAATATTTTGAAACCCGTATTCGTAGGGGCGACCCTGGGTGTGCAGGGAGAACCACCGGCCATGGCCCGTGATTTTGATGGGCACGTGTTTTTTTTAAATCTAATATATATATATATATATATAGTGTGTAAGGTTTATTGGGGAACACTAAAAAAGTGGGGAACAGTAGGAAACCGACTCAAACGAGCTCCGATTGGACTCATTCCAAAGGCGTTGGAACCGGCTCGTCGAACCCTAACTATGATCTTTTAACCCTAAACCCTAAATCATAACCCCTAAACCCTAAATATATTAGGGTTTGCCTTTTAGGGTTTAGCTTTAGGGTTTAGCTCTAGGGTTTAGCTTTAGGGTTTAGAGTTTAGCTTTAGGGTTTAGCTTTAAGGTTTAGGGTTTAGGGTTTAGCTTTAGGGTTTAGCTTTAGGTTTAGCCTTTAGGGTTTAGCTTTTAGGGTATATAGTTTAGATTTTACAGTTTCGCTTAGGTTTTAGCCTTATTTTTTAGCTTTAGGGTTTAGAGTTTAGGAGTTAGGATTTAGGGTTGATGGTTAAGAGATCTTAGTTAGGGTTCGATGAGCCGGTTCCAACGCCGCTGGAATGAGTCCAATCGGAGTTCGTTTGAGTCGGTTCCCCGCTGTTCCCCACTGTTTTAGTGTTCCCCAATGAACCTTCCCCTATATATATGTTATTATTTTTAAATAGTATACACATACCAACAATTTGCTATGAAAAACACAAGGAGGGCTTCACGAATCATTGGTTAGATATTAGCTTCTTAGTTATTACGTTATGTAACTCATTCGAATATGATGATTTTGTCAATGGTTGTATAAAAAACTAGTTTACATTATATATTTCGTTAAAGCATAAGAGCACATTTTTTCAAGCTCAAACAGAGTACATGAAGAGACACCCCTGAGTATCTGTGGATGAACCAATCGAACGAACCTATTGACATCATATTAAATTTAAAATTTTAAAAATTAAAAAAATTGTAACATAGTTAAACAACTATAAAAACATGGACGATTTTTAAGTCGTTCATTTTTTTAAAGCGTTTCTTTTTAAATCTTTCCTTTTAGAACCGTTTTTAAAATCATTTGAAACTTTGTATTCAATTTACTTATAGTCATTAGGTAAAAAGAACTTCAAAAAATGGACGATTTCAAAAAAAAACGAAGGAATTTCAAAATGATAGATTTTAAACGAACGAGTGGTTTAAAAAATGAAGATTATAAAAACTGACGTTTATAGAAAAAGCGAAACCATACAAAAAATAAATTAACAAGTGCAAGGTTTTAAAAACGCATGAATTTAATAAAGGAAAGGTTAAAAAATAAATGAATTTTGAACAACAAATGTAATATTTGAAAAAAGATAAACCATTCTAAAAAAAGTTTGAAAAATGAACGATCTTTTGCAAATTTTTTATTAGAAAGGTTAATCTTTTTTCAAATCTTCCATTTTCTTTTGTTTTATATACATCTCATTTTTAATTTTTTTAAAATGAACGACTTAAAAAAAGCGAATTGTTTAAAAAGTTTAAAAAATAAACGATTTTAAAAAGAACGGTATAAAATGAATTGTTTAAAAAACTTTAAAATACAAACGAATAAAAAGAACAATTTAAAAAAACAAATGGTTTAAAAAGAAACAAATTTTAAAAGAGTAAATTGTCATTTTAGTCCCTAAGGTTTGTCCTAAATTGTCATTTTAGCCCAAATAGTTTTTTTTTTCTCCTATGGGTCCCTGAGTTTTCCATTTTTTTTATCATTTTGATCACATTGCCTAACTTAATCCAAAAAATTCAGTTAAATCATGGGTATTTTTGGTATTTTTGTTATAAACTTTTCAACTTGCCAGTTTAGTTCAAAATTTATTTTACATTAAAAAAATAAGAGAAAAAAATTAATGTTATAAAAAAACACACACACACATATATATATATATATATATATATATATATATTAATCCCTTTAATTTAAAATTAAAACAAAATACTAAAATGAAATCCTAAAAATGAAATCTTTGCTATTAAAAAGAATGAAATTCTTGTGTGTACAATTTCTAGACTAACAAATCCAATCTTCATCACAATTGAAGTTCATTCCCATTGTTAGGAGACCTGGGGTGGTGAGTGATAGAACCCCTATCACTCGTGAAACAATTTAGCACACCGTCGCCACCAACATATTTCACGCGTGATATTATCACGGGTTGAATTTCGATAAAATGGAACGTTGGGGGGCTACTCTCCTTTGAGAAGATGATCGTTTGAGGGTTTTTTTTATAAAATCCAAATATTCTCCAACTCATTCTTCAAATCCAAACATTCAAAAAAATTCAATACTTCCATCAAATCCAAACATTCTTCCAAATTCAAAAAAAATCAATACAAAGATGGAAGGTTCAAGCAAGAGAGGTTCAGGTTCGAAGAAAAATCTCGTACGACCGACGGTTCGAGCGAATCTTGGCGAGCCGACGCGCTTTAGGTTGCAAGATCAACCCAACCAAGTCCCACATATTCAAACCCAACAATTTCCACCCTTTCAAACTCAACAATATCCACCCTTTCAATCACACCCGTATCATAACCTACCGTTCGTTCCACCGTTCAAACCTCACCAATTTCAACCTCAATCGTTTCCACACTTTCAAACCCAATCCCACCAAGTCGACCCACTAGAAGATGAGACCCTCATCCATCATTTTGCACATGCGTATCGCGAACCATAACAAAATCTCGATGACGATAAAGATGAGGATGACGTTCAAGAAGAAGATGAAGATGAAGATGAAGACGTTCAAGAAGTTGTCCCGTCATCCGTTCGGAGACATTGGAGAAGCGAGGAGGAGGTTGCCTTGGTCAAGGCGTACTTGCACACCTCCGAAAAAAAGAAATATTCCAATTGGTATTTTTTTTTTTATAAAAACTGTTTTTTTTATAACATAAAACTGTTTTTTTATGTTTTAAAAACAGAAAACTGTTTTTTTATGTTATAAAAACAGTAAACTGTTTTTTATAAAAAAATAGAAAACCGTTTTTATAAAATAACAGAAAACGAATTTTATAAAAAAAACAGTTTGTTTTTTTAAACTGAAAACCGTTTGTTTTTTTTTAAACAGAAAACTGTTTTTTAAACAGTAAACTGTTTGTTTTTTTTACAGTAAACAATTTTTATAAAAAATACAAAAAATAAGTTTTTTTTAACAGAAAACAGTTTTTATAAAATACAGAAAACGGTTTTTTTTAAACAGAAAAATAGTTTTCAATAATTTTTTTTGTTTTTTGTAGAACTGAAATCCACAAAGTAGAGCGAGTGAGACGACTATCATGAAAACCGCCTCCGACGAGTATTGCCGAGTATACAAAAAGAGGAGTTTTCCACACGTGGCGGTATGGGAGGTTGCGAGACGTCACCCGAAGTGGGTACCGGTTGATTTGGTCGACATGCATGGGTGGGCCAACGGCTCCAAAAAAAGAGGAGGTCCCAAAAGATCACAGACCTCTGAGTCGGGGAACTACACGACTTCTGCGTCGGATAACTTGCCCCAAATGAATTTGAATGACGACCCCGTTGACGAACCCATTCAAGAAGATACACCTACAAGGTCGCGCCGCAAGAAAAATGGTGATTCGTCAAGTAAAGAAAAGGAAGCGGTGGTGGAGTCGATCACCGAAATCAAAGAGGCTAAATTGGTGGAAATAACTGAATCCAAAGAAAGAAGAGAAAAACTTGTGACGACAAAACTTCAACGCGAGGAGGCATATATTAAACACTTGAACGCAATAGAAAAACATAATGATTTAAAAATCTTGTTAGAGCCACACACCAATCTCGACGAACCGTTTAAGTCGATCGTAATTCAACAAAAACGCGAGATATGTGAAAAGTGGGGGTGGGAGATGCCATCCGTTTAAGTCGGTCTTTTTAAGTTTTTCTTATTTCCAATGTTTAGTTTTTTTTAGTATGTAATTTAGGTTTTATTTAAATGAAATTTATAATTTTAGTTTTTTATTGTTAATTTAAAATAAAAAATAAATATAAAAGGTTGTGAGTGATGGAATTCTATCACAAGTGATGACCATTTCCACTAAAAAATGTTGTGAGTGATGGAATAATAGTTGATGACATGGCGGAACTTGATTGGATGTTGTGAGTGATGAGTGATCACCACCCCTACCCCTTTACAACATAACACAACCTAAACCTTAACTCCTCCCACGTAAACCTGCAACTACAACCTATTGGTGAATACAGTGGTGATTATGTAAAGTAGAGGTGTTCGCCGGTGTTGTTCCGATCGCCGGAAATATGAAGGGTGTGGTGGCGGCGGTTAGTTTTCGACGGTGGTCATTAATCATCAGTCACCATCTCCGCAACACGACACTGTAACCACCGTATATCAGACCGACGACCAGCTCCGCCTCTTCCCTATCCCCTCCGATCGACAAAAACCACGTATCCCTCCTTTTTCTTTCCGACAACTGTAACCGTCCCCATCATCGCACATCGCCATCACCGCCGCACACTAAAACCCCTCTTCATATCTTGGATTCGTATACAACATGATGATTATGACCGATATGGTTTGGGGTTTTCGTGACCCTCTGTTTTTTTATTAAGTCTTATAAAAACTAGTTGTTGCAGGTTGATATAGGGGGTGTTTGATGTTGCGTTTTCAAAATAGATTATGCGTTTTCAAAACTGCGTTTTGAAAAGGCATGTAGGTACATGCTTCTATAAAACTGTGTTTTGAAGGCATATAATCACTTTTTCATCCAAACATTTTTTTAGAATATTTATGTTTTACAAACGCAATAATCAAATAATCACTTCAAAACTTAATCCCAAACACTCTCATATTATTAGATTTGTTGGTTTTGATTGGATCTTGAATTTTTGAATAATTAAATGGTTTTTGTATCCTTTGTATCTTTTATTATTAAAAGTCATATAAAAACTAGTTGGGGGTTATTAGATTTGATGGTAGACAGTTGGGTGGTGTTGGTTCTCACATGTGCAGGTGGAGTCGATGGTGGTGGCGGTGCTAATGGGTCGCCGGAGCTTTTAGTTGGTGGTAGGGTGCAGGTTCGTTTCTTCATTGATGAAGAAGAGTGGGCCCCACTAATAATAATAATAATAATAATAATAATAATAATAATTTGTATTATTTCAATATGAATATACAAAATAAATAGATAAATATAGGGTTTGGATGATAATGACAAAAATATAAAGATATATGTGAAGTGATGAAAATACCCTTGAGTTAACTGTGATTTTTGAATATGGTTAGTGGGTTGGATCACAATGGCAAAAAAATGGAAAACTTAGGGACCCAAAGGAGAAAAAAACTATTTGGACTAAAATGATAATTTGAGGCAAAACTTAGGAACGAAAATGGAAATTTACTAAATTTTAAGACAATAGACAGTTTTAGAAAATGGGTTAAAAACAAATGATTTTAAAAACGATGTTTGTAAAGAAAATATAAATTTATACGTATATTTAAAATGTATTTTGTTAAATAATAATCGTGAAAATAAGAAAATAATAAAATAATAAAATAAACTTGAGTAATTGCATTAATAGTCATATTATAAGAACTTTGTAATTATAAAAAACAGTCCATAAGGTATATAATGACCTAATTACCCTTACACTTAACTGCAAAACGTAACAAAGTTAGTGTCAGCTCAAATAACAATGTGTTGCTTACTTGCTTCTATCTAAACCCTAACGATTCAAATTTCAACAAATTATTTGAATAACAGCTTCAAATAACGAATGAATCGTTGAATTGAACTCAAATAACGATCTGCCGCTTTAAATTTCAACAAATTTTTTAAACAACAGCTTCTACGAACAATAGAATCGATGAATTAGCTTCAAATAACGACATGTTGCTTCAATCAAAACCCTAACACTTCAAATTTCAACAACCTGTTCGAATAACAGCTTGAACAACGATCGAATCGATGAATATTCGATGAATATGCTTCAAACTTCAACAATCTGTTCGATTAACAGCTTCTCGGACGACTGTAACGATAAATTAGCTTCATAGAACCGAGACTTAACACTTGTTCCGGCGAAATGGTTGGGGTGGAACGGCAGTTGGGGTTGGAGATTGTGACGGGATTGTGGTGAAATGGTTGCGGTGGTCGGCGTCAAAGAACCGAGACTTAACACTTGTTCCGACGACCTACCTAGGGCTCCGATGAAGGTGGTGGTGGTGGTCGGATTGTGCGGTGGTGGTGGCAGTGGGAGCAGAGGTGGTTATAAATGGTAGGTTTAGAGAAGAAAGGGGTGAGATAGAGAGCTTTGTTTATGTTTTAAATCTGATTGTTTTAATTTAAGCTTTATTATAAATATATTTTAAATAAAATGGAAAAATGACTAACCTACCCTCATGTGCATGGCACATGTCATACTTAACTGAAAATTTTAACCTGGTTAGTGCTAAATGACGAAATGTGTAATGAGTTTTTCAAATAAAGGATTGTGATTGTAATCATTGAAGTTAAAGGCTATCCACTGCAATCCGATACAAAAATAAAGGACGAAAAGTGTAATTTACCCTTTAATCTAAATGATTTTAAAAAAAATCACAATACAAAAATTATTTAATTTAATAATAATAAAAGAAATAACAAGTGCTTTATCCTCAAAAATAAAATAAATAAATAAAATCCCACACCCACATTTTCATCCACTCCTTGGTAACCGGCAGCCCCTCAAAACTGTCTCCCCTCCCGTGTTCTTCCGACCAACTCTCCGGTGGCATTATGAAGAATATGAACAAGTTCTCCGCGGATTTTGGAATGAAGTTTCATGATTCAAGTTGGATTCGATGGGTGGGGTGGGTGGATGCCGATTGCATAGGGTGAAAGTGAGAAGGGGAGACCGTGGGGTTTTATGTATGTATTTGCAGGTGATTTTGAAACCCATTGGTTTCAGGTTTACCTCCAATTTATCTTTTCTTCTTTATTCTTTATAGTTTATATATCTATACAAACACCCATCTCAATTCACATTACCCATACGAATTTTTTTTTTCCTTCTTGACAATTTGGGAGTTTGGCCTACTGTTTTGTGAAAATGGAAAAGAAAATTATTGAAAAAGCAGTAGTGGGTGGGTGTGAATCTGTACCTGGTACACTTGGTGCAGGGGAGGCTTAGATTGTGTCCGGGGAGGACTTTCGCACAGGGCCCGTGATTTTGAGGGAAATATGTTTAAAAAAATAATCCCATATATACATGTTATTTTTTTAAAACAGTAAACTCATACCAATTTCAAAGCTCGTTTACAAATCATTTTTTTTATGGTTTAGACTTTAGAATTTAGCCCACTAGGTTAATTGAGCCCATTACTAATTGAAAACGAAGTCTTGTATAATATAAATTGTGAAGAGTTGATCCACCAATTTGCTAGGAAGAATGCAAGGAAGGCTGCAGGAATCATTGGTTAGCTACTAGCTATAATTTTCTCCTTTTTCGTAATTGCATTGTTTATCGAATACTACGATTTTGTCATTTTCGTAATTGCATTGTTTATCGTTAAGGCATAAGGGCACATTTTTCGAGCTCGAACAGGGTACATGAGTTCTCAGAGACGCCACTGACTTGGTGTATGGTAATTCACATTTTTGAAGGGGATAAATAAGAAGATGACTTCATTGTAAAAAAGAGTCATTTACACATGAAATTGATGATGATGATAAAGAAGAAATGTCATTTTTTTCTTCCACTTTCAGATGATATTGGAGCAGGAAAAAAACAGGATTATAGAGATGGATACCAACGTGTATATATAAAAGTTATTTATAACCAACATTTCTGTTGGTATTGGAATAGGAAAATACATTGAGGAAATTGCATAAAAATGTGGCCACTTATCTTGGCCCTGAGAGAAGAGATGACGGCAATAATGTGAAATCTTTCTTGTCTCCAACTGCTGGTTCCTGGATTCTGGGATCTGTGAAGTTGTAATCCAAGTTCGGTTCGACATTCATTCCTCCTTCTAACACCTTAACCACCGTTGACATTGAAGGCCTTCTCTTAAAGTTTGTTTGTAAACACCATGCTGCCACTTTCATCATCTCCACCACTTCAGTTTTGTGTACCTGCATATCTTCACTGTGTTCGTCAACCATATCCAACAATGTTCCTTGCTCCCAGCATTTCTGAAAGACAAAGAGCAAGTGCCAGCTTTCTTCCGGCTGAGATCTGTCGAAAACTTTTCTTCCACATAAGATCTCCAAAAGAACGATCCCAAAGCTGTAAACGTCCACCTTTTCTGTGATAATTGAGCTCCACCATTCTGGAGCGATATATCCAGGTGTTCCTTTTATGGTAGTCATCACTTCGGCTTGAGTTTTGTCAATGAGCTTAGATAACCCAAAATCGGATACTTTGGCATTCAAATCGTTGTCTAGAAGTATGTTTTGAGGCTTAATATCAAGATGCACAATTTTTTGCATACAGTCTTCATGGAGATACGCTAAACCTTTGGCTATATCAAGAGTAACTTTCTTTCTGCATTCCCATTCGAGTATTTGCTTCCGAACTCCATGATAGATCCACTTATCTAATGACCCGTTACTCATAAAATCATACACTAGAAATCTCTGTGATTTCCATGTACAGAATCCTCTAAGTCTGACTAGGTTCACATGGTGAATGCTGCCAATGGATTGAACCTCGGCCAGGAACGATTTCTTAATGTGTGAAAGACCTTCAAGGCATTTTACTGCAATCTTTGATTCATCTTTGAGACTCCCTTCGAAAACTGATCCAAATCCTCCTTCGCCAAGCTTTTTACTAAAATTCTCTGTGGCGATTTTCAGTTCTTCATAGGAAAACCTATTCGGCATTCCTGGAACTTGATCTAAATACTCTTCCTCCGTTTCGGCTTCCCTTTTTTGTTTGTAGACTACATACGTAATACCAATGGCCACAACAAACAGAAATATAATACTTCCAATTATAGAGCCTACAACTCTTGCCACTTGACGAGACACATGATTTGTAGAGCCTACAACTGTTGCAACTTGATGAGGTGAAGGATCTGATGTCACATTCTGAACTTTTATGAAAGCTAAAGATACAAAATCATCTGAATATTTATTCTTCATTGTGAATATCTCCGAATGTAGAAAACATTTTCCACTTGAAGTATTTGAAGAATAATGAAAAAAAGCTGCTTTGCATGAGCAATTATTTAGGCATGCTTGTTTGCAAGTCTCCATATTCACCCCTGCCATGTCGGCAATAGGGGTGAAATATGTGACATTCTCCAGTGTGATAAAATGCTGATGTTGTGTAGAATTACATGTGAGAGGTGTACTTTCAGAGCAACCGAGGGTGAGTTGGAGATCGTTCACCGGTCTGAAATATTCTAGTCCGGGACAACGACATTGTTTATCTGTCGAGCAAATGGAGTTTTTTCGGCAAACCAATGGGAAATCACACTCTTCTACAAAATCATCTAACATGGTAACATCAGATACCATTCTCCACCCAAAAGAATCAGATTGCCATTCGAACACTTGCAAATGGCCATCTGGCATGAGTTTCATATACTGAGCTGATGATGCTGGAAGTATGTTAATCGCACTATCAGGACCACTCGGCTCGGAAGAATGAATGAACAATGACAAACTCCCATTCAAGAACCTAATGTAGCCTTTTCTTTCCTTTGTATCATTGTCATATGGATAGACAAACCTACTGTAATAGGGTTGAGGTGGATTTGATTCAACATAAATAAACAAACCTTTATCCGTGACTTGAAGAGTATAGATACCTTCCGACGAATTTGTTGAAGAAACACTAGATTTTAGTTGATGGCCTGTAAACAGCTTTTGGCCAGGTAACAAAGCATCTGTTGGGTGATCAAAAGATTGCCAAACTACCGAGTTCTGGTGATCGAACAACACCAAATTTCCGGTATCACTCAGGTTCATGCCCACAACAGATTTTCTTGCAGTGTTGGTGGTCCAAACTACGCTTCCATTTACATCCTTTAGGACCAGTTCTCCATCTGTGGTGAAATTCAGTATCGCGTCAATCCCGACTGGATGGTCTCTGTTGGCTGACCAAACTACTTTAATTTCCTCCTTATCCGTGGTCGGAGAAATGAATATGGCAAAGATGTAGCGGATAGATTTGCTGTCGTCAGAACAATTTTCTTCACAGAGAAAGCCACAGGCAAATTGGCCTCCATTGGTTTCTCTAAAGAGCATGGGTTGGACATCTGAGTAACTGATTTCTCTAAAGAGCATGTGTTGGACATCTGAGTAATTGGTATCCCATGATGTTGAAAGATCTGCGGTATAAGAATAAACTTGAAAAACTGTAGTAAGATCTTTTATCACTTTCCATTCTTTAAACTGCCATTCAAACACTTTCAAATGCCCATCTGGCATCAATTTCATAAACTGAGTTGATGATGCTTCAGGTATGCCAATCACACCAACAGGATCACTTGGCTCGGAAGAGTACGCTATGCAGAACGATAAACTCCCATTCAAGAACTTCATGTATCTTCTTCCTTTGTTTGTACCTTTTCCATAGACCAACCATCTGTAATACAGTTGACCATCGTATGCGTAACCAAACACACCTTTATCTGTTAGTTTAAGAGAATACATCCCTTCCTCAAACTGGGTTAAAGAACCACCAGATTTCAGTTCTTGTTCTTGAAACAGCTTTTGGCCAGGTAACAAAGAGTCTGTTGGATAATCAAAAGATTGCCAAACTACCGAGTTGTGGTCATCGAACAACACCAGATTTCCAGTATCAGTTAGGTTCATGCCAGCAACTGATTTTCCAGCTGTGTCGGTGTTCCAATATATAAATCCATCTACATCCTTTAGCACCAAGTCTCCAGCTGCAGTGAAATTCAGTATTGCATTTTCCCGGACGAAGTAGTTACTCTTGGCTGACCAAACATCTATATATTGCCCTGGAGATTCAGTAGTCGGAGAAATGAATATGGCAAAGTAGTAAGAGGTACAATTATCTTCACAGAAGAAGCCACAGGTGAATACAGCTACATTGGTTTCTCTACGGAGGATGGGATTGACAGCCGAGTAATTGGTGCTCCATGTGGTGGAAAGCTCTGCTGTAGCTGAATATGATTCAACAGTGGCAATGGGTGATAACAAGAGAATTAGAAAAAAGGCAAAGAAGAAACTAGAATTATAATTATATATCCTCATGATTGATAAACAGTTGAACACCTCTATGAAGAATGCATGAATCAATCTGTTATAAGTCTTCAACAAGCCAAGTCAATGTTATGGTTGACTCATTAGAGCTACCGTGTTGGACCAACCACTAGTTGGAAAACTTGGAGCCACAACTTCGTCATCATACTAGTACATTGTATTTTGTTAAATATATTTGGTAGTTTTAGTTTCAATATTAGCCAAATATAGACTAGGCCATTATGTATTACATATACTTGATTGGTATGAGGAATAACATTGATCGAACATTAGGAAAATTTTCAAGTACATAATAGACTCCGATTGAACTCATTTCTAGCGGTATTGGAACCGTCTCGTCAAACTCTATGATCTTAAATTTTAGGTTTTCGCTTTTGGATTTTTAGTTTGTAGATTTTACAATTTTGGTTTAGATCAATGTGTCTTTTTATTTGGTATTGTGTTTCTTTTTATCGCAATGTGTCTTTTTTTTGTATTGTGTTTTGGTTTAGATCAGTGTGTCTTTTTATTTGGTATTGTGTTTCTTTTTATCAATATTTCTTTTTATTTAGTGTTGTGGTTTTTTATTTGCGATTATTTGTGTCTTTTTTCCTTGCCATTATGTTATATTTCTCGGCATTGTATTATTATATTTTGCGATCCACTATTCCTTTGTACTCTTTCTATATTTAAGGCTTGACGGTGTGGGGGTCGTCCAGCCATGTCGAGCACCGGCGACGCCCCCATACACCGCCCCGGCAGGCCCGGTGTCGTCCAAAACGTCGAGGGTAGGACGTTTGTGATGGGCACAAGAAGACAAACTTCTCCTCACACACACATATACATACGACTCATATATATATATATATATATATATATATATATATATATATATAGGATTAGGTTCAAACGTGAACAAAATCCCAAGCGTGAACTGCGTGAACTAATCTTGGCCCTTGATTTTGTTTTAGATGGTAAGGGGTAGGATTGTCATTAACCGCAGAGAATGCGGTGATACAAAATGGGGTGATAAGAGCCCGTTTTGAAGCAACTTTTGTTGAAAAGTGTTATTCAGTAGTCCAGCTGGATCCATATGTAACGTGTGGTTAGCGTTAGCCCATTGGTTTTGGGCTTGAGTGTATTGGGTTAAGCCTGGATGGACCAGTTGAGTTCGGTTTCCACTAAAACGAGAAGAAAGAGGGAGCCCACCCAATGGTGAAAGATTTGGGTCCGGAAAGGAGATCTGTGGACTACCGATGCCAGATGAACGGTTTAGATTTGAATGCTGACGTGGCGAGGGTAGATTGTTATGACCACCAGGAGAAAATGAAGGTAACGATGAGGTGGGTGTTTTTCATGAGGGTATGATGATGCTCGGTACAAAGGTTTAGGATCTGAAAGATGTGATTGTGAAGACCATCTCCTGCTGACCTGGCTGCTTTCTGTGTCGGAGATATGTTGATCTAATCACTCGGGTAACTCTCGGTCTTGTACCCAGTCCGATGCAGATGAACCTGAAAAAAGGTGGTTAATAAAGTATATAAAAAACATTATTTAATAAAGAGTAAAATGCATTTTCGTCCCTGAGGTTTGGCCAGTTTTGCGACTTCCGTCCAAAGGTTTGTTTTTCCGCATCTAGAATTCTGGATCCAAAAGGTTTGAAATCTTGCCATTTTCATCCGCCTTGTTAACTCCATCCATTTTTCTTCGTTAAGTCAGGGGTATTTTCGTCTCTTTGTTAACTTAAAGGGCAGTTCTGTCTTTTTCAGGGGTATTCGGTCTTTCTAAATAAAGTGAAAAAGACCAAATTGCCCTTTAAGTTAACAAAAAAGACGAAATTACCCTTGACTTAACGGAGAAAATAGATGTGGTTAACGAGCCGGATGAAAATGTCAAGATTTCAAACCTTGTGGATCCAGATGCGGAAAAACAAACCTTTGGGCGAAAGTCGCAAAACTGGCCAAAACTCAGGGACAAAAACGACATTTTACTCTTAAATAAAATAGTTAGATGTGTACTTACTTTCTCTTGAAATAGAACCGGACCCTCGATCACCAATAACTCCAGGATGTCTAGGTCCACTAACTGATCTGTTTAACTGTAAATCAACGTATCAAACATTTGTAACACACAATCAGTTAAACACGCACATGTGGACACAATCGTAATATAAATCGAAGTCTCGGTTAAGAGTTGGACCACAATCTAAAAGTTACTGCAAACAATTATCTGTGTGTAGAAGGAAGCTAACCTTTGAAAATATAGTTGACAGATCATCTAAATCTGACAGAGATCCTACACCTGGTTCCTGTACAAAAATGATAGGCAAGTTATATAAAATGTGAAATTTTATCACTTCAAGTTAAAAGGATCTACACTAAGGAAGTCAACCGACAGTACAGTAAAAACATTAGGCGTCCAATAAGTAAACATATGAACAGGTAAAACAGCAAATAACACTTTTTTTCAAGCGTTTGATATGACATCCCAAGCAATAGCTTTAAGACCATTGGGTATGGGGATCGGCAGAGGGCCGTCCCCCCCCCCCCCCCCCCCTTTAGCCCCGTCGAACACTGCCCCCTTGGGTACGTCGGCATCGCCAACGTCGGAATCCAGACGGAGGAGACGATCCATGTGATTGGCTGCCTTTTTCATTGGTGGGCCCCTCTATCTCTATCTCCTTGAATATATATTGTTTTTTTTTATTAAAGTGGGTAGTCTCCCTACACCCTTGGGTAGTCCCCAAGAGGAGCATCCTCCTCCCATTATTACGTGGCGCCTACGTGGCGGGTAGTCTCCAAAGAGACTATCCTCCTCATACCCAACGGTCTAATACCAAAATGCCAATCCAATTTCACCTTAAATTTACATGAGCCAATTGGGAGTGAATATTGTTTGCCGATTGACAAAAAACCAGATTTATTTACTGTTTGAACTTATATGTATATTTTTCTCTCTATACATCATTTAAAATTTGTTTTTGGGCTCTATCTCATCCGAACCTCTGTTATTCATTTTCTCTAAGCATGCATCATATTCAAATTTTACCATTTGTGAATAATTGATATCATTTGTGTTACAATTATTCTATATAACATAAGAATTGCTACTAATACCATCCTTGTAATGCTAGAGCGCACACACCAACCAGCAGGTCTTCAATTTTCCAAAATTATAAATTAAACATCTATGAAATACTCTTTATATTTATAGCGAGACTACTTATGAAGTCATGTGCCTAAAGGGCAGAAATGTGATTTCGAGGTTATTCAAATGTGAAAATATACCAAATTTAACATCGTTATAGGTTTTGGTCCCATCAATGATGTATGACAAATTCATACGAATGATTGTTCTTCAACATCATCATCATACTCAGTAAATCCCACCAATAGCAAAGCGAAGGTAGGGTCTGAGGAGGGTAAGATGTAGATAGTCTTACCTCTACCCCGTAGGAATAGAGAGGCTGCTTCCGGTGAGACCCCCGATGTCGCAACCCTCGTTCCCTAATAACCCGGGAACGGGCAGCCGCGGCCAGTTTGGGTGGTATCCGTATTTTATCCATTTTGGCAGCGGAAATTACATCAGGACCGTAGTTAGGAAATAATTTATCAGAGTAAAATACCACTCTTTTAATATATTAAACATATGGGAAAAACCCAAGTTTCAAGTACACACATTTTCGTAGGGATAAACCATATTTTATTTAACAAAAACATCTCTTTATTTTTATGTAACTTTATTGCCACTTTCCAAGCCTTCAGTGCTGTCCAGCTGGCTTCTATTTGGCTTTCACATTTTGTTACCTGAAACGCGTTTAATAACATTTTGTCAGTGGGAAATGCTGGTGAGTGAATATCAGTTTAATCAAGTTTAATAAAGACCATTGTACAGTATTGAGGGCGGTCGCGCAATTACATTTGTTTCCATCTATTCAATTACCACCCACGGTACTGTCAACCCGACTTGTGGTCATGTTACTCCTCGCAAGGCAGTAACAAATTTTGTATACAAAACCCCAACATACCGACGATAATTGTAGAATACAAATACTCAATCACTGTTTAATATATCATTAATTAAGTGAGATTTTGTAAAAACAGTTTGCAAAAAGGAGATTACTCACATTGCTGTCTTAAGGTTTCCATTAAGGGTTTCTTGGAGATTATCTATAAATTATACAAATGCACACGTGTTAGTATAATAACCCAATATTTATATTAATGATACCCTCCCCGAGACGGCATTCCAACGACTACGTCGGGCAAAATCACGACAGCCGTTACAGAACCCTGGATCAATCGGGCAGCGTATCTAATACGTAACCAGGGTTATGATACTTACAATGGAGCAGAACTTCGTTAATTAGGGGGTATTATGCCCGGAAATTATGTTAACTCTTTAGAATTTCGAGGGAAAGAAAAGATTGTGAGCGACTAGGACTGAAGGCTGAGCTCCGAATTTATAGGGGCTGATTCGCAGTTCCTCGCGGCCCGCGTAGACCACACAAGGGTCCTTCGCGGCCCACGACATAAGGGGTAGGGCCTAGCTGTGACAGGTCCTCACATATAGCCTCGACACATTGCACGACACGTGGCAGCACAGGGTGCAGTCCTGGTGACTGGCTGTCGCGCCCCGCGTAGGCAGTAGGCAAGGGCTACGCGCCCCGCGAGCGACACAAGAATTTTGTTTTTAATTTATTTTTAATTATGTATAGTATTCAGGGATCGGTTTTCACATACGGGGTGTAATTTAGGACATATTTGAATATTTTAAAATATATCAGGGTGTCGAAAATATTTTGGAGGGTTGTTATATCATCCCCACCTTGTTTTAGAGCTCGTCCTCGAGATCTACTAGAATAGATACGGATATTTCTTTTTCATTTCTGATTCAAGCTCCCATGTATACTCTGGTCCACTTTTGGAGTCCCATTTCACTTTGACCAGAACTAATCTCTTGTGCTTGAGGTTCTTAACTTTCCTGTCTTCGATCTGTAGAGGTCTTTTCACAAATTTAAGTTGTTCATTTACCTCTATATCCTTAAGATGTACTACCAGTGATTCATCAGCTAAGCACTTCTTGAGATTAGATACATGAAATACATCATGTATTCCTGCCATTTCCTCTGGCAGTTGTAGCTGATAGGCTACAGGTCCTATTCTTCTAATAATCTCAAAAGGTCCAATATACCTGGGGCTTAGCTTTCCCATTTTGATGAATCTTACCACTCCTTTCCAAGGAGAGACTTTCAATAATACTTTGTCTCCTACCTGAAATTCTAGTGGCTTCCGTCTGTTATCAGCATAACTCTTCTTTCGATCATGTGTTGCTTTTAGTCGTTCCTTGACTTGAATGATCTTGTCGGTTGTTTCTTGCACTATTTCTGGTCCGGATAGTTGCTTTTCCCCAATTTCTGCCCAACAGACTGGGGTTCAGCACTTTCGTCCATAAAGTGCTTCGAATGGTGCAGCATTGATACTTGTGTGATAACTGTTATTATAAGAAAATTCTATTAATGGTAAATGATCGTCCCAATTACCTCCGAAATCAATTACACAAGCTCTAAGCATATCCTCCATTGTTTGAATTGTCCTTTCGCTTTGTCCATCCGTTTGAGGATGATAAGCTGTGCTTAGATTCAACTTGGTTCCCATTGCTTTTTGGAAACTTGTCCAAAAATGAGAGGTAAAACGGCTATCCCTATCAGAAATAATTGATAAAGGAATTCCATGCAATGAAACTATTTCATTTACATATAACTTAGCTAATTGTTCCATATTGAAAGTTTCCTTCATTGGTAGAAAATGGGCTGACTTAGTTAGCCTGTCTACAATTACCCAGATTGTATCATTACCTTTTCTTGTTTTGGGTAATTTGGTAACAAAATCCATTGTTATCAATTCCCATTTCCATACTGGCATTTCTAACTGCTGCAACAAACCTGACGGTTTCTGATGTTAAGCTTTAACTTGTGAACAGGTTAAACACTTAGAAACATAAGTAGCTATATCTTTTTTCATTCCTATCCACCAAAAAATCTTTCTTAAATCCTGATACATCTTATCATTTCCAGGATGCATCGTATACTTAGATTTATGGGCTTCTTCTAGTATACGGTGACGTAAGTTTCCTAATTTAGGTATCCACATTCTTTTCTTATGGAATCTCCAAATTCCATATGTTCCATGTTCTAATTCCTTAATCATTCCTTTTAATTTTTCAGTATCATCCTTGATTACTGATTCTTGTGCTTTTCTAATTTGATCATTTAAATCTACTTGCAGATTTAATTTAAGAGAACGTACCCTTTTTGGTTTTTCATGATACTTCCGACTTAAAGCATCAGCCACTACATTTGCTTTTCCTGCATGATACTGGATATTGCAATCGTAATCACTAAGAATCTCCATCCAACGTCTTTGCCTCATATTCAATTCCTTTTGCCCGAAAACATACCTTAAACTCTTATGATCTATAAAAATGGTAAACTTACTACCATAGAGGTAATGTCTCCAAATTTTCAGGGCAAAAATTATTGCTCCTAATTCTACATCATAGGTTGAATAATTCTCTTCATGATTCTTAAGTTGTCTAGATGCATACGCTATAACCTTTTGACGTTGCATCAACAGACATCCATAACCTAACTTAGAAGCGTCACAATAGACTACAAAGTCTTCAGTTCCTTCTGGTAACGCTAGTATGGGTGCATTGGTTAATATTTGCTAAAGAATTCTAAAGGCTTCTTCCTGTTTTGGTCTCCATTCAAACTTAACAGATTTACAAGTTAACTTAGTTAAGGGAATGACTATTCTAGAAAAATCTTGAATAAATCTTTTATAATAACCGGACAGTCCTAAGAAACTTCTAACCTCGGTTGGTGACTCAGGGGTTTTCCATTTAGTAATCGCCTCGATCTTGGTAGGATCTACATGAATTCCTTCATGATTGACTAAATGTCCAAGAAACTGTACTTGTTCTAACCAGAACTCGCACTTTGAAAATTTTGCATAAAGCTTTTCTTTCCTTAATAAACTTAGAAGTGCGTGCAAATTTTTGCGTGATCTTCTTTACTTTTAGAGTAAATAAGAATATCATCTATAAAAACAATTATGAATTTATCCAAATATGGCTTACATATTCGGTTCATCATGTCCATGAATGCGACTGGGGCATTGGTTAAACCAAATGGCATGACAGTAAATTCATATTGGCCGTACCTTGTTCTAAATGCAGTTTTAGGAATGTCCTCTTCCTGTATCTTTAATTGATGATATCCTGACCGTAAATCGATCTTAGAGAAAAATTGAGCTCCTTGCAATTGATCGAACGGATCATCGATTCTTGGTAATGGATACCGATTCTTAATCGTGACCTTGTTTAATTCATGGTAATCAATGCACATACGCATAGATCCGTCTTTCTTCTTAACGAATAAAATTGGTGCTCCCCACGGCGATGAACTCGTATGAATCCTTTCTCCAACAATTCGTCTAACTGTTTCTTCAGTTCCTGCATTTCTGCGGGTGCCAAACGGTAAGGTGCTTTGGCAATCGGTGCTGTCCCTGGTAGCAAATGGATTCTGAATTCAACTTCCCTGTCTGGCGGTAATCCGGGTAATTCTTCTGGAAATACATCTAAAAACTGAGACACTACTGGGATATCTTTCAGTTCTTTTCCTTTAGTGTTAGTGATTATAGAGATCAAATACACTATAGATCCTTTTTCTTATATAACTTGTTGTTTTCATCACAGAGATGAATTTTGTGGATCTAAATGGTTTATCTCCTTTAATTGTGATCTTTTCACCTATTGGTGAATTTACTTGAATTGACTTTTGATCACATAAAATACTGGCTTTGTTGGCTATTAACCAATCCATTCCTAATACAATATCAAATCCTGCTAGATTCATTGGATAAAGGTTCGCAATAAACTTTTGATTTAAAAATTCTATTCTTGCTCCCTGCAAGATTTCAGAAATCTTAATGGTTTCTCCATTTGCTGTCTCTACTAGACATTCTTGTGGGAATTTAGTTAATGGTTGATTGAGAAGTTTGCAAAATGAAGTATTAATAAAACTTTGGTTTGCACCAGAGTCAAATAATACTTTAGCAAAAACATCATTAACTAAAAACGTACCGGCTATCACGTCCGGAATCATCTTGGCTTCATCTGCTGTTAGAACAAATGCTCTAGCATTTTTAGTGTTCTTGTTGCCCGTGGCTGGAACTAGTTTCGAACAGTTGGGCTTGATGTGACCTTTTTCTCCACAATTGAAACACATTCCATTATTAGGTTTCCTCCTGCAGTCTTCTTCCTTGTGTCCTAGTATCTTGCAGAAATTGCAGTAAGTGGAGAATTTTCCCGAGTGCTTTTTCTTACAAGTCTTGCAGTAAGGTGCTGAGGTAGAACCTATATTCCTACGGTTGGAATTTCCATAACGAAATTTTTGGGTAAGCCTCTGAGCTAGGTTCCTTCTCTGGTCTTCTTCTCGTGTACGCACTAATTCATCTGTCAAGGTATTTGCTAGTTCTACAGCTTCTTCTATGGTTTGAGGTCTAACTGCCTTGACTACATGCTTAATCTCTCCGATTAATCCCCAAATGTAACGGGAGATTAATACTGGTTCTGGTGATGCAAGGGTTAGTACTATTCTAGCATATTTGAAGAATAACGTAGTGTATCCCTTACTATCCACTCCAGTCATCCTAAGGTTTAAGAACTTATTTGCTATCTATTCTTTTTCATTGGGAGGGCAGAATTTCCTTTCTACCATATTCTTTAAATTCCTCCCATTCCATATTGTAAATCCTATCACTTCCCCTAGACTGAAGGATAGTGTTCCACCACTCTAAGTCTGAATTCTTAAACAGATTGGAAGCAAACATTATCTTATCCTCTTCCGCACATTTGCTTATTTTTAAGACAGCCTCAGTCTTTTCTATCCAGCGTAGAGTTGCAATGGGTCCTTCATTGCCCGAGAATTCTATTGGTTTGCAGGACCAGAATTCTTTATAAGAACAACCATAAGGCATGGTTCTTCTTCTTTTGGGAATGAGCGCTTGAAGTAAGGGTCCATTGTTTACGCTGTGTTCCGGTTCAGTGGGTCGTTTACTGCTATGTTTACTTTTATTATCCGCTTCCCTAACAGTTTGAATAATAAATGGCATTGCATCTATGATTCCTTGTGCCACTATGTGTTGGATGGCACTATTATCCACTTGATTTCCATTGTTATTGTTGTTCGGGTTATTGTCATTCTGGTTTTCCTGGTTCACTTCGTTGTCCATCTGAATTTTAAACATTTACCACGTATTAATATCACAAAATAATAGTTGATACAACCATTCACACAACACGCATATTGATCAAAAACGTCGATCATTGCGACTTACTCTTTTCGTATATATAATATGCATCTAATACAAACCAGTACTGAAATTAAAATTACAATACGACTGAAATTGAAATTACACTACTAGTAGGCATCTATGGCTATATATTATAATTATTATATATATATATATATATTCTCATACACACATATTATATATTATTATATTATTATTATTACTACTACCATCACCATCACGGATATGGATTCATCCAGAAATCCATATTGCGTTCGTCGTACTTCCAGACGAGTCGTTCTCCGACCTGCCTCATTCTCTCGCTGCTTTCTAAAATCTCTTCTCTGAAAGTTCGGAGCTCTTGCACATTTTCTGCACTCATTGGGAGTGCAGGTGCTGGGACTGGGTTTGGGAACTGGGGTGCGGGTTCCTGGTACGGGTAAGGATTCTCTAAAATTTCCCTAATGTATTCATCGTTATCATAGTAGGGATCTATGGGGTCCAAACCTGGGTAGGCTGCTAGATTTGGCTTGGGTTCATCTTCTGCTATTGGGTATCGTTGCGCATAATCCCTATTGTCATCCCACCACGGGTCATAATCTGGGGAAAATAGCCAAAATGGCCAAGTTATGGTAAAATTTTCCAAAATAGCCAACTTAAACGTCTTGGGGAGACGCCACAAACATGTTCTAGCGTCTTGGCAGCTGACCAACCAAACGCTGCCACGTGTCCGATACAGCTCAGACGTCTTAACGTCTTGGCTGAGACGTTTCAGACGGCGGCTTGAGACGTTTTAAAAGTTGAGTTGATAAGCTGATAGTTTTGCATGGCATGAGACGTTTGAAGCCGGCTTGAGACGTCTGAAATTATCACGTTTTTAAAAAAAAATTAAGACGTTTCATGAAAACCTTGAGACGTTTCACGGTTTCCAAAGTTCTTTTTAAGAAGTTTCATTAAAACCTTGAGACGTTTGAGATGTTTCACGGTTTCCAAAGTTCTTTTTAAGTCGTTTCATTCAAACGTTGAGACGTTTGAGACGCTTCCCGTTTTCCAAAGTTCTTTTTAAGACGTTTCCCGGTTTTCAAAGTTATTTTTAAGACGTTTGAAACCACTTTTTAAGTCGTTCACAATTTTCGACCCTGTTATACATAACGTTTTCTTCTACACCATATCTTCTACCCCATTGGTGTTCACAGCTTCAAAAAATGGGCAGACCCCCTGATTCAACAAACGGTTCTAAGAAGTCATCTACAACGGGTCTAAGAAGTCATCTACAACGGACACATATCTTCTCCCTTTTAATGGGATGAGATCGTATTTCCCCTTCCACGTGCTCTGCGGGGTCGATCGGGTTCAAGAACTCATCTACAACGGACACGTGAAGGGTTAAACGGGTTGTTTGGGTCATGACGGTTCTGCCCATTTAGGGTGGTTGATGAGAGTTTGGCTAACACAATGGGCTCTCAACAATGTGTTTGCCAGGTCCTCTAACATCACCGAAGCCGCAGAACCACAGAACCAAATGTGAACAACCCGTTACATATCACCTAGGCCAAAATAAATGTGGGTTGATGGAACTTACCAGTTCACGTCCCATATTTATTCCTAGGTGTTTCGATGCAAATTCCGGAATCAAAATCCGGATCTCCTACCCCATTTTAAATTTATGGAAGTAGCGGTTTGGTGAATTCTAGTTCAAATGATTATGTTTGTATGTTTTTGTGTTATGTTTTTTATGTACTTTGTATTCAATGATAATAAAGTTATAAATTTTACTAATTTACGTTTGAATTCTAGTTCAATTCAGTATAATTCAATGTTTAAAGACGTTTCAACAGCCTATTAAATGTTAAGACGTTTCAACAGGCAATTAAATGTTAAGAGGTTTGAATTTTATGTTAAGACGTTGGATATTTAAAGTTATATTAAATTAAATATTCATTTAACCAACCCCACTATATATACCCCCAATCCTAAAGACACAAAAACACAAACGTCGTTCTTCTTCTTCTACTTTCTTTGTTCAACGTTTACAAGCAGACATGGCTTCTTCCTCGTGGACCGAAGTTGAGGACATTGCATTGGTGGAGGCTTGGGAGGAGGTGTATACCAATCCTCCTCGTCGAGGGCAGGGGGGTCTATGGGTCTGGGTGCAACAATATTTTGCACAACTCCGTGGTCCGGACCACGGCCGCACCGTTGACGCCTTATCTTCAAGGTTTCGGGTTATACGCTTGGAGTGTAAGAGGTTCGAGGGTTACTACAAGTCTGTGGAGGATTCATCCCAGGGCCTTAGCGAGGAGGACATCAAGGCGGTTGCCCTCATCAACTTCCGCCACGATGAAGGACATGATTTCGAACATGTCGCGCAGTGGGAAACGCTTAGGGTTTGGATTTAGATCTTTGTTTTTCTTTTTTTTTTTTTAATGTAATATTTGTTTTTTTATTTAATGTTTAGTATGTATTTTCTTTTTTTAATATAATGTTTTATATTTTCTTTAACGGGTTTGGGCTTACGGGGTTGGGCTTACGGGGCTGGGCTTACGGGTTTGGGCTTACGGGGTTTGGGCAAACTACAAGTTTAGGGTTCTTTTGGCCATTTTTGAAACTTATTTATAAAAGAAAATAAAAAATATATATTTTGTTTTATAAAGTCCAGGGTTCATTTGGTCAATTTCTTGAACTTATACTCGAGGGACTGAAATTGATATTTTATAAACTTATATTAACTATAGACACTAACCGAGTTAGTGTTTATATAAGAATTTCTTTTTAAAACAATAACTCAGTTAAGATTTCTTAACTGAGTAGGGACCAAACTAGTAAAGTTGGAAACTTATATTAACAGGGACGTTTTATAAACTTATATTAACTATAGACACTAACCGGGTTAGTGTTTATATAAGAATTTCTTTTTAAAACAATAACTCAGTTAAGATTTCTTAACTGAGTAGGGACCAAACTAGTAAACTGGTAAAACAATAACTCAGTTAAGAATTTATTTTTAAAAAAAAATAAATAAACTTATATTAACTATAGACAATAACCGCGTTAGTGTTTATATAAGAATTTCTTTTTAAAACAATAACTCAGTTAAGATTTCTTAACTGAGTAGGGACCATTTTTGTAAAATATGTTAGTACAGGGACCAAAAATGTAATTTTTAAATCAGATCTTAAAAAGGGGGTCTTCTTTAAAGAACCGACCCTTAGTGACACTCGAACCCGCGCCCCTAGTGTATAACCGTAACGTCTTAACCAGTTTATCCTCCGTCTCGGAGCTGATATAAGTTGAAGTTATATTGTATTTATATAGTTGTTATATTAAACTATGTTAGTACAGGGACCAAAAATGTAATTTTTAAATCAGATCTTAAAAAGGGGGTCTTCTTTAAAGAACCGGCCCTTAGTGAGACTAGAACTCGCGCCCCTCGTGTATCACCGTAACATCTTAACCAGTTTATCCTCCGTCTCAGAGCTGATATAAGTTGAAGTTATATTGTATTTATATAGTCGTTATATTAAACTATGTTAGTACAGGGACCAAAAATGTAATTTTTAAATTAGATCTTAAAAAGGCGGTCTTCTTTAAAGAACCGACCCTTAGTGAGACTCGAACCCGCGCCACTCGTGTATAACAGAAACGTCTTAACCAGTTTATCCTCCGTCTCGGAGCTAATATAACTTGAAGTTATATTGTATTTATATACTCGTTATATTAAAGTATGTTAGTACAGGGACCAAAAATTTAATTTTGAAATCAGATCTTAAAAAGGGGGTCTTCTTTAAAGAACCGGCCCTTAGTGAGACTCGAACACGCGCAACTCATGTATAACCATAACGTCTTAACCAGTTTATCCTCCGTCTCGGAGCTGATATAAATTGAAGTTATATTGTATTTATATACTCGTTATATTAAACTGTATTATTTCAAACAAACATAGATCGCACTGAGGAACCAGAATCAATTCTATACAATATAACTTCAAGTTATAATTAATTAAAATATATAACGTGTATAAATAAACTTAAAACTGGATGTAAGTCGTTCTCAGGGTCACGTTTTAGTGTCTTTTGATATGTTGGTTAAATATTGACTTTTAAACAATAATAACTTTAAATTACCAAAGTTATTAGATCCTAAAAAACGATACAAGATAAATTTAAATAACATCCTAAAAACGCTAGTTAAATATAATTTTTCAAGGTATCAAACATTAAAATGTGTTCAAAGTCCTCGTCATAAATTATTGCGTAGTCTAGCAGGGCTTTTTCAATGACCTCTTCTTCAGGTAGGTTGTTGTGCCGATTTTTTTTAACATTCTTGTACCTTCCTAAGAAACGCCTACATTTGAAGCGCAGGAAAACACACTGAGTGTTGAGGTCATTGACGCTACGGGTCGTTTGTTGCACGTGAATGCATAAATAGTTCATAACCTGACCCCAGAACGCGGGATCGGAAATTGAGTAAGTGCCTGCATCACAAGCGGCGGCGTAGGAGACGGCAATAGCAATGTCTTCTTCGTCGGTCCAAGAAGAATCCATGATTTTGTTAACAAATTTCAAGTTTGAGGTTAAATTGTGATTGGATGTGGTTAAATGGCAAGAATGCCTATGCCTATTTATAGTGGGTTCATTGATCACTATTCATTAAATTAATAAATTAAAAACAAGTATTTTATTGCATAAACTAGACAGCATTTGGACGGGGTAAACACCGCCAAAAATACAGTTTTTCTGCAATGAATTGTCTGTACGACAAAAAAGTTTTATAAATGTCTCCAGTTATATTTATTGGTTTATCCGTAACCAGATGCTCCATAAGCATCCACAGGTAAACAACTTCATTCCCTGCGATTGATGTGTTAGATACCACGTAGTTGTCATTGAGCTCGGCAAAGATACATTTTTCTGGTTTTCCCGTTTTTTTCCAATATTGCAAATGCACTAGTAATGCTCCTAAGTAAACTTTAACCTTCATCAAATGGGGGTGAATAACATTTATGTATTTATTGCCGACACAAACATTTTCGCACGGGTAATACACCAACTCCTGTGACGATAACTCTAGTCGAGCTAGGAGCCATTCGTTATTTTCTAACGGTAACGGAAAGAAGACGTAATCCACTTCGAAGAAAGAAGGAAATGGGTGTAATTTGCCATTGGCATATTTAACAACGTTTTTAGGAGTAGAATCTAACAACGTTTCATAAAATTGTGGTGGAAGAATTGTCCACCGCAAGTTTAACAGCGGATCCCTTTGAATCTTTCTATTCCTCCAAGCCATTAGCCTTCCCACCCACCCTTCAATATGATGTATAAGTTGTAATTTAAAATTAATTAATAACGGGAAAAAAATTCTAGATTTAATAAAAATATTAGGAAGAATAATTAACTGTTGACGTTAGGTAGCCGCCACAGCGAAAACCTAATAGAGTCCCCCAAAATTTTTTGTCCAACTCTATTGATCTTGGGAAAACTGCTGAATAACAGAATGGCGCATGTACCAGCCCGGTGGAGGTGAAAACTTTGTCGATTGTGTACAAAGTGGCTTTGTTCTGAATCATTTCGTTGTGGAACTTCAGAAGAACTTTCACCATTGGAACTTCTCCATTTTTTGAGAATCCAAGATGATGATTTGTTTGCTGGTTGGGAGCAGTATACATCATTTTTATTTTTTTCAGACATTTTTGCGTGCTCCAGAAATGTACTCAAATACTATACTTAAAGGGAAGAATTCAATTTATTAAAAAAAATTCGATAAATGAGAATTTTGGTCAAGACGTTTCAACCAAGACGTTTCGGACATGCAAACCGTTTGATGAACGACACGTGGCATGCTTGCAGAGACGTTTGAGGACATTTAAGACGTCTCAGGATTTAAGACGTTTCAGGACATTTAAGACGTTTCACGACATTTAAGACGTCTCAGGGTTTACGACGTTTGACACGTGGCATTTTAAGACGTTTCTTTCTGACATTTAAGACGTTTCCCACATTTCGAGACGTTTTCTTTATTAAGACGTTTCCCACATACTTGAGACGTTACACAAGAATCTTGAGACGTCTAAACTGCTACTTGAGACGTTTCAGACATTCAAACCGTTTGATGAACGACACGTGTTCTAGTTTGGGTCCCCGTGTAGCCATCGCGTGTTTCATTTCGGCCGGCAAACGTCTTCGGGACCACATTCTCGTTTAGGACCACCTTGAAGAAAGACTCGACGACCATTGAAGATCCGAAGAAAGACCCGACGATCGTTGAAAATCCGACGAAAGACCCGACCCGCGTTGAAGACCAAACCACCGTTTCATTTCTGCTGCCGGACTACCACGTTGCCCGTTGACTCAGAATGGATCCAAATTACTACGGTTACCCACCTGATCACGTAATGCAAGATGTTGGAGAAAATCCTGTCCCAAGTGTAGCGGTGATACTTTATCACTTTTGTTTCCTTTATTACTGTTTTAGTATTTTAGTATATTTACTATTTTTAATAACGCAAACTTAAGATTCAATTGTTTTTTCTTTCATTTGTTACTTTACAAGGCCAAAAAGATCAAAGTTCGGCAAACGTGGAATATAGTAAAGACTTTGAACGAAAGAATGACGGCACCTATTGAATCCCAGATTAGGCAGACATTTTTGGGCCTTTTTTGGATATTAAGTGTGTTATGTGTGATAGCCTACTCTTACTCGGTGTTGTACAATTACAAGTGCATACACCTACACCCAGATTAGGGATTACATATCGCCTAGGCCAACAAATTTTAATGTTTACCCCGAAATAATTTTGTCTTATAACGGGGTTAAGGTTCGGGTTCAGTAACTGGACACCGATTGAGCACCCTGACTCATTTAAAAACCGACATTTCCCGGGCCGTGAACGTATTGCTTTCAAACGAATAAGAGATATGTTTGAAGGTCCGATACTATATAGCAACGAAGATTGCACAAGGATATGTCTACTGATGCTTTTTGGCCAAGGGTTTTTAGGGTTGCAGGATTCAAATGCAATCGATAATAAATTGTTACACCTGGTGGATAATCTGAATGACTTTAACCAATATCCATGGGGTAATTATTTTTGGGAGAGCACGTATAGGAACGTGTATGATATGCACGTTCGTCAAAAGGAAGACGCGAAGGGTTTTTCGTTAGACGGATTTGTTTGGCCCTTTAAGGTACCTGGGATATCGTATATATATTTTATATTTTAAGTGTAATGTTCGTTTTAATTTGTAGACTAATACCTGTTAAATATGTTAATGCATTTACAGATGTGGATTCTAGAGGTATTTTCGGAATTCAAACAAAGGAGGGGTATTTCAATGGTCAGACCATTCCGAGATTTTTAGGATGGCAAGAAGGACAAAGGCTGATGAAGGGAAGTGTTGATGGCATCTTAGCGAATGCAATAAAGGTAAATTGCTATATTGTGTCTGAAATTGCTGACAAATTTTATAAAATTATAAAATTTTATAATTTTAAAAAATTAGATTTATAAAAAATTATAAAAACCGATAAAATTATAAAATAAAAACTGTTAAAAGTATAAAATTATAAAACTATAAAATTATAAAAAAAGTTTCCTACCGTTGATAGTTTTTGAAACATTTTTATATGAATTTTCAAATTATAATGTTATAACAAAAACTCTTAAACGTTGAAAATTATAATGAATTTTCAAATTATAATTTTATAAATTATAAAATTTAAAAAACAAATTCGACTTTTTAACAGTTTCAAACGTTAATAGTTTATGAACCATTTTTATATGCATTATGTGCAACATTTTTATGTAAAATGTTTGGTTTCAATCTGATAGAGACGTGAATATAAACCGCTAAACTTCATACTACCAACTGAGTTTGAGGCCGAGACACCGTGGTACATTTCAAGCTCGGATTGTTTGGACCGTGAACGTCAAATGTATCAACCTGCTATGCCGACTGAATTACCCCCTCCAATGCAACATCCAATCGACTCGAGTCAAAACTGCGGCCAGCCAATGAAGGACTTCATGGCCGACTTGTTCGGCGATGATGAAGTACCGGTTCATGTGCCTCAAATGCACGGATTTGCACCTGAAGTACCGGTTCAGACGCATGATATTATGTTAAACATGGTTGACTTGCAACGGGATGCTGCTCCCGGTCAGTTTTCATCAGGATTTTATTCTGAAGAGCAGCTTGTCTCTAAATTTTAGTCAATGATGTTCTCAAACAACCGGGCGTTGACTTACATGATCAAGTCGGAGTTGTTGCAAACTTTTCGTATGGCTCCGGTTAATACTCCAAGCCACATACGAACACCGATGGAACAATCACAAAAAGAAGACGATAATGTATTCATACAAAAATCCTGTTTATTTGGTTATAAAAATCTAAAAAAATAAATTTATTTAAAAATGTTTCTAACATTTTTTTTTAATTTGTAGGCGGCAGCTGATTCCTATTTTAACTTCGATAAGGATGTGTATCATGTGTCAGCAAATCCCAAAAATGTTACGGAAGAAGCCGTAAGTTTGGGCTACGTATATGTTTATTTTAGTTATCCATGTACGTTTTGTTAATTTACCTCTTAAATTAATGTTATTGTAGAATGAGGATCCGTAGATGATGAAACTGAGGCGGTCTGAAAGGCTTGTGAAGCCCGCCAAGGCTATCCTATCACCGTTTGTAGTTTACAGAAACATGAAGCGGAAGCAAAAAAAGATAGCAAATAATGAAGATAATTTAATCAAAACGATACAAAATTGGGCACGAACTAGCGGCGATAGACAACTAACCCTCACAGCAGGCGGCTTTGTTGGTCCTGATTTCTGGGCGGCATTGCTAGGCACTGACGGGACTGGCTGGTTAAGCGATGATGTAAGCAGTATAAATAAATAATTTTGTTAATACTAAATATACTAAATTTTGCTATAAACTTTCCCTAAAATTCTCCAACCTTATAACAACACCTTTTTGGATGGATGCTACACATGTATCATTCAAGAAATCCATCCGACCGTTGGTCCATTTTACCCCCATATTTCCAGATGCATTGTCAAACTTTGGATCAGAAGTTCGAAGGTTACTTCAACGAGGTTGTCGAACCTTTTCCTCTGATATTTAGCATTGACGAGGTGTATGTACCGTTATTTATACCATCGATTCACTGGTTTTTAGGAGTTTTCAACCTGGTTAACCAGACCCTCACTATTTACGACAGGTAAAAATTTATAAACGCTGGTTTTTTGTAGCTGATTATTTAATAGTTTTACTTAACGGTCTCTCAAAAGGTATGACTTTAAAATTATCAATGCTCGTTTTTTTTTTGTAGCTTGATGGGCATGCAACAATTGGAAAAAGGAAGAACGGAAGCGGTTTGTTTTATAAATTTTGTTTTTGACAATTGGCTTCGTATGCATGGTTACTATGACAACAAACCTTTACTGTTAAAGTATCCGTTTAAAATAGTATATGCAGATGACGTGCCACAGCAGTCAGGACCATTAGGGGACTGTGGGGTTTGGGTTTGTATATTTCTAGACCGGTTGATTAACAAAAAAGCACTAAATGATGGTGAAGAGACAAGCATAACGGCTACAAGGATGAGGCGCCATCTTTCGATACTTTTCTACAACTCGCTTATTCCTAAACAATCAGTCGACGAGATAGAAGAGGACGAAACTGAATGTATTCAATGATTTGTATTAATTTATATTTTATAAAACAGAATTCATTATATATACTTATTTGTATATATGTTTTGAATATTATATTTAAATATTATATATTTTATTGTGAACATGTGTGTATATATATGTGTGCCTTCACTATGTCAATAATGCCACACCGGATGTCTTACTCAAACATTCCTCATTTCGTGCAACGCACCATTTGGATAAACCAAAATGATCGGTTTGAACATTGGTAGCCAAATATTCTAGAGTTTTACTATGACGGCGATACTCCAACTTGCTACTCAACCTACATGGGTAAAACACCTCTCGGAAAAGAATGTTGGGGCGGATTACTTGGATTTTGTGGAAACGGATTTATTCAGGAAACTGTACCTTCGAAATACCTTTCCTATTAATGATAGTGTTTTTTTTAGTCAAACGTTTAGCATATTTTTCTCAGCATATCAATGCATGGTGTAACAAGCTAATGTATCTACGGGAGCTTCACAGACGGTTAAGGGCGATGTCGTCAAATGATTATCGGTGGACAGTAGTCCCGCCTACTTTTTTTATCATGATAATAGAACAAAATAGAGAGGCCTACGGATATGGAGACGGTTCAAAAGAATTTTTTCCTCCCTTTTGGGACGTTGATACGGTACGTTGTGAAATATGCTTATTCGGAATGTAAGCTTTTTATAAATTTGCAGACCTTTACTTTTTTACACCAACTTTTGACAAGGAAATAATAGACTTGTACGTATTTTAATAAATTTAAAAATAAACTTTCTGTTTAAAGAAATTAGCAAGTTTTATATTTTATTTTTATAAAAAAATTTTGATTTTTTAAATAATTTGTAACTTTAAAAAAATTCCCTAAAAATAATACCTTTTCCGAGGCTTATTTACGTTTCAATTTTTTGCAGATTTACATGCCCGTAGCGCACAACGAAAACCACTGGTTACTTCTAAAAATAAATATGCGTTCACTTAAAATATATGCTTATTTTCCCGATAACTGTAACCTAAGTAATTGCGGAGAAGGATTTTGCATACACAGGAAAATACATCAAATTCTTTTAGAATTTGAATCTCCATTCGTATGGTTTCTGGGCCGTATATCGTACTGGCAACACTCGGGGAGAGATAGTGTAGAAGCCTTAGAGTATTGCGGCGATGTTGTGTGGCCTGATCACGGAGCTCATATTGGCCGAAACTCAGGTGTTATCATATGTATGCTAATGAAAAATCTAGTTTACAACCGTTCATTGACATGGAACGAAGTAAACATGCAGGATGCTTGTGTCAGATATAGACGCTACATGGCTGATGAACTCTACGCCGGGCGCTACACACCAACTAATTTTTAAAGGCTGGACGTACGCATTGTAAAATTTAATTCTTATATAAATTAAAAGTACTAATTACTATTGAGGTTAAGAGAATTTGTTACATGATTTTCCTAATTAAAACATAAAAAAACTAAGCTATTATTAAAATTCTACTAAATTATAAGATGGACAAATGTCATCCGTTGGACTCTGGGTTTCCATCTCTTTCCCTTTTCCTTTGCCTGATGATTTATGTGAACGAATCTGTGATCGCATTGGATCTAAACAAACGTCACGAACATGGCCGTATGTTCGACACCGTGAACAATATACCTGAACGGGCTCTTCCCCACGAGACAAGATTCGAGTGTTTTCTTTTGGACGACCAGATTGACGTTTTGTAATATGCGGGGGTAATACACTGCCAAGGTATCACCCATTCAGACCTATGAGGCAGAGGATTAATCGATTCTTCATACTTTTTTTGTATACTTCGTTTGAATAACACGAGAATGCATAATGACTGCAGTCAGGTTCACCCAAAAATCTTGAAACAGCAATCACATGCCCACAAGGTAGACCCGAAACTTCCCAGACACGGCAGCTGCACGAACGAATCAAAAAATCAACTACACCCCTTTTCCCACCGTTTTCAACAACAAAACTGTTTACCCCGATGCCTGCTACAGTCCAGGTTCTAGACCCTTCAATTTTCTTTAAAATTTTCTTTTGTGCCCACTGAGTCAGTGAGTGGCTCTCCTGCATGCCCTGCAGTCGACGGTCATAAAACCATTTTTGTACAGACACGCGGAAGAATTCGATAATTTGCGTTATCGGCATCTTACGCGAGAATCTAGACAAAGAGTTAATAGACTCCGCACTATTAGATGTCATATAGTGGTATCGATTGCCGGGATAATGAGCTCTTGCCCCTCTACCAAACCTAATATTTGTTAAAACCTGGCGTATTCTAGGAACGACAAGACACAAAGCATTGAATGACTCGTTAAAGTCAGACATCCGATAAGATTTACATGTCTTCCACCATAGTGCCTCGTACTCTTTTTTTAGACGACGGCAAACATAAATTCATCATTAAATGACGACAACACAACCCGTGGTAAACACGTGGAAACACGTTTCTAACCCCTACATGTATAGAATTCGCCCTATCCGAAATGATCGCCATATCTGCTATTTCACTAACACAGTCTCTAAGCTTTGAGAGAAACCATGTCCAAGATTCACCATCCTCTGATTTTCCAATGCCATAAGCAATTGGTAAAATCTGATTATTTCCATCCATGCCCACTGCTAAAAACAACGTCCCTTTAAATTCACCCTTTAGGTGTGCCGCGTCAATGATAACGACCGGTCTTAGATTAAACATAAAGCTACGAATCTGAAAATTAATGATAACAAAATAAGATCAAAACCCATGTTACTTTAAAAAAAATAAGAGCAAGTACAAAAGAAAAGGTGTAAATTACCGCAACACCTAAAGCAACAAAAACCATTTCAAAACGACTCTGCTCATCAACCAAGATGTGAGTAACGCTTCCAGGATTTGCAAGCTTCAAATTGTAACAGTATATTGGTAGTTCGGCAAAAGAGTCTCGGGTTGTTCCTTGTAGAAGTTCAAGTGCATGGCTTTTACCACGCCAAGCTTGAAGCTTTGTTATCTCAACCTCGAACCTTTGTCTAAAATCTTTGGCAATCTCTTTCGCTGGATATATCCTACCACTGTCTTTTAGTTGTTCCTTTAAAAAGTGACCCAAAACCTTTGGGTTAGCCTGACGGAAATGTGGGTGTGTTTGCGTCTTCGAACATGTGTGTCTATCGTTCATATGTTTAACAAAAAATAAACTACCACCAGGAATAGCGTATGCCTTAAATCGCCATTCACAACCATCACCCATGCATGACACTTCATACCGTGTCTTTGATGATCTATCAACTTTAAACTCAAAATGCTCTAACAAACATTTCTTTCCCAACTCAAGCTTCATCTCTTCTTTGTTATTGAATATATGACCGGCCTCAAACACTATAGATGAAGAAGCTGATTTGTTGTTAGAAGTGGATGATTTTTCAAAATTACTTTCTAAAATAGGACACTCATCGTTTAAAACATCAACACTTTCTTTTACTGAAATATTTAGATCTGGAGTTTTGAAATTGTTTAAAGAAGAAAAACCAGAGGAACCAACACTAGACTCTTGAATAACATATAATTTATATAATTCAAAAGGATTCTGCATTGCCAAATCAAAAAAAAATCTAACATCTCGATCATTAATTATATCGATCGGATCAGTAAACGTAGACATCCGGTATGACAACCGTGTAATGTTTGGAGCATCACACATCTTAGAAACATAGTTTAAAAAACTATTATATGAATGACCTGTTTCAATTTCTAAACCACGTCTCCTTGAATCGCCATGAGTAACATACTCAATGTTTCCGTTAATGACATCCCACTTCCCCCCAATATAAACAACAAACTTGACCCTCATGTTGTGAGATAATTCCAAAAAAACAAACTCTTAGAATCTTAGATTTATACTTCAAATACGGTTTTTCATAATGTACAGTATTTAAAATAAGCGTTCCCTCTAAATAAATGCAAAACGTCTTAAATTTCCAAATAAAACGTCTTAGACTCGTACAACAAACGTGTTAAAATAAGAAATCCAGCTCGAGCTGATGTAGCCGGCTAAAGAGAGTGACATGGCTCACGCCGGGGGGAAACGTCTCAAGCCGTCTGAAAAAATGGCCAGCCATAACGAAACGTCTCCAGTCGTGTGAAACGTCTCAGCCAAGACGTCCAGACGCCTGAGATTACTGTCGGACACGTGGCAGCGTATGGTTGGTCAGCCGCCAAGACGCTAGACCCCATTGGTGGCGTCTCCCCAAGACGTTTGAGTTGGCCATTTTCGAAAGGTTGACCAAGTCTTGGCCATTTTGGTTATTTTCCCCATAATCTGGGTCTAAGGGATTGGGTGCTGGTACCCTAGGTATTTTCTCTGGGTTAAAATCATGCATTTTAACTTGATTTTCTGGGTTGTTTTCTATATCCATTGGTTGAGCGGGGAATAGTGGTAATGGTTGGGGTGCTATCAGTTGCTCCAGGTTAGGGTCGACAGCTGTGGTTGCTAAGATGTGAAAGTTTGCTAAACCCCTATTAAGCATATCCTGGGCATGGGCATCTGTTTCTCTTTTAGCGGCTGCTGGGGCTCGCTGTTGTTGCAACTTTTTCATTCGTTTCCTAGGTTCATGCGCTCCCCTACTGAACCATCCTCTCTTTTTAGGAGGGAATGGCTCTTCAGACTGAGCCTTAAACACGAATATCCCGTCTTCATTATCGGCATAATACCCTGAGAGGGCAGGTTGTGAAGAGGTGCCTTCGCTTCTAGGCGAGCTGGACAATTGACGATACGCGTCGGAAGGTCCTTGGTCGCTTATACTGTAATCTAACAAATAGTCAAATAACACACAACAATAAAATACAAATATGCACGTAGTTCCATAATTTATTTCCTAACACTTTGAATAATATCTTGGTGTCAGCAGAACATTTCTGTGGCTGAATCAGTGGCTTAGCTCTGATACCACATTCTGTCGCAACCCTCGTTCCCTAATAACCTGGGAATGGGCGGCCACGGCCAGTTTGGGTGGTATCCATATTTTATCCATTTTGGCAGCGGAAATTACATTAGGACCGTAGTTAGGAAATAATTTATCAGAGTAAAATACCACTCTTTTAATATATTAAACATATGGGAAGAACCCAAGTTTCAAGTACACACATTTTCATAGGGATAAACCCTATTTTATTTAATAAAAACATCTCTTCATTTCTAGGTAACTTTATTGCCACTTTCCAAGCCTTCAGTGCTGTCCAGCTGGCTTCTATTTAGCTTTCACATTTTGTAACCTGAAACGCGTTTAAAAACATTTTGTTAGTGGGAAATACTGGTGAGTGAATCCCAGTTTAATCAAGTTTAATAAAGACCATTGTACAGTATTGAGGGCGGTTGCGCAATTACATTTGTTTCCATCTATTCAATTACCACCCACGGTACTGTCAATTCGACTTGTGGTCATGTTACTCCTCGCGAGGCAGTAACAAATTTTGTATACAAAACCCCAACATACCGACGATAATTGTAGAATACAAATACTCAATCACTGTTTAATATATCATTAATTGAGGTTTTGTAAAAACTGTTTGCAAAAAGGAGATTACTCACATTGCTGTCTTAAGGTTTCCTTTAAGGGTTTCCTAGAGATTATCTATAAATTATACAAATGCACACGTGTTAGTATAATAACCCAATATTTATATTAATAATACCCTCCCCGAGATGACAATCCAACGACTACGTCGGGCAGAACCACGACAGCCGTTACGGAACCCTGGATCAATCGGGCAGCGTATCTAATAAGTAACCGGGGTTATGATACTTACAACGGAGCAGAACTTCATTAATTAGGGGGGTATTATGCCCAGAAATTATGTTAACTCTTTAGAATTTCGAGACAAAGAAAAGATTGTGAGCGACTGGGACTGAAGGCTGAGCTACCAATTTATAGGGGTTGATTCGCAGTTCCTCGCGGCCTGCGTAGACTACACAAGGGTCCTTCGCGGCCCGCGACATAGGGGGTAGGGCCTAGCTGTGACCGGTCATCACATATAGCCTCGACAGATTGCACGTGGCAGCACCGGGTGTAGTCCTGGTGACTGGCTGCCGCGCCCCGCGAGCGACACAAGAATTTTGTTTTTAATTTATTTTTAATTATGTATAGTATTCAGGGCTCGGTTTTCACATACGAGGTGTATTTTAGGACATATTGGAATATTTTAAAATATATCAGGGTGTCGAAAATATTTTGGAGGGTTGTTATAGCCGACTCGATAGTAGTTTTGTATCAAGTCATAGACATAAGGCACATAGCACTCAGCAATCGGGACAAAGACCGATTAGTGCATGTACCCTTTTGTCTTTCAGCTATCAACGCCACCACTGTTTTTTTTAAACAGAAAACTGTTTTTTTAAATAGTAAACTGTTTGTTTTTTTTTAACAGAAAAACAATTTTTATAATAAACAGAAAACAACTTTTATAAAAAACACAGAAAAATAGTTTTTTTTAAACAGAAAACAGTTTTTATAAAATACAGAAAGCAGTGTTTTTTAAACAGAAAAACTGATGTGCGCAAAATGCAACATATAAATTACATCAAATGTGGCATAAAACTAACCCTTTTTTAGTACTAATGTTGGAAAAAACGTGTTTTTGTCTTCCTTTTGTATTTTCAGGATTAAATGAGCTCAAAGGAACAAAAGAAGCAAAAAAGGCAGATAAATCAAACATAAATACAAGAAAAGGAACAAACGTGGCATGCCCGACCCCCCGACAGCATCTTCCCAAGCAAAAACAAGAGAACAGAAGGCTGAACACGCCCCGTGCTCAATGAGCACGGGGGCGTGCCCAAGTGTCTGCAGAAAAGACTAAATTGTAGAAGCTTCTATCACCCACCACGGGGGCGTGCCCAGCGGACACGGGGCCGTGGTCAACTCTAAGATTCGCAGAATCTAGGAAAATCTTGATAGTACAGATACGCTTCTGCACACGGGGTCGTGCCAAGTGGACACGGGGGCGTGGTCAACTAATGCAGACAAACTGCAATTAATGAAGAAAGAGAAGGCGAGTGGACACGGGGCCGTGTCCGGGATTTTGTTCAGGCTATAAATAGGGGTGCTTGGCTCATTTGCAAACCATCCCTAGGCACACCACCTCTCTCACACTTCACCCACCCACCACCACCATCACAACCCACATCCACCACCATCATCCATCATCCATCATAGAGTGTGTGAGTAGTCTCGGGATCCAAGATTGATCATAAGAGTTCTTGACAATCAAAGGCCATGTTTGCCTAAGTCTTTTACATCACTTGGTGAAGACAAGTGTCTAGTGTAATACTTTTTATTTTTAATATTTTCGCACTTTTTATTTGGTTATGTATTAATAACTAGTTTCTTAGGTTGAAGGTGAATCTTCCTTATCATTTGTCCGTGGTGTCTTGGCGTTATTTTACTGTCTATATAAAATAAAAGATTTACACCATTCATATCTCCACGGTCTATATGGAGATATGTTGGCTTCCTGGTCGGGGGTTAAGGGAATGGTTTTGTAAGAGTCTTGCCTTATTCAGTGTATAGATCCTGCAAGGACCTGGGTCAACTTTAGTAGGACCTCCTTCAATACCCACTGGTATTGGATGGCGGGGGTCCGAACTCCTTGATCCCCTCATATGTAAGATACTATTAATATATTAACCTGGCTACTTAGGACTATATCCCTGCTGACTCAGACTACTTAGCCGTGGGTAACGTCACTTTCAAAAGAGGGGCCTATCACATTATGCATTAATAACTTAATTAATTATCTTTCAATAATCCAACCGTTTAGGATTGTATCCTTGCTGACTCAAACTACTGGGTTGAGGGTAACGTCACCTTCAAAAGAGGGGCCTACTAGAATAACTAAGATAATCTCTTAAAAAGTGCAAAAGTGCGGAAATAATCAAAGGTTACACTAAACACGAGTCGGATCCAAGTGATTCATCTTGTCTATCTGTTTTTACCTTTATTTTTATTTTCAGCATTTTTTGTTTTTATTTTCTAGTTTAAAACATTTTTCTAAACTTTTGATTTGATTAGACGTTGAGGATAAACCGGTATTAAAAGATCTTGTGTCCTTGGACGACCTCGGTATCTTACCAACACTATACTACGCTCACGATGGTGCACTTGCCTAATGTGTGTTTGGTGTTAGTAAAATATCGTGTTTTATAAATTTAAAACTTGACTAACGTGTAAAAAGGGCTAAAAATATACATAAAAACCTATAACACCACACGCGCATCAAGTTTTTGGCGCCGTTGTCGGGGACACAAGGATTTTAAGAAATCTTAAAATCGACGGCCTAATCGGTTTTTCAAAACGCGCGCACATTTTTCTGCATTTTAGTTAGTTTTGCATTTACAGTAGGTTAAACACGGGGCCGTGCTCACTGAACACGGGGCCGTGCTGCATATTTTCATAAAAATACCCAGATACAGAGTCTGAACACAACACGCCCCCGTGCTGCACAAAACTAGTAACTTTTATTCAAACGCCCAGATACATAATCTGAACACGGGTCGTGCTCACTGAACACGGGGCCGTGTCCAGCCTCTGTTTCCGTTTTTATTTTTTGTTTTCTGGTCTCGAGACTCTGTTGTGGTCTGCTGAGTGATTCTCATGGATCAATACTCAGGAGGCTACAACTACACCTATGAGGATGATGATTATAGGGAAGACTATTGCACTAATTGTGGTTACCCACACTCGGTTCAATATTGTGACTTATTTCAACCATCCACTTTATACACCTATTATGAGGAGCCCAGGTACGAGCCATCGACTTCATACACATCCTATGAAGACCAAAGGTATGAACCTTCTCCCTCATACTCATATTTTGATGAACCAAGGTATGAGCCTTCATACTCATACTTTGAGGAACCAAGATATGAGCCACCACCTTCATACACTTATTATGAGGAACCATGGCGTGAACAACCCACCTCATATGAGTATTATGAAGAACAAAATTACGACCCTTATCCATCATATACTTACAATGAAGAACAATGGTATGAACCATCTACTTCATATGAGTATTATGAGGAACCAAGGATCAAACATCCGGATTCAAGCTTTGAGGATCCCGATCCTTACTCTATCGCCGACATAACCGATAGAATACTAGAACATATTAAAACTATCGAACGTTGCATAAAAGAATCTCGCGCAAGGGAAGAGGAGTCTCGTGTAAGAGAAGAATTAAATAAAGAAGAGATAGTTGAAAATGTAAAAATGGAAGAACAAGTAAGTGAAAAACCGACACATGAGTTAAACAATGAAAATGGTGAGTCCGTTAACGTTAAAATTCAAGAAGAGTCTAATTTTGTAGAAATTAATCTCTTGTCACCTTCTTTCGAAAATCATTGTTTAGTACCCACTCATGCTAAGTTTTTAAAAGAGTTATACACTAACACTAAAATTGACGAAACTGTAAGCATTAAGTTAACAAATGATCAAACCTCGCTAATAAAAGAAGACCCATTTAAAATCAACATTACATCGGTTCCATGTTTTTTTCAAAACTCCTTTATTAGTAATGTTACAATTGATAAAGATCTTTGTGTTAATATAATGCCAAACTACATTTTCGAAAAATTAAGTATTAGTGATTTTTCTCCACTTCAAATACCCATTTTTCTATCCAATCGGAAAGTAATAAAATCAATCGGTATAGTTGAGGATGTCTTGGTTCAAACAAATCAAATGGTAATCCCAACCGACTTTGTCATCCTCGATGACGCTCCTCTAGTGTTGGGACGACCTTTTGTAAAAACCCACGAGGCTTTGAAAAACCGGAAGCACAACAATCTATCTATTCAATTTGGGGCATTGAAAAGAAGCATCGATCTTGAGCGCTCAATCAAATATCCTTTCGGTAATAATGACCCCCTAATTGAAGATGAAGATGAACCACCCGATACAAGTGAAAAGATTGACCACTTTGTTGAAGAACAGGTCGCCATAGAACAAACTTTTAAAGTTCTTGATCAAAATGAGCAACCAAATAAGGAGTCTCCTAAAGACCCACCTCTTGAGCTCAAAGAACTTCCAAAAGGTTTGGAATATGCTTTTCTAGACAAAGATGGTAAATCACCTGTAATTATTTCGTCAAAATTAAGTAGTGTAGAAAAAGAAAAATTAATTAAACTTTTGAAAAAACACAAAAATGCGATCGCTTGGAAGCTTGTAGATATTAAGGAATAAGTCCTTCCATGTGCACGCACAAAATTTTAATGAATGATGACTATAAATCGGTAATACAACCACAACGGAGAGTAAATCCAAATGTACAAGAAGTGGTTAAAAACTAAGTCATCAAATTACTTGACGCTGGACTTATTTACCTTATCTCCGATAGTCCTTGGGTAAGTCCCGTTCAAGTAGTTCCAAAGAAAGTAGGTATGACGGTAATAACTAATGAGAAAAATGAATTAATACCAACGAGAACCGTCACAGGATGGAGGGTATGTATAGATTATAGGCGATTAAATGAAGCAACAAGGAAAGACCACTTTCCTTTACCCTTCATTGATCAAATGTTTGAAAGATTATCCGGTCATAAATTTTATTGTTTCTTGGATGGTTTTTCAGGTTACTTTCAAATCCCGGTAGCACCCGAAGACCAAGAAAAGACAACGTTTACATGTCCATATAGAACTGTTGCTTATCGACACATGCCATTTGGTCTATGCAATGCCCCCGCAACTTTCAAACGTTGCATGGTGGCCATCTTCCATGACATTATAGAAAAGACTATGGAAGTCTTCATGGACGACTTTTCTGTCTTTGGAGATTCATACGACCAATGCCTCGATAACCTTGAACGAATGCTATCCCGATGTGAGGAAACCAACCTCTCCCTTAATTGGGAAAAATGCCATTTCATGGTAACGGAAGGAATAGTACTCGGTCATAAAATCTCAAGCGAAAGAATGGAGGTTGATCGAGCCAAAATAGACACTATTTCTCGATTACCACCCCCATCCTCCGTTAGAGCTATCAGAGGTTTCCTAGGGCATGCCGGATTCTATAGGCGATTTATCAAAGACTTTTCTAAAATCTCAAGGCCTCTAACAAAATTACTTGAAAAAGATGCCCCTTTCATATTTGACAAGGATTGCAATCAAGCATTTCTAACACTAAAGGAAATGCTAGTCAATGCACCTATCATGATAGCGCCTGATTGGAAATTACCTTTCGAAATCATGTGTGATGCAAGTGACTTTGTAGTAGGAGCCGTCTTGGGACAAAGAAAAGATAAGAATTTTCACCCAATTTATTATGCTAGTAAAAAAACACTTAACGATGCACAAGAAAATTATACAACAACAGAAAAAGAGTTACTAGCCGTGGTATTTGCTTTTGATAAATTTCGTTCTTATCTTATTCTTTCTAAAACAATAGTCTATACAGATCATGCAGCCATTCGATATCTCTTCAAGAAACAGGATGCTAAACCACGTTTGATTCAGTGGATTCTACTCCTCCAAGAATTTTATATTGAAATCAAAGACAAAAGAGGAGCAGAAAACACTGCAGCGGATCATCTTTCGCGCTTAGAAGACCCAGCTTTGGAGGCAACCAGGGACGAGCAAATCAACGAAAAATTTCCAACGGAGTCCTTGGAAATGGTGGAATACAGAGAAGAACCAAGGTACGCCGACTATGCTAACTAACTAGCTAGCGGTATAGTCGCCAAAGGTTGGCCACATCATCAAAGAAAAAAATTCTTTGCCGATGTGAAGCATTATTTTTGGGAAGATCCTTATCTTTTCAAAATGTGTGCCGATCAGCTCATCCGACGATGCGTACATGGTAGTGAAGCAAGAAAAATTCTCCGCCATTGTCATGAAGGTCCATACGGAGGACATCATGGTGCTGCTAGTACCGCACGAAAGGTATTTGATTCAGGATTTTATTGGCCAACCATTTACAAAGACGCCCAAAGTCTTGTCAAGACATGTGATGCTTGCCAAAGAACAGGTAATATTTCTTCCAAAAATGAAATGCCACAAAATGGCATTCTTGTTTGTGAAATTTTTGATGTGTGGGGACTCGACTTTATGGGACCTTTCCCACCGTCAAAAGGAAACAAATATATACTTGTGGTGGTAGATTACTTGTCTAAATGGGCCGAGGCAATTCCAACGAATGATGGGAGAGTCGTGGTAAGATTTCTGAAAAAATTATTCTCTCGTTTTGGAACACCTAAAGCATTAATAAGTGATAGAGGTACCCATTTTTGTAACCATCAACTTGAAATTTTTTTAACAAGATATGGGGTCTATCACCGGGTCTCAACAGCATATCACACTCAAACAAACGGACAAGCCGAAGTGACTAATAGAGGTTTAAAATGAATACTCGAAAAAACCATAGGTTTAAATAAAAAGGAATGGGCCGATAAATTAGATGATGCTTTATGGGCTTTTCGAACTGCTTATAAAACCACAATAGGTACAACCCCATATAAGCTCGTCTATGGAAAAAGTTGTCACTTGCCAGTAGAAATTGCACACAAAGCCTACTGGGCATGTAAAAATGTAAACTTAGATTTAGAATTTACCGGTAAAAATCGATTTTGTCAATTAAATGAATTAGACGAACTAAAGAATTATGCATACTCTAACTTTGAAATTTATAAGGAAAGAATGAAAAACTTGCATGATAAACACATTAAACCTAATGAATTTCGAGTAGGAGATCAAGTTCTTTTGTTTAATTCACGACTTCGATTGTTTCCTGGTAAATTAAAGTCCAGGTGGTAAGGGACTTTTTCCGTCACCCATATTTTCCCTCATGGTGCAGTAGAAATTAACTCTCGGAATGGAATTCCATTCAAAGTCAATGGCCAATGGCTGAAGCTCTATCAAGGATTCATTGAGGATGAGAAAGAGGAAATCTCGCTTCAAACGGTCGAAGAATAAAAGCATCAACATCATACCTGGTAGGTTACGAACAAGCGGGTTGACATCTAAATCTGTATGTCTTCTAACCAAGTTTTTGGGAAACAGGGCACACACACGAGCACTAAAAAAAATTTTAAATTGACCGAACACGGAGCCGTGTCCGCGCAACTGTCGGGATAAAACCCCTTTTCCAAACAGTTTCTTCATTTCCACACGCCCCGTTTCCCCGAAAACTCTCTGGTTCAGGCGATTTTTCTACAAGATTCCGACGTCTCCTCTACTTCTAACAACATCAAGGTATGATTCTATCATCATTAGTAGTTAGATTAAGCACCTGCATGTAGTTTAAACATCAAAAATTTGGGGAAAAATCTAGGGTTCTTGAACTTCATCCGGATCGAACCTCAAATTTTTGCTTAGATCTGTTAGCATTAGTTTAGATACATGTTATAGGAAGTAAATCAACTTGTATTGTTTGTAGATTTGCCCGATTTCTCACAAAAACCCCAAACCCTTGTTTTTGAACCAAAAAAGATAAAATTGAAGGGGTAAACGGTTTATTTTGGGAAAAACGGCACTTAGGGTTTCATTTTCGGGAAAAACCGCCCCTACTGGACCAAAAATTTTCAAGTTTTCGGGACCGGGTCGAAAAATGGGATTTTTGGGAAACAGACGTCTGGACACGGGTCCGTGCTCGCTGAGCACGGAGGAGTGTCCAACCAATTTCAGACCAACATGGGGCGTGTCCGCAGAACACGGGGCCGTGTTCGCTGAACACGGGGCCGTGTTCACTGAACACGGGGCCGTGTTCATCCGACTGTTTTCAGTTTTCTCCGAAAATTTCACTGTTTCATGCTAATTGTTTGGTGTTTCCTTTCAGATGGCCAAGAAATTCACACGGTTCAATGCAAATGATTGGATGCTAGAGCAAGATATGATGTGCTTCGAACCAGGCCGGAGGAATACCCACGAACAGTATGCATGGATCTTCTAGGAGCAGTGAACCAGCTTGACCGATTTAACAACCTAGTCACCGGGCCACTGAGAGCCGCTCTGTGCACTCGACTTCATTCAGTCCATGAATATAACCTGGAATCCTACAGCACATTGGCTTTCAAAACAAGAGCCGATCCATTCGATAATGATGGGGTAGAATTCCGGTGTGGAGGGACTAAGTACTCAATCTCGATAGCACAGTTTGGGTCGATAGTTGGGTTGTATGCGGAGGAAGATGCGGGGGATGAAGAAAACACCGGCGGTTTCCGCGAGATCAAGGAAAGTGACTGTCAAGCTGCTTGGGCTCAAATAGGAGAAGGCATCTACAATCCAAGCAGCACTAAGAGCACTAAGTTGAGGGACCCTCTTTATCGCTACATTCACAGGGTCCTCACTTACTCTCTTAGTTAAAGGCATGATAGCAGCGGTGTTGTAGGTTTAAGGGATCTACTAGTCCTTCATTGCCTTCATACCCGCACCAACCTTGATGTTCCATAGCTCCTGCTCCGAAACATGCATTGGAACCAGCTTGCTACTCCCCAGACTCCTATCTTCTTTGGGGGTGGATATACCGTCTCTTCAGGCATTTCGTGAACATGCCCAGGTCTTTCGAAAAGAGGCCATGGTCGGGAAGAGTGGACATGACCATCTGCCGCTCCATGAACCTGATTTATGAAGCAGAAGACGGGACAGTTAGCTTCCAAAGAGTTCAAGGGCATGCTTGGAACCCGCAAGAGGCACTCGTTTTAAACGCTCCACATTTCCAACCTCCTCCTCAGTACCAGCACCAACCCCACGGTGATCCGGGCCAATCCTCCTCTCAAGGAGGCGGTTTTCCTAACTTCCAAAGTTTACATGATTTATTGCAGGAAAACCTAATGTGCACCAGGAACACCTACAATATGGCCAGCAACACGTACAACCGGGTCGGAGCAATAGAGAGAAACATATCCGACATACAGGATGACATTGGGAACATCCGGGAGTACATGGCGGGGCACGGAGGAGGAGATGATGAAGAAGACGAGGACATGGACTAGGCGGGAGGAACGGAGGTAGGAGCAGCTGGTTGGAGGTCTCACAGTCACAGGTTAACACCTTTTCTCATGAACAATTTCCGGCCTGCGTGCCGTGCGTTGAACAATTTACTTTCCTTTAACTCTTTTTACTTTTCTGCATTTTCTTTACTCTAACTTTGTGGTATGGATGTTTGAACGATGGTAATTTAGGATGCTTGTTATGGTTTGGTGTAGTGTTTATTGATAAAACAGGTACATACGAGGCTTAGAGCACTAAAAATTAGTGCTACTAAAGCCGGGACAGGAAAATCGAAGAAAGAAGCCTGTTTTACACCTTTGCAGATTGTCTACACGGTGTCGTGTCCAGCCGACACGCCCCCGTGCCCATTGACCCAGACCTGTTGTTTGCCAAAATCCTACAGATTTTTTCCAAACACGGGGTCGTGCTCAGCCGACACGCCCCCGTGTCCACCTTCTGTAAGTTATTGTTACTGGCACTCTGACCACGGGGTCGTGTTCATCCGACACGGGGCCGTGTCCAGACGCCCAGTAACATAAATTTTTTCTTTTTCACACCCTTTTACACATTCAACCAACCTAAAAACTTATTTTTGGGACACATTGAGGACAATGTGTAATTTAAGTGTGGGGGATGCTAAAACCTTGAATCTTGCAAGTCCTAATTAAAAGCCTTACACAAAACTCTATTGGAACCGCTAATCACCCCAATTTTTTTTTCAAAAATTTTCCATTTTTTTTACTTGTCTAGGTTTAATTTGGGAATTTCAAAGTTCTAAAAAGGTTACATTTTTACAAATTTACAACCGATAGCGTCGTGATAAAAAGAACCAACATAAGAAAATTATGAAACGGCATGACAAATCTAGTTAAAATTTGATTATATATACTTGATCACTTAAAAACTCATTCCCACAAAAAGTGAGTTTTGAGCCTTTATTGAGCATACAAATACACATCTTTGAACTAAATGCTCATTTTTCGTTTCTTGTGTGAATAGCCGCTTGGTTCTTACGACTCTAGAACTTGCAACGACAATGCATTTCGGTCCTTACCAACTTAAACCCGAGTAAGTAAATGATGGAGGCATTAGGACTAACCCTTTTTGTTTCTAGACCATTATTTTTCTTTTTTTTACCACCTACCCATAATCCCCCTAGTTAACCCCTTTGAGCCTAAACCTTTTCATTTCTTAACCCAAAACAAACACCATTTTACCCACCAAAACCCTTTTTCATTTTAAACCATTTATTTTAGTAACAAAGCTCGGTTTTTCTTATGACTCCTTATCAAAAAAAAAAATGATGAAGCCAAAAGAAATAAACAAACAAGTTTATCAAAAAGAACTTTGTTTGAAGAATTGCTTCATCAAAATAAAAAGTTACAAAAATAAAAAAGTCTTATGAAAACCGATGCTTTTTACACCTTTCGCCCTTTACTACTAACCACTAACCCAACCACCTACCTTTAACCCAAGCCTAACCCTTCCCCCAAAGTCCTCTTGATATTTACAAAGGTATATAGTTAAAAAGGAGAAGGATTGATTGCTTGGCAAGCTTATGGTAGGAGTAAGTTCCATGCCGCTCTCGAGAGTTTTCACAAAAATACACCTTCGGCCGAGTGTTGAGTTATCCCCCGTGAGGTATGTGAACTTGTATATAAATGGAATTTTAAAAAGGCATGTTGTGCCCTAATAAGTAATTTATCTTATGTAATGTTTTAAATAAATCATGACGAATAGGATTGTAAATAAATAAAAATAAAACTTAATAAAGAATCTTGGAAATCCCGACACTCTATGACAAGCCCAAAAACCTTCTCTTCTACCCGTTCCATTTGGGAGTGTAAAGCCACATTATAAAGAATTTTTCTTGAGGACAAGCAAAGATTCAAGTGTGGAGGTATTTGATGTGTGCAAAATCCAACATATAAATTACATCAAATGTGGCATAAAACTAACCCTTTTTAGTACTAATGTTGGAAAAAACGTGTTTTTCTCTCCCCTTTGTATTTTCAGGATTAAATGAGCTCAAAGGAACAAAAGAAGCAAAAAGGCAGATAAATCTAACATAAATACAAGAAAAGGAACAAACGTGGCATGCCCGACCCCCCGACAGCATCTTCCCAAGCAAAAACAAGAGAACAGATGGCTGAACACGCCTGTGCTCAATGAGCACGGGGGCGTGCCCAAGTGTCTGCAGAAAAGACAAAGTTGTAGAAGCTTCTATCACCCACCACGGGGGCGTGCCCAGCGGACACGGGGCCGTGGTCAACTCTAAGATTCGCAGAATCTAGGAAAATCTTGATAGTACAGATACGCTTCTGCACACGGGGTCGTGCCCAGCGGACACGGGGCCGTGGTCAACTAATGCAGACAAACTACAATTAATGAAGAAAGAGAAGGCGAGTGGACACGGGGTCGTGCCCAATGGACACGGGGCCGTGTCCGGGCTTCTGTGCAGGCTATAAATAGGGGCGCTTGGCTCATTTGCAAACCATCCCTTAGCACACCACCTCTCTCACACTTCACCCACCCACCACCACCATCACAACCCACATCCACCACCATCATCCATCATCCATCATAGAGTGTGTGAGTAGTCTCGGGATCCAAGATTGATCGTAAGAGTTCTTGACAATCAAAGACCATGTTTGCCTAAGTCTCTTACATCACTTGGTGAAGACAAGTGTCTAGTGTAATACTTTTTGTTTTTAATCTTTTCGCACTTTTTATTTGGTTATGTATTAATGACTTTAATAACTAGTTTCTTATGTTGAAGTTGAATCTTCCTTATCATTTGTCCGTGGTGTCTTGGCGTTATTTTACTGTCTATATAAAATAAAAGATTTACACCATTCATATCTCCACGGTCTATATGGAGATATGTTGGCTACCTGGTCGGGGGTTAAGGGAATGGTTTGGTAAGTGTCTTGCCTTGTTTAGTGTATAGATCCTGCAAGGACCTGGGTCAACTTTAGTAGGACCTCCTTCAATATCCACTGGTATTGGATGGCGGGGGTCCGAACTCCTTGATCCCCTCATATGTAAGCTACTACTAATATATTAACCCGGCTACTTAGGACTGTATCCCTGCTGACTCAGACTACTTAGCCGAGGGTAACGTCACCTTCAAAAGAGGGGCCTAGCACATTATGCATTAATAACTTAATTAATTATCTTTCAATAATCCAACCCTTTAGGATTGTATCCTTGCTAACTCAAACTACTGGGTTGAGGGTAATGTCACCTTCAAAAGAGGGGCCTACTACAATAACTAAGATAATCTCTTAAAAAGTGCAAAAGTGCGGAAATAATCAAAGGTTACACTAAACACGAGTCGGATCCAAGTGATTCATCTTGTCTATCTATTTTTACTTTTATTTTTATTTACAGCATTTTTAGTTTTTATTTTCTAGTTTAAAACATTTTTCTAAACTTTTGATTTGATTAGACGTTGAGGATAAACCGGTATTAAAAGCTCTTGTGTCCTTGGACGACCTCGGTATCTTACCAACACTATACTACGCTCACGATGGGTGCACTTGCCCATATGTGTGTTTGGTGTTAGTAAAATATCGTGTTTTATAAATTTAAAACTTGACTAACGTGTAAAAAGGGCTAAAAATATACATAAAAACCTATAACACCACACGCGCATCAAAAAGAGTTTTAAATAATTTTTTTATTTTTTGTTGAACCGAAATCCACAAAGTAGAACGAGCGAGGCGACTATCATGTAAACCGCCACCGACGAGTATTACCGAGTATACAAAAAGAGGAGTTTTCCACACGTGGCGGCATGGGAGGTTGTGAGACGTCACCCGAAGTGGGTAGCGGTTGATTTGGTGGACATGGGTGGGACGATGGCTCCAAAAAAAGAGGAGGTCAAAAAAGAGCAAAGACCTCCGAGTCGTGGAACTACATGACTTCCGCGTCGGATAACTTGCCCCAAATGAATTTGAACGACGACCTCGTTGACAAACTCAATCAACCCGTTGACGAACCCATTCAAGAAGATACACCTACAAGGCCGCGCCACAAGAAAAGTGGTGATTCGTCAAGTAAAGGAAGCGGTGGCGGAGTCGATCTCCGAAATCAAAGAGGCTAAATTGGTGGAAATGACTGAATCCAAAGAAAGAAGAGAAAAACTTGTGACAGCTAAACTTCAACGCGAGGAGGCGTATATTAAACACTTGAACGCAATAGAAAAACATAATGATTTAAAAATCTTGTTAGAGCCGCACACCAATCTCGACGAACCGTTTAAGTCGGTCGTAATTCAACAAAAACGCGAGATATGTGAAAAGTGGGGGTGGGAGATGCCATCCGTTTAAGTCGGTCTTTTTAGGGTTTTTTTAATATGTAATTTAGGTTTTATTTAAATGAAATTTATAATTTATAATTTTAGTGTTTTCTTGTTAGTTTATAATTAAAAAAAAATGGTTGTGAGTGATGGAATTTTATCACAAGGGATGACCATTTCCACTAAAAAAGGTTGTGAGTGATGGAATAATAGTTGATGACATGGCGGAACTTGATTGGATGTTGTGAGTGTTGAGTGATCACCTCCCCTACCCCCTTACAACACAACCTAAACCTTAACTCCTCCCACGTAAACCTGCAACTACAACCTATTGGTGAATACTGTGGTGATCATGTAAAGTAGAGGTGTTCGCCGGAGCTTTTAGTTGGTGGTAGGGTGCAGGTTCGGAGCTTTTAGTCGGTGGTAGGGTGCAGTGTAACACCCCGAAAACGGGTTTGGTAATCAAACCACGTTTATACTAAAAGACGGGTAATTTACCTTTAGTGGTAAAAGAAACCCGGTGAATATTAGGATTCTTAAATAAACAAGAATTTGCTAACTAGGGATTTTAACCTAGTTAGCTAATAGTTTAGAAATAACTTATAATAGGGTTAAAATTAACCAAAGTTATTATAGAAACTAAAGTGGAGGGACCTAAGTTGTAAAACTTGAAACTAGAATTTAATAAAACAAATAAAAATAAACCAAACACCCCAATTAGAGGTGTCTGGTCGATCAAAGAAGAGAGCAGGTCGATCCCCACTCTTCAAAACCCTAGAACTTCACTAAACTTGCAAATTGAAGGTCCAATTCAGTCCAAAATCGAAATTAAAGCATGGATTATTGATCCTCATCACAAGAGGATTAAAAGGTATGTAAAATTTAATGAAAATTCTTAGCTTGAAAATCTCATGAAATTGGGAAATCTGAAAATTTATGATGCATGTTTGTTAATTGCATGGAATAGGAACAATATAGTGTCTAGAAGTAAGCCCTAGACAAGTATATGTTGAAATCATGCTTAGCTCAAGTTTTTTTTGATACTAAATTCATGTATGAGATGTTTTTAGGGTTTTGATTGCAAAAAAAATAGTGTTATGATGTCAAGAACAAGCTTAAATTGAAAGCTGAATTCAAACGATTCTTGATCAGAATTTACAGCCGATTTGTATTGGCTGTAACCTGAACAAAAAGTGATAAAATAATGTTTTTCTTGAGTCTAGAATGTAATTCCAGGAAATATATTTAAAACCCCACTGGAATCGCATTTTTTCGACGAAAATCGAGCGTTTTATGAATTTTTCCGTATCAAAGGTTCAAGCTGCGTTTTCTGGCAGAAATTGCAGCCCATCACGAATGTCATAACTCAATTTAGGAATTGAGTTATGATCTCAAATTCTTACTGTAGAAAGTTTTAAGCGATTAAAAGAATCGCCAATTGGAATTTCGTCAATCGGATAAACGAGGAATTTTTAATGATTTTTTCCGTAAGCTGCAGTCAGAAGTGACGAATCTGATTGCAGCTTAGTAAATGAATTTTCACGAATTTTTGGTAAAGAGTTAGATCTTGAAATTTTAACTCAAGGGCTAACCCTCCGAGAGGTACGCCACATAAAAAAATCATAATTTTTGAAGACTTGTAAACAGGTCAAACAAGTCACCAAAAACAACCAATTTTCATTGATACGAAATGCCTAAATGAAATCGCGGCTTACTAGTTAGTATGTAAAAATTTGATTTTTGTTAAGAGTTCGGATGAAATATGCCTAAGTGAGTTCAATGAACCAAATGTGCATATGAATATGTTGGTAAGTCAATTGACTTTTAAAAGTCAAACTAACCAATGATAAATTCAAATAGTAGTTTCGACATAGAAAATACGTGAGGTGGAATAGTCGTGAATTGAAATGACTAATCTAACCACCTTGTGAATGATGATAGTTTGTCGCCTAACGAGCTAGGTGGAGGCTTGGGAAAGAAGCGGTCAAACGAATCAAGCACGAGAAGAAAAGCATATTCGGATGTGAGGTAAGTATAGCTTACACTAGTCATATAGTTTAGAATGTCCTTTTGTTGTTTTGATTTCGAACAAGACAAATGGAAAGTTGAGATATGGTGTTTCCGGCGTGTAGTCGTACGGAACAAGATAACCAATAAGGGTAAAATTGAAATTTGGACACTTGTGGACAATAATTATTGGTTTTGAAAGATACATATTTCGTAAGCCTTATTAGGCCAAAAAGCGTTAAGAGGTGAATTATAGTTAAAACGACCGTGCGGTGTAAATCGGAACGAGTCGTGTAGACGAGATGGCAATAAGCTTTATCTCGCCAATATTATCGGTCATTTAGACCAACGGGTCAAAAGGTGAAAATATCACTTTTTGACAATATCGACTAATGGTTTGATGAGTTGTTTGATTTCAGAAATAAATATCGAGTGGATATTTACATCGCTATTACTTAGTAGATATTGAGGCAAGGTACTTAAATGGGTCAATGTAATGATCCGAGCCAGGTACGCATAATAAGATAACTCTCATTTAAATGTAAGGCTAATGAGAGTTAAACGAAGTCTAAAATAAGTTTTTGGTTACCTTAATAGGTAAACCAAATGTTACGGACGATGGTCATTATATTTGTTATAGGTTTCTAACCATTACCAAGAGTTTAATAAGGGGTTTAGCCATGGAAATGGGTTGCATTTGATGGTTTGCTTCGAATTTAAAATGACCCTAAACATGATTTCCGCAGCTTTTTATACGGATTTCGACTAATCTTAAAAAAATCATATAAAATCAACCGTTTATCCGATTTGGGTGTTCTATACATTTTCGGAAAGCTTATGAAGTAATTTTTTACTGTTTTCAATCATAAGAAACAAATGTGGTTGTTAAATAGGCCAAAAGAATGAATTAAACAGCTGTTCAAAACCTTGAAAGTTGTTTGAAAAATGAAAATATAGTTGTTGTGCTGATTTTATAAAAATCATATAAAATCATAGAAAATTCGTTAGAAGGTGTACCTTATATGCTTGCGAAGGTATTGAAGTTTTCTACGATCCATCTTTGAACATGTTAATCTAGTTCGGACTTTGAATGGGTCATAATGGTCAATTACAGCAGCTGTATAGAAAATCGCTGCACATTAATAATGTCATTATTAATCCAGAAAAAGACATATGATTGCGTATACTTGATTTAGTCATGCCACCGTAAGTTACGGTGGAGCTGATATGATTACGATGGTTACATACTGAGTTACGGTGGAAGGATAGACTTTCAGGGGCTACCGTAACTTACGGTGTCACCGTAAGTTATGGTGGACCCAGAAACAAAGTATATTTTATTTAGTTTAAATTCCCGGATTCATTTAGACACGTTTTAAACCCCGTATGACTAAAGTATTTCATGTTTATGGAATATAGGTACTTTTGGATGCCGGAAGACGATCAAGCTCAGCGAAGAACCGAACACGATAAAGATACACGCTTCCGCACTTTGCCACGTTGTAAATTTTAAACAACGAAATTGATCACGTTATGTAGAATAAATTATGATTTGTAAAAGTTTTAATAAACCCGTATTTCCAATGTTTATGTAATCTTAATTACATGATTGTTCCTACAAAAATATACGTTAAACCTTGAATAATAAGAACGGGTGTTACAAGTTGGTATCAGAGCCTTGGTTTAAGAGATTCGAGTATGGTGGGGAGGAACCATGCTTGGACTTAAACCTTATGCTCTTGACAAAGAATAGTGTTCGGTTCGAGGCTTGATCGCAAATCCGGTAAGTACAAGTACGTTAATAGTTAGTATGCTAAAGTGTTGTAAACAACACATAGGGCTATCGTGTGGTATATGTTACCCCAATTTAAATGATTGATATGGTTGACGAAAATACGCGCGTTGACGCGTATAGTAGAAAAAGCCTTGTATTATAATACGGGCGATTATTGAAGTTGACATTACTAACTCTTGTGAATGTTTTAATTGAAGGACACTCGCGTCTGAAGATGACGGGAGTTGAACGAATTATGGATATGATGATGGAACGGTCCGAGGTATGACAGGAAGAGCATACTCATCAAGGACCAAAATCGCGTAACGGTCGCGAACAAGACTAATGACAAGAGAAGCCCGTTAGGGCAAGCATTACCAGGTGCACACTTTTAAATTAATCGTACGAGTCGTTATATGCAACAAACACGTAAGTAATAACGGTTGCATACACATATGATAGAACTTGGAAAACCTGATTTCCAAGAGAAATTTAATAGGAAATGTGTTATTCACAATGATGAATAACAAATGAATAACAAGACTTGTTTATATAGAAACTTGGACGAGAGTGATCATCCAAGTAAGTAATCTCAATATAAACCCTATTGAGAAAAGTAATGATCACATAAATGAATGTGAATAAATGTTTATAAAAAGGGACATTGTACATGTTCAAGGATAAACGACTAAAACTAATAATTGTTAACTAAAAAATTAAATAAAGTTTTACCAAATGAAACCATAAACATGGAGATAATTTGAGGAGTTACTTACATGGGACGTGATGTGGTAATTATAATAAGGTCACGCGTACCACGTGTTGATCGCTTACTCTGGCCAAGTAAGTAGTGAACACATGATAGCATGAGCTTCTTATAATGAGCGCAGTTATGTCCGATGTAGTAAGGTCAAGATGAATGAAATTTAAAGGATCCTTAGGGTCAAGAAATCTCATGGGCATACTCGTATAAATGGTTTTCGCGGGAACCATAAAAACGATGTATGGCGCACATAGAAATAAAAGACCCAAGGAAATTCGTGACATAAGTCATTTTTGATGAAACAACCATGGTAGACAAAAAAGGCATTGTAAAACCAAAGTATAAATGACCCGTGGGGTCATAGAAACAAAGGTATTGCCCACATGGGGAAAAACGATCAAAAACCATGGTAGACAAAAAGGGCATTGTAAAACCAAAGTATAAATGACCCGCGGGGTCATAGAAACAAAGGTATTGCCCACACGAGAAAAACGATCAAAATCGTTGACTTTGGTCGTAGTAAAGAAATGATGATGATGATAATCATCATTCATAGTTTAAAAGACTGTCAAGGATGGTCAAATAAAGAATAAAGGTTTGGTTGAATAAAAGCGAGGGCTTCCGCTAAGACAACCAAACAAATTAAAACGAAAACTTGATGTACACCGGAATGCTTGCACTAATAATGACTTCGGTAAAGTACCCGGTTAATGGGTAAGGATTTAAACACATGCGTAAACCGAGAAACGAGAACACGAATTTAAAGTCAAAAGACTCGGATTATGAGTTATGACTAAAAGACCATAAAATTTCGTAAACAGAAATTTTGATAATTATATTCAACTATTTTGAGATTGAACGGGTTGAATAAAGTATAATGCTTGAAGGCATAAGTAAGTGCAAGCCGGATAACGGTAAGCTTGAGACAAATGATTTTCAAACGTAAAAAGAGTGCTTTGACACCAAATATATATTTTAATAAGACACGAGTAAAAAAAAAAGAGTGATCTACGGGATCAACATAAACTTTAGGGTTATAAACAAATGAGAGATCTACGGACTAAAATGACCCACGGGTCATGATTAGAAAGAAGTTATAAGGACTTCGCCCTAAAGAGGTGAATGTCGAATCAAAAATAGCCCGTAAGGCTAAGTGATAAAACCTACGGGTTAGATTGGATAAAGCGAGGAAATCAGTTAAGAATCCCCGCATAAAACTAAGACTGTAAAGGATTAAATTACGGACTGTCAATATCCGGGTATGGATGATTGACACAAGTTAAAGAAAAGATCCTAAAACTAAAACTTCGGTTTTAGTAAGAAATAATGTTTTTACAAACATAAATTCTGATAGGAATTTAAATAGTAAGCATGAAAGATACAAGTCTTGACACTGATAGGCGCAAGATGATATATTCGAAAAGTGATATTTTCAAAAATGAAAGGTTGATACAAATTAAACATGATGTGACACGATCACGGTTAGGAAATGTAGTGTGAAGTAAAATCACATTATAACCAAGCGAGTGATAAAAGTAACTGAACTAATAAGACTAGTTAATGAGACCGGTTAAGGTCACCAATTCAAATCAAGAAATTTGGTTTGCTTATAAGCGGTAGATTCGGTATAGCTGAACCGAATAGATAAATTTGAAAACAAAAGAATTTGTTGCTAAAAGTAAAAGATTTCACTAAAGATCTTTAAACGGGTCAAAATAACGGATTCGTAAGGAATTCGATAGTATATGAAAGCGATGGATATCGCTAAGTTAACTAAACTAGTGGAAATAACGAGATTACGTTATTTTAAGTTGCACTAAGTCATATGAGATACGTAGACAATTAGTGACCAAAAAGATGTTACCATGCTTATCTGGTAATACTAATAATTGGTTAAAAGTATAAGTAATGTTTAAATGATATCTCGGATCAAATACATTGAGTTTAAACTCAATGAATTATGTAAGAAAAGGTTTCGAGGACGAAACCTCTTTAAGGGGGGTAGACTTGTAACACCCCGAAAACGGGTTTGGTAATCAAACCACGTTTATACTAAAAGACGGGTAATTTACCTTTAGTGGTAAAAGAAACCCGGTGAATATTAGGATTCTTAAATAAACAAGAATTTGCTAACTAGGGATTTTAACCTAGTTAGCTAATAGTTTAGAAATAACTTATAATAGGGTTAAAATTAACCAAAGTTATTATAGAAACTAAAGTGGAGGGACCTAAGTTGTAAAACTTGAAACTAGAATTTAATAAAACAAATAAAAATAAACCAAACACCCCAATTAGAGGTGTCTGGTCGATCAAAGAAGAGAGCATGTCGATCCCCACTCTTCAAAACCCTAGAACTTCACTAAACTTGCAAATTGAAGGTCCAATTCAGTCCAAAATCGAAATTAAAGCATGGATTATTGATCCTCATCACAAGAGGATTAAAAGGTATGTAAAATTTAATGAAAATTCTTAGCTTGAAAATCTCATGAAATTGGGAAATCTGAAAATTTATGATGCATGTTTGTTAATTGCATGGAATAGGAACAATATAGTGTCTAGGAGTAAGCCCTAGACAAGTATATGTTGAAATCATGCTTAGCTCAAGTTTTTGTTGATACTAAATTCATGTATGAGATGTTTTTAGGGTTTTGATTGCAAAAAAAATAGTGTTATGATGTCAAGAACAAGCTTAAATTGAAAGCTGAATTCAAACGATTCTTGATCAGAATTTACAGCCGATTTGTATTGGCTGTAACCTGAACAAAAAGTGATAAAATAATGTGTTTCTTGAGTCTAGAATGTAATTCCAGGAAATATCTTTAAAACCCCACTGGAATCGCATTTTTTCGACGAAAATCGAGCGTTTTATGAATTTTTCCGTATCAAAGGTTCAAGCTGCGTTTTCTGGCAGAAATTGCAGCCCATCACGAATGTCATAACTCAATTTAGGAATTGAGTTATGATCTCAAATTCTTACTGTAGAAAGTTTTAAGCGATTAAAAGAATCGCCAATTGGAATTTCGTCAATCGGATAAACGAGGAATTTTTAATGAATTTTTCCGTAAGCTGCAGTCAGAAGTGACGAATCTGATTGCAGCTTAGTAAATGAATTTTCACGAATTTTTGGTAAAGAGTTAGATCTTGAAATTTTAACTCAAGGGCTAACCCTCCGAGAGGTACGCCACATAAAAAAATCATAATTTTTGAAGACTTGTAAACAGGTCAAACAAGTCACCAAAAACAACCAATTTTCATTGATACGAAATGCCTAAATGAAATCGCGGCTTACTAGTTAGTATGTAAAAATTTGATTTTTGTTAAGAGTTCGGATGAAATATGCCTAAGTGAGTTCAATGAACCAAATGTGCATATGAATATGTTGGTAAGTCAATTGACTTTTAAAAGTCAAACTAACCAATGATAAATTCAAATAGTAGTTTCGACATAGAAAATACGTGAGGTGGAATAGTCGTGAATTGAAATGACTAATCTAACCACCTTGTGAATGATGATAGTTTGTCGCCTAACGAGCTAGGTGGAGGCTTGGGAAAGAAGCGGTCAAACGAATCAAGCACGAGAAGAAAAGCATATTCGGATGTGAGGTAAGTATAGCTTACACTAGTCATATAGTTTAGAATGTCCTTTTGTTGTTTTGATTTCGAACAAGACAAATGGAAAGTTGAGATATGGTGTTTCCGGCGTGTAGTCGTACGGAACAAGATAACCAATAAGGGTAAAATTGAAATTTGGACACTTGTGGACAATAATTATTGGTTTTGAAAGATACATATTTCGTAAGCCTTATTAGGCCAAAAAGCGTTAAGAGGTGAATTATAGTTAAAACGACCGTGCGGTGTAAATCGGAACGAGTCGTGTAGACGAGATGGCAATAAGCTTTATCTCGCCAATATTATCGGTCATTTAGACCAACGGGTCAAAAGGTGAAAATATCACTTTTTGACAATATCGACTAATGGTTTGATGAGTTGTTTGATTTCAGAAATAAATATCGAGTGGATATTTACATCGCTATTACTTAGTAGATATTGAGGCAAGGTACTTAAATGGGTCAATGTAATGATCCGAGCCAGGTACGCATAATAAGATAACTCTCATTTAAATGTAAGGCTAATGAGAGTTAAACGAAGTCTAAAATAAGTTTTTGGTTACCTTAATAGGTAAACCAAATGTTACGGACGATGGTCATTGTCACACCCCCAAAATCCACATGCGGAGTATCACCGCTTGGAGGCGTGACTGACCAGGATCAAACCATTAATCATATTGAACAAGTAAATATTTAATGTAAAAGTCCAACCAACACGATTAATATCCAAAACAAACATAGTTAAGTTATGAGCGGAAGCATAATGTTCAAAACCAAATCCAAAGTTTAATTATCCAAATGTTTAACATGGCACACAGCTGTCCATGTCCCACAACGACTCTCCCTTGTGCAAGCTCCAACTAAGTACCTATAGACCTGCAAAGCATGTAGTAACGAGTCAACAACTAGTTGAGTGAGTTCACGTTTGGTTGTCCAGTTTATAGTTATTCCGAAAACACAGTTTACTCTTTACCAGCTATCCAGCCGTAGGGGTTACCCCATAGTTCGAAAAACGTTTATTAGTTACCCGTTCTTACGTTGGCTATTCCAGCCCGGCTCTATGGCCGTGGGGGCTACCCCATGTATAATTCACCAGACTCGTTACCATATCGACTACTAACGTTCGTTATGTTTAAGTGCCCTAACGTCTGTGTCTATCATCACTGACGTGCCATAGTCCATTAGTCCACGCCCGTCCTCTGCGGCACGGTGTGAGGTTTGTTAAACCTAATAGCGCTATTTAACTAATGACCCGTTCGCCATTGGCCTCGGCGATTAAGTCGATACATAAAAGGAGGGACTTCGTTGATAGAGTTCTAGTCTAGTATAGTTAAATCCGTCTCATACTGGACGAGGAATCTATGTTCCTGATTACGTCTCAACAGGACGAGGAATCCCTATTCCTTAACCCATTCCCAACCCCTGGGAACCCCATGCTTTGTAACGAAGTGTGAACTCACCTTGGTTTGCTCGGCAGATAACACAGAAAGGTCAAGACTAGCAGCTAGTGGTCAACCACGTCCTAACATGGTTATCATACAAGTCAGGTTTTGGTTTCACAGGGTGCACACAAGTATCAAGTAAGATAGCACATAAGAAACACATACGGATCATGGCATCATGCAACATCACGTTCCACAGTTAAGACATATTCAACTTGTGAAATTAAGTGATTGGGCTCGCACAAGTCTAATGACCTTGTGCGAGTCGTTCGTTGAAGCCCAATACTACCCGGCCCAAAAGCATGAAAAACCCAAATAATCTATAAGCATAGCACGGCCCAAACAGACATGTAAACAATCTTGTGCGGTCTGGATCATCTTGTGCGATCCGGACGATTTGTACAATCCGAACCAGCCCAGCCCAACATAACAACCGGCCCAAACAGTTAATTAATCATTCATCATGTGCGGCCCAGCAGCCTTGTGCGACCGGGAATCCCTTGTGCGAACAGGTCATCTTGTGCGACCAGATGACTTGTTCGACTAATCTCCTTGTGCGAGTGGATCTCTTGTGCGACCAAGAGATCTTGTGCGAATGTGTAACTAATTCCCATGATTCATGCAATCAGTTATATCTATACAAAAATTTCCAAATTTACAATTTATCAACTAACACAATATCATTTTCCAATCATAACATATTCGATCAAACTAGTGTTTTGACAACAATTCTTATGAACCCTAACAAGATTAAAACATGAACAATAACATAATCAAAACGTGAGCAATAACTTCTTCATACGATTAACAATCCAAAGCATATACATAACAGCCGGTTTAACTAGTATTTGATTTCAAATCATGATCATGCAATTCGTCCTAACACAACATCAACCTTTCGGATCTAAACTCATACATAGCCGATTGCATACATTCATACTAACATAACAATACCTCATCAAATCTCATATTAATCATAGTCAACATGCATGTGAGCCGATTAACAAGAACACTTATCATTCAATCATCATAGAATACTAACCAATTGAGATGAGTGAGGGTGATCCGAGCAAGAAAGAATCTTCGATGGAGGGATTGCTCGGCTGCCTTTGGTTCGTGAGAGAAAGAGAGAGGAGAGCTAGGGTTTGTGGGTGTGTAGTGTGATTGCAAGTAATGAGAAACAATTCTCAAAGGATCCATGTATGCGTATGGTGGGAGTGGGCTGAACCCTTCACATGGGCTCCCCTTTGGTTCGAGTTAAAGAGAAGTAGGCCGAGATTTGTAAAGCCCAAAGGCTTGTGTGGTTGGGTTGTGTTGTGCGACTACAACATACATATATACACATAGACACATAATCGTAATATTCAATAAATCAATCAAGTTCATATAATCGAATCACGTTCACCTAGGTTACATCAAAGTACAAAGAAAGGTTCAGAAATACGAGTTGTCACATTATCCCCAAGTTGAAAGAAATTTCGTCCCGAAATTTAGCACGTACTCACTGAGGAAGCTAGTTAAGTTGCATGGTTTTCCTGGTTTTCTTGGGGTGTCACATCCTCCCCCCGTTGATCTGGAATTTCGTCTCGAAATTCCGTAGCTTCAGTCTCAGTAGTGGTTGTACCGGTTGCAAACAGTTGGGGATACTTTTGTTTCATCTGATCTTCGCGCTCCCAGGTGAACTCTGGGCCGCGACGTGAGTTCCAACGAACTCGAACGAGAGGTATTCTGGTATGTTTGAGGACCTTCACATCCCGGTCCGTGATCTCCACAGGTTCCTCGACGAATCGTAACTGCTCGTCGATCGTGAGCTCATTCAAAGGAACTACGTGGGGCTCATCTGATAAACACTTCTTCAGGTTTGACACGTGGAAAACATTGTGAACTGCACTGAGTTCTGCTGGTAAATTCAATCTGTAGGCCACCTTGCCTATTTTCTCAATGACTTCGAAGGGTCCAACGTATCGTGGGTTAAGTTTGCCGCGTTTGCCAAAACGAACCACACCCTTCCAGGGTGAAACTTTGAGTAGCGCTCGATCCCCAACCTGGAATTCGAGTAGTTTTCTATCCTTATCGGCGTATGCTTTCTGACGGTCACGTGCTGCCGCCATGCGTTGTCGGATTTGAGCAATTTTCTCTGTTGTGTCTACCACATGTTCTGGACCAGTAATCTGACTATCCCCCACCTCTGCCCAACAAAGAGGTGACCGGCATTTACGCCCGTACAATGCCTCAAACGGAGCAGCTTTAATGCTGGTGTGGTAGCTATTGTTGTACGAAAATTCCACAAGTGGCAGATGCTTTTCCCAGCCGTTGCCAAAGTCAATCACACATGCCCTAAGCATGTCTTCGAGGGTCTGGATGGTACGTTCCGACTGCCCATCCGTTTGCGGGTGATAAGCTGTGCTCATATCTAGCCTTGAGCCAAAGGACTTGTGCATTGCTTGCCACAGTGCTGATGTAAAACGCGCATCTCGATCCGAGATGATAGAGATGGGCACCCCGTGCCTCGAGACAACTTCCTTGAGATATACTTCTGCTAGGGTGGAGAACTTATCCGTTTCTTTGATAGCCAAGAAGTGAGCAGACTTTGTGAGTCGATCCACGATCACCCAAATAGTATCGTTACCACGTTGTGATCTAGGCAGGCCAGTAACAAAATCCATGGAAATTTGCTCCCATTTCCATTGTGGTATCTCTGGTTGTTGAAGTGGGCCTGAAGGTTTCTGGTATTCCGCCTTGACCCTCGCACAAGTCAAGCACTTGCTAACGTAAGTTGCTATGTGGGCCTTCATGCTAGGCCACCAATATGTGGTTTTGATGTCGTGGTACATTTTGTCCGAACCAGGGTGCACCGAGTAGCGAGACTTGTGCGCCTCATCCATCACAAGCTCTCTTAGGTTGCCATAAAGTGGGACCCAAATACGTCCTGTTACATAGTAAGCACCGTCTTCCTTCTGCTCTAAGCGTTGCCTCGAGCCGCGTAGGGCTTCTGCCCTGACGTTTTCTGGTTTCAATGCTTCTACCTGAGCATTTCGTATTTGAGAAGGAAGGCTAGACTGTATAGTAAGTTGTAAGGCTCGTACGCGCTTGGGCGCAGTGTCCTTTCGACTGAGGGCGTCAGCCACAACATTGGCTTTGCCCGGGTGATACCTGATTGAGCATTCGTAATCGTTCAGCAGTTCGACCCATCGTCGTTGTCTCATATTGAGTTCTTTCTGTTTAAAGATGTGCTCGAGACTTCTGTGATCAGTGTAGATAGCACACTTTGTGCCATACAAGTAGTGTCGCCATATCTTAAGTGCAAAAACAACCGCTCCCAGCTCCAGATCGTGTGTAGTGTATCTGTCACACCCCCAAAATCCACCTGCATCAATACGCAACCAAGACCCTGAATGGATGCGTCACAGTAAACCACGAAGTCGTCTGTGCCCTCTGGTAATGAAAGGATAGGTGCACTGCAAAGTCTATCCTTTAAGTGTTGAAACGCTAACTCCTGTGCGTTTCCCCAACGATAAACAACGCCCTTCTGCGTTAGTGAAGTAAGAGGCTGAGCAATCTTAGAAAAATCCTTAATAAATCTTCTGTAGTATCCTGCCAATCCCAAGAATTGGCGAATTTCCGTTGGTGTACGAGGTGCAGGCCAGCTCTTGATTGACTCCACCTTGGATGGATCAACGTGAATCCCATCCTTGTTCACTACGTGGCCTAAGAAATGGACTTCACGAAGCCAGAAGTCACATTTGGAAAACTTGGCGTACAGCTGTTCCTTTCGAAGGAGTTCCAAAATAAGTCGTAAATGTTGCTCGTGTTCCTCCTGACTCTTCGAATAGATCAGGATGTCATCGATGAAGACAATAACGAATTTGTCTAAGTAGGGCTTGCACACTCGATTCATCAAGTCCATGAAGACCGCCGGTGCGTTTGTCATCCCAAAAGGCATGACCAAAAACTCATAGTGGCCATATCGAGTTCTGAAGGCTGTTTTGGAGACGTCCTCTTCTCGGACTCTCAGCTGGTGATACCCTGATCTCAAATCAATCTTTGAATAGTAGCTCGACCCTTGCAGTTGGTCAAATAAATCGTCAATACGTGGAAGAGGATAGCGATTCTTCACAGTCACTTTGTTCAGTTCACGGTAGTCGATGCACATTCTGAACGTACCGTCTTTCTTCTTTACAAACAGCACTGGAGCTCCCCAGGGCGAAGAACTAGGACGAATAAAACCCTTATCTAAGAGTTCTTGTAATTGCGTAGATAGCTCTTTCAACTCTGATGGAGCTAAACGATACGGTGCACGAGCTATAGGCGCTGCTCCAGGAGCTAGCTCGATTTGAAACTCGACCTGGCGATGAGGCGGGAGGCCAGGTAGTTCCTCAGGAAACACCTCAGGATAGTCGCGTACAATTGGAAAGTCTTCTATCTTTCTTTCTTTCTTCGAGGTGTCGGTAACGAGAGCCAGAAAGGCAGTGTGGCCCTTACGCAAACACTTTTGAGCCTTAAGGGAAGAAATGATGCTCACAACAGCACCACTCTTGTCACCACGAATCATAAGAGGTTCCTCACCTAAGCACGGAATACGGACAATCTTTTCGTTGCAAAGGATCTCAGCTTGATGTTGGGATAACCAGTCCATCCCAATGACAACGTCGAAACTACCCAGAGTGATAGGAAGGAGGTCGATCGAGAAAGTATGATTAGCAAGAACAAGATTACAACCTTTGACTACGTGTGTGACCTCTATACTTTTACCATTAGCTAACTCTACAGCATGTTTGGGATTCAAAGGTGTTGGGGTACGCTTAAGCAGTTGACTAACGCTTTGAGACACATAACTAGTATCAGCACCCGAATCAAATAAGACAGTAACGTAAAAGTCGTCGAGAAGGAACTTACCCGTCACGACATTGGGATCGTTCCTAGCTTCTCCATTGCCAATAACGAACGCACGGCCCCTTGCCCTATTGCCATTGTTACCCCCGTTGTTTCCATTCCCCTGATTGTTGTTGTTATTGTTGTTGTTCTGGTTCAGCTGGGGACAGTCTTTCTTGAAGTGGCCTTCAGCTCCACACTGAAAGCACCCTCTGTTGTTACCCGGTTGTTGCTGCTGCTGACGTTGATTTTGTGGGGCTCGCTGTTGTTGCCGATTTTGGTTCGCGGGAAACTGACTCCTACATTCTCTTGCAATATGACCAGGCTTGTTGCACCGATGACAGTTACTTCTGGTGCATGGCCCACTGTGATGTAAATTACAACGATTACATTTGGGGTGATTTCCTTTGTATCCACCCTGACTTTGGCTACCAGACGATTGCTGACTCGGACTATTATACTCTTCAGTTCTTCTCTGCTGCGACTGGGATTGAACAGAAGTCGAACCTCTGCTTGAAGCTCCATCCCATTTACGTTTGTTATCACTGGGAGGTTCAGAGGTAGCTGTAGCACTAATGCGTTTTGGTAACCTGTTTTGCTCCACCGCCTGATCAGTGAGACGGTGAGCCAACTGAACAACCTGCTGATAGGTAGCGAGATTTGCTGAAGTCACATGACTTTGGATCTCCGGCTTCAGACCCTTAAGATATAGTTCGATACGCTTAATTGGAGGGTCCACCATAGTAGGACACAGTAGTGCTAGCTCATTCGATCTCTTAGTAAACGCCTCAATTTCTGACCCCGTCATCTTGAGGTTGAAGAACTCTACTTCCAGCTTATGAATGTCGTCACGCGTGCAGTATTCCTCCCTGATCATCTCTTTAAAATTGTTCCATGGGGTGGCGTTAGCAGCAACCAACCCCAGCATTTGGACTTGAGCGTTCCACCATGTGAGAGCTAGACCCTCAAGAGTACCAGTAGCATACTTCACCCTGCGCGCCTCAGGGCATTCACATATTTCGAACACAGATTCTAGTTTCTCAAACCAGTGGAGGAGGCCTACTGCTCCTTCAGTGCCACTAAAAGTAGTGGGTCGGCAGTCCATAAAAGTTTTGAAGGTGCAAACAGGTGGCTGAGCATGTTGACCTCCTGCCTGTGCTGCTGCAAGTGCCGCAGCAACCTGTTCGTTGATCAGATCCGTCAACTGGGCTTGAGTCATGTTAATGCGTCCAGACATGATCTTCATATTAAGGGAAACATGAGTGAGAAGGGTTCGCGAAAGTGCGATGACAGAAGAGAGTAAGCACACACGTGTTCAAGCAACAGTAGCTATACTAGCTAAGCATATCATGAGCAAAGTTCTACGTAATCTAACAAGTAGGCAATAAAACACAAACCATATCACCTAGAATGTCGAGCCTTGCACGTGGAGTGAAGCGTCGTTGTGGATCGTAGAGCACTGTACAGGTTATAGTCTGGTTTTAACAAAAACGTTTTCCTTTATTAAAACCAAGTTCTCTATAACCAATGGCTCTGATACCAATCTGTCACACCCCCAAAATCCACATGCGGAGTATCACCGCTTGGAGGCGTGACTGACCAGGATCAAACCACTAATCATATTGAACAAGTAAATATTTAATGTAAAAGTCCAACCAACACGATTAATATCCAAAACAAACATAGTTAAGTTATGAGCGGAAGCATAATGTTCAAAACCAAATCCAAAGTTTAATTATCCAAATGTTTAACATGGCACACAGCTGTCCATGTCCCACAACGACTCTCCCTTGTGCAAGCTCCAGCTAAGTACCTATAGACCTGCAAAGCATGTAGTAACGAGTCAACAACTAGTTGAGTGAGTTCACGTTTGGTTGTCCAGTTTATAGTTATTCCGAAAACACAGTTTACTCTTTACCAGCTATCCAGCCGTGGGGGTTACCCCATAGTTCGAAAAACGTTTATTAGTTACCCGTTCTTACGTTGGCTATTCCAGCCCGGCTCTATGGCCGTGGGGGCTACCCCATGTATAATTCACCAGACTCGTTACCATATCGACTACTAACGTTCGTCATGTTTAAGTGCCCTAACGTCTGTGTCTATCATCACTGACGTGCCATAGTCCATTAGTCCACGCCCGTCCTCTGCGGCACGGTGTGAGGTTTGTTAAACCTAATAGCGCTATTTAACTAATGACCCGTTCGCCATTGGCCTCGGCGATTAAGTCGATACATAAAAGGAGGGACTTCGTTGATAGAGTTCTAGTCTAGTATAGTTAAATCCGTCTCATACTGGACGAGGAATCTATGTTCCTGATTACGTCTCAACAGGACGAGGAATCCCTATTCCTTAACCCATTCCCAACCCCTGGGAACCCCATGCTTTGTAACGAAGTGTGAACTCACCTTGGTTTGCTCGGCAGATAACACAGAAAGGTCAAGACTAGCAGCTAGTGGTCAACCACGTCCTAACATGGTTATCATACAAGTCAGGTTTTGGTTTCACAGGGTGCACACAAGTATCAAGTAAGATAGCACATAAGAAACACATACGGATCATGGCATCATGCAACATCACGTTCCACAGTTAAGACATATTCAACTTGTGAAATTAAGTGATTGGGCTCGCACAAGTCTAATGACCTTGTGCGAGTCGTTCGTTGAAGCCCAATACTACCCGGCCCAAAAGCATGAAAAACCCAAATAATCTATAAGCATAGCACGGCCCAAACAGACATGTAAACAATCTTGTGCGGTCCGGATCATCTTGTGCGATCCGGACGATTTGTACAATCCGAACCAGCCCAGCCCAACATAACAACCGGCCCAAACAGTTAATTAATCATTCATCATGTGCGGCCCAGCAGCCTTGTGCGACCGGGAATCCCTTGTGCGAACAGGTCATCTTGTGCGACCAGATGACTTGTTCGACTAATCTCCTTGTGCGAGTGGATCTCTTGTGCGACCAAGAGATCTTGTGCGAATGTGTAACTAATTCCCATGATTCATGCAATCAGTTATATCTATACAAAAATTTCCAAATTTACAATTTATCAACTAACACAATATCATTTTCCAATCATAACATATTCGATCAAACTAGTGTTTTGACAACAATTCTTATGAACCCTAACAAGATTAAAACATGAACAATAACATAATCAAAACGTGAGAAATAACTTCTTCATACGATTAACAATCCAAAGCATATACATAACAGCCGGTTTAACTAGTATTTGATTTCAAATCATGATCATGCAATTCGTCCTAACACAACATCAACCTTTCGGATCTAAACTCATACATAGCCGATTGCATACATTCATACTAACATAACAATACCTCATCAAATCTCATATTAATCATAGTCAACATGCATGTGAGCCGATTAACAAGAACACTTATCATTCAATCATCATAGAACACTAACCAATTGAGATGAGTGAGGGTGATCCGAGCAAGAAAGAATCTTCGATGGAGGGATTGCTCGGCTGCCTTTGGTTCGTGAGAGAAAGAGAGAGGAGAGCTAGGGTTTGTGGGTGTGTAGTGTGATTGCAAGTAATGAGAAACAATTCTCAAAGGATCCATGTATGCGTATGGTGGGAGTGGGCTGAACCCTTCACATGGGCTCCCCTTTGGTTCGAGTTAAAGAGAAGTAGGCCGAGATTTGTAAAGCCCAAAGGCTTGTGTGGTTGGGTTGTGTTGTGCGACTACAACATACATATATACACATAGACACATAATCGTAATATTCAATAAATCAATCAAGTTCATATAATCGAATCACGTTCACCTAGGTTACATCAAAGTACAAAGAAAGGTTCAGAAATACGAGTTGTCACATTATCCCCAAGTTGAAAGAAATTTCGTCCCGAAATTTAGCACGTACTCACTGAGGAAGCTAGTTAAGTTGCATGGTTTTCCTGGTTTTCCTGGGGTGTCACATCCTCCCCCCGTTGATCTGGAATTTCGTCTCGAAATTCCGTAGCTTCAGTCTCAGTAGTGGTTGTACCGGTTGCAAACAGTTGGGGATACTTTTGTTTCATCTGATCTTCGCGCTCCCAGGTGAACTCTGGGCCGCGACGTGAGTTCCAACGAACTCGAACGAGAGGTATTCTGGTATGTTTGAGGACCTTCACATCCCGGTCCGTGATCTCCACAGGTTCCTCGACGAATCGTAACTGCTCGTCGATCGTGAGCTCATTCAAAGGAACTACGTGGGGCTCATCTGATAAACACTTCTTCAGGTTTGACACGTGGAAAACATTGTGAACTGCACTGAGTTCTGCTGGTAAATTCAATCTGTAGGCCACCTTGCCTATTTTCTCAATGACTTCGAAGGGTCCAACGTATCGTGGGTTAAGTTTGCCGCGTTTGCCAAAACGAACCACACCCTTCCAGGGTGAAACTTTGAGTAGCGCTCGATCCCCAACCTGGAATTCGAGTAGTTTTCTATCCTTATCGGCGTATGCTTTCTGACGGTCACGTGCTGCCGCCATGCGTTGTCGGATTTGAGCAATTTTCTCTGTTGTGTCTACCACATGTTCTGGACCAGTAATCTGACTATCCCCCACCTCTGCCCAACAAAGAGGTGACCGGCATTTACGCCCGTACAATGCCTCAAACGGAGCAGCTTTAATGCTGGTGTGGTAGCTATTGTTGTACGAAAATTCCACAAGTGGCAGATGCTTTTCCCAGCCGTTGCCAAAGTCAATCACACATGCCCTAAGCATGTCTTCGAGGGTCTGGATGGTACGTTCCGACTGCCCATCCATTTGCGGGTGATAAGCTGTGCTCATATCTAGCCTTGAGCCAAAGGACTTGTGCATTGCTTGCCACAGTGCTGATGTAAAACGCGCATCTCGATCCGAGATGATAGAGATGGGCACCCCGTGCCTCGAGACAACTTCCTTGAGATATACTTCTGCTAGGGTGGAGAACTTATCCGTTTCTTTGATAGCCAAGAAGTGAGCAGACTTTGTGAGTCGATCCACGATCACCCAAATAGTATCGTTACCACGTTGTGATCTAGGCAGGCCAGTAACAAAATCCATGGAAATTTGCTCCCATTTCCATTGTGGTATCTCTGGTTGTTGAAGTGGGCCTGAAGGTTTCTGGCATTCCGCCTTGACCCTCGCACAAGTCAAGCACTTGCTAACGTAAGTTGCTATGTGGGCCTTCATGCTAGGCCACCAATATGTGGTTTTGATGTCGTGGTACATTTTGTCCGAACCAGGGTGCACCGAGTAGCGAGACTTGTGCGCCTCATCCATCACAAGCTCTCTTAGGTTGCCATAAAGTGGGACCCAAATACGTCCTGTTACATAGTAAGCACCGTCTTCCTTCTGCTCTAAGCGTTGCCTCGAGCCGCGTAGGGCTTCTGCCCTGACGTTTTCTGGTTTCAATGCTTCTACCTGAGCATTTCGTATTTGAGAAGGAAGGCTATACTGTATAGTAAGTTGTAAGGCTCGTACGCGCTTGGGCGCAGTGTCCTTTCGACTGAGGGCGTCAGCCACAACATTGGCTTTGCCCGGGTGATACCTGATTGAGCATTCGTAATCGTTCAGCAGTTCGACCCATCGTCGTTGTCTCATATTGAGTTCTTTCTGTTTAAAGATGTGCTCGAGACTTCTGTGATCAGTGTAGATAGCACACTTTGTGCCATACAAGTAGTGTCGCCATATCTTAAGTGCAAAAACAACCGCTCCCAGCTCCAGATCGTGTGTAGTGTATCTGTCACACCCCCCAAAATCCACCTGCATCAATACGCAACCAAGACCCTGAATGGATGCGTCACAGTAAACCACGAAGTCGTCTGTGCCCTCTGGTAATGAAAGGATAGGTGCACTGCAAAGTCTATCCTTTAAGTGTTGAAACGCTAACTCCTGTGCGTTTCCCCAACGATAAACAACGCCCTTCTGCGTTAGTGAAGTAAGAGGCTGAGCAATCTTAGAAAAATCCTTAATAAATCTTCAGTAGTATCCTGCCAATCCCAAGAATTGGCGAATTTCCGTTGGTGTACGAGGTGCAGGCCAGCTCTTGATTGACTCCACCTTGGATGGATCAACGTGAATCCCATCCTTGTTCACTACGTGGCCTAAGAAATGGACTTCACGAAGCCAGAAGTCACATTTGGAAAACTTGGCGTACAGCTGTTCCTTTCGAAGGAGTTCCAAAATAAGTCGTAAATGTTGCTCGTGTTCCTCCTGACTCTTCGAATAGATCAGGATGTCATCGATGAAGACAATAACGAATTTGTCTAAGTAGGGCTTGCACACTCGATTCATCAAGTCCATGAAGACCGCCGGTGCGTTTGTCATCCCAAAAGGCATGACCAAAAACTCATAGTGGCCATATCGAGTTCTGAAGGCTGTTTTGGAGACGTCCTCTTCTCGGACTCTCAGCTGGTGATACCCTGATCTCAAATCAATCTTTGAATAGTAGCTCGACCCTTGCAGTTGGTCAAATAAATCGTCAATACGTGGAAGAGGATAGCGATTCTTCACAGTCACTTTGTTCAGTTCACGGTAGTCGATGCACATTCTGAACGTACCGTCTTTCTTCTTTACAAACAGCACTGGAGCTCCCCAGGGCGAAGAACTAGGACGAATAAAACCCTTATCTAAGAGTTCTTGTAATTGCGTAGATAGCTCTTTCAACTCTGATGGAGCTAAACGATACGGTGCACGAGCTATAGGCGCTGCTCCAGGAGCTAGCTCGATTTGAAACTCGACCTGGCGATGAGGCGGGAGGCCAGGTAGTTCCTCAGGAAACACCTCAGGATAGTCGCGTACAATTGGAAAGTCTTCTATCTTTCTTTCTTTCTTCGAGGTGTCGGTAACGAGAGCCAGAAAGGCAGTGTGGCCCTTACGCAAACACTTTTGAGCCTTAAGGGAAGAAATGATGCTCACAACAGCACCACTCTTGTCACCACGAATCATAAGAGGTTCCTCACCTAAGCACGGAATACGGACAATCTTTTCGTTGCAAAGGATCTCAGCTTGATGTTGGGATAACCAGTCCATCCCAATGACAACGTCGAAACTACCCAGAGTGATAGGAAGGAGGTCGATCGAGAAAGTATGATCAGCAAGAACAAGATTACAACCTTTGACTACGTGTGTGACCTCTATACTTTTACCATTAGCTAACTCTACAGCATGTTTGGGATTCAAAGGTGTTGGGGTACGCTTAAGCAGTTGACTAACGCTTTGAGACACATAACTAGTATCAGCACCCGAATCAAATAAGACAGTAACGTAAAAGTCGTCGAGAAGGAACTTACCCGTCACGACATTGGGATCGTTCCTAGCTTCTCCATTGCCAATAACGAACGCACGGCCCCTTGCCCCATTGCCATTGTTACCCCCGTTGTTTCCATTCCCCTGATTGTTGTTGTTATTGTTGTTGTTCTGGTTCAGCTGGGGACAGTCTTTCTTGAAGTGGCCTTCAGCTCCACACTGAAAGCACCCTCTGTTGTTACCCGGTTGTTGCTGCTGCTGACGTTGATTTTGTGGGGCTCGCTGTTGTTGCCGATTTTGGTTCGCGGGAAACTGACTCCTACATTCTCTTGCAATATGACCAGGCTTGTTGCACCGATGACAGTTACTTCTGGTGCATGGCCCACTGTGATGTAAATTACAACGATTACATTTGGGGTGATTTCCTTTGTATCCACCCTGACTTTGGCTACCAGACGATTGCTGACTCGGACTCTTATACTCTTCAGTTCTTCTCTGCTGCGACTGGGATTGAACAGAAGTCGAACCTCTGCTTGAAGCTCCATCCCATTTACGTTTGTTATCACTGGGAGGTTCAGAGGTAGCTGTAGCACTAATGCGTTTTGGTAACCTGTTTTGCTCCACCGCCTGATCAGTGAGACGGTGAGCCAACTGAACAACCTGCTGATAGGTAGCGAGATTTGCTGAAGTCACATGACTTTGGATCTCCGGCTTCAGACCCTTAAGATATAGTTCGATACGCTTAATTGGAGGGTCCACCATAGTAGGACACAGTAGTGCTAGCTCATTCGATCTCTTAGTAAACGCCTCAATTTCTGACCCCGTCATCTTGAGGTTGAAGAACTCTACTTCCAGCTTATGAATGTCGTCACGCGTGCAGTATTCCTCCCTGATCATCTCTTTAAAATTGTTCCATGGGGTGGCGTTAGCAGCAACCAACCCCAGCATTTGGACTTGAGCGTTCCACCATGTGAGAGCTAGACCCTCAAGAGTACCAGTAGCATACTTCACCCTGCGCGCCTCAGGGCATTCACATATTTCGAACACAGATTCTAGTTTCTCAAACCAGTGGAGGAGGCCTACTGCTCCTTCAGTGCCACTAAAAGTAGTGGGTCGGCAGTCCATAAAAGTTTTGAAGGTGCAAACAGGTGGCTGAGCATGTTGACCTCCTGCCTGTGCTGCTGCAAGTGCCGCAGCAACCTGTTCGTTGATCAGATCCGTCAACTGGGCTTGAGTCATGTTAATGCGTCCAGACATGATCTTCATATTAAGGGAAACATGAGTGAGAAGGGTTCGCGAAAGTGCGATGACAGAAGAGAGTAAGCACACACGTGTTCAAGCAACAGTAGCTATACTAGCTAAGCATATCATGAGCAAAGTTCTACGTAATCTAACAAGTAGGCAATAAAACACAAACCATATCACCTAGAATGTCGAGCCTTGCACGTGGAGTGAAGCGTCGTTGTGGATCGTAGAGCACTGTACAGGTTATAGTCTGGTTTTAACAAAAACGTTTTCCTTTATTAAAACCAAGTTCTCTATAACCAATGGCTCTGATACCAATCTGTCACACCCCCAAAATCCACATGCGGAGTATCACCGCTTGGAGGCGTGACTGACCAGGATCAAACCACTAATCATATTGAACAAGTAAATATTTAATGTAAAAGTCCAACCAACACGATTAATATCCAAAACAAACATAGTTAAGTTATGAGCGGAAGCATAATGTTCAAAACCAAATCCAAAGTTTAATTATCCAAATGTTTAACATGGCACACAGCTGTCCATGTCCCACAACGACTCTCCCTTGTGCAAGCTCCAGCTAAGTACCTATAGACCTGCAAAGCATGTAGTAACGAGTCAACAACTAGTTGAGTGAGTTCACGTTTGGTTGTCCAGTTTATAGTTATTCCGAAAACACAGTTTACTCTTTACCAGCTATCCAGCCGTGGGGGTTACCCCATAGTTCGAAAAACGTTTATTAGTTACCCGTTCTTACGTTGGCTATTCCAGCCCGGCTCTATGGCCGTGGGGGCTACCCCATGTATAATTCACCAGACTCGTTACCATATCGACTACTAACGTTCGTCATGTTTAAGTGCCCTAACGTCTGTGTCTATCATCACTGACGTGCCATAGTCCATTAGTCCACGCCCGTCCTCTGCGGCACGGTGTGAGGTTTGTTAAACCTAATAGCGCTATTTAACTAATGACCCGTTCGCCATTGGCCTCGGCGATTAAGTCGATACATAAAAGGAGGGACTTCGTTGATAGAGTTCTAGTCTAGTATAGTTAAATCCGTCTCATACTGGACGAGGAATCTATGTTCCTGATTACGTCTCAACAGGACGAGGAATCCCTATTCCTTAACCCATTCCCAACCCCTGGGAACCCCATGCTTTGTAACGAAGTGTGAACTCACCTTGGTTTGCTCGGCAGATAACACAGAAAGGTCAAGACTAGCAGCTAGTGGTCAACCACGTCCTAACATGGTTATCATACAAGTCAGGTTTTGGTTTCACAGGGTGCACACAAGTATCAAGTAAGATAGCACATAAGAAACACATACGGATCATGGCATCATGCAACATCACGTTCCACAGTTAAGACATATTCAACTTGTGAAATTAAGTGATTGGGCTCGCACAAGTCTAATGACCTTGTGCGAGTCGTTCGTTGAAGCCCAATACTACCCGGCCCAAAAGCATGAAAAACCCAAATAATCTATAAGCATAGCACGGCCCAAACAGACATGTAAACAATCTTGTGCGGTCCGGATCATCTTGTGCGATCCGGACGATTTGTACAATCCGAACCAGCCCAGCCCAACATAACAACCGGCCCAAACAGTTAATTAATCATTCATCATGTGCGGCCCAGCAGCCTTGTGCGACCGGGAATCCCTTGTGCGAACAGGTCATCTTGTGCGACCAGATGACTTGTTCGACTAATCTCCTTGTGCGAGTGGATCTCTTGTGCGACCAAGAGATCTTGTGCGAATGTGTAACTAATTCCCATGATTCATGCAATCAGTTATATCTATACAAAAATTTCCAAATTTACAATTTATCAACTAACACAATATCATTTTCCAATCATAACATATTCGATCAAACTAGTGTTTTGACAACAATTCTTATGAACCCTAACAAGATTAAAACATGAACAATAACATAATCAAAACGTGAGAAATAACTTCTTCATACGATTAACAATCCAAAGCATATACATAACAGCCGGTTTAACTAGTATTTGATTTCAAATCATGATCATGCAATTCGTCCTAACACAACATCAACCTTTCGGATCTAAACTCATACATAGCCGATTGCATACATTCATACTAACATAACAATACCTCATCAAATCTCATATTAATCATAGTCAACATGCATGTGAGCCGATTAACAAGAACACTTATCATTCAATCATCATAGAACACTAACCAATTGAGATGAGTGAGGGTGATCCGAGCAAGAAAGAATCTTCGATGGAGGGATTGCTCGGCTGCCTTTGGTTCGTGAGAGAAAGAGAGAGGAGAGCTAGGGTTTGTGGGTGTGTAGTGTGATTGCAAGTAATGAGAAACAATTCTCAAAGGATCCATGTATGCGTATGGTGGGAGTGGGCTGAACCCTTCACATGGGCTCCCCTTTGGTTCGAGTTAAAGAGAAGTAGGCCGAGATTTGTAAAGCCCAAAGGCTTGTGTGGTTGGGTTGTGTTGTGCGACTACAACATACATATATACACATAGACACATAATCGTAATATTCAATAAATCAATCAAGTTCATATAATCGAATCACGTTCACCTAGGTTACATCAAAGTACAAAGAAAGGTTCAGAAATACGAGTTGTCACATTATCCCCAAGTTGAAAGAAATTTCGTCCCGAAATTTAGCACGTACTCACTGAGGAAGCTAGTTAAGTTGCATGGTTTTCCTGGTTTTCCTGGGGTGTCACATCCTCCCCCCGTTGATCTGGAATTTCGTCTCGAAATTCCGTAGCTTCAGTCTCAGTAGTGGTTGTACCGGTTGCAAACAGTTGGGGATACTTTTGTTTCATCTGATCTTCGCGCTCCCAGGTGAACTCTGGGCCGCGACGTGAGTTCCAACGAACTCGAACGAGAGGTATTCTGGTATGTTTGAGGACCTTCACATCCCGGTCCGTGATCTCCACAGGTTCCTCGACGAATCGTAACTGCTCGTCGATCGTGAGCTCATTCAAAGGAACTACGTGGGGCTCATCTGATAAACACTTCTTCAGGTTTGACACGTGGAAAACATTGTGAACTGCACTGAGTTCTGCTGGTAAATTCAATCTGTAGGCCACCTTGCCTATTTTCTCAATGACTTCGAAGGGTCCAACGTATCGTGGGTTAAGTTTGCCGCGTTTGCCAAAACGAACCACACCCTTCCAGGGTGAAACTTTGAGTAGCGCTCGATCCCCAACCTGGAATTCGAGTAGTTTTCTATCCTTATCGGCGTATGCTTTCTGACGGTCACGTGCTGCCGCCATGCGTTGTCGGATTTGAGCAATTTTCTCTGTTGTGTCTACCACATGTTCTGGACCAGTAATCTGACTATCCCCCACCTCTGCCCAACAAAGAGGTGACCGGCATTTACGCCCGTACAATGCCTCAAACGGAGCAGCTTTAATGCTGGTGTGGTAGCTATTGTTGTACGAAAATTCCACAAGTGGCAGATGCTTTTCCCAGCCGTTGCCAAAGTCAATCACACATGCCCTAAGCATGTCTTCGAGGGTCTGGATGGTACGTTCCGACTGCCCATCCATTTGCGGGTGATAAGCTGTGCTCATATCTAGCCTTGAGCCAAAGGACTTGTGCATTGCTTGCCACAGTGCTGATGTAAAACGCGCATCTCGATCCGAGGTGATAGAGATGGGCACCCCGTGCCTCGAGACAACTTCCTTGAGATATACTTCTGCTAGGGTGGAGAACTTATCCGTTTCTTTGATAGCCAAGAAGTGAGCAGACTTTGTGAGTCGATCCAAGATCACCCAAATAGTATCGTTACCACGTTGTGATCTAGGCAGGCCAGTAACAAAATCCATGGAAATTTGCTCCCATTTCCATTGTGGTATCTCTGGTTGTTGAAGTGGGCCTGAAGGTTTCTGGTATTCCGCCTTGACCCTCGCACAAGTCAAGCACTTGCTAACGTAAGTTGCTATGTGGGCCTTCATGCTAGGCCACCAATATGTGGTTTTGATGTCGTGGTACATTTTGTCCGAACCAGGGTGCACCGAGTAGCGAGACTTGTGCGCCTCATCCATCACAAGCTCTCTTAGGTTGCCATAAAGTGGGACCCAAATACGTCCTGTTACATAGTAAGCACCGTCTTCCTTCTGCTCTAAGCGTTGCCTCGAGCCGCGTAGGGCTTCTGCCCTGACGTTTTCTGGTTTCAATGCTTCTACCTGAGCATTTCGTATTTGAGAAGGAAGGCTATACTGTATAGTAAGTTGTAAGGCTCGTACGCGCTTGGGCGCAGTGTCCTTTCGACTGAGGGCGTCAGCCACAACATTGGCTTTGCCCGGGTGATACCTGATTGAGCATTCGTAATCGTTCAGCAGTTCGACCCATCGTCGTTGTCTCATATTGAGTTCTTTCTGTTTAAAGATGTGCTCGAGACTTCTGTGATCAGTGTAGATAGCACACTTTGTGCCATACAAGTAGTGTCGCCATATCTTAAGTGCAAAAACAACCGCTCCCAGCTCCAGATCGTGTGTAGTGTATCTGTCACACCCCCAAAATCCACCTGCATCAATACGCAACCAAGACCCTGAATGGATGCGTCACAGTAAACCACGAAGTCGTCTGTGCCCTCTGGTAATGAAAGGATAGGTGCACTGCAAAGTCTATCCTTTAAGTGTTGAAACGCTAACTCCTGTGCGTTTCCCCAACGATAAACAACGCCCTTCTGCGTTAGTGAAGTAAGAGGCTGAGCAATCTTAGAAAAATCCTTAATAAATCTTCTGTAGTATCCTGCCAATCCCAAGAATTGGCGAATTTCCGTTGGTGTACGAGGTGCAGGCCAGCTCTTGATTGACTCCACCTTGGATGGATCAACGTGAATCCCATCCTTGTTCACTACGTGGCCTAAGAAATGGACTTCACGAAGCCAGAAGTCACATTTGGAAAACTTGGCGTACAGCTGTTCCTTTCGAAGGAGTTCCAAAATAAGTCGTAAATGTTGCTCGTGTTCCTCCTGACTCTTCGAATAGATCAGGATGTCATCGATGAAGACAATAACGAATTTGTCTAAGTAGGGCTTGCACACTCGATTCATCAAGTCCATGAAGACCGCCGGTGCGTTTGTCATCCCAAAAGGCATGACCAAAAACTCATAGTGGCCATATCGAGTTCTGAAGGCTGTTTTGGAGACGTCCTCTTCTCGGACTCTCAGCTGGTGATACCCTGATCTCAAATCAATCTTTGAATAGTAGCTCGACCCTTGCAGTTGGTCAAATAAATCGTCAATACGTGGAAGAGGATAGCGATTCTTCACAGTCACTTTGTTCAGTTCACGGTAGTCGATGCACATTCTGAACGTACCGTCTTTCTTCTTTACAAACAGCACTGGAGCTCCCCAGGGCGAAGAACTAGGACGAATAAAACCCTTATCTAAGAGTTCTTGTAATTGCGTAGATAGCTCTTTCAACTCTGATGGAGCTAAACGATACGGTGCACGAGCTATAGGCGCTGCTCCAGGAGCTAGCTCGATTTGAAACTCGACCTGGCGATGAGGCGGGAGGCCAGGTAGTTCCTCAGGAAACACCTCAGGATAGTCGCGTACAATTGGAAAGTCTTCTATCTTTCTTTCTTTCTTCTAGGTGTCGGTAACGAGAGCCAGAAAGGCAGTGTGGCCCTTACGCAAACACTTTTGAGCCTTAAGGGAAGAAATGATGCTCACAACAGCACCACTCTTGTCACCACGAATCATAAGAGGTTCCTCACCTAAGCACGGAATACGGACAATCTTTTCGTTGCAAAGGATCTCAGCTTGATGTTGGGATAACCAGTCCATCCCAATGACAACGTCGAAACTACCCAGAGTGATAGGAAGGAGGTCGATCGAGAAAGTATGATCAGCAAGAACAAGATTACAACCTTTGACTACGTGTGTGACCTCTATACTTTTACCATTAGCTAACTCTACAGCATGTTTGGGATTCAAAGGTGTTGGGGTACGCTTAAGCAGTTGACTAACGCTTTGAGACACATAACTAGTATCAGCACCCGAATCAAATAAGACAGTAACGTAAAAGTCGTCGAGAAGGAACTTACCCGTCACGACATTGGGATCGTTCCTAGCTTCTCCATTGCCAATAACGAACGCACGGCCCCTTGCCCCATTGCCATTGTTACCCCCGTTGTTTCCATTCCCCTGATTGTTGTTGTTATTGTTGTTGTTCTGGTTCAGCTGGGGACAGTCTTTCTTGAAGTGGCCTTCAGCTCCACACTGAAAGCACCCTCTGTTGTTACCCGGTTGTTGCTGCTGCTGACGTTGATTTTGTGGGGCTCGCTGTTGTTGCCGATTTTGGTTCGCGGGAAACTGACTCCTACATTCTCTTGCAATATGACCAGGCTTGTTGCACCGATGACAGTTACTTCTGGTGCATGGCCCACTGTGATGTAAATTACAACGATTACATTTGGGGTGATTTCCTTTGTATCCACCCTGACTTTGGCTACCAGACGATTGCTGACTCGGACTCTTATACTCTTCAGTTCTTCTCTGCTGCGACTGGGATTGAACAGAAGTCGAACCTCTGCTTGAAGCTCCATCCCATTTACGTTTGTTATCACTGGGAGGTTCAGAGGTAGCTGTAGCACTAATGCGTTTTGGTAACCTGTTTTGCTCCACCGCCTGATCAGTGAGACGGTGAGCCAACTGAACAACCTGCTGATAGGTAGCGAGATTTGCTGAAGTCACATGACTTTGGATCTCCGGCTTCAGACCCTTAAGATATAGTTCGATACGCTTAATTGGAGGGTCCACCATAGTAGGACACAGTAGTGCTAGCTCATTCGATCTCTTAGTAAACGCCTCAATTTCTGACCCCGTCATCTTGAGGTTGAAGAACTCTACTTCCAGCTTATGAATGTCGTCACGCGTGCAGTATTCCTCCCTGATCATCTCTTTAAAATTGTTCCATGGGGTGGCGTTAGCAGCAACCAACCCCAGCATTTGGACTTGAGCGTTCCACCATGTGAGAGCTAGACCCTCAAGAGTACCAGTAGCACACTTCACCCTGCGCGCCTCAGGGCATTCACATATTTCGAACACAGATTCTAGTTTCTCAAACCAGTGGAGGAGGCCTACTGCTCCTTCAGTGCCACTAAAAGTAGTGGGTCGGCAGTCCATAAAAGTTTTGAAGGTGCAAACAGGTGGCTGAGCATGTTGACCTCCTGCCTGTGCTGCTGCAAGTGCCGCAGCAACCTGTTCGTTGATCAGAGCCGTCAACTGGGCTTGAGTCATGTTAATGCGTCCAGACATGATCTTCATATTAAGGGAAACATGAGTGAGAAGGGTTCGCGAAAGTGCGATGACAGAAGAGAGTAAGCACACACGTGTTCAAGCAACAGTAGCTATACTAGCTAAGCATATCATGAACAAAGTTCTACGTAATCTAACAAGTAGGCAATAAAACACAAACCATATCACCTAGAATGTCGAGCCTTGCACGTGGAGTGAAGCGTCGTTGTGGATCGTAGAGCAATGTACAGGTTATAGTCTGGTTTTAACAAAAACGTTTTCCTTTATTAAAACCAAGTTCTCTATAACCAATGGCTCTGATACCAATCTGTCACACCCCCAAAATCCACATGCGGAGTATCACCGCTTGGAGGCGTGACTGACCAGGATCAAACCACTAATCATATTGAACAAGTAAATATTTAATGTAAAAGTCCAACCAACACGATTAATATCCAAAACAAACATAGTTAAGTTATGAGCGGAAGCATAATGTTCAAAACCAAATCCAAAGTTTAATTATCCAAATGTTTAACATGGCACACAGCTGTCCATGTCCCACAACGACTCTCCCTTGTGCAAGCTCCAGCTAAGTACCTATAGACCTGCAAAGCATGTAGTAACGAGTCAACAACTAGTTGAGTGAGTTCACGTTTGGTTGTCCAGTTTATAGTTATTCCGAAAACACAGTTTACTCTTTACCAGCTATCCAGCCGTGGGGGTTACCCCATAGTTCGAAAAACGTTTATTAGTTACCCGTTCTTACGTTGGCTATTCCAGCCCGGCTCTATGGCCGTGGGGGCTACCCCATGTATAATTCACCAGACTCGTTACCATATCGACTACTAACGTTCGTCATGTTTAAGTGCCCTAACGTCTGTGTCTATCATCACTGACGTGCCATAGTCCATTAGTCCACGCCCGTCCTCTGCGGCACGGTGTGAGGTTTGTTAAACCTAATAGCGCTATTTAACTAATGACCCGTTCGCCATTGGCCTCGGCGATTAAGTCGATACATAAAAGGAGGGACTTCGTTGATAGAGTTCTAGTCTAGTATAGTTAAATCCGTCTCATACTGGACGAGGAATCTATGTTCCTGATTACGTCTCAACAGGACGAGGAATCCCTATTCCTTAACCCATTCCCAACCCCTGGGAACCCCATGCTTTGTAACGAAGTGTGAACTCACCTTGGTTTGCTCGGCAGATAACACAGAAAGGTCAAGACTAGCAGCTAGTGGTCAACCACGTCCTAACATGGTTATCATACAAGTCAGGTTTTGGTTTCACAGGGTGCACACAAGTATCAAGTAAGATAGCACATAAGAAACACATACGGATCATGGCATCATGCAACATCACGTTCCACAGTTAAGACATATTCAACTTGTGAAATTAAGTGATTGGGCTCGCACAAGTCTAATGACCTTGTGCGAGTCGTTCGTTGAAGCCCAATACTACCCGGCCCAAAAGCATGAAAAACCCAAATAATCTATAAGCATAGCACGGCCCAAACAGACATGTAAACAATCTTGTGCGGTCCGGATCATCTTGTGCGATCCGGACGATTTGTACAATCCGAACCAGCCCAGCCCAACATAACAACCAGCCCAAACAGTTAATTAATCATTCATCATGTGCGGCCCAGCAGCCTTGTGCGACCGGGAATCCCTTGTGCGAACAGGTCATCTTGTGCGACCAGATGACTTGTTCGACTAATCTCCTTGTGCGAGTGGATCTCTTGTGCGACCAAGAGATCTTGTGCGAATGTGTAACTAATTCCCATGATTCATGCAATCAGTTATATCTATACAAAAATTTCCAAATTTACAATTTATCAACTAACACAATATCATTTTCCAATCATAACATATTCGATCAAACTAGTGTTTTGACAACAATTCTTATGAACCCTAACAAGATTAAAACATGAACAATAACATAATCAAAACGTGAGCAATAACTTCTTCATACGATTAACAATCCAAAGCATATACATAACAGCCGGTTTAACTAGTATTTGATTTCAAATCATGATCATGCAATTCGTCCTAACACAACATCAACCTTTCGGATCTAAACTCATACATAGCCGATTGCATACATTCATACTAACATAACAATACCTCATCAAATCTCATATTAATCATAGTCAACATGCATGTGAGCCGATTAACAAGAACACTTATCATTCAATCATCATAGAATACTAACCAATTGAGATGAGTGAGGGTGATCCGAGCAAGAAAGAATCTTCGATGGAGGGATTGCTCGGCTGCCTTTGGTTCGTGAGAGAAAGAGAGAGGAGAGCTAGGGTTTGTGGGTGTGTAGTGTGATTGCAAGTAATGAGAAACAATTCTCAAAGGATCCATGTATGCGTATGGTGGGAGTGGGCCGAACCCTTCACATGGGCTCCCCTTTGGTTCGAGTTAAAGAGAAGTAGGCCGAGATTTGTAAAGCCCAAAGGCTTGTGTGGTTGGGTTGTGTTGTGCGACTACAACATACATATATACACATAGACACATAATCGTAATATTCAATAAATCAATCAAGTTCATATAATCGAATCACGTTCACCTAGGTTACATCAAAGTACAAAGAAAGGTTCGGAAATACGAGTTGTCACAGTCATTATATTTGTTATAGGTTTCTAACCATTACCAAGAGTTTAATAAGGGGTTTAGCCATGGAAATGGGTTGCATTTGATGGTTTGGTTCGAATTTAAAATGACCCTAAACATGATTTCCGCAGCTTTTTATACGGATTTCGACTAATCTTAAAAAAATCATATAAAATCAACCGTTTATCCGATTTGGGTGTTCTATACATTTTCGGAAAGCTTATGAAGTAAATTTTTACTGTTTTCAATCATAAGAAACAAATGTGGTTGTTAAATAGGCCAAAAGAATGAATTAAACAGCTGTTCAAAACCTTGAAAGCTGTTTGAAAAATGAAAATATAGTTGTTGTGCTGATTTTATAAAAATCATATAAAATCATAGAAAATTCGTTAGAAGGTGTACCTTATATGCTTGTGAAGGTATTGAAGTTTTCTACGATCCATCTTTGAACATGTTAATCTAGTTCGGACTTTGAATGGGTCATAATGGTCAATTACAGCAGCTGTATAGAAAATCGCTGCACATTAATAATGTCATTATTAATCCAGAAAAAGACATATGATTGCGTATACTTGATTTAGTCATGCCACCGTAAGTTACGGTGGAGCTGATATGATTACGATGGTTACATACTGAGTTACGGTGGAAGGATAGACTTTCAGGGGCTACCGTAACTTACGGTGTCACCGTAAGTTATGGTGGACCCAGAAACAAAGTATATTTTATTTAGTTTAAATTCCCGGATTCATTTAGACACGTTTTAAACCCCGTATGACTAAAGTATTTCATGTTTATGGAATATAGGTACTTTTGGATGCCGGAAGACGATCAAGCTCAGCGAAGAACCGAACACGATAAAGATACACGCTTCCGCACTTTGCCACGTTGTAAATTTTAAACAACGAAATTGATCACGTTATGTAGAATAACTTATGATTTGTAAAAGTTTTAATAAACCCGTATTTCCAATGTTTATGTAATCTTAATTACATGATTGTTCCTACAAAAATATACGTTAAACCTTGAATAATAAGAACGGGTGTTACATGCAGGTTCGGAGCTTTTAGAAGAAGGGTGGGTCCCACTAATAATAATAATAATAATAATAATAATAATTTGTTTTGTTTCAATATGAATATACAAAATATTAAACAAAATAAATAGATAAATATAGGGTTTGGATGAAAGTGGCAAAAATAAAAAGATATATGTGAAGTGATGAAAATACCCTTGAGTTAACTGAGATTTTTGAACATGATTAGTGGGTTGGATCAAAATGGCAAAAAAATGGAAAACTTAGGGACCCAGAGGAGAAAAAAAAACGATTAGGACTAAAATGACAATTTGAGACAAATCTTAGGAACTAAAATGGCAATTTACTCAATTTTAAAACGATAGACGGTTTTAGAAAATGTATTAAAAACAAATGATTTTAAAAACGATGTTTATAAAAAACTTAAAGAAAATACAAATTTATATGTATATTTAAAATGTATTTTGTTAAATAATAATCGTGAAGATAAGAAAATCTATATCTATATATATAATAAACAAATCCATTGGGGGACACTTGTCACCCAATGGAGCAAGCCAACTCAGTAGCCATGTGGATGTACATGTGGCATAGGTGATAGTTGAGGATTGCACGGTATTTTATTTGGTAAGTTTAATCTCTCTCTCTCTATCATCAATCAGTCCACATCCGTTACACCTAAAGAAAGCCCAAAACGGCGATTTGGTTATCGCTTCTTGATTCAAGCTTCTTCGTCGGCGATTGTTGTTATCAGTGTTTCAATCTTTCCTCTTCTACATCTTTTATCAATCTGAAGAATTTCATCATTGACAATCATCGGTAAGCATTCCGATAATCTTTATTTTTCGATTGATTTAAACAATAACTTTGGTTTGCTTATTTTTTGATTCAGGCACTTAATGTTAGTTAAAGATTCATGTTTGATCTGTCTGTTTGGTGTTGTTTGTTAGGCAAAAATTTTTCGGTTTGCTTTGATTGTATGATTTTGCTTCCATCTTTTGATGAATACAACCCCTGTTTGTATAAAATAGACCGCGATTGAAAATTTTTTTTGTAAACTGTTTTGGTAATTTTTGTGTTATTGGTTGATGATTATTATATTTAGTGTTTTAACTGACGAAATTAGGGTTAAATATTAATTTAGTGATTAAATTTTAGTTAAATATCGAATTTATGTTGTCCGTTTGGGTTTGTTTTTTTGCACAAGAAATCGTTTGGTTTGATTTTATCTTTTTTGATCCAACTTTTGGTTTACACAGCCGCTGTTTGAAGTTATTGTTGACAATTAAACCTCGATTTATGTTGTTTTTTGTTTACAACATAAGTTTTGGTTTCCTTATTTTTTGATTCAGGCACTTCATGTTAGTTAAAGATTCATGTTTGATCTGTCTCTTTGGTGTTGTTTGTTAGTCAAAAGTTTTCGGTTTCGTTTGATTGTATGATTTATCTTCCATCTTTTGATCAATACAACCACTGTTTGTATATATTCATTTACCTTACATCTTTTGTAGGCGAGATGGTGTACGGATTTGCTGCCCGTGTATGGAAGAGCGACAGAAAATCGTTGGTTAGTATAGTCATTATAAGCATGCATAGATTCACTCATATTATAATTGCCATTAATGACTTTTCGTTATCATTTTATAGAAACTTCCTGCTGGTTATGGTGACTGGATTAAGGAGTTTGGTTATCCAGAAAAGAATGCAATCATCAGGACCCTCGATGGGAGGACCTTTCAAGTCAAAGTTTTCAACCTTGCAGGCGACTATTTCTTTTACAATGGCTGGTTTGATGTCGTCACGGTATTGAAATTACCGGACGATTCATGGGTTGTTTGTCAGTATGAAGAAGCTTTATCTTCGTTTCGGCTAATCCACTTTTATCAAGACATTTCTCTAGCGCCATCTAACTACTTCTACTACAAACCTAAAAATGATTTTAAAGACCGAGACGACTGCATGGTATTTGAACATATACATTTTAATTTTTTTTATCCTTGCATTCATACATTTTTTTGTATTTCGTGTATACCGTCGATCCTAATATTTTTTGCCTCTTTGTGTAGTATGTAAATAGGTTGTTTGTCCATCATTCGATGCTGAATACCTGTCCTTCAGATCCTGTTTTGGTTCGTTCTGCTGGAAGTCGTAAATGGGTTGTTCGGATGGAAATTATAGACCATGAGATTTATATTACCATAGGTTGGAGTCGAATCAAGGAGGATATGTCGATATCGGATGATCATTTGTTGGTTTTTGAAATGATTGATAAACATACTTTTGATTTGAGTGTTTTTAGTTGTAAGCCTGCCCTTCTAACTTACCCGCCTGAACTTTGTGTTATCAAAAAAGAAGCAAGTGATGAGTTAATTGAAGTGTCTGATGATGAGGTGCCTAATGCGGTTGCTGCACCTGTAGTTGAACAGAGTGTTGATGACGAAGTACCGGTTACTTTTGTTGTTGACAATCATTATGTAAGTTTTTATTATTTAATTCTTCATACCATTAATATATGTTTAGTCAATCCAGTTGAAATCATTAGTTGTAGGAAAACCAGTTTTAATTATATGTATTATTAACATTTATATTCTGATTTGTAGCGTCTTAAGAAGAAGTGGGCAAAAACTCATGGCTTGGATCGAAAGATGGGTTTGACTATCAAGGACAGTGCCGGTCGTACTTGGGATGTAGCTATTGGTAAGGAGTTCTCGCAAGGCTGTCCGCGATTCAATGTTACCGGTATGAGAGAGTTTGTTAGAGACAAACAGTTGGTATATGGTTCTTCGTTTCAGATGTTATTTGTTAAAAGTAAAGGTATGTTGCTTTATAACTGAGTTGGTGAAGGTACATGGTATGTTTTGGTAGTATTTTTTTTTGGTTTGGTCGGTAGAATACATTGAAAGGTATGTTTTTTGGCGTGGTAGTTACGTTGAACATATGTGATGGTAGATGTTGCTGATCCTTTCTTGGGCCGTTTATATGTGTGGCCGAAGCTCTTAGTTTTTTGAACATATTTGATGATATATATTAGTAGACGTTGATGTTACTGTTTTTGCTACGTGTTTGTGCTTAATATTTTATGTTTTTGTAAAATAATTAGTGATCTGAATTTGTATGTATATTACTTTAGAATCAACTAAAGTATTCATCATATTACACACTGTAAGTGCAGTTCCTGCCGGGTAACTGTCGCTTATCAGTTCTGGTCAACCAAAACAGAAGTCCAAGTTAAAGTCAACGATAATGAAGAATTCAAGACCACATGAAGACCATGCACTGATCAAGGGGGAGTTTGTTAGTGCACTTTGGGTGATAAGTGCATGCTTTCCAATTGTTAGGGTCTTTATTGTACAAGTCTTGAAACTTAGTCCAAGGTTTATCCTTGGACATTTTGTCCAAGTTTATGCCTAGGACTTTTGTCAGGGGTTTATGTTAGGGCAAAAGTCAGGGTTTTTGTGTAGAGTATTTTGTCCGAGTTTTAGTCCCTAGTCTATATATATATGTTGTATAGGATTAAGGCAACTATCGATCTTGAAAGCTTTGTGCACCTCTCACAAGATCCCATCCATTCTCCATCACTGTGTGTATTCTAGAGAGAGAGGGAGACTATGTGTTAGTGAGAGAAAGCTAGGTTTAGATCTTTGTGATCTAAACCAGCTTGTAGATGATGTATACTCCTTTGGTTTGTGTAATCTGTGATGACTGATTCATCAATAAAGAGATTCATCTTCTACATATTTCTATCTTGTTCATATGATTGTTCTTCATGTCTTGAATCAAGTGCAATGTTTGATGTTCGTCATCGATCCGGTGCTTTAACAGTGGTATCAGAGCATGGTTACCGATTCAGAATGGTCTAACCGCCTTCTGAATCACCATTGCTCTTGATTTGATGTTTGTTTCCGCCAAACATCTTGAAGACTTGAAGATTTTGCAGAAAAGTTGAAGAAAATGAAGCTGTTCGTAGTTGTTTTGTTCTCCAAGTTGTTGCAGATATGAGGTTTGATCCAAAAATTGCTCTGTTCGATTTTTTCTTAGTGTTAAACTTGTCTGAGTTTTAAAACTCTGTGTTTGTGTTTCCGGGGTTTTGGTGAACTAGTGTGAGGGAGATAGTCCGGAGACTTGTTTCTGAGTTTAGCGCTTGCTTGTTCTTGTCCGAGTTTAGCTCAGTCCGAATTTTTCTTGTTCTAGTTCTAGTCCGAGTTTCAGTTACTTGGGTCTGAGTTTAGCGCTTGCTTGTTCTTGTCTGAGTTTTTAACCAAGTAGGTCCAACTTTTGACTAAAAACTAAGACAACTGAAAAACTCGGACAACTGAAACTCAGACATTCTTAATACTCGGATCTAATTTAAACTAAGACAACTTAAGAAAACTCAGACACCTTAATGAGTTTAAAACTCTGACCAAGTTCATGTTTGACTTTTGTCCGTGTCCGAGTGTTTGTTGTTCTGAGTTTAAAAGTCTGAGTTTAAAACTCTGACCATGTTCATTTGTGTCTGATCCGAGTTTTAGATCATTGTCCGAGTTTTAAACAGTTATGCATAGTCAACTGGTCCGAGTTACATCAGTTGGAGTTTTTCCCACTGTTCCGAGTTTTGTACAGAAAATTGTTCCGAGGTTTTTTGAATCAACACAATTATTCAAGTTTCCGAGTTTTGATATCTCTGTTATTATATATTCCGAGTTTTTAGTCAGGTCTTGTTCCGAGTTTTCTTTTGATTCAACAACCTCGTTCCGAATTTTAACTTTCAATGTCCGAGTTTGTGGCAATGTCTGTTCAACTGTACAGAATTTTCAACATGTTTGACCTTTGTCGTAACAGTTCCGAGTTTTAAGGAAAGTATAAGTCCGAGTTCTTTCTTTTAGAGTTTGGAAATAGATCCGACTTTTTGATAAACGATAAACTGTTTCTGTCCGAGCTTTGGTTAAATGTCAATAGTTCAGGCTATTGATTGTGTTCCGGGTTATTGTTTGGTCCTGGTCCGAGTTTTAATTGGTCAAAAACAGTTCCGAGTTTTCATTTAACTGTATCCGTGTTTTGGTCAGAGTTTTCGAGTTATTGTTCTAGTCAGAGTTTCCGAGTTATTGTTTTGGTTAGGTTCCGAGTTTCTTATTTATTTCCGAGTTTTGGATCAAGCACAAAGGTTCCGAGTTTCTTTACAGTGTAACAACCTTCCGAGTGCAAAGGTTCTGAGTTTCTTTACAGTTGTTCTAAGTTTAAGAAATGGCAGAACAACCTCGTCCGGTTCGTGAGTTTCATCGTAATCATAATCAAATTGCCTTGCTAAACGAGAACGTTCGTGGTGGAGCCGAATATACTGATATTATACGTTTTCTTCAAAATTCAAGAATTGGTTTCGCGATTTCAGAAAATATTCACCAAGTGCAAGCGTATATTGAGGATTTTTGGCGTACGGCTCGGATTGTTGATGATTCTATCGAAGCTACTGTTTCTGGAAGTTCTATTGTTATCACGGAGGCAGTTATTCGTGCGGCTCTGCGTTTTGGTAATTTAGATCATGGAAACACGTGCTATGTGCGGGAAATCCGTGAACGTGGGGTTAGATCTTTCGGTTACGTTGGTTCTTTTACCAGGAAGGAAATCTACAAGGCATTGATTATTGGGCAGTGGAGATACTTCTTTCATGTGTTGATGCAGTGTCTGTCTGCACGAAAATCGGGAACTGATACGATGGGTCATGATCTTCTTTCTGCGATGAAAATTTTTCCTGTGAATTTTTGTTCGGTAATGGCGGTCCATGGTTATTTACAAGATTCTCAGTGTTGGAATGTGGTTCTTACTAGAGATTCGTGTAACAAGTGAAGACTATTATCGAGCATTAAAGGTGAATGAAATAAGACTTGATTGGACTTTGACAGTTTACAAAGAAAAAGGGGGAGTAAAAAATTTCCTATTTTCTTCGTAAATATAAAGCTTGTGCGTGAAATAGCTCGTGTGTGATTGAGTTTTGTCACGTGTGCTTATGTTATTAATCAAGTGTTGACGTGATGAAGCTGAATTCTCGATTGACGACTAGTTGAAGATTGAGCCTTATTAAGTTGCTGTTTAGAGTAGAGTAGATTAGTTCTGGTCTCGAAATAATGTGGGGCTTCTTGATTTGAGGGGAAGGTCGGAGATGAAAGCCATCGGGGATTTAGCGGATTTGTGAAGATAGGAGATTGATTCATGAGGATACGTGACGAGAATAGATTATACATGAAGGGTTGAAGACTTTTGATCAAGATGGTGGATGTACTTTTACAAAGTTCAGTTTGTTATTAACTTATCGAACTGAGCTTCATGTCTTTGCGAAATTTGAAGTGTTCAAGGTTGGGCATTGGAAATCCAATGTTTCTTTCTGCTGCTGATTAGGTTTGAAGATTAATGTATCGAGCGATATTCTTACATGTGGTTGTAGGTCGGTTCGCGTTAACTTGATTCGGGAGTAGTTTGAGGGGGAGGATCTACAGTGTTTGATGTTGGATTCTTCGGGTTTCTCAAAGCGACATTAAGTGATCGTCAGCAAGTCTTTTATTAGAAGGGTTGAAGATCGCTGTGCTCTACCGGAAAGATCAAGTCTCAGCCAAAGTTAAAAGCAGGCATGATATCATCAGTCAAGGGGGAGTCTGTAAGTGCAGTATCCGGTGATTGAAGATTATCCATGCCACACAGAACTGATGCAACAGTTAAGGGGGAGACTGTAAGTGCAGTTCCTGCCGGGTAACTGTCGCTTATCAGTTCTGGTCAACCAAAACAGAAGTCCAAGTTAAAGTCAACGATAATGAAGAATTCAAGACCACATGAAGACCATGCACTGATCAAGGGGGAGTTTGTTAGTGCACTTTGGGTGATAAGTGCATGCTTTCCAATTGTTAGGGTCTTTATTGTACAAGTCTTGAAACTTAGTCCAAGGTTTATCCTTGGACATTTTGTCCAAGTTTATGCCTAGGACTTTTGTCAGGGGTTTATGTTAGGGCAAAAGTCAGGGTTTTTGTGTAGAGTATTTTGTCCGAGTTTTAGTCCCTAGTCTATATATATATGTTGTATAGGATTAGGGCAACTATCGATCTTGAAAGCTTTGTGCACCTCTCACAAGATCCCATCCATTCTCCATCACTGTGTGTATTCTAGAGAGAGAGGGAGACTATGTGTTAGTGAGAGAAAGCTAGGTTTAGATCTTTATGATCTAAACCAGCTTGTAGATGATGTATACTCCTTTGGTTTGTGTAATCTGTGATGACTGATTCATCAATAAAGAGATTCATCTTCTACATATTTCTATCTTGTTCATATGATTGTTCTTCATGTCTTGAATCAAGTGCAATGTTTGATGTTTGTCATCGATCCGGTGCTTTAACACACACCATTTAGGTAATGTGTTTACTTAGTGCCATCTGTATTATTTCATTAAATTTTATAATAAACCGTCACTTTTTTTTTAAATTTTTGTTCAAATTGTTTTGTTAGTATAGATTAGTAACTTAAATCCGTTATGTAGGAATGTATTATATAATCTATATAGATTGACTTTTTGGTTGCATAAATTAGAAAGTATAAATAAATTAAAGTTTAAACAATGAATAATTAAAATGTTTTTTGATATACAGTATAAATAATGATGAATATGAAATTGAATTTTTATCTTTAATGTTTAAGTTTTAAAATTTTAAAATATTTGTGGTCGTTTTTTATATTTTAATAAAACATTCTTAAGGTTGTTTTATTTAAGTTTGGAAAGTAAAAACAGATTTTAAAACCATTAGAATCATGCCATATAGGGGTGCTCAAAAATCTCGATTTATATAGACTTCATCCAGTAATCAAGTATTTCTTTTGTAAATTTTAATTTAGTAACGGTTTTGATATCCACTGTAATTCATAACTATTATTAACTTTATAAAAAGTTAGGGAAATGTTGGAAAGTACATTTTCGAATCGTGATATAGAATATATTTTATGATTATTTTAAATAAATGTTGTTTATGTATTTTAATAGTTTTATGATTATTCAAAATAACTGTATTTTTTTATAAATTTGAGTTTTTCTATTAATAATTGTATATAATTACTGTACGTATTTTTTTGTTTTCAACTTTACTCCAATTTTTTGAAATTATACTAAAGTCAATCCATTTCTATAAATAAATCTTTATAATTACGGTAATTATGTATTTTATTAATGACTTTAATTTTCAAATTTACAAATGTATTTTTTTTATAAATTAGAGTTTTCTATTAATAATAGTATATGATTACGGTAAGTATTTTTTAACTTTCAACACTTTTGAAAGCAATTTTTAGAAATTCAACTAAAGTCAATCCATTTCTATAAATAAATCATTATAATTACGGTAATTATTTATGTTATTAATAACTTTAATTTCGAAGTTTACATAAATAATTTAGGTGAGTTTATATATATATACTTACTAATTACAATTTGTTTCATCCTCAAATCAGTTTCATCATATCCTGGTCCTATTTCGACGAAATGGATGAAAATAATGTGAGTATGTTAAACAATCTTGATTGGAGATCAAAGTTGTTTACCATAAAGGTAAAAGTTTTAAGACTCTGGATGCGTGTGAATCCAAAGAGAGAAGGCGAAGTACTTGCTATTGAAATGGTGTTGATGGATGAGCAGGTTAGAGTTTGAATATCATTTTAATCTTAAAATTTTATTTGACTTTATTTGTTTATATTTATGTTAACTATTTTTTTTTTATCAGGGGAAAAAGATGCAGGCTACTGTTTGGAACAAGTTTATGAAAAAACATGAAATTTTGCTTAAAGAAAATGATTGTTATTATATTTATAAATCTCAACTTTCTGTGATTAAGTCTAATTTCAAACACTTTGACAAGCAACATGCTATTAGCTTAAATTTTGATACATCTGTTAAAAAGTGTGAGAACTTTGATGGAAGTGTGCACGGTACCTGTTTAGCATCGTTTCAGTCCATTAAAGCCGGTGAATTGGATGTCAACTATCGAGTTGGTTTGTACTTCATCATATATAACAACCACATCGGCATTTCTGAAAATATGAACATATTTTTTTTAACATTATTGCTTTTGTGCTGAGTATATTTGGTGTTGATCAATTTTTGTATTTTACAGATTTTATTGGATATGTTGATGAATGGTCTGAACCAGAGGCGACGAAAACAAAGATGGGAAAAGATAGCAAATACATGAACTTGCAATTGCTGGATGAAGAGTTTGTTTATTGTTTTACCTAATTTTTATTCATTCAAAGTTTACTATTATATATTTTTTCTTTTATGATATCCTCTGATTTTTTAAATTTCTATTCATGTAGGGGTATCAAATTAAACTGCACCTTATGGGACGAGTACTGTGAAGAGATGTTTGACTACATTCAGAGCCATAAAGAGGAAGTCCATGTTGTACTTCTTGTGCAGTTTGGTAGTTTCAACAAGTATAAAGGTATTTTGCTATTTATAATCTTTGTTAATTTTACATAATTTTTTCTATGATTTTTAAATTTCAGTATCCATTAATTGATATTAACTTTTTAACTCAGGGAAGACAACGCTCTCTAATGCTTTCCATATAACAAGACTGTTTATCAATGCTGACATAGAGGAGATTCGGTCATTCAAAACCAAGTAAATATGGTTTTAATTAATATGAATTACTTATTGATGTTGTTAAAATGTTAATTTTTTATTTTGTTGTAAACAGGTTTGTGGAGAAGATATGTAAAACATCCTCTAACGGCCAGAAATCAATTGGTTCATTAGGAAGTATCAGTGTTGCGGACGACTTTTTGGTTAAGCATTTTTTTTCCAATTTCCGTGATGTTACTTCGTTTGATCAGGTATGTATCCAATTTTAAATTTTAAATATTTTAAATAAATAAATTAAAGACACTATTTTTTCAATTTATACATTCAATCTCTATTTTCCTACATTTAATTTCAGCCATGTGAGGTCATAGTTGTTGTTACCGTCTTGGGTATTGATGATAAAGACGACTGGTATTACCTTGGCTGCGAAGAGTGCAACCAAAAGGTGGAAACAACTTTGGTCATAGATGAGGCTGAAGACGGTGCTGAGGAACCCAAGTTTAAGCAGGTTTTGGTTTGTTCAAATCCTGAATGTCCCAAGGAAGTTGTCGGTGCAACACCAGTGTAAGTTAATTGTATTTGTTGTTAATTTATAATCTCTTTGGTTATATTACTATTTTTTTACAGATGTTAATTCAATATATTTTGTCAAATATTTTTTGTCCATTTAGTTTTAGGATTCCGATCAGAGTACAGGATTCTGCAGGCATTGCGTCATTGACTTTGTTTGACCGTGAAGCCAGAAAAATGTTTGGCATGACTGCAATTCAGCTGCTTGAGAAGTCAAAAATGGAACAGGTAAATTATTTTACATCAGTTTTTTATAAGTTGTTATGTATGCTACATATTATTAATATCGATATATGATATTTGTGTTTTCAATAAATTTTAATTCACGTATTATAGGCATCTTCGGAAGAGAAAATCATGCCCTATCAGTTTAAAAGTTTGAATGATAAAAAGTATGCTCTCAAGATTCAGGTTAGTCAATTTAATATTGACAACCACACTGATGGTTATGCTGTTCATAAGCTGGTGAATGATCCAGCCATTATTGAATCTTTGGAGAGCCGAATTCTAGCTGATCAGGTTAAATCATACCAACCTTTTAATTAAAGACATCTTAGAAAGTTTATTATTTTTGTGTTGTTTTTAATTTATTATTATATGAATTCTAGGGTGTGGAGGAGCCGGATGCTGATGTTTCACTTAGCGATTTATCAACTCAAAATCCTTTTGCTCTAGAGGTATGTAATAATATTAATTTCATAAAATACCAAATTTGGTAAAGATTATTTTTTTTATTTTCTAATGTTGAGTATATCATACAGGATGCTGTGGATTCTATTAGGGATAGCTTCACACCCGATTGCACGTCTAAAGATTGTTCAAAGACTTCGTCTGCGGAACTGAAGCGTAACCTTGCGGACGTTTATGAAGTTGAAGAAACCACGTCTCTATCATCAACGAAGGTTAAAAAGACTGGTGACACAGATGTCGCAACTGAGGGTTTGGAAACCATGATGTTGGTTCCAAAGATTGAAAAGTAGTTCATGTTTGAAGTATGTGTTGCACAAACAATTTGGCTGTTTTCCCTATTTTGATTGTTTGGTTTGGTTTGGATGTTTGATTGGTTTGGACAAGTTTTGTTATGGTTGGTTGTTTTGTTGGTTGGTTTTTGGATAAAGTAATGTTTGTTTTTTCAATATTGCATATGATTTATAATAATTTAAGGTTTATATTTTGGTTAAGTTATGTTTGTTTTATTGTTTTGTAAATTTGTTAATTTTATTATATAGACAAAAATGATTATCCAGGTATAAATTTTGTCTTTTATAAAGTGTTATTGTTAAAAGTGTTATTGCTTTGGTTTTATTTCATATGAACTAATTTAAATATTGTATTAATGTTATAAATAGTAAAACTATATTTTTAAGAATCCTCAATATTTTCAAACTTATAATATGAGATTATAAATAAACCGCCGATTTTTAAATAATTGACCAACAAATAAAATTGAAAGAATTTGTTTCCTTTTTTAAATTATATACCCGAAAATCTTCAATTTTCCATAATAAAATTAGCGAAATATTTATAGATTTACCTCCAAATTATTTTGATTTAAATCGTTTCCTTTTTAAAACTTATAACCGTTTTTTTTAAACTTTCCTTTTTTACATTACACTCCAACACTATAAGAAGCTCTCTTCTTATTTCATACTACACACACTGAATGTTTTAGTGTAAAAACAAAACACCCTATCACAACATTCATGCATTTTTGAAGTTTGAGGTTTCGTAATTTCTCATTCAAGTAAGTGTTGTCTTTCTGTATTATACTTATACATTTAAGTTATTGAAATGCCTATCTAAATTCATTTGCATGTTCTATATGATACAATATTAGGAAATGCCTAAACGTGCAAAACGTCAAACGTTACCTTCATTTCCACTTCCTACTGCTGCCCAACCTTCGAATAGTACGTATTTTATTCTTATTTCTGTTTATGAATATTATAAAAATTCGTATAATATGTAAATATGCTACGTACTGTTAATTTTAATTAAATTTTTTTAGTTGGTGTTGGTAGAAGTCCTTTGTTTAACATTACAAAAGGAAACTTACCCAATTTTGTAGAGATGAACTAATTTTGTTTTTATAAATTGTCTTATTTTTTATATGCATTTTATTTTTCAGTTCATCCTAATCAAGTTCAGCGTCAAGACTATGCTGAACGCAGAAGATTAAGAAAACTATGTTTGGATAATAAAAGACTTAAAGCAATAATAGATCTTCGAGTTCTCAAAACGTCATTCGGTCATCAAACATTTCATTATTAGATACAAATGATTGTCGTGTCGTAACACCAATTCGATCATCCTCTTATATCAATACCATGGATATACGTATTTTACCAACCACACCGTTAACAAGTCCGTACGAGCCGTATACATCAGGTTGGTCTTATTTAATTACATATAATAAATGTGTTTATTATTAATGTCTTTCTTTTCATTAACATAACCAATTATACAAACGATATACATATTTCATACCGTTAATTTATCTTTTTTTGTTGCAGTTGAATATAGAAGAAGTCCATTATCTAATATTACAAATGGTGAGTTCTATTATTTTTTACGAATGAATACAATTGTTCATTTATAGTTTGATATTTGATTGACATGCCTCTTTTTTTTTCAGTTTCTCATAATCATGTCGAGCATCAAGAATGTGTTGAACGAAAAAAAATTAGGAAAGTATATTCGGATAACAAAAGTCGTGATGCCAAAAATAAATCTTCCACTTCAGAGAACATTATTCGCTCAACGAACGTTTCAGTATCCAATACTAATGAATGTCGTGTCCTAACACCAATTCGTTCATCTTCCACTCAACAAAACGTAATTCGGTCAACCAACGTTGCACTTGAGTCTGGAGGAATTCCTTTGTCTGACATTACAAATGGTAACCTTTTTACTTTTTTAGATAGGTTTTAAATTTTAAATGTATTTTTTTGATTTTTTATGGATATCCATGTTTTATTTCAGTTGCTCCTAATGATGTTGATCGTCAACAATCAGCTGAACTGAACGAAGAAAATTTAGGAAGTCACATTTAGATAATAAAAGAAGTCATGTGAATAACAAATCTTCCACTTCTAAAAATGTTACTCGTTCATCGAACGTTTCAACCTCCACTTCAATTGGATGCCCGATCGTAACACCAGTTCGTTCATCGTCTTATATGAATACCATCGATCGACGTTTTTGGCCAACCACACATTTAACAAGTTCGTATGAAGCATCTACTTCAGGTTGGTGGTATTTTTTAATGGAATTCAGATTTTTTTATTATGATTTTGACTTTTTTATTTTATTTCCTTGATATCAATGTATAGGTGTCAATGACAATTTGAATATTTATAGGAGTCCATTTTTTACATTCCAAGTAAATACAACTTCATCAACTCCATATTCAATAAATCAACATTTGCTGTCAACTAAAAGATCAAATTTTAAGACGATACGTAGAGGTAAAGAAAGGTTGTCTAATAAAGGTCGCAGCGTACAATCCTATTCCAATGGTTGACTTATCTTCCGAGTTTCTAATAGTAAGTAGCTTATACACTCACTACTTTAAATTTAATTTGAAGAACCTAACTATATTATTTTTGTAACAATTATCACAGTTTGATATTTATATTGTTGTATAATAGATTATTTGGATCATGGAGATCAAGTAGTTGTATGTGGCGTATGTAACGCTAAGTTGTGGAAATTTGAAGCCGGCAAAGGAAGGGTTTACTTAGGAAGAACAAGTTACACGCTTTGTTGTGGTTATGGAAAAGTACATCTTCCAGATTTTAAAGTGACGTGTGAGGAATATCAAAATCTTTTCAAGAGTTTAGACGACAAGAGCAAGCATTTCTTACTGAATATTCGTCGTTTTAATTCTATGTTTACTTTCACTTCAATGGGTGGTAAAGTTGATTCGAAAATAAATAGAGGAAATGCTCCGTATGTATACCGAATTAGCGGCGAGAATTATCATTCGTTGGGAAGTCTTCTTCCTAAACAAGGTGCTGAACCAAAATTTGCGCAGCTTTACATTTACGATACAGATAATGAAGTGTGTAATCGGAAAACCGTACTTAGGTATCCTTTCAAACCATTTCATTATTTATTTGTTTGATTTATTATTGTTTTTATGTTATATAAAAACCCTTACTGATACATGTAGCGTTTGTATTACAATTGCATTACAGTAACTCAAAGAAAGCAGCTTCCGCAACTTCTGGTTTGCTTGACAATGAACTCATACAGTATCTTAAGCTGGTTTTAGATTCAAATAATCAGCTGGTGAAAACTTATAGGCGTGTACGAGATCGGTTGGTTGATAATCCTCATGTTGACCTAAAACCACGGCTTAAGGCAAATAGGTCTAAAGATGGTCGTACATACAACCTACCGACTTCGTCCGAAGTTGCTGCGCTTATAGTTGGAGACCTTGAGGAAGCTCTTGATAATCGTGATGTAGTTGTTGAGTCGAAGAAAGATGGTCTACAGCGTATAAGCGAGCTTCATCCATCGTATCTTGCTCTTCAGTATCCACTTCTTTTCCCTTTTGGTGAAGATGGTTACCGAATTGATATTCTTCATAGAGAAGGAAGGGCGTCAACGAAGAAGAAAGAGTCAAAATGTACAATGAGAGAATATTTTGCCTACCATGTTCAAGATAGAGTGAATCATTTCTCTTTGATTCTTAATGCTCGAAGACTTTTGCAACAGTTCTTGGTTGACGTTTATACCATGATAGAAAGTGAACGATTACTATTTATACGTCTACAGCAAAGGAACCTCAGATCTGAGACATATGAGAACCTTAAGAAGCTTGGACAAAATGTTAATCCAGATATGTCAAATGTTGGAACACGCGTACTACTACCGTCTTCGTTTACCGGAGGATCGCGTTATATGCGGGAGAATTATTATGACGCGATGGCCATTTGTAAATGGTTTGGTTACCCCGATTTCTTCATTACGATAACTTGTAACCCAAAATGGCCGGAGATTAAACGATTTCTGAAGGACAAGAACATTAATCCGGAGGATAGACCAGACATTCTATGTCGATTGTTCAAAATGAAGCTTGACGCAATAATAAAAGACTTGCGAGAGAAATCTTTATTCGGCAACGCATCGGCCGGTAAGCATCCATTTAATTGAATTACTTTATTATAATATTAAAGAAATTAGTATTTTAACATTAATTATCATATTGCAGTTGTGTATACGATAGAGTTTCAGAAACGAGGTCTACCTCATGCCCATATCTGTTTGTTCTTAAATGACGAAAGCAAGCTTCCATCGGTTGACCATGTTGACAATTTTATTTCTGCCGAGATACCTGACAAAAACTTAGATCCAGATCTGTATAATCTTGTCAGCGATTACATGATTCACGGTCCTTGTGGTGTTGCAAAACCAAATTGTCCGTGTATGGTAGAAGGTACCTGTTCGAAGAAATTTCCAAAGAAGTTTTATGAGCAGACTACTCTAGATTCGAATGGATATCCGGTATATAGACGAGCAGATTCAGGATTTTTTGTTGAGAAATCTGGTATTCAACTTGATAACAGAAGCGTTGTTCCGTATAGCAAAACTCTTTTGAGACGTTATCAGGCACACATTAACGTCGAATGGTGTAACCAGGCTGCGTCCATAAAGTATTTGTTTAAGTACATTAATAAAGGACCAGATAGGGCAGAATTTGGTTTTGTACAAAATGCTGATGAAGGTCAGCTTGAAGATAGTAAAGATGAAATCAAAGAGTATTACGATTGCAGATATCTATCGGCTTGCGAAGCTACATGGCGCATCTTTGCATTTGATGTTCATTACCGGTATCCATCCGTAATGAGGCTTCCATTTCATCTACCAGATAAACAAAACGTCGTATACGGCCCCGATGACGATATTGATAGTGTTCTTTATAAATCATCTGTTGCTTCTACGATGTTTTTGGGGTGGATGGAAAAGAACGAAAAAGATCCGGTGGCGCGCAGTCTTACTTACGTTGAGTTCCCTACTAAATTTGTTTGGAAGCAGCAGGAAAGGGTATGGGATAAGCGGATAATAGGCAAAACCATTGGTCGAATTCACTGTGTTAATCCTTCTATGGGCGAGGCTTACTTTTTAAGAATCCTTCTTAATAAGGTAAAAGGGCCTAAGTCTTTTGAAGAGATTCGTACTGTTAATCGAGAAGTCTTCCCAACATTTAGAGATGCGTGCTATGCTAGAGGCCTTTTAGACGACGACAAGGAGTATATAGAAGCTATCAAAGAGGCATACTACACAGGTTCAGGATACTATCTTCGTAATCTGTTTGCTACAATGTTGGCGTCTAATACATTATCAAGGCCGGAACATGTGTGGGAAAACACATGGGAGTACCTTTCGGATGGTATTTTATACAATCGTCAAAAACTTTTGAGGATCGAAGGTACGCAAATTGCTATTTAATATTTTCATATTTATGTCTTATTATTAAGTGTTTATGAAATTTATTTATTAGTTATAAGAATTTTAATAATTAAATAAGTTTTTCGTATAATTGTAATAGGTTTGTCTCTTCTAGAAGAACAAATAAGGAACCTAACATTGCTGGAAATTGAGCGTTACTTATTACGTAACAACTCAAGTCTAAGTCGGTTTCCGACTATGCCTCAACCCGACAGTGAGTCAATATATTCAGCAGACAACCGATTAATTGCTGACGAGCTTCGGTACGATATAAGCGCTACTGCCATCGAGTTTGATAATAATTTAAGAAGCCTAACCGATGAGCAGCGTTTAGTGTTTGATGAGATAATTGCAGCAGTTAATAGTAATGCTGGCGGTGTGTTCTTCGTATATGGCTACGGAGGGACTGGCAAGACGTTTCTGTGGAAGACATTATCTGCATCTATTAGATGTAAAGGAGATATTGTACTTAATGTTGCATCAAGTGGTATCGCATCTCTTTTGTTACCTGGTGGACGTACTGCACATTCAAGGTTTCATATACTTTTGAATTTAACAGAAAGCTCGATGTGTTTTATTAAACCAGACGATGACGTTGCTGATTTGTTAAGGAAAACGAAATTGATAATTTGGGATGAAGCACCGATGAATCATAAACATGCGTTTGAAGCACTTGACCGAACAATGAAAGATATTTTCAAATGTGAGATGACCTTTGGTGGTAAAGTTATGGTGTTCGGTGGTGACTTTAGACAGATACTTCCGGTTGTACCAAATGGCAGTAGGCGAGAAATCGTTAATGCTTCAATCACTTCGTCGTATATTTGGAGTAGTTGCAAGGTCCTTACGTTAACCAAAAACATGAGGTTAACCGTAGGAGCGAACGCATCTGATATAGAAGAGATTAAAGCTTTTGCGAATTGTTTGCTCGAGTTGGGGGAGGGAAAAATTGGTGGCAGTGACGATTGTGAGGTGGTTATAGATATTCCTGAAGATTTGTTAATCAAGTGCTCTAAGGATCCTATGTCAGATCTGATCGACTTTGTATATCCTTCACTTCTCCAACTGTACAAAGATAAAGATTATTTTGCTGAAAGAGCTATACTAGCACCAACAAACGAGGTTGTTCAGGAAATTAATGAAAGATTGCTTGCTTCGTTTCCTGGCGATGAAGTTGAGTATCTGAGTTCTGATAGTATTTGTCAAACTGATCAAGCAAAAAACCAAGCACATGCGAGACTATATTCTCCCGATGTTCTTAATGGTCTTAAAATTTCTGGTCTGCCTAATCATCGATTAGTCCTTAAAGTTGGTTTACCTGTAATGTTGCTTCGTAATATTGATCAACAAAATGGTTTATGCAACGGTACGAGACTACGGATTACTAAACTTTATAAACGTGTTATAGAGGCTGAGATTATATCCGGCGGAAACATAGGGACCAGAACGTTTATTCCACGAATCAGTTTGACACCGTCTGATAAAAGAATTCCTATCAAGTTTCAACGACGACAATTCCCCTTAAATGTATGTTTTGCAATGACTATAAATAAAAGTCAAGGACAGTCTCTATCAAGGGTTGGATTGTATTTGAAATATCCAGTTTTCTCACATGGTCAGCTTTATGTTGCGTTATCAAGAGTTAAAAGCAGAGCCGGTGTGAAGTTGCTTATACTAGACAAAGATGGTAATGTAATGAGTAAAACAACAAATGTAGTCTACAAAGAAGTTTTTTCCGGCATTTGAATAGTTTTCTGTTTTTTATCTTCCAATGTATGTATTTGTACACAACATTCCATTTCAAAGTAAATAATATGGTTTTGATTGAAGCCCGCGTATTACGCGGGCATTAACCTAGTAATAAAATAAACTCGAGTAACTACATTAATAGTCATATTAAAAGAACTTTGTAATTATAAAAAACAGTCCATAAGGTATATAATGATCTAATTACCCTTACACTTAACTGTAAAACGTAACAAAGTTAGTGTCCGGAGCCAAAATCGTTATAAAATGCAGCCCCGAGATTTGATATGTCAAAAGATTTCTTCTTTTTAGGTTGAAATGGTTAAACTAGCTAAACAACAGGGGTCAAAACATTAATTTACTTTAAATGGTTTTAAAAAAAATAACAATACAATAAATTATTTAATTTAATAAGGGTGTACCTATTGGCACACCAATGTGCCTATTGGCACACCAAACCCTAATTAAATCAGGGTTTACCTACGTTGTGTATAGGTCTATACGCAGCGTATAGGGCCCTATACGCTGCGTATAGACCTATACACAGCGTAGGTGCATGGATCTCAGTTCCTGATTAGCAATCATTTCACAGAAAACAAAGGGTTATATACGCTGCGTATAGCTCTATACGCAGTGTATATAAACCATCTGAACTTTTGGGATCATTTTGGTGGGTTTGAAGCATCTGTTTTTTACAAGGTTTATATACGCTGCGTATATACCTATACGCAACGTATATAACCTTTCAGAATTCTGTTTCTTCATTCGGCATATTTGTGGTATAAATTCTCACCCGGTTACAACGTTAACTCGCTTAAAATATATAACGAGTTAAAAATATATAATGTTTTTTTATTATTTAGTCGATGTCGTCGAAAAGCGTATAACGTTAAAATTTTGAAAAACGTATATACGGTTCAAATATATAATATCGTTATCGAGGTTTTTAAGCGTATTATACCAAGTCTGGTGTCGTTCGAATACTATAAACGTTTAAATATTATACCGTTAATTATTTTTAAGTGTGCGGTTCGAATACTATAACGTTAAAATATTATAGCGTTAAATAATTCGAAATACCCGGGTACTGTTCGAATATGTTACACTGTTTACAGCAAAAGTTTTATATATACAACCAAAGTTTGATATATACAGCAAAAGTTTGTACCTAAATAGCAAAATGATAAAATACTATGGCAGTGGATCCTGCTGCTCCTGCTGCTGATGCCATTTTGTAGGCGGAATGAACTGTCGTGGAGGTAACCCCTCACGCTCTGAAAGCCTCTCCAGCTCTACAGCCACCCATTCCACCACATACGTCAGCCTGTCAACGTCACGGCGTAGCCGCTGATATGATGGGTCAGGACCGGGCTCAACATGTCGTGGGAACTGAGGCGCCCCGGGTGGTCCACGCGGCTGTGGTGGCTCCGGAATGACGTTGGCCGGCTCATGCTCCTCCGGCACCTCCGGATCGCGCGGGTGATATACCAGATCGAACTGTGCCGGCAGCTGTGTAAGCGCGTATTGCTCGCCGTCCGTATTTTTAAACCGCTTTCCGCATGGGAATTTTTTGGTAACGTGCATTCCCGATATTGTGTTCATCCCCATCCGCTTAGGCTGTATTGCCGGGCCTACACGCGGGTGGTCATTCTCCGGGTGATAGCCCAACGAAAGGGCTATCCTAGTCACGTAGGCGCCACCCTATAACAGTCCGCGCTCCTGTCGATGATGCGCGGATGCGAAGTACTGCGCCAACCCGTGGGCGAGAGCGCACGGCCTCTTGTACAAAAGGCAAATAATAATAATAATAACAACAACAATAATAATAATAATAATAATAATAATATTAATAACAATAATGACAATAATAATAATAATAATAATAATAATTATTATTATTATTATTATTATAATATTAAGGATTATAACAAAAATACGAATATTAACAATAACAATATAATTTTAACAATAATATTTATAATAACAATAACAATATAATTTTAACAATAATAAAAATTAGGGTAAGAATAATACAAATATTAATGTGATACCTCATGTATTTGAAACGGATTGCCCGGGGTAGATGGTTCATAATCATCATACAGTGGTGTGTTACGAGGCTCATAACCGTATCCACCTTCACCTCCGTATCCACCGTATCCTCCGTATCCACCTTCACCCCCGTATCCGGAACCCGGATACGATTGCTGCGTCGTGTAATATGGTTCATCAACAGGTGCATTCTCAGCACCTTATCCACTTTGTTGCACGTACGGAGATTCATACCCATATCCGTAATCCGGATACACGTGATGCACCGGGTAATTTGGTTCATTAACAGGTGGAGTCGGAGTCTCGTTCATGTCTTGCAACTGTGTTTTTGATCAACAGGGACTCCAGACACAACCTCCTCCTCCTCCTCATTGGCATCATTGGCTCCCCATGCATCGTTAGAATAACAATTACCGAAATAATTCTCGTTCCAAAATGATGACATTTTAACAATATTGTGTTTTGATATAGAGGAAATGAAGAAATTGAAAGGATGTCAAAATACAAAACAAGTGAATTCGTAGGCAGAAGAAGTGAACAATTGAAGAAGTGTGTTAATTCGTGGGTAGAGATGCATGTCTAAATACACTTTTGAATTCAAAATGATACGCCTCGTATAGCTCTATACTCTGCGTATAGCTTTATTCACGTGCCTAGACAACATCGTATCAGTGTCAAATCTGTCTGACATACGCTTCGTATAGGTCTATATGTTGAGTATCACTTTATGTACATACGCTGCGTATAGACCTATACGCAGCGCATGTCAGACAGATTTGACATGGTACTAGATTTGATTGTCTTGTCATGTACCTACCCCTTACCTACGCTTCGTATAGACCGCAGCGTATAGGTCACCCTAAGTGTGTAGATAGCCAACCAAGGTGTGTAGATAGTTTGGCCCTTTAATATAATAATAAAAGAAATAACAAGTGATTTGAAAATAAAATAAATAAATAAAATCCCGCACCCACATTTTCATCCACTCCTTTGTAACCGGCAGCCCCTCAAAACTATCTCCCCTCCCGCGTTCTTCCGACCAACTCTCCGGTGACATTATGAAGAATATGAACAAGTTCCCCACGGCAGCTTCCGGAAATTATGCAAAGTAAATGCGGATTTTGGAATGAAGTTTCATGATTCAAGTTGGATTCGATGGGTTGGGTGGGTGGATGCCGATTGCATAGGGTGAAAGTGAGAAGGGGAGACCGTGGGGTTTTATGTGTGTATTTGCAGGTGATTTTGAAACCCTTGGTTTAAGGTTTACCTCCAAATTTATCTTTTCTTCTTTATTCTTTTTAGTTTATATATCTATACAAACACCCATCTCAATTCACATTACCCATACAAATTTTTGTTCCTTCTTGACTATTTGGGAGTTTGGCCTACTGTTTTGTGAAAATGGAAAGAGTAAATTCCCATCTCAATTCACATTACACATACGAATTTTTGTTCCTTCTTGACTATTTTTAAAGGTTTGAGGCAGAACCGTTAAAGTGACCAACCCACATGGAGCAAATCGGAAGTTTACTCAAAAGAATAAAATCAAGAAGCTGAAAATACCAAGACAGACGTGCACACAAACTGTCAGCATCGTACAAAAGAACTGCAACCAACTGATCACTACATCTAGCCTTCCCACTGATCACAGGAATCTTCAAACTATATATCATAACCCAAATCACAACCAACCATAAACAATACACGAAAAGGAAGCACTCTAAACCCACCACAGCCACTTTCAACATCATGATAGAACCAAAAGCTTACATAAGAAACAATAATAACCTATACCCATGTCTATATAAAAATTATTTATAATTAACCAACATTTCAGCGATATTAGAACATATTTTTTTTTTATTTTTTTTTTCAGATAAATTTTTTTTTTTATTATTTGGTAGATTTTTCATTCAATTTTCCACCAAAAAACATGCCAATTTACATCAGAATAGAAGGTAGACGGGCAACAAGCTGCGCCGCCACCCCTTTCTGAACATATATATTTTTTTTAAAAGAAAACTGCATAGAAATGATCCACAGGAATTGCAACTTATCTTGGCCCTGAGAGAAGAGATGACGACAATCTTGTGAAATCTTTCTCGTCTCCAACTTCTATTTCCTGAATTCTTGGATCTGTGAAGTTGTAATCCAAGTTCGACTCAACATGCATCACTCCTTCTAACACCTTAACCACCAATGACATTGAAGGCCTTCTCTTAAAGTTTGTTTGTAAACACCATGCTGCGACTTTCATCATCTCCATCACTTCAATTTTGTGTACCTGCATATCTTCGCTGTGTCTATCAACCATATCTAACAACGTTCCTTGCTCCCAGCAGTTCTGAAAGACAGACAACAAGTACCAGCTTTCTTCTGGTAGAGATCTATCGAAAATTTTCCTGCCACATAAGATCTCCAGGAGAACGATCCCAAAGCTGTATACATCCAGCTTTTCAGTGATAATTGAGCTCCGCCATTCGGGAGCGATATAGCCAGGTGTCCCTTTTATGCTAGTCATCACTTCGGTTTGACTTTTGTCAATGAGCTTAGATAACCCAAAATCGGATACTTTGGCATTGAAATCGTTGTCTAGAAGTATGTTTTGAGGTTTAATATCAAGATGCACAATTTTTTGCCTGCATTCTTCATGGAGATATGCTAAACCTTTGGCTATATCAAGTATAACTTTCTTTCTGCATTCCCACTTGAGTATTTGCTTCTGAATTCCATGGAAGATCCACCGATCTAATGACCCGTTACTCATGAAGTCATACACTAGAAATCTTTGTGATTTCCATGTACAGAATCCTCTAAGTCTTACCAGATTCACATGGTGAATGCTTCCAATGGATTGAACTTCAGCCAGGAAAGATTTCTTAATGTGTGAAAGGCCTTCAAGGCATTTTACTGCAATCTTCGAGCCATCTTTCAGACTCCCTTCGAAAACCGATCCGAATCCTCCTTGTCCTAGCTTTTTACTAAAATTCTCTGTGGCGGTTTTCAGTTCTTCATAAGAAAAGCGGGTCGGCATTCCTGGCACTTGATCTAAATACTCTTCCTCTGTTTCCACATCCCTTTTTCGCTTGTGGACTACGTACGTAATAAACCCTATGGCCACAACAAGCACAAAGCTTCCAATTATAGAGCCTACAACTCTTGCAACTTGATGTGATGTAACATACTGTACTTTTATGAAAGCTGAAGCATTATAATAACGTTGATCAACAGTCTTCATTGTAAATAGCTCTGAAAGTAAAAGACATTCTCCACTTGAAGAATTTGAATAATAATGATAAAAAACTGCTTTGCATGAGCAATTGTTTAGACAATTTTGCTTGCATGTTTCCACATCCACCTCTTCCATGTCGGCGGCAGTAGAGTTGAAGTATATGTTCTGGAGTGTGATAAAATGTTGATGTTGTGTAGAATTACATGTGAGGGGAGTAATTTCATAGCAACCCAGGTTGGGTTGGCGATCGTTCACTGGTCGAAAATATTCTGCTCCGGGACAACTACATTGTTGATTATTCGAGCAAATGGAATTTCTTCCGCAGACCAAAGGAAAATCACACACTTCTACATCTTTAGTAAGATCCCTTACCATCATCCAGTCTCTAGAATCAAATTGCCATTCAAACACTTGCAAATGCCCGTCTGGCATCAGTTTCATATACTGAGCTGATAACGCTACAGGTATGTCAATATCCTCATAAGGCTCACTTAGGCCACTTGGCTCAGAAGAATGAATGAAGAATGACAAACTTCCATTCAAGAACCTAATGTATTTTTTTTCAGCTTTAATTGTATCATATAGATAGACATCCCAACTGTAATAGGCTTGAGGTGGGTTTGATTCAACATAACCAAACAAACCTTCATTCATGACTTGAAGAGAATACATACCTTCCGACAAATTGGTTAATGAAACACTAGATTTCAGCTTTTGATCCTTATACAGCTTTTGGCCAGGTAACAAACAGTCTGTTGGGTGATCAAAAGATTGCCAAACAACCGAGTTCTCATCATCGAATAAAACAAGATTTCCTGCATCGGTAAGGTTCATGCCAGCAACTGATTTTCTTGTAGTGTTTGTGGCCCAAACTATTCTTCCATCAACATCCTGTAGGACTAATCCTCCAGCCGCAGAGAAATTCAATGTCGCGTTACTTCCGACCGGATAATCTCGATTGGCTGACCAAACAACCTCATACTTATCAAGGAACTCGATTCCAGAAATTAATATAGCGAAGATGTAAGAGGCACGGTTTTGTTCATTGAAGTCGCAAGAGGCTACACAGAAGAAGCAACAGAAGAATTGAGTAACATTGGTTTCTGTAAAGAGCATGGGTTGAGTGTAATTGTAATCGGTGGTCCATGTAGTGGAATGAAATACTGTATCGGATGATCCAAAAGGTGATAAGATGAAAATCAGAAAAATGGCAAAGAAGAAACTACAAGTACTCATGGCTCATCAACACTGTAGAACCTAATGCATGATTCAAATACCCAATCTGTTATAAGTCAATGCTATTGTTGACTCATAAATCCAACGTTTTGGACCAACCACTAGTTGGAGGCTTGGAGCCACAACTTCGTAATCCTACAATTGTTAGTCTGGGCATCTTTATTCTTTAATGAATATAAACTTTCAGTAATAAAATTAAAATTAATTTAATTTTCAATTACAATAAAAAAAAAATAAAAAAAAATTCCAATACCTGATACCTTGTTGAGTTTAAGAAAAACAGAAAGATCTTATTAACTAATTATTTTTTAATAATATTTTATATATTATATTTAGTTAATGTTTCACAAACCCCATTGTATAATCTTCATAATGAATTAACATGAAGATTTCATCTAGTTATTGGTCTCTAGAGCAATATTTTGAAAGCACGTATTTGTGGTTGAACTGGTCAAACAAACCTATTGACATCAATCATATAAAAATTTAAGAGAAAATTATGAAAATAGCCAACACTAGAGTTGAATTACGAAAATAGCCCCTCATGCGTCCATGGAGTGACGCATCACGAATTCAAATGCGTGGGATGAGTCTGGAAGTCTTGGGATGCGTCTTTGGAGCGAAACCCAATAGAAAATGGACACGTGGCGGCAGACTCCTCCAAGGGGTCAGGCAGACTCTTCCAAGGGGTCAGGCCTGACGCCTTGGATCTCACACTCGGAGGAGTCTGCCTGACCCCTTGGAGGAGTCTGCCGCCACGTGTCCATTTTCTATTGGGTTTCGCTCCAAAGACGCATCCCATTGTTTCCAGACGCATCCCGCGCACTTGAATCCGTGATGCGCCACTCCAAGGACGCATGAGGTGACTATTTTCGTAAGTCAACCCTGGTATTGGTTATTTTCGTAATTTTCTCAAAATTTAAAATATTTATAAATATAAAAAAATACAAAAAACATAAAACAATAACATATAGTTAAACAACTATATAAAAATGTTTTAAAGTACAAAAAAGTAACGAATACAACACGGTTGCTGAGCTACTAGTCTTCCCTGGCCAAATGAATATGTCTAAACCACACAAGAAGTCCATTCAAGCCATCGTTTTGGCTTATTGGTGCTTATGAAGAGCCAGATAAAATTTTCAACAACAAGCAAAGTACATAAAGGAAGAAATTATAGGAAGTAGGTTCACAATTTTATTAAAATAATAACAAAATAAATAATAAATAATAACGAGACTCTCGTTATTTGTAGCAAATTCTGCTAGTACAATAGCGGTTACATAAACTAAATAAACTAATATAAAATACAATTTAATTGTACCAATCTTGATTTAAGTCGACATCTTTGGAAAACTTCAACAGCACCTTATGGACTGCAACAATGAACATACTAAAAAGATGAAGGATTTGGTTGAGTATTGTGTTTGTCACGGTGCTCTTAAAACAGATTTTGTGTCTCCTCTCAAACGGTCTGTTTCCAGGAAACAACAACCAAGCAGTAGTTGTAATGCCGGAGATGACACTCATGCTCGAGATTACATCGGGTATGATAGTGTTCTTGTTTAAATTGTAGGAAATTATGAAGTTACAAAGGATTTCTTGAGATTGCTCACTCTCAAGTTGCTGAATATTAGATAGTCAAAAGTGTGTAATTCTCTCTTGTCCAAGATTATGAACTGCCATGTTCATATATACACATATCAAGATTAATGTCATTTAATCTTGTAATAAAACAAGACATTCAATTTGTAATAAACAAGATATTAAATCTTGTAATTAACAAGAATATTAATCAGGTTTTAATCTCTAATAAAACGAATTTAAGTGGTTAGTCAAAACCGTCATTTTCATTCATGACACGAATTAAACGAGTTGTAACAGCTAGTTTGACCAGGTCCAACCAGCTCTCCTGTTACTGCTGCAAACCTTCGTGCGCTCCTGAACTGACCTGCCAGTCGGCGCGTCGTGCTATATGGACTTCACACCATGCGGCGCGCACTACACTTGAACCCGCCAAGCTTCTGGGTGTACAAATATCCTTGCGCCATATGCTCATGCCACAAACAGTGGCCCATGAATGACCTACACACGCTAAACTCGAACCCGCGCGCCACCCACGGGTGCGCCATAAGTGGACCCGTCACCCGCCATGTACTTGACCACGCGCTCGTGGACAAAAAATACAATTGGGGCTCTCAAGCGGCTCGCGGCGTTGCGCCCATCGCCCATGCTACGCGCGTGCGCAAGGTCGCACCCTTTAGGGTCCCACTAGTGTTTGCCTTTAAGGAAACAATATACAAGGAGTGCTACTCCTTATAAACCACTTCAAATTTTGTCATCCCACCTATGTGGGACAAGTTGACAAAGTTCAATCCAATTTTCTCATCTTTGTTTGTTCCAAACATTCAACTTCAAGCTTAGATATCTCATTCATCTTAGCTCCATTTTGGATATAGTTTGGTTTGTTATGAAGCTTTCACAACGTAGAACTCAAAACCACAAAATAATTATTTACACAACACATATATAAATATTATTATTGGTGTCCAAAATATTTAGCGAAAAACTCATTTTCACTAAAATTTCCAACAATCGCCCACATGAATAGAGATCGATTAAAACACACAAAATTCCCTGATGAAAGCTCGACAGTCGAGTATTGCAGGATAAGTAGGTGTAGCCTTTGAACCTTCCTTTGTGAAGCATACTTAGCCTACTAGGGTTTTGTAGACGTGATGTCCTTGAACAACCCCTCATTTGTGTAAACGACAATATACATTCACACAATACTTTCCCTAGCCGGACCATCTCCTCATTTTTCGTCTCCAATAATGGTCATGGAGCACTTTCCTAGTTCTGCGAGAGCTCTAGGAATTATGCCTTAATTCCATTTGAAGCGACCACACTTCTCTCCAACATAGGTGATTTCCATTTAAATCATTAAAGAATTATGGTTTATTATGATTTACATGGAATCATCTAACCACATATTATGCTTAACCTCACAATAATGTCAGTGAATATTATAGGAATGGACTAGGATGTATTTAAGCACCCTTTTATAGGTTAGGGGAGATAGATAGACATATATATTAGCTTTGCCCATTGAACCTAGATCTTGGGATCTCCACTCAACTAGGTTAGGTAATTTCCCTCATGTCCCTTTTTCCATGGCTTTAGTCTCATTCCACAACTTGATCTCTTATCAACCCGCTGGTTGTTGGACCCAAAATTATAATTTTCAATTTAGATTAGTTGTTCTAACGTGTTCTTAACTTACTAGTCAGTTTTGCCCTTAAGACTAATAACTTGTGATCTCACCTAGGATCTAGTTATGTATCTTATCTTTAGAATGACGTGAAATTCAATTCATGGCTAGACATGTTTCCATCATGCCTTTGGTATGTCATAAATGACACCTTACTAGATTTTGAATCTAAGCATTTGGCATTCCAGTCCTATTTACTTGATTGACTCCATATAACCATTGTGTACTCCACTTGGTCATTTGTTTGCAATATATATTAGGATTGCTAAAATCCTTTGTTGGCCCATGCATTCAAGCCTAGAAGAACAGATGATAAGGAAAGCCAAAACTGGTTCTCAAACAGTTGATCCATCATAACAGTGCCTGCATTCTTGATGTGTTGAAAAACACCATCATTTACCCGTGTATTTTGTATTTTATTTCTATAGTTTTTGAATCATTTTTAGTCTTTATACAATCGTATTTGATTAGTTTGTGTTTTGTCAGGTCCTGGCGCAAATGGAGAGGAAAAGAGTAAAAAGAAAATAACCAGCCAGTTGGGCAGAGTAGGATGCCAATGACCGAATTAAAGGGGCCGCTATTTTTCTCGAGTAGGCCTAGCCCACTATCTCTATATTATTATTGGAGTATATACATCTTATTATTGTTGAAGGAAAAAAGATATAATATTTATTATTTTGAGGATATCATCATCATCACGAAAGTAAGATAAGAGGAATCAAAAAGGCTGCATTAGTGCATTATATTTTGATATATGGGAGCTGGCTCGAGACTTCAGAGGATATTAAAAACAAAAGAAAAGTGTTAAGGCAATTAATAAAAGTCTTGGGTGGTGTATTAATTCAGAAACAACAGTACAACAAATTAGGTGGATGGCATTATAAATGTATTTTCGTAGTGGAGGAGTTAAGTGTCGCAGGTATGGAAGGTAGCCGGGCCTCGTGATGCGATTGAATTTAAAAGAGAGGCCCACACGTTGTTCACAATCCGTTAAAAGCCCAACTCAGGAAGAATTTGTATTGGGACCCAATTATAATATCAAAGGGGGAGCGGGGGAGCTGCCTTATAATACATATAGAACCTGCCGCACACGATAAAAAGGGGGAAAAACATATCATTAGACGGCTGATTTGGAAGACGGACGGCAGCAGGTTTTCAACAAAGAGACTACGAAGGGGAAGATCAAGAAGGTGATTGGTTCGAGGGTTCAAGCCACGATCAAGAATCGGGTCGGGTTTACAAATAGTTAGTGTTCAGTTTTAATTACTTTGTGTTTTTCAACGTATGAACATGAATTATTTGTTATTTCAGACTTGTTTATTATTGTTCTTGACTATGATTCTTGGCTAATTAGTTTATCTACCCGGGTTTGTGATGAATATTTATTGATAATTGGTAATTTCTCACTTTTGGTAATTTTGTGATGGATAAATATTAAAGTAAAAGACCTAATAATAATTGGCTAGATGTGTGTGAGTGCTTTATTCTAATTTATTATCATTCAATCGTTTCTCATGTGTCTTTGTGAATGTCTTTCATGTATAGATGCATGTTAGGTTACCTACTTTGTGTTCGTAACTAGTTTATGGTTTATGGTGCACGTACTCCATAGGAACTTTGTTTGGTGATTTAGAGGAGTTTAGTGTTCTACCTATTCTTGAGACCGGGAGGAGATAGATAGTTGGGATTGTCTTTGGTGCTAGGTATTTAGGTGCAGTGAGACCGGGAGGAGATCTGTCTAAGTTCTCTATTATTATTTGTTTTCCTAAGTCTTGTCAAGTGTTTTTAGGTTACCCCGTGCACTCTAGGGTGTATTGTGATTAGTGAGACCGAGAGGAGATCTAGTCTTTGGGTACTTTAGTATTGTTGGAGAGACCGGGAGGTGATCCAACCCATACCAGTGAGCTTTATTTGACCTTTAGACCTTAGGAGAAGTTGATGAGACCGGGAGGAGATTCAACCTGTCTTTAGTCTTAAAGTTTCATATTATTAGAACCTGGTTCCATCATAGTTACCATTACCGAGAGAAAACCGATAGTTACGAATAAGATTCCAAACCTGGGTAGTACTTTCTCATCCTTGATTTCACCTTAGTAGCCTTCAGCCTGCGTCTAGGTAGTCTATTTCGTCTTAGTTAATTCCTTTAGTTTAATTAGTTAAAACCCCAAAATCCAATCAAATCAAATAATCCAGTTAAGTAATTAGTTGAGTCAGAGTCTAGTGTAGCGTCGCTAGTGTCTCGTGGGTTCGATACTCGGACTTCATTAGGCTTTACTACGTACGATAGGTACACTTGCCTGTCAGTGGTCTAGCATTTAGAGAGTCTTAGTTTATAAATTTAAAACTAGGGTGTCTAGATTAGGTTAGTTTTTATTAGACCATAATTTGCACATCAAGTTTTTGGCGCCGTTGCCGGGGACACTTAGGCGATTGCGTTATTAGCTTTGACTGATCTTATTTGTTTAATTGGTCTTATTTGTAATTTGAGTCTTAGAGTTTGTGTCTAGTAGTAGGTGTCGAGTCTTTATTTTTGTAAAAAAAAATTTATTAGTTAGTTAGTTTTTTTTTCTTTCCTTTCTCTACTTTGTGCTGCTTTTGCTACTCTCTTCATGGCAGGTTATCATAGCGAGTACCCTCCATATGTTTGGGCGTTCGTGGAATCATGTCAAGAGTTTGCTCAGATAACATCAACAGCACAGGACCAAGGAAATCCAAGGTTTCCCAAAATGCTCGCCATTCTTGAGCGAATGTTTGAGACATTAGGTCAGATGTTGAGGGAAGGAATGAATCAACATGTATATCCAAGGTGTCAGGACTGTGGTGGACCGCACTGGTATGAAGATTGTCCTTGATCGTGGCTTGAACCCTCGAACCAATCACCTTCTTGATCTTCCCCTTCGTAGTCTCTTTGTTGAAAACCTGATGCCGTCCGTCTTCCAAATCAGCCGTCTAATGATATGTTTTTCCCCCTTTTTATCGTGTGCGGCAGGTTCTATATGTATTATAAGGCAGCTCCCCCGCTCCCCCTTTGATATTATAATTGGGTCCCAATACAAATTCTTCCTGAGTTGGGCTTTTAACGGATTGTGAACAACGTGTGGGCCTCTCTTTTAAATTCAATCGCATCACGAGGCCCGGCTACCTTCCATACCTGCGACACTTAACTCCTCCACTACGAAAATACATTTATAATGCCATCCACCTAATTTGTTGTACTGTTGTTTCTGAATTAATACACCACCCAAGACTTTTATTAATTGCCTTAACACTTTTCTTTTGTTTTTAATATCCTCTGAAGTCTCGAGCCAGCTCCCATATATCAAAATATAATGCACTAATGCAGCCTTTTTGATTCCTCTTATCTTACTTTCGTGATGATGATGATATCCTCAAAATAATAAATATTATATCTTTTTTCCTTCAACAATAATAAGATGTATATACTCCAATAATAATATAGAGATAGTGGGCTAGGCCTACTCGAGAAAAATAGCGGCCCCTTTAATTCGGTCATTGGCATCTTACTCTGCCCAACTGGCTGGTTATTTTCTTTTTACTCTTTTCCTCTCCATTTGCGCCAGGACCTGACAAAACACAAACTAATCAAATACGACTGTATAAAGACTAAAAATGATTCAAAAACTATAGAAATAAAATACAAAATACACGGGTAAATGACGGTGTTTTTCAACACATCAATTCTATTCCTTCGAATGGCAGTGTCTCTATCAACTGATGGACTCTAAGTACTGATCTTCCCAACAACTGATAGCCAAAAACCTTATGAAGTGTAAAGACTGAAGCCCTAACAACTGTTGTCTCTCAAGTACTGATGAAGACCAAAGCACTGCTAACTCAAGGCCTGATCACCCTTTGAAGGAAAGCACAAATCCTCAACATCGGTGCTTAGGTTACAACAGTGGGAAGCTACATCAGTGTTTATAGTATCAGTGTCTATTGTAATCACTGTTTGTATATCAGGGTTTAGAGTTTGTTATTGTTGTTAGATGTCACTATCAAGGTGATGTCAGCAAAGATGCTCGCTGGTTTGGTCTGTACTATAAATAGAACAAATACTCGTACTGTTCCATGAGCTCTTTAACCACCAAGTCATCTTGTACTAACAAATCACTGAGCTCAGGTTGAGGGGGAGTTTAGTGCATGCATGCACAGTTGTAATTTCTAATAGATACAATCTTATGAATGAATGAATGAAATCATGTTTGCTAAAAGCTATTCTTCATTGATTGTGTGTTAAAGTTTATTTCCATTTCCACTGCACATTTAATCTCTGTTTCGTCTTCCATTTCTATTAAGCAACACAATCTAAGAAACTCAGATCCTAACAATTGGTATCAGAGCATAGGACAGACAAATTCGATCTAACAATCAATTTGACATAAAAGTTCAGCTCAAATTGATTGATATCTAAAGTTGTTTGTATTAATTGAAAAAAAAAACAGAGCAAAGGTAATCACGTACAAAGTTGATTATTCGAAAAGCTTTTGTAAAATCAACCAAGATGGCATCACAATCACACGACCCTCATAACACCGGAACAATATTCAAGACACCTATGCTTGTCAGATCCGAGTATAATATCTGGCAACGTAGGATGGGCCATTTGTTAGCTCAGCAAAACACCGGATGCTGGAAGTCAGTCATCTTTGGACCACATGTTCCAACAGTGCCTAGTACTGAAGATCCCAAAAGCTTTGTGCCTAAAAGCCTTGAAAACTATTCAGAACAAGATTTTCAGAAAATTGAACTTGATGCAAAGGCTTTTAGCATAGTAGCATCAGCTCTTCCAAATGACATTTATGCTGGACTGTTACATTGCAACAGTGCCAAAGAGCTGTGGGATGCTCTTAAAGAGCAGTTCGGTAGAACAGAAGAGGTTATAGAAAATAACAGAGAGGTTTTGAATCAACAGTATGAAACATTTTGCCATGTCAAAGGAGAATCTCTAACACAACAATTTGAACGTTTTAGCTGTCTCATTAGTGAACTGAAACACGTTAACGTTGACTTTGCAAAATCAACTCTAAATAGTAGGTTTCTAAGATAACTACCTGATAAATGGGACACAATTGCTTTTGTGACTAGAAACTCTGTTAGATTCAAGGAATTAAGTTTGACCCAAGTTCATGGTCGACTCCTCACTTATGAGAGAGAGTTGAACCAGAAAAAGAAGTTACAAGAATCAGGGGAGGTTGCTGATGATTACACCTTTGGTAACACAGCACTTATGGGTCAAGAAGAATCTGGTAGTAGTAACGATCAGAGTTATGATCATTACATTGAAATAACTGCTGGTGGAGCTTTTAACAACTCTGATTCTTACTCACCCAACTATGCTTTTACAGCAAGTGGAGAAAACCAAAATTCTGATAACTTATCCTTTGAACTCAATGATCTTCAGCATTTTAATCCAATTGATCTAGAAGAAATGGACATATTGCACCAACTGGCACTGCTGAGTGTAAGAACCAGCAAGTTTTATAAGAGAACAAGAAGAAAATTTCCAGGGTTACATGGGAATTTAAAAGTGGGGTTGGATAAATCAAAACTAAAGTGCTACAAGTGTAACTGGCTAGGACATTTTGCTAGAGAATGTAGGAGCCAAAATAGTGGACCAATCATAACACATCCTAGCCCTAGACCTCAAAACACACAAAACACTATGCACTATTCACAATATACCCCTGTTGCTCATGTAAACACTGCTCATTTTGCACACCCTGTAACACTTGTTCCAATGCAATATCTTCAAGCACCTGTCCCACAAATTCAGTATGTCCAAGCCCCAGTCTCTCAGGTTCAAGTGCAACAATCTGCACCACAACATGTTGCACAAACATCTACTCCAGCAGAGGCTAGTTAGTAAAGCTTCTTCACATAAGGCTTTGTTGATTGGAGTAGCATGCCTGATGAATTATCTGATGAAAACTTTGCTCTATTTGCTGAGAATGATGCTCCTTGTAATGAATTTTGTTTTGCAGCATTAGAGTCAATTCCAGAATGGCTGGAAACTAAAGAAGGAGAATCCAGTGTTGAAACAGTGGATGAAATTACTGAAGAAGTGGTTAGTGCTGTTTTTGGTGAACAGTTGTTAGAGAAGGAACCCAAGCCGTTGTTAGAACCTCTTGCTGACCCCTGGTGTGAAGAAAAAGTGGAGAAGAACTCCAGTGATTGTGAGAATGTTTGTGACTATGCCATGATGGCTGCAGCTAAGGTATCACCTCAGGTCTTGAAAAACCTATGTTCAGACAATGCATCATAGCATTTGCTAATGTTAAAGAGGTGAAGGACAAGATTTTAAAAGATGAAATACAATTTGAAAATTCTGTTAAAGAACTGAAAAACAAATTGTTTGAAAAGGAAAATGAAATCTGCAGTCTTAAACATGAACATAGCATAACCAAGGACCAACTTCAGGCCATGATAGAGAAACATCATGCTTGCAAAAAGGAGTTTGAATCCACCCAAATCACTTGTGAAAAATGGGTGGAATCCTGCAAAAGTTATGAAGTTATGTTGAAAAAATAGATCAAAAGCAATGTAAAATTTGGCATAGTTTTCAGGAAAAATGACCAAGTTGAAAACACTGCTGTAAATGAGTTTGGTTCAGTTGAGATAATTCCAACAAACAAGGATGGTCAAGAAATTAAAATCACTAATAAAAGTGGTAACAAAATCATCTTGGAAAAATCAGGTGGGTCATCAACCTTTGAAGAGATAGAAAAATATCAATTCAAACCCACCTGGTCAGATGAGTGTGACATCCTTAAAAATTTCAAACCAATGGATTTTTTCCACCATTGAAGGGGTCAAAGCACCCAAGGCTAAGATAATACCTCTCAAAGACATCCCAACAGTTGTTCAAAACTCTGTTGCAAAGGAGGTTGAAAAGAACATAAGAAAAGAAAAGGTTAAAAACTTGTTTTGTGATTTCTGTGAAAAGAAAAACCATTCCACAAAGGATTGTTTTCATTTAAAAGCATATGACATTAACAAAACAAGTATAATCGAGCCTGCAGAACACTGCACCATCTGTGATAAAACCAACCATCTCACTCATGAGTGTGTGTACCTCAAAACTTTTGAGGTTAAAAGAAAATAGTACACTTCAAAAACACCCATGAGTTCATCAAAACAACCTATCATGAATCAAAAACCTTTTGTGTCTGTCCAAACAGTTGTTACAAAATAGCTGAACAAAAACTCTGCTCCAAGAGGCATTCAAGTGACAGATGCACCACCCTTAAATCAATACCAAAGAGGAAAATGTCAACCTCCATACCCAAGGGTCCCACACGTTTATGAGGCTTACAAAAAGCCTTCTAAACCAAAAGTGAACATGCATCCCTTTGGATTTCAACATCTGACAGGAAATGGTCCACAACAGTGGTTAGAGAGAAATGCTCCAAAAGCTGTCCAAACCCCTGAGCTAACCACTGTCCATATTCCTGGACTTGACAATGACTTTGTTGTAACCCCATCCAAAGCCTTATTGGCTTTGGAGACCTTTCTGAACTAATTGTTTACTTGATGTGCAGGGAGCTTCTGCATGCTTAGATAGTCTTTGGTATGTAGATAGTGGAGACTCCAGGCATATGACTGGATGTAGAGCCCTACTCAAAGAATTCAAAAAACATGGAGGGGGTGATATATCCTTTGGTAACAATTCTAAGGGAAAGGTGTTGGGATATGGAACAGTTCAGTCAGGAAAAGTCAAGTTTGAAAATGTCAATCTCATTGACAATCTAAAGTTCAACCTCCTTAGTGTTTCACAAATGAGTGACAAAGGCTATGGGTCATTCTTTACTGAGGATAGTTGTAAGATTGTTGGACCAGAAATGGTCAAAAAGATTGAAGAAATAATAGCCAATGGAAAAACTCAACTTGTTGTTCAAAGAAGTGGTAATGTCTATGTAGTTGATTTGTCAAAAGAGAGCCCTATGACTGATCCTTGTCTGTTCTCAGCTGCCTCTAACAAAGAGACAAAATTATGGCACAGAAGATTGGGGCATACAAATCTCAAGACAATCACTGCTTTGTCAAAACACGGCCTTGTAAGAGGTCTTCCACAAAAATTGTTTTCATGTTCTGAGCATTGTGTTTCCTGTCTAAAAGGTAAACAACATAAAAGCTCATTTAAGTCCATTGAAGAGTCCAAAACAACCAAGTGTATGCAAATGCTTCACATGGACTTGTTTGGCCCAGTAAAAATGATGAGCTTGAAAAAGAAAAGATATTGTTTGGTAAATGTAGATGATTTTTCTACGTTTACATGGACTTACTTTTTACATTCTAAGGATGAGACTGCAGGCATTTTGCAAGACTTTGCCAAAAAAGTTGAAAAGCAATTTGACCTTCCAGTAAAAGTCTTTAGAAGTGACAATGGCACAAAATTCAGAAATAAGGAGTTGGATGCCTTCAGTGTGTCAAAAGGGATTGTAAGGCAGTACAACATCCCAAGAACACCAGAGCAGAATTGGGTGGTTGAAAGGAAAAATAGAACTCTGATTGAAGCAACCAGAACCAAGCTTGCAGATTCAGGTTTGCCTTTAACTTTTTGGGCAGAGGCTGTAAACACTACCTGTTATGTCCAGAACAGAGTTTTAATCAACCATAGGCATCAAAAGACTGCTTATGAAATTCTATATAAAATCAAACCAATGATCTCATACTTTAAAATCTTTGGCTGCCCTTGTTTCATTCTAAACTTAAAGGATTCAATTTCAAAATTTACAGCCAAAGTAGATTGTGGTTATCATCTGGGATACTCAACCACTGCCAAGGCCTACAAAGTGTTTAACACAAGGACTAGGTGTGTGGAAGAGACCTTGAATGTAAAGTTCAATGAACTTTCATCAATGAAAATCCCACCAAACCCTGCTGAATTGTTTGATCTTGATAAATTTACTTTTGAAGATGTGTCTGTCAAGACTAACCATGCAGGAACACCACAATCTCCACCACAAGACAATGGATATGAAGTTGTGATTCCACATCAAAAATTCACATCCACCATCAGAGCAGCAGATGTTCAAAACAACTGTCAAAGCTCAACCACTGCTACATCAACAGTTGTTGATCAAAGTAGCCCATCAACCTCTGCCACCACAACCACTGTTGATAAAAATCTGCCAACAGTGGATAAAAATCAACATTGTGCTACACCCATTCCTCCTATTCCTCCACCTCCATTTCAAACAGATGTTGAATCATCAAATTCACCAACAGATATTAGCTCAGATGAATCACATCTGCAGCCCTCACCCATAAATGCCATTGTTCCATACAAAGTAGATCTAATCTTCTTGAAATCTCATCCACCAGACCAAGTGATTGGCAACATCAATGAAGGGGTTTTCACAAGAAGTCAATCCCAAAACATTTGTCTTTTTGCAGGTTTTCTATCACTCCATCAACCAGTCAAGTACTAAGTGGCACTAAAAGACAATAGTTAGGTAGAAGCAATGCAAGAAGAGCTCCAGCAGTTTAAAAGACAACAAGTATGGGAACTTGTACCACTTTCAGAGGTTGTAAGTCCAATTGGCACAAAGTGGGTCTTTAAAAATAAAACTGATGAAAGGGGCATTATTGTCAAGAACAAAGCCAGGCTTGTGGTTCAAGGCTATAGACAAGAAGAAGGCATTGACTATGATGAGACCTCTGTTCCTGTGGCAAGGCTTGAAGCCATCAGATTGTTCTTAGCTTTTGCTGTCAACCACAACATCAAGGTGTATCAAATGGATATTACGTGTGCATTCCGCTATGGCAAAATTCAAGAAGAGGTATATGTTTGTCAACCTCCTGGTTTTGAGGATCCTTATTATCCAGATCATGTCTACAAGCTAAACAAAGCTTTGTATGGCTTGAAACAAACACCAAGGGCCTGGTATGAAACCCTTTCCACTTTTCTAATCTCTATTGGTTTCACAAGAGGTAAAATTGATAAAACTTTGTTTCTAAAATGGAGAGGAAAAGATTTGATGATTGTCCAAATTTATGTGGATGACATCATTTTTGGAAGCACGTGTAATAAAACTTGTGAAGAGTTCAGGAGACTCATGACAGCTGAGTTTGAGATGAGTGCAATGGGTGAACTACAATGCTTTCTTGGTCTCCAAGTTAAGCAAATGCAAAATGGCACTTTCATTTATCAAAGCAAATATGCAAAAGAACTTTTAACCAAATTTGATATGAATGATTGTAAACCATGTAGTACACCCATGGTAACCACAAAGCTTGTCATGTCTGATGAAAATGATGAACTGGTTGATCAGACCTTATATAGAAGCATGATTGGGTCTTTATTGTACCTAACTGCATCAAGGCCAGAAATCATGCTTGCAACATGTGTTTATGCTAGATCCTAGTCAGCACCTAGGCTTTCTAATCTCATTGCTGTAAAAAGAATATTCAGATACATAAAAGGTGCTCCCACACTTGGTATCTGGTATCCTGCTAATGGGAATGTTAAGCTTTCAGGTTTTTCAGACAGTGACTTTGCTGGATGCAACACAACCAGGAAGTCTACTTCAGGAGGGTGCCAATTTCTAGGTGATTGCTTAGTATCTTGGCAAAGCAAAAAGCAAGAAGCTGTTTCAACATCCACTTCTGAAGCTGAATACATTGCTGCTGCAAGCTGTACAGCCCAACTGTTGTGGCTTCAAAATCAGTTGTTGGATTTTGGTATAACTGCTTTAAAGACTCCTCTAATGTTGGACAGTCAAGTAGCTGAAAATATCATCAAAAATCCGGTTTCCCACTCAACCACCAAACACATCGACATTAGATATCACTTTGTGAGGGATTGCTATGAAAAAGGTTTAATTTCTCTGCATCATGTTCCAACTAAATATCAGCTGGCAGATGTGCTAACAAAAGCATTAGACACATCCACCTTTGAAAGCTTGATTTCTAGAATTAGCATGCTTAACATGGAATAACAAGCAAAATCTTGTCTTTCTTTGAATAAAAAGCATTAAAATATTTTCAGAAAATCAAAAATCCATCCTTAAAAATAGCTAAAATGAAAATTTTCATTAATCCTTAAAAGTTTGTCACAACCACTGATTGGTTCAAACATCTGATTATTGAAAATCATCCACTGCTGAAAGTCAACATCTGTTTCCTCATTACTCTTATTGACCACTGTTGCCCAAACATCAGTGTTTCAACCACTGATGTCTATCCACTGATATTTAAAATCAGCCACTGTTATCACTTCTTATTACTGTCAACCACTGATTTTTTCCATCAGTGTTTTCCAAACAACCGTCTTTCACTTTCCATCAGAGGTTGTCATGTGGACAGTTTTTAGCCATCCGATCTTTGATACCGCTGCCACGTCAGCATTCACTTTTTCCATCTCAATAAAACCCTGATAAAAACCCCCAAACAGATTTTTCATCACCGTATCAAATCCAAAAAATTCTCAAAAGCGGTTACACTCTTGTTCTCCATTCTCTCAATCTTTCGCAATTTTTCCCTTCTATCATGGCTCTCATAATCAAACATCCACACAATTACATCTGTACCTTCGAAAAGACGGCCAAAAATACAGATTTCCATTCCATCATTGATACCTTATCATCATCAAAGTACAAAACTGTGCTCACCTGTAATACACCCATCTATCAAGACACTCTATGAGATTTTTGGACCAATGCTAAGCTTGAAGTTCAAGGCAAAAAGCCTTGGGCTATTATGTCAGAAGTTGGGGGTGTTTTGGTTTCAATAACTCCACAAACCATTTCAGAGGTCTTACAGACAAATGATTTAGCAGGTTAAACAACTTTCTCTAAAAGTGAGTATCAACTAGAGTTGATCGAAAGAGGGTATGATGGGCAGTTGTCCAAAGCAACAATGTAGAAAGGAAATTTCCCACCACCCATGAAATTTCTATTTCATAACCTGCTCACATGTGTTTCAAACAAAACAACTGCTTTAAATGAAATCCCTTTAAAAATTCAATACTTGGGGTATGCTATTTTGACAAAAACTGATTTTAATTACTCCCAGGCATTGTTTACTGATTTGGTTACAAATGTGAATAATGTTAAGGAAAAGAAGCCACGGGCTTTCTTGTTGTTTCCTAGGCTTTTAAGTTATTATTTACTATAGAAAATCCCAAAAGAAAGTGCACATGTACTTGTACAAGGTGCACCTTTTCAAATAAACAGTCTTTCTGCTAAAACTTTTACTCGCCTCACGGCTAAAGAGTCAAAAGGTTTAAAAAACACAAGCATGGGAGTCTAAGAAAATTTTGGATGAGTCCACATATGCTCCTCAGACTTCAGCTGCTGAGCCCACTGCTCCTGGTGAACATAGCAGGACAACCACTGCTATGCAAACCCCACTAAAAATCCCCAAAAAGACCAAAAAGAAATCCAGAAAGCCCACCAAACCCACTAAAAAGGGTCTTCTAGAAGATGAGATCCCAGAAGTTAACCCTGTGAAAACATAAATGTCACCAACAACCACTGTTGCTACTTCCTCACAACAGATGGAAAGATCTCCACCTAAAGCCTTAACTTCTCCTACTTCCTCACAAAAGGAACAGGTTGTAAGCACAGGGACACCACATCATGAAGCACTAACCTCATTTGAGAATATGCTTAACAGGCCTTCTCCCTGGGCAAATTCTCTTTCAACTCCTATCCCCACATCTCAAATTCCAACATCAATAAAACCTCTGTTTGATGCCATTGAGCTTCAGATACAAAACAGCCCCTCTAACCAACCCATTACTGAGAGTATAACCACAACACTGGTTGTGTCTGAATTCCCTCAATTGGTTATCCCACAAACAGCTGAAGAGGTTACACCACTCGAATTTCATGACATTCCAATTGGTTGTTCAAGTGGTGCAGCTACTACAGGTGTTGGATCCACTGATCTACATCTAGACAGTAGTTTCATAAATGAGACTCCTGTAACATCTGTGCTTGTTATCATTGTGAACAGTTCAATTATCAATAAAACAATGTTATTTGATCCCAATGTTTGTTTGGTTATGTTTTACATTTTTCGTGTTTTGACTTTTGTCCAATTTCAAACTCTATATCACTTTCTGGAGATTTATACGCAAACTGATGCGTAAACGTAATTAGTTTAAAGCGACAAATACTCCGAAACTTCAACATATACTTAACATACCTTAAATAACCCTTACATAACTTAGAAATAAGTTTTGAAGGCTTTGGTATGGCAAGAACAAGTTAATTCGTATACGAGGGGCTAAAGCGTCAATGTTGAAAATTATGACTTTTCGGTTAACAATTAAGTTAACCGAGGACTTAGAAAGAAGGTATAAGTCTTGAGGCCCTTATGTGTCAATAAGAAGGGTTCAAAGTGCAAAATATAACTTAGTTGACCTTTCGGAAGTGCCAAGAGCCAAATATGCAAAAAAAATAGAAAATGTACACTTCTGATCAAAGGCTTACGGACCGTAAGCCTTACCCTTACGGTCCGTAAGGGATGCCCAGCGACAGCAACTTGGCTGTTTTGCTGTTTAAACGCAAAACTCGACCCTTAAACGATTTTCCTCATCTTCCTTGACCCCTAAACAACCCCTAAACACTAGGGACACTTGTGAGAATGTTGTGGTCACTTGTAGACTTGTGTGTCAATAAATTGTGGTGTTGAAATCACTATAAAAGGCCAATGAAGTTGCAAACATTGAACACACCTTCCATCTGCAATTGAGGAGCTTTCTGGAGCACAAGTCTTCTCTCAAGTGATCCATGGTCATTCTTAGGACTCTTGTAAGTTTGCCTAACCTTCCTTAGTTTAAGTTTTAGCTTAGTTTAGCTTAAAAGTCAACCGTCGTAATTAACGGTTGACTTAACGATTAATCACTAATGGTCCAGTGATTAGTCGAATCAAAAGTAGTTATAAGTTGGTAATTAGTGTAAGAACATGTACAACCTGTTTGATCATCATTATAACTTGGTAATTAGAACATATACAACCTGTTTGATCAACATTACAACCTGTTTAAATTCTAATTTATGCATAATTAACAATGTAGAACATATACAACCTGTTTGATCATCATTATAACTTGGTAATTAGTGTAAGAACATGTCTAAATATGTTTAACCCGACAATTTCCTGTTTAGACCCGGTTTGGAACCGAAAGTCGCATAGTTTGACTTTTGCTTTAACTTTCAATTCTGACCCGTTTAGGCATGTTTTAGAAATGTCTCAAAGCTTTAATTGGACTAATTTACATACTAGTATAACCCTCTGTGATTATACACCTTGGTTCATTAGTTATCCAATTAATATGCATATTTCCGTTAATTGCTCATATGTTGACCATTATGCCCTTTTCACTTTAAAACGTGATTTTTGAAAATGTAAAAGAGTAGAAACCTTTGTTACTGATATATAAACTTGTACCCAAAATTTGAGATCAATTGATGGTGTAGATTGAGAGTTATGCTCATTAGCGCAAAACGAAAGCTTTATGTTAATTAAATGGCGTAATTAGCGTATAGCCTAGTTAAGTCCACTTTTTGATATCAAACTTATTACCCACTGATGTAATATATTATTTTAGGATTTTTGAAGATTTTTAATTTATTTTAGGCTGAGCATAACTTATAGTCGTAGGCTTAATCCAGTAATTGTCGGTTTTGCCCTTACGGGCCATAAAATGAGTTTTACATATCTAAATGACTCCAAACCTTTTGCTACTGATTCTAAATGATAAATAAATTATTTTAAGCCTTTTGGAATTATAAAAATATCAGCTTTATGTATATAACCCGGAAACGGCTCCAAATCGCCTTTCTAAGCGTTTTTTACGCATATTATGTACTAGAACCATTTTAGACATACAAGGGTTGATACCTACTGATATTTTAGGTAAATTATAATATTTTAACAATAAGCAAAAGTTGTTTGACTCAGACTTTAGTTTTGAGCTTTTCGGCTTATGTGAAATTACCAAAATGCCCCTACGGTTCTTAGTTTGGTTATAATTGATAAATTTCACATATATACAATATCCTACTGTTATAATTTAGTAAAATAAGTATTTTGGCTGATTATATCAGACCTGTAACTCAGGTAAATACTTAAACTCTTTTATAACCTTTTAAATGACCAAACTACCCCTACGGGTCCTAGTTTGTGTTTAAATTCGTTTCGGGCATAATGAAAGATATCTTACTGATTTCACAACATATTTGGGGCATAATTAACTTAGGAAACCTGTATATGGCTCTCATAAATACCCGTCACGCTTATTACGCGTTCGGTTCGGTTTATATAACTAGTTTACATAAATTAGCCGAAGCGGGTCAAACCTTATCGGTTTTATCTAGAAATCCAGAATATGTATGAGATACCCATATTTAACAAGTCTTCACACTTGTCGGGTCTAAATCACATTCTATCCGATCTTCCGATTCAGGTCCGGTTTATTAATGTAGTTACCTATATTAGGTGCCGTTTGATATTCCGTGATCTCTAGCATTGCTTGGTGGTTATCTTAGGACTTCTGAGCAATCTCAAGTGAGTACATAGAACCCCCCCTCTTTTTACATGTTTTCAAGGTGTCTATGTGAGTACATAGACCCCTCTTTTATTGTTTTCAAACTGTTTTGGGGTGGAACACATGTGCCTATTTGTTACTTTCGTGCTTTCCTGTTTTCACATCATATACCTGCTATGTTTGTTAGTACATTATAGTACATGATTTCATTACATTTCATGCTATGTATGTCTATTGTGTGCATACTTAGTACATTGTTTTACTTTACATTTCTGCTATGTATGTTGACTGATAGCATGCTAGCACATTGATTTACATGACTTTCTGCTTTGTATGTTAACTTAGCATACTTAGTACATTGTTTCATATAACATGTTCACTTTTGCTATGACATTTGGTTTGCACAAACGAGACTATTATACGTTCATTAACATTAGCTACGCCGCTCGGTAGTAAGTACTGGTACCATAGGACTTGACAAATCCCATTCCTGACATCCCGGGTTTGTTTGGATGTAAGGAATGACTGAATCCGAAAACATTTCTTTTGATAACCTTGACTGAAAGGGTTATCCGACTGTCTCAAGGCTTGAATGTTTGCGTTAACTTACCACATAAATGTTTGTATCAATGTAACATGCATTACTCTGCAAAACATAACTTTTGATATATTCAAAATACTTTGTTTTGTACATTTATACATTTTGGACTATGTGACAATACTTTACTTACAATACATAACTTTTGTTACACATTACTTGACTACGTTTGGACTTTTAAAACATTTGACATGGCTTATACAAGGACTTTTTGACGATTGGTTTAAACATGGACTTTATACATTGGTGGTTTGTTTAAGTGATTTGAGTAACGAGGCATGTGTAATATGATACAAGCACATTGGATACGCCGCTAGTACTTCCTATATATAAGTGTTTGTATGGTATTACATATTGTAGCGTTATTTGAATCATTTCAATTTAAACATATGACATTTTATACAAATAACATACTTTTCACAAGACATTGTTCTACAAAACAACTTATCTTATACAAACTCATTATACTTGGTTATTTATTTAACCATACTTTATTCTCTTATTTATACATATCATCTGATTTTATCACTTTTCAAATGATTTACAAGACAAAACATTTTACAAGGTTCATGACTGACTGTTATTAAACAATTTTCTTAAACTTAAGTCATGAATCCTATTTTCACAAAACCTATGTATCTCACAGGCATTTTTATGCTAACGTACCTATTTTCACATGTGTTTTCAGGAGCTTTTCCGTAGGATGATGATCGCGACACTAGGGCGGACCTGGGCCTTAGAGACTTAAAATGAAGAAAGACTTAGTTTAATTATGTTATAAACTCTTTGATTCCTATTTAAAACAATGAAACTTCTATGTTGATAAATAAAATACAACTTTGTATGCCATGGTTATGAAACAATTAATTATGTTACAACACTCCCCGACGTTTTCCACCACGTTTTGTATGTTATGCGTGGTCGGGGTGTGACAGAAGAGTTGGTATCAGAGCCAATGGTTATAGGGAATTAGGTTATTAGTAATTCTTTGACCTAGACTATAACCTTTCTAGGGCCCTAACGCAAGCTATCTTGCGTTTAGATTTTAAAACATGTACTTCACCTATCTTTGGGTGATAACCATAACGGGAACATCAAGTTCGAATCCACTTTGAAGATTAATCATATGTTCTAGGATAATTGATTACTAGGTTTTGAACCCTCTATTGTAAGGTTTTGAACCCTATGTTATATGGTTTTGAACCCCTTTGAATTTTCAAAATCTCGTCAAAGTTTTGGGTTCTAAATAGTGTTCATTTCTAGGCGAGCATGTCTTCGCGATACATTATTTTTGACCCATTTACTTTGATTAGTCACTGTGTGTCGTTTGTTTGCTTTATGATGCGGACAAATGACCACCATCTTTGCTTTTGTTGATCTTGTTTCATCTCATTCTTTTCACCCAATCATCTCACTCGTTTCCTTTCATGTTCCTCTTTTAGAATGCCTCCTCGACGCGAAAACCAGATAGCGACTGCCGAACTGGCAGAAATCATTGCGCAGCAGATGGCTGCTCAATTCCCAAATCTCTTTGCTCAATGGCACCAAGCCAACAACAACAACAATGCTCCATGCAAATACAAGGATTTTAACTCGGCTAAACCACTCAAGTTTAGTGGTTCTGAGGGAGCGACTGGGTTTCTTCAATGGTTCGAGAGCATTGAGAATACTTTTCGCCACGTGCAGTGTCCTGACAATCGCAAGGTCGAGTTTTCTTCGAGCGTGTTTCAGAAGAGGGCTCCCACATAGTGGAACGGGGTTATGAGAGATCGTGGTGCAGAAGTTGCTCTAGCACAAACTTGGGCTGAACTTAGGGCCCTTATGATGAGGGAATTCTGTCCTCGCCATGAACAGCTAGCGTTGGAGAAAGAGTTTGATGACTTGAAACAAGATAGTGGTGAGCACAGGGCGTATACTGATAGGTTTGAGGAGTTGAGTTTGCTTTGCCCGACTATGGTTACCCCACTCGAGAAGGCTATCGAAAGGTACATCGACGGCCTACCTGACTCAGTACAAGACATCATTACTGGTAGTAACCCTACCACCCTCCGTCAGGCGATCGAGTTAGCAGCGACATTGACTGAGTCGCAGGTTCGAAAGGGAAAGCTGCATAAAAAGGGTGACAAGGGTAAGAAGCAGGCGTCTGACAAGGGGGATAGCAAGAAAGGTCAAAACAAGAAGGGAAAGAATTCTGGAGGGTCTAGGAAGTGAAAGGCTTCCCAAAACTATGCCGTTACTGCACAGGCTCAAGCTGCACCAAATCAGCCTACACAACCACTAGCCAAGAAGCCATATCTTGGCAATGCACCTTTGTGCAACAGGTGTAACGGCCATCATCCACCACACCTACAGTGTCGTCAGTGCACCAACTGCGGAAGACCTGGTCATCTTGCCGCTACTTGTCGCATTCCTGTTAACCAGAACCAGGCAGTTCAGAACCAAGCCCAACCTCTTGCTCAGCAACAAGGTCAAGTTGCACGACCTCATTTTCCTCCTGGTTCATGCTACAATTGTGGGGATCTGACCCACTACAGGAACCGGTGCCCAAGGCTAGCCAACCAAAATCAGAATCAAAATCAGGCTCCGGCTCGAGGTCTAGTCTTCAACATGAATGCTCAAGAGGCACAAGCAGACAATGAAGTGGTGAACGGTACGTTCTTTATTAATAATCAGCCTGCATCTGTTCTCTTTGATTCGGGTGCCGATAAGAGTTTTGTGTCATTGTCTTTTGAGCCAATGCTTCGCGTGTCTAGAACGAAACTAGGAAAACCTTTGACAGTAGAAGTTGCTAGTGGTGAACCCATTGTTCTTGATTCTGTTCTTCGCAACTGCCAGTTGAACCTTAACGACCATCTTTTTCCTATTGACCTCACGCCTATGTAACTTGGAAGCTTCGACGTTATTGTGGGAATGGATTGGTTATCTAAGCATCGCGCAAAGGTAGTTTGTTTTGAGAAGATTGTTCGTGTGCCGCTTACGACAGGCGAGATCCTACAGGTTCGTGGTGAGAAACCTGCCGGGGGTCTAAAACTCATGTCTTGTTTTAAAGCTCGGAAGTATCTCCGAAAGAATTATGTGGCCTTCTTAGCACATGTTACAGCAGAAAAAGGCAAGGGTAAGTCTATTTCAGATATTCCTGTAGTTCGGGATTATTCTGCAGTTTTCCCTGAAGAGCTACCTGGTCTACCTCCAGCACGCCAACTCGAGTTCCGTATTGATCTCGTACCTGGTGCAAATCCCATTGCCAGATCTCCATATCGTCTTGCACCGTCTGAGATGCAAGAATTTTCTAAGCAGCTTCAGGAGCTCTCTGACAAAGGTTTTATTCGTCCTAGCTTTTCACCTTGGGGTGCTCCCGTTCTTTTTGTTAAGAAGAAGGATGGATCTTTTAGGATGTGTATCGATTATCGTGAGCTTAACAAGCTTACCATCAAGATATGATATCCCCGACCTCGCATTGATGATCTCTTTGATCAGTTACAGGGCGCTTCTTATTTCTCGAAGATTGATCTCCGTTCTGGATATCATCAACTTCGCGTGCATGAAGAAGATATTCCCAAGACAGCATTCCGCACTAGTTATGGGCATTATGAATTCACAGTCAAGCCATTCGGTTTGACTAATGCTCCTGCTGTTTTCATGGACTTAATGAATAGGGTTTGCAAACCTTATTTGGATCATTTCGTCATTGTTTTTATTGATGACATCTTGATTTACTCTAAGACGCGAGCTGATCATGAGCAACATCTTCGTCTTACTTTGGAACTCCTAAAGAAAGAGCAACTTTTCCCCAAATTCTCCAAGTGTGAATTCTGGCTTAAAGAAGTTCAATTCTTAGGACATATTGTCAACGAACAAGGTATTCATGTGGATCCCTCCAAGATCAGTGCGATTAAGGATTGGGATACGCCTACTACTCCTACTGAAGTTCGTTCTTTTCTTGGTCTAGCGGGTTATTACCGCCGCTTCATTGATAATTTCTAGAAGATTGCAGTTCCTCTAACTGCTCTAACTCAGAAGAACAAACCCTTTGATTGGGGATTCAAGCAAGAGGAAGCTTTTCAACACTTGAAGCAAAAGCTTTGCGACGCGCCTGTTCTGACTTTGCCTGAGGGCAATGATGATTTCGTTGTTTACTGTGATGCATCTAAATTGGGTCTTGGCTGTGTTCTGATGCAAAGGAACAAAGTCATAGCTTATGCATCGAGGCAGTTGAAGATACATGAGAAGAACTACACCACTCATGATCTCGAGTTGGGTGCAGTTGTCTTCGCTCTTAAGATCTGGAGACACTATTTGTACGGTACAAAATGTGTGGTTTTCACGGACCACAAAAGTCTTCAGCATATCTTCAGTCAGAAAGAACTCAACATGAGACAACGACGTTGGGTGGAGCTTCTAAATGACTATGACTGCGAAATTCGCTACCATCCTGGTAAGGCGAATGTCGTAGCCGATGCATTGAGTCGTAAGGAACGTACTAAGTTTCATTGTGTACGTGTTCAATCTATTATTTAAGCTCGATCCGATATCCAAGCACGCATTTCTCAGGCTCAACAATCTTGTGTTTCACAAGGTTTGATGGATAAGGAATTTCCCTATCACATAACACCCGCTCTGGAACTGAAGGACAATGGATCGTATTACTTCATGGACCGTTTGTGGGTCCCAAGCCAGGATGATCTTCGTACCTTGCTTATGGATGAAGCACATAAGTCTCGTTATTCTATTCATCCGGGCTCAGATAAGATGTATAAGGATCTTCGTATTCACTATTGGTGGGCTGGTATGAAGAAAGACATTGCCTTATACGTATCAAAATGCCTTACTTGTCTTAAGGTTAAGGCTGAACATCAGTGTCCTTCGGGTTTATTGGTACAACCAGAGATCCCAGTTTGGAAATGGGAAAACATTACTATGGATCTCATTACCAAACTTCCGCGCACAAAGAAAGGTCATGATGCCATCTGGGTAGTTGTTGATCGTCTTACTAAGTCAGCACATTTCTTGCCAATCCGTGAGGATTTTCCTGCTGACAGACTTGCTAAAATCTATGTGGATGAAATTGTAGCTCGACATGGTGTTCCTTTGAACATCATTTCTGACAGAGATGCTCGTTTCACTTCTCATTTTTGGAGAACCATGCAATCTGCTATGGGGACCCAACTTAATCTGAGCACGGCTTATCATCCGCAAACGGATGGTCAATCTGAAAGAACAATCCAGACTCTGGAGGATATGCTTAGAGCTTGTGTGATCGACTTCGGTGGTAGTTGGGATTCACATCTTCCATTAATTGAATTCTCCTACAACAACAGTTATCACACCAGCATCAAAATGGCTCCTTTCGAGGCTCTCTATGGTCGAAAATGTCGTTCACCAGTCTGCTGGAATGAGATCGGCGAGGCTCAGCTTACTGGACCTGCTCTCATTTTAGAGACAACTGACAATATTAAGAAGGTTCGTGATAACCTTCAGACAGCTAGAAGCCGTCAAAGGAGTTACGCGGACCCAAAACGCAAACCCTTAGAATTTCAAGTCGGTGATCGAGTATTACTTAAGGTCTCACCTTGGAAAGGTGTGATCAGATTTGGAAAGAAAGGAAAACTTGCACCTAGATACGTTGGACCATTCAAGATCATCGAAAGAATCGGTAAGGTAGCCTACAGGCTTGAGTTACCTCCTGAACTTGGAAATGCTCATCCAAGTTTTCACATGTCCAATCTCAAGAGGTGTTTAGCTGATGAGAACCTCCACATACCGCTTGACGAAATTCGTGTTGACAAAACACTGAAATTTGTTGAGAAGCCAGTGGAAATCATGGAACGTGAAGTCAAGTGGCTCAAACGCAAGCGCATTCCTTTGGTCAAAGTTCGCTGGGAAGCTAAACGTGGACCCGAGTTTACTTGGGAACGCGAAGATCAAATGAAGGAGAAATATCCGCATCTTTTCCCACGAGTTTCCCCTAAATAAATTTCGGGACGAAATTTCCACAAGTAGGGGAGACTGTAACATCTGTGCTTGTTATCATTGTGAACAGTTCAATTATCAATAAAACAATGTTATTTGATCCCAAAGTTTGTTTGGTTATGTTTTACATTTTTCGAGTTTTGACTTTTGTCCAATTTCAAACTCTATATCACTTTCTGTAGATTTATACGCAAACTGATGCGTAAACGTAATCAGTTTAAAGCGACAAATACTCCAGAACTTCAACATATACTTAACATACCTTAAATAACCCTTACATAACTTAGAAATAAGTTTTGAAGGCTTTGGTATGGCAAGAACAAGTTAATTCGTATACGAGGGGCTAAAGCGTCAATGTTGAAAATTATGACTTTTCGGGTAACAATTAAGTTAACCGAGGACTTAGAAAGAAGGTATAAGTCTTGAGGCCCTTATGTGTCAATAAGAAGGGTTCAAAGTGCAAAATATAACTTAGTTGACCTTTTGGAAGAGCCAAGAGCCAAATATGCAAAAAAATAGAAAATGTACACTTCTGATCAAAGGCTTACGGACCGTAAGCCTTACCCTTACGGTCCGTAAGGGATGCCCAGCGACAGCAAGTTGGCTGTTTTGCTATTTAAACGCAAAACTCGACCCTTAAACGATTTTCCTCATCTTCCTTGACCCCTAAACAACCCCTAAACACTAGGGACACTTGTGAGAATGTTGTGGTCACTTGTAGACTTGTGTGTCAATAAATTGTGGTGTTGAAATCACTATAAAAGGCCAATGAAGTTGCAAACATTGAACACACCTTCCATCTACAATTGAGGAGCTTTCTGGAGCACAAGTCTTCTCTCAAGTGATCCCTGGTCATTCTTAGGACTCTTGTAAGTTTGCCTAACCTTCCTTAGTTTAAGTTTTAGCTTAGTTTAGCTTAAAAGTCAACCGTCGTAATTAATGGTTGACTTAACGATTAATCACTAATGGTCTAGTGATTAGTCGAATCAAAAGTAGTTATAAGTTGGTAACTATGTGGGTAATAAACCCTCCAAAAGGTTCCCCCTGATTCCCACTCTAACTATGTCAAAAGTCGGGTCAAACTTTCTAATAAAAAGTCAACAGGATGCTTAAATTCTAATTTATGCATAATTAACAATGTAGAACATATACAACCTATTTGATCATCATTATAACTTGGTAATTAGTGTAAGAACATGTCTAAACATGTTTAACCCGACAATTTCCTGTTTAGACCCGGTTCGGAACCGAAAGTCGCATAGTTTGACTTTTGCTTTGACTTTTAGTTCTGACCCGTTTAGGCATGTTTTAGAAATGCCTCAAAGCTTTAATTGGACTAAGTTACATACTAGTATAACCCTCTGTGATTATACACCTTGGTTCATTAGTTATCCAATTAATATGCATATTTCCGTTAATTGCTCATATGTTGACCATTATGCCCTTTTCACTTTAAAACGTGATTTTTGAAAATGTAAAAGAGTAGAAACTTTGTTACTGATATATAAACTTGTACCCAAAATTTGAGATCAATTGATGGTGTAGATTGAGAGTTATGCTCATTAGCGCAAAACGAAAGCTTTATGTTAATTAAATGGCGTAATTAGCGTATAGCCTAGTTAAGCCTACTTTTTGATATCAAACTTATTACCCACTGATGTAATATATTATTTTGGGATTTTTGAATATTTTTAATTTATTTTAGGCTGAGCATAACTTATAGTCGTAGGCTTAATCCAGTAATTGTCGGTTTTGCCCTTACGGGCCATAAAATGAGTTTTACATATCTAAACGACTCCAAACCATTTGCTACTGATTCTAAATGATAAATAAATTATTTTAAGCTTTCTGGAATAATAAAAATATCAGCTTTATGTATATAACCCGGAAACGGCTCCAAATCGCCTTTCCAAGCGTTTTTAACGCATAGTATGTACTAGAACCATTTTAGACATACAAGGGTTGATACCTACTGATATTTTAGGTAAATTATAATACTTTAATAGTAAGAAAAAGTTGTTTAACTCAGACTTTAGTTTTGAGCTTTTCGGCTTATGTGAAATTACCAAAATGCCCCTACGGTGCATAGTTTGGTTATAATTGATAAATTTCACATATATACAATATCCTACTGTTATAATTTAGTAAAATAAGTATTTTGGCTGATTATATCAGACCTGTAACTCAGGTAAATACTTAAACTCTTTTATAACCTTTTAAATGACCAAACTACCCCTACGGGGCCTAGTTTGTGTTTAAATTCGTTTCGGGCATAATGAAAGATATCTTACTGATTTCACAACATATTTGGGGCATAATTAACTTAGGAAACCTGTATATGACTCCCATAAATACCCGTCACGCTTATTACGCGTTCGGTTCGGTTTATATAACTAGTTTACATAAATTAGCCGAAGCGGGTCAAACCTTATCGGTTTTATCTAGAAATCCAAAATATGTATGAGATACCCATATTAAACAAGTCTTCAAACTTGTCGGGTCTAAATCACATTCTATCCGATCTTCCGATTCAGGTCCGGTTTATTAATGTAGTTACCTATATTGGTGGTTTGTTTAAGTGATTTAAGCAACATGGGCTTAGTAAGGTCAGGAAACTGGAAGACTATGCAAGAGACTTAAGCAAAGAGATGTCCAACTTGCCACCAAATGCTGATCTGCAAAAGAAGCTAAGGAAAGATCTCTTAGAGCTTATTATGAAAGACAAATTCTACCTGCCAAGGTAGAACAGTTCAATGACTGGCCACTCATAGCTCTCAAAGCAGAAATTAACAGAATTGAAAAGGTAAGAAATGATCCTCAGATGAAAAGGTCTGCACCAAATTGGAACAAGAATAAGAAGACCATTGCAAAACTCACATTAGAATACAAGAGGAAGAGAGCTGAGTTGGTTGCAGCTAAATATGGAACAGCAAAGGCCATATCAAAATGGTCTAGGCATTACATTGATCAAACCTATAGTAAGCTGGAAAAACTAAGAGAAACAGATCCTACAACACCAAAGAAATTAGCATATAAGAGCAAAACCACTGATGAGCCAAAGCAGCAGACCCTCTCTTTAAAAACATTGTTCACATCATCTGACTTGTCCACCATTACCTTAAATCAAAGAAAGAGACAAAAGCAGATAGATGAAGAGAATGCACAAAGAGAAGCTGAAATCATGAAAGCGGCCATCAAGCAAATGGCTGAAGAAAAACAAGAAACGGAAAACAAGCTAATGAGTAGGCCTCCTTCACCAAACTCATAAAAAATAAAGACTCTCCCAAGAAACCCACTGAACTCAAAAATACTAAAGTGGAAGTCTGATCAAAAGACCCATGTATTTACTTTGCTCAAGTCTAGTGGAGTAGTTGAAAATATATCAGGGGAGGATGCACTAGGTCTGAGTGTAGCTGACCTCCAAGTTCTACTAGAAGTTCAACTTTGCAGGGATGAGGATGATGAAGACTCCCTTAACTTTGAGCTGCAATTCAAAGGCCAAGTTAGGGAAATGCTGATGAGACAATAAAGATCAAAAATAAGGAAGTGTTTTGGCATCATTTGTTCTAGGGGGAGATTGTTGGCCCATGCATTCAAGCCTAGAAGAACAGATGATAAGGAAAGCCAAAACCGGTTCTCAAATAGTTGATCCATCATAAAAGTGCTTGCATTCTACTCCTTCCAATGGCAATGTCTCTATCAACTGATGGACTCTAAGTACTAATCTTCTCAACAACTGATAGCCAAAGACCTGATAAAGTGTAAAGACTGAAGCCCTAACAACTGCTGTCTCTCAATTACTGATGAAGACCAAAGCACTGCTAACTCAAGGCCTGGTCACCCTTTGAAGGAAAGCACTGATCCTCAACATCAGTGCTTAGGTTACAACAGTGGGAAGCTGCATCAGTGTTTATAGTATCAGTGTCTATTGTAATCAGTGTTTGTATATCAGAGTTTATAGTTTGTTATAATTGATAGATGTCACTATCAAGGTGATGTCAGCAAAGATGCTCAGTGGTTTGGTCTGTACTATAAATAGAACAGTACTCGTACTGTTCCATGAGCTCTTTCACCACCAAGTCATCTTGAACGAACAAATCACTGAGCTCAGGATGAGGGGGAGTTTAGTGCATGCATACACAGTTGTAATTTGTAATAGATACAATCTTATGACTGAATGAAATCATGTTTGCTCAAAGCTATTCTTCCTTGATTGTGTGTTAAAGTTTAATTCCATTTCCGCTGCACATTTAATCTTTGTTTCATCTTCCATTTCTATTAAACAACACAATCTAAGAAACTCAGATCCTAACATCTTTATTGCCAAGCCTTCCACATTCAAATGCAAGTCACCCCCACATTTAAATGTAATTGCCTACTAAGGACCCGGTCCATCCTAAGAACATCAAAGGGAAGGGTCCGGAAGAGGTTTTGGAATCGGTTCATGCTGAGAAGGGAAAACAGACCACTCTTCCTAGAGTGGTTATACGGGAGAGAGTAGAGGGTTTGGAAACTGACATGGAGTACAGTGAGGCAACTCCTCCAGTTACCAAGTACACCCGCCACGCGCCTTTTATTGGTGAGGTTGAAGGACGTGGTCAGTCTGGTGGGCAGGGTGGTAGTGGATCTGGTAGGAGAGAAGCGGGTGAGTCGTGGACGGCTCATAACCCTGCTTGTGACAACTTGTCCCATACTCCTCACTGGTCGCTTTTGCAAGGATCACGATTGGATAGTTTGGACAACTGCCATGAGTTTTACTCAATGTCCCTGTCGCCTGCTGAACACTTATATAAAAAACGCAAGGACAGTTTTAGGTTGTTGGATGCTCACATGCATCATAGAGTGAATTACTTTGCTACCGCCCAGGAGATAGTGCGTGAGTGGAGATGGGTGGGTGAGCATATTATGGAGTTTGAGGCTGAGAAGAAAGAATTTGTTGTTGAGAAAGAAAAGGTTAATGCTGAGAAGGGTTTGAACTGGCCTGTGACTGATGCGGTGGGTAAACTTGTTAAGGAGAAAAAGCTCAATGGACTACAGTGTGTGCCAAATCTAACTGAGAATTGAAGATTGCGCATGATGAGGCGTTACAATGGAAAAGGGCTAGTAAGAAGAATGTGCAAGAAGTGACTCGTCTCTCTTCCATTGTTGAGGATAAACATGTTGAACTGGTTGAGCTGTGAGCATGCATCAAAGAGTTGGAAGCTGAAAAGTTGACACAAGAGACTCAAGCAAGCGCAACCCTTAAATAGTTTGATGAAGTTGTGGTGTGCGTTGCTGCGTTGGAAGAATCTTTTGTAAAGCACAAGGCTCAAGCTGAAGCTTCTGAGACGGTGGCGCATGAGTTAGGCCATGATTGTAAATGGCTCATTAATCGTGGGATCCCTTTGGTGAGTACCCTTAGTTTGGTTTGTCCTCACTTTCTTTTGGTGGTTTCTATAACGTACGTTTTGACTTTTGCGTCTTCTTGTTTGCAGCTTGCTAAATCACTGATGGCTTCAGAGGAACTAGCGAAGTATATGCTCGACCTTGCTGGGGCGGCTTATGATAACGGTCGAAAGGATGGCTATGTTGAAGGTAGAGCTGTTCAAGATAGATTGTGCCACTCATTACCGCAACAAGCGTAAGGAGTTTGATACCCTAGAGTTTGGAGTTTTGAAGACAATTGACAAGCTGTCTCAAAAGGAATGGCCGTGGAAGTGTTGCGTTCTGTGTTAGGAGGGGAGGACACAAGTGTTGGAGCTGCGACTGGTGGTGGTGCAGGTACCAGCGAACAAGTGGATCATTACAAATCCGTCATCAGACCGCCTTGTATGTTGTGGATTGGTCATGTGGCCGTGTAACACCTTTAAAACAATTTATTTTCTATGTTTTATTGGGTATGTTTTAACATTCTTACTTGTCCTTATTGAACAAGTTTTGATGGTATAACCTTGCAAAGGTTGAATACCTGCTTTGGTTGTTAATCTAATTGGCCTTGGGCCGTTTGTCTGAATTTTATTTATTTTATAATTTGTGCATATGTAAATTGCTTTGTACAGGTAACGTGAATAAAAATTGGCTAATACGGGTAAGTGAATGTGACGGATCCAGTTGTGCACTTGATCGTGACGAGCCTTGGAGATCCATAATCCTTGTACCGTCGTTGCAAGCCAAAATGTTTTTGTGTGTACCCAAAGTGGTATATGCATTTGTAAATAAAATTCATAAAAGTAATTGAAAGGTAATGTAGACAACACTTCTTGTATTAATATAATGTGTTGGCCCCAGGGCCGTACATACAAGGATAGTCGTGAATTACATGTAACACTTTCTTAATTACTGCGCATTCCAGGTCCGAGGGACCATTTTGTCATTCAAGGTGCGCAACTGGTACGCACCTTTTCCAAGGACCTTGTCGACAACATAGGGTCCTTCCCACTTGGGGGCAAGTTTTCCTGGGTGCTCTGTGTCGGAGGCCTCGTTGTCCCTGAAGACTAATCGCAATGATTGGAGGTGCATATGCACACCTTACTATTATAATACTTCTCTAGCTTTGTCTTGTACTTGGCCTCATTGATGGCTGCCATTTCTCTCCTTTCTTCTAAGAGGTCCAAGTCGATACAACATCCAACCTTATTGTTGATGGTATTTATGGAAAGCATTTGTGGGGATGGAAGACCAATTTCTGCTGGAATGAATGCTTCTGATCCGTATACCAAGCTAAAGGGGGTTTCCCCATGACTGGTTTTGGGCATGGTTCTATGAGCCTATAAGATACTAGGGAGCTCGTCTACCCAACCCATCCTTTTTGTTCCAACCCATGCTTTAATTTTATCCACGATGCTCTTGTTTACACTTTCAACCTGGCCATTACCTTGAGGATGTGCTACCTAGGAGAAGACATTCTTGATATGCAGCTCTTTGAACCAGTCTTGTAAATCTTCTGCTGCAAAGTTCATACCATTGTCGGTGATTATGCGCTGGGGTAGGCCAAATCTGCATATGACATGCTCCCCGATAAAGTTACGTACCACCATCGCCGTTGTAGAAGCGAAGGCCTTGGCTTCCACCCACTTGGTAAAATAGTCTACTACAACTATTATAAATTTGACTGCACCGGGGGCGTCGGGGAATGGGCCAACCATATCGATCCCCCTCTGCTAGAAAGGCCAAGCAGTCATGACTGGAACTAAAGCATTCTTGGGGCATAATGTCTTTGGTGTATGGCTTTGGCACGCATCACATTTAATCAGTATTTTCGCTGCATCTAAATGCATTCCTGGTTAGTAGTATCCCGCATTTATTACCTTCGCCACTACCATGTGTGGGCCCGCATGTATTCCACAGATGCCCCCATGAATTTCTCTAATGAGGTAACCTGCGTCTTCTAGGTCTATGCACAACAACAAGGGTCCCAAATATGAGCGTTGATATAAGATACCATTAAACATCTGGTAATGTAAGGCTTTATGTTTAACTTTCCTAGCCTCTGCTTGTTTGCCGGTAGTATGCTAGATTGCAGGTACATGATGATTGGCGACATCCATGATGAGGAACCCATTTGTATGACATTTATTTGCCTTAGTGGAACGGATGGATTCTTCAATACCTCAATGCGCACGTCTTTGGCCAGATGCTAGAAACTTGTGGAAGCAAGCTTGCTAAGTGCACCTGCCAGTTTGTTATCACTCCTATTGATGTGAGTGATTTTGAATGACTGGAACTGTTAAATCAGAGGCTTAGCTTATTCCAAATAGAGTGACATAACTTCACTTTTCTCATCGTATATGTCAGTTATCTGGCCCACAATTAACAAGGAGTCTGTATGTGCCTCGAGATTCTTGACTCCCATTTTGAACGCCGAACACAGGCCAGCCAGGAAAGCTTCGTATTCTGTCTTGTTGTTGGTATTTTTGAACTCGTGGTGTATGACATATGTTAACTCGTGTTTGTCTGGGCTTACTAACCGCAGACCTGCTCTTGCTCCGTCATCGTTGGATGCACCATCAGTATACAACATCCAGACTTCATCTGTGACTGCTTACTCAAATTTCTCCACTGCTTCACATTCTTTAGCCAACTCATTAGGAACTAATGTGATAAAATCTGCGAGTACTTGTCCTGTGATTGCTCGTCTTGGCTTGTAAACCAGATTATGCCCTCCTAGCTCAATGGCCCAGTTAGCCAGTCTGCCTGATATTTCAGGCTTTTCTAGGGTGTGGCCGATGTGGTAGTTAGTGTGGACATTGATAGGATGGCAAGAAAAATATCTGCGTAATCGCCTAGATGCGTGGACGAGATCCAGAAACAACTTTTCCATCATTGAATATCGGGTTTCCGAGTCATTGAGTTTTCTGCTAACGTAATAAACAGGAATTTATACGCTATCCCGATCAACCAGAAGAACTCGTCCTACTGCTTTATTAGAAGCTGATAAGTACATTCCTAATGACTCTTTTTTCCTTGGGGCAGTGAGGGTTGGCAGTTGTATTAGGCATTCTTTCATTTCTCGGAAATGACTTGTTATTTTTTACACAATTGTGCAGTGTTTTTATAAATGGAAATGACTTCGCGGCATGATTGGTAAGGAAACGATTCAGCGCGGCTAGCCGTCCTGCAGAGGTTTGCATCTCTTTTATCATTGATGGTGATGACATGCGCTCAATCGCTTGTACTTTTTCGGGGTTTACTTTAAATCCCTCGATATACACCAAATGCAACATATAAATTGTATCAAATAAGGTATAAAAACAACCCTTTTTAGTACTAATGTTGGAAAAAGTGTGTTTCTTTGTATACTTTTGATTTTCAGGATTAAAAGAGCTTAAACATATGAAAGGAATAAATTAACGGCAAAAGCCAGCATAAATACGAGAGAAGGAAGTTGATACAATATACCGACCCTCCGAGCTTCACCCCGAGACCAAAAACAACAAACCAGAAGCCAAGCACGGGTCGTGCCTGCCGGGCATGGGGTCATGCCCCACTCAAGATTCCCTGAAGAAAAAGACAAATAAAAGCAGACAAGGGACACGGGGCCGTGTCTCATGGACACGGGTCGTGGTCAACTTTCAGATTTTCGAATCTTGGATCGTACAGCAAGTACAAGAGCCATAGGGCCATGTCATTAACACACAGGGCCATGTGAGAATCTAGACTGACAAGTGAATTAAATGAAGACAGAGAACGAGAAGGGCATGGGGTCATGTGAATGGCATGTTTCCAACTATTAATAGAGGTGCTTGGTTCACTTGCAAACCATCCCTTAACAAACCACTTCTATCACACCTGCCACCACTCCACCACCACAATACCACCATCATCCACCACCTTCATCCATCATCCATCCTTAGAGTGTGTGTAGTAGTCTTGAGATCCAAGATTGATCGTAAGAGTTTTTGTCAAACAAAGGCCATGCTTGGTTAATCTCTTACATCACTTGGTGAAGATAAATTATTTATGTATTACTTTTGATTTCCAAGCTTTGCTAACTTTTTAATTGGGTATGTATTGATTACTTTAATAACTAGTTTTTTTTATATTGAAAGTGAACTTTATTCTGTCATCTCTTCATGTTTCATTGATTCACTCATTCATGTCTTTACGGCCTATATAAAGCGCGTTAACTACCTGGAGAACGGGGTTAGAAGGGTGGTTTGGGTAAAGTTCTTGCCTCGTTCAGTGTATAGATCCTGCGAGGACTTGATTCAAGCTTATTAAGACTTCCTTTGAGGCAGATAGCATCAAATCGGGGGAAGTAAGAATAGCTTGAATCCCTTATAAATAAACTACTATTAAAACTTTAAACCGGCCTTACGGGACTGTATCCCTGCTGACTCAGTCCAATATGGCCGAGGGTAGCGTTGCCTCCAGAAGAGGGACATGCCACATTTTGCATTAATAACTTACTTAATTATCTTTCAATATTCCAGCCTTGTGGGACTGTATCCCTTCTGACTCAGACCAATATGGCTGAGGGTAACGTTGCATCCAAAAGAGGGACATGCCACTATAACTAAGATAATCTCTTAATAACCCAAAGTGCGAAAATCATCAAAGGTTGCATAAATGACGAGTCAAAGCCAAGTGATTCTATCTTGTCTATCTGTTGTTTTATTTATTTATCTAGTTTCTTTATTTTACTTATTAAAAATATTTATTCAAAATTTGGTTAGATTAGACGTCGACGATATTCCGGTAGTAAAAGCTCTTGTGTCCATGGACTACCTCAGTATCTTACCATCACTATACTACACCAACGATGGGTGCACTTGCCGTAGCCTGTTGTAGAGAGTGATAGTGTTATATCATGTTTTATAAATTCAAAACTTGATAAAAGAGTAAAAAGGTACTTAAAAATATTGTAAAAATTCGTACACACCGACACACGTCACCCTCTTTGGTGACTATGACTCTCAGGAATTTCCCTTCTTCCATGCAAAATGAACATTTTTCTCAGGTTGAGCTTCATATTTGCTTTGCGCAATGTGTCAAAGTCTTCTTCTTTGCTCATGATTACCAAGTCTTCCATGTAAACCTCGACGTGCTTTCCGACGTCGTCACCAAACATACTGTTCATCAACCGTTGGTACGTAGCACCTACGTTACGTAGTCCGAACTACATCTTTGTGTAGCAAAAGAGCCCCATTTCGGTTCGAAATGATGTCTTGTCTTCATCCTCTAAAGCCATTTGCACTTGATGGTAGCCTTTGTAATAGTCGAGAAAGCATTTCCATTTGAATGAGCGAGTCAAGTTTATCATCGATCTCGGGTAGTGAATAACAATCTCTCAGACATGCTTTATTCAAATCTATATAATCCACACACATTCGCCATCCGTCGTTTGCTTTTGGGACTGTTACTGGGTTCGCACCCAAGTTTGGTATTGTACGTCGCGCAAGATGCCTGCATTTACCAACTTCGTTACCTGCTCTTTCATTACGCGATTCTTTTCTGGACCAAGATTATGTTTCGTTTGAACCACTGGTTTAATACTTTCACAAACATGCAAGTGGTGTTTTGCGATATCTTGTGGGACACCTACCATGTCGGTCGGGGTCAAAGCGAAGATATCCATATTTTTAAACAAGGGCTGTTTCAAAAAGGTACGAATATTACTGTTTGGTCTGGGTGGTTTCTGTTAAGGACCAACTTTTCTGCCTCGGTGCGTGGTGTAGTCTTGCTTACTTTTGTCGGGCCCGCATCTTCGGTTACTAAGACTTCTTTGCTGGCATAAGTGATTGCGACCCCTGTCTCACTTGGGAACTCAATTACTGAAGTCTCCTTGTGATTCTCTTCCGAGAAGGATATCATGGCGTGAAGTAGCAGGTAGAACCACGAATGTGACATCTTCTCTTGAGTTCTTTCCGTCAGACAGTAAAACTGGAAATGATATTTGGCCCAAAGGAAAGAAGGCTTCATTGTAGAATCTGGTCACACGGTAGTCTACCGGTTCTAAGCGCGTCTTGTCTTCTGGGTCGAGTTGATTAAAACGTTGTTCATAAATAATGTCAGCGGTGCTGCCTAGGTCGATGAAAATGTAGTCTGTTTGATAGGGTGTTTTTCTCGTGGCCCTCCCCTGTAAACAGGGGCCTCCTTGCACCATGTGCATTTCTAAACGGCGTATCATTTTATTATCTGGCCCTTCATCTATTCAGTGTATTTGGCGTGTGTCTTTTCTGACATTCTTTATCAGATGTGTCAGTTTCCAACTTTTCAAAGCTCTTTAGATTTCCTATCTCAAAGCTACGCAATCATCTGTTGAGTGGCCGGAATCTTTGTGATAGTCACAGAATAGATTCGGGCCATGCCCTTTTTTGTTGTGCATCTGTTGAGCAGCCTTGAACTGGTGGTTTTTCTCAGTTGATAATACTTCCGATGGGGTTTTGGTGAGGGGAGTCCATAGCTTTCTCTGTTTTCTTGTTTAACTTCTTTCTTGTATCCAATTCAATTGATGGTTGCGCGGGCATACTCAGTGAAATGAGATTTTTCGTTGTAATCAGACGCTTTCCATGTTGGGTTTCTCCCTTTCCATTTACGACTGTTGGACTCCTGGTAACTAGCATGCTGGTTATGAGTATCCTGACTACATTCATCGCCAGTTTGGTTTTTCTCTGTCTGCGCAATGATCTTTGCAGCAACAATAAATGTTTCCCAATATTTTGGACAACCGTCCCTTTCGGATACCCTTCTAATTAAATCATCACACTTAACAACTCTCATGAACTGTGCGCGCATGATTTCATCACCCACATTGCCTATTTCTAAGCATTCTTTGTTATACATTATTATGAAGTCTTTTATACCTCCATCATCTTTACGCAACTGTTTAGAACATTTGCTGGGTCTCTGGTATATCTGCGTTGTTGACTGATATGCGCTACGAATTTTTCTTCAAAATCCACCCATGACTTGATCTTTCCTACCGGTAAACTGTCAAACCATGCGTGTGCTGCGGCTACCAGAGTTTGAACAAACAAGTGGCACCAAACTGGGAGTGACCATCCTCCTACGACTCCTGAACTTATTAATATCTGTATATGGTCATCTGGGTCAGTAAGCCCGTTATATTTTCCCACGTTGTGTGGTAGCTTAGTTTTCTCTAGCGGAGCCATTACGATCTCCCAAATAAACTTTGATTTCTCGGCCACGCCTGCTGATCTGTAGCTTAAGCTAAAATCATGTTCGGCTGTCGGTTTGTACCCCGCACGCACGCGAGGCTTGTACGCTTCATTACCCGATGGAAGTCTGTTGAATACACTTGTAGTATCTCCTTCTTGGTACGACAGAACGTACTAATCTGACATTCTTTTGAACTCATCTGTCATCCTACGCGGACTTAGACGATCGCACACTAGCGTGCGCCCTCTTGGTCGAGTGTGATGAGTATCAATGGGATTTCTAGTGTAGGTGTACGTGTTGTGTGTGCTGCTTATGTTTTGCTTACTATCCCTGACATTGGTGACTCATACTTCCGTGAACTCCCTGTCGGTTTGCTCGTCCCATTGGTGTTTTCGGACATGAGTGTTGTCCGCCGCTGTGCCAAACGGAGAGTGTTCACCGACGATCAGAAAGGAAGAGTTTTGATCAGCCATTGAACAGTTTTTCAAAAAAGAAAAGAGATGAAAATGGTTGTAAAAAATGCGGTGGGCGCCAATGAAGAAACACTAAGTAACACTAAGCTACTCAGCCTGATTATCTCGCGTATATCAGTTCAATCTCCCTTCTTCACTCGAAAATGACTAGATTCTTCCTATCGATCCCACAAAACGAATGACACCGATGAACTTGTTACCAGGAGGAAAGGTTGGGGGTTCTCCTTGTAACCATCCTCCGACGTGAGAATAAGTAATCTCTTTGAGGATATAAGTGTCTGTATAGAGTGAGAGAGTGAGAAAACGGATCCTTAAACCTGGAGGTTGAGCCTTCTATTTATAGCCGGATATTTGTGGAGGAGAAGGGACGTCAGCTCGGTGCTTGCCAGCTGTCCGACTAGGAAGAATACCCATTATGTCCCCTCTGATATAACCAGGCCTGGTCTTGTACCAGAGGCGACGTGACGTATAGACATTTGTTCCAGCTCAGTGTCCTTTTGTACCTACTGTCGGTCTGTCCTTTGCTGTCATGTGAGGATCTTGTGACAGGTGTTGGCGTCTTATAATTGGTGCCACATGTCGTCCTTTCTTGTCTATTAGGAGTATCTTCCTGTCGTCGGGTGTTCTCTTCTAGGACTTTCTAGATCGTCTTGAATGGTAAGATCGTATCTTTGGAGTAGATTGGTCCCGTTAATACATGCTTGCGCGCGGTTTGGGACAATACCTCTTCAGGTCATAAACGACTTGGACCCTGTTTTAGATCTATGTCTGGGAATTTCCAGTTTCGTGTGTGATAATAACACCCGTTGTTTTCACGTCTAATGACATGTATAAGAAAAATCAGTTGCGCGAAGGAATACATTACACACGTAGAAAATACTTGGACCCAATTTTAGTACAAGGTTTGGCCCAAACCAGTTTTGCGCAAAGCGGTTCTGGTTGTAAACCGATTTTAGGGTTGAAAACCCCAACCCACTCACCACAATTTGGACCGTGTTAGGGAATTGGTTTTTTTAGCGCAGCCCAAATCGATCCGGGTTAAAACCAGTTCTCAACAAAAAATTCCAAATTTATATCAAACCGCCGGGTTGGGTCGTAGCGCAAACCGGGTTGGCCACAAATCCTTTTGAGATCGTGCCTTGTTCAGTTTGGCGGGCCGAAAACGGTTTATAACACCACTAAGAAAATCAACAGTGAGCCTGAAGCATGCTAGCCTAAAATCAAATAGTTGAGCCTTTGTATCATTGATAATTTAAAATGACATGCTGGGCCACTTGGTCCATTACCAAGATTAAACAGACCCCATGTTCTGGTAGGGTCCGTACATAATCACTGGTGATATTCTTCTTAATAAGAAATTCTTCTTCATAAGAAATTCTTCTTCACGGGTCGACCGATTACAAAGTATAAAAAATCGTAGCTTTATGCGTTACACTAAATCTATTTTAGGATTCGATTACAAGATTAACATATGATTACAAACTACTCTATTTATCTTGAAATCTTCATATATACCTTGAATGAGCTTATTCATAACACACTTTCTTAGTTGTCTTTACATCATCGTCAATAACTTCAATTGAACTTAACTTTAGTACAAATAAAACTTCAGTCTCTTTAACAATCAGTATCAATAATAACTCAATATATTCACGTAATTAATACCCTCAAACGAAACAGGCACGACAATGGAGTGTAAAAGACGCTTAGATGACAACCTTTGGTCAAAATGTCGGCTAGCCCAGAGACATCTGACGGTGATACCATAAAAATAAGAGAAGTGTGTATTCTATTTATACTGAATAATATGTTTTGAACATACTCAAATGGATGCTCAACGCCTCTATATATATTAGAGAAATGAAGCTTATGCAAGCCCATGGGACTAATAATGGACAACTAAAATCAGTAGAAACTCACTAGGAAAACTAACTATCAAACTATGAACCCTAACAGTAGGTATGATCCGTACCTATCGGGTTAAAGAAATGAAAATAATGTGGATTTCAATGTTTATTATAATGAGTCAATGTCTGAAGTATCATGTTCTTGTTGGAATTCGAGGGTGTTCTTTGTAAACATGCATTGATTACTCTTTAAAATTCTTGTCTTTCTGCAATTCCATCTTAGTATATTCTAAAAAGTTGGACAAAGGATGTGAAAAACAGGCGACTGATATTAGAAGGGTGTGACTTGGTGCAATATCGGGTTCAGAGTCATTATATTGGGTGAAGAAGGATCATTACCTCAAAAATTAGTTATAATTTGGCAATTCCTGCTCTTGAAGAAATATTTGCAAATTGCGCGCTCCACTAGTGATGGAGTTCCATTACTCACAACATCCAATCAAGTTCCGCCACGTCATCGAGCTTTATTCCATCACTAGTGATGGATTTTAGTGGAAATGTCCATTACTCACCACACCCAACAATTTCCCTCACATTCTGCAACTTTTCACGCGTCATAGCTATCACGAGTGATGAGTTTAACGAGTGATGGAATTGGGTGGCGGCGGGTGAGGTGGCTGTTGGGCCGGAGAGTTGTCTGGTTGGGCCAATTGAGAGGGAACCGAGGGAGAGGGTTGGGTTTGGGCCCGATGCAGGTGGGTGAGGATTTGGAACGAGTGGAGCAGATTGGGTAGGACATAAGGTGCAGGTGGTGGTGGAGGGAACAGGTTGGGCGTCGGGTGAAGGCATTAAAGGAACGTATGGCGGATTGGGTAAGGTGATGGGTGGTAAGGATTCATCGAAGTTAGAGAACACTAAAATGGCTTCATCAATAGGTTTTGTGTTTCCACTAAAGGGACAGGTTTCCTCATCAAACTGAGCATGTCGAGTGATGTAAACACGAGGAGTTTTTAGGTCTTGGCAACGATACCCTTTGTAACTCGCATCATAACCGATGTAGATGCATTTGGAGCTTCTAGGTGAGAGTTTGTGCTTCGCATAATCTCATAAGTAAGGAAAAACTCGGCAGCCAAACACACGAAAGGTGGAATATGTGGGAGGAGTTTCATACAAGATTTCATAAGGGGACTTGAAATCAAGTAACGGAGTTGGTAGGCGGTTGATAATGAACGTAGCTGAAGCAAAGGCATCCGTCCACAAAGTGGCAGGTGCATGTGAATTAAACAACATGGCTAAACCGGTTTCAGTAATGTGACGATGTTTACATTCAGAACGACCGTTTTGCTGAGGTGTATGAGGACATGAGAGGCGATGATGGATACCCTGTTCTTGAAAAAAAATTGAACTTTATTATTTGTGAATTTAGTGCCACCATCACTTTGAAATTTTTTTATTTTTCTTGATAACTGATTTTGAACGAAGGGGCTAAAAATTAACAATAGTGCATAGAAGTCAGATTTATGTTTAAGTGGATAAAACCATGTGAAACGAGAATGGTCATCAATAAATATAGCATAGTAGTGATAACCATTAGTAGAGGTGACAGGTGAAGGGCCCCAAAGATCATAATGAACCATATCTAAAGCATTCAATGAACGTTTATCATTTAAATCAAAAGGCAACCGATGTTCTTTAGATAACTGACATGGTGAATAAATACCAGGTTTAGGTAGCAAAGAATTTACAAATAATGAACCAAGCTTATGTTATCTAGAAATAATATCAAAAGACACATGACCCAGACGACCATGCCAGCGTTCAAAGGAGGCTTTGAGATGATGACTCGAGTAGGAAGCAAGAAACGCGTGATTTCCTTCACGGAGGATATAGAGCCCGTTTCCATATGTTCCATTTGCCAGGATTTGCTTGGTCTTTCGGTCCTGGATGTGGAAAAATTTATTATAGAACAAAACATCAACGGGTGAGTCATTGGTTAATTTACTAATAGAAAGGAGCCGTTTTGTGAGACGGGGCATAACTAAAACATTTTTCAAAGAGATATTAGGGGTGAGGGGCGCGGTGCCGACTTGGGTGACAGGTAACGTGTGGCCATTCCCGAAACGAACAAAGTCATTCCTGAGAAGGCCCGAGGTATAGGTAAGGTCATTTTCAGAGGGTGTCATATGGGCAGACGCACTTGTATCACCTGTCCAGTCAGGATATTCCTCAGTGAGATTACACTGAGCATGGAACGCTTGAGCCAAATTGGCATCAGTAGGAGCAGCCTGTTGTGCATAAGAGGCAAGGTTTGGACACATATTTGCATAGTGGCCATCTTTTCTACACAATTGACAATGAGGCTGTCGTTTACCTCTACCACGACCTACACTATGACCACGACCTACACTATGACCACGACCACGTCAACGGTTAGCATAAGATGAACTAGAAGAGTTGCGAGAATAATTACCATGACGCGAGTGTTGAGCGACAAAAGCTGCTGATGGTGTTTGTTGGTCGTGAAGGGAGGATAGGGAAGTCTCCTGATTCTCGGCTTTAACGAGAAGCTCCCGGAAGGAGGTCGTGCCTAAGGCATGATGAGTGGTGGAGAACTGTTCAAAGGCGGTGCCAAGACTAGATAAGAACCAATGGTATTTGTCGGTTTCAGGAACAGGATGGCCGATGGCCGCGAGTTGGTCGCAAATGTTTTTGAACTTGTGACCAAACTCGGTGACAGTGGAGGATCCCTTCTGTAGCAGGCGTATGGTATCACGAAGCATGTGCATGTGATCAGTAGAGCGTTGGTTGTAGGCAGTCTATAACGCAAGCCAGATCTAACGAGCATTGGAAATACCAATGATTTAAGACATGGCTTCTTCAGAAAGAGATGATTGGAGAAGAAGGCAGACATAACGATCACTGGTTAACCAGGTCGCATAGGTAGGATTGGGGACGGGTTTGTCGGGATTGTCGGATTCAGTGATGGTTTCGGCTGGGTTGGTTGAAGAGCCGTCAATATGGCCAAGGAGATTTTGCATGGAAAGAGCAAGAGTAACCTGATGTGTCCATGCAAGATAGTTGGTGGAAGTAAGTTTTAGAGGGATGAAGTGTAGCAGGGAATGGAGAGGAAGGGCAGCGGAGTTGGAGGAGGCAGCCATGAGAGTCACGGCGGCGGCAGAAGAAGAAAGTTGGGTTTAGGGGGTGGGCCGATGAAGAAAAGAGAGGAGGGAGGGTGGGGATCGCGTAATTGGCTAATACCATGTAGCGACTCTTGATCACCGCTTTATTATTAACAAATGAGTACAATATATAGAATACAATCGGGTCCTATACTAGGAAACAAATAATACATAATAAATATAGAGGAAATCATTCCTTAATTTATGTAATGTTGTTATCCACGCTATTCCCGAGTGATGAAAACTCCATAACATGGTGCCCCGACCCCCCTAATAACAACGTTATTGAGCATGGAACATCAACTATTCTAGAGTTTTAAGAATTGAAGAAGATATTCAAAGCAGAAACACTCACACGACCAAGAAAAAGAATTCTTTGAAGAAAAGGACCATTTGTATCCTCAAAACAACAGAAAACATATAAGATAAAATTATAAAATGAAGAAGCTGAAATACCAAGACAGATGAACCCACAAACAGTCAGCATTGTACAAAACAAATGCTCACATCCAACAATAAACAGAAGACCAAAAGGTAGCGTCCCAAACCAATAACAACCACTTTCAACATCAATATGGAACCAAAAGAGTACATAAGAAACAATATTAAAATCGGGTAACCTATACCCATGTCTGTACAACAGTTTATTTCAGTTGATATTGGAACAGAATAAACTGCATAGAAATGATCCACAAGAACCTCATGGCTACTTATCTTGGCCCTGAGAGAAGAGATGACGACAATCGTGTGAAATCTTTCTCGTCTCCAACTTCTGGTTCCTCAATTCCAAAATATGTGAAGTTGTAATCGATTCAACACTCATTCCTCCTTCTAACACCTTAACAACCGACGACATTGAAGGCCTTTTCTTAAAGTTTGTTTATAAACACCATGTAGCCAGTTTCATCATCTACACCACTTTTGTATTGTGTATATACATTTCTTCACTGTTGTAGGTCCGGCTAGCAGAGGATCTAGTCGCCTAATCCTTGTATACGAAATGACCCGGTTGTGTAGAATCCAACCGGGAAAGCAAACCGAGATAAAGATCGACACGAGACACAAAGATTCAACGTTTAAATCTCAAATATATTAAAGCTCGAAAGTTTGTTTACACCGATTACATAAGATAAAGCACTCACAAACTTTCTCAGTTCTCTCTCGTGTGTGTGTGTTCTCTCGTGCCTATATGTTCTGTCTGTGTTCCCTTGTTTATATAGCATACAAGTCGACGAAACTGTTTCAGCCGATGAAACCCCTCGATGAAACTTCAATGTGACGAAACATGCAGAAGTTTCGTCATACTCCCATGTCCGACGAAACTTGGAGTTTCGTCATGTACCCATCAGACGTTCGTCAACAGCAAAGACCAGGAGTTTCGTCAACAAGAAAGGTAGAAGTTTCATCAACAAGTTGCTGTCTATCTTTCCTCATGCAGAACATAAACAACACTTCAATTCACGTACAATATGTAGTTTTATGTGAAAAAGGTCTTCTCATTACATCATCATGACATCATCATTGTGATGTCATGGTGATGTGTCGGTGGGAAACTGTCCGCGACTCTTCGTGCTTCGCATGCCGATCTCTGGTGCGCACAACGGAGGAATGTCGTGACATCGGGCTTGAGCTGAACCTAACCGAGTCGAACCGAATCGAGTCGAACTGAACCGAGTCGTGTCCACTTAATATGTATCAATAAACTCCCCCTTGGACGCTACTCGTGAGGTTCATCTTCCATGTCTTCCATGTCGGAGGATCTTCAAAGTCTTCACGTGTCGTAAGAAGAAAGTGTATCAACAAACTCCCCTTTTCATTTAGGAAGTGTGTTAACAAACTCCCCCTTAAGATAAACTCTCCATTGAGTTATGCTCGTGAATCTGTTGATCTTCAATTCTTTAGATCCTTGTGGTGTTGATGAGTGGTCAGCGGGAACTCGATCATCTTTATCTTTTAAGTGCCTCCATGTTGTGTCTTCATTCCGAAGCTTGTCCTTGAACATGTTCTCTTCGCCTTTAGCATCTGCACATGCAAGAAATCTAAACGCGCAATGAGAACAAACGCTTGGAATATAGTTAACATAAACAAACGACACACAAGTGACCAGTTTTCAATCAACTACCGTCCGACAGTTTGTTTGAAAGTTTAACAAATTGACCAATTTTAGTTTTTAACTTTCAAAACTTGAAAATTTCGACCGTTTATGAAGATTTAGTCGTTTTGGTTTTGATCAGATTTCAGGTAACGAAGACTCGAGTTCCAACATTGGGCAATCAAAAGAAATTAGAAATAAAATCTTTTTGGCTTTTATAAAGTTTATATAAAAACACACCTAAAATCTTTTTGGTATTTTGAGTATTTCAAATGTAAAGACGGAAAGCAGTAAATAAATATATACAAAGATGCAGAAAATGAAAGCATTAAATAAATATTTACAGACAATCTTTTTGCGAGTTTTGAGGGTAAGAGAATCATATCAGTGTACGGTCACGTCAAAACGCTCTTGTTGTTCATTTAGTTAACATTTAGATAAGTATCTTATAACAATTATCGGTATTGTTGTCCACTTAAGCTCAACTTATCAGATGTAATCATGGCGAGGGGATACGTTAAGGTATGATTTATACTTACCGACCGGTGTTCATCCACACACGACACATTCCCGTATCAAGGTATGCACGAGAGTTCATCTTACTGGTGAGTATACCATTTATCATATGTTTTGACGTATATGAAAATTTGAGATACTCACTTATTTTGAATTAAAAACAAGCCCTATGTGATAGAATCACTTATTGATGAGGAACTTGATTTTCAGATGCATGAGGGCACAGGAGCAAGTCCGTGAACAGGTCAGTACTTACGTACAGCAAAGAGACGAACTTGACTCCCGGATAAATGTGATATATTATCACTTATTTGAGTGGACATGTGATTGTTTATTACTTATTGAGGTCGTATGCAGTATGTACACGTATGTATGGTATCATGGAAGATCTAGACTTCGTCTCCGTTTGTTTCAGTAAAAGAAACAACCATGATACCCAGATGATAAACAGCATAAAGACCACATATCTCACAACCTCGGCAATCTCTCAAACGAAATTTTGGTACTAGGACCATATGCTAATGAGCGGTTCCCACACAGTCTTCAGTCGATTAAGGATTTATATCACCCTGCACACTTTAAAATGATTGTGAGCCTACCGATACATCTTATATAGAGCTGCTTATTGTGACACCTGTGTCACTGCGCCCATCAAACAAATACCAAATCAATGAAATATTGTGTTTCTTACTTGGGATTTGTAAAAATATGTGTATCGTTTGCACATATCAATTCTTGTTCGGTTTCAAGCTTTAAATCACTTTCTAGAAGGTCATACGCAAACTGGTGCATAAACGCAATCAGTTTAACGCGACGTACACTCCCGAACTGTGTCGTAAGCCAAACATACCCTAAATATCCTTTACGTAACTTAGAAATAAGTTTCGAAGGATTCGGTATGGCAAAAACATGTTTATTTGAACTAAAGAACTATTTACGACAAAACTGCGAAACGAACGTTGGTAACCGTCCGGATAATATTTAAATCCCAAAAATATTCTGTTATGATTAAAATTTTATTTTTAATCAGGTTTGTGTTGAAAAATAAATTAAAACACTTAAAAGCGCTATTTTTCAAAGTTTAAGCGCATACCGCGCGTTTCCGTGCGACACAGTGCTTCTACTGCAAAACGCAGACAACACAGCCAGTCCTGGCAACTGAAATTTATTTCAGTAATATTTTGGCAAGGTTATTTTTATAGAATAATAAAAATAATTTAGAAAGTACCATAAAAGCACTTATATATAGGAAGTACTAGTGGCTTATCCACCATGTTTTTATCGTATTACACGTCGCCTCGTTACTTAAATCACTTTCCCAAACAACCACCAAAATGTAATGTTTAACAATTGTAGAAATGTTTATGTATGGTCAAATACGGTTCACACGGTTCAGCAGTTACAAACGGTTCACATAATCAAATGGTTACAACGGTTCACATAGTCAAATGGTTACAACGGTTCACATAGTCAAATAGTTATAAACGGTTCAAAATATAATATAATGTGTTCATATGTTGGATGAGCATATGCAACAAAATGCAATGTAAAATAGTGTGTCCATTTGTTGAGTAAACATATGCAACTAATGTAATGTAAATCAATGTGCTAGCATGGTCAGTCAACATACATAGCAGAAATGTAAAGTAAAACAATGTACTAAGTATGCTAAGTAAACATACATAGCGAAACAATGTAATGTAAATCATGTACTATAAATGTACTAATGAGCATAGCAAGTATAGGATGTGAAAACAGGGTAGCACGAAAGTAACAAGTAGGCACATGTGTTTCACCCCAAATCAGTTTTGAAAACAGTAAAATAGGGGTCTATGTACTCACCTTTGGGTGCGTTTTTATACGTTAACACAATCCCTCAAATTGTTTATTCATCCTAAATTAGATAAGAATGGTTTAATAATCAAAACTCACAAAAATACATGAGTTTCTCCCATACTTGGAATTTTCACATAACTTTGAGATTTCTCGAAAAGTTATTATTTTTGATTATTTTGGTGTATTTGTATATATGTACTCGAGCGTAACACACCTAATCTTGTCAATACTAACACATGATCATACACATATTGTTAAACACATAGCACATTGTAGCAGATAAAATAACCCATGAACAACCCATTCTAGTTATCTAACCAAGGATTCAAAGGCACAGATGTGCAGAAAGCATGATTACTCATAATTTGGCTTTATTTCTTATACTTTGTCTCCTAGAATGAAACGAGTACTTAAAATTTCTCGAGGAAATCATGAGCGATCACTTGAAAAGAGAGAATCACAAGAGTAGTTTGTAAAGAACATAGTTCCTTGATGTAGGTATCATGGGGAAATGCCATACACACATGTAACTCCACTTGTTCATCAGGATTGTGAACAACAATTTATTCATAAACTGAACACATTATTTCCGAGTTCAACAAAAGAAACAAAAGCAACAGATTCAAATTATTTAAAGCAGCAGCTTCTTCTAATCGGCCAAGTGTTCATCCAAGGGTTGGATTTGCATTGACAATCTTTGGGCATTTGTTCCTGAAATGGCTTGTCTTGCCACAGTTGTAGCAAGTACCAGACGGAAAACGAGCTTGAGCAGGATTGGCTTGGAGTTAGGTAGCAGCAAGATTTGGAACAGCTTGGTTTTGGATAGCAAATCGGCATATGTTAACCAAATGTCCCCACCGTCCACAGTAGGTACATTTGGAGCAGGGTATGAGGTTTGAATGATGACGGTTGCATCGTTTGCACCATGGGGCAGTTCCAAAGTACGGCTTCCTAGTTGGTAGCCTTGCCACTTGGTTAGGTCCCGCTTGAGTAGGTGCAACTGCTGCGGGTCTCCTTGAAGCCTTACGCTTCCTTGATTTTGGTGCAGGCTTGACTTCCGCCTCCTTTGGTGACTCTTGAGTGGCTTCATTGTTGAGACGAGACATGGCAATGCCTAAATCCACAGTCTTCAAAATCACTTCGCTTATTTGCTGGGAAAATTTGGCTGTTTGCTCGGACATTTGACCGTTGCTGAGAGGAAGAGACATTCTAGAAGAAAATGAAAGACATAGGAAGAAACAAGTGAAAGGTTATCGGCTAGTCAAAACAGAATGGCAACGCATAAAAATTGCGATCATTTGTTTGTTACCTAAGGCAAACAAATGAGACGATGATGAATCAAAGTAGACGGGTCACATTAATGTATCACTGAAGACATGCTCGCCTATAAGTGAATACTCACCCCAAGAGTTCCCAGGTAAGAGTGACTGGTCCGATACTGCGGATTTGTACGAACACTCTAGCCTTAGACAGAAAACTCAGGCTACAGGCATTCAACCTTCCAGTTTGCACGTGTTTACATTATAAGACCCAAACCTTGACGAGATTTTGAATACTTAGAGGGTTCAAAACCTAGTAATCAATCATCCTAGAACAGATGATTAGTTTTCAAAGCGGTTTTGAAATATATGTTCTTGTTGTGGTCGTCGCCTAAGGATAGGTGACGGTATTGTTTTATGACTAAAGGCAAGTAAACTCGCGCTAGGGTCCTAGGAAGGTTATAGACTAGGTCAAAGCATTACTAATAACCTAATTCCCTATAACCATGAGCTCTGATACCAACTCTTCTATCACACCCCGACCACGTAAAAACAACAAAACGTGGCGGAATCGTCGGGGAGTGTTGTAACAGAATCATTGTTTCATAACACATGGAAAATTGAAATTTGTTTTATTGATTAAGAGAGTTACAATGTCTTAAAAACAAAGAAATATAACATAATTGACTAGTCTTGCGTCTTTTATTGGCACTAAGGCTCAAGTCCGCCTAAGTGTATCTTGATAAATCCTACGCATCATATCCTGAAACACATGTGAAAATAGGTACGTCAGCATAAAAATGCCTGTGAGATACATAGGTTTTGTGAAAATAGGATTCATGACTTGAGGATTCTATGAAGATATAGGAGATAGGATTCATGACTTGAGGATTCTATGAGGTTGAGTGATGAAATGGTCTTGGAAGGATTCTATGAAGATATAGGAGATATGGAAGGGATATGGAGTGTAGCATGCATGAACACTTGGCAACAACAACATCATATAGAATTTTAAGAGATCTTGCAAAATTTTTGGTGGGGCCATCTATAAATGACCGAAAATTAGATGGGGGAGGGGGTCCATGTGCAACTTTTATATATATATGTCATATGTAGGATAAAAAGGGTGTTTAACTGGATACCGGGTATTTTATCTAGCGTTTAAATCCCGGTTTATGAATCCTATTTTCACAAAACCTATGTATCTCACAGGCATTTTTATGCTGACGTACCTATTTTCACATGTGTTTCAGGATATGATGCGTAGGATTTATCAAGATACACTTAGGCGGACTTGAGCCTTAGTGACAATAAAAGACGCAAGACTAGTCAATTATGTTATATTTCTTTGTTTTTAAGACATTGTAACTCTCTTAATCAATGAAACAAAATTTCAATTTTCCATGTGTTATGAAACAATGATTCTGTTACAACACTCCCCGACGATTCCGCCACGTTTTGTTGTTTTTACGTGGTCGGGGTGTGACACTTATCATTTTTAATTTTAGGTTTAAAAGAGGTTTGGACAGACCACTGATGTACTATCATTTTCTCTTTTGCTCGCCAGGGAACTCATTTTTGTTTTCTATTGTTTTTGTGTTTTTGAAATTTTTCGATGTTTTTGGATTTTTTTAAAATCTGGATTTACTCCCCCTAAAATGTAAAAACTATGAGAAATTAAAAACACAAAGATATTTACAAAAACGATTTTCCGATGTCGGTTTTACTCTTGCCTGGCCTTAATGCCCTTTACCAGTAATAAAAAGTCAAATCGTGATTTGTCAAATGCTTTGGTAAAAAGGTCGGCACGTTGGTCATCGGTGTGGACCTTAACAACATCGATTAGCCTTTTATCAAAGCAATCACGTATGAAGTGATACTTAATTTCGATGTGTTTGGTCTTTGAATGCTGCACAGGATTTCTAGTGATCTGTAAGGCAGCAGAATTATCGACAAAAATAAGAGTAGTTAGGAATTCAAAACCGTAATCACGCATTTGCTGTTGTATCCACAGGACTTGGGAGTAACAACTTGAGGCAGCAATGTATTCAGCTTCACAAGTTGATGTAGCGACACAAGTCTGCTTCTTGCACTGCCATGTTACGAGGCGATTTCCTAAAAACTGGCATCCAGCCGTTGTGGATTTGCCGTCGATTTTGCATCCGCCAAAATCAGAATCACTGAAAGCGATCAAGTCAAAGTTATTATCCCTAGGGTACCATAGACCGGTGACTGGGCAACCCTTCAAATAACAAAAAATCCTTTTTACAGCTGGAAGATGTGAGGCCTTCAGGTTAACTTGATATCGGGCAAGCAGGCACGTAGGATACATTATGTCTGGTCTTGATGCTGTGTGGTACATAAGAGATCCGATCATCGCGCGGTAGTATGAAGAGCTAACAACTTCACCCTTCAAGTCTGGATTAATTCCGTGATTTTGCTGTAGTGGGGTACCAATGGGCGTTGCATCAGACATCTGGAACTGGCTCAAGATGTCACCAACATATTTAGTCTGATGGATGAATATCCCAGACTCAGTTTGTTGAACTTGTAGGCCCAAAAAGAAAGTCATTTCCCCCATCGCACTCATCTCGAATTTATCCTGCATAATACGCTCGAAATTCCTACACAAAACATCATTAGTAGAACCAAATATAATATCATCCAAGTATACCTGTACCAATAGAAGATCTCCATCTTGTTCTTTGATGAAAAGAGTACAATCGATAAGACCTCTGCGAAATCCATTCTCTAGGAGATAATTAGGTAAGGTTGCGTACCAAGCTCGCGGTGCTTGATGTAGACCATAGAGAGCTTTGTTGAGCAACCAAACCCGATCAGGGTGAATAGGGTCTTCAAAACCTGGAGGCTGTTCGACGTACACCTCTTCTTCAACTAGACCATGTAAGAATGCACTTTTGATGTCCATCTGGTAAACCTTGAATCCTTTGAATGAGGCATAAGCCAGAAAGATCCGAATTGCTTCCAGACATGCAATAGGTGCATACACTCCGTTGTAGTCTATACCTTCAATCTGACGAAAACCTTGAAAGACCAATCTTGCTTTGTTCCGAATAACGATTCCACAGTCGTCCTTTTTGCATTTATACACCCAACGGGTACCAATCTTCTTGTAATCAACAGGTTTCTCTACGAGCTTCCAGACACCAAGTTTCTGGAATTGTTACAGTTCTTCCTGCATTGCTTCAACCCAAGAGTTATCTTTCAAAGCTTCATTCCGATGATGTTTTGTTGAGGATGGGTATTGTGAATCCTTGTTTCTGGATTATCTTGAACTGTAATATTTGTACCCAGATTGTTGAGATTGAGATCAACAACCAATTCAATACCCGGAATTGACGAAGAGGATGATGCAGTAGCTTCAGTTGTTTTAGGGGCGTCCACTGGAGGTGTAGCCTCTAAAGTACCATGTACTGCTGTTGTTGGAGCTTCTTGATCTGCATCGATAAATTCATCATCCTCTGAAGATTCGTTCAAATCGGTAGCATCGTGAAAATCCTCATTGTCGAGAGCATTATTGTTCACTGAAGACGATTCTTGATTGACAATAATTGGATGAACCAACGGTGAATCTGTTGCGTTGTCACTCTCGAAAAACATCTTTGCCACAACACTTTCTTCAACTTCTTTAATATTGATCGAATTGAAAAAGTCGTCATACTCAAACATCCAAGGCTGACCATGATATTTGACTGGCAATGTGTGCCTTTGAACTCTGACTTCAGACCATTCTTCGACCCTTTTTGTCTCTAGATTCCAGACTCTTATGTTCGGGGTGGCATACCCAAGAAAGTATCCTTCAATTGCTTTTGCCCCAAACTTTCCATTAGGATCGATTATTGTACACGGAGCTCCAAACGGTTCAAGATATAACAAATCTAGTTTCCGTTTGTGAAGAAGCTCAAAGCAGGTCTTGTTGTGTCTTTCGACTGTAAGGACTTGATTCATCGTGTAACATGCGGAGGCCACAGCTTCACTCCAGAATGGAATGGGCAACTGCGACTCTACCAACATAGTCCTAGCAGTCTCGATCAATGTACGGTTTTTACGTTCAGCGACGCCGTTCTGTTGAGGAGTGTAAGCCGCACTAAATTCGTGAAGAATACCTTTTGAAGTGTAAAACTCCGCCATAGCGTGATTTTTAAATTCTGTTCCATTGTCGCTGCATATCCGTTTAACCTTCAAGGTATACAAATTCTCAATCTGAATGATCAAGTTTTTGATAATACCGAAAGTTTCACTCTTGTGGGCCATGAATGCCACCCAGGAAAATCTAGAATAATCATCTGTTATCACGAGGCTATATTGATCATTCCGGATGCTTTTATGCTTGACAGGACCGAACAAATCCATGTGCAAACGTTCAAGCGGAATGGCCACCGTGTTGATTTTCTTTGTAGGTTGTCGCTTCTTCGTTTGTTTTCCTTTCTGGAATGAAACACAGACATCTTGAAGATGGAAATTTTTAAGAAGAACACCATTCACTAATTCATTCGACACCAAATGATTCATTTTCCGTAAGTGAATGTGACCCATACGTCTATGCCAAGAGATAGAGTCTTTTTCAGTGGCTTTGGTAATAAAACAAGTTGCTTGTGCAGTTGTTGTCATTGCTTGGCTCATATCAAGGACATATAAATCGTTTATCCTTGGAGCTGATAAGAGAATCCATTCTTTTGGAATCTTGAAGCCGGGTTTCAGCACATAACATCCATTTGCATCAAAGTGTACTGAAAACTGTTTATCACAGATTTGTGAAACGCTGAGAAGATTGTGATCAAGCTGTTGTACAAAGTTGGTCTTGTCAAAACTTACAACCCCGTTAGATACCATTCCTTCCCCAGTAATATATCCGCCTTTATCTACAGCAAAAGCAACATAACCTCCTCTAATAGATTTGACGTCGTAGAGAAGTTTCATGTCGCCTGTCATGTGCCTGGATGCCCCACTATCAACAATCCAATGACTACTGATAGCTCCTCCTGGAACACCCTGCACATGAACTCACATGATTAGTTGGAGATGGGGACCCAAGCCTTTGTGGTCTTGGGTCTTCCATTTTCATCAACGTAAGTTACTTGAACTTCTCGATGTTGTGGAAATTGTGATGTTCCCCCTGATTTAGTAACCGTTTTTTGTTTCCAGGTCTGTTTTGTTTTACCAGTTTTATTCTTTAAAATCTTAACTTCATGATTGTCTGAAGTTTTTGAATTGTCTCATTTGACAGAAACAGATGTTTTGTTAACCACATCGGTTTTGATTGCTTTTTCAATTTTCTTAACCTGTTGGCGTTTCTGTTTCTTTTCCCTTTCTCTTACAAGACAGGGATCTGGTTTTGATGAAACATATTGCTTTCGGTCATTTCGGTCACGGGGATCATCAACTTTGGCTTTTTGTTTATGAAGATATGGACAATTGCGAATAATATGTCCAAAAGTGCCACATGAAAAACATGATCGTCGTTCTACAAACCCCGAAGTATCATGTGATTGTCTTGTCGATGATGAACTTTGTGATCCCGAGGTACTTGGTTTTGAACTGTTTGGTTCATTTCTTTTCAACATTTTAACTTGATTAACATGATCTAAGTTAGATTTATTGGCAAATGTTTCAAGTTTATCCGTTCCCGTTGATTTCACAAAGATCACTTTCTTGTTCTTCTTTTGGTTCGTTTCCTTTCGACCTTGAGTCATTGATTTACCTTTTGGTTTGGTATGATTTTGCTGCTTTTTCACTGTTGGTAAATTTTTATTGCCATTTTATTTGCGAATTTCAGCTCTTGGAATCGGAGGACACTGTGTTACCACAATGTGTGATCCTGTCTTTCCCAAGAACTTACTTGTTGAATCCTCAAAAAAGTTACTAATTAAAGATTGATTAACATTCTTAATAGGAATATCTTTGTCAGAGTAGATTTTATCATCACCAACAAGAGTGTACAACAAATTCACACTCTCTGACTCTTTTGCAGACGTGGACTCGACCAGAACAGTCTTAGCAGGTTTTGCGGGAGGATCACATAGAATATGATTCTCAAGAGGTATGTCCTCTTCTTTGTTTACCGCATCAGATTGTGCTGAGTCAGTATCATCGGATTCATCATCTGAATAATCAGCATCCTCAACAATGACTGGAGGATCCTGATTTTGTTCAGCAGTTGACACACTTGAAACTGTTGAAACATCCGAATCTGATGATACTTCATTTTTGTATCCAAGTCCAGTTGCAAATTCCTCAATTTCTAAAGGAACAGATTCCTCATAATAAGTTCTATTCTCCTCATCAGGCATTGCATCATAATTTTGTCTAACAGGTGGTGGACATTTCTTGTATCCAATGCACGTGACATCATTTTTCTCCTTTTGTGTGTCAATGATGTGATCCAGCACATATCTAGAGTTTGAATAACTATCTAGCTTAAGCCGGATCGCCTCACTTTCACACTTAACACAGGCTAACTCTTTTTGCATGATCTCAAGACGATCGATATAACAGTTTATGTTAGTTTGTTTTCTTGAAACCATTTTTGTCAGCTCGGTTTTATCTTTTCTTAAATTTGCAACCATCATTTTAAACTCCTTTTCATCGTTTTCATAAAACATGTTAGCCTCTTTGCATTTCGAAAGATCCACTGTCAACTTTTGATTGTGGATATTTGTCACTTCATATTTGTTTTGCAAAGCCTCATGTTTGCTTTGCAAATCACACCACTAAGCATCTAAAGAAACATGTTTGGTTTGCAAGTCAAACAATTTAGCATTTAAAGCATCATGTTTGCTTTGCAACTCAAACATATTAGCATCTAAATCAGCACATTTATCACTTAAGCTAGCACAATTATCACAATTAACGACAGTTGGTTCATCGACACATACCTGGCTTGATGAACTGCCGCCATTAGCCATAAAGGCTGAATGAAGAGAAGAAGAAGAATAAGCAGCTTGATCCACCAGAATGGATCTTCTATCATTCTATCATTTCCTACTGCAGCTTCTCCTAACAATTCATCAATATCTGCGTCGATTCTCCCACTAGATACATCATCGGAATAATCTTCGCCTGAGGTTGAGGTTTCCTCATCTGAACTTCTTGAATAACCAGAACTCTCTTCATCTGAAGATTCACCACCACTGGCGGAAGATTCTCCACCACTAGAGTGCTTCAAATCCTTAGCAGTTTCAGCAAAACAAGCTGCTCCTCCCTGATCACCAATGTCTAATTGTATTGACCAGTCTCAACCTTCATCTATTTGCACCACAAGAGCTTAATTGGTGTTCGATGGTCCTGCTTGATTGTTTGCAGGGACCAAGGTGCGAACGTCATTCCTAGTTTGATTCTGATTCTGTTGGTTGCCTTGACCTTTGAAAGGATTCTGGTTCCCATGCTGAGCTGGCTTTGTGCATTCCCTCTTGAAGTGACCCCGTTCGCCACAGTTAAAGCACTTAACAGACTGCTTTTCGAATCCATACTTGGTATCTTTCTTGCTTTCCAAGCTGGTTCTACCCGTCCGTTCCATGAAGTCTTTATCTCGCCTTACAGCACTGGCGAAAGCCCATTTGATGTCCATCATATCCATCTCTTCTTTATCGATCTGCTGATAATCTTCTTGAGTTAGATTGATGTTTCTGATCTGCCCTGCAATCAACCCACAATACGCGCTCACCAATGTGTTTAGTATTTTTATATGATCTTTAGCTACTTCAACGCTAACTTTGGAGAAGTTTGACGTGACAAGCCGTACTGTATTTGAATTTGATGGCTGACCAGCAGATGATGTGCTTCCATAACAAGCTTGTTGTTGAGCAGGAAGTGGATTCCCATACAAATCAGTTGCTACGGTAGATGGCCGATAGCTTTGCTGTTGTGGAGTTGGTAGGAGTGGATATCCATACAAGTCTGTGGTTGGGGCTGGCTTTACAGGAACCTGTATTGGATTGCCATATAAATATGTGCTTGTGACAAATGCCATTTGAATTGGAGCTTGTGAAACAGGTCTTGCAAAAGTGCTAGAAGCTCCATAATACATATCAGGATTTTGTCGCACTGGAACCCTTTTTGCCTTTAGGGTTTCTTCCTGATCTTTTTTCTCCAAGAGCTGAACAAAGTCATTGATGTTTGTCGTAGCCAATGTGCCATTATATTTCAGGATTTCCAAGAAACCATTCCATTGAGGTGGTAGTGCATCGGTAAACTTTGTGACAACCTCTACTGGAGTTATTACTGCCCCATAATTACTCAATTCAGTCAGCAGGTGATAAAATCGACTTGTTATATCTCCCAAAGATTCATCTTCCATACATGTGAAGCGATCAAACTCCTTCTTGAGTAAATCATGTTGCAATTGGCGTGACTTCTCATTTCCTAGACCTCTTGTCTTCAATGCATCCCATAATCGCTTAGACGTCTTGAAGCTGACAAATTGATGATATATATCCTTGCTCAACGCCTGAGTCAGAATAGCATATGCTTTCTTTTCTAAATCATATGCCTTTTTCTGGTCTTCTGAAAGATCGGAAAATGTCACGGCAGTTGAAGCGGCAACCTCAAGAGCTTGATCGAAATCTGTAGTAAAACATAACCACAATTCCTTGTTTTGCCCAAGGACAAACGTATGGAATCTTTCTACCCATCCAGGATATTCATTTATGTGCATCAGTTTCGGTGGGCGATTTAGACTTCCGGTCTCGCTTTCGCTTAGGAGTATACTTTGAATACTTTGAGTTTGATTTGAAACAAACGCCCATTGACCTGTTCAAATTTGATTCGCTTGCGATGATGCGGGTGCGGGAGATTCGGCCCATGATGGCGACAAACCCGTGCTTCTATATTTGCTCTCTGTATTTGATGCGGGTGCGGGAGATTCGGCCCATGATGGTGATAAACCCGTGCTTCTATATTTGCTCTCTGTATTTGACGGACTACCCCACCAGTCTGGATTCATTTTTGAATGAATAAAAATGGATACCTGATAAAATCACTTGAAACAAACAGTTAAATTTTTTTTGCAAAGGTTCTGTTAAAATTTCACAAGTTTCTCGACGAAACTTTACTATCGAAGAAACCTGGTTCATCCTTGATTACGACGAAACTAGGGTTGTTTGGCGAAACTCTCAATGTGACGAAACCTTCTGATTTTTTACGAAACTACTTGAGGTTTCGTGGATTTGGCCTTTAGTCAAAATAGGATCAGATAGTTAAAGATATCCTTTTGAAAATAAGTCTTATCCTATTACTTTGACTAGGTTGGTGAGATATTTTGAATAAAAAATCAAATCCTTTTATCCTTTTTCTTCCTGACACACATGTTAGGTAAACTAACTTTCACACACCCATGCCTGTTGAACTAGTTTTTCAAACAAACAACCATCATTGTTTTAGAAGAGTTTTCAAAGTAGTATTATAATAATAATCACACTTCAACAGTGGCCCAAACAAAGATCAAAACTCAAATACTTTTGAAGAACAACATGAATATATGAAGAACACAATGAGTTTTCCGGTAAACTTATGAATTTTCCGGTCACCGAACAAATTTCCGAAACACGATTTTGCTTGAACCTTCACTAAAAACCTTAACATATCATACATAAAAGAGTTTTAAACAAGGTTTTCTATGAACTAACAGCAAAAACACAAAGATTTTCAAGATTTATCACTGATTTTCAGAAAATATGAACTTCAAAACACGAGAAATCGACTCGGTTTTAACAAGGATGAGAGCCCAGGCTCTGATACCACTTGTAGGTCCGGCTAGCGGAGGATCTAGTCGCCTAATCCTTGTATACGAACTGACCCGGTTGTGCGGAATCCAACCGGGAAAGCAAACCGAGATAAAGATCGACACGAGACACAAAGATTCAACGTTTAAATCTCAAATATATTAAAGCTCGAAAGTTTGTTTAACCGATTACATAAGATAAAGCGCTCACAAACTTTCTCAGTTCTCTCTCGTGTGTGTGTTCTCTCGTGTCTATCTGTTCTGTCTGTGTTCCCTTGTTTATATAGCATACAAGTCAACGAAACTGTTTCAGCCGACGAAACCCCTTGACGAAACTTCAATGTGACGAAACATACAGAAGTTTCGTCATACTCCCATGTCCGACGAAACTTGGAGTTTCGTCATGTACTCATCAAACTTTCGTCAACAACAGAGACCAGGAGTTTCATCAACAAGAAAGGTAGAAGTTTCGTCAACAAGTTGCTGTCTATCTTTCCTCATGCAGAACATAAACAACACTTCAATTCACCTACAATATGTAGTTTTATGTGAAAAAGGTCTTCTCATTACATCATCAAGACATCATCATTGTGATGTCATGGTGATGTGTCGGCGGGAAACTGTCCGCGGCTCTTCGTGCTTCGCGTGCCGATCTCTGGTGCGCACGACGGAGGAATGTCGTGACATCGGGCTTGAGCCGAACCTAACCGAGTCGAACCGAATCGAGTCAAACCGAACCGAGTCGTGTCCATTTAATATGTATCAACAACTGTGTTTATCAACCATATCTAACAATGTTCCTTGCTCCCAGCTTCTGGAAGACAAAGAGCAAGTGCCAGCTTTCTTCTGGCTGAGATCTATCAAAAACTTTCCTACCACATAAGATCTCCAGGAGAACAATCCCAAAGCTATATACATCCAGCTTTTCTTTGATGATTGAGCTCCGCCATTCTGGTATTAGTGTTAAACTTAATTTATACTATGATATGTATTTAATATTCGAATTATATGATTTATGTAAGTAACAATACGTAATGATTGAACGGTTATGCGGGTATGGTTGGCATCGTTTTAAAACGGTTGGATTCCCCTCCAAGATCAACCGCCATCAACCGTAACTATAAATAGTATGGCCGGCAGTTATGTCAGGCACCAAGAGACATTATCATTTGATCTTGTACTCCAAAATATTCCTGCATTCTTCTTTTGATCATCATGAATTCTAAACCATTAAACAATTCCGCTGCAAATGTGAATAACATTCAACAAAGTGGTATCAGAGCCACTTCCGGAAGAGAAGAGAATCCTGCAACGACGTCAACAACTCTGCCATGTATGCATTGCTCGAATGAGAGGAAAGAAAAACGATGGTCACAGAGGAAGTGTTATTATTGCAATTTACCGGGGCACCAGATTGCATTCTGCAAAGAAAAGGAAAATGATGAGGTTGCACAACTCATCCATTTGGCAATCAATACGGGGACGCAACCACAGAATGAATCAAGTGATGGGGAACAGAATGTTCAAAGAATGGAATACATGGTAACCGGAACAGATGGTGGGTTCTGGTCTCAGATATGGTATGTAAGTAAGTCTCTTAAGAAACACTATTCAGGAAATATAGATATGTTCAAAAGAATAAAGTGTAAGATCGATATGGAAACCCAAACCGGCGAGAATAAGTTTTATTTTATTAAGGGTGTAGGAATTGTTGAACTAGTATCAGGATCCGAAAGGATGAGAATTCAAAGTGTATTCTTTATTCCAGATCTTGATAAGAACATATTAAGTCTAGATCAACTTATTACTCAAGGGTATACTGTCTAGTTTTCGGGAGATACGTGTTAAATATTCCCTACATTTAGTATTCCAGTCATAAATAAGAAAAATGATATATCGGGATTTACTAAGGAAGATGAAATCGGAAATAGAGAAAAGGAAATGGTATTAAAGTCTGATTCGGAATATGAAAACTTCAAAACCGAATATTTAAATCAATATTTCGAGAGTTTGAACATATCAGCGGAAGAGCCCGATTGGAATGTAATGATATTGCAGGCAATATCATTCAATGAATTCCAAGACTGTAAGGCTTTTCTAGATATGTTGGATGATGATGGTTATGTCGGAAAATATAAGTTCTTTATAGAAAGGAAGTTCGAAGAGATGATTGATTGGTTTCTAAAGGTTAAATTAGAAATCAATACTAGGCCATTGCCTGCATATACAGAAAACAACAGAAAGGTAAATCTGTTAGACTTATACTTCGCGGTAAAAAGAGAAGGAGGTCACCGGCGAGTGACTGATAATCACATGTGGGTTGTAATATCGAAGGATATGGGGCTTGATTAGGAGGATGGAGAATTGATGAGACTTATGTACGCAATGTATTTGGACGTACTAGTTTATTACTACAAGATCAAATCCACTCAACAAGTAGCAGCCGAAAAAGAAATCAATGAAGATGTTAGTGATAAGAGAAGGACCATAAGTATGGAACTGGATGAAGGTTCAAGCATGCAGTCAAGTGCAGAACGAGGAGGAATAGCAGACGAACATTATGTGTTTTTTGCTGGGAATGATTGGTATGGATTAAAGCGGCTAAAGCAAAGAGAGAAGTTCGATTTCAAGAGAGCTGAAAAGGCGGTTAATGAGGAAAACGATAGCGTGCTAAAACACTCTTGAAAAGGAAATTAAGTTTATGGGGAGTGATTATTAGTGTTAAACTTAATTTATACTATGATATGTATTTAATATTCGAATTATATGATTTATGTAAGTAACAATATGTAATGATTGAACGGTTATGCGGGTATGCTTGGCACCGTTTTAAAACGGTTGGATTTCCCTCCAAGATCAACCGCCATCAACCGTAACTATAAATAGTATGGCCGGCAGTTATGTCAGGCACGAAGAGACATTATCATTTGATCTTGTACTCCAAAATATTCCTGCATCCTTCTTTGATCATCATGAATTCTAAACCATTAAACAATTCCGCTGCAAATGTGAATAACATTCAACAAAGTGGTATCAGAGCCACTTCAGGAAGAGAAGAGAATCCTGCAACGACGTCAACAACTCTGCCATGTATGCATTGCTCGAACGAGAGGAAAGAAAAACGATGGTCACAGAGGAAGTGTTATTATTGCAATTTACTGGGGCACCAGATTGCATTCTGCAAAGAAAAGGAAAATGATGAGGTTGCACAACTCATCTGTTTGGGGATCAATACGGGGACGCAACCACATAATGAATCAAGTGATGGGGAACAGAATGTTCAAAGAATGGAATACACGGTAACCGGAACAGATGGTGGGTTCTGGTCTCAGATATGGTATGTAAGTAAGTCTCTTAAGAAACACTATTCAGGAAATATAGATATGTTCAAAGGAATAAAGTGTATGATCGATGTGGAAACCCAAACCGGCGAGAATAAGTTTTATTTTATTAAGGGTGTAGGAATTGTTGAACTAGTATCAGGATCCGAAAGGATGAGAATTCAAAGTGTATTCTTTATTCCAGATCTCGATAAGAACATATTAAGTCTAGATCAACTTATTACTCAAGGGTATACTGTCAAGTTTTCGGGAGATACGTGTAAAATATTCCCTACATTTAGTATTCCAGTCATAAATAAGAAAAATGATATATCGGGATTTACTAAGGAAGATGAGATCGGAAATAGAGAAAAGGAAATGGTATTAAAGTCTGATTCGGAATATGAAAACTTCAAAACGGAATATTTAAATCAATATTTCGAGAGTTTGAACATATCAGCGGAAGAGCCCGATTATGAATTCCAAGACTGTAAGGCTTTTCTAGATATGTTGGATGATGATGGTTATGTCGGAAAATATAAGTTCTTTATAGAAAGTAAGTTCGAAGAGATGATTGATTGGTTTCTAAAGGTTAAATTAGAAATCAATACTAGGCCATTGCCTGCATATACAGAAAACAACATAAAGGTAAATCTGTTAGACTTATACTTAGCGGTAAAAAGAGAAGGAGGTCACCGGCGAGTGACTGATAATCACATGTAGGCTGTAATATCGAAGGATATGGGGCTTGATTACGAGGATGCAGAATTGATGAGACTTATGTACGCAATGTATTTGGACGTACTAGTTTATTACTACAAGATCAAATCCACTCAACAAGTAGCAGCCGAAAAAGAAATCAATGAAGATGTTAGTGATAAGAGAAGGACCAGAAGTATGGAACTGGATGAAGGCTCAAGAATGCAGTCAAGTGCAGAACGAGGAGGAACAGCAGACGAACATTATGTGTTTTTTGCTGGGAATTATTGGTATGGATTAAAGCGGCTAAAGCAAAGAAAGAAGTTCGATTTCAAGAGAGCTGAAAAGGCGGTTAATGAGGCAAACGATAGCGTGCTAAAACACTCTTGAAAAGGAAATTAAGTTTATGGGGAGTGATTATTAGTGTTAAACTTAATTTATACTATGATATGTATTTAATATTCGAATTATATGATTTATGTAAGTAACAATATGTAATGATTGAACGGTTATGCGGGTATGCTTGGCATCGTTTTAAAACGGTTGGATTTCCCTCCAAGATCAACCGCCATCAACCGTAACTATAAATAGTATGACCGGCAGTTATGTCAGGCACCAAGAGACATTATCATTTGATCTTGTACTCCAAAATATTCCTGCATTCTTCTTTGATCATCATGAATTCTAAACCATTAAACAATTCCGCTGCAAATGTGAATAACATTCAACAAAGTGGTATCAGAGCCACTTCCGGAAGAGAAGAGAATCCTGCAACGACGTCAACAACTCTGCCATGTATGCATTGCTCGAACGAGAGGAAAGAAAAACGATGGTCACAGAGGAAGTGTTATTATTTCAATTTACCGGGGCACCAGATTGCATTCTGCAAAGAAAAGGAAAATGATGAGGTTGAACAACTCATCCGTTTGGCGATCAATACGGGGACGCAACCACAGAATGAATCAAGTGATGGGGAACAGAATGTTCAAAGAATGGAATACATGGTAACCGGAACAGATGGTGGGTTCTGGTCTCAGATATGGTATGTAAGTAAGTCTCTTAAGAAACACTATTCAGGAAATATAGATTTGTTCAAAAGAATAAAGTGTATGATCGATGTGGAAACCCAAACCGGCGAGAATAAGTTTTATTTTATTAAGGGTGTAGGAATTGTATCCGAAAGGATGAGAATTCAAAGTGTATTCTTTATTCCAGATCTCGATAAGAACATATTAAGTCTAGATCAACTTATTACTCAAGGGTATACTGTCAAGTTTTCGGGAGATACGTGTAAAATATTCCCTACATTTTGTATTCCAGTCATAAATAAGAAAAATGATATATCGGGATTTACTAAGGAAGATGAGATCGGAAATAGAGAAAAGGAAATGGTATTAAAGTCTAATTCGGAATATGAAAACTTCAAAACGGAATATTTAAATCAATATTTCGAGAGTTTAAACATATCAGCGGAAGAGCCCGATTGGAATGTAATGATATTGCAGGCAATATCATTCAATGAATTCCAAGACTGTAAGGCTTTTCTAGATATGTTGGATGATGATGGTTAAGTCGGAAAATATAAGTCCTTTATAGAAAGGGAGTTCGAAGAGATGATTGATTGGTTTCTAAAGGTTAAATTAGAAATCAATACTAGGCCATTGCCTGCATATACAGAAAACAACAGAAAGGTAAATCTGTTAGACTTATACTTAGCGGTAAAAAGAGAAGGAGGTCACCGGCGAGTGACTGATAATCACATGTGGGCTGTAATATCGAAGGATATGGGGCTTGATTACGAGGATGGAGAATTGATGAGACTTATGTACGCAATGTATTTGGACGTACTAGTTTATTACTACAAGATCAAATCCACTGAACAAGTAGCAGCCAAAAAAGAAATCAATGAAGATGTTAGTGATAAGAGAAGGACCAGAAGTATGGAACTAGATGAAGGCTCAAGCATGCAGTCAAGTGCAGAACGAGGAGGAACAGCAGACGAACAATATGTGTTTTTTGCTGGGAATGATTGGTATGGATTAAAGCGGCTAATGCAAAGAAAGAAGTTCGATTTCAAGAGAGCTGAAAAGGCGGTTAATGAGGCAAACGATAGCGCGCTAAAACACTCTTGAAAAGGAAATTAAGTTTATGGGGAGTGATTGTTAGTGTTAAACTTAATTTATACTATGATATGTATTTAATATTCGAATTTTATGATTTATGTAAGTAACAATATGTAATGATTGACCGGTTATGCGGGTATGCTTGGCACCGTTTTAAAACGGTTGGATTTCCCTCCAAGATCAACCGCCATCAACCGTAACTATAAATAGTATGGCCGGCAGTTATGTCAGGCACCAAGAGACATTATCATTTGATCTTGTACTCCAAAATATTCCTGCATTCTTCTTTGATCATCATGAATTCTAAACCATTAAACAATTCCGCTGCAAATGTGAATAACATTCAACAAAGTGGTATCAGAGCCACTTCCGGAAGAGAAGAGAATCCTGCAACGACGTCAACAACTCTGCCATGTATACATTGCTCGAACGAGAGGAAAAAAAACGATGGTCACAGAGGAAGTGTTATTATTGCAATTTACCGGGGCACCAGATTGCATTCTGCAAAGAAAAGGAAAATGATGAGGTTGCACAACTCATCCGTTTGGCGATCAAAACGGGGACGCAACCACAGAATGAATCAAGTGATGGGGAACAGAATGTTCAAAGAATGGAATATATGGTAACCGGAACAGATGGTGGGTTCTGGTCTCAGATATGGTATGTAAGTAAGTCTCTTAAGAAACACTATTCAGGAAATATAGATATGTTCAAAAGAATAAAGTGTATGATCGATGTGGAAAGTTTCAAAGTGTATTCTTTATTCCAGATCTTGATAAGAACATATTACTCAAGGGTATACTGTCAAGTTTTCGGGAGATACGTGTAAAATATTCCCTACATTTAGTATTCCAGTCATAAATAAGAAAAATGATATATCGGGATTTACTAAGGAAGATGAAATCGGAAATAGAGAAAAGGAAATGGTATTAAAGTCTGATTCGGAATATGAAAACTTCAAAACGGAATATTTAAATCAATATTTCTAGAGTATGATCATATCAGCGGAAGAGCCCGATTGGAATGTAATGATATTGCAGGCAATATCATTCAATGAATTCCAAGATTGTAAGGCTTTTCTAGATATGTTGGATGATGATGGTTATGTCGGAAAATATAAGTTCTTTATAGAAAGGAAGTTCGAAGAGATGATTGATTGGTTTCTAAAGGTTAAATTAGAAATCAATACTAGGCCATTGCCTGCATATACAGAAAACAACAGAAATGTAAATATGTTAGACTTATACTTAGCGGTAAAAAGAGAAGGAGGTCACCGGCGAGTGACTGATAATCACATGTGGGCTGTAATATCGAAGGATATGGGGCTTGATTACGAGGATGGAGAATTGATGAGACTTATGTACACAATGTATTTGTACGTACTAGTTTATTACTACAAGATCAAATCCACTCAACAAGTAGCAGCCGAAAAAGAAATCAATGAAGATGTTAGTGATAAGAGAAGGACCAGAAGTATGGAACTGGATGAAGACTCAAGCATGCAGTCAAGTGCAGAACGAGGAGGAACAGCAGACGAACATTATGTGTTTTTTGCTGGGAATGATTGTTATGGATTAAAGCGGCTAAAGCAAATAAAGAAGTTCGATTTCAAGAGAGCTGAAAAGGCGGTTAATGATGCAAACGATAGCGTGCTAAAACACTCTTGAAAAGGAAATTAAATTTATGGGGAGTGATTATTGTTGGACCCTAAGAGGATTTGCAGCGATAACATTGATCGGACTTGCAGCAGTAACACCATCATGTCGTTGCTCCATATTAACAATGATCGACAACGTTTGATAATAGTGAATGATTAAGAATATGTAGGGACAATTGGATGAATAATTGTCTTGGTAACGAGAATGGTTCCCGCCAAGCAATATATATAATCAGACATGAAGCGGTTATATGTTCTTTCGGTTGATCAAATGGCGGGAATAACTGCCATTTGAATGGGTATCAACCAACCGACACACCAGTTCAATACTCGAGTTACATTGTTACACATGCTTACATAATAACATAAATATTACATATCCTGAATAAGAATTATGTTTATAATACTTCTAATACTCTCCCCTAAACATGATTCAGTTTACGAGAGTATTCAAGGACACTTGCATTAGCTTCATTCACGGCTGCCCTCGCTCTGTTGAAATCGAAGGTCCTTCTGATCCGCCTCCGTTTAATCTCATTCCATCCATTGTCTGTGAACTGTGCGTAGTGCTCCATTGGATTTCCAGCAACCTCTTGACCGTCGTCATTTCCTGCATCTTCACCAGCATCTCGTTCGACGTCTTCTCCTTCACTCCGGCTGCCTCTTGGATCCATCATACCTCCAAGCACTTCCTTTTAATCTGTTACCTTCTTATCATAGACCTTGGATTGAATAGTCTTGAATTTATAGTAATAAACGAGGACATCTAAGTACATCATGTATACCAGACGTATCAGTTCACCATCACTATATTCGAACCCCATTTCTTTGGCTATCATTGGCCAAATATTATTCTCTGTTACGTACCGATATCCTCCTTCTCGTTCTATTATTAGATACACATCTAATAGACATATCCTTCGATTATTTGAGGCATAAGCCGGAACAGGCCTTGTTGATATCCCCAATTTCTCTGTCATAAACCACTCCACCATTTCTTCAAACTTCGTTTTCAGAATAAACTTGTATTTCCGGACATAGTCATCATCGTCCATCATATCAAGCAATGCCTTGCAATCCACAAAATCCTTGAACTTCATTGTTTGAAGTATCATCACGTTCCAATCTGGTTCGTTAGATGATATTTCAAGTTTACTGAAATAATCATTCAAGTATTTTGTTTTGAACATCATAAACTTTGTTTCCATATCCATCATCTTCCGCTTTTCTACTAAACCCATTTCCTCCTCTTTCGATAAACCAGACTTCCCACTTACATTATTATTCAGGGGTACGCTAAATGTTGGAAATAGTTTGCACTTATCACCGGTGAATTTTACTGTAAAGCCTTGTGTAATTAATTGATCATAACTTAGAACATTCCTATCTATGTCTTGTGTAAAGAACACACTTTGAATCCTGATCTTTTCTGCCCCTGAAATAACATCTACCGGTCCTATGCCCCGAATAAAATTAAACTGATTTTCACTAGTTCTGGTTTCGACATCATTCATACATTTAATACGCTTAAACATACTAAGGTTTCCAGAAAAATGATGTTTCAGAGTCTTACTTACATACCACATCTCCGACCACAAACCCCCATCGGTTCCGTCTACGAGACACTCCATTATCTGATCTTTCCTATAGTCATCATCATCTTCTTCATCACGTTGTTTTTCCACACCGGTGTTAATGGCGATTCGTATCAACTAAGATTCTTCATCCTCCTCTTTCCTTTTGCAGTTTGAGATTTGATGGCCTAGAATATTACAGTAGTAACATCGCTTCATCAGCCACTTCCGTTCACGCCTCTCGTCTGCACAGTGTTGACACGGTAATGTTGTGGAAGATGCCCTGGGTTCTGAATAATCTGGCGCTCTGATACCACTTTGTTGGACCCTAAGTGGATTTGCAGCGGTAACATTGATCGGACTTGCAGCAGTAACACCATCATGTCGTTGCTCCATATTAACAATGATCGACAACGTTTGATAATAGTGAATGATTAAGAATATGTAGGGACAATTGGATGAATAATTGTCTTGGTAATGAGAATGGTTCCTGCCAAGCAATATATATAATCAGACATGAAGCGGTTATATGTTCTTTCGGTTGATCAAATGGCGGGAATAACTGCCATTTGAATGGGTATCAACCAACCGACACACCGGTTCAATACTCGAGTTACATCGTTACACATGCTTACATAATAACATAAATATTACATATCCTAAATAAGAATTATGTTTATAATACTTCTAATAATTATTAGTGTTAAACTTAATTTATACTATGATATGTATTTAATATTCGAATTATATGATTTATGTAAGTAACAGTATGTAATGATTGAACGGTTATGCGGGTATGGTTGGCACCATTTTAAAACGGTTGGATTTCCCTCCAAGATCAACCGCCATCAACCGTAACTATAAATAGTATGGCCGGCAGTTATGTCAGGCACCAAGAGACATTATCATTTGATCTTGTACTCCAAAATATTCCTGCATTCTTCTTTGATCATCTTGAATTCTAAACCATTAAACAATTCCGCTGCAAATGTGAATAACATTCAACATCTGGAGCGATATAGCCAGGCGTTCCTTTTATGGCATCATCACTTCGGTTTGACTTTTGTCAATGAGCTTAGACAACCCAAAATCGGATAGTTTGGCATTGAAATCATCATCTAGAAGTATGTTTTGAGGTTTAATATCAAGATGCACAATTTTTTTCCTACAATCTTCATGGAGATATGCTAAACGTTTGGCTATATCAAGAATAACTTTCTTTCTGCATTCCCATTCGAGTATTTGCTCCCTAACTCCAAGGTAGATCCACTTATCTAATGACCCATTACTCATAAAATCATACACTAGAAATCTTTGTTATTTCCATGTACAAAATCCTCTAAGTCTTACCAGATTCACATGGTGAATGCTTCCAATGGATTGAACCTCAGCTAGGAATGATTTCTTAATGTGTGAAAGGCCTTCAAGGCATTTTACTGCAATCTTCGAGCCATCTTTCAGACTCCCTTCGAAAACCGATCCAAATCCTCCTTGTCCTAGCTTTTTACTAAATTTCTCTGTGGCGGTTTTCAGTTCTCCATAAGAAAAGCGAGTCGGCATACTTGGCACTTGATCTAAATACTCTTCCTCCATTTCAGCATCTCCTTTTCACTTGTGGATTATGTAGGTAATAAACCCTATGACCACAACAAGCAGAAGCACAAAGCTTCCAATTATAGAGCCTACAACTCTTGCAACTTGATGTGATGTAACATACTGTACTTTTATGAAAGCTGAAGCATTATAATAACCTTGATCAACAGTCTTCGTTGTAAATAGCTCTGAAAGTAAAAAACATTCTCCACTTGAAGAATAGGAATAATAATGATAAAAAACTGCTTTGCATGAGCAATTGTTTAGACAAGCTTGCTTGCATGTTTCCACATTCACCTCTTCCATGTCGGCAGTGGAGTTGAAGTATACGTTCTGGAGTGTGATAAAATGTTGATGTTGTGTAGAATTACATGTGATGGGAGTAATTTCATAGCAACCTAGGTTGGGTTGGCGATCGTTCACTGGTTGAAAATATTTTGCTCCGGGACAACTACATTGTTGATTAGTCGAGCAAATGGAATTTCTTCCGCAGACCAAAGGAAAATCACACACTTCTACATCTTTAGTAAGATCCCTTACCATCATCCAGTCTTCAGAATCAAATTGCCATTCAAACACTTGCAAATGCACGTCTGGCATCAGTTTCATATACTGAGCTGATAATGCTTCAGGTATGTCAATAACATCATAAGAATGATTGAAGAATGACAAACTTCCATTCAAGAACCTAATGTATTTTTTTTCTGCTGTAATTGTATCATATAGATAGACATCCCAACTGTAATAGGCTTGAGGTGGGTTTGATTCAACATAAGCAAACAAGCCTTCATTCATGACTTGAAGAGAATACATACCTTCCGATGAATTGGTTAATGAAACACTAGATTTCAGCTTTTGATCCTTATACAGCTTTTGGCCAGGTAACAAACAGTCTGTTGGGTGATCAAAAGATTGCCAAACAACCGAGTTCTCATCATCGAATAACACAAGATTTCCTGCATCGGTAAGGTTCATGCCAGCAACTGATTTTCTTTTAGTGTTTGTGGCCCAAACTATTCTTCCATCAACATCCTGTAGGATTAATCCTCCAGCCGCAGAGAAATTTGTTGGTTCAGGCCCCACACACTAAACTCTCAAACTCACTTAACAAATTTAATGTAAACTCTCGAAGCAGACAATTGCAGGCGATTTAGAAAAGAAAGAAAAATGGAAGGTTGTTTCTGTTACGAAAGAAGAAAATGGGTTACAAATAAAAGCATTGTTACTCCCTATTTAACTAATAAAAAAACACATGCATAATAAACCCACGTTCATATGCATGAAACTCGGTCAACAACACATAATTCGGTCAACTCAGGACCTTTTCTCTATTTCAGCAACTGACTCCACGTCTGTCTGTCTTCAAACGTGCAGCATGATCCCATTAACATGCAACCTATTATTGACCCAATTTACTGCTGACTCGGGATCATGACCCGTGAACGACCCGATTAAACCGCGACCCGATAACGCACCGACCCGTGACCCGTGAGCCAAACCCGATTAACCCAACAAAATTCAGTGTCGCGTTACTTCCGACCGGATAATCTCGATTGGCTGACCAAACGACCTCAGACTTCTCAAGGAACTCGTTTCCAGAAATGGATATAGCGAAGATGTAAGAGGCACGGTTTGTTCATTGAAGTCGCAAGAGGCTACACAGAAGAAGCAACAGAAGAATCGAGTAACATTGGTCTCTCTAAGGAGCATGGGTCGATTGTAAGTGTAATCGGTGGTCCATGTAGTGGAATGATGTACTGTAGCAGATGATCCGAAAGGTGATAACATGAAAATCAGAAAAAAGGCAAAGAAGAAACTACAAGTACTCATGGCTCATCAACACTGTAGAACCTAATGCATGATTCAAATACCCAGTCTGTTAAGTCAATGCTATAGTTGACTCATAAATTCAACGTTTTGGACCAACCACTAGTTGGAGGCTTGGAGCCACAACTTCGTAATCCTATAATTGTTAGTCTGGGCATCTTTATTCTTTAATGAATATAAACTTTCAATCATAAATATAAAATTAATTTAATTTTCAATTACAATTCCTGATACCTTGTTGAGTTTAAGAAAAATAGAAAGACTTATTAACTAATGATTTTTTTATAATATTTTATATATTATACTGTATTTAGTTAATGTTTCACAAACCCCATTGTATAATCTTCATAATGAATTAACATGAAGATTTCATCATGTTATTGGTCTCTAGAGCAATATTTTGAAAACACGTATTTGTGGTTGAACTGGTCAAACAAACCTATTGACATCAATCATATAAAAATGGGTTTCGTCCTTTATGTTTTTATCGGATTGCAATGCATGTTCTTTAACTTCAATAATTACAGTCACAATCCTTTATTTGGAAAATACATTACACCTTTCATCATTTGGCACTAACCTGATTAACATTTTTAATTAAGTTTAGCATGTACCTTGCACATGAGGGTAGATAGGTAATTTTACTAATTTATTTATCTAAAACAAATTTAAACATTAAACCAAATTAGATTTCTCATCTCTCTGTCTCCAATTCTATCTCTTTCTCTGTGACAACCCTCACAATTACAGGTATCCGTACAATTAATTAATATTAACTTTGTGCTTAATGACTGTGCCAGAATTACAACTGACGAATTTAAACTGCTTTATGAGTCCTGCATCACATTCATACTGTCACTCCATTTATTACACACAAAACTTAGTGATAAACTTGATGCACAAAACACAGTTAGCACAGTGAACGGATAACTTAGAAACATGCTGACAATGCCAACACATAGACAAACAATAGGTTGAGGGACCTATTTGACATTCTTTAAAAACTTGCTTGAAGTTATTTCTTTTTTTTATTTCGAGGACTAAAACCGTCATTATTGGAAAGTACAAAGTTTAGGGACTAAATTGTCACTTCTGAAACTATATAAATACAAGGGTTAAAAGCGCAACTATTGAAAACTACAAGTTTAGGGTCCTTTTGCTATTTTTGAAACTTATTTTATAAAAGAAATAAATATGGTTTATTTTGTTTAAAAGAAATATGGTTATTTATTTATTCGTTTAACTAATTGTTAGAGTTTGTAATTAATTTAAGTTATAACTTCGTTAGTGTCGGTTAGTTTAAACCTGTAATGTTAAGGGACCTGATTGGAACCTTTGAAACTTGGAACTAATAATAATAATAATAATAATAATAATAATATAATATACTAAATAGTATAATGAACAACAACAACAACGTAAGTTGCTTTTTCTTTCATTTTCAAATGTGAATTGTCAAAAAGCAAAGTGATGAATAAATAATAAAGCTAAACCAAACTTTCGGCGCTGGCATGCGTTGTTTTCTTTCTTATATATTAAAGGAGCCTACTGTTGAAGAGCATGCTTGCCGCCAGTAGCCAGCGATAACAGTGACGGAACCAGAAATTTTCAATAGGGGGTCAACGCAATTTTTTTACCAATCGATATATAATAGTTCCAGAACAAATATTAAAAAGGTTTTTTCGTTATAAAATACAATTATGTAGAAATATTTATGTTTTTTTTTTTAAGATTAACTTTCATAAAACCAAAAAGACAAGCTATCACCAAGACGGAGATAACAAGCCAAAAACCATACAAACAAACCGGATTACATCAAATCAAAATTAGTCCATCTATCCCAACCCACCACACCCTCTTTGAATCTGTGCTTGTACCAAAGAAAGCCCAAAGTCTTGATGTCAGCCACCAACTCCACCACCTTTGACTCCTTATTAGAAAAGATCTTGTCGTTCCTCGCTTTCCACATAACCCAGCAAACAATTATAATCACCCCCTGCACCACCGCCTTCTTAACACCAACAATCCCACATAAGTCGTGCAAGTTCACCAAGTCTTTAACATGAAATACAAAAATATCCAGAATACGACACCATCTGGAGACCCCGTTCCAAACCCCGGCCGAAACACCACAGCCAGTAAAAATGTGTTCTGCCGTTTCTTCCTCTATCTCACACCAACCGCATAACGGGCTATCCACATGAATGTTTCTCCTAATCAACGCTTTTTTGTAGGCAACCGATCCAAAAAAAGACGCCACATAAAGATGTTACATTTGAGAGGCATCCACTTACTCCAAGAGAAACCAAACTGAACACCATTATTGGTCGAACCCTTTATCCACTTCTTGACCTCGGAGACCGAAAAATCTCTATTTCTACCATTATACCGCACCCAAGTATCACTCCTATCGTTCACAGTACAACCCATCAATGCGGCCTCCAAAGCTTGCTTCTCGTCACACTCCTCTGTACTAGCCACATTTCGCTTCCAATTCCAAATAAACAACTGACTCGTCCCTTGGGTTCTGAACCGATCACAAACCAAAACCTTTTTATCTTTTTCCAACGCAAACAAGTTAGGAAACTTGACTTTAAAAGCTTCGTCGCCTAACCATGTGTCCAACCAAAACCGAATGTGCCTCCCATCCCCAAGTTGACCACGGACAACACTACCAAGCCCACTTCCTTCGACCTTGACACTATTCCAAAGCGACACAAAATTCTTCCAAACACTAGTGTATCCGCAAATCACCGGAGCAATACCCCAACTACGACTCGATCCATGAATCGAAATAACAACCTTTCTCCACAAGTTATGCTGCTCATTTAAAAACCTCCATAACCATTTAACAATTAATGCTTTATTATTAATCTCAAATCAAAATATTTATGTGTAATAATATAGTTTGCTTATATACATTAAAAAAACAAATATATTTAAAAACTTGAATTCATAAAAATAATAAAGAGGTAATTTAATATGATGATGGTAAAAATTTAATGTTTTAAAAATAATAAAGAGGTAAATTAATATGATGATGGTAAAAATTTAATGTTTATTCCGAAATTTTGAAGTCAAACATAGAGTTAGTAAACATTAATTAAATATTATTAAATAAGTTTTGTTGCTTTTGTTAATTTGTTTCTCTTTCTTCTTCATCTTCTTTAAGTGCATAAACCACTGTATGCAAACGAGTTCCTCCGCCCTCCGCCACCGTCCTCCACCAGATTCTTCCATTTTTTACTCTTGCTTTTCCTTTCAACTACCTTAACGTTGATAACTTAAGGGCCAATTTTCAGAAACGCTACTATGTTAAATATACGCAGTCACCGGAAAGTTCAATCGGCCGGAGGGTCAACTGACCCCCCTGACCCCCTTGTGGTTCCGCCGCTGAGCGATAACATGCTGCCCTTTTCTTTTTTTCGGATGCTCCAAATAATGCAAAAATCATGAATTTTGTTTTCTGAAAAACTTATATATACTACATGTTTGTTGATCTGAGAAAACCCACAAAACTATTTTGACACAATCCCTCACACAACTGGCCTTTTTCTTTGTTGCGTCTCTCTCTACTCATCGAACCATACAACCCATCTGAGTTCGAAGTTTCACCGGAGAAATCCGAAGCCGACATGGATCGTGCCATCTTCGTTCGACGAACCCGCATCGCACCGGAGGTACGAGGACGTCACCGGAATGCCGAAACCTTGCCGGAACCACGAAGACACACTGGTGGAAACTCGGAGACGCCGCCGGAGTTACGCATCCCCGCCGGAGATCGGAAACGACCACCATAACTCGCTACTTCTTTAGCGGTTTCGGTATACATTCCTTCGCTATCAATTCCTTTTCCTGTTTGATTTATGCGATTACATAACTAATGTAATGATTACCAACTACAAACTTCAATGGTGGGTTCTGTATGGTTTGGGTTATTGTTTTCTTGTTCGGTTATTAAAGGAGAACCATGCTGTACATGTTCAGCAATAACACTTAAGCCATCATAAAAACAATCTAAATCAATCTAGTGATTGCTCTGTAACACGGAGGTCCCGGGTTCGAGACCAACTCCATTTATTATTATTATTATTTTTTTTTTTGCTGAAAACCAAATTCTTTTGTTCCTATGATAAAACCTTTTAATAACTAAGATGTTATTTAAAAACCTTTACAGTTAATAAACACAAAGTATCATTAATAATTAAACAAATACTCCTTTTTCTCATTTATAATAAACTCTAAAAATAAGTGACAACAAAATTATTTTAATTTTTTATAAATCGATTTGTAACCACTAAACTAGGAGTATTTTTATTTATAAATATAGTTTAATTTAATGAAATTAAATTATATAACTATATAATTTTTATCCAAAATTATTCTTATGACAAAAGATGCATTATCCTGAGTTTATATAAATTTAGAATCTGAATTTTTGTTAAGTTTAATTATTTAGATAATTAAACTTATATAAACTTATTTATTGTTATTATAATCATTTTAATTCATTTTATTTATTTAAAATGATTCTAAGGCCATAATAATTATTTTAAATTAGTAATATTCAAGTTCAAATAATTAAAAATGTTATTTTAATTATTCTGATTTAAATTAATTATTTTTGATAATTAGTTACATAATTATCACATTATTTCTCTTAAACAAAACACTACCGAATCCGATAGATTTAGGATTTCCAATAATCCAATTAAACATTATTGTTGATACACCTTCTATATTGTTGCATGTTCAAACAATTAGAGTGACGTGGAATCTTGTTTCCAAAACTCATACAATTACATACGCATTTGGACTTACCCACAATCAAGGTGAGTTCATGTCCCCCTTTTCTCTTAATTGTTTTCAGTTTTATACTTCGGGGGTGAAATACATGTTACAATTTACAGACGCTTTTATAAATGGTATGGTTAGCTTAAGGAGGGTTTAGACGCTTAGATCATGTGAAAGGTGGGTACAACACTTAAGGCCATTAATCCTCGTTGTTAGGACCGAGGGACAGGAGTGATAGATCTATTTGGGTATAGCGAGCCCACACCCATGAGGCCGGGGAGGCCCATCGTGGTGACTGTGTCTTACAGCCGGAGGCCCGGTACAAATTTGCTAGGGTTGAGTACTTCCTGCACCGTTTCACACATACCAGTGGTTTTGCAACCCATTGGTGATCTCTTTTATTTTTTCCTTAATTGCTACATACCAGGGTTTTTCATACAGACGCATTTCAATGGTTTATACAGACTCACTTATACATGAACTCGCTCAACTTTTGTTGATTTTTCAAATTACATGTATTTCAGGAAATGAATAGGATCTGGCAAGTGATGCATGTTAGCTGCGTACTAAATAAGGACATCATCCAGAGTCGTAGGTTTGGGAAGTGTAACTCCTTTCTGGACGGGTTGCATGTCTCAAATCATCGTGTTGTTGGTAGTCTTTTGTCGAGTCTTGTGAACTCATTTTAAACAAGTCATGGTTTGTAACGTATTCAGTGGTTGATGTTTTTAAAGACAATATGTTTCACAGTTTCTAAACTATTTTAATGGATGAACATCCCGTATTTTATCATATAGCATTGTTGTGATTGTTGCTATGGTATTAAGAAGTCACACCAAATAAACCCACGCTTCCGCAAAAGCCAGGGTGTGACATTCTCTTCAACCTGCATTCTCAATTCGTTTCTCAGGTCAATTCGTTTGTTCTTCATCTCCCCCACACACCAGGCTTCTTATTATTAGTCTCCGGTAAGTTTGCCATGGAGTAAGATCGTAACGCGTGAGGGTTTTGAACTGTCTCACCGGTGCTTTCAGTTGATTCTCCGGCCGTATCGTCGTCGCCGCCGTCTATTTCCGGGCAGAGGTCTGTGAACAGAGGTAGTGGAATGGATTCCATTTTAAGGGATCATACACACCAAGATTTACCATGAGGTGGGTTTAGATCACAACGAACAGTGGTAATGAGAATTACCATCAACAGAATTCTTTTGGATGGTAGGTTTATAATTTCATCAATCTTCATCCCATTTATGGGTTTTTAATTATCCAAATCACAAACCATTTTCACACTTCGAACAATCTCCAATACCCTTTTACATATTCCCCTGATTCCTAACACAAATCGTTAATTTCTCAGGTCAAGAATCGTCAAAGACTTTTACTTTTCCCCTACTCTAAATCTAACAATGTGGTAATTGAAATCTGAGTTTGTGGAGATGCGATTCAAACCTCGGTGGTGGTGGTGGGGCTTGGTGGACGGATTTGGTGGTGGTGGTTGTGATACGGTGGTGGTGATGGTGGAGATTGGTTGAAGAGAGTGAGTGAGAGAGAGAGAGAGAAATAGGGAGAGAGATGGCTGGATAGGGTTTTATATAAACAAATGAGTGAAATTACCAATCTAACCGCATATGCAAGGCAAATGATCTGACTTAACTCAAAATTTTAACCTGATTAGTGATAAATGACGAAATGTGTAATCAGTTTTCTAAATAAAGGACTATGACTGTAATTATTGAAGTTAAAGGGCATCCATTGCAATTAGATACAAACATAAAGGACGAAAAGTGTAATTTACCCTATAAAAATTTAAAATATTTTTAAATATAAAAAAATACAAAAAACATAAATCAATAACATATAGTTAAACAACAACTATATAAAAATGTTTTAAAGTACAAAAAAAAGTAACGAAATATGTAATACATAGTTATTAAAAGCCATCGCCTCTTGCTTCTAGGCCCAATTTCCTAATGAGGCGAGGCAATTGCGCCTTAAGTCATGGTAGTTGCGCTTTGATTCTCCAGGTGATGGTTCATGCGCAGATTCTGGCGAGATTCCTAGATTCTTGAGAGTTTTCGGCCAAATTCTCTAAATTCTTGCAAAATTCTAGCTAGATTTCTACTTTTATCAAACAAAACTACTTTTCTCCACTAATAAACTAGCATTTTATAACTTTTGGTACTAAACAGACGATATTAACTGTTATATAATAGCTTTAGTTTTTTTATTTGAAGAATAGTATTAATTTTCTATTATATAAAAATATTTTTAGTTTTTTTTGTTGTACGGTTTTTTTTTCTCAGGCCCGCGCTTTTTTAGCGCCTTGCGCCTAGGCCCCAGGCGAGGCCTATGCGCCTTGAGTGCGCCCAACACCTTTAATAACTATGATGTAATACTTGGATAGTTTACAACACGATTGCTGAGATTGTTGAGCTACTAGTCTCCCCTGGCCAAATAAAATTGTCTAAGCCACACAAGAAGTCCATTCAAGCCATCATTTTGGCTTATTGGTGCTTATGGAGAGCAGTGGCGGATCTTGCCCATTGAACGTGTCAGGGCCGAAAGACACGGGCACTAAAAAAAGCCCGGGCAAGCCCGGGCCAAACATAGTATATATAAAAAATTTAGATCGAAATGCGAAAAATTAGCATTACGGCCAAAAAACTTGTCCGGGCCATGACCCTGCCAAAGCTCTTCTAAGAACCGCCCCTGATGGAGAGCCAAATAAAATTTTCAACAACAAGCAAAGATCTAAGCTTACATAACGGAAACAAAATTATAGGAAGTAGGTTCATAATTTTATTAAAATAATAACAAAATAAATAATAAATAATAACGAGAGTCTTTTTATTTGTGGGAAATTCTATTAGTACAATACCGGTTACATGAACTAAATAAACTAATATAAAATACAATTTAATTGTACCAATCTTGATTCAAGTCGACATCTTTGGAAAACTTCAACCGCACCTTATAGACTGCAACAATGAACATACTAAAAAGATAAAGGTTTTGTTGAGTATCGTGTTTGACACGGTGCTCTTAAAACGGATTTTATGTCTCCTCTCAAACGGTTTGTTTCAAGGATACAACAACCAAGCAATAGTTGTACTGCCGGAGATGACACTCGTGCCCGGGATTACACCGGGTATGATGGTGTTCTTGTTTAAATTATAGGAAATTATGAAGTTGCAAAGGATTTCTTGATATTACTCACTCTCAAGTTGCTGAATATTAGATAGTCAAAAGTGTGTAATTCTCTCTTGTCCAAGATTATGAACTACCATGTTCGTATATACACATCAAGATTAATGTCATTTAATCTTGTAATAAAACAAGACATTCAATTGGTAATAAACAATATATTAAATCTTGTAATTAACAAGAAAATTAATCAAGTTTTAATCTCTAATAAAACGAATTTAAGTGGTTAGTCAAAACCGTCATTTTCATTCATGACACGAATTAAACGAGTTGTAACAGCTGGTTTGACCAGGTCCAACCAGCCCTCCTGTTACTTACTGCTACAAACCTTCGTGCGCTCCTGAACTGACCTGCCAGTCGGCGCGTCGCGCTATATGGACTTCACACCACGCGGCGCGCACTACACTTGAACCCGCGCCAAGCTTCCGGGTGTACAAATGTCTTTGCGCCATATGCTCACGCCACAAGCAGTGGCCCATGAATGACCTGTAACGCCCTGCGTTTTGATGCTAACCTATAAATAGCAATTATTCTCGTATTTCCTATCTTGTGACGCTTTTACACTCGAGACGATTGATCATAATAAGAAATGATACTATTTGAATCCTAAATTTTGTTAAACTATGTGATACTTTTACTCTATGCGATACCTTTGTGATGCTTCTCATATGAACGGCGTGAATCTTGACTCTTGTGATGCTTTATATATGAACGATGTGAATCTTGACTCTTTGATATGATTCTTGATTCTATGTTATGATTCTTGACTCTTGATACTTATTGAACGAGAAACTTGATTCTTGACTCTTGATACTTATGAAACGTGAAACTTGTTTAAACTATATTCGAAACACGAATTTACTCTTGATTATACAAATCATATACTCAAATACTATAAGACAATGAATTTCACAATAACATGCAACCTAACGCTTAACCTCGCTTGCAAATCGAACCAAAGACAAAAAACTAACATGCGCGAACCGATTGTCCGAATAGACATCCGATCAGAAGACCATCCGATCGCCTGCACTTCTCCACCGACTTAACCCATCCGATCGATGCCATTCGATTGAAGCTGTCACTGTCATCTATAAATAGTGCACTTAACCCTTCATTCTCACCTTTCACTCAGCCATTCTCTCACACGCTCCCAGACGCTTTCAAACGCAATCCAAGGCCAACTTGTAAGCTTTTTACCTCGAATCCTCTTTAATCTTCAACATTAATCACTTCTACACTATATTCTTCAACAAAATCACACAAAATCACACGAACACTTCAACTTTTCTTGAAAACCAACTAATTTGGACCTCTTGAAGGTGGTTTCCACTCGATTGCTTATGCAAACTGTTGTGGAGCACCATTTAACCAAGTTGGTTACAGATCTAGCTGATTTTCACAACTTTTATACAAGATCTAAAGGATTTTCACACTTTATTTCCAGATCTGACGGGATTTCACATGTTCCCGGTTCGGATTTGATAAACTCCACGTTTTACAACAGATTTCCAAACTTTTCTTCAATTTCTATACAAAATACCAAACCTAATGATCCGATTAACGGGTCAAACATTAATGTAATTGTACTCAAACAGACTCTTGACTCATCCTTAGTCAAAAGTCGGCTTAAAAACTGATTCCCACTCGAAGGATGGACTGATTAACGGGTCAAACATGAAATCTCACCAAGAACAGCCCATCTGTCCGATGGGTTGATACCCATCCGATCGAATGAACTGGATTTGGTGTTCCCGTTGTTTGACATGTCATAATGCCGTCTCCGTTAATTCAAAACCTTTACTTGGAATATTTTACGGAACTTCACACACTGACCATCTGTTCGAATGGCCATCCGATCGGATAACCATCCGTCCAAATGATCCGATTATGATAACACTTACTTTTTTTCTTACAGGACACTATGATCAAAACACTGAAACCCTTAACAGTTCACAGACACCACACTGTTCGAATGGCCATCCGTTCGAATGGTCATCTATAACAACCCTCCTAAATATTTTTCTGACACCCTAATATATTTTAAAATGTCCCAATATGTCCTAAAATATACCCCGTATGTGAAAACCGAGCCCGAATACCTTTAATACTATTAAAATAAATTAAAAACAAGAAAAGTGAGGCTGTCGCGGGGGGCGTAGCCCTTGGCTACACTTTACGTAGGGTGCGACAGCCAGACATCGAGGCGCAGCCCTGAGCCGACACATGTCACGATCGTGTCGAAGCTAATTGTGATGACCAATCAGAGCTAGGGTCTACACCCCTACTACGCGGGCCGCGTAGACCGTGGTCTAACATTACGCGAGCCGCAAGAGAAGGTGAGAAGTCACCTATAAATAGAAACGAGGGTCCTGCAGTTTTCGTCGCTCATTTCCTTCGATCTTTCTCTCAAATTCTTAATAGTAGGCATAATTTTCAAGTATAATACCCCCTAAACAACGAAGTTCTGCTCTGTTGTAAGTATCATAACCCCTGGATACGTATTAGATACGCTGCTCGATTGATATAGGGTTCCGTAACGACTGTCGTGGTTCTGCCCGACGTAGTCATTGGAATACCGTCTCGGGGAGGGTATTACTAATGTTAAAATGGGTTATTATACTAACGCGTGTACATTTGTGTAAATTATAGATAATCACCAGGAAACCCTTACAGAAAACCTAAGACATCAAGGTGAGTAATCTTTCTTTTTGTAAACCTTTTTGTAAACTGTTTTCACAAAACCTTATATATTTTTCCATGCAAATAGCAGTGATTGAGTCTTTGTAATCTTCAATTACTGCCGGTATGTTGGGGTTTTGTATACAAAATAAGTCGAGATGACAGTAACACGTTACCATTGGACAAAGAGTTAGCCAATGAGTAATATGACCCACCAGTCAGGGATTGACAATACTGAATGAGTAAATTGTGTAGATATAAACAATGTGATCACTCTCAATACTGTGTTAATTGATAAAACTCTTCTTGATTAAACTGGGATTCACTCACCAGTATTTCCCACTGACAAATGTTCTAAAACGTGTTTCAGGTAACAAAATGTAAGAGCCAACTAGAAGCCAGCTGGACAGCACTGAAGGCTTGGATAAAGTGGCTATAAAAGTTACCTAAATAAAAGAAGATGTTTTATTAAATAAAATAGAGCTTATCTATAGAAATCAGTTTGTAATACAACTTGGGTTTTATCCCAATATGTGTAATATTATAAAAGTGTGGTATTTACTCTGATAAAATATTTTCTAACTACGGTCTTGATGTAAATTCCGCTGCCAAAATAGCTAAACAATGATACCACCAAAACTGAGCTCGCATCCGCCCATTCCTAGGAAATAGGGATCGGGGGTTGCGACAGAAGGTGGTGTTAGAGCTAAGCCATTGATTCAGCCACAGAAGTGTTCTGTTGACACCAAGATATTATTTGAAGTGTTAGGAAATAAATTATGGAAATACGTGCATATCTGTATTTCATTGTTTTGTGTTATTTGACTATCTGTTAGTTTACAGTATGAGTGATCAAGAACCATCTGACGCGTATCGTCAGTTGTCCAGCTCACCTAAGAGCGAAGGCACCTCATCATAGCCTGCCCTCTCAGGGTATTCTACTGATGATGAAGAAGGGATATTCGTATTTAAGGCTCAGTCTGAAGAGCCATTCCCTCAGAAAAAGAGATGATGGTTCAGTAAGGGAGCACATGAGCGTAGGAAAAGAATGAAGAAGTTACAAGAATAGCGAGTGCTAGCAGCAACTAAAAGAGAAACAGATGCACATACCCAAGACATGCTTAATAAAAGTTTAGCAAACTTTCATATTTTAGCAACCACAGTTGCCGACCCAACCCTTGAATAAGTAGTAGCACCCCAACCCTTATTCCCAGATCAGCCAATGGAGATAGAAAACAACCCTGAAAATCAAGTCGAAATGCATGATTTTAATCCTGAGGAAATACCTAGGGTACCAGCACCCAATCCCTTAGACCCAGACTACGATCCATGGTTTGATAATCATAGGGATTATGTGCAACGCTACCAGCTAACGGACCTACCCATGCCAAACCTAGCAGCTTACCCAGGTCTGGACACTCTAGATCCCTACTACGATAGTGATGAATACATTAAGGAGATCTTAGAGAATCCATACCCTCAGGAAGAACCCATGCCACAATATCCAAACCTAGTCCTAGAACCTGCACCCCCAATGAGTGCAGAAAATGTGCAAGAACTCAGGACATTCGGTGAGGAGATTTTAGAGAATAGCGAGAGAATGAGACAGGTGGGAGAGCGAATCGTCTGGAAGTACGACGAGCGCAATATGGATTTCTGGATGAATCCATATCCGTGAGTGTGATGGTAGAAATGGTGATAATAATAGTAATAATATAATATAATAAAATATGTGTGTATGTGTAAAAAAAAACTACGGATGCCTACTACTAGCAGTGTAATTTTTATTTCAGATGTATTGTAATTTTAAATTTCCAGTTCCAGTGTGTATTAGATGCCTAAAATAAGAAAGAGTAAGTCGCAATGATCGACGCTTTTGACCAAAATGCGTATTATGTGATTGGTTATATTAAATATTGTTTTGTGACATTAATACGTGGTGAATGTTTAAAAATTTCAGATGGCTGATCCAGTGAATCAAGAGAATCCTGATAATAACCCAGAAAATCAGAATAATGATAACCTAGAGCATGCTAACCAGAATAACAATAACAATGGAAACCAAGTGGATAATAGTGCTATCCAACACATAGTGGCACAAGGGATTATAGATGCAATGCCATTTAGGATTAGGTTCAAACGTGAACAAAATCCCAAGAGTGAACTGCGTGAACTGATCTGGGCCCTTGATTTTTATGATCTTGAGATTAAAGTGAGTGGCATGATGGTAATTATTTGGTTAATTTTTTCCATTTAATTAAATATAAAAAGGGTATATGTGTAATTTCAATCTTAAATTGATTGCATAAATCTCTCACAAATCAAGTAATCAATTATCCTCTTAAATTGATTGCATAAATCTCTCACAAATCAAATCAAGGATTAGGAAAAATGTAACTTAATTCAATTATTAAAATAATTATTTGTTTAAATGCGATGTACACATGTGTATTCTGATTTTGCCTTCTTTTTAATGCGATGTACACATGTGTATATCGTCTGTTTTTGTTATATCTCAAAAAAAATTTGTATTAAATGTTGATGTACACCTGTGAATTACTGTACACATCTGTACGATGCTAAGTACACATGTGTACTGTTCTATTTATATCCAAGTACACATGTGTATACCGTTGAAATATGAAGGTTACGTGGATCTTAAAAATCAAAATTTGAATTCTGGTGATGAAATCTGAAATAAAAATTAAAATTGAAATCTGGTGATTTTTTGTTTGTTTTGGTAATTATCTTATTAATAAATAAACATAATGTGGATAATGAATTTAAATTAAGAAAGATGTAACTTAATTCAATTATTAAAATAATGATTTAAATCTAATTTTTTATATAATTACAATCCTACCCTTAACAACTAAAAAGGAAATCAAGGGTCCATATCTGTTCACGCAGTTCACTCTTGGGAGGTTGTTCACGCTGGAACCCTACCCATGCCATTTATTATCCAAAATGTTAGGGAAGCTGATAATAAAAGTAAACATAGCAGTAAACGACCAACTGAACCTGAACACAGCGTGAATAATGGACCTATACTTCAAGTGCCCATTCCCAAAAGAAGAAGGACCATGTCTTATGGTTGTTCTTATAAAGAATTCTGGTCTTGTAAACCAATAGAATTCTCGGGAAATGAAGGAGCCATTACAGCTTTACGCTGGATAGAAAAGACTAAGGCAGTCTTGAAAATAAGCAAGTGCGCAGAAGAAGATAATATAATGTTTGCTTCTAATCTGTTTAAGAACTCAGCTTTAGAATGGTGGAACACTATCCTCCAGTCTAGAAGAAGTGATAGGGTTTACAATATGGAATGGGAGGAATTTAAGGATAAGGTGGAAAGGAAATTCTGCCCTCCCAATGAAAAGGAACAGATAGCAAATAAATTTCTAAACCTTAGGATAACTGGAGTGGATAGTAAGGGATATACTAAGTTATTCTTTGAATATGCTAGAATAGTGCCAACCCTTGCATCACCTGAACCAGTGTTAATCTCCCGTTACATATGGGGATTGATTGGTAAGATTAGGCATGTAGTCAAGGCAGCTAGACCCCAAACTATAGAAGAAGCTGTAGAACTAGCAAATACCTTGACTGATGAGTTAGTGCGTACACGAGAATAAGACCAGAGAAGGAACTTAAACCAGAAGCTTACCCAAGAATTTTGCTATAACCGTGGGAAAAATGTAGGTTCTACCTCTTCACCTTATTGCAAGTACTGCAAAAGAAAGCATTCTGGAAGATGCTCCATATACTGCAACTTCTGCAAAATATCTGGACACAAGGAAGAAGATTGTAGGAAGAAACTCAGTAATGGAATATGCTTCAACTGTGGAGAAAAGGGTCACATTAAGCCCAATTGTCCGAAATTAGCTCCAACAACAAACAACAAGACTACTAAGAATGCTAGAGCATTTGTTCTAACGGCAGAAGAAGCAAAGATGATTCCGGACGTGATTGCCGGTACGTTTTTAGTAAATGCTGTTTTTGCTAAAGTATTATTTGACTCTGATGCAAACCAAAGTTTCATTAATACTTCATTTTGCAAACTTCTGAGTCAGTCATTAACTAAACTCCCACAAGAATGTCTAGTAGAAATAGCAAATGGGGAAACCATTAAGATTTCTGAAATCTTGCAGGGAGCAAGAATAGAAATTTCAAACCATAAGTTTATTGCAAACCTTTACCCAATGAATCTGGCAGGATTTGATATCGTGTTAGGAATGGATTGGTTAATAGGCAATAAAGCCAGTATTTTATGTGATCAAAAGTCAATCCAAGTAAATTCACCAAAATATAAAAAGATCACAATTAAAGGAGATAAATCATCTAGATCCACAAAATTCATCTATGTGATGAAAACAGCAAGTTATATAAGAAAAGGATCATTAGTGTATTTGATTTCTATAATCACTAACACTAAAGGAAAAGAACTGAAATATATTCCTATAGTATCTAAGTTTTCAGATGTGTTTCCTGAAGAATTACCAGGATTACCGCCCGACAGGGAAGTTGAATTCAGAATTCACCTACTACCAGGAACCGCACCGATTGCCAAAGCTCCTTACCGTTTGGCACCCGCAGAAATGCAGGACTTAAAGAAACAATTAGAAGAATTGTTGGAGAAAGGATTCATACAGCCAAGTTCATCGCCGTGGGGAGCACCAATTTTATTCGTTAAGAAAAAGGACGGATCGATGCGTATGTGCATTGATTACCATGAATTGAACAAAGTCACGATTAAGAATCGGTACCCATTACCAAGAATCGATGATCTGTTCGATCAGTTGCAAGGAGCTCGACTTTTCTCTAAAATCGATTTAAGGTCAGGATATCATCAATTAAAGGTACAGGAAGGGGACATTCCTAAGACCGCTTTCAGAACAAGGTATGACCATTATGAATTTACTGTCATGCCATTTGGTTTAACCAATGCCCCAGCTGCATTTATGGACATGATGAACCGAATATGTAAGCCATATTTGGATAAATTCATAATTGTTTTTATAGATGATATTCTCATTTACTCTAAGAGTAAAGAGGAACATGCAAAGCATTTGCATGCACTTCTAAGTTTATTAAGAAAAGAAAAGCTTTATGCTAAGTTTTTGAAGTGCGAGTTTTGGTTAGAACAAATTCAGTTTCTTGGACACCTAGTCAATCATGAAGGAATTCATGTGGATCCCACAAAAATCGAGGAAATTACTAAATGGAAAACCCCTGAGTCACCAACTGAGTTAAGAAGTTTCTTAGGATTAGCTGGTTATTATAGAAGATTTATTCGAGATTTTTCTAGAATAGCCATTCCCTTAACTAAGTTAACCTGTAAATCTGTTAAGTTTGAATGGGGACTAAAGCAAGAAGAAACATTTAGAATTCTTAAGCAAAGACTGACCCATGCACCCATACTAGCATTACCAGAAGGAACTGAAGACTTCGTAGTCTATTGTGATGCTTCTAAGTTAAGTTATGGATGTGTGTTGATGCAACGTCAAAAGGTTATAGCATACGCATCTAGACAACTTAAGAATCATGAAGAGAATTATTCAACTCATGATTTAGAATTGGGAGCTATAATTTTTGCCCTGAAAATTTGGAGGCATTACCTTTATGGTAGTAAGTTTACCATTTTTAAAGATCATAAGAGTTTAAGGTATGTCTTTGGGCAAAAGGAATTGAATATGAGGCAAAGACGCTGAATGGAGATACTTAGTGATTATGATTGTAATATCCAGTATCATGTAGGAAAAGCCAATGTTGTGGCTGATGCTTTAAGTCGAAAGTATCACGAAAAGCCAATAAGAGTACGTTCTCTTAAATTAAATCTACAAGTAGATTTAAACGAGCAGATTAGAAAAGCACAAGAATCAGTAATCAAGGATGATACTGAAAAGTTAAAAGGAATGATTAAGGAATTAAAATAGGGAACAGATGGAATTTGGAGATTCCATAAGAAGAGAATGTGGATACCTAAATTAGAAAACCTACACCACCGTATCTTAGAAGAAGCCCATAAGTCTAAGTATACGATGCATCCTGGAAGTGATAAAATGTATCAGGACTTAAGATAGAATTTCTGGTGGATAGGAATGAAGAAGGATATAGCAGCTTATGTTTCTAAGTGTTTTACTTGTTCACAAGTCAAAACTAAACATCAGAAACTCTCGGGATTGCTGCAACAGTTAGAAATGCCCGTGAGGAAATGGGAATTGTTAACAATGGATTTTGTTACCAAATTACCCAAAACAAGAAAAGGTAATAATACAATCTGGGTGATTGTAGACAGGTTAACCAAGTCAGCTCATTTCCTACCAATGAAGGAAACTTTCAGTATGGAATAATTAGCTAAGTTATATGTAAATGAAATAGTTTCATTGCATGGCATTCCTTTATCAATTGTTTCTGACAGAGATAGCCATTTTACCTCTCATTTTTGGACAAGTTTCCAAAAAGCAATGGGAACCAAGTTAAATCTAAGCACAGCTTATCATCCTCAAACGGACGGACAAAGCGAAAGGACGATTCAGACAATTGAAGATGTGCTTAGAGCCTGTGTAATTGATTTTGGAGGTAATTGGGATGATCATTTACCATTGATAGAATTTTCTTATAATAATAGTTATCACACAAGTATCAATTCTGCACCATTTGAAGCACTTTATGGACGAAAGTGCCGAACCCCAGTCTGTTGGGCAAAAATTGGAGAAAAGCAATTATCTGGACCTGAGATAGTACAAGAAACAACAGACAAGATCATTCAAGTCAAGGAACGACTGAAAACAGCGCGTGATCGACAAAAGAGTTATGCTGATAACAGGCGAAATCCATTAGAATTTCAAGTAGGAGATAAAGTATTGTTAAAAGTCTCTCCTCGGAAAGGAGTGGTAAGATTCATCAAAAGGGGAAAGCTAAGTCCCAGGTATGTTGGAACTTTTGAGATTATAAGAAGAATAGGACCTGTAGCCTATCAGCTATAACTGCCAGAGGAAATGGCAGGAATACATGATGTATTTCATGTATCTAATCTCAAGAAATGCTTAGCTGATGAATCACTGATAGTACCTCTTAAGGATATAGAGGTAAATGAGCAACTTAAAGAAAGACCTCTACAGATTGAAGACAGAAAGGTTAAGAATCTCAAGCACAAGAGACTAGTTCTGGTCAAAGTGAAGTGGGACTCCAAAAGAGGACCAAAATACACATGGGAACTTGAATCAGAAATGCAAAGAAAATACCCACACCTGTTCCAATAGACCTCGAGGACGAGTTCTAAAACAAGGTGGGGAGGATAAAACAACCCTCCTAATTATTTTTCTGACACCCTAATATATTTTAAAATATCCCAATATGTCCTAAAATATACCCCGTATGTGAAACCCGAGCACGAACACCTTTAATACTATTAAAATAAATTAAAAACAAGAAAAGTGAGGCTGTCGCGGGGCGCGTAACCCTTGGCTACACTTTACGCGGGGTGCGACAGCCAGACATCGAGGCGCAGCCCTGAGCCGACACGTGTCACGATCGTGTCGAAGCTAATTGTGATGACCAATCAGAGCTAGGGTCTACACCCCTACTACGCGGGCCGCGTAGACCGTGGTATAACCTTACGCGGGCCGCGAGAGAAGGTGAGAAGTCACCTATAAATAGAAACGAGGGTCCTGCAGTTTTCGTCGCTCATTTCCTTCGATCTTTCTCTCAAATTCTTAATAGTAGGCATAATTTTCAAGTATAATACCCCCTAAATAACGAAGTTCTGCTCCGTTGTAAGTATCATAACCCCTGGATATGTATTAGATACGCTGCCCGATTGATCTTGGGTTCCGTAACGACTGTCGTGGTTCTGCCCGACGTAGTTGTTGGAATGCCGTCTCGGGGAGGGTATTACTAATGTTAAAATGGGTTATTATACTAACGCGTGTACATTTGTGTTAATTATAGATAATCACCAGGAAACCCTTACAGAAACCCTAAGACAGCAAGGTGAGTAATCTTTCTTTTTGTAAACTGTTTTCACAAAACCTTATATATTTTTCCATGCGAATAGCAGTGATTAAGTCTTTGTAATCTTCAATTACTGCCGGTATGTTGGGGTTTTGTATACAAAATAAGTCGAGATGACAGTAACACGTTACCATTGGACAAAGAGTTAGCCAATGAGTAATATGACCCACCACTCAGGGATTGACAATACTGAATGAGTAAATTGTGTAGATATAAACAATGTGATCACTCTCAATACTGTGTTAATTCATAAAACTCTTATTGAATAAACTGGGATTCACTCACCAGTATTTCCCACTGACAAATGTTTTAAAACGCGTTTCAGGTAACAAAATGAAAGAGCGAACTAGAAGCCAGTTGGACAGCACTGAAGGCTTGGATAAAGTGGTTATAAAAGTTACCTAAATAAAAGAAGATGCTTTATTAAATAAAATAGAGCTTATCTCTGGAAATCAGTTTGTAATACAACTTGGGTTTTATCCCAATATCTTTAATATTATAAAAGTGTGGTATTTACTCTGATAAAATATTTTCTAACTACGGTCCTGAAGTAAATTCCGCTGCCAAAATAGTTAAACATTGATACCACCAAAACTGAGCTCGCGTCCGCCTGTTCCCAGGAAATAGGGATCGGGGGTTGCGACATCATCTGCTCGGATGACCATCCGATCGGATGGAGCCCATCCGTTCGAATGGCCATCTGTCCGGATGACCATCCGTTCGGATAGTCTGTCATAGACTTTAACTCGATTTTTCGCACTATTCGACACTTTGTTCCCGACCGGGTCAACACTTAGAGGACTTATGCTATGTTTCCCGCACGCAGGCTGATCCAGTGCTCCCTTCGATCTAATTAGGCAGTGTTAAGTTCTAAGAAACCACTGTGAGTATACTCGATCCCCTTTTGTTTTAAACACTTTGGGATGCAACATGTATTCTATATCCATATACATGACACTTGAAACTTGTTTATAATCATACTCTATCCATTTAACATGAAACATGAAACTTGTGATTCTTGAGACTTTTATGCTATGTAAACGTTTAGATCTTGTTTGTAGTTCAGCCTTAACAAATATAGCAGCTGTAGGGGTAACGCACCGCCCCCCTTGAGTCTTGGGGTATTGTTGAGTTTGATTCGTTTACCTCATGTTCGATGCGTCGATGTAGGAAAGGCACTGTTAACGCGTTGGAGACTCGGGCTATCACATGATTTACGTTAACTAGCATGTTGAAACTTTATATATGTTTTCATGTTGGATATGAGCAGTTAAACTTGAAACTATTTATGCTATGTATTAGACTTGTATACTCACCAACATTTTTGTTGATGTTACTTTAATACATGTTGCAGGTTGATAGGCGAAGGAAAACAGGAAATCAAGCTAGGATGATACTTAGAAACTCATCTTAGAAAAACAATATTTTGAAACATGTTGAAGTTTTGATCTATGTTTGGATACAATTTGTTTTGGTTAATTATGTGTATAACATTTCGATACTTTTTATGAAATCCGATCAATCTACATTGTCACAAATAATCGTTATGGATTCTCATGAACAATCTGATTCGCTTAGTGTCGTGCCCCGATGTTTCCGCCATCGGTTGGGGTGTGACAGATTGGTATCAGTGCCATAACTATAGGGAATTAGGGAAGAGTAGGAATGCTTGTTACACCCCGATATTTCCACGTATTACCGGTGGGCCCGGTGGGGAGTATTGTGACGTAGTTGATATCATCGTAGTTAATTCGTCACAGATTAATGCACAGCGGAAGTCGAAAAGTAATTATTATACAAACCGATTCGAAAATAACATAAATATCATACAACGGGTTGTAATTGGATCCACATGCGGATCTAAAATAAAAGAAACATTGTTCAACAGATTTATGCATCATAAGCTTGCAAGACTCTTTATGTGATACTAGGAGTAGCCAGCCGATTACGAGTAGTACCTGCACTTTAACCTTTCGAAAATACGTCAGTTTACACTGGTAAATACAATTAACTGACTCTTTTGAAAAGTGTTTATAAAAATTGATGTGGATCCACAAGGCATAAAGTCTTTTATAACTTTGGATAATTTTTTAAAAATAAACTTGTAAAAGAATTATATATACGTTCAGTAGCCCGGTTAGTAATACCGGGTTAAAGATTAATAGACACACCACATAATATATCCCACGGCGAGTTATTCTCGAACAAGCAGGCATATCTTTTTGCATACGCACCGGCAGGTGTATGCGTACACCCCGTGCTTAAGTCGTGGCCTTTTCAACGAATGAGCCGAGGATATCCAGGACATGGTCATTCACCCCCCAAAGGCTTAAAACAAACAAAACAAATTAAACGGGTTATCTCAATGATTTAAGCATTATTCGATTAAAAATTCAATACCCGACCAAGCAGTAATTTATATACCGTACCTCAAGCCCGTTTAAGAGAAAATAAGTTAAAAGTATTTTACCTGAGCAAAATACCAATTTATCTCAGCCGTATAATAATCAACAAGTGCAAATATCTTTTACTGGGCTCCTAAATCTGGAATGAATGTTTTAATAACCTATTAGATTCCTTACGGGTCTTACTTAAGTCTTAACTTAGACCGGTTAGTTTTTAATGAAAGGTTTACGGTTCAAAACGCAAGATTAAGCGAAGACCGGATTAGAATGTGATTTAGACCTGAAAAGTATGAAGACTTGTATAAAGTTGGTAAACTAAACACATTCTGGATTTTGAGGTGAAAATAATAAGGTTTGACCCGTTTCGGTCAAATTATGCAAAATAGTCACATAACCCGTACCGAACGCGAAAAGTACATAACGGGTAACCAAATGAGTCATGTACACGTTCCCTAAGTTAATATGCTCAAAATGTGTTATGATATCAGTAGGGTACCTTCCATTATGCCCAAAACGGATTTAAAATCAAATTAAGCCCCATAGGGGTATTTTGGTCATTTTAAAGATTATAAAAGAGGTTAAATAGTAATCTGAGGTTCTGATTAAAAACTATTAGTAAAAATATATACTTTTACAAGTTATATCAGTAAGGTATTGCATATATATGAAATTTATCATTTATAACCAAACTATGCACCGTATGGGCATTTTGGTCATTTCACATAAGCTTTAAAGGTCAAATTTGGAAATCTGAGTTCAAAACTTTTACATACTGTTAAAGTATAAAAATTTAATTAAAATAACAGTATGTAATAAGTCTTATGTGTCGAAAATAGTTTTAACCCATACAATGCGTTTAAAAAGCGTAAAAGTCGGTATTTGGCGATTTTCGGGTTATATATGGAAACTGATATTTTAGTCAGTCTACAAGGCTTAAAATATTTTATTTAATATATGAAATCAGTAGGAAAAGGTTTGGTATCAAAATGGTATGTGAAACTCATTTCATTTGCAAAAAGGGTATAACCGTCAATTACCGAATTAAAGCAAGAACCCCATGTTATGATTAGTTTAAAATTTAATAAAAATCTCCAAAAATTCCAAAATATTATATTACATCAGTGGGTAGAAAGTTTGGAGTCACAAGTTGGGTTTAAATAGGTTTTATGCCAAAAATGTCGTTTAATTAATAAAAAGCTTTCAATTTACGATATTAAGCATAACTCCTAATTTAGACCACAAACTGATGTCAAATTTTTAGGATAAGTTTATAAATCAGTAATAAAGGTTTTTGTCCTCTCACATTTGAAAAAAATCTCGTTTTTACATTAAAAGGGCATAAGGGTCAACAATTAAGCAATTAACGGAAACATGCATATGAATCGGAATTCTATGGAACCATATAGTATAATCTCAGAGGGTTATACTAACATGTAATATGGTCCTAAAGGAACCCTAAGGCATATCTAAAACAAGCTAATTCGGGTCAGAACTGAAAGTCAAAGCAAAAGTTTACTTTTGTGACTTTCGGTTCCGAACCGAGCCTAAACTCAGAATTGTCGGGTTGGAGATGCCTAGACATGTTATTATATCATTTACCAAGTTATTTTAATGTTAAAACATGTTCCATAACCTCTGCATTGCTAGTTATGATTTTTTTTTTTGCAAAAATAGCTTCTGTTGACTTTTTAATATTAAGTTTGACCCGACAATTGACCAAGTTAGAGTGATAATCAGTAGGTGCCCTCTTAAGGGTTTGTTACCTACATAATTACCAACTCATAGCCACTTTCAATTTGAATAATGGTTGTACCATTAGTGATTAATCACTAAGTCAAAGCTTAATTACGAAAACTTTGACTTTTGGTCATTAGACTAATAAAACTTGAACTTAAGGAGCTAAGAACACTTACAAAGGTCCTTAGCACAAAATTTGGGACTTAAGAAAACTTGCTTGAGCTCCAGGAAGCTCCAGAGATGAGTTGAGAGTAATTTTTGTGAATGTGCCAATGAACTAGCAAACAACAAGTGCTTATATAGCCAAAAATACTTCACAAGATCATTCCACACAAGTCTACAACTGATTTCTGATGATCCCAGGTGTCCCATATGCATGTAATACTGTTGGCTCAGTCCCTGGAATTGAAAACAAGCTTTCTAAGGAGGTGGAACTGGCTGGACATGCAGCTGTCCACATCTTGGTCGCTTGTGACTTCTACGCGGGCCATGTAAGATTCTTAAGGAGTCTACGTGTGACGCGTAGCTCCCTTATTACTGGAAAACAAGTTTCAAACTTTGCAGTTTTGGTCCCTGGTCTATATAAACTTTATTTAACTTTCATTTATTGCATTTAGGACCCCCATAGTTAACTTTTAAGGAGCTTGGGTCATAAACTAACTCCGTTCAGCTCCCGGTTAGTCGTACGATCACCCAAAAAGTCTTGTTTTCCTTAAAAACTCCACAAAATAAATATCCGATATTCTTGACAGCAAAGTATAAAATTATTACAATGTTGTTGGGATCGTTAAAAGGTCACTCAGAGGTAACATTTAACATGTTGACACTTTTAACCCCTATGCTTCGTAAGATCCTTATTTAAGCACAAACGGCTTTCAATGCCCGATAATTTTATTAATCAAAGAATACGAACATCTTATAAGGTCATTCAGAGGCACGAGTTTGGCATGATGACACGTTTGATCCTTTTACTTACATATTTACATTGTTTGACAACTTCAGTCCCTCGGAATCAATTCCTTACACGTTTAAAGTCCATGAGACGTGTCTGTATTATATTGGTCGTGATTTTACGAGGGGTTACATCCTCACCCCCTTAAAAGAAATCTCGACCTCGAGATTTACTGAAATAATTGAGGGTACTACTGTTTCATCGTGGATTCAACCTCCCACGTGTATCCTGGGCCTCTACGGGCATCCCATTTAACCTTCACAATCGGTACGTGCTTCCTTCGAAGTTTCTTAACCTGTCGATCCTCGATCGACAAAGGTTTTTCAATAAACTTTAAGCTCTCATCTATCTGCACGTCCTTATGGGACATTGCTAGCGACTCATCGGCTAGACATTTCTTCAAGTTGTAGACGTGAAACACATTATGGATTCCACTGAGTTCTTCAGGCAGATTTAGCTTGTAAGCTACAGTTCCGACACATTCGATGATCTCGAATAGTCCTATGTATCTTGGGCTCAACTTGCCCTTCTTGCCAAAACGCATTACTCCTTTCCAAAGTGACACCTTGAGTAGTACTTTGTCACCAACTTCAAACTTTAGAGGTTTGCGCCTCTTATCAGCATAACTCTTTTGTCTATCCCTGGCAGCTTTTAGAAGATCACGGATTTGGACAATCTTATCCGTCGTTTCCAGGACTATATCAGGTCCTGATAGTTGGACATCTCCAACTTCCACCCAACAAACTGGCGTTCTACACTTCCTTCCATACAAGGCCTCAAAAGGCACGGCTTGAATGATCGAATGGTAACTATTATTGTACGAAAATTCAATCAGAGGAAGATGATCATCCCAACTTCCTCCTAAATCGATAACACAAGCCCTAAGCATATCCTCAAGCGTTTGAATTGTACGCTCGCTTTGCCCATCTGTCTGAGGATGATAAGCAGTGCTAAAATTTAATCGAGTGCCTAAAGATTGCTGGAAGCTTTTCCAAAAGTGAGACGTGTATCTGGTATCCCTATTAGAGATAATAGATACTGGCACTCCATGGAGAGATACAATCTCATCCACGTACAGCTGAGCTAACTTATCGGAGCTGTGGGTTTCTTTAATTGGCAAGAAGTGGGCTGACTTGGTCAATCTATCAACTATAACACAAATAATATCATTCCCACGTTTTGTCTTTGGTAACTTAGTAATAAAATCCATTGTTACCATTTCCCATTTCCAAGTGGGAAGTTCAGGCTGTTGCAGCAAGCCTGACGGTTTCTGATGCTCAGCTTTAACCTGTGCACATGTCAAGCATTTAGCCACATATGTGGCTATAGATTTCTTCAAACCTACCCACCAATAGTTTGCCTTTAAATCCTAGTACATCTTATCACTACCAGGATGTACTGAATACTTGGAGCTATGAGCTTCTTGAAGAATCACATCTCGAAGTCCTCCGTAAATTGGAACCCATATTCTACCATTCAATCTTAGGATTCCATCCTTGCCATAAGATAATTGATCAGCAGTGACACCTAACTTCTCATTCGGATAGTTAGCTTCTAATACAGCTTCCTTTTGAGCGGCTAACAACCTTTCATTCAAGCTGCTTTTTAATTCAATGCTCTTTTCATTGATTCGAATAGGTTTAACCCTTTCCTTTCTACTTAAGGCATCAGCAATTACATTCGCTTTTCCTGGATGATATCGGATTTCACAATCATAATCATTCAACGTCTCCATCCATCGACGTTGTCTCATGTTAAGGTCCTTCTGATTAAACAGATGTTGAAGGCTCTTGTAATCAGAATAGATCACACACTTGGTTCCATATAAATAATGCCTCCAAAGCTTTAGTGCAAATACAACGGCACCCAACTCCAAATCATGGGTTGTGTAATTATTCTCGTGTACCTTTAATTGACGGTAAGCATATGCAATAACCTTTCCCTTCTGCATAAGCACACAACCCATGCCGTTGTGTGATGCGTCGCAGTAAACTACAAATTCTTCTATTCCTTCTGGTAATGTCAACACAGGAGCATTGCTTAATTTCTGCTTAAGAATATCAAAGGATTCTTGCTGCTTGGGACCCCATTCAAACTTGACGTTCTTGCGGGTCAAGGAAGTTAAAGGTGCAGCAATTCTTGAAAAGTTTTCAATGAAGCGTCTATAGTATCATGCTAGACCCAAGAAGCTGCGAATCTTCGTATGATTCTTGGGCTCTTGCCAATTCATAACTGCTTCAACCTTAGCGGGATCTACCTGGATTCCACGCTCACTTACCACATGTCCAAGGAATTGGACCTCTCGAAGCCAAAACTCACATTTTGAAAACTTGGCGTAGAGCTTCTCTTGTTGTAGAAGTTTAAGGATACATCGAAGGTGTTTCTCATGGTCAGCTTTATTCTTCGAATAAATGAGTATGTCATCGATAAAGACAATGACAAACATGTCTAAATACGGCTTGCACACGCGATTCATGAGATCCATGAATGCAGCAGGTGCATTAGTGAGCCCAAAAGGCATCACTAAGAACTCATAGTGGCCGTAGCGCGTTCTGAACGCATTCTTGTGCACGCCTTCGTCTTTAACCTTCAATTGGTGATAACCTGACCTTAAATCGATCTTCGAAAAGTAACTCACTCCTTGAAGCTGATCGAATAGCTCATCGATCCTGGGTAACGGGTATCTATTCTTAATTGTAACCTTGTTCAGCTCTCGATAGTCAATGCACAGATGCGTTGACCCATCCTTCTTCTTCACAAACAGAATCGGTGCTCCACAAGGGGACGAGCTAGGTCAGATAAAACCCTTTGCCAACAAATCATCCAACTGAGTCCTTAACACTTTCATCTCAGTTGGTGCTAATCGATATGGTGCTCTTGCAATTGGTGCTGCTCTAGGAATGATGTCGATTCTGAACTCCACTTGTCTATCTGGAGGTAAACCAGGTAGTTCTTCGGGAAAAACGTCTGGATATTCGGAAATGACGGGGATATCTTCAATCTTAGGCTTTGGTTCGTCAATGGTTACTTGTGCCATATAAATGATACAACCTCTCTTCATACACCTTGATGCCTTAAGCATTGACACTTGCTTAGGCATTCCATACTGAGTATCTCCTTGAATCGTTAGTGATTCACCATAAGGAGTCTTGATAACCACTTGCTTCTTATCACACACAATCTGGGCTTGGTTATGAGATAACCAATCTATGCCTATAACTATGTCGAATCCTGCTATTTCAATGGAAGCAAGGAAAGCGGAAAAGAGTGGTTCCTAATGGATATAAAACATCCATCTAGAGCTGTTGAGGCAGTTTCTATGGTACCGTCGACTAATTCTACTTCATAGTTTATGCTTAGAGTTTTAACAGGTAGGTTTAACAATTTACAAAAGTTATTGTCTACGAAGGACTTGTCTGCACCTGAATCAAACAATACTATAGCATACACATCGTTGATAAGAAAGGTACCTGTTATCACATTGTCGTCTTGAATGACTTCCCAAGCATTCATTTGAAAGACCCTAGCATTGGTCTTTTTACCTTCTTCAGGTTTCCTTACATACTTTGGGCAGTTGAACTTGATATGCCCCTTCTCGTTACAGTTGTAACAGGTCGCATCTTTTATCTTCTTGCAATCCAACGTCTTATGGTCACTTGATTTGCAGATCCCACAAGCTCTAGGTTGCGATTGGGATTTTGATTCGTACCTGCACTTCCATAGATGGCGCTTCTTGCAGGTCTTGCATTTGGGCTTCTCACCCGACTGTTGGTTATCCTTTTTGAACCCAGAACCCTTCTTTATGATCTGAGTTCCCTTTATGTTTCTTATCAGCACGGTGTGAGTTCTCATCTTCACGTTTCCTTTTCCCCTCATTGGAATTCCTAAGCGATCTTTGTCTGACCACATCAAGAGTAAGAGATAACGACAAATCAGCCACTGACCTAAAGGTAGTAGGTCTTGATGCTTTCACACTTGCCTTAATTTCTGGAGCTAAACCCCCAATAAAACGAGCTATACGTTTTGGTTCTGGTGTAACCAAGTATGGAACCAATCGCGACATGGTATTCAAACTGGTAAGGTATGCTTGACAGTCTAAGTTCTTCATGACCAGGGTCAAGAAGTCAGTCTCAATCTTCTCAACTTCGTGTTGAGGACAGAAATTTTCTTTGATAAGAGCAACAAACTGATCCCACATCAGATTATACAACGGAATCTTCCCAGTAGCTTGGATCAATGACCTCCACCAAGCTAGAGCTTATCCTTTAAACGATTGCGACACAAATCTCACAATGTCCTGTTCTGCACAACCACTAATATCAACCACTGTATCCATCTCATCGAGCCAAGTAATGCAATCGATGGCTCCTTTCTCCCCTGTGAAGTCTCTGGGCTTGCAGGAGACAAAATATTTATACGAACAGGTTTTAACACGTGGTTCTTGGTTAAGCACAACCTGTCTAGACTGAACACTCTTCTGATTCAAAGAATGATGAGAATCGCTCTTTCGAGCTGTATGAGTCTTGGAGGGTGATTTTGAATGAGGTACCGACTGAGTTCTGACGCGAGTACCACTTGATTCATTAATCCGTCTGTCAAGAGCTCGAGTAACGGCATTGTCTATTAGTGCCCGCAGTTCTGCACCTGAATCAAACAATACTCTAGCATACACATCGTTGATAAGAAAGGTACCTGTTATCACATTGTCGTCTTGAATGACTTCCCAAGCATTCATTTGAAAGACCCTAGCATTGGTCTTTTTACCTTCTTCAGGTTTCCTTACATACTTTGGGCAGTTGAACTTGATATGCCCCTTCTCGTTACAGTTGTAACAGGTCGCATCTTTTATCTTCTTGCAATCCAACGTCTTATGGTCACTTGATTTGCAGATCCCACAAGCTCTAGGTTGCGATTGGGATTTTGATTCGTACCTGCACTTCCATAGATGGCGCTTCTTGCAGGTCTTGTATTTGGGCTTCTCACCCGACTGTTGGTTATCCTTTTTGAACCCAGAACCCTTCTTTATGATCTGAGTTCCCTTTATGTTTCTTATCAGCACGGTGTGAGTTCTCATCTTCACGTTTCCTTTTCCCCTCATTGGAATTCCTAAGCGATCTTTGTCTGACCACATCAAGAGTAAGAGATAACGACAAATCAGCCACTGACCTAAAGGTAGTAGGTCTTGATGCTTTCACACTTGCCTTAATTTCTGGAGCTAAACCCCCAATAAAACGAGCTATACGTTTTGGTTCTGGTGTAACCAAGTATGGAACCAATCGCGACATGGTATTCAAACTGGTAAGGTATGCTTGACAGTCTAAGTTCTTCATGACCAGGGTCAAGAAGTCAGTCTCAATCTTCTCAACTTCGTGTTGAGGACAGAAATGTTCTTTGATAAGAGCAACAAACTGATCCCACATCAGATTATACAACGGAATCTTCCCAGTAGCTTGGATCAATGACCTCCACCAAGCTAGAGCTTATCCTTTAAACGATTGCGACACAAATCTCACAATGTCCTGTTCTGCACAACCACTAATATCAACCACTGTATCCATCTCATCGAGCCAAGTAATGCAATCGATGGCTCCTTTCTCCCCTGTGAAGTCTCTGGGCTTGCAGGAGACAAAATATTTATACGAACAGGTTTTAACACGTGGTTCTTGGTTAAGCACAACCTGTCTAGACTGAACACTCTTCTGATTCAAAGAATGATGAGAATTGCTCTTTCGAGTTGTATGAGTCTTGGAGGGTGATTTTGAATGAGGTACTGACTGAGTTCTGACGCGAGTACCACTTGATTCATTAATCCGTCTGTCAAGAGCTCGAGTAACGGCATTATCTATTAGTGCCCGCAGTTCTGCACCCGCTATATTAACTCTGGTAGTTTCATGATTCTTCCTCGGGTGATTGTTAACCTCATCTGATTCAGCCATGTAGCTTTCTTGCTACATAAAATATTGACAAAGATTTATTTAGGAGTCTATTATGGAATTGTCTTTTATGGCAATTCATTAACCATGGAAATTTTAAGCCATATTGGTTAATTATTTAAATTTTTATTATATTTTATCCTAGTTATAAACTAAATAGGGTGGCATATAAAAGGCCTAGTCACATGGACAATTTTTAATTCATAAGCCATGATTTTATAGAATCAAGGCATTTAGGTTTGAACGTAGTTCATTACCTTTTCTTGACAGGGAGTCGTAGACTACAACTGTCTTTTATCTTATATGACAAGGAATATGGCCCGCAGGCATTACATCACTAATGGATGTTTAAATAATAAAGAAAGGAATTGGAAGGATCCAATACAAGGATGACTTGTGTGATTTTATCGAATCACAGCTGTCAGGAGTGTTAACATGTTTTCAGATGTTAACAAGGATTTGAATCTTAAAAAGGATCTACCATCATGGCCCTGTCTTAACATGACACATAGGCTAGGTTTTGCCTTTAAGATTATCTTTCAACATTTATTGGCAGATCAATATTAAATTGGAATGACATTTTTGATTTATTTCATATAATATATTCATATATAATGATGAATGAAATTTTAAATTAAAACATTCCATTAAATAAAGAGAAGTACATAGATGCCCTAAACGGGACTTTTAGACAAATAACATTGTCCACATAGGGACTAAAAGAAATACAAGTCCTCGCAGGGACTGGATACATAAAAAATGTCCACGCATGGACTTAATTGAAATATAACAACAATACAAAAAAAAATAAATAAGGATTTTAATAATCCCTCTTCTTCTTCCCCTTTATTAGGTTTGTCAAACCCTTGAGAAATCCCCGGTGGCTTCTACGCTCCTCTTGAACCTCTCGTTCCACCTGGCTCAACCTCTTAAGAATCTCTTGCTGCTGTGGTGGTTGGATCAGTGGCGGCTGTGGCGGCTGCTGCTGCGGAGGTTGAGGAGGTGGTGGGTATTTATACCCATATGATTGGTACCCTGACTGGTATGAGGCTACAAAAGTTCCTCCAGGGTGAAGAGCATTGTAGTTGGCCGCCTCAAGGTACGGGTCGACGGCAGGGGTATTGTAGTAGTTGTAGCCAGGATAAGTTGGCTGCTCAAAAGGGTTATACGCCGCTGTACCGGCGTAAGAAGGAACTGGGTTATCATAACCCATGTGTGGTGGTGGTGGTGCGACTGGAACTGAGTCGACTTCTGAAACCGGGTTTGAAGGCCCACCCATTTGCGGGTCTTCATTCAGTGGTGGGTAGTGGCTGCCACTGGAGTGTTGAGGGGTGCTGAATGGAAATCTCCTCCTCGCACGGACATCCATGCACCTGTTCTTCTTCGCCTCATCGGTTCTGGAGGCAGTTGCTGTTCTAGCGGCGACGGTGGCGGTGGCGTGACCGCCTGGAAGTGCGAATCCTCAGAGGGATCCTGTTGCCGTTGTTGAGGTGGGTTGTAAGGGGGAGTGAACTCCTAGTGGTATGTGGCCCACCTTTCGGCATAACTGTCTGGGCCCCGGTACGGCGAACCATGAAAAGATGATCCATCGGAAATCTCTATGGGATGCGTGGGTGTCCCAGTAGGTGGCATCTCAGGATCGGGGTCATCATCCATCTCCATATCCTGAGCTTCAGGAAAAAGGTCTTCTGGGCCCAATGGGTTATGGCTCATTGGCTCTTCAATCTGGTTTGCTGGGTTGAACCAGCTCTGGAAATATGGGGTCGGGTCCTGGAAGGCCCGATGTGAGCTTGACCTCGACCGCTGCAGCGGTATGAAGGAATGGTGTGAGTGGTCGGACTCGTTGTTCTGATGGAGTCCGAAGGAATCTTGGTAAGCGGGTGAAGAACTAAGGGAGACTGAGCGTCTCGCCGGCTCCAAGTAGGTCCTCCAATCCTCGCACGGGTCAGAGCTAATGTTCACTGATGGTGTTCGTCGGTGTGATGGCCCGGCCTTGTGGTCATTTGGAGCAGTGATTGGCGCCTTGCCTCATCCGCCTCTTCCTCTGAATCTTGGTGGCATTTTCTTGTCCCTGACAAAACAAAGAAAAACAACAAGGACAAACACAATCAAGATTAGGATTAGTCCTAAGTTATTAGCCTAGACTCGGAAGTCAAGGAATGTGCAACTGTGTCATTGAGATTAAACACAAAAGGCTAGTGTTTAATTCACTAATGTTGGCTCTGATACCAACCTGTCACACCCCGATATTTCCACGTATTACCGGTGGGCCCGGTGGGGAGTATTGTGACGTAGTTGATGTCATCGTAGTCAATTCATCACAGTTTAATGCACAACGGAAGTCTAAAAGTAATTATTATACAAACCGATTCAAAAATAACATAAATATCATACAACGGGTTGTAATTGGATCCACATGCGGATCTAAAATAAAAGAAACATTGTTCAACAGATTTATGCATCATAAACTTGCAATACTCTTTATGTGATACTAGGAGTAGCCAGCCGATTACGAGTAGTACCTACACTTTAACCTTTTGAAAATACGTCAGTTTACACTAGTAAATACAATTAACTGACTCTTTTGAAAAGTGTTTAAAAAAATTGATTTGGATGCACAAGGCATAAAGTCTTTTATAACTTGGGATAATTATTTAAAAATAACCTTGTAAAAGAATTATATGTTTGTTATACGTTCAGTAGCCCGGGTTAGTAATACCGGGTTAACGATTAATAGACACACCACATAATATATCCCACGGCGAGTTATTCTCGAACAAGCGGGCATATCTTTTTGCATACGCACCGGCAGGTGTATTCCTACACCCCGTGCTTAAATCGTGGCCATTTCAACGAATGAGCCGAGGATATCCAGGACATGGTCATTAACCCCCCAAAGGCTTAAAACAAACAAAACAGATTAAACAGGTTATCTCAATGATTTAACCATTATTCGATTAAAAATTCAATACCCGACCAAATGGTAATTTATATACCGTACCCCAAGCCCGTATAATAGAAAGTAAGTTAAAAGTATTTACCTGAGCAAAATACCAATTTATCTCAGCCGTATAATAATCAACAAGTGCAAATATATTTTACTAGGCTCCTAAATCTGGAACGAAGGTTTTAAAAACCTATTAGATTCCTAACGGGTCTTACTTAAGTCTTAACTTAGACCGGTTAGTTTTTAATGAAAGTTTTACGGTTCAAAACGCAAGATTAAGCGAAGACCGGATTAGAATGTGATTTATACCCGACAAGTATGAAGACTTGTATAAAGTGGGTAAACTAAACACATTCTGGATATTGAGGTGAAAATAATAAGGTTTGACCCGTTTCGGTCAAATTATGTAAACTAGTCACATAACTCGTACCGAACGCGAAAAGTACATAACGGGTAACCAAATGAGTCATGTACAGGTTCCCTAAGTTAATATGCTCAAAATGTGTTATGATATCAGTAGGATACCTTCCATTATGCCCAAAACGGATTTAAAATCAAATTAAGCCCTGTATGGGTATTTTGGTCATTTTAAAGATTATAAAAGAGGTTAAATAGTAATCTGAGGTTCTGATTAAAAATGATTAGTAAAAATATATACTTTTAGAAGTTATATCAGTAAGGTTTTGCATATATATGAAATTTATCATTTATAACCAAACTATGCACCGTAGGGGCATTTTGGTCATTTCACATAAGCTTTAAAGGTCAAATTTGGAAATCTGAGTTCAAAAATTTTACTTATTGTTAAAGTATAAAAATTTAATTAAAATATCAGCAGGTAATAAGTCTTATGTTTCGAAAATAGTTTTAACCCATACAATGCGTTTAAAAAGCGTAAAAGTCGGTATTTGGCGATTTTCGGGTTATATAAGGAAACTGATATTTTAGTCAGTCTATAAGGCTTAAAATATTTTATTTAATATATGAAATCAGTAGAAACGGTTTGGTATCAAAATGTTATGTGAAACTCATTTTATTAGCAAAAAGGGTATAACCGTCAATTACCAAATTAAAGCAAGAACCCCATGTTATGATCAGTTTAAAATTTAATAAAAATCTCCAAAAATTCCAAAATATTATATTACATCAGTGGGTAGAAAGTTTGGTGTCACAATTTGGGTTTAAATATGTTTTATGCCAAAAATGCCGTTTAATTAATAAAAAGCTTTCAATTTACGATATTAAGCATAACTCCTAATTTAGACCACAAACTGATGTCAAATTTTTAGGACATGTTTATAAATCAATAATAAAGGTTTTTGTCCTCTCACATTTGAAAAAATCTCGTTTTTACATTAAAAGGGCATAATGGTCAACAATTAAGCAATTAACGGAAACATGCATATGAATCGGATTTCTAAGGAACCATATAGTAAAATCTAAGAGGGTTATACTAACATGCAATATGGTCCTAAAGGAACCCTAAGGCATATCTAAAACAAGTTAATTCGGGTCAGAACTGAAAGTCAAAGCAAAAGTCTACTTTTGTGACTTTCGGTTCCGAACCGAGCCTAAACTCAGAATTGTCGGGTTGGACATGCCTAGACATGTTCTTATATCATTTACCAAGTTATTTTAATGTTAAAACATGTTCCATAACCTCTGCATTGCTAGTTATGAATTTATTTGCAAAAATAGCTTCTGTTGACTTTTTAATATTAAGTTTGACCCAACAATTGATCAAGTTAGAGTGATAATCAGTAGGTGCCCTCTTAAGGGTTTGTTACCTACATAATTACCAACTCATAGCCACTTTCAATTTGAATAATGGTTGGACCATTAGTGATTAGTCACTAAGTCAAAGCTTAATTACGACGGCTTTGACTTTTGGTCATTAGACTAATAAAACTTGAACTTAAGGAGCTAAGAACACTTACAAAGGTCCTTAGCATGAAATTTGGGACTTAAGAAAACTTGCTTGAACTCCAGGAAGCTCCAGAGATGAGTTGAGAGTAATTTTTTGTGAATGTGTAAATGAACTAGCAAACAACAAGTGCTTATATAGCCAAAAATACTTCACAAGATCATTCCACACAAGTCTACAACTGATTTCTGATGATCCCAGGTGTCCCCTATGCATGTAATACTGTTGGCCCAGTCCCTGGAATTGAAAACAAGCTTTCTAAGGTGGTGGAACTGGCTGGACATGCAGCTGTCCACATCTTGGTCGCTGGTGACTTCTACGCGGGCCGCGTAAGATTCTTAGGGAGTCTACGCGGGCCGCGTAGCTCCCTTATTACCGGAAAACAAGTTTCAAACTTTGCAGTTTTGGTCCCTGGTCCATATAAACTTTATTTAACTTTCATTTATTGCATTTAGGACCCCCATAGTTAACTTTTAAGGACCTTGGGTCATAAACTAACTCTGTTAAGCTCCTGGTTAGTCGTACGATCACCCAAAAAGTCTTGTTTTCCTTAAAAACTCCACAAAATAAATATTCGATATTCTTGAGAGCAAAGTATAAAATTATTACAATGTTTTTGGGATCGTTAAAAGGTCATTCAGAGGTAACATTTAATATGTTGACACTTTTAACCCCTATGCTTCGTAAGATCCGTATTTAAGCACAAACGGCTTTCAATGCCCGATAATTTTATTCATCAAAGAATACGAACATCTTATAAGGTCATTCAGAGGCATGAGTTTGGCATGATGACACGTTTGATCGTTTTACTTACATATTTACATTGTTTGACAACTTTAGTCCCTCGAAATCAATTCCTTACACGTTTAAAGTCAATGACACGTGTCTGTATTATATTGGTCGTGATTTTACGAGGTGTTACAGTGCTTTTGCCTAGTCTATAGTTCTAGGAAACTTGCCTCTTATTTGATTGTTTAAAACTTATGCATTCTAACTTACATGCTTCCTAGCAATTCCTCTTACTTGTTAAACTTACATGTCTTTCCTAAGGCTAACACAATACACACTTGGATGCCTTGAAGACACTCTAGCAACAAAATCAAAATGACTCATCAAAACAGGGGTGATTCCCGCCTTTGATGACGACTTTCATTCAACTATACATGTATTTTTCATGAAATTTACCCTCAAGTTAGGAGTGATGTCGAAACCTTGACGGGAAATTTCCATCTCTTAATCTAGTGGTCTTATCTTTTGATAGGTACCAACCATACTAGGGTACGATGTTACCAAGTTAGAGGTGAAACTCGCATCTTGATAACTAGTCCCACTCTTCATTTTCAGTCTCGCCAAAGTCTCGAACTTTCCCAATCGATTAAGGACGTGTATTAACCGAAAGGACAAATATCTTAGGCCTAACATCGATGAACGTATTTGTCTAGCAGGCCAAGGCACGTTACCTTGATTCAAAAAGGAGCTCGATTTACTTTGGTTTAGTCGACGTTTCTCTACCCGAAACAATTTGATATTCTACGAGCTCTCTTTTATGTTATCTCGATTATCATGTGGTTTTATGCTCGTTACTATTTCGGACGCTTTTGAGAACGTTACACACCTCGCACGTATTTTCGCAATCTAAAACAATAATAATAATCTCTCGTGAACAAACTAAATTTATGATGCTTTCGTTATTCTATTTGATACAATGTGAAACTTGTTATGCTATGTGAAACATACACACTATGTGATACTATTTGAAACATTTATATACTGCGTGATGCGCCCTATGATACTAATCAATCTAACAAAACATTATGATTGAGTCTCATCTATTCTTTATTTCGGACTTCAGATGTCAGGTAGACGACTCTCCAACTCTGGCAAGAAGTCCAAGTCCGAATATCAGAAGAAGAAGATGATGTCTTTCATGGCTAATCAGATCGCTCGTATTGTTCCCAAGATTGTTATCGAAATCCAGGGATCCAGTACTCCTCTCTCCTCCATTGACTCTAAAGTGGTCCAGCCTAAGCCTGTGAGCTTCAAATACAAGCACTTTGTCTCCTGCAATCCTAAGCCTTTCACAGGCAGTGATGGAGTGACAGCAATGCTGGAATGGTTCGACAGCATTGAAGTTACTTTCATCAACAGTGAGTGCCCTGAACATCACAAGACTAGGAGTGCAACTGGGGTCTTCCAAGGCCGAGCTCTCGAATGGTGGACCAATGACAGAAACATTCATTCCAATGAAGAAGCTTATGCTTTACCGTGGCCTGAGGTTAGGAAATTGATGATGCTCGAATTTTTTCATCTGAAACTCGAGGACGAGTTTTGGCATTTGAAACAAGTGGGTGATGACAATTTGGCTTATACAACTCGCTTCAAGCAAATCAGCATAATCGTGCCACACTTGGTGTCTACTTCTAAACGCATGATCATGAAGTACATTCATGGGTTACCAGTTGCTATGCATGACTCCATCAAAGCAGCTCAGCTAGATACCATCGAAGAAGTTTACCTTCTCGCTGCAAGTCTGAACAACAACCGGGTTCATGACAAATAGTTCAACACACCTGCTCCTTCGAAACCAGCTAACCAAATCACCCAGCAATCAAGTGGCAACAAGAACAGGAAACGAAAGTCTCAAAACTCTGGCTGCAATGCTATTGTACCTGCTGTGACTCCAAAAAGACAACACCAAGAAGGCATACACTGGGATTCATCCAAAGTGCGACACTTTTCACTATCATCACCCTGTAAACTCGAACGGTCGCCTCTGTACGTCATGCAACCGTTACGACCACACAACACCCTACTGCCGTCAGACCAACCCAGTTCAGCAAGCTCCCCAGATGCCCAAACCAGCAACCAATGTGTGAGCCTGTTACAAGTGTGGTGACACCAATCATCTCCGTCCCCAATGCCCCCAGTTGAATCAAGAGCAACCGCAGCAGCAAGCCCAAAAAGGACACACTTTTAACATCAACGCCAGGCAAGCTCAGAACGATAATGACGTCGTTAATGGTACGTTTCTCGTTAATGATCTATACGCTTCGATCCTATTTGATACTGGTGCGGATAAAAGCTTTGTGTCCGTTGAATTTGAATCTTTGTTAAACTGTGCACGCTCTAAACTACCTAAGTCATTCTCAGTCGAGATAGCCAATGGTAAGTCTATTCTAGTCGACTCTATCCTCCGTGATTATCTCCTTACTCTCAACGATCACGTGTTCACTATTGACCTTATACCCATGCAATTGGGTAGGTTCGATATCATAGTAGGCATGGAGTGGTTGCACAAGAACCATGCTGAAATCGCTTATCACGAGAAGTACGTTCGTTTGCCTCTTCCGTCTGGTGATACTTTGCACGTCTATGGAGACCGACCTTCGAGAGAACTGAAATTGATGTCATGCACTCAAGCGAATAGATACTTACGTAAACTGTACCTTAGAAATTTTTAATGTGTTCTTTTCCCCATAAAAATACTTAGAAATTTTTATACTTTTCAACTTTCTGGATTTTGTTAATGGCAAAATATACATCCGTTAAATGTCTACAAATATCTTATTTTTAGACATGTCGTCGTAGACGTTTATTAGGTATATTTCTGCGTCGAATAATCGCCCAAATGTCGTAGTAACCTCTCGGCGATACGCCCGTTTTTTCGTCGTCGAATGTTATAAATTCCTTTATTGACCGTTTTGGTTATATGTCTTATTTGGTCGGTCGAAATATATTTATTTCTTAGGAATATATATTCTTGTAATTTTTGTCTGTCGCCCGTATTATCCGCTCGTCCGTTTAATCTGTTTAGGGACATCATATAAGTGAGTTTTATGTATTCTATTACATAGCATTTCTTTGCAATATGAGGATATTGGGTATATGTATTTATGTGGTATTTATACTTGTTATCTTACAAGTATTTCTTGGTATCCTTTGTGTATTATTTAGATTACCCTAATAAATCTAAATACATACACTTAACACATAATATATACACCTTGATGAGTTTTCTAAATATATACATTTCCCTAAAAATATATATATTTATAAGTTTCCATTTTTAACTTATAAAAATCCTTATAAGTATTTAGAAACTTATGTAGGTGTTTAACATTTAAACTTTTCATCAAAAAGTTCGTTTAACCATGATTAAAATCCTTAAGTGCGATTAACCATTTTAATCACACTTTAACCCCTATTTAACCATGATTATGATTTTAGAAAATTTCGCCATAGTTTCCCCTAAACTTTGGCGTTTCCCACGTTATCAAAACGCGTTTAATCATCAAATCAATTTTTCCAAAATCACCACAATAACCAAATATCACCAAAGATCATATTTACATCCATAATCACACTTATTCCTTCAAAGTTTTTCATGAGCATTACTTTGATTAAACTTTCAAGACTTTAAAGTAATCCATTTTTCAAGTTAATTATTCACATAAACTTGATCAAACTTTGTTTTACACTTTTTGAATTCTCTAAGTCTTGTATTCTTCAAGTTCACTAAAATATCAAGACTTTTTATAAAAACTTTTAATAAACATCATTACATAACTTGTTTTATGTCAAAAAAAACAAGTTATTAGTGTTTTTAAAGCCTTGATTCAAGTTCATTATTGTGTTTTATCTTTCAAGAACCACTAATCAAGTTTACATACATAATGCTCATAATCTTTGAAGTTGATGATATAGTGTGATTTAAACATACATATGTTTAAATCACATTTTTAAGTGTATCATGGCAACATTAACACTAATCTAAATTACTACATGATATAAATCACAAGATCATCATAAATCTAGACTTTAAACCACTAATCTTAACAAAATCAACATAATCAACAAGATTACACTAACTAGTTACACTAATCTACACTAATAATCACATAATAGGTTATGATTAGTAGATTATTAAGTTTGAGATTAAGGTTTTTGATTATATTTTTCTTGATTTTCAAGATACTCAACTTGTACTTCTTAAATCTACACATAATAAGAAGCTTAAATATGGTTAAAAGAAGCTTAAAACTTTGCACAAGCTAAACAAGGTGATTAAGAAAGATTAAGGGGTTGTTTGGCAACTTCTGAATGATTAAGTGCTGAACCAGCAAGAGGTCTGAACCATTAAGTGTTGAACCAGTAAGAGGTCTAAACCATTAAGAGCCAATATAATGCTTAACCGTTCAAAGGCAAATGTCTGACCAATTCGGATTAGAGGTCTTAAGCATTCAGACTCAGTATAATGCTTAACCATTCAGAGGTAAATTTCTGAATCATTCAGATATCTGCTCGCGAAACAAATAGTCTGAACCATTAAGTGCTGAACCAGTAAGAGGTCTGAACCATTAAGAGCCTCATTAAGAGGTAAACAAACAGCCCCTAAGCCTCCAAGAACTCCCCTAAATGCTCCTCATGTTTAATCCATGCGTAGGTGTTCTTGTAATGGCTAGATTTTTGTGAAAATAAGGTGTTTATGAAAGATTTATGGTGGTTTTATGGGAGTTCTATGGCTGCCGTGAATATGAAGGAGCAAGAGAGGAGGTTTTGGTTTCAACTTTTGAGTGAACAATGATGTTAAAAGATGAGATCTTGAAATGTTGTAAAAGTATGGCATATGTAATGTTTTTCGACAACAACTCCCATAGGCCATTCTCTAAATCTTGCAATCTTCTTCAAAGATCAAGTGGGGGTGGGACCCACTTGTTGACTGAATTGGACTGGGGTATTATGTATATTTTTTATAAAAAGTGTTAAAAAGTAGATATTTTGGTAATTATGTAAAGTATGGTGATTAGGTGTTTAATTACACCATTAAGGGGTAATTAGGGATTCGAAACATTAATCGATGTTAACTAGTTCACTAAACTAGTAGAAATTGTATTTTCATACTTCAGATGCTTTACGTTTGGTCGTCAGCTAGTTTACGGCACTTTTGCGCCGTACCGACGAAGTTTTGTCACAAGTTGTTATTCCGCCATCCAACAATGCATGAAGTGATTTCGAGTCCCAAAATAAGCATAACTAGTTCGCCATGTCTTCCATTTGGTTGTTTTGGCGTCGGGAATGTTATTTACCAGCTTGTCGGTTCAAAAACGGACAAGTTGTGTGGGTTGCAACGCAGCACCGAAAGCTTATGTTTCGGACACCCCATTAATATCCTTATATTGTTTTCATGTATTTGTTATCATTTGTCATCATTCCGAAGTCCCGAAATGCTAAATTACTAGTTCGGACGAGTTAAAATTGTTTTATTTTTAGCAAAACGGACAATTTTGTATTTAGGCCGGGCGTTATACCGGAAAGTTATGTATTTTTGCAAGATGTGTTTTCACATTAGTGTATATATATATATATATATATATATGTATGTATGTATATATATGGACTCATTTCTTTTATTTGTGTGTCGTTTCTCATGGTTTGGTTCTGTTTTCACGGTTTTGCTGTAATAAATAGTGTAACCGTGAATAGTGCACGCAGCACTTTCTACCAACACTTTTAAGACATTGTTTGATTGGTTTCGTAATACGACGAAAACCAACATATGTTTTAGCATTGTTTTCTTGTCCTAACACTATTATCTAATATACGACACAATTATGTAATTAAATTACGCTAAATGCATGAGATTACTAAATAAAAATAGTGATTAGATTGTACAGAATTACCGGTTATTTGTCTGTTGTCACAACCAACACCACATCTACACTCACCATTAACACACTCTGTCATCCACATCTGCACTCACCGTCATGCTTAAACTCAAAAAATATCAAGACCACCATTTTTGTGCTCAAATCATCAAAATACGTGTCGCATGTGTCATAACATACAAATCAATCAACAAAATTATAATAGAATCTCTAGAGCTAGAAACAAATTTTATTGTTGTTTTTGTTCTAAACTTTCCAGCGATTCAATCAAACTTTCCGCGATTGAATCAAACTTTCCGTTAAAATCTATTGAAAATCAACAAGCCTTTTATTGAAAATCAACAAGCCTTCTATCAAAACAAGCCCGACGACTGAACGCTACACCACCCCGGCAATCCGCCTATTGACTCCTACACCACACCTAAAATCCTAAACTTTCCGGCAATTGACCGTACACCACACCTAAAATCGGTCGGCACCTGTTTAGATCTGAAAGCCTGGCAGACTATCACCTCCACAATCGGGCTCAAGAGGGGTGGTGAAATGGGGAGATGATGAAGTTTAGGTCTCAAGTTTGTTCATAGAGAAATGGTTGTTTCTAAGCAGTTCATAGAGAACAGTGGTTCCGGCAATGGTGGCTCAAGAGGGGTAGTGAAATGGGGAGAAGTTTTGTGAGGTGGATTTTTTTATCTAATCCCTAAATTGTTGTTGAATTGAATATGAAAATAAAGGGGTTTATGGTTGAGGTGGTGTTATGGTGGTGGCCGGTGGGGATGCAGGTGGTCTAGAGAGAGAAAGAAAGATGAGAGAGAGATTATGTGCTGAATGTTTCGAGAGAGAGAAAGAGATAAGGGAGAGAGATATAAAAAGAGAGAGAGAGAAATCTAATAATAATTTATTTTTTATTTTTTAATTATAAGGGTATTTTGGTCATTTAACAATACGTAACCAAAAAAATCTAACAGTGTTAGAAATTTGGATTAAAATGGTTAAGAAAAGTGGCTATAGGGACTCACGGCATTAAACATTTTGATTTTGGAATCAAGTGGTTAAAACACCTAAAACACAGGGACTCAAAAAGTAATTTACCCTATTATATAGAGTTAACTTTCGTTTTGCTCCCGCTCCCTGTGGTTTGGTCATTTTAACGGTTTTGCTCCAATAGTTTAAAAATAGCCATTTTCCTCCCTGATCTTTCAAGTTTGTTGCCAGTTTGCTCCCTGATGGAGTTAGAGGCGGGGAGCAAAATGACGATAAGTTAGAAAAATCAGGGAGGAAAATGGCTATTTTTAAACTATTGGGGTAAAACCATTAAAATGACCAAATCACAGGGAGCAAAATGGAAGTTTACTCTTTTATATATTAAAACTTTATGCATTAAAGACTTGTTCCTTCTACTCATGTGCATATAAGACTTGTTACTCATGGGCTATGCTGACGTGGCTGACTACAATGGGCATGTGGGTTCCAAAAGTTGTGATTGCTTATAAAGATGAGAATTTAGCACCTGCTCTTTCATAGGAATTCCTGTTTTCAAAACATTGGTTTTTGTTTATGAAATATTATTGACAAGGTTTCTGAAGCTGTAAAGCATGATAATTTCATGGCAAAATTAGAAAAATGCATTTATAGATCATGGACAGATGAGCAATATGATAAAAGGTATAAAATGATGGATAGACTTGCTCAAATATTGTAATTTTTTCAATTCTTTACAAATATGTGCATATGGTAAGGAGTGTACATGATTACGTTATGTTTATATTTACTTATTATTCAACATCAGTATGAAAAGGATACAAATTGAGATTTTGGGTGTGGGTGCTTGTAGACTTAAAAAAGAGGCACAGGTAGGTATGATCAGTACGCATCGGGAACAGGAGATGAATACAACCCATGTCTAAATAAAAAAATGATACATAACCAACATTTCAGTTAATAATGAAACAGTAAAAAAAGAAAACTGCATAGAAATGATCCACAAGAACCTCAGGGCTACTCATCTTGGCCCCGACAGAATGGATGAAGGCAGTAATGTGAAATCTTTCTGGTCTCCAGCTGTTGGTTCCTGAATTCTTAGATTTGTGAAGTCGTAATCCAAGTTCGTTTCAACATGCATTCCTCCTTCCAACACCTTAACCACAGATGACATTGAAGGCCTTCTCTTATAGTTTGTTTGTAAGCACCATGCAGCCACTTTCATCATCTCCACCACTTCAGTTTTGTGTACCTGCATATCTTCACTGTCTCTGTCAGCAAGATCTAATAACGTTCCTTCCTCCCAGCATTTCTGAAAGACAAAAAGCAAGTGCCAGCTTTCTTCAGACTGAGATCTATCGAAAATTTTCCTGCCACATAAGATCTCCAACAGAACGATCCCAAAGCTGTATACATCCGCCTTTTCAGTTATTATGGAGCTCCAACATTCTGGAGCTATATAACCAGGTGTTCCTTTTATGCTAGTCATCACTTCGGTTTGACTTTTGTTAATCAGCTTAGACAACCCAAAATCAGATACTTTGGCATTGAAATTGTCATCTAGAAGTATGTTTTGAGGTTTAATGTCAAGGTGGATGATTTTTTGCCTACATTCTTCATGGAGATATGCTAGACCTTTGGCTATATCAATAATGATTTTCTTTCTGCTTTCCCATTCAAGTACATGTTCTCGGTTTCCATGATAGATCCACCGATCTAATGACCCGTTACTCATGAAGTCATACACTAGAAACCACTGTGATTTCAAAGTACAGAATCCTCTAAGTGTAATCAGATTCACATGGTGAATGCTGCCAATGGATTGAACCTCAGCTAGAAATGATTTCTTAACATGCGCAAAACCTTCAAGACATTTTACTGCAATCTTCATGCCATCTGCAAGAGTCCCTTCGAAAACTGATCCAAACCCTCCTTGACCAAGCTTTTTACTAAAATTCTCTGTAGCAGTTTTCAGTTCTTCATAAGAAAACCGATTCGGCATTCCTAGCAATTGATCTAAGTACCCTTCTTCCATTTCAGTATCCCCTTTACGCTTATAGACTACATACATAACCCCTATGGCCACAACAAGCAGAAGCACAAAACTTCCAACTGTAAAGCCTACAAGTCTTGCAACTTGATGAGAAACACGATGTGATGTAACATACTGGACTTTTATGAAAGCTGACGCATTATAATAAAGTGGATCAACAGTCTTCATTGTAAATAGCTCTGAAAGTAAAAAACAATCTCCACTTGAAACATGTGAATAATATTGATAAAAAGCGGCTTTGCATGAGCATTTTTTTCGACATGCTTGTTTGCAAGTTTCCATATTCACCCCTTCCATGTCAGCGGTAGAGGTGAAGTATTTGACATTCTCAAGTGTGATTAAATCTTGATCTTGTGTAGAATTACATATTAGGGGTGTAATTTCGGAGCAACCCAGGTTGGGTTGGCGATCGTCCACAGGTCTAAAATGTTCTAATCCGGCACAACTACATTGTTGTTGACCAGCCAAGCAAATGGAATTTCTTCCGCAAGTTAAAGGATAACTACACTTTCCTACATTAAGAAGATCGGCTACCTCTCTCCACCCAGATTGATAATCAAACACTCCAGATTGATATTCAAACACTTTCAAGTGCCCATCTGACATCAGTTTCATATACTGAACTGATGATGCTGTAGGTATGTAAATTGAAACATCAGGATCACTTGGTTCGGAAGAACGAACGAATAGTGACAAACTCCCATTCAAGAACCTAATGTATCGTCTTCCTTTATGTGTATCATTGCCATTAGGATAGACCAACATATGGTAAAAGGCTTGAGGTGGGTTTGATTCAACATAAGCAAACAAACCTATATCCGTGATTCCAATAGAATACATACCTTCCTGACCCGATGAGTTGGATAAAGAAACACTAGATTTCAGTTTTTGACCTTCATACAGCTTTTGGCCAGGTAACAAAGAGTCTGTTGGGTGATCAAAAGATTGCCAAACTACAGAGTTCTGGTTATCGAATAACACCAGATTTCCGGTATCAGTTAGGTTCATGCCAGCAACTGATTTTCCTGAAGTGTTGGTGGTCCAAACTATGCTTCCATCTACATCCTGTAGGACTAATTCTCCAGCCGCTGAGAAATTCAGTATCGCATAAATCGTGACCGGATAATCTCGATTTGTTGACCAAACGACCTCAGACTTCGAGCTGAACTTGTTTCCATAAATGAATATAGCAAAGATGTAAGAGCCTAAATTTGTTCCATTGAAATTGTAGCAAGAGGCTACACAAAAGAAACCACATGCGAATTGAGCAACATCGGTTTCTCTAAGAAGCAAGGGTTGGCTATACGATTCATTGATGGTCCATGTAGTGGAAAGATTTGCTGTAGGTAATGATCTAAAAGGCTGAGTAGAAAGTGATAACATGAGAATCAGAAAAAAGGCAAACAAGAAACTAGAAATCCTCATGGCTCATCAACACTGTAGAACCTAATGCATGATTCAAATACCCAATCTGTTATAAGTCAATGCTATAGTTGACTCATAAATCCAACGTTTTGGACCAACCACTAGTTGGAGGCTTGGAGCCACAACTTCGTAATCCTACAATTGTTAGTCGAGGCATCTTTATTCTTTAATGAATATGAACTTTTATTCATAAATTTAAAATAATATATACTATTTCCTAAAATTAAATTTAATTTCAAGTAAAATACGGATACCTTGTTGAGTTTAAGAAAAATAGAAAGACTTTGATATCAACTAACTAGGTTGTAGTCCCGTGTATTTCATGGATTGAATAATGAAAACTGATTTGTTTGCCTAACATGATAAGACAAGTAGAAAATGTTACTACTTGTCTATATTCGTTTATTTATATAATAAAAAGTTTATAGGAATTTTTAGAATTTCATAAAAATCTGTTTTAGTAAGGTTAAATTCAAAAATATCATTATCATTATAAGTTATAAATTATTAATATATTTGAAATAAGGACGGATTTTGTGAGAAAGTTTAGCAGGTCTAATCTAATAAAAAAAATGGTGCTCCAGTGGCGGATCCAGGAATTTTTTCCAGGGGGTTCACTTTTTTAAATGTTCCAGTTTCTTATGTACGAAAATAAAATAAAAAATCGGGTCGGTTCAACGGTTCGGGTTGGGTAAGGTTCATTACCTATAGTTGTTCTCTACGAGGTTTCAAAGCTCCTAAATTTGCATATCGAGAACTGTGTTGAAGTTATTAACCATATAATGCCGACGATCGGTGATGTTGGTCTTTTTTCTTCTATTTTTCGGGTCGACATACTGGTCTTCCATGTTAATCGGTGGATCTTGTTTACCCTCAAACAGATATAATATTTCTTAAACAGTTAAAGTTAACCATTTTGCTGTAAGGGTAATGTTTCCCATAAAGATTGCTTGCTGTACATTTTCAAAGATCGAATCTTGTTTGTTTCAAAACTTAAATTAAGAACAATAGATGACATCCATAGTTTCAAACTAGATTATCAAAGATTGTCTTAAACGTCTAGTGTGTATTTTATAGGATACAGTGTGTTGCAAGTGAAGATAACTCCAAACAACAAATAATAAAGCTAGTATCTTTCTGCATCAAATTAGGACATTTCTACCCTTATCCTATCTTTCTTTTCCATACCACCAAGTAATCAAGTTGAGCAAAACACATAACTCAATTTTCAAAATTCCATCCTTTATTATGCAATTTACAGGAAATTCAACTTGTATTTTACAAAAACTGTTGCAAAAATAACATATGTATATGTTGGTATTTAGATATGCACATTTAATTGTGAGTATGTATATATACAGAGAGAGATGTTGGTGCACTTGTGTCTGTACTTTGTCTGTATTACGTCTTGATACAAAACGATGTCTTTGATGTAAGATTGATGTAAGTTTGACCAAGTCAACCATCCTCCGGTTTGACTTGGCCAAACAGTTAGAAAACTGGTTGAAAGATGTTTGGGTCGAAGGATGTGTCATCGAAGGATAGTTTAGATCCTTCGATGAGCTCGAAAGATGACCTACGAAGGATAGACCACGAAGGATACCATCCTTCGTGGTATATGTGATCTTTCGATGGGTTTATGGTCGATAGATGATCCTTCGATCAGTCTATCTGATCCTTCGACCAGACGATCTGTGTAGGGTATAAATACCCATGTTGTGTGTTCACTTCAGTCAGGGGTTCAAGAGTTCGAAAGTTAGACATAGTGAGAGCATTCTGTTCAGAACACACACACACGAGAGTTAGAGAGAGTTTGCAAAACTGATTTGTAAACATTGCATTGTAACCGAACCTTTCATACGCATTAATACAAGTGGTGTTAATCGTTGAAGATTGTGTGTTGTGTTTGTGCTTGTGCTATCTCGGTTTGCATGCTAGCTTGGATTCCGCACTTGCTAGTGTGTTAGACATAACAAGGAATAGGTTAAACCTCAACCTCCGAGGGACCTACAAGTGGTATCAGAGCCGTGGCTCTTTTCCTTGTTAAAAACCGGGTTTTTACAAGACTTTGGAGTGTTTGGATAAAACTCACTGTTTTTAGCATCCGTTTTTACTGATTTTCTCGTATTTCTTGTCGTAAAAACGTGTCTAAACTTACCGGGTGTGTTAAAAGACGGGTTGGGTAACTTGAAAACTTGTTTTTAAGTTGTTTGGTCATTTCCGGCCACAATTCCGGCATACTCCGGTACCGGTTTCTGGGTTGATCATTAATATTTGGTAATATTTTATTTGTTCAAAATCTGATTTTGGCAGAAAATCATGGTCTGACCATACCTCTGCCGAAAGATTTCACCAACCCATCAACTTTTTCACCAACCTGTCACATTTGTCAACTGTGTCAGAGCAGTTCGAAAGATATCCTTCGAAGTCGAAAGACCATCTTTCGATCAGTGGAGGTTCGATCGATCATCATCCTTCGAACCAAGGAATCATTTCGAAACATACATCTTTCGGTCTACTGCTCTTTTTCGAAAGATAAGGATCCTTCGATTGGAGAATCTTTCGAAGTCATTGTTCGAAAGATAAGGATCCTTCGGTTGGAGAATCTTTCGAAATCTTTGTTCGAAACTCAACAGTGATCTTTCGAACACTGTTGATCCTTCGAACAAGCTTTGATCTTTCGATCCTTAGTCTGTTTATGCTTAACAAGTTTGTGATTTTCAGGTTCTTATTTTTCTTGATCAAAAATGAATCCAAGGTGGAATACTCTGGTAAATACAGATATGTATTTTGGTACTCCGTCATCTTCCGCACCGGTATCTTCTCAAGCTAATGCAATTTCTACCGGTCAATGGGCATTTGTATCAAATCAAACTCCAAGTGTTCAAAGCATTCTCTTAAGCGAGAGCGAAACTGGAAGTTTGAATCGGCCTCCAAAGTTGATGCACTTATATGAATATCCAGGATGGATTGATAGATTTCATACATACGTTCTTGGTCAAAATACAGAATTATGGTTGCGGTTCATTACAGATTTCGATCAAACAATAGAGGTTGCCGCATCATCTGCTGCTACGTTTGCAGATCTTACGGAAGATCAGAAGAAGGTCTATGATCTGGAAAAGAAGGCATACGCCATTCTCACTCAGGCCTTAAGTAAAGATATATATCATCAATTTGTCAGTTACAAGACGACAAAGAGATTGTGGGACGCGTTGAAAACAAGGGGCGTAGGAAATGAAGCGACACGTCAATTGAGAAAAGAACTGCTAAAGAAAGAGTTTGATGGTTTTACTTGTATGGAGAATGAGTCGTTAGGTGATTTGACAAGTCAATTTAATCATTTGTTGACTGAATTGACAAATTTTGGGGTTGTTACAACTCCTGCAGAGATTGTGAAAAGGTTTGCAGATGCGTTGCCACCTCAGTGGAATACTTTCTTGGAAATCATGAAGTACAATGGTACTTTAGCTACAACAAGCTTCAACGACTTTGTTCAAATCCTGGAAAACAAGAATCAGGAAGAAACTCTCAAGGCAAAAAGAGTTCCAGTGCCACAAAATCCTGAAATGTATTATGGAACTTCTAGCACTTCTACGAAACCCTCTACGCATGCTCCAATTCAAACAGCGTTTGTGACTAGCACTGACATGTATGGCAATACTATCCAAGTTCCAGTCCCTCCAAAGACAGACATGTATGGAAATCTGCTGGAACCAGTTCCTCAACAGCAACAACAAAGCCAACGACCTCTCAGACCAACTGATATGTTCGGAAATCCATTGCCAGTTCGATCTACCGGATCAACAGACATGTATGGGAATCCACTACCTCCTCAATCTACCGTACCAACAGACATGTACGGGAATCCACTTCCTCCTCAACAGCAAGCTTGTTATGGAAGCACATCATCTGCTGGTCAACAATCAAAGCCAAATACAGTACGGCTCGACACCTCAAGTTTTTCTAAAGTCAGTGTGGAAGTAGCAAAGGAACACATGGAGCTGCTTAACACTTTGGTGAGCGCATACTGTGGATTAGTGGAAGGTCAGATTGGTAATATTAATCTGACACAAGAAGACTATCAGCAGATTGATAAAGAGGAGATGGAGATGATGGATATCAAGTGGGCCTTTGCTAGTGCTGTTAGGCGAGCAAAGGATTTCATGGAAAGAACTGGCAGAACCAGCTTGGAGAGCAAGAAAGACACCAAGTATGGGTTTGATAAGCAGGCTGTCAAGTGTTTCAACTGTGGTGAACGTGGTCATTTCAAGCGTGAATGTACGAGGCCATCTCAGCATGGAAACCAGAATCCCTTCAGAAATCAAGGCAACCAGCAGAACCAGAACAGGAACAATGTTCGTACGTTGGTACCTGTCAACAACCAAAGCCAAGCAGGACCATCAAATGCCAACCAGGCACTTGTGGTTCAAGTAGATGAAGGCTGTGATTGGTCAATCCAATTGGGAAATGATGCTCCGGATGGAACAGCGTGTTTTGCTGAGATTGTCAAAGATCTTAATCACGCCAGTGGTGGAGAATCTTCCGCCAATGGTGGTGACTCTTCTGAGGATGAAGACTCTTCTGGTTACAGCAGAAGTTCGGATGAAGAATCCTCGAGCTCAGGTGATGATCATGTGGATGAAACATCAAGTGCGTCAGTCGATGCAATTATTGATGAGCTTTTGGAGGAAGTTGCAGCAGGAACTGATAGAAGATCTATTTTGGTGGATCAAGCTGCTTATTCTTCGTCTTCTCTCCATTCAGCCTTTATGGCTAATGTCGACAGTTCATCAAGTCAGGTATGTGTCGATGAACCCACTTCTGTTAGCTGTGATAATTGTGATAGATTGCATGTTAGATGTGCTGATTTGGATGCAAACATGTCTGAGTTGCAAGGCAAACATGATGCTTTACAAGCTAGTTTGTTTGACTTGCAAGACAAACATGTCTTAGTGAATGATAAGTGGTGTGAATTGCAAAGCAAACACGAGGCTTTGCAAGAGAAATATGATGTGACATTCATCCACAATCAAAAGTTGACCGTTGATCTTTCCAAGTGCACAGAAGCCAACATGTTTTATGAAAACCATGAAAAGGAATTTAAGTCAATGATTGAAACGTTAAAGAAAGATAAAACAGAGCTGACAAAAATGGTTTCCAGAAAACAAACTGACATTAACCTTTATATAACTCGTCTTGAGGTAATGCAAAAGGAAATGGCTTGTGTTAAAACAGAAAGTGAGGCGATCCGACTCAAGTTAGACAGTTATTTGAGCTCTAGCTATGTGTTGGATCACATCATTGATGTTCAGAAAGAGAAACGGGATGTCACATGCATAGGCTACAAGCAATGTCCACCACCCGTGAGAAACAACTTTGATGCACTGCCTGATGAGGAGTACAGAACTCATTTTGAACCATCGGTTCCTTTGGATGTTAATGAATTTGCAGCAGGACTCGGATACAAGAAAGAAGTATCATCAGATTCGGATGTGTCAGCAGATACATTTGTAACTGCTGAACAGAATCAGGATCCTCCAGTTGTGATTGAGGATGTTGATTCTTCTGATGATGAGTCTGATGATACTGATTCAGCAAAGTCTGATGCGGTGATAAACGAAGAGGACATACCTCTTGAGAATCATATTCTGTGTGATCCTCCTGCAAAACCCGCTAAGACTGTTGCAATCGAGTCCTCGTCTGAGAAAGAGTCGGAGAGTGTGGATTTGCTGTACACTCTTGTTGGTGATGATAAAATTTATTCAGACAAAGATTTTCCTATTAAGAATGTTAATCAATCGTTAATCAGTAAAGTCTTTGAAAATTCAACAAGTAAGTTTTTAGGAAAGACAGGGTCACGGGTTACAGTAACACAGTGCCCTCCTATCCCAAAGGCTGAAATTAGAAAACAATTTGGCAATCAGAAATTACCAACAGTGCAAAAACAGCAAAATCATACCAAATCTAAAGGTAAAGCACCGACTCAAAGCCAAAAGAAGCCGAATCAAAAGAAGAAAAAGAATGTGAACTTTGTGAAATCTAAGGGAACGGACAAAATTCAAACGTTTGAAAATCAATCTAACTTAGATTTTGTCAAGAAAGCGACTGTGATGAAAAGGAATGAACCAAATAGTTCAAAACCTAGTACCTCGGGATCACAAAGTTCATCATCGGCAAGACGATCACATGATACTTCGGGGTTTGTTGAACGAAGATCATGTTTTGAATGTGGTACAATCGGGCATATCATTCGAAATTGCCCGTATCTTCATAAGTTGAAAGCCAAAGAAGATGATCCCCGTGAACGCAATCACCAAAGGCGATCTGTTTCTGTAAAACAAGATCCCCGACTCATAAGAGAAAGGGAAAAGAAACAGAAACGCCAACAGGTCAAGAAAATTGAAAAGGCGATTAAAACTGATGTGGTTCAAAAACAATCTGTTTCAGTTAAGCCAGAAAACTCAAAACTTTCAAAAACTTCGAACAATCATGAAGTTAAATTGGTAAACAATCAAACTGGTAAAACTCAACAGACATGGAAACCTAAATTGACCACAAATTCAGGGGGACCATCACAATTTTCGAATCATCAAAGAATAGAAGTTATTGTTGTTGATGAAAATGGAAGACCCAAGACCACAATGGCTTGGGTCCCCATCTCCAACTAATTATGTGAGTTCATGTGCAGGGTGTTCCAGGAGGAACTATCAGTAGTCATTGGATTGTTGATAGTGGGGCATCCAGGCACATGACAGGCGACATGAAGCTTCTCTACGACGTCAAATCTATTAGAGGAGGTTATGTTGCTTTTGCTGGAGATAAAGGCGGATATATTACGGGTGAAGGAATGATTTCCAACGGGGTTGTTAGCTTTGATAAGATCAACTTTGTGCAACAACTTGATCACAATCTTCTTAGTGTTTCTCAAATTTGTGATAAGCAGTTCTCAGTACACTTTGATGCAAATGGATGTTATGTGCTGAAACCCGGCTTCAAAATTCCAAAAGAATGGATTCTCTTATCGGCTCCAAGGATAAATGATTTGTATGTCCTTGATATGAGCCAAGCTATCACAACGTCTGCACAAGCAACTTGTTTCATTTCCAAAGCCACAGAAAAAGACACAATCTCTTGGCACAGACGAATGGGTCACATTCACTTACTCAAAATGAATCATTTGGTGTCAAATGAATTGGTGAATGGTGTTCCTCTTAAAAATTTCCATCTTCAAGACGTCTGTGTCTCGTGCCAGAAAGGAAAACAAACGAAGAAGCGACACCCTACAAAGAAAGTCAACACGGTGGTTGTTCCTCTTGAACGTTTGCACATGGATTTGTTCGGTCCTGTCAAGCACAAAAGCATTAGGAATGATCAATATTGCCTCGTGATAACTGATGATTATTCAAGATTTTCTTGGGTGGCGTTCATGGCACATAAGAGTGAAACCTTCGGTATTATCAAAAACTTGATCATACAGATTGAGAATCTTTATAACTTGAAGGTTAGGCGGATACGGAGCGACAATGGTACTGAATTTAAAAATCATGCCATGGCGGAGTTTTGCACTTCAAAAGGTATTCTTCACGAATTTAGTGCAGCTTATACTCCTCAACAGAATGGCGTCGCTGAACGTAAGAACCGCACATTGATCGAGACTGCTAGGACTATGTTAGTAGAGTCACAATTGCCGATTCCATTCTGGACTGAAGCTGTGGCCTCTGCATGCTATACGTTGAACCGAGTCCTTACAGTCAAAAGGCACAACAAGACCTGCTTTGAGCTTATTAACAAACGGAAACCAGATTTGTCATATCTTGAACCGTTTGGAGCTCCATGCACAATGATCGATCCTAATGGAAAGTTTGGGGCAAGAGCAATTGATGGATACTTTCTTGGGTATTCCACCCCGAACTTAAGAGTCTGGAATCTAGAGACTAAAAGGGTCGAGGAATGGTCTGAAGTCAGAGTACAAAGGCACACTTTACCAGTCAAATGTCCTGGTCAGCCTTGGATGTTTGAGTACGATGACTTTTTCAATTCGATCAATGTTGAAGCAGTTGAAGAAAATGCTGCGGCAAGGATGTTTTTCGAGAGTGATAATGCAACAGATTCACCGTTGGTTCATCCCATTATTGTCAATCAAGAACCATCTTCGGTGAACAACAATGCTCTCGATAATGAGGATTTTCACGATGCTGCCGAATTGAACGAATCTTCAGAGGATGATGAATTTCTCGATGCAGATCAAGAAGCTCCAGCAACAGCAGTACATGGTACTTCAGAAGGTACACCTCCAGTGGATGTTCCTAGAACAGCTGAAGCTACTGCATCTTCCTCTTCGTCAATTCCGGGCCTTGAATTGATTGTTGATCTCAATCTCAACAATTTGGGTACAAATATTCCAGTTCAAGATAATCCAGAAACAAGGATTCACAATACCCATCCTCAACAAAACATCATCGGAAATGTACAAAGTGGCGTTCAAACAAGAAACATGTTGCGAAACAACAACAATGCAGGCTTGTATGCAACTATCCGAGAATCTGGTCAACAAAATGATTGGTCTTTCGCGTGTTATGTATCACAGGAAGAGCCAAGAACTTGGAAAGATGCTTTGAAAGATAGCTCTTGGGTTGAAGCAATGCAGGAAGAACTGCAACAATTCCAGAAGCTTGGTGTCTGGAAACTCGTAGAGAAACCTGCTGGTTACAAGAAGATTGGTACCCGTTGGGTGTTTAAATGCAAAAAGGATGACCGTGGAGTCGTTATTCGAAACAAAGCAAGGCTAGTCGTTCAAGGTTTTCGTCAGATAGAAGGGATCGACTACAACGAAGTGTATGCACCTGTTGCACGTCTAGAAGCAATTCGGATTTTTCTGGCTTATGCCTCATTCAAAGGTTTCAAGGTATACCAGATGGACGTGAAAAGTGCATTCTTACATGGTGTGGTGGAAGAAGAGGTGTACGTCAAACAGCCTCCAGGTTTTGAAGATCCTATCCATCCCGATCGGGTTTGGTTGCTCAACAAAGCTCTCTATGGTCTTCATCAAGCACCGCGAGCTTGGTACGCAACCTTATCTAATTATCTGCTGGAGAATGGATTTCGCAGAGGTCTTATCGATTGTACTCTTTTCATCAAAGAACAAGATGGAGATCTTCTACTGGTACAGGTATACGTTGATGATATTATTTTTGGTTCTACTAATGATGTTTTGTGTAGGGATTTCGAGCGTGTAATGCAGGATAAATTCGAGATGAGTGCTATGGGGGAAATGACTTTCTTTTTGGGCCTACAAGTACAACAAACTGAGTCTGGGATATTCATCCATCAGACTAAATATGTTGGTGACATCTTGAGCCGGTTCCAGATGTCTGATGCAACGCCCATCGGTACCCCACTGCCACAAAATCACGGAATTACTCCAGACTTGAAGGGTGAAGCTACTAGCCCCTCATACTACCGCACGATGATCGGATCCCTTATGTACCTCACAGCATCAAGACCAGATATAATGTACCCAACGTGCCTGCTTGCCAGATATCAAGTCAACCCGAAGGCCTCACATCTTGCAGCTGTAAAAAGGATTTTTCGTTATTTGAAGGGTTGCCCTGACACCGGTCTATGGTACCCTAGGGATAATAACTTTGACTTAATCGCATTCAGTGATTCTGATTTTGGCGGATGCAAAATCGACGGCAAATCCACAACGGCTGGATGTCAGTTTTTGGGAAATCGCCTAGTCACATGGCAGTGCAAGAAGCAGACGTGCGTCGCTACATCAACATGCGAAGCTGAATACATTGCTGCCTCAAGTTGTTGCTCCCAAGTCCTATGGATCCAACAACAAATGCGCGACTGCGGTTTTGAATTCCTAACTACTCCTATTTACGTTGATAATTCTGCTGCCTTACAGATCACTAAAAATCCTGTGCAGCATTCAAAGACTAAGCACATCGACATTAAGTATCACTTTATACGTGATTGCTTTGAGAAAAGGCTAATCGATGTTGCTTACGTCCACACCGATGACCAACGTGCCGACCTTTTTACCAAAGCTTTTGACAAATCAAGATTTGACTACTTATTACTGGTAAACGGCGTTAAGGTCAAGCAAGAGTAAACCCAACATCGGAAAATCATTTTTGTAAATACCTTTGTGTTTTTAACTTTGTCTTAGTTTATTGATTTTAGGGGGAGTAAATCCAAAATTTAAAAAAAAAAAAAGAAAATCCAAAAACATCGAAAAAAATTTCAAAAACACAAAAACAATAGAAAAACAAAAATGAGTTTCCTGGCGAGCAAAAGATAAAATGATAGTACATCAGTGGTCTGTCTAAACCTCTTTAAACCTTAAATGAAAAACGATAAGCAGCTCTATATAAGATGTATCGGTAGGCTCACAATCATTTTAAAGTGTGCAGGGTGATATAAACTTAAATCGACTGAAGACCAGGTGGGAACCACTCATTGGCATATGGTCTTAGTACCGAAATTTCGTTTGAGAGATTGCCGAGGTTCTGAGATATTCGGTCTTTATGCTGCTTATCATCTGGGTATCATGGTTGTATCTTTTACCGAAAAATAACGGGGACGCAAGTCTAGATCTTCCATGATACTATACATACGTGTACATATTGCATTCGACCTCAATAAGTGATCAACAATCACATGTCCAAACAAATATGTGATAATATATCACAAATTCTTTTCCGGGAGTCAAGTTCGTCTCTCTGCTGTACGAAAGTACTGACCTGTTCACGGACTTGCTCCTGTGCCCTCATGCATTGAAAATCAAGTTCCTCATCAATAAGTGATTCTATCACATAGGGCTTGTTTTCAATTCAAAATAAGTGAGAATCTCACATCATATACGGTCAAACAGATGATAATCGGTATACTCACCGGTAAGATGAACCCTCGTGCATACCTTGATACGGGAATGTGTCGTGATGTGGATGAACACCGGTCGGTAAGTATAAATCATACCTTAACGTATCCCCTCGCCATGATTACATCTGATAAGTTTGAGCTTATGTGGACAACAATACCGATAATTGTTATAGGATGCTTATCTTAATGTTAACCAATTGAACAACAAGAGTGTCTTGGCATGACCGTACACTGATATGATTCTCTTACCCTCGAAACTCGCAAAAAGATTGTCTGTAAATATTTATTTAATGCTTTCAGTTTTTCGCATCTTTGTATATATTTATTTACTGCTTTCTGTCTTTACATTTGAAATATTCAAAAATACCAAAAAGATTTTAGGTGTGTTTTAATATAAACTTTATAAAAGCCAAAAAGATTTTATTTCTATTTTATTTTCGATCGTACGATGTTGGATCTCGAGTCTTCGTTACCTGAAACCTGATTGAAAACAGAAACGACTGAATCTTCATAAACGGTCGAAATTTGCAAGTGTTGAAAGTTAAAATTTGAAATTGATAAAATACATTAAACTTTCAAACTGTCGGACGGTGTTTGTTTGAACAATGGTCACATGTGTGTCGTTTGCTTATGATATTCCAGGCAGTTGTTCTCATTATGCGTTTAGATTTCTTGCATGTGCAGATTCTAAAGGCAAGGAGAACATGGTCGATGACAAGCTTCGGAATGAAGACACGACGTGAAGGCACTCAAATGATGAAGATGATCGAGTTGCCGCTGACCATCATCAACACCACAAGGATCTCAATTCACAAAGATCAAGACTTTCACGAGCATAACTCAAGGGGGAGCTTATGTTAAGGGGGAGTTTGTCAACACACTTCCTACCTGAAACTGGGAGTTTGTTGGTACACTTTCTGCTTTCAAGACGTGAAGACTTTAAAGATCCTCCGACATTGAAGACTTGAAGACACGAAGGACCTACAAGAATTAAGATCGAGACAAAGCTATAAGATCGAGACAAAGCTACAGCCAAGGGGGAGTTTGTTGGTGCACTTGTGTCTGTACTTTGTCTGTATTACGTCTTGATACAAAACGATGTCTTTGATGTAAGATTGATGTAAGTTTGACCAAGTCAACCATCCTCCGGTTTGACTTGGCCAAACAGTTAGAAAACTGGTTGAAAGATGTTTGGGTCGAAGGATGTGTCATCGAAGGATAGTTTAGATCCTTCGATGAGCTCGAAAGATGACCTACGAAGGATAGACCACGAAGGATACCATCCTTCGTGGTATATGTGATCTTTCGATGGGTTTATGGTCGATAGATGATCCTTCGATCAGTCTATCTGATCCTTCGACCAGACGATCTGTGTAGGGTATAAATACCCATGTTGTGTGTTCACTTCAGTCAGGGGTTCAAGAGTTCGAAAGTTAGACATAGTGAGAGCATTCTGTTCAGAACACACACACACGAGAGTTAGAGAGAGTTTGCAAAACTGATTTGTAAACATTGCATTGTAACCGAACCTTTCATACGCATTAATACAAGTGGTGTTAATCGTTGAAGATTGTGTGTTGTGTTTGTGCTTGTGCTATCTCGGTTTGCATGCTAGCTTGGATTCCGCACTTGCTAGTGTGTTAGACATAACAAGGAATAGGTTAAACCTCAACCTCCGAGGGACCTACAAGAGAGAACCTGGGCAAAGAACAAAATTGAGTAAATAAGGTAAAACGTCATTTTGGGTGTAGACTTGTAGTGGGGATTGTGATAGTGAATCTCAAAGTCTTGATAAAACATTAAAACCCTAATCTATAAACTGCAAATAAAAATTAACCAGCTAGCGGGTATCGAACTCGTGACTTCACCTTTTCAAAACATGTGCATAACCAGTGGACCACTTCAAAAGTTTGGTTACAGGTTCCCCTTCAATATATTAAAGGGTTCCTTTCGTATTTTCTATATGGCATAACACTACAAATTACAAACCGAGGGGGTTCCCGGGAACCCCCAAGAAAGCCGTAGATCCGCCCCTGTGGTGCTCAACTTAAAGATGTATTTGAAATAAGGGTATATATTAAGGTAAGGGTCTTAAAATAAACAATGTTTTCATTTTATAATATTAACCCGATTTAAAAAATAAAACAAAACAAAAAATCTTGATTAAAAACAATTTTTTGGGGGATGATATGATCTTGACATGTGTCATTTTACAGAAAATGAATTGTTTTGGTTGGAGAGCGGCGCTTGACAGATTTCCATCTATGGAGGCTCTTCGAAGTAGGGGGATAGATAGCAACTCATTATGTGTGGAGTTTCGGCTGAGACAACTGTGCATCTATAACTCTCATGTTCTACGACAAGCTTCATATGGTCATAAACTCGGTTGTGGTGCAAGTTACCAAACATAAATTACAACACGTACGGTTGGTCTTCCCTGGCCAAATGAATCTGTCTAAACCATACAAGAAGTCTATTCAAGCCATTGTTTTGACTGTTTGTTGGTGCTTATGGAGAGCCCGAAACGAGGAAAACGTTCCAGCAGCCTTGCAGATCGTTGGCTACTTCGAACATATCAATGCTACTTTTGATCTCGTTCTTCTTTGAGGTAGTTCGAGCACCAAGAATGTTACATATAAAATAGTGGATGGGTGTTTTGTATTAAATGAGAGTAGAAGGTCTAAATGTAGCAACTAACCAAATGTAGTTAGTTGGTTGTTATACATAGTCAACGGTAACGATTGGGATAATATGTCCAACATTGAACAATTTCTTATCTCTCTCTGAATTTCTACTTTTACCCTTATATAAAAAATACAAGGAAGCAACATCCAGATGCTTCTTTTCATTTTTTACAAATCCTTAAAAAACACACATTTTATTGTTTGAAATAAATTTTGTTTTCAGATTAGCTTTAAGGGTTCAATTTAAGTTTGGCTTGACCCAAACTTGTTACAAAACTAAAATCAGATAACTTACTTAAATATGGAATTTAAATGTGAGATTTTGACCAAAACATAAAGATTATTTGCGTAATTATCTCTATTTTTTATCCTAAATAAAAGTTATCTATAATGTATATTAAAACAAAACATTTTGGTACCACTTGGCATAAATTTAATCCACTAATTGCCACCTGGCAACTTAATACTCCTTAATGGAATAAAATGAGCGGTAAAACAAAAAACCCTTCCCTCACACGCTCCTGTTCCTTCATCCGCTCACCTTCAAACCCTAATAGTCATCTCAGAAACCATGTTGCTCACTCCCTCAACCTAAACCTAAATCGACTTCATCTTCTCTGATTTGACCTTTTCAGAAGACAATATAGGAAAATCCAACAACCCAACTGTGTTTCTCCTCTGTCTGCCGACCGATTCTTCTCACCGACAACGTTGACACAGGTAATTTGATCTTTTCTCCTCACTTGAACCAGATTTCAGTTTTAGGGTATAAAGAATGCAAGCATTGATCATGAAATCGACCACTGATATCTCTCTCTCTTTCTCAAAATCAACCAGAAAACCAAAGGAAAAAGGGCAGATAATGGCTATTGCACAAGGGAGGTTTATTCAGCAGTCGATGTGAGAGGCGTCGGCGGCTAGGGTTGGGAATTATCTGCCGATAACTTTTGGACATTTCAATTTGCTTGCGTCACTTTCCGGTCCTCCGCCACATTCTTCGAACAACAAAGATGATGATAACCACTGAATTGTTCTTTAACCGGTATTGCTTGCTGTCGATATGTATATCTATATATAAATATGCATGATGTTTGTGTGGAAGATTTGTGAAGGCTAGGGTTTAGGTGTGATTTTAGGGTTTCTGCAATTTGTTAAATTGAAATTGAATTAAAATCAAGGTATGTTAGGTTGTAGAGTTGTTTCTGGTCACTGCTTTTTAGGGTTGGTTAATTATATCCATTTTTTTTCTAGCGTATAATGTGGTTCCTATCGAAGGAAGAAATCTGAAATGTGAAATCTACAGAGAGAAGCTAGCTTAATGGTTTTGTTTGAATCCAGGAAGTATGATATGAAACTGCAGGTGTTGGGGGGGGGGGTTACAGTCAATTTCTGATCTCTATTCTCATTGTTAGATTAATTAGAGTTTAAGGTTTCTCTTGATAAAATATGGGAAGAAAGTTTCTCGAAAAATGATGTGTTTTGCAACACTATTAAAGAAGCATTCGAGTATCTAAACAATCTACGTCAGGTACCGTTTTTTTTTATGATTTAGGAACTAAAATTTACAATTAAATGTGTTAGTGTAACTAACAGAGTATTATTATATGTTATCTTCAGAACCGCCCTGCTGAATTGATTGCAAAGTTTTTGGACGAGAAACTACGTGCTGGAAATAAGGGTACATCTGAGGAAGAATTGGAGGGCACTCTTGATAAAGTTTTGGTTTTGTTCAGATTCATACAGGTACCTGTAAAATTGCAGTATTTTTTAAAGATACTTGCTCCTTTTATATTCACTTAAAAATTTAATCTATTTTTTATGTATAATTTTGTGATATAGGGTAAAGATGTGTTTGAAGCATTCTACACAAAGGATCTTGCAAAAAGGCTTCTTTTTGGGAAGAGTGCATCTATTGATGCTGAAAAGTCAATGATCTCAAAGGTTTGAAGTCTTTACGTTTTTTTTATTCGGTGTTAAGTAAGTATACTTTCTGATTATTAACTATTTGATCATTGTTTTCAGTTAAAAACCGAATGTGGTAGCCAGTTTACCAACAAGCTTGAAGGAATGTTTAAGGTATGTATGATACTACTTATCCACAAGTTTACTTTATTTTATTCATATTAAGGGGCATTTTGAGAGTTTTATAAATATTGCTGATTTATTTTCATCGTTATTTCTTTAGGATATTGAGTTATCGAAGGAGATTATTGAATCTTTCAAGCAATCATCGCAAGCTAGAACGAAACTACCCTCCGGAATCGAGATGAGTGTTCATGTTTTAACAACTGGGTATGTTTTATAATCCTGAGCTCTTTTGTGAAAATAACAAAAAAAAAACTGTTTTTTGTTGACAACTAAATTAAAGTGGTAATTTGACACAGTTACTAGCCAACATATCCACCAATGGATGTCCGCCTTCCCCATGAATTGAATGTTTATTGACATAAATAAAACATAACTCTATTATGTTTTGCAGTTTCTTTTAAATTACGATAAGCTAGAACTTGTGTAATTTTGCAGGATATATTTAAAGAGTTCTACTTGAGCAAATATAGCGGTAGGCGATTAATGTGGCAGAATTCCTTAGGTCACTGCGTCTTGAAAGCAGAATTTGCAAAGGGAAAGAAAGAACTGGATGTTTCCTTATTTCAGGTTGGTTTCCTCCACTGATCTTTACATTGTCGGTGAGGGTTGAAGGTGGCAAAAGGGTGGGTCAGGCAGGTTTGGTATCGGGTCAACCCGAAATGCTTTTTTTATTCGCAGTTTTTATTAGTAAATCAACTACCTAATAAATGAATACAAAATGCTTTTTTTTACATTGTCGGACACGTGTCATCACTATATTTCATCTTAATCCTATTTTGAAATTATTAATATCTTTTCTTTACACACTTGTGAACAATAAATTCACCATTAGTTATGAAAATATTTTATTCGTCATATATGAACCGTTAACTTATATTATAATTTTATAATAACTAATCATTGATTTTGAAATTTATATTTCAGTAATACAATGGGAGTGGAACGTTTCGTTGTAAGAAACAAGCGTATCGAGGAGAAGATCGTGAAGGTCAACAAAAGCCATTCCCATGGGAAGCACAGCAGTCAACGCCGTTAGTACATTCATTTTAACTTTAAAAGTGTTGCAACGTGCTGAAATTTTTAGTTTAATTTTTTAAAGTTAGATTGAATCTAACTTCATTTGATACATTACGTACCCGCGGGTAGAGAGATGGATTTCCTTACTTGAACGTTTATTTCTTTCAAAAGATTATTTCCAACAATTTTAAGTTATATATTTGTGTGTTAAGCCACCCGCGAAACTTGCGGGGTCTTAGGCTAGTATTTATATAAATAATAAACTCATTTAGGCTCACGAATCCTTAAAGCTAATTTGAAAACAAAATTTATTAGAGCATTAAAAATGTTGTTTTTTCTTTAAATTTGTTAAATCTAACCGTTAAATGTACTCAAGACGGGAAATTGGGATGATTGGCCACATAAGAAAATACCATTTACAAACCGGGATGGAGGGGATCGATATACCGATCGGGACTACACATGTACAAAAAACCGGATTTAGGATCGAAACTGGAAAAAAGAAATCGAAACCAGTCGGTTTTAAAAAAAACAGTCTGGGTCAACCCGATCTGTCGGTTATAGACCGGTTCTTCTTCGCGACATTTTTAACCGGTTTAAAAACCGAATCGATTTTAGAAAACCGGTTAAAATCGAACCGATTTTAGAAAACCGGTTAAAACCGAACCGGTTAGCACCAGTTCGGGTTCTCCTCATATCAAACCGGTTTAAAAACAGAACTAGTTTTTGAAAAACCGGTTTTTTGTGCAAAAAAAAAAAAAAAAAAAAAAAAAACCAGAACCGATTTGTAAACCTCTAACCAGGGCAATGGATTGTGAAGTGCAAAAGAGATCGGAATCGAGGGTATCTGGACGATCGGAAAAAGAACTAAAACGAAAAAAAATCAAAACAGAAAAAAGAGAGAAGCAATGGTGTAAACTAAATCCATACAAACTTGCAGAAACTGTACATACAAACTTGAACCCATTTTCCCCACCGAATACCAACCCAACCCGACCCAACCCGAACATACTGGGAAACTAGTACTCTTTCTCACATGATGAAAATATATTGAAGAAACTGCATAAAAATGAGCCACAAGAACTTAGTGACCACTTATCTTGCCCCCGAGAGAAGAGATGACGACAATAACGTGAAATATGATTTGCCTCCAACTGTTGGTTCCTAAATTCTTAGATCTGTGAAGTTGTAATTCAAGTTCGGTTCGACATTCATTCCTCCTTATAACACCTTAACCACCATTGACATTGAAGGCCTTCTCTTATAGTTTGTTTGTAAATACCACTACTACAAAACAGAGCATTAGACGGGGTGATATGGGTTTTAAGACGGTGTTTTCAACACCGTCGTAAAATACGTTTAATTTGAACAACGTCTTAAACTTGATGAACACCGTCTTTTAACATAAAAACATTTTCAAGTATTTACTAAAACAAATATTTATTAACACCGTCTTATAAACATTTGCTAAAAAAAACATTTGTAGTAAAAAATGTTTTCGAGAAATACACATCAAGCTAATATAAACCAATGGAACATTTTCAAATCAAACCAAACCAATACACATTCAATTCGAAAATAAACCCATAGACATCCAATTCAAATTACAATCATTTGTTGAATGCATAACAAACTACGTTAAACTGCATAAATAAACTACATATAATCTATATATAAAGCTAAACTAACGAAATACCTAACTCGCTAAAAAACTTCGGCATCAACGTCATCAACAAAACATCTATATCATTATCCGTAGCCTCTCTCGTGTCATGCCACATCTAAAATAAAATTAAATAGAAAGAGTTAATGTTGGTGCATTTATGTGTCTGTAACTTTGTCTTGTTTACGTTGTATGTAATACGATCTTTTGTAATTGACTCTGTAAGTTTCGTTAAGTCTACCTAGTTGGATATCCTCCTATCTTACTTGGTATGACGTTTGTCTCTGTATTTGTAATGTATGTTAAGCATATGCTAGTGTGCATAGTGTTTACATATAGTGAGTCTTGTCTTATGTCTTCTATTTAAACACTTAGTGATATATTCTGTCTTGTTTGATTCTTGGCGAACCTTATACTTCGTCGTGAAACATGCTTGGTGAACCTTCCTTGTTCGTCATGATGAGAGTGTGACGAAGAATCATTCTTCGTCACACATATCTTCGTCGCATACAAGGTTCGCCAGTGGACAGTATATATAGCTGGTTATGTTTAACAGTTAAGGCATGAGAGCATAACCCTACTGAGAGTATTATCAAACATTGTGTGTATGTGTTTGTAATCTGTTCTCATCCAGTATAATCAATAGATTGCGAATCTTTGGTTACTTTGTGTCTTTGCTATACATTGTTTGGTTTGCACCGTCACGGGGATTCCGCACTCGTGATCGTGTTTGTGATAAACAGGGACTAGGTTTCGTAATCGATCCTCCGAGAAAAACGGACCTACAAGTGGTATCAAAGCTGTCAGCTCTTTTCCTTGTTTAAAACCTAACATTGTTGTGTTTTATCAAGTTGTTTATGTGTTTTTTTTTTTCAGAATATGTTCTTATTTGATATTCATATTTTCTAAAAAAGTGTTCAAAAAAAAAACTTGTTATTTGCTATAAGTTTTATCAAAAACCTTGTTACATTGCCTGTCTACATGATAAAAGTGGGTTTTTATTGAGAGTTTAAGCAAATTTCGTGTTTCAGAAAATTCAAAGTGTTCTTGATATTCAAAGTGTTCTTAGTGGTATTCATACTCTTCCTGTGTTTTGATCTATAATCTGTGTTTGCATTATTTGATTGTGATTAAAATATATTTGTTTGACAATTGGTACAAGTAATGATGGGTTGGTAAATCAACTTCTGTCACAGCAAGTTAGTTTGAAAAAGGTGTCACGAACTTGTGTCAGTAAGATCTGATTTGTTTTGCAAATCTAACAGTTGTTATCCATTGTCAACGAAGAATCCCCTCGACGAAATCCCTATTCTTCATCAAAATTGTTTTAGACGAAGATCACCATTCTTCCTCAAGTTGTGTTAGACGAACAATCAGTCTTTCGTCGTTGGGTCTGTGACGAATAACTACATTCTTCGTCGACTTTGTCTTTGATGAAGAATCAAGTTCGTCACACAATCTTCGTCGCCTATACTTGTTGATTTTACACAGAAGGTTTGCAAAACCATCTTAACCATCTATTTTCAAGTGTTTGATCAGATACACTCATACATACATCAATCATGAGTACTAGCCCTTGGGATTGGAGCAGTAGCTCAAGTACGGCTCAAGATCCGACCTCCGCAGCGGCGTGGATCAAGAATATGATGCCACACCAAACAAATTCTGCAAATCAATGGGCATGCGTAGCAAATCAAAATCAAAGTATTCAGAATTTGCTAATAAGCGAAAGTGAAACGGGTAGCAACAATCGACCGCTAAAGCTAAATCATCTGAATGACTATCCATCTTGGAAAGGCCGTTTTCATACTTACGTTCTAGGGCAAAACACCGAGCTATGGATATGTTTCATTACAGCATGCAACACAGCTCTTGAAGAAGCAGGTTCAAATCCAACAACATTAGCAAATATGACTGAAGCAGACAAGAAAGCGTACGATCTTGAAAAGAAGGCGTTTCCTATCTTGACACAAGATCTCCACAAAGACATATATCATCAATTCTCTTATTGTATTACAACAAAAGCCTTGTGGGACATCCTAGTTACAAGAGGAGAAGGGAATGCGGCGACAAGGAAGACTCGCCATGACTTGTTGAAAAAGGAGTTTGACGCATTTTTGTTTATAGAAAACGAAACTTTAAATGAAATGGCAACTAGTTTTTATCATTTGATAAGTGAAATATTTTCTTACCAGGTTACTGCAACTCCACAGGAAATGGTGACAAAGTTTGCTGATGCTCTACCACCGAAGCGGAGCCCTTTTATTGAACTATTAAAGCATACAGGTGTCTTAGATACTATCAGTATCTATGAGTTCGTTCAAAAGCTGGAAAATAAAAATGAAGAAGAAATCCGGAAGGCGAAACGAATCTCAACCCCTCAGAATCCAGCAATGTACTTTGGAGGGATTAACCTTGTTGCAAGCTCGAAAACGAAACTTTAAATGAATTGTAACTCGTTTTTATCATTTGATAAGTGAAATGTTTTCTTACCAGGTTACTGCAACTCCACAGGAAATGGTGACAAAGTTTGCTGATGCTCTACCACCGAAGTGGAACCCTTTTATTGAACTATTAAAGCATACAGTTGTCTTAGATACTATCAGTAAGTATCTATGAATTCGTTCAAAAGCTGGAAAATAAAAATGAAGAAGAAATCCGGAAGGCGAAACGAATCTCAACCCCTCAGAATCCAGAAATGTACTTTGGAGGGATTAACCCTGTTGCAAGCTCCAGTCAGCAACCAAAACTTCAAACGGCGTTCATGTCCAATTCAAGCCCGTTTCCTCAAGTGACAAATGTAAATCCCTTTGGATTTATACCAGAGCAACCACAACCTCAAGTTGCTCAAACTCAATTTGATCCTATCGCTTGGTTCCCGAAACCACAAGCTGTTACCCCTCCCCCACCTCAACCACAATTTGATCCCAGTGCCTATTTCCCTCAACCACAACCTCAAGTTGCTCAACCTCAATCTCAACCTCAATTTGATCCTAGAGCTTGGTTCCCGAAACCACAAGTTGTTACCCCTCCACCTCAACCTCAACAAGCATTCTATGGTAACAATTTCACTCAACCGCAAAACCCCAATACCACCAGTCTTGATACTTCAAACCTTCCCAAAGTCAATGTAGAAGTTGCCAAGGAACACATGGAACTTCTTAGCACAATGGTCAATGCCTATTGTGGGTTAGTTGCAGGTCAGATTGGAAACATAAATCTGACCAATGAAGATTATCAACAGATTGATAGGGATGAAATGGAGTTAATGGATATCAAGTGGGCTTTTGCAAGCGCGGTTAGACGAGCTAAAGACTACATGAGCAGAACTGGGAAGACTAGTTTGGAAAGCAAAAGGGATACAAAGTACGGGTTCGACAAAGATGATGTCACGTGCTTTAACTGCGGAGAAAAGGGTCACTTTAAGCGTGAGTGCACTCGCCCAAGCAGACAAACAAATAAAAATCCCTTCAGGAATCAAACAAGTACTTCCAACCAGAATCAAGCTAACCAGGAAAGAGGGATAGTAGCTGTCAACAACCAGACCAACAACGCCAACACAAACCAATCGGGTCCTTCTAACACCAACCGTGCATTAGTTGTTCAAGCTGATGAAGGTTGTGATTGGTCCGTACAATTTGGAGGTGGTGATCAAGGAGGAACCGCATGCTATGCTAAGATCATTAATCACATCAAGCATGTACGTAAGGAAGAATTCTCCGAAAGCGATAATAGCTCGGGTTATACTGGTAGTTCGGATGAGGAAAGCTCGAGCATTGGAGATTATTGTTCAGAATCGGATGTAAAGTGTCGCAACCCCCGCCCCCTTTCTCCCGGGAACGGGCAGCCACGAGCCAGTTTTGGTGGTATTCGTATGTTTAATCATTTTGGCAACGGAAATTTCATCAGGACCGTAGTTAGGAAATATTTTATCAGAGTAAAATACCACATTTTATAATATTAAACACATGGATAAAACCCAAGTTTCTTATTACAACATGTTTATAGGGATAAACCCTATTTTAATGAATTTAAAACATCGTCTTTTAGGTAACTTTTATAGCCACGTTTTTCCAAGCCTTCAGTGCTCTCCAGCAGGCTTTCTTCTAATTGGCTTTTACATTTTGTTACCTGAAACGCGTTTTAAAAACATTTGTCAGTGGGAAATACTGGTGAGTGAATCCCAGTTTAATCAAAACATATTTTATCATTAAACAATATTGAGAGCGATCACATTGTTTATATCTACACAATTACTCATTCAGTATTGTCAATCCTGACTGGTGGGTCATATTACTCATTGGCTAACTCGTTGTCCAATGGTAACGTCTATCCACATTTTGTATACAAATCCCCAACATTCCGGCAGTAATTGAAGAATTACAAAGACTCAATCACTGCTAATCACATTGTAAATTATTTAAGGGTTTGTAAAAACAGTTGGTAAAAAGGTTTACAAAAAGAGGATAAACTCACATTGATGTCTTAGGTTTTCTTTAAGGATTTCCTGGTGATTATCTATTAATTTCACAAATGCACATGCGTTAGTATAATAACCCAATATTTACATTAGTAATACCCTCCCCGAGAAGGCATTCCAACGACTATGTCGGGCAGAACCACGACAGCCGTTACGGAACCCTGGATCAATCGGGCAGCGTATCTAATACGTAACCAGGGTTATGATACTTACAACGGGGCAGAACTTCGTTAATTAGGGGGATATAATACCCAAAAATCACTTCAACTATGTGAGAATTCGAGAGAAAGAAAAGATTGTGAGCGAGTGGGACTGAAGGCCGATGCTCCCAATTTATAGGAGCTGAATTCGAGTCCCTCGCGCCCCGCGTAAGATGAAGCGGGGGCTTACGCGGCCCGCGACCTAGACTTGTAGGGCCTAGCTATGACTGGTCATCACTTATAGCCACGACACGATTGTGACACGTGTCGGCTCCGGGTGAGGCCTTGTAGACGGGATGTCGCGCCCCGCGTAGACCAAGCTGTGGTCTTACTCAGCCCGCTAGAGACCCATTATTTTTGTTTTTATTTATTTTAATAAGAATAAAGGTATTCGGGGCCCGTTTTCGTATACAGGGTGTATTTTAAGACATATAGGGGTACTTTAAATATATTAGGGGTGTCAGAAATATTTTGGAGGGTTGTTATATCCTCCCCACCTTGTTTTAGAACTTGTCCTCGAGGTCTACTGGAATAAGTGCGGTTATTTCGTTTGCATCTCTGATTCAAGCTCCCATGTGTATGTTGGTCCTCTTTTGGAGTCCCACTTCACTTTGACCAGAACTAATCTCTTGTGTTTGAGGTTCTTGACTTTCCTGTCTTCGATTTTTAGAGGTTTTTCTACAAATTTTAACTTTTCATTTACCTCTATATCCTTAAGAGGCATTATCAGTGATTCATCAGCTAAGCACTTTTTGAGATTACAAACATGAAATACATCATGTATTCCTGCCATTTCCTCTGGCAGTTGTAGCTGATAGGCTACTGGTGCTATTCTTCTAATAATCTCAAATGGTCCTACATACCTGGGTCTTAGCTTTCCCCTCTTGATGAATCTGACTACTCCTTTCCAAGGAGAGACTTTCAATAACACCTTTTCACCTACCTGGAATTCCAATGGCTTTCGTCTGTTATCTGCATTACCCTTTTGTCGATCACGTGCTGCTTTCAGTCGTTCCTTGATTTGAATTATCTTGTCTGTTGTTTCTTGTACTATCTCAGGTCCAGATAGTTGCTTTTCTCCTATTTCTGCCCAACAGACTTGGGTTCGGCACTTTCTTCCATAAAGTGCTTCGAATGGTGCAGCATTAATACTTGTGTGATAACTGTTATTATAAGAAAATTCTATTAATGGTAAACGATCATCCCAATTACCTCCGAAATCAATTACACAAGCTCTAAGCATGTCCTCCATTGTCTGAATTGTCCTTTCGCTTTGTCCGTCTGTTTGAGGATGATAAGCTGTGCTTAGATTTAGCTTCGTTCCCATTGCTTTTTGGAAACTTGTCCAAAAATGAGAGGTAAAACGGCTATCCCTATCAGAAACAATTGATAAAGGAATTCCATGTAATGAAACTATTTCATTTACATACAATTTAGCTAACTGTTCCATACTGAAAGTTTCCTTCATTGGTAGGAAATGAGCTGACTTAGTTAGCCTGTCTACAATCACCCAGATTGTATCATTACATTTTCTTGTTTTGGGTAATTTGGTAACAAAATCCATTGTTATCAATTCCCATTTCCACACTGGCATCTCTAACTGTTGTAACAAACCTGAGGGTTTCTAGTGTTCAGCTTTAACTTGCGAACAAGTTAGACACTTAGAAACATAAGTTGCTATATCCTTTTTCATTCCTATCCACCAGAAATTTTTTCTTAAGTCCTGATACATCTTATCACTTCTAGGATGCATCGTATACTTAGACTTATGGGCTTCTTCTAATATATGGTGGCGTAGGTTTCCTAATTTAGGTATCCACATTCTTTCCTTATGGAATCTCCATATTCCATCTGTTCCCTGTTCTAATTCCTTAATCATTCCTTTCAATTTTTTAGTATCGTCCTTGATTACTGATTTTTGTGCTTTTCTAATCTGCTCATTTAAATCTACTTGTAGATTTAATTTAAGAGAACATACTCTTATTGGCTTTTCGTGATACTTTCGACTTAAAGCATCAGCTACTACATTAGCCTTTCCTGCATGATACTGGATATTGCAATCAAAATCACTAAGTATTTCCATCCAGCGTCTTTGTCTCATATTCAACTCCTTTTGCCCGAAAACATACCTTAAACTCTTACGATCAGTGAAAATGGTAAACTTACTACCATAAAGGTAATGTCTCCAAATCTTAAGGGCAAAAATTATCGCTCCTAACTCTAAATCATGGGTTGAATAATTCTCTTCATGATTCTTAAGTTGTCTGGATGCATAAGCTATAACCTTTTGGCGTTGCATCAACACACATCCATAACCTAATTTAGATGCGTCACAATAGATTACAAAATCTTCAGTTCCTTCTGGTAACGCTAATATGGGTGCGTTGGTTAGTCTTTGCTTAAGAATTCTAAAGGCTTCTTCTTGTTTTGATCCCCATTCAAACTTAACAGATTTACAGGTTAGCTTAGTTAAAGGGATGGCTATTCTAGAAAAATCTCGAATAAATCTTCTATAATAACCTGCCAATCCTAAGAAACTTCTAACCTCAGTTAGTGATTCAGGGGTTTTCCACTTGGTAATTGCCTCGATCTTGGTGGGATCTACATGAATTCCTTCATGGTTAACTAAATGTCCAAGAAATTGTACCTGTTCTAACCAAAACTCGCACTTTGAAAACTTAGCATAAAGCTTTTCTTTTCTCAATAAACTTAGAAGTGCATGCAAATGCTCTGTGTGTTCCTCTTTACTCTTAGAGTAAATGAGAATATCATCTATGAAGACAATTATGAATTTGTCCAAATATGGCTTACATATTCGGTTCATCATATCCATAAATGCAGCTGGGGCATTGGTTAAACCAAATGGCATGACGGTAAATTCATAATGGCCATAACTTGTTCTAAAAGCGGTCTTAGGAATGTCCTCTTCCTGTACCTTTAATTGATGATATCCTGAGCGCAAATCGATTTTAGAGAAAAATCGAGCTCCTTGTAACTGATCGAACAGATCATCAATTCTTGGTAATGGATACCAATTTTTGATCGTGACTTTGTTCAATTCACGGTAATCAATACACATACGCATAGATCCGTCTTTCTTTTTAACGAACAATATTGGCGCTCCCCATGGCGATGAGCTTGGCTGTATGAATCCTTTCTCCAATAATTCGTCTAACTGTTTCTTCAGTTCCTACATTTCTGCGGGTGCCAAACGATAAGGTGCTTTGGCAATTGGTGATGTTCCTGGTAACAGGTGGATTCTGAATTCGACTTTTCTATCTGGCGGTAATCCTGGTAATTCTTCAGGATACACATCTAAAAACTGAGATACTACAGGAATATCTTTCAGTTCTTTCCTTTTAGTGTTAATGATTATAGAAATCAAATACACCAATGACCCTTTTCTTACATAACTTGTTGTTTTCATCACAGAGATGAATTTTGTGGATCTAGAAGGCTTATCTCCTTTAATTGTGATATTTTCACCTCTTGGTGAATTTACTTGGATTGACTTTTGATCACATAAAATACTGGCTTTATTGGCTATTAACTAATCCATTCCTAATACTACATCAAATCCTGCCATATTCATGGGATAAAGGTTTGCAATGAACTTTTGATTTAAAAATTCTATTCTTGCTCCCTGCAAGATTTCAGAAATCTTAATGGTTTCCCCATTTGCTGTCTCTACTAGACATTCTTGTGGAAGTTTAGTTAATGATTGATTGAGAAGTTTGCAAAATGAAGTATTAATAAAACTTTGGTTCGCACCAGAGTCAAATAATACTTTAGCAAAAACATCATTAACTAAAAACATACCGGAAATAACGTCCGGAATCATCTTCGCTTCTTCTGCAATCAGAACAAATGCTCTAGCATTTTTGGTAGTTTTGTTGTTCATGGATGGAGCTACTTTCGAACAGTTTGGCTTAATGTGGCCTTGTTCTCCGCAGTTGTAGCATACCTTATTGGTGGTTTTCTTCCTGCAGTCTTCTTCTTTGTGCCCAGATATTTTGCAAAAATTGCAATATATGGAGCATCTCCCAGAATGCTTTCTTTTGCAATACTTGCAATACGGTGCAGAGGTAGAACCTACATTTTTCCCGCGGTTGTAGCGAAATTCTTAGGTAAGCCTTTGAGTTAAGTTCCTCCTCTGGTCTTCTTCTCGTGTACGCACTAACTCATCTGTCAAGGTGTTTGCTAGTTCTGCAGCTTCTTCTATAGTTTGAGGTCTAGCTGCCTTGACTACATGCCTAATCTCACCAATTAATCCCCATATGTAACGAGAGATTAACACAGGTTCAGGTGATTCAAGGGTTTGCACTAATCTAGCATATTCAAAGAATAACGTAGTGTACCCCTTACTATCCACTCCAGTCATCCTAAGGTTTAGGAACTTATTTGCTATCTGTTCTTTTTCATTGGGAGGGCAAAATTTCCTTTCCACCATATTCTTAAATTCTTCCCATTCCATATTGTAAATCCTATCACTTCCTCTAGATTGGACGATAGTGTTCCACCATTCTAAAGCTGAGTTCTTAAACAGATTGGAAGCAAACATTATCTTATCATCTTCCACACACTTGCTTATTTTTAAGACTGCTTCGGTCTTTTCTATCCAGCGTAGAGCTGCAACGGCCCCTTTATTGCCCGAGAATTCAATTGGTTTACAAGACCAAAATTCTTTATAAGAACAACCATAAGACATGTTCCTTCTTCTTTTGGGAATGGGCACTTGAAGTATGGGTCCATTGTTCATGCTGTGTTCAGGTTCAGTTGGTCGTTTACTATCACGGTTACTTTTATTATCAGCATCCCTAACATTTTGGATAATAAATGGCATTGCATCTATAATTCCTTGTGCCACTATGTGTTGAATAGCACTGTTATCCACTGGGTTTCCATTGTTATCATTGTTCGGATTATCGTTATTCGGATTATTGTCATTCTGGTTTTCCGGGTCATTATCCAGATTCTTCTGATTCACTGGGTCAGCCATCTGAATTTTAAACATTTACCACGTATTAATATCACAAGATGGTATTCAATATCACCAATCATATGACACATATATTGATCAAAAGCGTCGAACATTACGACTTACTCTTTCTTATAGTATGCATCTAATACAAACTGATACTGGAATTTAAAATTACAATACTATTAGGCATCACTAACCACAAGGTGGTCTATACTACTATATATATATATATTATTTTTTCAAGCACACATATTATATATTATTATAGTATTACTTCCACCATCATCTTCACTGATATAGGTTCATCCAGAACTCCATATTACGCTCGTCATACTTCCAGACGAGTCGTTCTCCGACCTGCCTCATCCTCTCACTACTTTCTAAAATTTCTTCTCCGAAGGTTCGGAGCTCTTGCACATTTTCTGCACTCATTGGGGGTGCAGGTGCTGGGACTGGGTTTGGGAACTGGGGCATGGGTTCTTGGTATAGGTAAGGATTCTCTAAAATCTCCCTGATGTATTGGTCACTATCATAGTAGGGATCTAGAGGGTCCAAGTTTGGGTAAGCCGCCAGGTTTGGCATTGGTTCGTTTTCTGGTATTGGGTAACGTTGCTGGTAATCCCTATGATCGTCTAACCACGGGTCGTAATCTGAGTCTAAGGGATTGGGTGCTGGTACCCTAGGTATCTCCATTGGGTCAAAGTCATGCAATTGGATTTGGTTTTCTGGGTTGTTTTTTATTTCCATTGGTTGGGTGGGAAACAGTGGTAAAGGTTGGGGTGCTACAAGTTGTTCCAGGTTAGGGTCTGCAGCTGTGGTTGCTAAAATATGGAAGTTTGCTAGACTCCTATTGAGCATATCCTGAGTGTGAGCATATGTCTCTTGCTTAATGGCTGCTAAAGCACGCTGCTGTTGTAACTTTTTCATTCTTTTCCTACGTTCATGTGCTCCCCTACTGAACCATCCTCTTTTCTTAGAAGGGAATGGCTCTTCAGACTGAGCCTTAAACTCGAATATCCCTTCTTCATTGTCAGCTGAATACCCTGAGAGGGCAGGCTATGAAGAGGTGCCTTCGCTCCTAGGTGAGCTGGACAACTGACGGTAGGTGTCGGAAGGTCCTTGGTCGCTCATACTGTAACTAACAGATAGTCAAATAACACACAACAATAAGATACAGATATGCACGTATTTCCATAGTTTATTTCCTAACACTTTGAATAATATCTTGGTGTCAGCAGAACACTTCTGTGGCTGAATCAGTGGCTTAGCTCTGATACCACCTTCTGTCGCAACCCCCGCCCCCTTTCTCCTGGGAACAAGCGGTCGCGAGCCAGTTTCGGTGGTATTCGTATGTTTAATCATTTTGGCAGCGGAAATTTCATCAGGACCGTAGTTAGGAAATATTTTATCAGAGTAAAATACCACATTTTATAATATTAAACACATGGGTAAAACCCAAGTTTCTTATTACAACATGTTTATAGGGATAAACCCTATTTTATTGAATTTAAAACATCGTCTTTTAGGTAACTTTTATAGCCACGTTTTTCCAAGCCTTCAGTGCTCTCCAGCTGGCTTTCTTCTAATTGGCTTTTACATTTTGTTACCTGAAACGCGTTTTAAAAACATTTGTCAGTGGGAAATACTGGTGAGTGAATCCCAGTTTAATCAAAACATATTTTATCATTAAACAGTATTGAGAGCGATCACATTGTTTATATCTACACAATTACTCATTCAGTATTGCCAATCCTGACTGGTGGGTCATATTACTCATTGGCTAACTCATTGTCCAATGGTAACGTCTATCCACATTTTGTATACAAAACCCCAACATACCGGCAGTAATTGAAGAATTACAAAGACTCAATCACTGCTAATCACATTGTAAATTATTTAAGGTTTTGTAAAAAGGTTTACAAAAAGAGGATAAACTCACATTGCTGTCTTAGGTTTTCTTTAAGGATTTCCTGGTGATTATCTATTAATTACACAAATGCACACGCATTAGTATAATAACCCAATATTTACATTAGTAATACCCTCCCCGAGACGGCATTCCAATGACTACGTCGGGCAGAACCACGACAGCCGTTACGGAACCCTGGATCAATCGGGCAGCGTATCTAATACGTAACCGGGGTTATGATACTTACAACGGGGAAGCACTTCGTTAATTAGGGGGATATAATACCCGAAAATCACTTCAACTATGTGAGAATTCGAGAGAAAGAAAATATTGTGAGCGAGTGGGACTGAAGGCCGATGCTCCCAATTTATAGGAGCTGAATTTGAGTCCCTCGCTCCGCGCGTAAGATGAAGCGGGGGCTTACGCGGGCCGCGACCTAGGCTTGTAGGGCCTAGCTATGACTGGTCATCATTTATAGCCTCGACACGATTGTGACACATGTCGGCTCCGGGTGAGGCCTTGTAGACGGGATGTCGCGCCCCGCATAGACCATGGGGTGGTCTTACGCGGCCCGCTAGAGACCCATTATTTTTGTTTTTATTTAATTTTAATAAGAATAAAGGTATTCGGGGCCCGTTTTCTTATACAGGGTGTATTTTAAGACATATAGGGGTACTTTAAATATATTAGGGGTGTTAGAAATATTTTGGAGGGTTGTTATATAAAGGAGGGAAGTGATTCTGATGTTGATAGTTTGTTGATGGAAGCTGAGGAGTTAAAGTGTCAGAAATCTGTTCTGATCAAGAAGGCTGATATTGCATCGAAAGAGATGGAAAAGTTCTTTTCTGAAGACGGATCTTTCTCTTACCAGACTGCCTTTATGGAAAATGTCACAGCCTCTTCAAGTCAGGTAAATTCTGATACTCCTACTCCTAGCATATGTAGTAATTGTGCAAATCTTAAACATGAATGTGCTGAATTGAAACATGAATCTGAAACGGTTCATGGTCACAACCAGAGTCTAGTTATTGAACTGTCGAATGAAAAGGATTTCAAATCAGTCATTGAAACTTTAAAGAAAAGTGTTTCCGAATTGTCTAAAACTGTTTTTAACAAACAAATTGGTATTAACAACTACATTAATATTATTGAGGAAACAAAGAAGAAGCTAGCCATGGCTAAATGTGAGTATGAAGCGATCAAGCTCAAATTGGATAGTTATTCTAACTCTCGATATGTGCTTGATCACATCATTGGCATTCAAAAACTGAAAGGGAACGTGAAAGGTGTTGGGTATAAGTCGTGTCCACCTCCTTTGAGACACAACTATACCAAGATGCCCGATGAGGAGGAAATACCTCGGTTTGAACCAAGTGTACCTCTTGATTATGAGGAAGTAACTACAGGATTAGGGTTCAAATCGGACAGTTCCTCGGAGGGCTCATCTGAAACAAAGGAAAATTCAACATCTACGGAACAAAGTGCTCCAACTGTTGAGGACTATGAATCGTCGGATGATGAATCAGATGTGAGTGATCAGGATACATCTGTTGATGATAAGAAAGGAGTAGACATTCCTATTGAGAATCACATTCTGTGTGATCCTCCTACTCCTGCTGTGCACTCTACTGTTAAACAAGAGATGGATCCTATCACTGAGACAGTGTCTACTGTTAAAAGTGATAACGTGTTGTACACTTTGGTCGGGGATAGTAAAATATATTCAAACAAATATTTTCCAATCAAAAACGTCAATCAATCTCTGATTGATAAAGTGTTTGAAGATACTACCAGTAAGTTTTTGGGAAAAGCGATCCCGAGAGTTTCTGTAACTCAGTGTGATCCTATTCCAAAAGCTGAAGTTAGGAAACAATTTGGAAACCAACAATTACCGACAAAGCAACAACCTATCCCTTTTAAGGGTAAACAGAAGGAACAACGAGCTTCAAAACCTAAGGTTTCACAACCAAAGGTAGAACCAAAAGGAGCTCGTTTCAAGAAGAAGGACAATGATGTCAAATTTGTAGCATCTAAGGGTACTGACAAGGTGGAAAATTTCGAAAATAAATCAAACACCGATTTTGTTCAAAACGTTAGAATCTTAAAACGTAATAATCAAAATAATTACACCCAACACACAAATGGGTGTGATGAAGGCACAAGTACCTCCGATTCTACAAGTTCAACACCGGGTCGTCAAGATGGATCTCCTAAGTTTGTTGAAAGGATATCCTGTTTCAAATGTGGGGAGTTTGGACATATAATAAAAAATTGTACAAACTCGCCAAAAGCAAAATTTGTTGAGAGAGCCCCTCCTGAAAAGGATCACCCTCAACGTTGTTCAGTTTCCCCAAAACAAGATAAACGAACTGTTAAAGAACAGGAAACGAAACAACGACGCCAAAATGTAAAGGTGATCGAAAGGGCTTTGAAACCAGATATAAAATTTGTTAAACGGGAACCAAGTTCATCTCAACCAATAAAACCGGATATTCCAAAAACTGTTAATAATACACAATCTGGTAAACGGAAACAAACTTGGAAACCTAAGACAGGTGAGGTTTCAGGGGGAGGCTTGCAATTTCAGAACCATCAAGAAATTGAAATTACATTTCTTGATTTTCAGGGAAGACGCAAGACCACTAAGGCTTGGGTCCCCAACTCCAACTGATCCTTAAATGCATTGTGCAGAGTGTTCCAGGAGGAACTATTAATAGTTATTGGATTGCTGATAGTGGAGTATCTCGGCACATGACTGGCGACTTAGGACTTCTGTATGATGTGAAAAACATTAGAGGAGGTTATGTCGCGTTTGCAGGAGACAAGGGCCGATACATCACTGGGGAGGGAATGATCTCCAATGGTGTAGTGAGTTTTGACAGGATCAATTACATAAGACAAATTGATCATAATCTTCTGAGCGTGTCGCAAATCTCTGATAAAAGGTTCACCGTGCATTTTGATGATGCCGGTTATTACGTGCTGAAGCCCGGATTTAAAATTCCGAAAGAATGGATTCTCTTGAAGGCTCCAAGGATTAATGATCTTTATATCCTTGACATGAACCAGGCGATTACAACTTCTACACAGGTCACTTGTTTTGTCTCAAAAACCACAAAGAAGGAGTCGGTTTCTTGGCACAGACGAATGGGGCACATTCACCTAAGAAAAATGAACCATTTGGTGAAAAACAATCTGGTGAATGGTGTACCTGTCAAAAATTTCCATCTACAAGATGTCTGTGTTTCGTGCCAGAAGGGAAAGCAAACGAAGAAATCACACCCCATCAAGAAGGTCAACACTGTCAGCATGCCTCTTGAACGTCTTCATATGGACCTCTTTGGACCTATGAAACACAAGACAAACTTTGGGGATGCTTATTGTCTGGTAGTTACTGATGACTATTCCAGATTTTCTTGGGTATCGTTTATGGCGCACAAGAGTGAAACTCCTGAAATCCTCAAGAATCTTCTTACTTTACTAGAAAATCTATACACGTTGAAAGTAAAGAGGATCCGAAGAGACAATGGCACTGAGTTCAAAAACCGCATAATGGATGAGTTATGTACTTCAAAGGGCATTCTTCATGAGTACAGCTCTCGTTACACTTCACAACAGAATGGTGTCGCGGAGAGGAAGAATCAGACGATAATAGAGACTGCGAGAACATTGTTGGTAGAGTCAGAGCTTCCCGTTCAGTTCTGGGGGGATGTTGTGGCTACTACATGCTATACATTAAACAGAGTTCTTACGGTCAAAAGGCATGACAAGACATGTTTCGAACTATTGCACAAAAGGAAACCAGATGTTTCTTACTTAGAACCTTTTGGAGGTCCATGTACTATGATTGATCCGCATGGTAAGTTTGGCGCAAAGGCTATCGAAGGTTTCTTCCTTGGTTATGCTACACCAAATTATCGCGTGTGGAATTTGACAACCCAAAAAGATTGAGTTATGGGGTGAAGTAAAGGTTCAAATGTATACTGATTCTGTAAGAGCTCCGGGTGATCCTTGGATGTTCGATTATGATGGCCTATTCAACTCCTTTAATCTGCCAACCTTTGATGAAGCATCTGCAGCTGCTCAAATGCTACTGGAAAGTGATAATGCAGTTGACTCGTCTTTGATGCGACCAATTGTTGTTAACCCTCAAGCTTCTACTTCGGTTAACAAAATTGCTCAAAATGAGGAATTTGAAGACGCTGCTGATTACAATGTTTCGTCAGAAGATGACGAGTTCCACGATGCGAATGAAGGCTCTTCAGCTCCGGTTGATCCTGTTCAAGGTGCTTCTGAAGCAACTACTCATGTGTAGAACGTAGACACTGCTGAAGGAAAGGCATCCACATCTACGTCTATGCCAGCCGTGGATTTGGTTGTTGATCTTAATTTTAACAATTTGGGTATTGATACTCGTGTTCCTGAAACGAGAATTCATGATACCCATCCGTAGCAGAATATTATTGGAGATGCCCAAAGTGGAGTGCAGACGCGTAATCAGCTGAGAAGCAACCAAAATACTGGTTTATATTCAGCCATTAGAGAATCGGGTCTACAAAATGATTGGTCCTTCGCGTGTTATGTTTCACAAGAAGAACCAAAGTCTTAAAGAAGCGATAAAGGATAATTCTTGGGTGGAAGCCATGCAGGAGGAACTGCAACAATTCCAAAAGCTGGGTGTCTGGAGACTTGTTGAAAAACCCAACGATTACAAGAAAATTGGTACTCGTTGGGTATACAAATGCAAAAAGGATGATCGTGGAGTGGTCATTCGCAACAAGGCGAGATTAGTTGTTCAAGGCTTTCGGAAAATCGAGGGAATTGACTACAACGAGGTTTATGCACCTGTTGCACGTCTGGAGGCTATTCGGATCTTTCTAGCTTATGCTTCTTTCAAAGGATTCAAAGTCTATCAGATGGACGTCAAAAGCGCATTCCTTCATGGTATCGTTGAAGAAGAGGTGTATGTCGAACAACCTCCTGGTTTTGAAGATCCTATCCATCCCGATCGGGTTTGGTTGCTCAACAAAGCTCTCTATGGTTTACATCAAGCACCGAGGGCTTGGTACGTAACCTTATCTACTTATCTGCTGGAGAATGGTTTTCGACGAGGTCTTATCGACTGTACTATTTTCATCAAGGAAACAGATGGAGATCTTCTGCTGGTACAGGTATACGTTGATGATATCATATTTGGTTCAACTAACGATGCTTTGTGCAGGCAATTCGAGCGTGTTATGCAGGAAAAATTTGAAATGAGCGCAATGGGGGAGATGAATTTCTTTTTGGGTCTACAAGTTCAACAAACTAAGTCTGGGATATTCATCCATCAGACTAAGTATGTCGGTGACATCTTGAGCCAGTTCCACATGTCAGAAGCGACGCCCATTGGTACCCCACTTCCGACTAATCACGGGATTACTCCGGACTTGAAGGGTGAAAGTGTCAACTCTTCTTATTACCGAGCTATGATCGGATCTTTAATGTATCTCACTGCCTCGAGGCCTGACATAATGTATCCAATGTGCCTGCTCGCAAGATATCAAGCCAACCCGAAGGCATCTCATCTGGTTGCTGTTAAAAGTATTTTTCGCTATTTGAAGGGATGCCTGGATACCGGTCTCTGGTACCCTAGGGATGATAGCTTTGACTTGGTCGCATTTAGTGATTCTGATTTTGGTGGCTGCAAAATCGATGGCAAATCAACAACTGTTGGTTGTCAGTTCTTAGGAAGTCGCCTGGTCACATGGCAATGCAAGAAGCAGACTTGTGTTGCTACATCAACTTGTGAGGTTGAATACATTGCTGCCTCAAGCTGTTGCTCTAAAGTTATGTGGATTCAGCAACAAATGCGCGACTACGGTTTTGAATTCCTATCTACTTCTATTTTTGTTGATAATAATGCTGCCTTACAGATTACTAGAAATCCTGTGCAACACTCAAAGACCAAACACAACGAAATTAAGTATCACTTCATACGTGATTGCTTTGATAAAAGATGTATCGATGTTGTTAAGGTCCACACCGATGAACAACGTGCAGACCTTTTTACAAAAGCTTTTGACAAATCTCGCTTTGACTATCTTTTGTTGGTTAATGGCATTAAGGTGAAACAAGAGTAAAACTTCTTTCGGCAGATCGTTTTCGTAAATATTTTCTTTAAACTCAAAAATACAAAAAGATTTTCAGTTTATTTATCTTTTTGCATTTTAGGGGGAGAAATTTCAAGAAAATACAAAAACATGTGAAAAATTCAAAAATCCAAAAATATGTCGTTTACTTTCTGTCTTTAATTTTGAAAATTTTGAAAAAGTTCAAAAACATTAGAAAATCAAAAATGAGTTTCTTGGATAAAAGAAGGGAAAGTGATGATTTACACTGGTGTGGTCTGTCAATATGGTCAAAAACAAAAAGAAAAATTGAAAAATGATAAGTAGCTCTACTAATGATGTATCGGTAGGCTCACAATCAGACTAAAATATGCAGGATGATATAAACCTAACAGACTTCAAGCCAGTTGGGAACCACTCATTGGCATATGGTCTTAGTACCGAAATTTCGTTTGATAGATTGTCGAGGTTCTGAGATATACGGTCTTTAATGCTGTCTTATCATCTGGGTATCATGGTTGTATCTTTTACCAAAAAATAACAGAGACGAAGTCTAGATCTTCTATGATACTATACATACGTGTACATATTGCATACGACCTCAATAAGTGATCAACAATCACATGTCCAAACAAAATAAGTGATAATTTATCACAGCTTTCTTGCAGGAGTCAAGTTCATCTCTTTGTCTGTACGTTGGTACTAACCTGTTCACGGACTTGCTCCTATGCCCTCATGCATATGAAAATCAAGTTCCTCATCAATAAGTGATTCTATCACATAGGGCTTGTTTTCAATAAAAAATAAGTGAGTTTCTCACATCTTTTATATGGTCAAATGGATGATAAGCGGTATACTCACCGGTAAGATGAACTCTCGTGCATACCTTGATACGGGAATGTGTCGTGAGTGGATGAACACCGACAAGTAAGTATAATTCAACTGTAAATCATATCTCCTAATTATGATTACATCTGATAAGTTGAGCTTATGTGGATAACAATACCGATAATTGTGGTAGGATACTTATCTAAAGCTTTAAACAGAAATCATAAACCGTTTTGACAAAGACCGTAAGCTGGTAATGATTCTCTTACCTTTAAACTCGCAAAAAGTTTGATTTTGCACAGTGTCTTTTTGCTTATTATTGCTTCTCATTAGTTTACCGCATTTTAAATTATGTTTTAGTGTAAGTTGTAAAGTTCGTTTTTTATTAGCCGAAGTTGAAACTCTAAGTTTTTCTGCCGAAAAGCCCGAAACCGACTTGTTTGTGATTTCACTACTTCATAAAATGTCCTTTTTGCAATTGGTAAATCTAACACAAGGGAAAATCCTTCAAAATCAAACAATTGGTGTTTCTGTGTTGACTGGTCAACGAAGACCCCTTTTGGTCTTCGACGAACTTCTTTGTTCGACGAAGAATCATTCTTCGTTGAAGTCAGATATGGGCTAATTCATTTTCGCCTAACAAAGAATCTTCGTCGGGCCCAAAAGAATCTTCGCCGTAGTTAAATCTTCGTCAAGGGGGTCCGGGTATAAAAAGGGGATCCTCAGTGTATTATTGCATTCACAATTCAAAATCACTTTTTCACAAAACCCAGCACTGTTCATCTTTCTTCTTTGCGAAAACCCTCACCGACTCAGGAATCCATTTTTATACCTTTGATATCTTGACAAACCAAGGTATCATAATGAACCACAATCATGATCGGACCTTTAATGACCCTCTGTTTTTTTTTCTCTGTTTGACCCTTTTCATGTCTGTGATTTTTTATTAACTCTTATGCAAATATGTTAGTTCATTGTTTATCATTGAATGTGATGTAACAAATGAATGTAACTGATGTTGTATGTAGGTAGTTATGTCATAGGTTTTGTTTGGGGATCTGGTTGAACATCTGGGTTTTGGGTATTAGGTTTGCTTATGGTTAATGATTGATTGATGTCTGTTTTGCATTCTTGATCGATATAGTTGTTGTAATCTAGGTTTTGAGTTTAGATTCTTAAATCGATCATAACAGGGGTTTCTGGTTCATTGGTGTTTTTGTTTGAACCTGGATATGGTTGTTGTTTTTTTTAACATTGGTTAAAATAGTGTTGGTTAAAACTCTGGATATTGGATTCATAATATTGGTGTTGTTTTGATGATTTTTGATGTTGAATAAACTGTGATTCAACACAGTTCGGTGAACAATACTTGTGACGAAAACCCCCAAATTGCATTTAAGTCGACGAACCCTAATTGATGACGAACCCTAATTTATTGACGAACTCTAAAATGACGAAGATTCAATCTTCGTCATAACATGTGCGACGAACATCTCCCATGGTCAACGAAGAATCAGTCTTCATTGACTATCGTTGAGCTTTGCTGACCATTGATTCTTCGTCAAGCTAAGGAGACGAAGATTCAGTCTTCGTCATTAAAGAATCAATCTTCGTCACAGGGACCATTCTTCGTCAGTTCAACACTTAGAAAATTTTCAAGTTGTGTTAATATATAACTCTTTAACAGTATGTATGTATATACATATTCTTGGTTCACAATACACATAAATATGTATACATATATGTATTATTAAGGTGTTATGTACTTTTGTCTTATTACGGGTTTTTTTCATATACAGAATGGCTCCAAAAGAACAAAAACGTAAACCTGCCACAAAGAAAACCAATAAAACGGAAGAACAAATCATGTCCGAACCTCGACATAATATGATTGCTTACTTGGATCCTGAAGGAAAGCTTGACGAATACAAGGAGATTACGCAATGGTTAAGGGAATCACGGATAAACAAAGCTGTTACATTCTCAACACCGGTCTACAAGTCGTTGATTAAAGCCTTCTGGGAAACTACTAAGAACATAGAAGTTGACGGAAAGGAGCTGATTCAGGGGCAGGTTAACCAGTTGAACGTAGATGTGTCTCCGGAGATTCTAAACTCTGTTTTGGAACTTCAAGATGATGTAAGTGCTCCAGATGCTATTCTAATCATGTGCACGCGTGGTTGACTACTTAGAATGAAGTGCACAGGTGATATCTTTGCAGGATAGAGCAACAAAGCTGGATTGCCGCTGCGATACAAATTCTTACTTCACGTACTGATTCAATGTTTAAGCAAAAGCCGTGCTGGATATGATATGGCTGGGAATGATCTCGTTGGTTTGATGGTCGCGTTGGTGTTAAACAAGCCTTTCAGTATTTCAAAGTTCATCTTCGCAAACATGAAAGAAAACTTAAGAAGAACATGATCTCGTACTTCCGGCAACAAATTCTGGATGTATCCCAGATTCATGCAGATAATTATGAATGTCCAACATCCAGGGCTTCCAAAGGCAGATAATGACATTCTCAAGATTGATGCTATGTTAGAACTTAGAACAGTCTTTACGGATATTCAAGGGATTTTCTGTAAAGAGATACGTAGAATCTGATCCTCCAAGGAAGATGTTTGGAGCCTTAGCGAACACAGAGTATGTCGCTCCTGCAAACGATAAATGGCATCACGACGACAGCCAATCAGACGACGAAGAGCCAAAGTTGAAAAAGATGATGGAAGATAAGTTTGGACGCAAGAAGTTGGATTCTTCTGAAAGCGATAGTGACGGTGATGATGAAGGTGGTGATGCTGGTGATGCTGGAGCAACCGCTGCTAGTGCACCTGGCGCTAGTAGTGCTGGAGGTGATGCAGAGGATTCTGAGTCTGACGATAATCAGCCAGAGCCAGGATATGAGTTCTATCTTGACGATCGTGGTGTAAGGAAGGTGAGAAGGATTAGACAGGAGGAGGATGCTGATTATGTTTCGTCTGATACTAAGGCTGAACGTTTAAAGAAAAAGGAAGCTGCTGCTCGAAGAAAGAAAAAGAGCAAGAAGTATATTGGTGTTGCATCTGTACAGCCGACCGTGTCACAACAAGAAACTGTTCACGGAGCAGAAATGGATCCAAATCTTGGTCTCATGGCCGAAGAAGCTTCCGCTATGATATCTTCTCCTCCGCGATCAACTGAACCACCTCCTGTGGTTACTTCAGTTGCTGAAATGCCAATCGTCACACCACAAGCCGAACCTGCACGCACAATGGCATCCACTATTCGAGCAACTACATCTCAGCATAGCTCAGAACGCCGACAAAGAAAATTTTCTGAAATGCAGCCAGACGAAAAGGTAGATTACTTATTCTCTCAATTACAAGCTGTTGCAGGTCAGATCAATAGGCAATCGGCGTTCATGAACATTACAAAGAGCGACGTTATCAAGCAACAGTTGGAGATGAATACGTTGAAGTCCACTGTTCAGCATCAACAAGCTGAGATTACACGCCAACAAGCTGAGATTGAACAACTTAAGGCTGAGAATGCACGTTTAAAGACTGCTGATAAAGAAAGGGAACGCCAATTACAGCAAATGCGAGCTGCTGATAACACTCGTGGTATTGATAAGAATCGTTTGAAAGAAAGAAGCACTGCTATTCAAAGGTTGGCCGAAACTCTTAAAGCAAAGCATGATGATATGAAAGAGTGGTACAACAGTCGCAATACCAAGATAACAGATGGGGTGAAGAAAATCCAGGATGGTTTCGAGAATGTCAGAAAGCATGTTAACATTATGTGGGCTGACTGATGCAAACAACAGGAAGCTTTGAAGAAACGTGATCATGATTCTGGAGATCCGGGTAACCCAGACCCTTCCGCTACATCTGAACAACCACCAGCTACTGAATCTACTCAGATTGCTGCTTTGCCTTCACAGATTGAATCTACATAAGGAACCTCCATTGGCACTTTAGAAGAAATACAACAGCTAGAGAGCAGTTCTTACGTTGAAAGCTCCTTAACTGGTACATCCACTGTTCTTAGCTCTGCTGACATTGCTTTACAGGTTGTACATCCTGTATCTAGAGAAGTTCTGGAAGAAGGAGAGTTTGTTGCTGAACTCTCGAATGAGCAGATGCTAGCGTTGAATGAAATGAAAGCAGTCGATGATGCTACTATTGATAATATTCCAAGTGAACCTGAAACTGCAAACATAGAAAATCTTGATGAAATTTTTTTTGAAGGCGGAACGAGCAAGTCGACTTATGTACATGAAGATGGAACAGAGTTCAATCCGTATGATGAAGACTGGTTGAAAGATAATCTGGAAGATATCAACGAAAAGCTAAAGAATCGTGATTCAACAGATGATACGACCGACTCATTCAAAGAATGGAGAAAACAGTTCCTTTCCAAGGTTGCAAAGCCTACACCTTCTGAAGCTCAAGTCGATTATTTGAAGTTCGATAAAGTAAACCCTCTTGGAAAATTACTCAGCTGGATGTTTGTGAACGAAATCCATTGCATGGCGATGAAACGTGAACATGGAATCCAGTATTTCAGATCGCTTTTGAGTATTCTATCTCTACCGTTCTATGATGTGGCAGCATTATCAAAGCTGGAGCTGATTAATCGTTCAAAGTATGAAGGAGCAACGCTGTTTGCTCGCAAGTTGAAGATTAATCAGAGGATAGGCTGGAAAGATGAGTTATACAAGCCATAATATCCAATTCATCAGCAGATAAAGTACACTTTGGATCCGTCGACCAACACGGCAAGATACAAGCTTGTTTATCAGTCGGCGAAGGTTATGGACAAGATCCCTCTGATTCCAATGAAGCAGAACTTCCTGGAAAATATGGTGTTGTGGTGTTATGACTCGATACGCACGAGGCCGTTATTGTGTTCAAAGATGATCAAGAAAATATCCGCATGCTCGATCCGATGTGGATAATAAACATGTCTGCTTCCGATATTAACAAGCTGTTTCATCACGACATATTCTACGAAGACAAGGACGTGCATCAAGCGTTACTATTTCAACGCGTCGCTTGTTTCTGTTTTTATCGAGGGATACACGCCGGCAGCTCCTGGTCGGCAAAGCACTGAAGACTCAAAGAGCGAAGAGCAAGCAACAGACAAGGGGGAGTTTGTTGGTGCATTTATGTGTCTGTAACTTTGTCTTGTTTATGTTGTATGTAATACGATCTTTTGTAATTGAGTCTGTAAGTTCCGTCAAGTCTACCTAGTTGGATATCCTCCTATCTTACTTGGTATGACGTTTGTCTCTGTATTTGTAATGTATGTTAAGCATATGCTAGTGTGCATAGTGTTTACATATAGTGAGTCTTGTCTTATGTCTTCTGTTTAAACACTTAGTGATATATTCTGTCTTGTTTGATTCTTGGAGAACCTTATACTTCGTCGTGAAACATGCTTGGCGAACCTTCCTTGTTCGTCATGATGAGAGTGTGACGAAGAATCATTCTTCGTCACACATATCTTCGTCGCATACAAGGTTCGCCAGTGGATAGTATATATAGCTGGTTATGTTTAACAGTTAAGGCATGAGAGCATAACCCTACTGAGAGTATTATCAAACATTGTGTGTATGTGTTTGTAATCTGTTCTCATCCAGTTTAATCAATAGATTGTGAATCTTTGGTTACTTTGTGTCTTTGCTATACATTGTTTGGTTTGCACCGTCACGGGGATTCCGCACTCGTGATCATGTTTGTGATAAACAGGGACTAGGTTTCGTAATCGATCCTCCGAGAAAAACGGACCTACAGTTAATACAAATATTATAGACTAAAACTAAAGGTAAAGAGAAAAAAACGGTAACAACATCGTCAATAAAGTTATGTATATATATACATGTTACATACATCTAAAAACAAGTATATAATCAACTAAACCTTCTAAGTTTAAAAAAAATAAACAATTAAGATATATATATATATAGGATCAAGATCATTTCAGAACCAACAAAATTTACAGAACCTACAGAACTCTTTACAGCCACTCATTTTATTTCATGTTATTTTTTCATTATTTTATTTATGAGGGGCATTAAAGTAATTTTACACCTAGAAAATTATCAAATTTTTAATTTAACCTTTTACTATTTTCTCACATTCAAATATAAAGAAAATTAAATAGGTATATTCAATCACACTAGTTTGAATTAGTTTCTTTTTTTTTTCTCACATGACTCTGTATGGATTAAATTTGAATTACACCTCACCGATTACAATATGCAAATTTGAAAGATCAAGAACCATGTTAAAAAAGAATCTTGGAGTGATCATGCTATATAATTTTAGTTGAGTACGTGTATATGATATATACATATATGTAGTTGACATATTTACATATGTATACTTATGTATATTATCTTTACTTATATGTAATTCACTTATTTGCATATATGTAACTGACATGTTTACATTGCATTTATATTTTTATTCATACATACATAGTAAACATACAAAGATAACTCAAGTTTATATAAATATAGTCGAGTACATGATATTTGCATATATCTAAATATATTATTTACATATATGCAATTGACATATTTACATGTGTAATGAAACCAAATTGTATGTAACCCATAGTTATATGGAAAATGACACTGAAAGGAAGTTTCCTAATTAGAATAGAGAGGACAAAATAAATGTTTCTTATTCATAAAATCGAATCTATATATGTAAACAATGCTTCACATATGTAAAAACCTCAAAATCCTGAGAATGAAATTGAAAAAACCTTAAAATACTAAGAATGAAATTGAAACTTAAAATACTGAGAATAAACTTGAAAATTAAAGGCAGTGCATATCTACAATTATTCTTAGAGCAAAATTTGAAAAAAAAAAAAAAAGAAAAAACAAAGAAAAGAAAGATAGGAGAAAAAAAGGGGATAAGTTATGGCTTTTTCAACTTTTATTTATTAATGTTTGTTGACCATTATACCCTTATAATATTAAAATTGCATCCTTAGTTTTCTTTTTAATTACAACTAGTTAGATTCCCCCTGCGTTTCGCGGCGGGAATTCACGGGAATTCTGTCGGTATATGTTTGTTTCGTTACAGTACTGGTACCCCCAATAGCCTATAGTAATCGGAAGAGAAAACCTTATATCGATCGAAAACAATAAAAACAAATATCGATACTGGTACTTCAATAAAACGAATATTGATACCGGTACTGATGTTGTTCAGTAATATTTGTTCAGTTGGTTTGCATTCTGTGTTTATTTTTTTTCGACATTGCGACATAAATTTTATTGATAAAAAATATTGTGTCGTGTGCTATTATACCAAACTGAAACGAAACCGACTGAACAATATCTGTATCGGTACTGGTATTATTTTTTTATTGTTTTCTTTCAATAAACTGACACCGTATCGCTACCATATCGTACCGAACAACATTGTTTTCGGTACGTGAGTTTGATTATTATTTTTTTCTTTTGATAAACTGACATCTTAGTGGTACCATACCATACCAAACATGAACATTGATACCGGTACCTACAATCATTTTTATGGCCTTTGTTTTTGAAAAAATTCATTTATACATCTCTATCTATGATGAAAAATGAATAGCGTTACCAGTACTGTGACACTCTGAACCAGTCGGGGCCGTACGAACAACATTGGTGCTAGTACTGTGTTCGTTTTTATCTTTTTCGGTTATGTAAAACATGTGTTGATTTCTACACCAAGTGCATGTATCATACCGATATTGTAAAGAACGGAACTGATACCAATCTAATGCGCGCAATAACGTACCATCACAACGCGCAAGCAAATAACTTGGAATGTTAAAAAAATTAATAAACATAGATCCGGATTTTATAAAAAAGTTAACACTAAAAACTCATATTAAATAAGCAATAAAAGTAACACTAAAAAATCTTATTGGTTAGTATTTATTACTAAAAATAACAAATAAATACTTAAAAAATGTTATTTACTATTCATCATAAGTTTCAGTTAATATGTATAATTTTACCCTAATCTATTTTTAACCATTGATTAATAAATCAATGGCTCTAAAGAGTTCTTAAAGTTCTGCACAAATTGTGACTACCGCATAGAACTCGACCATATATATATTACTTACTTCATCAGGAAATTGGTTTTGCTACAAATTGACAAAGTCAAGCATATGTTGGAGAACCATTGTAGCCGCATTCCCATCCACCCTTTTGTTCCTTACCTAATCATGATTACACAATATACGTGTTAGTATGATCATGTAACACATAATAGTCTAAACCAAAGTTAAAACATATAGTAAAATGGAAGAAGAAACAACCCAGCATAGCTTACACCTGGTTCGTCATAGCCTATGACGATGGCGTAAATACCAGCGTAACACAAAAGTAGCACGGCATAGCACTTTAGATCGACATAAGCATAAGCCATGCTGATGATGGTGTAGCTTAAGTCGACACCAACACATCTTTGGGCATCTCATTTAGCTATCTTTCGACCCATTACCTCATATCATATCATCTAATCCTTGGCTTATAATAACCCATCCTAAGCCTACAAGGGAGTTTAGAACATCCCGAACGATTAATCTCCACTTCCTCTCTATCTTGATTTAGAATTTGGCATCTAAATCATATCTTCTAAATGTGCACAAACCTTCCAATAACAAGTACTATTCTTAGAAATACCAACCTATACTGATAAGTAGATACTTACAAAATGCCAAACTAAACTTGTTAAAACAAATACATCAGGTTAGACATTCCTTAAAAACACGTACTCCGTAATAACTCACTATTTGTGAAACTCTTAGAATGACTTTTTCCATTATTTCCATCGGTATTCAAAGCAACATAATATCATGTATAACATATCATATCTGTACAAGAGATCAAATAACATTCTTAACAGCCGTAAAAGTTGAGAGAAGGGAATACTTACATTTGTTTCATGACGAACCAACTTATAAATCTTCTACCTTGATAACTTGATTGCCTACAAGTTTACTCTTGTGGTTAATTTTCAATTACATTATACAACACAAGCTCATTATTATCAACTTGAGTTTTTGTGTCAAGTCTCATTTTATTCCCATGGTTGCTGGGAAAACCGAAATAATCCATAAGAAGATTCATTATATGTAAACATTATGGTTTCAACTTAGCTATCACATTTTGACCCATTTAGAAAACATCTAATGTCCCAAATGCAGCTGTTTCATGAATTTAAATCCATTTTTACTCATCTCAAGGTAGAACATAATTTTATTTCTAAGACTTGTAATAACTGAACTAGTTAGAGCGTTGAAAACAAGAAAATTCGTTGTATGTTCATAACCCCTAATTTCATCTAGAACCCTAAAATTTTGATCCATTCGGGATTTAAATAAACCATTAAATTAGTGGTATCTAATCACATGCAAACATACTATTGAGAATCTCCATGACAAATAAGTCAATAACACCATATTTCACTCAAGATTATTAAAACCCATTTAAATGATTGTAGGTTTATGAATGAATATTTAAATGGAGAAAATAATACTTACAACTGAAAGCATATCGATGAGGTAACAAGATTTTGAAACTATTTATTGAAGGTTAACTCATTTTTTTTTCTTGGTTTCCTTGTTCTCCTCTTCCTCTTTCTCCCCTCGTCACACACACATATTGAATGAAGAAGATGAGTGAGTTGTTGAATCTGCTGTGATTTTGAATTTGAGTATATAAGACGGTGTTAAAAGGGAAAACTGTCTAAAGGGTGCATATATAAGCATAAGACGGGGTTTAAGCATAAGACGGTGTTATATGGAATTTTGTTGAATATTTTAATTGGATTGGCACAATGGTCATGTAGGAATTGATTTTAAGACAGGTTTATTATTTTAACACCGTCTAAAACAAATACTGAACACCGTCTAATGCTTCATATTGTAGTAGTGCACCATGCTTGTGACACTTCGGGTTTTACTGAATAACCTTATTGTACGGTACCGTAAACATATGCGAACCTGTTATTTAATTCTCTGCATTCTGTGATTCTGTGCTTTTATAATTAGGTGTATTATATATATATATAGATATATATATATATGTATATATATACTATGAATGTGGACAAGTATGAGCCGAGACCACGGTTCCGACTAGGTTTCGACTCGAGACCTGCTGGCCCGCAACACAGGTGGGTCACACACCCACATAATCTGGCCCGAACCCCTTTTAAGCCCAACCGAAACCCTTAGAATGCACCAGCTTGGGACGGGTATAAAACCCCATATATGCAGCCGACGTTCCCTTGTTTAGTAAAGACTATCATTAGCACACATCCCTAAAACATTCCATTCTCTCCCTCTCTCTCTCCCCCAACTTCTCTCACTAGAAAACCCTGAACTTATCTCCTCTCCCCCTCTCGGACCAAGCCGGCAGCCATCGGAAGCCTCGGATCAGCTCGCAAGCACCGTCTGGGAGCCTTGTTGGGATTGAACCCTATCAAAGGAACAGATAATGAAAGCCAAAACCGGATCAGAGCAGTGGATCCAAAATAAGCAGATGTTGTGTTTACTTGCTCTCCCCTTGAAAGTGGTTTCAACATCTGATGACCTCCAATCCACTGATCGGTACAACTGCTGATCTACAACTGCTGATCAAGTCAAAGACTGATAAAGACTAAAGCCCTGCTGGTCAATCTATTGCTATGGATTAAGCTCTGCTGGTTTACAACAAGTACTGCTGGGTTCACATCAGTGGCAGAATTCAGCAGTAATTTAGTTTCTTTTATGTTATGTATTGTAATCAGTGGTTAGCATAGCAGTGTTTGTATTAGATCAGTTGTTAGAGTTTGTTAGGAGGTTAGATGTCACTTTCATGGTGACGTCAGCATTGATGCCACAGTGGTTTGTCTGTGCCTATAAATAGAACAGTACCATGCACTGTTCTATTAGCTCTTCACCAATCTACTTCATGTACGAACAAACACTGTGAGCTCAGGCTGAGGGGGAGTTTGTATTCATGCATGCATTGTAATCGTAATTGAAATAAATTCAATCTTTCGGTTCTATGTGAAAATGTTTGATTAAAGCAATTCTCCTGTTTGATTGTGTGCAAAGTTTGTTTCCATTTTAATTCCGCTGCACTACTCATTCATCTTCATCTTATTTCAAACGTAAAACACAATCAATCCAAACTCAGATCCTAACAATTGGTATCAGAGCTCGGACAATCAAATTTGATCTAACAATCATTTTGACATAAATAGTTCAGCTCATAATCGTTGATACTGATAATTGTTCGTTTTGTTGAAAAACATAGTAAGGTTTAATTACCATCAAAGTTGATTAATCAGTGCCTGTAAAACAACCAGGATGACGTCACAATCACAAGATGATAAGAATAACATTGGCTTTCTTTTCAAACCACCCATGCTTAAACGAAATGAATACAACATCTGGGAGAGAAGGATGGGTCACATCCTTGCTCAACAAAATACTGAATGTTGGAGATCTGTTGTTTTTGGACCACATGTTCCCATGGTGCCAAGTGCTGAGGATTCAAAGAAGTTCGAACCTAAAAAACCTGAAAACTATACTGAAACTGATTTCTAAAAGTTCGAACTCGATGCCAAAGCATTTAGCATCATTGCATCTGCATTACCCAATGAAATTTATGTTGGGCTGTTACACTGTAACAGTGCCAAGGAATTATGGGATGCACTTAAGGAACAGTTTGGGGGAACTGAAGAAGTTATTGAAAATAATAGGGAAATTCTGAATCAGCAGTATGAAACCTTTTGTCACATTAAGGGTGAATCATTGACTCAACAGTTTGAGCGATTCAGTTGTCTCATTAGTGAGCTAAGACTTGTTAAAGTTACATTTGCTAATTCTACACAAAATAGCAGGTTTCTTAGATCACTTCCTGAAAAATGGGACATAATTGCTTTTGTAACAAGGAATTCACCTGAGTTCAAAGATCTGACCCTGACCCAACTTCAAGGTAGACTCCTGACCTTTGAAGGGGAGTTAAACCAGAAAAAGAAGTTGCAAGAGTCTGGTAAAGTTGCTGATGATTATACATTTGGCAGCACAGCTCTTTTTGGTCAGGAAGAATCTGGTAGCAGTAGTAAGGATCAGAGTTATGATCATTTTATTGACATAACTGCTGGTGGTAACTTTAATAACTCTGATTCTCACTCTGCAAATTATGCTTTCACTGCAAATGTTGAAAACTAGATGTCAGATAACTTGTGCTTTGAACTCAATGACTTACAGCACTTTGATCCAACTGACCTTGTAGAAATGGAGATTTTGCATCAATTGGCTTTGCTTAGTGTAAGAACAAGCAAATTCTATAAAAGGACAGGAAGAAAATTCCCAGGGTTACATGGGAATCTAAAAGTAGGGTTGGATAAGTCAAAAATCAAGTGTTATAAGTGCAATAGGCTATGTCATTTTGCTAGGGAGTGTAGGAGTCAAACCACCGGTCCAATTATAACTCATCCCAGCTCAAACCCTAGGCCACAAAATCAAAGCACTGTGCACTATTCCAGTTATACCCCTGCTGCCCATGTAAACACTGCTCATTATGCAAACCCTGTTCCTGTGCATTATGTTCAAACCACTGTGCCTCAAATTCAGTATCTCCAGGCTCCTGTACCTCAGGTTCAAGTGCAACCAGTTGCACCACAACAAGCTGCACCACCAACAGTGGTTCAACCAGAACAGCAAAGCTTTTTCACCCAAGGCTTTGTTGACTGGAGCAGCTTACCTGTTGAGTTAGGGGATGAAAATTTTGCACTCTATGCTACTAATGATGCTTCTAATGATGAATTTTGTCTTATGGCATTAGAGTCAATACCAAAAGAGCTGGATGCTGATAAGGGGCAAACAAGTGGTGAAACAGTGGATAAAGTTGCTGAAGCAGTGGTTACTGCTGTTGTTGGTGAACTACTGCTGGGAGAAAATTCAGAAACCATGATTGAACCATTGGTTGACCCTTGGTCCAAAGAAGATGAAAATGAAGAAAAGGAAGGACGTGAGAAAGAAGAGAGAGCTGATGAAGAAAAGGATCATCAATGTGACTGTGCCATGATGGCTGCAACTAAGGTATCATCTCAGGTTCTTGAAAATCTGTGTTCAGACAAATGCATCATAGCATTTGCTAACATTAAAGAGGTGAATGAAAACCTTAGGGATAGAGTGTTGAATGATGAGGTCAAATTTGAAAAGTCTTTAAAAGAACTTAAAAACAAATTGGCTGAAAAGGATAAAGAAATCTGCAGCTTAAAAGAAGAGCAAAGTATAACCAAAAACCAACTTCAAACTATGGTAGAAAAATACCAAGCTTGCAAAAAGGAGTTGGAATCCACCCAAATTACCTGTGAGAAATGGGTGGAATCATGCAAAGGTTATGAGGTCATGCTGGAAAAACAGATCAAAAGCAATGTGAAATTTGGTATTGGTTTTAGAAAACATGATGAAATTGAAAACAATGCTTTTGAAAAATCTGTTCTAACACTGATGAAACCACTGAATTCATTCCCACAAACAAGAATGGCCAAGAAGTGAAAATCACTTATAAACTTGGTAACAAAATCACACTTGACAGACCAGTGGGATCCTCTACTTTTGAGGAAATTGAGAAATACCAATTTAAACCCACATGGTCTGACGAGTGTGACATTCTTGAAAATTTTAAACCAATGGATTTCACAACCACTGATGGTGTAAAAGCTCCTAAAGCAAAAGTCATTCCTCTCAAAGACATCCCAACAGCAGTTAAAAACTCTGTTGCTAAGGAGTCTAAAAAGAGAAAGGAGAGAGAAAAGATCAAAAACATGTTTTATGATTTTTGTGAAAAAAGGAATCATCTAACAAAAGATTGTTTTCATTTAAAAGCATATGATCTCAACAAAACAAGTGTAATTGAATCTTCTGAGAGCTGCACCATCTGTGGTAAACCAGACCACAAAACTCAAGAATGTGTGTATCTCAAAAACTTTGATGTAAAAAAGAATGAATACACTGCAAAAACATCCTTGAGTTCATCAACATCATCTGTCAAATTCACCAAGAATCAACCACTGTTTGTGCCAGTTCAAATAGCTGTCACAAAACAGCTGAACCAAACATCTGCTAAAAGAGATGTTCAGGTAACTGATGCACCCCCCGCCAATCAATACAGAAGAGGTAAGGGACAACCACCATACCCTAGGGTCCCACACGTTTATGAGGCTTACAAAAAGCCCTCAAAACCAAGAGTGAACAGGAATCCCTTTAGGTACCAACAGATAATTGGGCAAGACCCCCAACAGTGGTTAGAGAAAATCAGTCCCAAAATTGTCCAAACACCTGATCTAACCACTGCCCATCCATCCAAACTTAACCTAGACACTGCTGAGACCCCATCCAAAGCCATATTGGCTTTGGAGACCTTAATGAACTGATCCTTTACTACATGTGCAAGGAGCTTCTGCATGCTTAGATAGTCTTTGGTATGTAGATAGTGGAGGCTCCAGGCACATGACAGGATGTAGAGCCCTTCTCAAGGATTTCAAAACTCATGGAGGGGGTGATATATCCTTTGGCAATAATAGTAAAGGAAAGGTTCTGGGGTCTGGTAATGTTCAGTCTGGTAATGTTAAGTTTGAAAATGTCAATCTAATAGACAATCTAAAATTCAACCTCTTAAGTGTCTCTCAAATGAGTGATAAGGGCTATGGCTCATTCTTTACAAAAGAGTGTTGTAGGATTGTTGGACCAGAAATGGTTAAAAAAATTGAAGAAATAATAAAAACTGGAAAAACAAAACTTGGTGCTCAAAGAAGTGGCAATGTTTATGTTGTTGATATGTCAAAAGAGAGCCCCAGAACTGATGCCTGTCTGTTCTCAGCTGCCTCTAACAAAGAGACAGAACTTTGGCACAGAAGATTGGGGCACACAAATCTCAAGACAATCATAGAAATTTCAAAAAATGGCCTTGTACAAGGTTTACCACAAAAACTGTTTTCATGTCCTAAGCATTGTGTTTCCTGTTTAAAAGGAAAACAACATAAAAGCTCCTTTAAGTCCATTGAAGAGTCCAAAACAACCCAGTGTTTGCAAATGCTGCACATGGATTTGTTTGGCCGAGTTCAATTCATGAGTCTAAAAAAGAAGAGATATTGTTTGGTTATTGTTGATGACTTCTCTAGGTTTACATGGACTTTCTTTTTACACTCAAAAGATGAGACTGCAGGCATTTTGCAAGATTTTGTGACACAGGTTGAAAAGCAATTTGACCTTCCAGAAAAAGTCTTCAGGAGTGACAAGCACAGAATTCAAAAATAAGGAGTTGGATGCCTTCTGTGTGAAGAAAGGGATTGTAAGGCAGTACAGCATCCCTAGAACACCAGAGCAAAATGGGGTAGTTGAAAGAAAGAATAGGACACTTATTGAAGCAGCTAGGACCATGCTTGCTGATTCAGGTTTACCTTTGACTTTCTGGGCAGAGGCAGTAAACACTGCTTGCTATGTCCAAAACAGAGTTTTAATAAACCTCAGGCACAAAAAGACTGCTTATGAAATTCTGTATAAAATCAAACCACTGATCTCATACTTTAAAGTATTTGGCTGCCCATGCTTTATTTTGAATTTAAAAGACTCCATCTCAAAATTTGCAGCCAAAGTAGACAGTGGTTATCATTTGGGATACACAACCACTGCTAAGGCCTACAAAGTGTTTAATACACGGACCAAAACAGTGGAAGAAACTTTGAATGTGAAGTTCAATGAACTCTCATCAATGAAAATCCCTGCAAATCCTGCAGAATTGTTTGATCTTGATAAATTTACCTTTGAAAATACTGTTGTCAAGACTAACAATGCAGGTCCATCTCAAAATCCTCCACAAGAATATAGATATGAAGTTGTGATCCCACAACAGAAATTCAAATCCTCCATTGGGACATCAGGTGTTCAAAACAGCTGTCAAAGTCCAACCACTGCTACCTCAACAGTTGTTGACCAAAGTAGCCCTTCATCATCTGCTTCTGCATCCATAACCACTGATGGTCAACAAATGCCATCAGTGGATAAAAGTGCAACAAGTGTCACACCACCTCCACCAATTCCTCCACCACCTTTCCAAACAGATGTTGAGTCCTCAAAGTCTTCAACAGCTGTTAGCTCAGATGAATCACATCTGCAGCCATCACCAACCAATGCCATCATTCCATACCAAGGAGATTTAATCTTCTTGAGATCTCATCCACCTGACCAAATCATTGGCAACATCAATAAAGGGGTGCTCACAAGAAGGCAATCCCAAAACATTTGTCTTTTTGCTGGCTTTCTATCACTCCATCAACCTGTCAAGTACCAAGAGGCACTGAAAGACAACAGTTGGGTAGAATCCATGCAAGAGGAGCTCCAACAGTTCAAAAGACAACAAGTATGGGAGCTTGTACCACTGCCAAAGGATGTGAGTCCCATAGGCACAAAGTGGGTCTTTGTGACACCTGGGTCACTGCGACCATCAAACAAATACCAAACTAATGAAATATTGTATTTCATACTTGGGATTTGTACAAATATGTGTATCATTTGCACATATCAATTCTTGTTCGATTTCGGGCTCTAAATCGCTTTCTGGAAGGTTATACGCGCACTGATGCGTAAATATAACCAGTTTAATGCAAAGAACACTCCGGAATAGTGAAATAGGCTTCACATACCTTAAATAACCTTTACATAACTTATAAATAAGTTTTGAAGGCTTTGGTATGACAAAATCAAGTTTAATCGCTTACAGGGACTAAATTTGACAAACTGCGAAAGTATGCCAATTTGAACTGTAACAGACTTTCCGGAACATGACCATAAGTTAAACATGCCATAAATATCCTTTACATAGCTTAGAAATAGGCTTTGAGGGGTTCAGTGTGCTAAAATAAACTTTTGGGTCATTCAGGGACTAAAAGCGTCAAAAAGTGCACAAGTTTGCACTTTCACGCATAACTCACGTTCTGAATACATCCGGACATCCAAAAATTTAGGTAAGCACTAAAATATTTTATTTTAGTGTTTGGCATAAGAAAAATCAATTCGTCGCGCAATTTGGACCGTTTTTGCGTCCGTTACGACTTCCGTCGTAATTAACCGAACAACGCAATCGTACGGCCAAACGAACCAACATCCGAGATATTTTTGAGCACATTTTAAGTTCCCTATACTTTAAATTCATTTTAGAGCTTTGAAATGGGGTTAACGGGGCTTAAACGTGTCAAAAATGCATCAAATAGCAAGTTTGGATCAACAGGGGCCTGTTCTGCCATTTTTGAAAGTTTCAGGTCTGCAAGGTCCTTACGGACCGTAAGGTTCTCAGTCTTACGGTCCGTAAGCAGGGGTCAGATAGCAGAAACTTGTTTTCCAGCCTGTTTCCAGCTGTTACACTCTCCTAACCACCTTGCACATGGCTTTTCCTGAGTATTAGGGGCCATTTTGAGGTACCATGGGGTTATCAACACTTGTATGGATGAGATCGAATCACGGTTTACGAGGAACGATCCTAATGATGGTCCATTTCCTATAAATACCCACCAAGATCACTTGCAAAACCCACTTGAAATCTGAGAATTCTCTAAGTTGGGGTGTTTCATCACCTCATACCTGAGAATACTTGGATTATCAATCTTGCGGGGACCCTTTGTAAGTGTTCCTTCGTTCTTTTATGCGTTTTTAGCGTTAAAGTCAAACTGTGTTTGACTTTCTGCATAGCCCAGTTTATGGTCAATGAGAAGTTCGTTTGAACTTCATAACGTGAGCGTAATCACGATGGTTATAGTCCCTTGTGACTATACCTACTGATTACCACGTTATCTAGGCTCAGTGACGAGTCGTAGTTTCGGCCAAAATGCGCATTCTTGCGTATTTTGTAACCAAACTACTCTTGGGTATCAAAACCGTTTGTTTTGATACCAAACCTGTTTTCTAACTTAACTAAACATGTTTCGACATGTTTAGCTCGTCACTTTTCAGATTAGTGCTTGTGTAGAGTCGTAAGTCAAGCGGACTAAACACCCGCTTAGACTTACGAACTAGACCCGTTTGGTCGATCTTTAGGATCTGACCAAACACATTTAGTGACCATAGTAGCATAGGGAATAACCTTCCGAGGTTATACCTTATGGTCACTTAGCTTAAGTAGTTTTATGATAGGTAGTTTATATGTCTTAGGTAAATTACCAAAATACCCTTTTCATGTGTAATTGGTAATTAAGCATATGTAACCTAAACTTTCGTCACTTAACTGATTATGTAACATAATTAAACATGTTAAGGCATATTTTACTTGTCATAGGACTAGTTAGGTGGTCCGAACACGTTTTACGCGAACGACGCGTTAAAGTAGCATAAGCTACCAAGACGGGTCGTAATGGGTCGTAAGCACTTAGTTTAGGTTTCATTTTAGTATGTAGGCTTTGTTAAACCATATTACATGAGTTCCTACACTCGTTTGGTTTACAAACCCTCATGCTACCCGATCCTCTGAATAGGTCCGTTTATTAATGTAGATACATATATAGGTGCCGTTTTATATTCGTGATCTTCTAGCTTTGCTTGGTGGATATCTAAAGTCTATTGAGCAGTCTCAAGTGAGTACATAGACCCCTCTTTTACTGTTTTTCAAACTGTTTTGGGGTGAAACACATGTGCCTACTTGTTACTTTCATGCTTTTCATGCTTTCATATCATATGCTTGTTATGTTCATTAGTACATTATAGTACATGATTTCATTACATTTTATGCTATGTATGTCCATTGTGTGCATACTTAGTATATTGTTTTACATTACATTTTATGCTATGTATGTCCATTGTGTGCATACTTAGTACATTGTTTTACATTACATCACATCATATGCTATGTATGTTCATTTGTTGCATACTTAGTACATTTTATATTCATCACATGCTTACATTTTGGTATGACATTTGGTTTGTTCAAATGGGAAAATATACATTCATTAACATTAGCTACGCCGCTCGTTAGTAGGTAATGGTACCATAGGACTTGACAACTCCCATTCCTGAACCCTAGGTTTGTTTGGGTGGAAGGAATGACCGAATTCGATAAACATAACACAGATAAACCTTTAATTTGTTTAAAGGTCTATCACCACAGTCACAAGGCTTGGATGTATGCATTTTCACAATACCGCATAGATGTTTATATCAGTATAGCATGCATTTGTTCCACAAAACATAACTTTGATTTAAACCATGTTTTACTTCAATACCTTGTTTTTGTGCATTTTACATATGGTTTAGTTGATATATTTCACTTACCATACATGATATTTTGGATACACATCACATGATTTGCATTAGACATAAACATTTTGACATTGATATACACAATTCATGATTTACATTAGACATAAACATTTTGACATTGATATACACAATTCATGATTTACATTAGACATAAACATTTTGACATTGATATACACAATTCATGATTTACATTAGACATAGACATTAGACATGGTTTTCACACAAACATTTTGACATTTGATTATACATAAACATTTTACTTTGGTGGTTTGGTTTGAGTAAGTGATTAAGTAACGAGGCGTGTGTAATATGATACCAGCATGGTGGATACGCCGCTGGTACTTCCTATATATAAGTGCTTGTATGGTATTACATATCGTAGCGTTATTTGAATCATTTCAATTTAGACATATAACATTTTATACAAATAACATACTTTTCACAATACAGTGTTTTACAAACAACTTATCTGATATAAACTCATTATTCTTTTATACATATATATCATTTGGCTTATTTATCACTTTTCAAATGATTTACAAGACAAAGCAAATTACAAGGTTCATGACTAAATATTTTCTTAAATAAAAGTCATGAATTCTATTTTCACAAAACCTATGTATCTCACAGGCATTTTTATGCTGACGTACCTATTTTCACATGTGTTTCAGGACATGATGCATAGGATTTATCAAGATACACTTAGGCGGACTTGGGCCTTAGCGACAATAAAAGATGCAAGACTAGTTATTTATGTTATGTTTCTTTGATTGTCAAGACATTGTAACTCTTTTAAATCAATAAAACAATATTTCAATTTCCATGTGTTATGAAACAATGATTCTGTTACAACACTCCCCGACGTTTCCGCCACGTTTTGTTGTTTTACGTGGTCGGGGTGTGACAGTCTTCAAAAATAAAACTAATGAAAGGGGCATTATTGCAAGAATAAAGTCAGGCTAGTGGTTCAAGGTTACAGACAGGAAGAGGGGATTGATTATGATGAAGGTGTTTTACGTGGTCGGGGTGTGACAGTCTTCAAACATTCGCCCCTGTAGCAAGATTAGAAGCTATAAGACTGTTCCTGGCCTTTGCTGTCAACCACAACATGAAGGTGTTTCAAATGGATATCAAAAGTGCTTTCCTCTATGGTACAATTCAAGAAGAGGTGTATGTTTGTCAACCTCCAGGCTTTGAGGATCCATTTTATCTAGATCATGTCTACAGGCTAAACAAAGCCTTGTATGGCTTGAAACAAGCACCTAGAGCCTGGTATGAAACTCTTTCCACCTTTCTACTCTCAAATGGTTTCAAAAGAGGTACCATTGATAAAACACTGTTTCTAAAATGGAGAGGAAAGGATTTAATGATTGTCCAAATTTATGTGGATGACATTATTTTTGGAAGCACATGTAATAAAATGTGTGAAGAGTTTAGGCAACTCATGACAGCTGAGTTTGAAATGAGTGCAATGGGTGAGCTGCAATGCTTTCTTGGTCTCCAAGTTCAGCAAATGCAAAATGGAACTTTCATTCATCAAAGCAAATATGCTAAAGAACTTCTAAACAAATTTGATATGAATGATTGTAAACCATACAGCACACCCATGGCAACAAATAAGCTAGTCATGTCTGATGAAAAGGATGAGCTGATTGACCAAACTCTATATAGAAGCATGATTGGGTCTTTATTGTACCTAACTGCATCTAGGCCAGACATCATGTTTGCAACATGTGTTTGTGCAAGAAGTCAGTCAGCCCCTAGAAAATCCAACCTTATTGCTGTAAAAAGGATATTCAAATACATAAAAAGTGCTTCCACACTTGGTATCTGGTATCCAACTAATGGGAATATCAAGCTTTCAGGATTTTCAGACAGTGACTTTGCTGGATGTAACACCACAAGGAAGTCCACTTCAGGAGGGTGCCAGTTTCTAGGCAACTGCTTGGTTTCATGGCAAAGCAAAAAGCAAGCAGCTGTTTCAACATCCACTACTGAAGCTGAATACATTGCTGCTGCAAGCTGTACAGCCCAACTCATGTGGCTTCAAAATCAGTTGCTGGATTTTGGTATCACTGCCCTAAAGACACCACTCATGTTGGATAGCCAGGCAACAGAAAATATCATCAAAAATCCAGTTTCACACTCAACCACAAAACACATCAACATCAGACATCACTTCGTGAGGGATTTCTATGAAAAAGGTTTGATTTCTCTGCATCATGTTCCAACTAAAGACCAGCTGGCAGATGTGCTCACAAAAGCATTATATACATCCACCTTTGAAAGCTTGGTCTCTAGGATTGGCATGCTAAACATGGAATAACAAGCAAAATCTTGTTTTTCTATGAATAAAAGCATTAAAATGTTTTCAGAAAATCAAAAATCCATCCTTAAAAATAGCTAAAAATGAAAATTTTCATAAAATCCTTAAAAGTTTGCCATAACCACTGATTGGTGCAAACATCTGTTGTTATTTGCTATCCACTGCTGAAAGTCAACCTCTGTTTCTTCATTTTCATTGGTAAACACTGTTGTTAAACCTCAGTGCTTTAAAACCACTGACACAAGCTATCCACTGATAGTTAAAGTCACCCATTGTTCTCATTTTCCCTTTGTGAACCACTGGTATTGATTCATCAGTGGTTTCCCAAACAACTGTCTTCCATTATTTCATCTTCTCATCAGAGGTTGACACGTGGTCAGTATTTATCCGTCAGATCTTTGTAACCGCTGCCACGACAGCATTCACTTTTCTTCATATAAAACCCTGCCCTAAACCCCAAAACAGGGTTTTCACTGTCGAATCGAATTCAAAATTCCTTTCTCAAAACCGTTTTCCCAAATTCTCCCACAACTTTCATCGTCTTCACTTCATTTCTCTCATACTCTGTTTCAATCATGGTGAAAAAGGCAAGCAAATCCAAAGCAAAGGAGCCAGCCACGATTGAAATTCCATACAAATGGTCTCACAATTACTTAGGTATCTTTGAAAAACCCAGTGACACCAAAACCTTCGATTCCATCATCGACACATTATCATCCACAAAGTATAAAACTTACTCACTTGCAATGCAACCATCTACCTCGATACTCAACGAGAATTTTGGAAGAATTCCACTCTTGAGAAGGTGGACAAAAAGGTTGTTTCCATCAATTCCATAATAAAAGGTGTCAAAATCACTATAACACCTCAAGCCATCTCCGAAGTTTTTGAGCTCAATTATCTGGAAGGTAAAAATTATTTTCCGAAAACAGAGTACCAAAGAGATTTTATTAAAAGAGGGTATGGAGAAGAAATGAAAATAGATACTTTACAAAAAGGCAGTTTTCCATCTGCTATAAGGTTTTTATTTCATACCCTCCTTATGTGTGTTTCAAACAAAACCACTGCTTTCAATGAAATCCCATTGAAGATACAATATCTGGGCTATGCTATTTTACAAGGAGAAAATTTTAATTATTCCCAGGAAATCTTCAATAATTTGGTCAAAAATGTTGAGAAAAAGGCTTTTCTATTATTTCCAAGGTTTTTGAGTTACTATTTTAATAAAAAGTTTTCCAAAGATAATGCCCATGTACTTGTACAGGGTCCTCCTTTTCAAATAAAGAGTTTAACTGCTGAAACATTCACAAGAATGTTAAAACCAACAAAAACACAAGCAGAGGTGCCTGAGCAGACTTTAGCAGCTACCACTGCTCCTCAGGTATCTGCTGCTGAGCCCACTGCTCCAGGTGATCATAGCAGCATTACCACTGCTTTGAAACCCACACCTACCCTTACCAAAAAGACCAAAAAGAAACAATCCAAAAAACCCCCCCAAACCCACTAAAAAGGCAACTCTGGAAGATGAGATCCCAGAGCAAATGCCAGTGACAACACAAAAGTCACCAACAACCACTGCTGCTACTTCCTCACAGCAGTTGGTAGAAAGATCTCCACCATTGCCAAAAACTCCTCCTGCATCCTCACAAAAGGATCAGGTTGTAAGCACAGGGACCCCAAATTATGAAGCTCTGGGTCCAATTGGATCCATATTCCTCAGTCCTGATCCCAAGGACATGTCTCTTTCTACACCCATGCCTTCACCCCTTACATTACCACAATCCATGCTACCTTTGTTGCATTTAGTTGATATAGCTCAGATACAAACCAGTTCCTCTCAATCACCTATCAAAGAGAGTACACTCCCACAAGTGGCTGGGTCTGATGTTTATACCTCTGATACCAATCTGTCACACCCCCCAAAATACCACATGCGGAAACCCCCGCGAGGCGTGTGACGTACCAAGATCTAGCCACCAATCATATTGAACTCATAGGTGTATTTAAATAAACTTTCATTTATTACAGTTAAGCGTTACACGTTACAAATAATTCACAGTATACAGCGGAAGCATAATTCATTTGTTAAGAGTTTATAAACCACATGTAAAAGCCATTAGTCTTGTGTTGCGTTTCCATGTATCTCGACCCATACCACTCCAGCCTGCCAGACAGCAAGTTCCAATGTTATGCACCTAAAGGCCTGCAAGGCATGTAACAACGAATCAACAATAAAGTTGAGCGAGTTCACAGTTGGGTGTTCGTTTTAAGTTGTTTCAAAAACATAGTTTTTCTTTAGCTGGCTTACTTGCCGTGGGGGTTACCCCATAGTTGAAAATATGATTAACCAATTCCTTCTTTCCCAAACCATAACCAGTGGGGGCTTCCCCATGTTAACCACTACACCCGTTACCATATCGACCACTGACTAAAGTAAGTTGGTGCCCTGACGTCAATGTCTATCATCATTGACTAGTGCCCAGATCCATTAGTTCACACCCGTCCTCTGCGGCACGGTGTGAGGCTTGTCAAACCTAAATAGCGCTATCTAACTAATGACTCGCTCGCCATTGGCTCGACGATTAAGTCGATATAAAAGGAGGGACTTCATGATAGAGATTTTGGTCTAGTATCCGTGTTGTCACCCTTCAATAAAGAGGGTGTGTACGTAACCCCCAGACCAGGAGATTACGCAGTTTCCAATTATATTGTTATCACGTGTTGTCAGCCTTCAATGAAGAGGGTGTGTACGTGTTCCAAACCAGGAGATCACGCAGTTTCAGTTTCAATCCTTTACCCATTCCCAACCCCTGGGAATCCCATGCCTTGTGGAAAGTGTGAACTCACCTCGGTTTGCTCGGTAAGATTAAAGTATGTGTTCACAGTTTGATCAATCCAATCCTAGTATGGTTTCAATGCCAGTTAGTTACTTACACACATAAATCACATATCTCCATTATGCAAGTAATGAACAAGCTTGGCACATATTGTCACACATGTTACAACAAGCATTCTGCATCATTAAACACCGTATTAATAACATAGTGAGTGTTCGATTCATAAGTGATCCATATTCCCAATCCACATAACTCATGGCAACTAAATCCATTCAACGATTACCCTAGTGTTTTACTTAACCGAATTAACAGCCCAAATACAATTTACAACTCTACTTTAATATTAATACTTGTTAATCAAATTAAAACTAATAACAGTCCATTTGATTTCGGCCCATACTAACACTTTCCCATAATAATAATAATAGTCTTGTGGTGCATGTAGGCTAATGAGGGTGGCCCAAAACCAATAACTAATTGAAGTGTGTGCTCAGTAACTATGTGCAGCCCAACATCACAACCGGCCCGGCCATATATAATTTCATCTAAGAATTGTAGTAACCCAGCTAACATGTATCGGAATTTCATCAACATAACAACAAATTTACTCATTGGATTAACATCCTATCGAAATTCCATTCAGCCATACAATAATGAATACACAATTACCATACGATCACACTAACCACATTGTCTAACATGGATCCTAGAACAACATCAGATTGTTAACAACACATTCAACCGCATAAGCAATCATCATATCGAGTTCCTTATTTCTAAAAACTTAGACATGCTTAACCAGGTTGTACACTAAGCTTGTGCAGTTGTACTTTCATAGTAAACCCAGTATCATTATTTCAACAATTAAAAGAGATTTATTGTTTACTTCATTTATTTTCTCATTGTTTTGAATGAATAATATATCAATATAAATCAAGCAACGTCCACGTGAGCAGAGAAACATCAAACAACACGTTCCCTGTTTCATTCAAAAATCTATTACATGTACTATTCAAATCGTCCACATGAAAAGAGTACTATCACGCATCTAGTGTCCACCAATTTCATACAAGAGCCTTCTCATTATTTGTAGATTCAACAAATCCCATTGTTTTCGCAAACATCATTCAAGAACTATCCTATATCAACATCAAGCATTCACATAAAGACGCTGTTCTAACCTGATGTTGATGTCGTAGCGGAGTGTGCGGTAAGAAAAGAAATAAACAGAGTTCCGAGTCGTAGTGTCGCGAGCCACCGGATGTAGAACGGGGAGCACCGGCGTCGTCGGGGTCTTGAACTCGCCGGAGAAGAAAGTGGCAGTGGTTGTCGTGGAGTTTCGGGTGAGGGGGAGCGGATCAAGTGAAGCGGCAGGTAGGGTTTGTGTGGGTTCCATCATGAATGCATGCGACGTAATCCTAATAAGGATGTCAAGGGCGGTGTGCGGTTTGCATGAGTGGGCCGAGCATGATGAAAAAGGTTGGGTGGTGGAGCTTGGGCTCCCTGGGCCGTGAACGAATCAAAGGATTCGGTGGTGAACAGCAATTGTTTAGGTAATGCACAAACATTATTATTATTATTAATGATTATTATTATTATTTTTAGGAAAATGTAATTAACAACTACTAATTATTATTAAATTAAACCTATTATGGTTTGGTCCTCCAAAGTTTCGAGTTACGCGAATCATGTCGTCGTTCAAGTGGTTCAGGTGGGTTAGATCACGATATGGATTTGGCTTGTTCGCGCGAAATAATTTAGATGAGTTTATCACATTTGATTTCGTAGAAAAGTAAAGCGTGATATAAAATGATTAAAAGAGAAAAGAAACGAACGACGCTAACCCCGGAAACACGGGTTGTCACATCATCCCCAAGTTGAAAGAAATTTCGTCCCGAAATTTAGCACGTAGTTACTGAGGAAGCTGGTTAGGTTGCGTGGTTTCCTGGTTTTCCTGGGGTGTCACATCATCCCCCCGTTGGTTTGGAATTTCGTCCTGAAATTCCGCAGTAACTTCAGCCTCAGTAGTGGTTGCACTTATCTCGAACAACTGGGGATACTTTTGTTTCATTTGGTCTTCTCGTTCCCAAGTAAACTCTGGGCCACGACGGGAGTTCCAACAAACTCGAACAATGGGTATTCTGGTACGCTTGAGAACCTTAATGTCTCGGTCAGTAATCTCTCCTGGTTCCTCGACAAATCGTAACTGATCGTCGATTGTGACCTCCTTGAGAGGAACTATGAGGGTCTCATCTGACAGACATTTCTTCAGATTTGACACATGGAATACGTTGTGAACTCCACTGAGTTCTTCGGGTAGATTCAACCTGTAGGCTACCTTGTCAATTCTCTCAGTGATTTCGAAAGGTCCAACATGTCGGGGGTTGAGTTTGTCTCGAATACCAAAACGTACTACACCTTCCCAAGGTGAGACCTTACGTTGCACTCGATTCCCAACCTGGAACTCGAGTGGTTTCCTGTGCTTATCAGCATAGCTTTTCTGACGGTCACGAGCTGCCGCCATTCGTTGTCGTATCTGAGCAATCTTCTCTATTGTGTCTATGACGAGTTCTGGGCCAGTAGTTTGGCTGTTCCAACTTCTGCCCAACAAAAGGTGGTCGGCACTTCCGTCCGTACAGTGCCTCGAACGGAGCAGCCTGGATGCTGGTGGGGTAACTGTTGTTATATGAAAACTCCACTAAAGGGAAGCTATCTGTCCCAATCGTTGCCAAAGTCGATTACACATGCCCAAAACGAGTCTTCAAGAGTTTGGATGGTGCGTTCAGTCTGCCCCTTCGTCTGGGGATGATATGCTGTGCTCATGTCTAGACGTGAGCCAAAGGATTTGTGCATCGCTCACCACAAATTAGATGCAAATCGTGGGTCGCGATCAGAGGTACTGGAGGTTGTCACCCCGTGTCTAGCAACCACTTCCTTCAGGTAGATGATTGCAAGTGTAGAAAACTTATCCGTTTCCTTGCTGGCTAGAAAGTGTGCTGGTTACGTGAGACAATTAACGATCCTCCAGGTGATATTGTTTCCGTTTCGAGTTGTAAGTAAGCTAGCGACCGAATCGATGGCAGCCTGTTTTCGCTTTTGATATAGGTGTTTCTGGTTGTTAGCACTTCACTTTGACTTTCCCATAAGTCAAACATCATTCCCATACCTAGCTAGGTGGGCCTTCATGCCCGATTACCAGTACAAGGTTTATAGATCCTAGTATCTCTCATCAAAACCCAGATGACTAGAATATCAAGGTCGATGTGCTTTGCTTAACACGAGTTCCCTACAGTAGTCTTATAGTGAGGTCCACATTCGTTCCATGAGGTAACGATTATCGTCCGACCTGTCAAAGGTTGCTTCTCCATGCCCCGCATGGGTTCATCTTAAAAATCCTCTTCCTTCAGTTTCCCAGTTTGAACAGAGCGAGTCTAATCAGGTAAGTTAGAGTCGGTAGTGAGCTGCAAAGCTCGTGCACGATCAAGTTTCATAGTTGCAATCATCTTAAAGTTCCCTTCAGCGATGCCATTAACCGATTTAGTTCTGTCGAAGCCAAAGTACACGGGAGGCCCTTGTGATCGGTCTAAATAGCGCATCTGGTACCGTCCAAGTAATGCCTCCATCTAAAATCCCAAGGCCACGGTTTTCACTGTCAGTCGTGTGTAGTGCAGTTCCTCCTTGTAACTCCATCACGTAATTCATCATTCTCTCATGTTGTGTCGGTGTGTAACCGGGACTCTGATTCGAGCCATCGTGGTATACCACTAAATCACTCGCACCCTCGGGTAAAGACGATGCTCGATGCATTGCAGAGTTGGAACTCGAAAGCTAAAAAGACGTCCTCCTGTTTCGTCTTTCATGAACACAGTACCCTACTGTGCTAAAGAGATTTAAGCTGTGTGACCTTCGAAGATCCTGTGGGTAAGCTGCGATAGTATCTAGTGAAACCAAGGAATTGCTGCATCCCTGAAGGAATCTTTGGTGTCGATCAGTTTCTAACAAGATGCATCTCAGCGAGATCCACGAATATTCCCACTCCGTTGGTTACCTGACCAAAATGCATGACTTCGCACGTAATGGCTCCTCCCACAGAAGTGCTGAAACAGAATACATATGCCACCCATGCTGTTCCTTTCTATTGGTCATGATTTAGGGCGTCGTCATAAATACGGTCGATTCATGTGATCCCTGAAGCTGCTGGTGTGTTGTTCAATTCAATGATCATGGTATACAAAGTTGAAATGGCTGCATCGCGTTCGACATACTATTGTAGGAACATGTTCCCCCTTGAACTTCCATCTGGTGGTAGCTCACTCGTTAGTCAATCCTCGAATGGGGCTTGATCTTCGCAGCTGGTCAACAGGTTGCCAATACATGATCGAGGCAAGTGGTTCTTAACTGCCACCTTACTAAGTTCTCGATAATCAGTACACATACGAAAATTCATGGATCTGACTGGGGCTCCCCAAAGCGAAAAGCTAGGTTCAACAAAACTCCTGTTCAATAATCCCTGTAGTTGATTAACACAGCTCTTTCAACCCGACTGGTGCAGGACGGTAAGAGTTTGAGTGATCAGGGCTGCCTTTGCCCTGATACTGATCTGATACTCCTCCGGACGATGTGAGGGTACACCTGCTAGTTCTTCTGGTAGCACATAGGTAGAAATCACGAACAAAGGGTGGATCCTCGATCCTCTTTTCCTCAACCTAAACATCAATAATAAGTGCTATCATAGCGGAATAATCCTTCTGTGGACACTTCCAAGCTTTCATTGCAGAATTGACACTAGCCTTTGCACAATTTCAATACTTTGAAACAGATGACGATTCTCCACTAGGGAGAGGGATACGCGAAGTTTTCTCCTCACAGGGTATATCTGCGCGATGTATGGATTACCAATCCATTCTAACTACTGCTTCAAACCATCAAGGATAGCAGAAGGAAGATCGATGTCGATCGCTTGTCCCACAAGGTCGAATTTGCATCCCAACTATCATATGAAATGTCAATTGTCTTGTCGTCAGCCGATTCCACAACAGGTTCGAATTCAAGGAGCATCAGGGTCAAACGGAGCAAAGACGAAGCGATTAGCTACTCATACTAGCTACCATGTTGCTAAAGTCCTGGCGTCGCCCATGCCAATTCTAAATGCCCTTCCATGAGTATCATTTCTAGTGTTGTTGTTTTCATTACAAGTATCTCAAGTACTGTCGTTGTTTCCTTTGGTCGTTGTCTTCTTAACTTAACCACGGTCAATTCGTGTTGTAGGCACCTTTATTTCCATATTGTCGGCTAGGGTTATGAATACCTTGTTGTCGCTGTGACTGCTGCTCCCAACGTCATTGCTTGAAACGAAGCCCTACGATTCTTCGCCATCGAGGTCCATCTTTCCACATTCTGAGCCACATCCTAATGTACTACTCACTGTGCTGACAGTTACACATTCCGCGTTATAGTCGATTGTCATTGCTTATGTCCCGATTGATTCGTAAGAGTTGACTCCCATGAGTCGCTGACAAGGGTTAAGGATTCGATTAAAGCCAATTCGTTGGTGCTCATTGCCGGTAATCAGGGTCGTCAAGTACTGAGGTCGGTAAGGTACTACGCTCATCCTCTTGTCCACCGATGTTGCAAGTTGCTTGAGTAATACTCGGTCTGTTACGAGGGTATCGCAGAAGTGATCTCACTTCGGGATCTAAGACGTCAATACATGAGTTCCAACAAACGAAGAGGAGCAAGAAAGGTATCGATCGATCATTCGACGCTGCGACATCCAACTCAGGGTCGTTCGTATACGCACCTAACATTCTACACGGGTCGCTAGGTGTTCTGATGGGTGTTCAGGTAACATTCGATAGCGTCGAGGTTCGAAGGGATTTAGAGATGAATGAAAAGTTCACGTTCGAGTAGGGGACAATCACTGCTATGACCCCTATAGGTTTGTTATGTTTCACATCGATCAAATAACGGAACGGAACCCATTTTCCACTTGTTAAGGCTCACGGGGACTTGCATGCACCCAACATTATTATTATGTGTGCACCCACAATAATATTGTGATTTGCATGCTCATCTCAGTCCCTCCTAACTCATGTCAAATGGTTCCTCAAACTCGAGTAGCAAACGAAGAGTATCACGAAATGTAAGTCATGAATGTTTAGGGAAATACCACCCTATTAGTCACATAACACAGGCAAGTATACACTAACTCATATTGTTGTGCTAAGCGTGCAATCACATGCAATATCATGTGTTCACTAGTGTTCACTAGTTATGCAGTACAATGAGTATACGAGAGACGAACCTTGCAATCTGGAGCTGAGTGTCATGGTCGTATTCACGTTTTCAGAACTGTTCGGTTATAGTCTGGTTTTACAAAAACGTTTTTCCCCTTTTTAAAACCAAGTTCACTATAACCAATGGCTCTGATACCAATCTGTCACACCCCCAAAATACCACATGCGGAAACCCCCGCGAGGCATGTGACGTACCAGGATCTAGCCACCAATCATATTGAACACATAGGTGTATTTAAATAAACTTTCATTTACAGTATACAGCGGAAGCATAATTCATTCGTTAAGAGTTTATAAACCACATGTAAAAGCCATTAGTCTTGTGTTGCGTTTCCATGTATCTCGACCCATGACCACTCCAGCCTCCCAGACAGCAAGTTCCAATGTTATGCACGTAAAGGCCTGCAAGGCATGTAACAACGAATCAACAATAAAGTTGAGCGAGTTCACAGTTGGGTGTTCGTTTTAAGTTGTTTCAAAAACATAGTTTTTCTTTAGCTGGCTTACTTGCCGTGGGGGTTACCCCATAGTTGAAAATATGATTAACCAATTCCTTCTTTCCCAAACCATAACCAGTGGGGGCTTCCCCATGTTAACCACTAGACCCGTTACCATATCGACCACTGACTAAAGTAAGTTGGTGCCCTGACGTCAATGTCTATCATCATTGACTAGTGCCCAGATCCATTAGTTCACTCCCGTCCTCTGCGGCACGGTGTGAGGCTTGTCAAACCTAAATAGCGCTATCTAACTAATGACTCGCTCGCCATTGGCCCGACGATTAAGTTGATATAAAAGGAGGGACTTCATGATAAAGATTTTGGTCTAGTATCTGTGTTGTCACCCTTCAATAAAGAGGGTGTGTACGTAACCCCCAGACCAGGAGATTACGCAGTTTCCAATTATATTGTTATCACGTGTTGTCAGCCTTCAATGAAGAGGGTGTGTACGTGTTCCAAACCAGGAGATCACGCAGTTTCAGTTTCAATCCTTTACCCATTCCCAACCCCTGGGAATCCCATGCCTTGTGGAAAGTGTGAACTCACCTCGGTTTGCTCGGTAAGATTAAAGTATGTGTTCACAGTTTGATCAATCCAATCCTAGTATGGTTTCAATGCCAGTTAGTTACTTACACACATAAATCACATATCTCCATTATGCAAGTAATGAACAAGCTTGGCACATATTGTCACACATGTTACAACAAGCATTCCGCATCATTAAACACCGTATTAATAACATAGTGAGTGTTTGGTTCATAAGTGATCCATATTCCCAATCCACACAACTCATGGCAACTAAATCCATTCAACGATTACCCTAGTGTTTTACTTAACCGAATTAACAGCCCAAATACAATTTACAACTCTACTTTAATATTAATACTTGTTAATCAAATTAAAACTAATAACAGTCCATTTGATTTCGGCCCATAATAATAATAGTCTTGTGGTGCATGTAGGCTAATGAGGGTGGCCCAAAACCAATAACTAATTGAAGTGTGTGCTCAGTAACTATGTGCAGCCCAACATCACAACCGGCCCGGCCATATATAATTTCATCTAAGAATTGTAGTAACCCAGCTAACATGTATCGGAATTTCATCAACATAACAACAAATTTACTCATTGGATTAACATCCTATCGAAATTCCATTCAGCCATACAATAATGAATACACAATTACCATACGATCACACTAACCACATTGTCTAACATGGATCCTAGAACAACATCAGATTGTTAACAACACATTCAACCGCATAAGCAATCATCATATCGAGTTCCTTATTTCTAAAAACTTAGACATGCTTAACCAGGTTGTACACTAAGCTTGTGCAGTTGTACTTTCATAGTAAACCCAGTATCATTATTTCAACAATTAAAAGAGATTTATTGTTTACTTCATTTATTTTCTCATTGTTTTGAATGAATAATATATCAATATAAATCAAGCAACAACCACGTGAGCAGAGAAACATCAAACAACACGTTCCCTGTTTCATTCAAAAATCTATTACATGTACTATTCAAATCGTCCACATGAAAAGAGTACTATCACGCATCGAGTGTCCACCAATTTCATACAAGAGCCTTCTCATTATTTGTAGATTCAAAAAATCCCATTGTTTTCGCAAACATCATTCAAGAACTATCCTATATCAACATCAAACATTCACATAAAGACGCTGTTCTAACCTGATGTTGATGCCGTAGCAGAGTGTGCGGTAAGAAGAGAAATAAACAGAGTTCCGAGTCGTAGTGTCGCGAGCCACCGGAGGTAGAACGAGGAGCACCGGCGTCGTCGGGGTCTTGAACTCGCCGGAGAAGAAAGTGGCAGTGGTTGTCGTGGAGTTTCGGGTGAGGGGGAGCGGATCAAGTGAAGCGGCAGGTAGGGTTTGCGTGGCTTCCATCATGAATGCATGCGACGTAATCCTAATAAGGAGGTCAAGGGCGGTGTGCGGTTTGCATGAGTGGGCCGAGAATGATGAAAAAGGTTGGGTGGTGGAGCTTGGGCTCCCTGGGCCGTGAACGAATCAAAGGATTCGGTGGTGAACAGCAATTGTTTAGGTAATGCACAAACATTATTATTATTAATGATTATTATTATTATTATTATTATTATTTTTAGGAAAATGTAATTAACAACTACTAATTATTATTAAATTAAACCTATTATGGTTTGGTCCTCCAAATTTTCGAGTTACGCGAATCATGTCGCCGTTCAAGTGGTTCGGGTGGGTTAGATCACGATATGGATTTGGCTTGTTCGCGCGAAATAATTTAGATGAGTGTATCACATTTGATTTCATAGAAAAGTAAAGCGTAATATAAAATGATTAAAAGAGAAAAGAAACGAACGACGCTAACCCCGAAACACGGGTTGTCAAATCATCCCCAAGTTGAAAGAAATTTCGTCCCGAAATTTAGCACGTAGTTACTGAGGAAGCTGGTTAGGTTGCGTGGTTTCCTGGTTTTCCTGGGGTGTCACAAAGCCAGTGTCAAAGGTGCAACAAGATGGGGCATGAGGCCAAAGACTGCAGAAGCCAATTCCGCTCGACAGAACCAACTGCAATAACCGCGACAACAACAGTAATAACAGGGTAACAACCGTGGCTGCTACCAGTGTGGAGCAATGGGACACATGCGGAAGGATTGCCCTGAACTGAACCAGAACCGTAACAACAACCAGGGCACTGGGAACAACAATCCCAACAACAATAACAACAATGGCGGGAATGGCGCAAGAGGCAGGGCCTTTGTGATTGGAGCTGAAGAAGCAAGGAATGATCCCAATGTTGTAGCGGTAAGTTCCTACTTGACGATCGTTATGTTTCCATATTATTTGATTTTGGAGCCGATGCAAGCTATGTATCCCTACGTATTAGTAAGAAGCTTAAGCATACACCTACGCCATTAAACTCTAAGCGCGTCGTCAAATTAGCTAATGGTAGAAACATCGAGGCCTTACACGTTGTCAGTAACTGCAAACTCGTATTATCTGGTCAGACCTTTCCCATCGATCTCTTTCCTATCGTTCTTAGAAGCTTCGACGTCGTTGTTGGTATGGATTAGTTATCCAAACACCGAGCTGAAATCCTTTGTCAAGAGAAGGTCGTTCGTATTCCTCGACCTTTTGGCGAACCCCTCATCATTCAAGGTGACAAATGTGGAGCTGTCACAGGCATCATCTCGTTTTTAAGGCCCAGAAGTGTTTACAAAAAGGGCATACCGCTATTCTAGCACTCGTTACCAACACGCAAGAGAAGGAAAAGAGGATTGAAGATTTTCCTGTCGTACGCGACTATCCTGTGGTATTCCCTGAGAAATTACCTTGACTCCTTCCCCACCGTCAGGTCGAATTCCAAATCGAGCTAACTCCCGGAGCGGCACCCATAGCACGTGCACCTTATCGACTAGCCCCAGCTGAACTGAAGGAACTTTCTACGCAACTGCGAGAACTATTAGATAAAGGTTTTATCCGTCCTACTTCGTCACCCTGGGGAGCACCAGTACTCTTTGTCAAGAAGAAAGATGGCACATTCCGTATGTGTATTGACTATCGTGAACCGAACAAGGTTACCATCAAGAACCGTTACCCACTCCCGCGTATTGACGATCTGTTTAACCAGTTGCAAGGGTCGAGTTACTACTCCAAGATTGACCTGCGATCAGGATATCATCAGTTGAGAGTCCGCGATGAGGACATCTCTAAAACTGCGTTTAGGACTCGATATGGTCACTACGAGTTCCTTGTCATGCCTTTTGGAATGACCAACGCACCTGCGGTCTTCATGGATCTCATGAACCGAGTGTGCAAGCCCTACCTCGACAATTTCGTGATCATTTTCATCGACGACATCCTAATCTACTCGAAGAGCCACGAGGAGCATGAGCAACACCTGCGTCTTATCCTTGAACTTCTTCGCAACGAACAACTGTACGCCAAGTTCTTAAAATGTGACTTCTGGCTTCGAGAAGTCCATTTCCTTGGGCACGTAGTCAATCAAGACAGGATTCACGTCGACCCAGCTAAGATTGACTCCATTAAGAATTGGCCTACACCAAAAACTCCGACCAAAATTCGCCAATTCTTGGGATTGGCAGGGTACTATCGTTCATCAAGGGATTTTCGAAGATCGCTCAACCCCTCATGACTCTTACCCAGAAGGGTAATGCCTACAAGTAGAATGATGCTTAGGAGTCTGCCTTTCAGAAATTGAAAGAGAACCTCTGCAGTGCACCTATTCTTTCGTTACCTGATGGTACCGACGACTTTGTCTTCTACTGCGACACGTCTATTCAAGGGCTAGGTTGCGTGTTGATGCAACGCGAGAAAGTTATTGCCTACGCTTCTCGACAGCTCAAGATTCACGAACGAAACTACACGACGCACGACCTGGAACTCGGAGCAGTCGTTTTCGTGCTCAAAATTTGGAGACATTACTTGTACGGTACCAAGTGCATGATTTACACCGATCACAAGAGTCTCCAGCATATTCTGGACCAGAAGGAGTTAAGCATGCGGCAGCGCAGATGGGACGAACTCCTTAACGATTACGAATGCGTGATCAAGTATCATCCAGGCAAGGCTAATGTCGTAGCTGATGCCCTTAGCCGAAAGGAAAGGAAACCAAACCTAAGCGTGTTCATGCCTTACAGCTTACTATCCACTCGAACCTCCCAAGTCAGATCCGCAACGCTCAAGCTGAAGCACTGAAGGCGGAAAATCTCCTAGCTGAATCCCTACGGGGCATGGAGAAACGACTTGAACTCAAGGACGACGGTATTCATTACGTTGCGGACCGTATCTGGATTCCAACTTATGGAAATATTCGAGGACTTGTGATGGACGAGGCACACAAGTCTCGCTACTCGATACATCCTGACACCGATAAAATGTATCACGATCTCAAGACCCTGTATTGGTGGCCTAACATGAAAGTCATTGTTGCTAAGTACATTAGCAAATGCTTGACCTGCTCAGGGTCAAGGTCGAATATCAGAGGCCGACGGGCTTATTGCAACAGCCAGAGTTGCCAACATGGAAATGGGAGCAAATTTCCATGGATTTCGTTACAGGCTTACCAAGGTCCCAAAGCGGGAACGATGCCATTTGGGTAATCGTGGACCGCTTAACCAAGTCTGCACACTTCCTCGCGATCAAGGTAACAAATAAGTATTCGAAGCTTGTTGCTATCTACTTAAAGGAAATAGTTGCTAGGCACTGAGTGCCAATCTCTATCATTTTCGATCGCGGCCCTCGCTTCACGTCCGAGTTATGGCAAGCTACGCATAGATCCTTTGGCTCACGATTAGATATGAGCACTGCTTACCACCCGCAAACCGATGGTTAAACTGAACGCACCATCCAAACACTTGAAGGCATGCTGAGGGCATGTGTCATTGATTTTGGGAACGGGTGGGAACGACATCTACCTTTGGTAGAGTTCTCTTATAATAACAACTACCACACTAGCATTCAGGCAGCACCCTTCAAGGCATTGTACGGTCTTATGGGATCTGATTTAAAACTCATCAGTAAGTAAGTCGTGGCCCATGTGGTGTAAATATCTGCTGTAGGATCTGATTTAAAAAAAATGAGGAGTGATGAGTGAGTAGCAAGATAAAATGAGAAGGGAAAAGGCAAAGAAGAAATTAGAAATCCTGAATGATTTCATGACTGATGAATACTGAAGGAACAATAAAGAATACCCAGGCTCATATAAGTTTTGAGCAAGCCAAGTCAATGGTAGAGTCTACTCATCAAAGCCACCGTGTTGGACCAACCACTAGATGGAGACATTGAGCATCTTTAATGAATATTAAGTTAAATCGATATTAATGATTATTTCTAAAATTAAATTAGTTTTAGAAAGAGTAATATAGTTAATTCATGCTTCTAAAACTCCATCCTATAATATTCAAAATAAACATGATCAAGGCTTCAAGTTCAACTAGTTATTGATCTCTAAAGCAATGTTTCGAGAAGAGTATCCGTGATTGAACTAGTCAAGCGAACATGTTGACATCATATTTAATTAAGAAATAAGAACTGAAAGTAAATAGTTAAATAAGAAAAGAGGTGTTAGAACTTACTCGATTTGCAGAGCCGAATAGGGACTGAAAAACTGAAACGACTTGGATTCTCTTGGAATCGTGATACACTTTCAGATCAAACATTTGATAGTACACTCAAAGATTTGATCGGATAAGACCAAGAACGAATTTGGTTGTTTGAAACTGTAGCCGTACCCACTGATCAATGTTCGACCAGATTTTGATAAACCACCAAGAAAACCGTATTTGCATTTTGTGAGACTGTTCGTCTATATCCAAAGAAACCCATCGGTTTCGACTTTTTGTTTTAGAAACAAATTAGTTTCCACTACCTAAAGCCCAAAAATATAAACGTTTATGGCCCAGTTCTTAAATCTTTATGATTTTACATCAGAGTCCCTATTGATATAAATCAATTTAGTTAACAGGCCTGTTCATGCCCATTTATAAATACAATTTATAAATATACAAAACTGATAAAATACCCGATCGTATTAAAATAAAACGAGTCTGCACTCCCGCATCTCCTAACTCGTTTATTTTTTAATAAGATCAACTAGGTCAACAAGTTAATCCAATGCCACCAAAATATGTTGATAACACTAAAATTACCAACAAAAGGTGCATGCTCGATGAAGCTTGCATTGCTTGCATTGTCTGCATCGATGATCAGACCTCGTCGGTTCCATCAGTACATATGGTTGCAAAGGGATCCATGAACTCTCCAGCGAGCCGCCAACTCCTACTTCAAACATTCCAGCAGCCTTGCAAATTGTTGGTTCTTCTTAATTTGAGATAGTTGAATGTTATATATAGAATACAGGAGGGGTGTTTTGTATTAAATGAAAGTTGAAAGTCTAGTTGTAGCAGCTAATTAAGCACTGCATTTAGTTGGTGTAGGAACCGTTCGCGTATATAAATAAAATAAAATAAATTTTATTTAACAATTACAATACAGAAATAAGAAAGCAGAAATAACTCGTACAAATACAACTGAAATAACCAAAATACAAGAAATGAAGAAGAAGCAGATTGACTGAGGCACATGTTCAATACGCTTCCCTTAAAACAAATTCTGAGTCTCCCTGGAGCACTCGTTTTATTTCCCTGGGTACAACAGCCGAAGCAGCGTACTGCCGGAGTTGGCACAAAACCCGAAGGCTACCTTGAAGCAAGTAAGAAGGTGATCAGAAGTGTTAAGGTGATTGTTTGCATATGCTGTATGTTGCTGGTGTTTCTGCAGTGGAGGAGATGTTGTATTTAAACAGCATCTGAATTGAAACAACTAAAACAAATTAAATCTTGAGAATTAAATTGCATTAAACGTCTTCAATGCAAGTTAATTCGTCATTTAATTCCCAGTCAGGGCCTTTGACTCGACAATTTCAATTGCTGAACTGTAACAACACTGTCATTCAATTGCGCGCGCAGGTCTGCACGCTCATGCGCTCGTGCGCCATTTTGGCTCACTGCCATGCACGCATGCGCCACACTGACTCAGGTCCATGCGCGCGTGCGCCACGTCACCTGCGAGCCTATACGAGCACGCCACACAGTCGAGCCGTATTGGCTCACTCTGGTGCGCCGCACACGTCACATCAGGGCCCATGCTCCATGCGCGCAACCACGCGCCTTCATGCCACGTGTACTCGCGCGCGCATGCCATTGACTGCCACGTCAAGCGCCTCGTACCCGCGCGCCTGCATGCCATGTCACCAACCACCTGGTCCTTGCAGCCCTTGTGCTCCACCACGCGCACGTGGTCAAAAATACAAAGGCAGCTCTCAAGCGGCGCGAGCGTGCGAAGTGAAAAGTGCGCCATCAAAGCGCCACATTGCGCCTCATCGCCCACGCGCGCGTCTACGGGTGAAAGTGCGAGTTAGGGTGCTCTGCACCCTTCGCGAGTACACGTAGTGTGTGCTTCCATGAAACAATAAGGATGGAGAGTTCCCACTTAAATACCCCTTTAAGTTTCATCTCTCCTCATATGTGGTACAAGGTGCCACTTTCCCTTTTGTTTCAGCATTCAATGTTTCAAACACCAAACTTTGAGCATCGATATCTCATTCATCTTAGCATTCAATGTTTCAAACACCAAACTTTGAGCATCGATATCTCATTCATCTTAGCTCCGTTTTGGATGTGGTTTAGTTCGTTGCGAAGCTCTTCCAACATAGAACACAAACCCACAAATAAATATAAATAAATATATAAAGAAACCTCTGTTTCTTATATTTATTTTTAGTCCAAAATAGGAAAAAAAATCATTTTCCTATATTTGTGAAAAATGCAATTTTCACCAAATTTCCAACAATCACCCACATGTATGGAAATCGATCTTTCCTTACACTTTTCAACGATAAACTTTGACAGTTAAGTATTGCAAGATAGGTAGGTTGTTACCTTTGAACCTTCTTATGTGAAGCATACTTAGCTTACTAGCGGTTTGTAGACGCGATGCCCTTGAACATGCCCCCATTTGTGTAAACGACAATACACTTCACACAATACTCTCCCTGGTCTGGCCAACCCCTCATTGTCGTGTCCTAATATGGTCCTGGAACACTAGCCTGGTTCTGCGAGAGCTCTAGGATTGCGCACCCCATAAAGCCATTCGAAGCGACCCTACTTCTCTCTCACATAGGTGATTCCCATGAATCATTAAAAGCGTCATGGTTAATTGATTTCCTGAAATTGTTAACCTTAATATGCTTAGCCTCACTTCAATCTCACTGATTGGAATGGACTAGGAAGTATATAACTCCCTTTTATTTGGTTTAGGGTACTCCCCCACAGTGACTCCGTTTTGGTAATATGATTAAGTTGTCCTGTTGAACTTAGATCTTGGGATCTCCAGTCAACTAAGTTAGGTTTCCCTCATATTCCCATTTATCACGGGCTTTAGTCCCATTCCTCTTGACGACGTCTCAACTAGCTCTCTGCTTAAGCCTTTTGTAAACGGGTCCGCAATGTTATCCTTTGATCTCACATAATCAATTGTGATAACACCCGTTGAGAGTAGTTATCGTACCGTGTTATGTCTATGTCGCATGTGCCTTGATCTGCCATTGTACATCAAGCTTTGAGCTCTACCAATCGCAGATTGGCTATCACAAACTATACATATGGCTGGCAAAGGCTTTAGCCATCTTGGAATATATTCCACGAATTGACGTAGCCATTCCGCCTCTTCTCCTGACTTATCCAAGGCGATAAATTCGGATTTGTAACATCTGTGCTTGTAATCATTATGAACAGTTCTATTAGCAATAAAACAATGTTATTTGATCCCAATGTTTGTTTTGTTATATTTTACATTTTTCATGTTTTGACTTTTGTGTAATTTCAAACTCTATATCGCTTTCTGGAGAGTTATACGCAAACTGATGCGAAAACGTAATCAGTTTAATGCGACAAATACTCCGGAACATCTACATATACTTAACATACCTTAAATAACCTTTACATAACTTAGAAATAAGTTTTGAAGGCTTTGGTATGGCAAAAACAAGATTTATTCGTCTACAGGGACTAAACTTGACAAACTGCAAAAGTATGCCAATTTGAACTGTAACGAACATTCCGGAACATGACCATAAGTTAAAAACACCTTAAATATCCTTTACATAGCTTAGGAATAGGCTTTAAGGGGTTCGGTGCGCTAAAATAAACTTTTGGGTCATTCAGGGACTAAAAGTGTCAAAAAGTGCACAAGTTTGCACTTTTGCGCATAACTCACGTTCTGAATACATCTGGACATCCAAAAATTTATGTAAGCACTATAATATTTTATTTTAGTGTTTGGCATGAGAAAAATCCATTCGTCACGCAATTTGGATCGTTTTTCACGCTTATGCGCATTCCGTCGTAATTAACCGAACAACGCGATTGTACGGCTAAACGAACCGACATCCGGCATATTTTTGAGCATGTTTCATGTTCCCTATACTTTAACATCCTTGTGAAGCTTAAAAATGGGCTTGACGGGTGTTAGAAGTGCCAAAACACGACGATACGCGCTCAGGAACCAAAACTGCAAAAAAAAATATATAAAAAATAAATAAATAAAATGCAGCAAAAAGCCATTTTAAACATAAGTTAGCAGCCCCTAACACTTCCCAAAGTTCAAGTGCCACATGTTAATCTCCTATGGTGGCCAAAATTAGTTACCACAACATTTTGACAAGTGTACGGCCTAGATCGTGCCCCCTTTTCCAAGAAACGATCCTAACGGTTGTGGGTTTACTATAAATACCCAACCCATTTTCACTCATTCCTCACTAGAATCTGATCTAAAAGACTCTAAGTTGAAACCATTGTTTCATACCTGAGTTATTTGGATCTAGATTAGCATTCGGGGACCTTTCGTAAGTATTCTTTCGTTCTTTTATCGCTTTCGAGTCCGAAAGTCAAACTTTGTTTGACTTTCTGCATTGACCAGTTTATGGTCGATGAGAAGTTCGTTTGAACTTCATAACGTGAGCGTGATCACGATGGTTATAGTCCCTAGTGACTATACCTACTGATTACCACGTTATCTAGGCTCAGTGACGAGTCGTAGTTTCGGTCAGAATACGTATTCTTGCGTATTTTGTAACCAAACTACTTATGGGTATCAAAACCGTTTGTTTTGATACCAAACCTGTTTTCTAAACTTAGTTAAGCATGTTTTAACATGCTTAGCTCGTCACTTTTAGTTTAGTGCTTATATAGGGCCGTAAGGTAAGCGATCTAAACAATCGCTTATACTTTCGAACCCGACCCGTTTGGTCGATCATTAGGATCCGACCAAGCACATTAGGTGACCATAGTATATAGGGAATAACCTTCCGAGGTTATACCTTATGGTCGCTTCGTTTAAGTAGTTGTATGATAGGTAGTTTATATGCCTTAGGTAAATTACCAAAATACCCCTTTGATGCCAAAATTCATTTTAAACATATGTAACATAACTTTTGACATCTAAACTGATTTGACAACAATATTAGACATGTTAAGGCATATGTTACTTGTCATAGGACTAGTTAGGCGGTCCGAACGCGTTTCACGCGAACGACGCGTTAAAGTAGCATAAGCTACCTAAACGGGTCGTAATGGGTCACAAGCACTTAGGATAGGTTTCATTTAGTATGTAGGCTTTGTTAAACCATACTACATGAGTTCCCATACTCATTTGGTTTACGAACCCTCATTCTATCCGATCTTCCGATTTAGGTCCGGTTTATTAATGTAGTTACCTATATTAGGTGCCGTTTGATATTCCGAGATCTCTAGCACTGCTTGGTGGTTATCTTAGGACTTCTGAGCAATCTCAAGTGAGTACATAGAACCCCTCTTTTACTGTTTTCCAAACTGTTTTGGGGTGGAACACATGTGCCTACTTGTTACTTTCGTGCTTTCCTGTTTTCACATCATATACCTGCTATGTTTGTTAGTACATTATAGTACATGATTTCATTACATTTCATGCTATGTATGTCCATTGTGTGCATACTTAGTACATTGTTTTACATTACATTTCTGCTATGTATGTTAACTGATAGCATGCTAGCACATTGATTTACATGACTTTTCTGCTTTGTATGTTAACTTAGCATACTTAGTTCATTGTTTTCATATAACATGTTCACTTTTGCTATGACATTTGGTTTGCACAAACGAGACTATTATACGTTCATTAACATTAGCTACGCCGCTCGGTAGTAAGTACTGGTACCATAGGACTTGACAAATCCCATTCCTGACATCCCGGGTTTGTTTGGATGTAAGGAATGACTGAATCCGAATACAATTCTTTTGATAACCTTGACTGAAAGGGTTATCCGACTGTCTCAAGGCTTGAATGTATGCGTTAACTTACCACATAAATGTTTGTATCAATGTAACATGTATTACTTTGCGAAACATAACTTTTTGATACATTCAAAATACTTTGTTTTGTACATTTCTACATTTGGACTATTTGACAATACTTTACTTACAAGACATAACATTTGTTACACATTACTTGACTACTTTTGGACTATCAACATTTGACATGGTTTATACAAGGACTTTTGATAATTGGTTTAAACATAGACATTATACATTGTTGGTTGGTTAAGTGACTTAAGTAACGAAATGTGAGTAATATGATACAAGCATGGTGGATACGCTGCTGGTACTTCCTATATATAAGTGTTTGTATTATATTACACATCATAGCGTTATTTAAATCATTGATTTTGGACTTATACATTTTATACAAGTAACATGTTTTCACAAGACTTTGTTTTACAATACGGTTTATTTTATACAACTCATTTTACATAGTTATTCATTTAACCATACCTTATTCTTTTACTTATACATATCATCTAAACTTATTGTTTTTCAAGCGATTTACAAAACAAAATCAAATTACAAGGTTCATGACTAAACATTTCTTAAACTTAAGTCATGAATCCTATTTTCACAAAACCTATGTATCTCACAGGCATTTTTATGCTGACGTACCTATTTTTATATGTGTTTTCAGGAGCTTTTCCGTAGGATGATGATCGTGACACTAGGGCGGACCTGTGCCTTAGAGATTTAAAATGAAGAAAGACTTAGTTTAATTATGTTCTGAACTCTTTAATTTATGTTTAAGACAATGAAACTCTTATGTTAATAAATAAAATACAACTTTGAATGCCATGGTTATGAAACAATTAATTCTGTTACAACACTCCCCGACGTTTTCCGCCACGTCTTGTATGCTATACGTGGTCGGGGTGTGATAGAAGAGTTGGTATCAGAGCCAATGGTTATAGGGAATTAGGTTATTAGTAATGCTTTGACCTAGACTATAACCTTTCTAGGACCCTAACACAAGTTATCTTGTGTTTAGATCTTAAAACATGTACATCACCTATCCTTAGGTGATTATCAAAACAAGAAACCAAATTTTTCCGAAACGATTTTTGAAAAACAATCTTCTGTTTTTGAATGATTTATTACAAGGTTTTGAAGCCTCTATTGTAAGGTTTTGAACCCTCTGTTATATGGTTTTGAACCCTTCCAGTTTGACTAAATTTTTGGCCTTGTGCCTTCAAATTTTCAAAATCTCGTCAACGTTTTGGGTTTTAAATAATGTGAACACGTGCAAACTGGAAGAGTGAATGCCTGTATTCTGGGTTTTCTGTCTAGGCAAGCACTTCGTATACATCTCATCAGACGCGAGACCAGTTGTGCTTACCTGGGAATTCTTGGGATGAGTGTTCACTTATAGGCGAGCATGTCTTCATGATACATTATTTTTGACCCATTTACTTTGATTAGTCACTGTGTGTCGTTTGTTTACTTTGTGATACGGACAAATGACCACCATCTTTGCTTTTGTTGATTTTGTTTCATCTCATTCTTTTCATCCCATCATCTCACTCGTTTCTTTTCATGTTTCCTCTTTTAGAATGCCTCCTCGACGCGACAATCTGATTGCGACTGCCGAACTGGCAGAAATTATTGCGGAGCAGATGGCTGCTCAGTTCCCAAATCTCTTTGCTCAATGGCACGCAGCCAACAATAACAACAATGCTCCATGCTAATACAAGGATTTTAACTCGGCTAAACCACTCAAGTTTAGTGGTTCTGAGGGAGCGACTGGGCTTCTTCAATGGTTTGAGAGCATTGAGAATACTTTCCGCCACGTGCAGTGTCCAGATAATCGCAAGGTCGAGTTTTCTTCGAGCGTGTTTCAGAAGAGGGCTCTCACATGGTGGAATGGGGTTATGAGAGATCGGGGTGCAGAAGTTGCTCTAGCGCAAACTTGGGCTGAACTTAGGGCCCTTATGATGAGGGAATTATGTCCTCGTCATGAACAGCGAGCGTTGGAGAAAGAGTTTGAGGATTTGAAGCAAGATAGTGGTGAGCATCGGGCGTATACTGATAGGTTTGAGGAGTTGAGTCTGCTTTGCCCGACTATGGTTACCCCACTCGACAAGGCTATCGAAAGGTACATCGACGGCCTACCTGACTCTGTGCAAGACATCATTACTGGTAGTAACCCTGCCACACTACGTCAGGCGATCGAGTTATCAGCGACATTGACTGAGTCGCAAGTTCGTAAGGGAAAGCTGCATAAAAAGGGTGATAAGGGTAAGAAGCAGGTGTCTGATAAGGAAGATAGCAAGAAAGGTCAAAACAAGAAGGGAAAGAATTCTGGAGGGTCTAGGAAGCGGAAGGCTTCCCAAAACTATGATGTTACTGCACAGGCTCAAGCTGCACCAAATCAGCCTGCGCAACCACTAGCCAAGAAGCCTTATCTTGGCAATGCACCTTTGTGCAACAGGTGTAACGGCCATCATCAACCACACCTCCAGTGTCGTCAGTGCACCAACTGCGGAAGATCTGGTCATCTTACTGCCGCCTGCCGCATTCCTGTTAACCAGAACCAGGCAGTTCAGAACCAAGCCCAACAAGTTGCTCAGCCTCTTGCTCAGCAACAAGGTCAAGCTGCACGACCTCATTTTCCTCCTGGTTCATGCTACAATTGTGGGGATCTGACCCACTACAGGAACCGGTGCCCAAGGCTAGCCAACCAGAATCCGAATGCGAACCCGAATCAGGCTCTGGCTCGAGGACGAGCTTTTAACTTGAATGCCCAAGAGGCGCAGGCGGATGATAACGTGGTGAACGGTACGTTCTTTATTAATAATCAGCCTGCATCTGTTCTTTTCGATTCTGGTGCCGACAAGAGTTTTGTGTCATTGTCTTTTGAGCCTATGCTTCGTGTGTCTAGAACGAAACTAGGTAAACCTTTGACAGTAGAAGTTGCTAGTGGTGAACCCATTGTTCTTGATTCTATTCTTCGCAACTGCCAGTTGAATCTTAACGATCATCTTTTTCCAATCGACCTCACGCCTATGCAACTTGGAAGCTTCGACGTCATAGTGGGTATGGATTGGTTATCTAAGCATCGCGCAGAGATAGTTTGTTCTGAGAAGATTGTTCGTGTGCCGCTTTCGACAGGCGAGATCCTACAGGTTCAAGGTGAGAAACCTGCCGGTGGTCTCAAACTCATGTCTTGTTTTAAAGCTCGGAAGTATCTGCGGAAGAACTATGTGGCTTTCTTAGCACATGTTACAGCAGATAAAGGCAAGGGTAAGTCTATTTCAGATATTCCTGTCGTTCGGGATTATTCTGAAGTTTTCCCTGAAGAGTTACCTGGTCTACCTCCAGCACGCCAAGTCGAGTTCCGCATTGATCTCGTACCTGGTGCAAATCCCATTGCCAAAGCTCCATATCGTCTTGCACCGTCAGAGATGCAAGAGTTGTCTAAGCAGCTTCAGGAGCTCTCTGACAAAGGTTTTATCTGTCCTAGCTTTTCACCCTGGGGTGCTCCCGTTCTTTTTTTCAAGAAGAAGGATGGATCTTTTAGGATGTGTATCGATTATCGTGAGCTTAACAAGCTTACCATCAAGAATCGATATCCCCTACCGCGCATAGACGATCTCTTTGATCAGTTACAAGGCGCTTCTTATTTTTCGAAGATTGATCTACGTTCCGGATATCATCAACTTCGGGTGCATGAAGAAGATATTCCCAAGACAGCGTTCCGCACTCGGTATGGACATTATGAATTCACAGTCATGCCATTCGGTTTGACTAATGCTCCTGCTGTTTTCATGGACTTAATGAATAGGGTCTGCAAACCTTATTTGGATCAGTTCGTCATTGTTTTTATTGACAACATCTTGATTTACTCTAAGACGCGAGCTGATCACGAGCAACATCTTCGTCTTACTTTGGAACTCCTAAAGAAAGAGCAACTTTTCGCCAAATTCTCAAAGTGTGAATTCTGGCTCAAAGAGGTTCAATTCTTAGGACATATTATCAACGAACAAGGTATTCATGTAGATCCCTCCAAGATCAGTGCGATTAAGGATTGGGATACGCCTACTACTCCTACTGAGGTTCGTTCTTTTCTTGGTCTAGCGGGTTATTATCGCCGCTTCATAGAAAACTTCTCGAAGATTGCAGTTCCTCTAACTGCTCTAACTCAGAAGAAAATGCCCTTTTATTGGGGATACAAACAAGAGGAAGCTTTTCAAAACTTGAAGCAGAAGCTTTGTGACGCGCCTGTTCTAACTTTGCCTGAGGGCAATGATGATTTCGTCGTTTATTGCGATGCATCTAAACTGGGTCTTGGTTGCGTTCTTATGCAAAGGAACAAAGTCATAGCATATGCATCGAGGCAGTTGAAGATACATGAGAAGAACTACACCACTCATGATCTTGAGTTGGGTGCAGTTGTCTTCGCTCTTAAGATATGGAGACACTATTTGTACGGTACGAAATGTGTGGTTTTCACGGACCACAAAAGTCTTCAGCATATCTTCAATCAGAAAGAACTCAACATGAGGCAACGACGTTGGGTTGAGCTTTTAAACGACTATGACTGCGAAATTCGCTACCATCCTGGTAAGGCGAATGTCGTAGCTGATGCATTGAGTCGTAAGGAACGTACTAAGCTTCATTGTGTACATGTTCAATCTGTTATTCAAGCTCGATCTGATATCCAAGCCCGTATTTCTCAGGCTCAACAATCTTGTGTTTCACAAGGTTTAATGGATAAGGAATTTCCCTATCACATAACGCCTGCTTTGGAACTGAAGGACAATGGATCGTATTACTTCATGGACCGTTTGTGGGTCCCAAGCCAGGATGATCTTCGTACCTTACTTATGGATGAAGCCCATAAGTCGCGTTATTCTATTCATCCGGGCTCAGATAAAATGTATAAGGATCTTCGTATTCATTATTGGTGGCCTGGTATGAAGAAATACATTGCCTTATACGTATCAAAATGCCTTACTTGTCTTAAGGTTAAGGCTGAACATCAGCGTCCTTCTGGTTTATTGGAGCAACCAGAGATCCCAGTTTGGAAATGGGAAAACATTACTATGGATCTTGTTACTAAACTTCCGCGCACAAAGAAAGGTCATGATGCCATCTGGGTAGTTGTTGATCGTCTTACTAAGTCCGCGCATTTCTTGCCAATCCGTGAGGCTTTTCCTACTGACAGACTTGCTCAAATCTATGTGGATGAAATTGTGGCTCGACATGGTGTTCCTTTGAACATCATTTCTGACAGAGATGCTTGTTTCACTTCTCATTTTTGGAGAACCATGCAATCTGCTATGGGGACCCAACTTAATCTGAGCACGGCTTATCATCCGTAAACGGATGGTCAATCTGAAAGAACAATCCAGACTCTGGAGGATATGCTAAGAGCTTGTGTGATCGATTTTGGTGGTAGTTGGGATTCACATCTTAAGTTGATTGAATTCTCCTACAACAACAGTTATCACACCAGCATCAAAATGGCTCCTTTCGAGGCTCTCTATGGTCGAAAATGTCGTTCACCAGTCTGCTGGAATGAGAACGACGAGGCTCAACTTACTGGACCTGCTCTCATTTTAGAGACAACTGACAAGATAAAGAAAGTTCGTGATAACCTTCAGACAGCTAGAAGCCGTCAAAAGAGTTACGCGGATCCAAAACGCAAGGCCTTGGAATTTTAAGTCGGTGATCGAGTATTACTTAAGGTCTCACCTTGGAAAGGTGTGATCAGATTTGGAAAGAAAGGAAAACTTGCACCTAGATACGTTGGACCATTCAAGATCGTCGAAAGAATCGGGAAGGTAGCCTACAGACTTGAGTTACCTCCTGAACTTGGAAATGTTCATCCAACTTTTCACGTGTCCAATCTCAAGAGGTGTTTAGCTGATGAGAACCTCCACATACCACTTGACGAAATTCGTGTTGGTAAAACACTGAAATTTGTTGAGAAGCCAGTGGAAATCATGGAACGTGAAGTCAAGTGGCTCAAACGTAAGCGCATTCCTTTGGTCAAAGTTCGTTGGGAAGCTAAACGTGGACCCGAGTTTACTTGGGAACGCGAAGATCAAATGAAGGCGAAATATCCGCATCTTTTTCCACGAGTTTCCTCTAAATAAATTTCGGGACGAAATTTCCACAAGTAGGGGAGACTGTAACATTTGTGCTTGTAATCATTATGAACAGTTCTATTAGCAATAAAACAATGTTATTTGATCCCAATGTTTGTTTTGTTATATTTTACATTTTTCATGTTTTGACTTTTGTGTAATTTCAAACTCTATATCGCTTTCTGGAGAGTTATACGCAAACTGATGCGAAAACGTAATCAGTTTAATGCGAAAAATACTCCGGAACATCTACATATACTTAACATACCTTAAATAACCTTTACATAACTTAGAAATAAGTTTTGAAGGCTTTGGTATGGCAAAAACAAGATTTATTCGTCTACAGGGACTAAACTTGACAAACTGCAAAAGTATGCCAATTTGAACTGTAACGAACATTCCGGAACATGACCATAAGTTAAAAACACCTTAAATATCCTTTACATAGCTTAGGAATAGGCTTTAAGGGGTTCGGTGCGCTAAAATAAACTTTTGGGTCATTCAGGGACTAAAAGTGTCAAAAAGTGCACAAGTTTGCACTTTTGCGCATAACTCACGTTCTGAATACATCTGGACATCCAAAAATTTATGTAAGCACTATAATATTTTATTTTAGTGTTTGGCATGAGAAAAATCCATTCGTCACGCAATTTGGATCGTTTTTCACGCTTATGCGCATTCCGTCGTAATTAACCGAACAACGCGATTGTACGGCTAAACGAACCGACATCCGGCATATTTTTGAGCATGTTTCATGTTCCCTATACTTTAACATCCTTGTGAAGCTTAAAAATGGGCTTGACGGGTGTTAGAAGTGCCAAAACACGACGATACGCGCTCAGGAACCAAAACTGCAAAACTGCAAAAAAAAAATATAAAAAATAAATAAATAAAATGCAGCAAAAAGCCATTTTAAACATAAGTTAGCAGCCCCTAACACATCCCAAAGTTCAAGTGCCACATGTTAATCTCCTATGGTGGCCAAAATTAGTTACCACAACATTTTGACAAGTGTACGGCCTAGATCGTGCCCCCTTTTCCAAGAAACGATCCTAACGGTTGTGGTTTTACTATAAATACCCAACCCATTTTCACTCATTCCTCACTAGAATCTGATCTAAAAGACTCTAAGTTGAAACCATTGTTTCATACCTGAGTTATTTGGATCTAGATTAGCATTCGGGGACCTTTCGTAAGTATTCTTTCGTTCTTTTATCGCTTTCGAGTCCGAAAGTCAAACTTTGTTTGACTTTCTACATTGACCAGTTTATGGTCGATGAGAAGTTCGTTTGAACTTCATAACGTGAGCGTGATCACGATGGTTATAGTCCCTAGTGACTATACCTACTGATTACCACGTTATCTAGGCTCAGTGACGAGTCGTAGTTTCGGTCAGAATACGTATTCTTGCGTATTTTGATACCAAACCTGTTTTCTAAACTTAGTTAAGCATGTTTTAACATGCTTAGCTCGTCACTTTTAGTTTAGTGCTTATATAGGGCCGTAAGGTAAGCGATCTAAACAATCGCTTATACTTTCGAACCCGACCCGTTTGGTCGATCATTAGGATCCGACCAAGCACATTAGGTGACCATAGTATATAGGGAATAACCTTCCGAGGTTATACCTTATGGTCGCTTCGTTTAAGTAGTTGTATGATAGGTAGTTTATATGCCTTAGGTAAATTACCAAAATACCCCTTTGATGCCAAAATTCATTTTAAACATATGTAACATAACTTTTGACATCTAAACTGATTTGACAACAATATTAGACATGTTAAGGCATATGTTACTTGTCATAGGACTAGTTAGGCGGTCCGAACGCGTTTCACGCGAACGACGCGTTAAAGTAGCATAAACTACCTAAACGGGTCGTAATGGGTCACAAGCACTTAGGATAGGTTTCATTTAGTATGTAGGCTTTGTTAAACCATACTACATGAGTTCCCATACTCATTTGGTTTACGAACCCTCATTCTATCCGATCTTCCGATTTAGGTCCGGTTTATTAATGTAGTTACCTATATTAGGTGCCGTTTGATATTCCGAGATCTCTAGCATTGCTTGGTGGTTATCTTAGGACTTCTGAGCAATCTCAAGTGAGTACATAGAACCCCTCTTTTACTGTTTTCCAAACTGTTTTGGGGTGGAACACATGTGCCTACTTGTTACTTTCGTGCTTTCCTGTTTTCACATCATATACCTGCTATGTTTGTTAGTACATTATAGTACATGATTTCATTACATTTCATGCTATGTATGTCCATTGTGTGCATACTTAGTACATTGTTTTACATTACATTTCTGCTATGTATGTTAACTGATAGCATGCTAGCACATTGATTTACATGACTTTTCTGCTTTGTATGTTAACTTAGCATACTTAGTTCATTGTTTTCATATAACATGTTCACTTTTGCTATGACATTTGGTTTGCACAAACGAGACTATTATACGTTCATTAACATTAGCTACGCCGCTCGGTAGTAAGTATTGGTACCATAGGACTTGACAAATCCCATTCCTGACATCCCGGGTTTGTTTGGATGTAAGGAATGACTGAATCCGAATACAATTCTTTTGATAACCTTGACTGAAAGGGTTATCCGACTGTCTCAAGGCTTGAATGTATGCGTTAACTTACCACATAAATGTTTGTATCAATGTAACATGTATTACTTTGCGAAACATAACTTTTTGATACATTCAAAATACTTTGTTTTGTACATTTCTACATTTGGACTATTTGACAATACTTTACTTACAAGACATAACATTTGTTACACATTACTTGACTACTTTTGGACTATCAACATTTGACATGGTTTATACAAGGACTTTTGACAATTGGTTTAAACATAGACATTATACATTGTTGGTTGGTTAAGTGACTTAAGTAACGAAATGTGAGTAATATGATACAAGCATTGTGGATACGCCGCTGGTACTTCCTATATATAAGTGTTTGTATTATATTACACATCATAGCGTTATTTAAATCATTGATTTTGGACTTATACATTTTATACAAGTAACATGTTTTCACAAGTCTTTGTTTTACAATACGGTTTATTTTATACAACTCATTTTACATGGTTATTCATTTAACCATACCTTATTCTTTTACTTATACATATCATCTAAACTTATTGTTTTTCAAGCGATTTACAAAACAAAATCAAATTACAAGGTTCATGACTAAACATTTCTTAAACTTAAGTCATGAATCCTATTTTCACAAAACCTATGTATCTCACAGGCATTTTTATGCTGACGTACCTATTTTCACATGTGTTTTCAGGAGCTTTTCCGTAGGATGATGATCGTGACACTAGGGCGGACCTGTGCCTTAGAGATTTAAAATGAAGAAAGACTTAGTTTAATTATGTTCTGAACTCTTTAATTTCTGTTTAAGACAATGAAACTCTTATGTTAATAAATAAAATACAACTTTGAATGTCATGGTTATGAAACAATTAATTCTGTTACAACACTCCCCGACGTTTTCCGCCACGTCTTGTATGCTATACGTGGTCGGGGTGTGACAGGATTCCATTGTGGATCTTGCTATGACCGTTTGCTTAGAAGTTTTCCAAGCAATAGCAGCTCCTCCAAGTGTAAACACGTAACCACTTGTTGATTTGTAATCTTTATTATCCGATATCCAATTAGCATCAGTGTATCCTTCGATCACTGCTGGTTGTCGGGTATAATGCAGTCCATAATCTCTTGTGTATCTTATGTATCTAAGCACCTTCGTTATAGCTTTCTAATGATCTGCGCATGGATTGCTGGTGTATCTACTTAGCCTACTCACCGCGTAAGCCAAGTCGGGTCTAGTACATGTCATTAGATACATTAGACTGCCAATAATTCTTGAGTACTCTAACTGAGAAACCCCCTCTCCTCTATTTTTCGTTAGATGTTGGGAGGTATCAAATGGAGTTCAAGCTACACCCGTATCACCTGAATTGAATTTTTCAAGAATTTTATCCACATAGTGAGATTGACTTAACACAAGACCATCTTGGGTTCTTATGATCTTTACTCCAAGAATCACATCCGCTAAACCCATGTCTTTCATGTCAAATCTCGCTTTCAACATGCTTTTAGTAGCTTTGATAATTTTATCATTACTCCCAATGATAAGCATATAGTCTACATAAAGGCATAATATCACATAACCTTCATTTGTGTCTTTGAAATAAACACATTTGTCGCACTCATTTATTTTGAAACCATTGTCAATCATGACATGATCAAACTTTTGGTGCCATTGTTTTGGTGCTTGCTTCAAGCCATACAAAGACTTGACGAGTTTACATAATTTACCCTCTTGAACTGGGGCGGAGAAACCTTCAGGTTGCTCCATGTAAATCTCTTCTTCTAAATCGCCATTTAGAAATGCGGTTTTAACATCCATTTGGTGTACTTCCAAATTTCTTAAAGCCGCTATAGCAAGAACCAATCTATTGGAGGTTATGCGCGTCACAGTGGAGTAGGTATCAAAGTAATCTAGACCTTCATTTTGTCTAAATCCTTTAATCACCATCCTAGCCTTGTATTTATCAATACTTCCATCAGTTTTCATCTTCCTTTTGATTATCCAACGATATCCAAATGGTTTGCAACCAGGTGGAAGATCTACTAACTCCCAAGTATGATTTTGCAATATAGAATCAATTTCGTTCTTTATTGCTTCTTTCCATTGAGGTCCTTCTGAAGAGGAAACCGCTTCGCGATATGTATTGGGCTCGCCCTCAACCATATAGCTAACGAAGTCTGAACCGAAGGATTTTTCAACCCTTGGCCTTTTCCTTCACCTACGATCACCTTCTTCAACCTCAGGTCGTTCATATGTCTTACCATAAACTACCTCATCAACTGTTGTAGATGAGCTTTCACCTACTTCAAAATTAGGTGTTGATGACGTTGTATGTGTTTGTCTTCTCAAAGGAAACACATTTTCAAAGTATGACACAACGTTAGGATTCACCTCAATGATAGTGTTTACGTGTACATCTGGATTCTTGGACTCATGTACAAGGAAGCGATGTGCACTACTTTGATGCGCATACCCAATGAATATGCAATCAACAGTTTTGGGTCCTATCCTAAGAGCCTTAGGAGGTGGTACAATCACCTTTGCTAGGCACCCCCACGCTTTCAAGTATTTGTATGAAGGCTTCTTCCTTTTCCATAACTCATATGGAGTTTCGTCCCTCTTTTTGAGTGGTATCTTGTTCAAAAGATAATTAGCCGAGAGAATGGCTCCCCCCCCCCCACATTTCCTAGCTCACCCCAAAACTTATCAACATAGCGTTCATCATTTCTTTCAATGTACAATTCTTTCGTTCCGCCACGCCATTTGATTGTGGAGAATAAGGAGGTGCACACTCATGTACAATGCCACTTTTTGTTCATAAATCGGCAAAAGGTGCAACATATTCACCTCCTCGGTCGCTTCGCAAAGCTTTTATCTTCTTTTGAAGTTGATTCTCAACTTCATTTTTATACAAGATAAATTTACTTATTGCTTCATCTTTACTTTTTAGTAAATATACATAGCAATATTTAGTACTATCATCAATAAACGTGATGAAGTACTTATTTCCACCTCTTGTGGGCACCGCTTTTAAATCACAAATATCGGTGTGAATTAAATCAAGGGGTTCGGTTATTCGTTCAACCAATTTCGATGATGATCTTGTAAGTTTGGATTATACACATGTTTCGCATTTATAATGTGAATCAATATGGAATGTTGGTATACAATTTAAATTAATTAAATGGCGTATTGAATTAAAATTTATGTGACCTAATCTACCATGCCATTTATTCGAATCAGAAAACTCAAGCATATAAGTAGAAGTAGTAGCAATTTTATTCATGTTCTTTTTTACTGCCATTACATTCAATTTGAACATACCATTTTGGGCATAGCCCTTACCAACATACATTCCTCGTTTAGTAAGCACAAATTGATCACTCTCAAATACTAAACGAAATCCAAACATATTAAGCAACCATCCCCAGACTAGGCTCTTGCGCAAGTTTGGAACGTACAACACGTTGCTTAAAGTGAGCTCATTCCCTGAAGTCCACTTTAAAATCACCGTTACTTCACCCTTGATGTCAGCGGTGGCTACATTTCCCATGTACAGCTTCTCATCTCCCGCAAGCTCTTTGAAGGTGGTAAAGAGACTCCTGTCTGGGCATACATGACGGGTCGAGCCCGTATCAACCCACCATCCTTTTGGAGTGTTGGTCACAGCATTGACCTCATCCAACATTGCGGTTTTGTCGGAAATCATTGCCACCAAAGGCATTCCGTCTTCATCCACCATGTGCGCGCTCACGCTTTAGTTTCTTGCATTGGTTAGCCCTGGCTCGTCACAGTTGTAATAAGTCCCTTGGAACGCTTGAGGTTTCTTTTTCACAACCCCTTTCTTTGGTCCAAGTTTGCTAGCCTTTGCTTTCTCTTTGTCCTTTTTTCCCTTACCCTTATTGGCCTTAGAGGATTGCCCATGCTCAACCAAATTTGCGCTAGCAGAAGTTTGCGCAAGGCTGCCTTTTTGGGCAGTTCTATTGTCCTCTTCAATCCGAAGACGAACAATAAGATCCTCTATAGTCATCTCCTTTCTTTTGTGTTTAAGATAATTCTTAAAATCCACCCAACCAGGAGGTAACTTTTCAATCATCGCTGCCACTTTGAATGTCTCGCTTAGTGTCATGCCTTCCGCTAGGATGTCATGTAGTATAATTTACAATTCTTGGACTTGATTCATAACTGTTTTAGAATCAACCATTTTGAATTCCAAAAAAAGGGCTACCACAAATTTCTTTGTGCCAGCATCTTCCGTTTTGTACTTCTTGTCCAAGGCATCCCATAAATCTTTGGAAGTCTTGACATTGTAGTACACATTATACAATGCATCCGAAAGCCCGTTTAACACATAGCCTCGACATATGAAATCCGAATGCTTCCACGCATCTACCGCGCACTATCTTTGTACGTCGGTCTCCCCTTCCACAGGTTGGGGAGCGGTTTCAGTTAAGAACCTCGCAAGGTTCATGGTGGTCAGGTAGAAGAACATCTTCTGCTGCCACCTCTTGAAGTGTAGACCCGAGAACTTCTCGGGTCGTTCAGCGTGATTGGCCACTGTGGACACTTCCACAGTGGTGGCGTTCAGGTTAACGTTGACGTTTTCGTTCGACATTCTGAAAAATAAAATTACTAAATTTAGTCCAAAAATCATGTTTTACCAAACTCAAACAGAAGTAACCAGTTAATTTTATTTTTAAATGTCACTTAGATTTACCACAAATTTACTGTTTCGGCTTCTAAGTCCAACTTTGAAGACCAAAAACAGAAAATTTTCAATTTTTAGAACTTACTGTTTGGCTTCTAAGTCCAACTTTGAAGACCAAGGCAGAAAGTTTTTAACAAATTTAGGACAGAATCTGAATGTAACCAGAACTGTTTTCAACCAAAGTCGCTCCTTTGAAGATGAAAACAAAAAAAATATGTTTTTAAAACACAAACTGAGTGAAACAAAACTGGTTTGAATCACAAAACAGAATGGTTTTGATTACACGAACGGTGTTTTAAAAATTTGTTTTAAGATTGTAGGAACCATTCGCGTAAATAAATAAAATAAATTTTATTTAACAATTACAATACAGAAATAAGAAAGCAGAAATACCTCGTACAAATACAACTGAAATAACCAAAATACAAGAAATGAAGAAGAAGCAGATTGACTGAGGCACGTGTTCAACACGCTTCCCTTAAAACAAATTCCGAGTCTCCCAGGAGCACTTGTTTTGTTTCCCAGGGTACAACATCCGAAGCAGCGTACTGCCGGAGTTGGCACAAAACCCGAAGGCTACCTTGAAGCAAGTAAGAAGATGATCAGAAGTGTGAAGGTGATTGTTTGCATATGTTGTATGTTGCTGGTGTTTCTACAGTGGAGGAGATGTTGTATTTATACAGCATCTGAATTGATACAACTAAAACGAATTAAATGCTGAGAATTAAATTGCATTAAACGTCTTCAATGCAAGTTAATTCGTCATTTAATTCCCAGTCAAGGCCTTTGACTCGACAGTTTCAATTGCTGAACTGTAACTGCACTGTCATTCAATTGCGTGCGCAGGTCTGCACGCTCATGCGCGCGTGCGCCATTTTGGCTCACTGCCATGCGCGCATGCGCCACACTGACTCAGGTCCATGCGCGCGTGCGCCACGTCACCTGTGAGCCTATACGAGCACGCCACACAGTCGCGCCGTATTGGCTCACTCTGGTGCGCCGCGCACGTCACATCAGGGCCCATGCTCCATGCGCGCAACCACGCGCCTTCATGCCACGTGTACCCGCGCGCGAGCGTGCGAAGTGCAAAGTGCGCCATCAAAGCGGCACATTGCGCCTCATCGCCCACGCCACGCGCGCGTGAGCGAGTGCGAGTTAGGGTGCTCTGCACCCTTCGCGAGTACACTTAGTGTGTGCTTCCATGAAACAATAAGGATGGAGAGTTCCCACTTAAACACCCCTTTAAGTTTCATCTCTCCTCCTATGTGGGACAAGGTGCCACTTTCTCTTTTGTTTCAGCATTCAATGTTTCAAACACCAAACTTTGAGCATCGATATCTCATTCATCTTAGCTCCATTTTGGACGTGGTTTACTTCGTTGCGAAGCTCTTCCAACATAGAACACAAACCCACATATAAATATATAAAGAAACCTCTGTTTCTTATATTTATTTTTAGTACAAAATTGAAAAAAATCATTTTCCTATATTTGTGAAAAATGCTATTTTCACCAAATTTTCAACAGTTGGTTGTTAATAATCAACTGTAGCTAATGGGTGATTCTGTTTGCACCACCCTTCTTATTATTTCCAATTTGACATTAACATATTCATATTTGTGTTCTTCTTTTATAACATCCGATAATGGTTTTGCGATTTGCTTATTTTTTATCTATGTTTTGACATAAATTTTAGAGTTAACTGCCATTTTGGTCCCTGAGGTTTGGCCACTTTTGCCACTTTATTCCAAAACTCAAACCTTTTAAATTTGGGTCCATGTGGTTTCACTTTTATTGTCATTTTGGTCCAAAAATGAAATCACCTGATATTTGGCTAATAAAATCATGTTATTTTGTCATTTTCCTCATGGGCAAAATGTTCAATATAAATTTATTATAACACATTATTAATTGAATTAATTAAATTGACTCTTAATTAAATTAAATATCCCCTTGACCTCATAAAGCTTAGATGAATTCTCATCAACCCAAAAATCTTCTCTCAAACCCTCCCAGACCCTATTTCTGTGTTCTAATCTTCTTTGACTTTGATTCTCACAAATCACAAGGATCACTTTTTTGGGATCTAAATGCATAGGATCACCACACTCCTTTTAAAACCAAGGATGACGTTGATCTTTGATTTCCTACAATTCAACAATGGGTAGACATTTTTGAATCTTTTTATGATCTTTTCGAAAAACCTGTATTCATCAATATGCCTTGTTGATTATGGAGAATTATGCAGGTTTTTGTGGTGAAACTACAATGGATATGCAGAGGCAAGATGAACCGATTTTGAGTCCATCAGTTAAAGCAACATTTTCTTTTGGATCAGAAACGCATACGATTGAAGCTTGCAAGGGTATTCTTTCAGACCAATTGGTTTATATAAAAGGAGAAAGTATGAGCGTACTAAAAGAATTCATCACCAAGCATAACGTTCCAAATGACGTCCCAGATGAAATCTTGTCCGAAGGCGATGCCGATGACAATGATGAGGCGCCCATTGTCAAGTCAAAGAAGATTAGAACAGAGAAATAAGGTTTGGAGGGTTTGGGAGAAGATTTTTGGGGAAGATGAGAATTCATCTGAGCTTTATGAGGTCAAAGGGATATTTAATTTAATTAAGAGTCTCTTTAATTAATTTAATTAATAATGTGTTATAATAATTTTATATTGACCATTTTGCCCCTAAGAAAAAGGACAAAATAACAGGATTTTATTAGCGAAATATCAGGTGATTTTATTTTTAGACCAAAATGACAATAAAAGTGAAACCACATGGACCCAGATTTAAAAAGTTTGAGTTTTGGACTAAAGTGGCAAAAGTGACCAAACTTCAGGGACCAAAATGGCAGTTTACTCTAAATTTTATAAAAAAAAGGAACATAAAATTTATAACAACTTATAAAACGTTATATTTGATACGGCTTCGTTTTTTTATAAAATTTGTATCTAAACATAAATAAAAATAAGTATATAGCAAAACCATATTCGTTTTAGTTAATCTTATCTTACTATACTAATAAATAAAAATCTTTTTTGGACACGTGTCACTTTCTGGTGCTTTCTCACTTTATTTTCCTATTTATCTTCCATATTAAATAATAATAATAATTATCATTTTAAACAAATATTAGATAAAAATATATATTTAGATAAGGATAGACGTTTGTTTTTATTATGATCATATTAAATAATAATAATAATAATAATAATAATAATAATTTTAAAACAAAAATTTAGATAAGATTATATATTTGTTTTTTATAAATAATTTTAAACAAAAATTTAGTAAATTAGGAATCAAAAGTTTTCTTTTGATATACACTTTACAATTGTATTATTTTTTTTCACTAGAATCAAATAATTATTCTAGGTCGGGTATATGCTTCATTCAAATTGTAAATGTTTTTAGACGTATCGCTATAATGATAAGCGTACTGTTATAATTGGTTTAAACCAATCATTTATCGCACATTACATCAACATGTAAAAGAACACCATTTTTAAATATAACAATTTTATACTTCATTCAAAGAGAATTTAATTCTCGATTTTACGGTATAATTTTATTATATAAAATTACATTTATACAACCCGTGTAATACACGGGGTTCTAACCTAGTAAAACATCATATAGAAAACATAAATATGAATGTATTAATTTCCTACCAATTGGTGCAAATAAAATTGAAAAAAGTGAGATGTAAATAATAGGACCCGTAACTAATGGGAAAATATTAGATAGAGTTAAATGCCCGGATAGTCCCTGTGGTTTGCCCTTTTTTTCACTTTTAGTCCCTAACTTTCTAAAATTGCAGCTATAGTCCCCAGCTTTTCAATTTTCGTTCCCGGATAGTCCCTGTGCCTAACATCAGTTAGTTTTCTCAGTTAAGAGTGTGTGAAATGACAAAACTACCATTTCCTTAAAAAGGCCAAACCACAAGGACTATCCGGGCATCTTCTTCATCAAACTAAATCATTACTTCACTTTCCGGCCACTCTGTTTTCCGACTCTCCGACGTACTTCGGAATCGCTGCAATCGCAGGACTATCCGGACATTTAACTCTGTTCTTAATCTTTCCAACAATTCACTCAACGGAACTCGAAGACTCTGTTCTTAATTTTCATAATTTTCCTTCGGTTACGTCTTTTGTCAACAATTTTCATAAATTGGGTTTACTTTTCTATCGGCTCTAGCGTAACCGAAGTAAGGGATGACGGCTGTGATGTTTTTGGCTTATCGTAGAATCTAGTAATTAGGAAAAGAAGTGATATCCCTCCCATCATTGAATTGAATTATGAGAAAGAAAGAAAGTTCATGGATGGATGGGTCCTACGTCAATATCTCTCAATTTAAAATTCAAATAATAAAAATGGGAAATTATATAAAGATGGCAGATCAGATCAGATGATGAAATAGGAAGTTGAGTTACCGGAAGATAATCTACAATATTGGATGGGTGGACTAATGGACTTCATGGCCGACCTTTTGGTGATTGAAGTTGTTGTCCTCTTAACTGAATTCAAAGTAAGGAAAACAACCCATTACTGTACTGTATGTATGTAATCCAGATGAAACCGTTAAGTTGGATATGGATAAATGATGTCGACAATGAACAAGGAGAAGTAAGGTGGGGACAAACAAACAGATAAAATAGGTCGAAGTTGGAGATGGAGATGGTGGGTCCCACAAAGAAAGATTAGAGGTGTTTGATTGGGTGAGGGGTTGGGTGGGGCCCATTGAATTTATAAATGTTTTATTGTTTTTATTATATTGTTTTGTAGTAAGGGCATTTTCGTAATTTCACATCCACTTAAGACCAAAAAATAACTCACATCCGCGCCAGGGACTATCCGGGAACGAAATTGCAAAAGTTGGGGACTATAACTGTAATTTTAAAAAATTAGGGACTAAAGGTGAAAAAAGGGCAAACTATAGGGACTATCCGGGCATTTTTCTCTATTAGATATGTCAAACATTGAGCAATTGCTTAATTTGACTTTATTCTTTTACCCTTATTTATATAATATTATTTTGTAACATGTTAGTGTTGGTGTTAGTTATACCCTATGCATAAACTGCTTTTTGTGCTCATTTATGTTGTACAATATCTACATAATTTGTACAGGCTTTTTCTTGATGTATTCTATTGGTTGGGTGTATGATTTACTTTAAAAAAGGTGGGTACCAAATTGGTACCGAAAATGATTTGGTATAGTAAATTTAGTACCGATACGATACCGGTTCGTTTACAGGATTTGATACGATTTGCTCATCAATATTCTAAATATCCAAGTTAATTTTACATGCTACAATTCATTCATTACAAAAAAAAGACAAAAAAGAAAGCAAAATAAGTTGTTGTGTATATAAAATCTCATTCAAATGAAATACAGTTTACTTACTGTGTGTATGAAAAGTAATCTAAACGGTGCAATTACTTGCATTGCTGCGTTGCTACAGGATTTGATGAGCTCGTTACCAACCGGTATCGAAAATACTGTTACCGAAATCCTCAAAAGTGGGTACCGGTACCGAATATACCTAGTATGGTACGGTTCGGTACCGGTCGGTACTGGTACGGCACCAGTATTTGAGGGTAAAAACCGGTGAATATTTGTGCAGAACCAGTACAAAAAATACACCGCTTTGGTAAATTTGAGACGGGTACCTATACCCAATACAATTTGCTCATATTTAAATAATTCTAATCTAATTCTAATTTGAATTTGAATTTGAATTTAATATTAAATTATTTATTTAATATTAAATTACTGTTCATTGAGTTTCTTTTTTATCATATATGAATTTATTGTTGAATAGTTTACATTATCCAAATTTGAGAAAGCTGATTTATTTAGTCTTTTTCCCTTTCTTTTTTTATTGCCTCTTGGTCAAATCAAATAAGATATAAGTTAATTTACAATTTTAAAATCCATGTCTTTTTTTAAAATCAAACAAATTGATGCAATGGTTGTAATGTATGCATTATGGTTTGTATAGTGGTAATGATATATATTATATATAGATTACGATGAACCTGTCAAACGTGAAAAAATAGATGCGGGTTCACCGTAACGCACGAGTCCTAGATCAACTTAGTTATTTTATTCTATTTTTTACGTTTCGGTTTAATTTCTTCGCATTAACACGCGGCAACTTCAGTGTCGGTGGTCGCTGGCAGTAGTGTGACATTAGTGCTCGCCCCTCCGCAACACATGGGGTGCTTAATACTAACTAGTTTAAAAAAAACTAGTCAGCAACATCATACTATATATACTTAATTTTATCTTTCACGAATCCTTTAAAACACATGTTTAAGGGTTTAGTTTATGTGCGACCTAGCTAGGGTTCAATCTCGCTTACATATTTTGGTTGTATTTCAATTGTTTGGGTTTGATTTACTTGGTGGAAAAAAGTAGCCATTTCTAGTGTGGTACATTGAAGGTCACGAGCTATTGTGGGGTGCATCGGATCAACAACTGTTAGAGTTATATAAAGAGTAAATTACAAGTTTTTTGTCCTTTATTTTTATGTCATTTTTCAGGCGGAGTCCTTTAACGCAAAACTTGACGATTTCAATACTTAATGAAACTCGGGGCTCATTTATCGAGCTTTAGTTTATACTCGAGTTTGTTCAAGTTCGGATTGATTTAAGCTTTTAGCAAAAGAATATTGAAACATCATTTACTTAAAAACATACTTGCATCAAGTGTCATATATTTTCACATTTTTTGCTACGGTTTTACAATTATGTGCATACTTACAAATGCATACAATTTTGATGTGAAATAATTAAACTACAACGTAACAAGATGTCACAAAGAATGCAAAACAAGAAAACGCAAAAGCATTTTACCACATGATCAAAATAAGTTAAAAAAATATATATGCTTTTCATGAAACATTAATGTGGTTTTTTCTTTAAATTTGTTAAATCCATCCGATTCATTAGACGTCGGAAATCAACTTGTTAGAGCATTAAGATTGTACTCAAGACGAGAGATTGGGATGATTGGCAACATGGGAAAATATCATTTTACAAATCGGGATGGAGGGGATCGATGTACTGACGATTGGGAAGTGCAAGAGAGAACGAGATGGGGGGTATCTGGACAATCAACCCCCCCCCCCCCCCCCCCCCCCTATTCCGTGTATCCTTACCAAAACAAAAGCAGGTAAAAAACAAAAGCGAAAAAAAAAACATACAAACAAAAACATGAGAGAGAGAGAGAGAGAAGCAATGGTGTAAACTAAATCCATACAAACTTGCAGAAACTGTACATACAAACTTGATCCCATTTTCCCCACTGAAAACCAACCCAACCCGACCCAAACATACTGGGAAACAAGTACTCGTTCTTACAGTATTTATAACTTAACGTTTATAAACCATCCATGAACAAACTTCAGCCACCACAGGCCTTAAAAACTCACCATCAGCTGGCAGATGAAGATGCAGATCAACAGCAACCACACAATCATCCTCTTACAGATTCACCATACAATCATCCTCTTACCGATTCAGGAGCAACTTGACCACCACCACCGCCTTTATGACCACTGAATCCACCAACATGCATTGACCTTTGAGAAAAGTCAACCAACATCTTCCTCTGATTATCATCCGTATGAGGCAGACTAGCCCTTAGAAGTTCCACAGGCATTTCTCTACTGATCGCCTTTGCAGCCTCTGATAACACAATCTCTGAGTTGGGTGACACCTGTGCATACATAGCTTGTACCAAACTATCATATTTACTTAAACAATATTTCGTCAAAAGCCCGAAAAACGCATCAAATGAAGCCTGCCAAAGTGTCGGATTTTGTAAACCGGAATTCGCACCGGTTAACAGTTGAGTCGCTCGTTCTAGAACCGATTTTAGAATAACGGAAGCACCGTCGCCAGCTGGACTGCCAAGCGGGCGGAGTGGTGGTTGTTCTGGAGAACACACCACAGCAGCAAGACATGCACTTAATGAATTAAGATCCATTGCACTTACACACATTTTCACTATCTTTACTAGTGAAGCCACGGTTTCAGCTGCTTCGTGTTCGGACGGAAGTCCACCGAATAAAAACCTTAGGTGGCGGAAAATCGTCATGCATACGATTCGTGCCAGCTCACTACTAGGTGATAAAAGTTGAAGATATTTAGAAATAAGTTTCCGACCCTTGGGAAGAGATACGACCCGTAAGAACACAATATCATCTTTAGGGGCCAGTCCAGAAGACGTTTTCGAACTTACACCAAGCGGGTCGACTAGCTGAAGAGCTGCCGCCAAGCCTTCTAGAAGAATCTGCCGCTTCTGCCTCGCCTGAGAACCGCCATCTTGTGGCTGAGTTGACTGCAGGAGACGATCAATGTCATCTACATCAAGAAGCACACAAACACCATCTTCAATCATGATTCTAGCTGCAAGCATCGGCTCTCGTTCCAACGGTTTCTCGGATCTTTTAACTTCAGACCTGTTATCACCCGAACCGGATGACGGTTCCACTTCAAGAAGCGGCTGTGGCCTTCGAATTAAAGAGAACGAAACTCTTCCATGTGAATCGACAGTAATATGAGGCTGTGAATCTGACCCGTTACGGCCCCGTTGTGACGAATCTTTAAGATGGGCCGGGTGGAATCGGTTTTTAGAAGAATTCTTCGCAAGCCGGGCTTGGTGATAATAATCGTTAATATACGGATCATTGTTGTGTGTTGCGGCATGCTGCACGTTAAGAACGCTTTCAATCTCTTCAGATGTCATGTATTTGGAACTGAATTGTATTCGACATTTATTATCACTCTTCTGACTGCTGTTATCCGAGCCCTGACGGGAGATACGTGACCCGTGTTTACTCTTTTGTTTACTTCTCTGTGTATCGGGCGACCTGTATTTGTTTAAATGTAACGGGTGAGACGGTAGGGTGTCGTATAAGTACGGCTGTAGTGCAAACGGGTTCAACCGCAGAGAATGCGGTGATACAAAATGGGGTGATAAGAGCCCGTTTTGAAGCAACTTTTGTTGAAAAGTGTTATTCAGTAGTCCAGCTGGATCCATATGTAACGTGTGGTTAGCGTTAGCCCATTGGTTTTGGGCTTGAGTGTATTGGGTTAAGCCCGGATGGACCAGTTGAGTTCGGTTTCCACTAAAACGAGAAGTAAGAGGGAGCCCACCCAATGGTGAAAGATTTGGGTCCGGAAAGGAGATCTGGGGACTACCGATGCCAGATGAACGGTTTAGATTTGAATGCTGACGTGGTGAGGGTAGATTGTTATGACCACCAGGAGAAAATGAAGGTAACGATGAGGTGGGTGCCAGTACGGGCTCTGTGAAAAATTGGTGTTTTTCATGAGGGTATGATGATGCTCGGTACAAAGGTTTAGGATCTGAAAGATGTGATTGTGAAGACCATCTCCTGCTGACCTGGCTGCTTTCTGTGTCGGAGATATGTTGATCTAACCACTCGGGTAACTCTCGGTCTTGTACCCAGTCCGATGCAGATGAACCTGAAAAAAGGCGGTTAATAAAGTATATAAAAAAACATTATTTAATAAAGAGTAAAATGCATTTTCGTCCCTGAGGTTTGGCCAGTTTTGCGACTTCCGTCCAAAGGTTTGTTTTTCCGCATCTAGAATTCTGGATCCAAAAGGTTTGAAATCTTGTCATTTTCATCCGCCTCGTTAACTCCATCCATTTTTCTTCGTTAAGTCAGGGGTATTTTCGTCTCTTTGTTAACTTAAAGGGCAGTTCGGTCTTTTTCAGGGGTACTCGGTCTTTCTACATAAAGTGAAAAAGACCAAATTGCCCTTTAAGTTAACAAAAAAGACGAAAATACCCCTGACTTAACGGAGAAAATGGATGTAGTTAACGAGCCGGATGAAAATGGCAAGATTCCAAACCTTGTGGATCCAGATGCGGAAAAACAAACCTTTGGGCGAAAGCCGCAAAACTGGCCAAACCTCAGGGCCGAAAACGGCATTTTACTCTTAAATAAAATAGTTAGATGTGTACTTACTTTCTCTTGAAATAGAACCGGACCCTCGATCACCAATAACTCCAGGATGTCTAGGTCCACTAACTGATCTGTTTAACTGTAAATCAACGTATCAAACATTTGTAACACACAATCAGTTAAACACACACATGTGGGCACAATCGTAATTTAAATCGAAGTCTCAGTTAAGAGTTAGACCACAATCTAAAGTTACTGCAAACAATTATTGTGTGTAGAAGGAAGCTAACCTTTGAAAATATAGTTGACAGATCATCTAAATCTGACAGAGATCCTACACCTGGTTCCTGTAGAAAAATGATAGGTAAGTTATATAAAATGTGAAATTTTATCACTTCAAGTTAAAAGGATCTGCACTAACGAAGTCAACCGACAGGCGACACTACAGTAAAAACATTAGGCGTCCAAAAAGTAAACAGATGAACAAGTAAAACAGCAAACAACACTTTTTTTTTTCAAACGTTTGATACGACATCCCAAGCAATAGCTTTAAAACCAAAATGCCAATCCAATTTCACCTTAAATTTACATGAGCCAATTGGGTGTGAATATTGTTTGCCGATTGAAAAAAAAAACAAGATTTATTTACTGTTTGAACTTATATGTATATTTTTCTCTATACATCATTTAAAATTTGTTTTTGGACTCTCATCCCAACCTTTTGTTTTTCATTTTCTCTAAGCATGCATCATATTCAAATTTTACCATTTGTGAATAATTGATATTATTTGTGTTACAATTATTCTATATAACATAAGAATTGCTACTAATACCATCCTTGTAATGCTAGAGCGCACACACCAACCAAATATGCAGGTCTTTAATTTTCCAAAATGATAAATTAAACATCTACGAAACTCTTTATATTTATAACGACACTACTTATGAAGTCATGTGCCTAAAGGGCAGAAATGTGATTTCGAGGGTATTCAAATGTGAAAATATACCAAATTTAACATCATTATAGGTTTTGGTCCCATCAACGATGTATGGCAAATTCATACGAATGATTGTTCTTAGGAAATAAATTTCGTCTTTTAAATAATTGCATCTCTATTTTTTAACTAATATATTAAAAAAGAAATTTTTATAGTATAACAATAGATTAATATACATCAAATTTCCAGTGTTGGTTAGCTGAGATTGTTAGCAAAGTGAAGTGTGATATGGGACCATCTATCCATCGATAACTTGCAATATGCATTACTCGAATCTATAATTTATGTTTTTAGTTTAAGCACAAATTTAACTAAAAGCTATATTCACAATGCAAATTAAGTCATGCTAGCTTAATCAAGTATTACAAATTTTTAACCCTTTTGAAGATGAAAAATGAGTATGGTAACTAAATGTTTAGTTCAAAATCGAGCTGCATCCAAATTATAATTTTAATCACTCAACCTAACTCCGTACCTCACTGTTCAATTCAACTCAATTCACTTACACATTACACCTTAATTGTACATAAATAATTGAAAATTTCAGCCGTGACAAACGAATCACGGCTCATAACTAACAAGTAACAAGCATGATAACCATAATCCAAAACTTTACCTCGTCTCGATCAAACAAATGATATTCATCATCAGCAATTCCAGCTGGAAGACTATAATCATCTTCTTCCAAACACCCAAACTCAGCCTTATCCGCATGCCGACCGAAAAAAGCATATTGCGAAGCATCAAACATTTTATCATCTGCACATCAATTCAAAAAGCATATCAGCCACACAAATCAAATCCTTCAAAACAACAAAACAAAACTAAAAAATTAAAACCTAGAAACACAAAATCACACAAACACACAGTACCTCTATAATTTCTTCCAATTGTCAATTAACCAATACAGTTTAATCAAATCAAAACAGTTTATCATCTGCACATCAATAATCAGTTTAAAACGCATATCAGCCACACAAATCAAATCCTTCAAACAACAAAACAAAATCACACAAAACACACAGTACTGTAATTTCTACCAGTTTTATCAATTTCAATATGCATAAGTCACACAAATCAATAACAAAACCAACTCAAACCCTAATTCCTATAAAAAAAAACACGATCAAACAGTAACTACCGACTAACAAACATCCAAACTTACTAATCAATAAACAATCAGCTCACCTGAGGCCAAAACCGAACCCGAACCCGAACCTGAACCCGGAACCTGAAGCTGAAACCGAACCGGAACCTTTATGGATGCTACTAAGTCTCTGCTACCGGATCTCTCCATGAAGGAGGTCGAAGCGGTGAAAATTAGGGTTTTGGAGATGAAAAAGAGTACGGATGTAGTGAAATTGATTGAGGAATTGATGAATTGAAAGGTGAAATGATGAAATTGCGTGGTGGATAATGTTCAAATGTAGTTTTCAGACTGCATTTGTTTGTTGTTGCAGTGGAATCGAAGGTCTGAACGCAATCATTTCGTAACCTAACAGTATTATGTATCTGGAAAGAAAGAGAAATCATCGTGGCAATAAAAAAAAAAATAGTATCCATTTTGGATTAATATTATTTTTTTTATTTTTTTTTTAACGACCGACACAAGCTTGATCACCCGAGTAAAACAATGGCAAAAGGCCGTTGACGTTTGCAAATGCAGATGGCGCTGGTGACCGAGCAATATCACCATTGTAGAGGAAACTGTAAAGTCTCTTGCTCAACCGAGAGCAATTTTGCTACAGGCAAGACTCAACCAAGTGAAGTGTTTAGTGCAACATCGCACAAATTTATGTCGTTACGATGAAAGAACTGCTTGAAGTGCATAAAACGTTGAAGGTATCTAACCATAAAAAAAATAATGCAAATGATCTTCTTGGTGGCGTGTTAGGTGATATGGAAGGCATGAAACGATGTAATTTTACAGGTAATCGGCTAAACACAGAGAAAATCTTTGGTGAGCTGCAGACAATGTCCTTCTTATGGTTCAAACACCGGGCGAAATGAAATAACATGTGTGTATTTCAATACAAGGTTAGTTTTGTATTATTACAACTCAGTGTCTTTTTTTGTATTTTTACATCTAGATAATATTTTTATTTAAGTTGTTAACCTACATTTTTGTACTTCATGGTGACATTGTATTAATTATGTCTAAATTTACTCACTATTAGCTCTCATACATCTTCATCTTGAGTTGTATACTTGGCTTATAATAAACCAGACCTCCTTTGCTCCTCGTGAACATTACTTTAGAAATAATGGCGTGTTAGCAACCTTGAGAGTTTGAAAAGTTTTCATGATGTCTTTTAGGTTCTAACTTATCTGCCTTTGTGTGACTCGTAATCATTGTATCATGTACGCAAGCTTCGTTCGTATAAAGCCTTTTGAATGGCATGTCTACCAACCTTTGGTATGAATGAACCAAAACACATGTTTGTGTGAACATAAGACATGTTTATACGTCTCGAACATCATTTTGTGTTAATCTTATATCCTTAATTGGATTTTTTTTATGTAAATAAGTAACCTTTTCAAATGGAATCCTTCTATAGACTTTGCCTAATAATATATGGTTGGGATAGGGTAGCAATATTTAGGATACACCTTGGCAATCAAGTGAATACAACTTCTCTTATCTCCAATTTTTGTACTACATATCTTGGTATTCCAACTTTTACTAGTTACCTCTTAACATGTTGGTTTGTCACATTTTAAAGCTAAACTTCTCTTCTTATGTTGATATACTTTCATACTTGGATGAAGTCAAAAATATATGTTATTTAACTAATTCTTTTTTTTTCGTTTCACCTACTTCAGTTTTTATGGGCCATTTATATTTTGGAGTGTGGTATATCGCCTCTAGCCAAATCAGCAAAATTAGCCCCTTATAGCGCCCCTTAGCCATCCTCTGGGCGCTAAAAAGGGGCGCCATTGAGTCTCCGACAACACATTAACGAGCGATATTAAGTATGCATGTGGGAGTCCATGACTTTATAGGGCTAGTGGCATCTTAGGGGTGGGATAAGACTTTGGGACCAATAGGTCCGGGGTTCGATTCCACAATGGGGTTTTTCCCATATTTATTGGGTTTTCTCCTGAATTGGTGTATATGCATTATGCCTAATGGAGATGGATATGATCGGGTGATTCCGCTGGTGGTATGATAATACTCCAGTGATCCAAATTTGTCGTTCAAAAAAATGTATGCATTTGGGACCCATTCCTTTTCCACCAGTCAGATTTCCTTCTTTTTTGATTTCCTTTTTCTTTTTCTTTTTTTATATTGTTTAAAAGGGGCTTTAAACTATTGCAAAGATGTTAAAGGAAAGAGCTTTAAAGCCCCTCATATGAGGTGGCGCCTAGATGGCGCTGATGTGGCGTGATAAAGCCCCTAGGGCTTTATACCACACCCTACACGCCTAAGGATATCATGTCGGAAATTGTCAACATTTCTCTAAGTTTCATTTTGAAATGTGTGGGTGATTATTATCTTTCAGGTTTATTGGCATGTATGTAGTGAACTGGCAATGATATAATCACAATATAAATTTTGTTTTCTATGACATGGGGTTAGGCTGGAGGGGTGTGGGGGCGCCACCTCCCTCGCCACGTCACACTCTATAGCGCCCCCGGCGCTATACACCCACACCCATCATTTTAAGAAGGGGCGCCATTGATGGGGCTCCATCATGGTAACGAGCTCGAAGGGCTTTATCAGGTGGGGCCCATGTAAATTCACCCAATGAAATCTTTTTATTTTTTTTATTTTTATTAATAAGGGGCTCCATCCACCCATGCAAGTTAAAGAGTGGTGTGATAAAGCCCCAGAGGTGACATGGCGCTGACGTGGAACTGAGGTGGACTGATAAAGCCCCTTGAGGGCTCCAACCACACCCTATAGCCTTAGGGTTGACTATGTGTTGAGGGATTAAGTGTATGCATGCTAAAGTGCTATTATTTATGTGTATGTGTCAATAACAACATCGGAATTGAATATGATTGAGGTATAGGATGATCATAAAAAGTTCATGAGTTTTTGTGTAGAGTTAAATGCTTGGTTGGTCTGGTCCCTGTTGTTTTCAAAAATTGCAGACTTGGTCCTAGTGGTTTACTAATTACACGCGTGGTCCCAAAACTTGTCAAAAATGAACTCGGTTGGTCCCTAGCCCTAACCTAGTTAAATTTCTCAGTTAACTATGTGTGAAATGACTAAATTATCCTTGAGCAATTAAAAAATATGAACAGGTCCATGTTTATATCCAGATTTTAACAAAATTTGAACATTATAAACATCTTCAAACAATGAACACCTGCAATTCCATCTTCAAACCTTAACTTCAAATTCCATCTTCATAACCACCACCAACATCATCTCATCATTTGTTTCAGATCTATACAACCACCAAAAATTGAAGAACTTAAATCAAACTAAATCATCTCATCCACCAACATCATCTCACCTAAATCTCAGATTCAAGAACACCACCAACATCAACTCGTCCACTGTCGTATCTCATCCACCAACATCATCTCACCTAAATCTTAGATTCAAGAACACCACCAACATCAACTCATCCACCGTCGTCGCCCTTAACTCAGCCGCCGCACCTTTGCTCAGATTCAAGAACAACCAGATTGTTACCACCATAAATGCCGCCGCCCCTAACTCTGCTGCCACACCTTTGCTCAGATTCAAGAACAACCGGATTGGTACCACCATATACGCCGCCGCCCCTAACTCTGTTGCCACACCTTTGCTCAGATTCAAGAACAACCGGATTTGTACCACCATAAACGTCGTCGCCGCCTCCCCTAAGGGTAGCTAGGGTTTAGAGATTGGATGAGAATAAGATGGGTGGAAGGGGATGACTCAGATTGTTGTTGTTTGAAGATGATGATTGATGATGGTTGTTATTTGAAGATGATGATTGATGATGGTTGTTGTGAGAGAGAGAAAGAGAGAAAGTGGATATAAACATATACATGTTCATATTTTGTTAAAAGAGTTAAATGAGAAATTTAGGTTTTTAATTGTTCAAGGGTAATATAGTCATTTCACACATAGTTAACTGAAAAATTTAACTGATGTTAAGGCTAGGGACCAACCGAGTTCATTTTTGACAAGTTTTGGGACCACACGTGTAATTAGTAAACCACTAGGACCAAGTCTGCAATTTTTGAAAACCCCAGGGACCAACCAAGCATTTAACTCTTTTGTGTATGTTAAGGTTGGTATGGTTGTCATGGTTATGGAGTAAAGTGGTTAATGGTTTAGGTTCATCATGAAGGTTGTAAATAAAGTTTATAAACAAATCCTTATGTTTTACTAAAAGGGATGCTTTATGAAATATATTGTAATATTTTTAAAGGTCTTACATAGTGTGATGAGTGAATCCAACAAAACTCACAAGACTGGTCTTTGGGGTATGACAGTTTGTGTTGAGGCATCACGGACTAGATTAACATCAGTTGACTATGTTCAAAACTGGTTGAAAATTTCCATATGTAAGGGGAGTTGGTGATAAACTTATATCCCAATACTATGAAGTTCAAGGGTACAATGCAATACTCTTTTCTTCGTACCCAAAATTTGATTGAATCAATCAACTTTGATATGGGTAATGAAGAGGATTATATTGATGCAAACACTTGGGATTAGTTGTGAAAAAGAAGCAATATAAATAGTAGATTAAAGGTACACATATTATACATATTATTAGGCCGCATGGGGCACTACGTTATATTTCCGTGATGAATCAAATCAACGTGTTATACAATAACAATTCCCACCCCGCATGCTTGCTATAACGCGTTTTAAGTTAACGAAATCATAATTTCGTGATATTTTCAACGCGTGATGGTTGTTTTTTGTGAGTGTAATTGTTGGTTGGGGGGAAATTGTTGGGTGTGGTTGTGAGTGATGACCACACCGACTAAAAAAGGTTGTGAGTGATGAAAAAATGGTTGATGACATGGCGGAACTTGATTGGTGCTTGTGAGTGATAGATTCTATCACTAGTGAACCACCCCCCTCCCCCTTATACATACATATTAAATCTAAGTGTTCATGAATAGTAAAAATATATTTAAGTATTATTATTACATCATAACATTTTTTTAATATTTTATTACTATAATGCCATACTATGTATAATCACTTAATATATTAACTTGAGTGGAGATAAAATACATATTAAATCTAAGTGTTCATGAATAGTAAAAATATATTTAAGTATTATTATTACATCATAACATTTTTTTAATTTTTTATTACTATAATGCCATACTATGTATAATCACTTAATATATTAACTTGAGTGGAGATAAATGATAACATATAGTTTTTTTTTTTTTAAATTTTAAGATTTTATTGTTATAATTATTTTCAAACACATTTTATTATTTTTTTAAATTTTTAATACAATGTTTTATGAAGTAACTCTTATTTTTGTTATTCTAATAATATATTGTAATGCTTTATAAAACTATAAAAGTACCGTTGCGACATGTTTATTTTATCTGCGTTACGATAAAAGTTTTGTTAAAAATTTAATGAGTCAATTATAATTGATTTTTTTTTGTTCGAACAACTTCGGTGGCGGAATAGAGTATCTTTTCTATATTACAAGAAATAAGCTACAACGAGTGTCACTGACGAACAAAATTGATATCGTCCGAACATCGGTATCACGTCAATTTCAACTGAACATCGGTACCAATATTTGTACTTTTGAAACCTTTGTCAATATTCATTTTTAAAGTTTTTGATCAATGTAAAATATGTGTCGATTTTAGGGCATATCATGACTTTTGTTTGGATTTATCTTTCGATCGCTATTCAAAGTGGCAGTTACAATCCTGATACCTTATGAATTGAACCGATACAGACTTCCCGTCGCAACGCGCGGGGGAAGTCCACTAGTATAAATTATATAGTAGCATTTGTATGAATACTTTACACCAATAATCTAAACTACTCCATTGTTCAGGTTTGAACCAGAGACTTCTTCTCTGTAAGGCATACATATCTACCAATTGTTACTCGTACGATTCTTTACACCAATGATCTAAACTACTTTATTGCACAGGTTTGAACATAAGATCTTCCCTCTAAAATAGATGTGTCTCTGCCAAATGGCCTACCCCACGTTAGCATAGGAAAACTTACTAATCATCCTTGTTAAGTGAAATATATTGATTTAAACCTATTTAAGAATCTCAAGGACACACTTTTGGGCTTTAACTAGCGATAGACATACATAAACTTTAAATCAAAATTAAACTTTTCGAAGAAAGGTGTCAGCCCAAATTTCGCAAGTCTAATTTCATTTTTAAGTCAACAATTATCAATTTATCATATAAAACTCATTTCTAAGGTTAATTGGTAATATGAATAACCATGCTTAGGGGCTGTTTGTTTAGATTTTATTGAGACTCTTAATGATTCAGACCTCTTACTGGTTTAACACTTAATGGTTTGGACTGTTTGTTTCGTAAGCAGATGTCTGAATGGTTTAGACAATTGCCTTTGAATGGTTAAGCATTGTACTAAGTCTGAAAGGTTAAGACCTCTAATCTGAGTTGGTCAAACATTTGCATCTGAACAGTTAAGCATTATACTGGCTTTTAATGGTTCAGATCTCTTACTGCTTTAGCACTTAATGATTCAGACCTCTTGCTGGTTCAGCACTTAAGTATTCAGGAGTTGCCAAACAGCCCCTTGGAGAACAACATATGAAGGTTATGGATTAAAAAAACACATCTTTATATAATGACGTACGGTTGTAAACGAGCCGAATCGAACTAGGGTGGGCTCAGGCTCGACTCGTTTAAAAATCGAATTGAGCCGAGCCGGTCATTTTTCTTAATGAGCTGGAAAGTTGGGCTCGGGCTCGGCTCATTAAATGACTTGACTTATAAGTTATAACTTTAGATGTGTCCCCACTTAATAAAATAACACCATAATATTGTGGAGACCGGGGAGAGATACTAAAATAAAGGGTTCAACGTAAGCAAATTTGTATTCTAATACATTACTGTTTAACTAACATAACAAATATAATCAAATCATTATTGATAACAAATAAATCATAATTAATTATGCAAGTGTAAACGAGTTTAGTTGCTCGTAAATTACTCATGATAAACTCGTTAAATAATCAAATCAAGTAGTGCATAAACAAGTTCGAGTCTAAATTAGGATTAGGATTCTTTTAATAATCAAGACCAAGCCCAAGTTTCATTTACCAAAGTTTCACTAAGCTAGCAAGTCATAAAGCGAAACAAGCTCATTACTTATACAGGTATAATGTATGTTATTTAATATATAAATATATATTACATAACAAATATTGGGGATGGTTCAAATGAAAACCACTTTTATTGTGAAAACTCGAAAACTAACTAAAAAAAGCCTAAAAACACACACAAATTTTTTTTTTTTTATAAATTTCGCTGGTTTTTATATATGAAAAAAAAATTAAAAAAAAAAATTTGGGTTGTACTGCACATGTGTAGTACACTAATACTGAAAGCCTAAACCACTTAACCCACCCCCCACCGACACCCCCCAAAAACCTAAACCCCCCACCCCCACCCCCCAAAAACCTAAATTCACCCTCCCACCAAAAGCCTAACCCCCCACCCCCCAAAAACCTAAACCCCCCCACCCCCACCCCCCCCCCCCCCCCGAAAACCTAAAACTAAACCCTAAACATAAACCCGAAAAAAACCTAAACCCCCCACCCCCACCCCCCAAAAACCTAAACCCCCTCCCCCCCACACCCAAAAACCTAATGCTAATCATAAACCTCCAAAAAAACTAACCCTAAAAGCTAAACTAGACTCAAAAAGCTAATTTTAAGCATGTAATGCAATTGTAGTACATGTTATATTGCACATGTGCACTACTATAATAATAGTATTGAAAACAAGACGACACCATAAATCTTTTTTTATGTCATAAAAAATATGCTCGAATATACTTGAATGAAAGATACAAAAATTTGTGATCTTATGGTGTCATTTTTGTTTTAAAATGATAACATATGGAGAAATGGGAAATGTTTGAAAAGTTACATATTTTTTTTTCCAATTTTACCCCTCCTTCATTAAAAGTCCCCCCCCCCCCCCCTTCTTTTTAATGGTTTTTAATTAGTTTTCGAGTTTTCACAATAACTAGTGGTTTTCATTTGAACATTCCCCAACAAATATTAGTATATAAGTTTATGATGTAGATACAATATGATATAGTTTTTAATGACAATATTACTTCTACTCGATTTTACACTAATTATTATTGTTTTTTCATGTTTAGACTTAAGACCTTCATGTGTCTCTACCACAATAATATAATATATTATATGTTGAATACATAATAATAACAGTATAGGTGTAGCGTGTAAATGAAGTGGTACGATTTATTTATGCCTGCCCAGGGCCGTTTTAACCTTTTTGTACGCCCAAGACGAAATGTATTTTTAGGGTTCGTTTTTCTTCTTTGATTATTATAAAGTATAAACGATACTTATTTATTTGTGCTTGGAACCAAGTAAAAATTTAACACAAATATAACACAAAGTGGTTTCTACTCTATACCTGCCCTACTACATATGCATTCCTATTAAATGGAAGGAAATCGAAAGATTTGAAATGAACCAATATTATTTGAACATGTGTGCTTTCACACTTCACATGGGAAAAATAAATGAACCAAAGGGTAGGGGAGAAATATCTAGGTTAAATTCAATCGATGATACTCAATTGCGTGATACAGTGGAAATCGAATTTCGATAAGTATGAATTTGATTCGTTACGGTAGCAGTATGATACCGATGTTTGATATAGCATCAAAATAAAAAATAAAAAACCAAAAAAAGGTTTGACATGCCTCAAAAGGATATCGACATGTGTTTAATATCCATTGAAATTAACCATAAAAAGAACAAATTCGTGATATGCCCAAAAGGATTACAGACACGTTTTTAAACCATAAAAGATGAATATTGATAGTTCACCACAGTACCGATGTCAGTATCAGTTCGTTTTGTCATGGTACTGGCTATCGTTATAGCTTACGATATCATAAAAAATAGTTTACTTTTAATACAACTTTGTTTTCAACAAAGTTTATGTCGGAATGTCAGTAAAAAACTATACACACTTGCGTGTTCATGTTTTTTTTAAAGTTAACTCAAGTAGGTTATTTGAAAAAAAAATGTAAATAAAATCTAAATATGATAAAAAAGTTTATTAAATTAAAGTGAACACACGTAGTTATCCAAGTACCATTGTCCGTTACGCCCTACCCGAGCAGGAACACCATCGTTGACGGTTCAGGTAGGGGGTCCAGGGGGAACAAGTATGGTATTCGGGTGATTGTTATTGATGAGAATAAAGACAATTTGAATTGTTGATTTGATTTTCAACTAGTATTATTGCCCGCCGCGTTGCGGCGGGTCACAACGAATTGAACATATATCGTATTATAAATCAAAATCATTGTGCTTTGCGCCTGCGCCTTCTTTGTCTACCGCTTCCGATTGCAATGTGTCCCTAGCACGCAACTGTGCAAAAGTTGCATTGAATGAGATTCGAAAACCAAATATCAAACCGAATCAGTTTCGAATCGATAATTCAAAATCGGTTTTCGAACACATATATGTGTGTGTTATAGCTAGTGAAATACAAAGTAGGAATGATTTTACAAGATAAAAGAGTTTAATATATAACTAAAAAAATGCCTTTTTTTAAATCACCATCAAGGAGTTGTTTTCTTTTCCCTTTTCTTATTAAATGTGGTTAAGATAAAGTGTATGTTTGGATAGTAGAGGTATGTCTGCAATAGATATTTTATGATAAGATGATTAAGCTTTTGTGTTGAGTGAGAAAGCTTAGTGAGTAATTTATTTGTGCCCAATGAAAGATAAGTGTTTGATGGCTATTTGTCTATTTATGATGTAACTTTTAAATAACTAAAAGTGGGTACCGGTACCGAATATACCTGATACGGTACGGCTCGATACAGTCGGTACTGGCACGGCACCGGTATTTGAGGGTAAAAATCGATGAATACCGTTGTCGAAACGGTATCGAAAATACACCTGGTTTGGTAAATTTGATACTGGTACCAGTACCCGATACCATTTGTAATAACACCCTCTCCCCCCCAAAAAAAAGAAAGAAAAACACTTACCGTGACATTATATTTGAAATACAAATTGAGGGCTGTCACGAAATAGCTATATTCATCGCCTGTTACTACGAAGGAGCATGTACCATGTTTCTCTGCAAATAAAGTGACATCAGTAAAGCATTAAAAAAAAGAGTAAAAAGAATGCAATTTCTCATCTCTTTGGCAAAGCAAAAATCTACTAACAGCACGTGAAATTAAATTCATAGAATTAAATAACTTATGTGATTTCCACTTAACAAAAATATGGTTTTTGTGTTTGTAGATTCATGGAAGAAGTACTGCAGCTGGAGGGAAGATGCTTCCCTCATTGAGAATCAGCGTGACCCAATCGTGCATGAGAAAATAAATCGGGAAGCTACAACTAATTTAACATATAAACCGAATCGGCTCAGATTTGGCAATCGGACCGTCTTGGCTGCAAAAAGGTTGGAAGTGGAGAATATCACACTTACTGTCCTTAATTATGCCACGCCAACCAATGGCCTCTACCACAGTCATCACAGCCGTCATGAGTTTGGAACAATATTTTGCCTTAAACTTTAGTGAGCAAAACGAAATCACCAACACCAGTCGACTCAGATCTGGAAAGATTATCATGGTCGTTGAAAAGAGGAAAATAGGTTAGAAGCACACTTCCTCATAGTCGTCAAGAATAGCCAGCTTAGTGGCGCCATGGTTGCAACCGGAGTTGCCATACCAAGTAGCAACACACCATCATCGTCGGGTAGGCGAAAGGCCAAAAACTCGCTAGAACAGTATATTTAGGCGATCAACTGAATGAAACAAATATACTGGAATGGGAAGCGGTGAAGTTTTGGTGATGTAGCTTCACCGTCCAAATAAGCCACGACCCAAATCAGCGAATACCAACATTCCATGTACAAATATACTGTTCAACCCAGCCGACGTCGCCTAAAACACTCGCTAAAACACCAAGGCTCGAATGGGGGTTAATAACCACCAAAAAACAGAGACTATACTTTTTTTTAAAAGAGAGGGAATTTTTATAGACCAAATAGACTTTAGCCAACCACACTTCTTGCTGATTAGAGACCAAGTTGGAGGCGAAGACAGCGAAAGATGAATCAATGGCACATACAACACCAACTCAACTAACCACAGTCTGACCCATTTTACGTTTTGTAGTAAATCGGGTTCATCCAACGCTACCTGTAACCAGAAATCATATCAAACTCGTACACTTAAAAACCGACTAACAAACATTGATACATAATCAATAATATCTCACTTATAAATACATATTCAATAATATCTCACTCATCAAGCGTACTGTATAAAGAGTATACTTCAAGAAGCCTCCAAGGCGAATTCGGCCAACGAAACTGACCTTTGACATTATCCAAAGAAATCGTGCACATGAATCAGGTAATTTCAGACGAATCCTCCGTCTCTAAAGCCATCTTGAGCCTCATTTTTTGAGACCACTGAATCCGCATTGCTGCCTTTACAGTCAACGCTTTCACATAGAACATAGGCGTGCTTGCGCGAGGGTGGTACACCACCTCAAACGACCAGCTAGCAGACGCGAGGTTCGCAACCTCAACCGCCAACTCCATACACACCTTGACAGAATTCTCAAACCCACCAACTGCAACAGTTACAGAATGAAAATAACCAGACAAAAAACAAAAAAAAACAACTGGCTATCTTTGTACACCACGTCCGACCCACCACTACCTTCTCATGTCGCCATCTAGCGGCACCACAAAAACGCTAGAAAATGCCCGTTGTCCCTCTTTCTCTGTTTTTTTCTTTCTTCTTTGAAACTGAATCGCCGTCCCCTTCACTCGGCACGTGGAATCGGAATGTATTGTGAGGACGATTGGAACTGTGAAGAGGATGAGGAACATAAACATACATGGCTGAAATGTGGAGGGCTTTAGACGCGTGGGGTTGGTGTAGATTAGGGCTAAAACTGTTCACCGTTACCGCCGCCGTCGTTGTGTTGAACCACCGTCAGGACCATCCAATGTGACAACCCTCAAAATTACAGGTATCCGTACAATTAATTAATATTAACTTTATGCTTAATGACTGTGCTAGAATTACAACTGACGAGTTAAACTGCTTATGAGTTCTGCATCATACATACATATGCATCACATTTATTACACACGAGCCTTAGTTATAAACTTGTTGCACAAAACACAGTTAGCACAGTGAACGGATAACTCAGAAACATGCTGACAGTTCCAGCACATAGACAAACAATAGGTTGAGGGACCTACTTGACATTCTTTGAAACTTGCTTGAAATTATCACTTTTTAATTTCGAGGACTAAAATCATCATTATTTGAAACTACAAGTTTAGGATCCTTTTCCTTTGGTCATTATTTGAAACTTATTTATAAAGAAAATTAATATATATATATTTTGTTTTAAAAGTACAAGGTTCATTTGGTCATTCTTTCAAACTTAAACACTAGGGACTAAAATTGACTTTTATAGACTCAATTTAATTGAATATACTAACATGGTTAACTTTTGTATAAGGATTTCTTCTTTAAACACTAACTCAGTTAGTAGATTTAACTGAACAGTACAGGGACCAAACATGTATTTTATATCAAAGTATAGGAGCTGATAATTATGAAATTTAATTTCTTTTATATACATTTTAACTTAGTTAACAAGTTTTAACACTAGTTAACAAGTTTGATTAATTATGTTATAACTTAGTTAGTCCAGTTAGTAAATCTTCAGGGACTATTCTTGCATCTAACTGAACCTGGAATTTCAATTCTGTAAAAGTATACATATATAGACATAATATATTAACCTTTTATAACAAAATTCTTAGAATAATTGGCAAACAAGAGGGGACCACTAATGATACTTTTGAGACTTTTATTCTCCACCAAAAACAAGAAACGTGCAAAAGCAACAACTTTCCTTCCTATTTCTACACATACACATACACATATTCGATAAGTCAACGCTGCTGACCGAGCTATGACCCGTAAGAGTTACACCTTGGGCAATGAACACTAAATCCACTTAACTCGATTAACTGGTAATCACGAACAATTAACGAAATAAACGGACTTATTATTTATACTAATTATAAATAATATGTATAACGTTTATTATGTTATTCTCGGGTTTTATTGCGTCTTGAACCTGTACTACATATATTAGATTTGGTACCAGGGTAATTATTAAATCATATATATATATACTATATGGTTGCATGTGAACATATTTAATATATAATATGAAATGTTTTTTTTCATATGTTTATATGAACGAATGCTTATGGCAATAAAAAAAAAGGGTAGGTACCCATTATTCAACTATAGGCTGCAAGTTTGCCTTTGTTATTTATTGATGGGGCCAAGTTTCATCGAATAAAAGGGGGTTTTGGAATGAATTCTGGGTGTGCTTTTTGAACTTGAATTCTAAGAAGTAGAGGAACAAGATTTATTTTGTTCGATCGCTGTTGTTCAGTAGAACATCACCGGTTACCCGACGCACCCCGTTTTAGTTCGTGTTCTAGCAACTCGTTCATTGTACCTCGGTGTCTCAACCGGTTAGTCTTTAACCACTAAGGTATATCTATCTCATCCGTAGATTAATTAATTTATATACCGTGTTTGCATGTCTGTAACCATGATCCTGTTCGGTTCGTTTTTTTTTGGTATTTAAAGCAAAAGTGTTTAGTTAGCGAATTCAGATTTAATATAATTATTTTGATAATTAATCATATAATTATCATATGTATTCTTTTAAACAAAATATTTATTATTTATTAAATAATAAATATTTCAACCATATAAATTAATTTATAATTTTAATAAATTAATTATATCACTTGTACAATATGTTGCGTATAATCATTATATTTAATTATGTTATTTAATTATACTAGTTAAATATATTTGATTTATTACAAATGTTTTTTTTTTAAAATCATTTGTACAATTTGTGTAATTTTATTATTTATGATAAATAAATATTTTTCATAAATAATTCCGTTACCTCATATTCATTTTCCGAGTTCTCTATTAGGTTATCCAAACCTTATAGTCACCAATTAAACAAAACACTACCGAATCCTATAGATTTAGGATTTCCAATTATCCGATTAAACATTATTGTTGATACATATTCCATATTGTTGCATGTTCAATCAATTAGAGTGACGTGAAATATTATTTCCCAAGAACTCTCACATTAGCATACTTATTTTGTAAGACCCTAAATTACGTTTGACAAAATTCGCAGCGGAAAAACGTACCATAAAAATTTCTTTCGTTACAAACACCTTGACACACTTAAATTTATTTTTAAGATTTATTCTTTTACAATAAATACATTTATTATACTCATTTCCAAAAGAAACCACAAACTAGCTTCACTCAAATACGTACTCAACACTCCCGTACAATCTATCTTGTGACTCGATCCTCGATCTCCAAACCTTGAATATCCTCATGACTGGAATTACCTGCGTTCATCACATAAAATTCACAACATTAGTACACTTTATAAACATACAAGGCTTGTTCACGTTTACTTCCCGTTTCGTTAACTCTTTACATCTCCACTTTTCCTTCCTGTCATACCATCCGTGATGAGACTTCTTTACTATTCCTGCATTTCACGTTTAACTCCAGGTACACGAATAAACAACATAAACACATAACCATACCGAAAGACTTACGTACATACCCTACTTCATACATAATATCTCTATATATATACATACACACACATGCATACACACCTACTTACATACGTACTCACTCACATACATGCTAATCTACATGCATACTTACATATACACACATCTACATCATTATACACGTAATTATATGCACACATACCAACATCATAATAATACACACATGACATTATACATCTTTACATACATACAACCCTACGTGCATCAAACCAAATTCATACATGCCTACTCTCATACATACCATCACACATTCGCTTATTCTTGATCACATACTTATAAACATACTCATGTAGGTACATACATGCCTTCATCCACTTTTACCTACGTATATAGAGATATACAAACACGCATACATACCTATCTACATGTGCGCTTACCCTAATGGTCATAAAACATAAGTTAAAATAGTCGTACGCAACTTAAAACGCGTTTAAACGAGTTCCCAAGTCAAAACGAAGCCTGAAAACAATTTTCGGAGCAGAAGCACCCGTCGCGCGACGCGACGGGCCGTCGCGCTACGCGACGCCCCCAAAAACACAGAAAGTTTGCAGCTGTTGCTGCATATTTCCAGCACGTCTGCGTTTCACGGAAACGGTCATAACTTCTTCGTTAATGGTCCGTTTTACCCGATTCTTTTTCCTACGCGTCTATAATTTAATTCCCCATCTTATGGTGTTAAGATCCGACATCCGGATTAACACAATTCCAGACTTTTAAGTCTTCGGCTTACTACCCTTTTTACCAATAATTGACCCGTTCATAATTCAATCACATAACTTGTTTATTTGACCTTAACTTCATATAAACCGATAATTTCACGATCATTTGTCCTAGAAGATTCATTCCCGGATGCCTTACATCTTATTCAACCCGTTTGCGCGTAAAAGCTTATTTTGACCCGTTAAGGGTAATTGCGCATTAAGACGTTTCTAACTTACAAAACCATACTCCTCACTTTCATACTTGACCGAAACATTACACTAATCGAATAACTTATTTCTAAACTACCTTTACGATCGTTTACTCCAAAATACCCATCAAGGGCATTTTGGTCAACTTTAGTCCTATCATTTACGACGAAAGTCTTTAACACATAATTGACCTCAACATCATGTTAAATTAATTACAACACTTTACTACTTACTTGAACTAAGAAGTGATTACGGAAATCACTTACCTTATGCGTCCGTGCTCGTATCCGATCCTTTGCCACCTCTTGACCCGTTAGCCTTTCGCGCTTGAATCCGTCTTGACATGATTCCTATACTTTCATGTCACCCATCACATTCTCGTTAGTATACACAATTGTACACGTTAACGATCATATTAACCACATATTTCACATTTGATTCATGTAATTCATCATATAATCACGGATAACGCATATCAACATAACATGTACCATACGACTTCCTACAATCCTACCTTTACGACAACGAGTCAAATCATGTTAATTATACTTAGTTGACTTTCAGAAGTCAACTATTAACCATATTTAACTATCGACTTATCATCATATACTCGTAACATCATAATTCACCATACGGACAATACTATATACATTTTCTCATACACTTGATGTGCGTACCACCTTGTAAGCCTAACGTACAACTAATTCATGCATACATCTTCTAAACTCATACCTAGGTCATCAAATCCTACTCCTAATCAACATGTATCATTCACATAAGAACACCCAACATATTAACATCGCATTTCTTTCCATTCAACTCACAAGAATTCATCATATCCATCATAATACATCAACAATCAATAAGAATTGCACATGGATGATCATTCAAGTCATCATCTTCACCAAAACAAATGGGTTTCACCTCTAAACATAAAATTAACCTAAACCATTCATAGTCTATGTTCTATATCATGATACTAACACATACTCATACTCAATTTCATCCCGATTCACGGATTAAAACATAACCCACTTCATACAAGATCACCAATCTTAGTTTTGAGACATACCTTATGATCCCCTTGTGAAGGTGATCATTAATCCATGTTCATTCATGAATTTGAGCTTCGATTTATCCTTCAATTTGATCATATAAGGTCGAGCTAGGGTTTGGCTCAAATGGAAGCTCCTGGTCGATCTAGAACACACACGAATGTGTGTTTGTGTGTGTTGTTATTTAATAAATCAACTTTCATCTTATTTCATTTAGCCCCCTCGTGTTTGCCACTAAACATAATTGGCACAACCTTCATCTTTTAATAGCTTTTACCATATACTTAACTAGGTTAAATAGTCTAGTTATTTATTTCATGATATATCTTATAAAAGCATTTTACGAATATAATCATTCGGATTTTGGGGCGTTACATATTTGGACTTACTCGGAATCAAGGTGAGTTCATGTCCCCCTTTTCTTTTAACTGTTTTCAGTTTTATACTTCGGGGGTGGAATACATGTTACAATTATTACACTAAATGTTTACAGACAAGTGAGTTCATGTTCCCCCTTTTCTCTTAACTGTTTTCAGTTTTATACTTCGGGGTGAAATACATGTTACAAATATTACAATGGTATTATGGATACAAAAACAAGAAACACTCTTGGTGAGAACGAGTACCAAGTATAATGAAATTTGAGAATACAAGAAACACTCTTGGTGAGAACGAGTACCAAGTATGTTACACTATTACAGACATTTTATACATGGTATGGTTAGCTTAAGGAGGGTTTACTACTAGACTGTGAAAGGTGGGCACCATACTTAAGGCCATTAATCCTCGTCGTAGGACCGAGGGACATGAGTGATAGATCTATTTGGGTGTAGCGAGCCCACACCCATGAGGTCAGGGTGACCCATAGAGGTGACTATGTCTTCCAGCCGGAAGCCCGGTACAAATATGCTAGGTTTGAGTTTTCCGCACCTTATCACACTTACCTTTGGCTTTGCAACCCATTGGTGACTTATTTTTCCTTAATTGCTACATACCAGGGACTTTCTATACATGCAAGACATATTACAAAGGTTTATATACACAGACTTACACATGAACTCGCTCAACCTTTTTGTTGATTTTTCAAACTACATGTATTTCAGGGAACTAGCAGGATCTGGCAGGGTATGCTTATGTCTAGCTGCGTTGGTTATTAGATGTCATCCAAGAGTTGCGAAGTTTAAGAGGTGTAACCTACTCCTGGACGGGTTATATGTCTTTAAATCTCGTCTTATCCAAAGTCTTTTATGTGTCTTATAAACACGTTTTAAATAATTGGTGTTTTGTAACTTATTTCAAATGTCGATGTTTTGAAACAATGTTATGGTGGTATTTTCTCAGTTTTATTAATGGATGAACATCTTGTATTTTATCATATAGCATTGTTGTGATTGTTGCTATGGTATTAAGAAGTCACACCAAATAACAGTTCAATTGAGGTTTTTTCCATTGGCAGTATTGATTGGCCTCGAATAGAAATGGTTGACCCCAGTGGTTCACTGTCAATATTACTATCACACAATACACCTTGGCGCCGTTTCTTCGACATCTTAGAGCCATCATATGATGAACTGTTATATGAATTCTTGTCCACCTTCTATTACAAATCTAATAAAAGTCTTACCGAAGAATCCATTCATTTTCGGCTTTGCGGACAACATTATAACATGTCTTTAGCAGAATTCGCAGTTCGTCTGGGTATTTATACCAATGAAGAAGTTAGCCAGCCCATTTTCACGAGGGCATCAACCACCTATACCTATGCGGAAATGAGAGAATATTGGAAACACCATGCATCAAAAGCATGGTGCGGCTACAATAATGCAGGAAACTACAAAGACTCTCGTTATCGGTATATGCACCGTGTTTTAGCTAACACTATCACGGGGCGCGAAATTAACCAACAAAGGGTTAGTACCTCCGAAGTCTTCTATCTATATAGTATCTTCGAGCAAGTTCCTTGTAATATTGCCCATAGACTTGCTGCATATTTTTCTAGTCAACACACAAATCCCCCGAGAAGTCTCATGGGGGGATCTTACATTACTAGACTAGCAAAATCTTTTGGTGTCTTGAGTGACCAGGTTATCCAGGGGTTATCTCCTCCAAAGGCACCTGAGATTGTAAATTGTAACCTCTTTAGGCTAAACCCGACTCAACCATCTCTGTCGGGGGGATCTCATTTTGTCTTAGAAAGTATCCCCCCACAGAATTTGCAGCAATCATTGATGCAATTTCCTCCACCGTCTTTTTATCGTCATGATATGAACCCACCGCCGCCTTACGTACACGAACATATTCTAACTAACCCACCCCAAGCATTAACACCAAACGTCTCACAAGGCTTCTCACCGATAGTCTTCGAGGAGGATCCAACGACGCAAGATGAATTGTTTGATGAAAGCATGATGCTCCAAGAACATTTAGAACCAGAATCACAATTGCCACAGTTTTTCCTGTCACTATTGAATGAAGTAGAACAACTGCCATCAACTGATATAGCAGGCCCAAGTACGGTGCCTCAAATAGATCTACATTCAGATCAAATGGTAGTTGAAATGGCTAGGTTAAGCAATCAGAACCAAGATTTGCTGCGACAAGTACAAGAACTGACTGAAAGAAATCAATGGTTAGAAAGCCTGTTAGCTGCTCGTATGCAACTGGATCCACTACCTCCACTACCTGATAACTTTGGACTTGAAATTGATCCATTGCATGACTTGTTTCAAATGTAACTTGTTCACTACATATTAGACTGTCAAACAAAAAATGCTATGTTTTGATTAAATAAATGTTGTGTTGCATTGATGCTTATTCGATTTAAACAATACCTTAATCTTATTGTTTCTCACTTAACTAGAAGTGCTGTGTGGACCATGCAACGAAACACGTAATTTTGGGTGCACACTTAATTACGAGGTTCGATGCATGAGAATCATAGTAAGCCTTGTTAAGTAAGGTGGCATATAAAAACATTATGTGGTTATGTGTGTGTATACGTCTGTAGCCTCCGTCAGCATCTAGTCAAGTTTTGTGTATTTGTTTACATAATACTTACAGTACATAGTGTCATGCAAAACAATTTCTATACAATGATCCTCGTAAATTCCTCAAAATTATCAGCACCAAACAATGATTTGATTATCCTTCTAATCATTACAATTACATTCTACGGTCTCTTTCGAATAAATTTCGGGACGAAATTTTCTTAACGGAGGGAGAATGTGACAACCCTCAAAATTACAGGTATCCGTACAATTAATTAATATTAACTTTATGCTTAATGACTGTGCTAGAATTACAACTGACGAGTTAAACTGCTTATGAGTTCTGCATCATACATACATATGCATCACATTTATTACACACGAGCCTTAGTTATAAACTTGTTGCACAAAACACAGTTAGCACAGTGAACGGATAACTCAGAAACATGCTGACAGTTCCAGCACATAGACAAACAATAGGTTGAGGGACCTACTTGACATTCTTTGAAACTTGCTTGAAATTATCACTTTTTAATTTCGAGGACTAAAATCATCATTATTTGAAACTACAAGTTTAGGATCCTTTTCCTTTGGTCATTATTTGAAACTTATTTATAAAGAAAATTAATATATATATTTTGTTTTAAAAGTACAAGGTTCATTTGGTCATTCTTTCAAACTTAAACACTAGGGACTAAAATTAACTTTTATAGACTCAATTTAATTGAATATACTAACATGGTTAACTTTTGTATAAGGATTTCTTCTTTAAACACTAACTCAGTTAGTAGATTTAACTGAACAGTACAGGGACCAAACATGTATTTTATATCAAAGTATAGGAGCTGATAATTATGAAATTTAATTTCTTTTATATACATTTTAACTTAGTTAACAAGTTTTAACACTAGTTAACAAGTTTGATTAATTATGTTATAACTTAGTTAGTCCAGTTAGTAAATCTTCAGGGACTATTCTTGCATCTAACTGAACCTGGAATTTCAATTCTGTAAAAGTATACATATATAGACATAATATATTAACCTTTTATAACAAAATTCTTAGAATAATTGGCAAACAAGAGGGGACCACTAATGATACTTTTGAGACTTTTATTCTCCACCAAAAACAAGAAACGTGCAAAAGCAACAACTTTCCTTCCTATTTCTACACATACACATACACATATTCGATAAGTCAACGCTGCTGACCGAGCTATGACCCGTAAGAGTTACACCTTGGGCAATGAACACTAAATCCACTTAACTCGATTAACTGGTAATCACGAACAATTAACGAAATAAACGGACTTATTATTTATACTAATTATAAATAATATGTATAACGTTTATTATGTTATTCTCGGGTTTTATTGCGTCTTGAACCTGTACTACATATATTAGATTTGGTACCAGGGTAATTATTAAATCATATATATATATACTATATGGTTGCATGTGAACATATTTAATATATAATATGAAATGTTTTTTTTTTCATATGTTTATATGAACGAATGCTTATGGCAATAAAAAAAAAGGGTAGGTACCCATTATTCAACTATAGGCTGCAAGTTTGCCTTTGTTATTTATTGATGGGGCCAAGTTTCATCGAATAAAAGGGGGTTTTGGAATGAATTCTGGGTGTGCTTTTTGAACTTGAATTCTAAGAAGTAGAGGAACAAGATTTATTTTGTTCGATCGCTGTTGTTCAGTAGAACATCACCGGTTACCCGACGCACCCCGTTTTAGTTCGTGTTCTAGCAACTCGTTCATTGTACCTCGGTGTCTCAACCGGTTAGTCTTTAACCACTAAGGTATATCTATCTCATCCGTAGATTAATTATTTTATATACCGTGTTTGCATGTCTGTAACCATGATCCTGTTCGGTTCGTTTTTTTTGGTATTTAAAGCAAAAGTGTTTAGTTAGCGAATTCAGATTTAATATAATTATTTTGATAATTAATCATATAATTATCATATGTATTCTTTTAAACAAAATATTTATTATTTATTAAATAATAAATATTTCAACCATATAAATTAATTTATAATTTTTATAAATTAATTATATCACTTGTACAATATGTTGCGTATAATCATTATATTTAATTATGTTATTTAATTATACTAGTTAAATATATTTGATTTATTACAAATGTTTTTTTTTAAATCATTTGTACAATTTGTGTAATTTTATTATTTATGATAAATAAATATTTTTCATAAATAATTCCGTTACCTCATATTCATTTTCCGAGTTCTCTATTAGGTTATCCAAACCTTATAGTCACCAATTAAACAAAACACTACCGAATCCTATAGATTTAGGATTTCCAATTATCCGATTAAACATTATTGTTGATACATATTCCATATTGTTGCATGTTCAATCAATTAGAGTGACGTGAAATATTATTTCCCAAGAACTCTCACATTAGCATACTTATTTGGACTTACTCGGAATCAAGGTGAGTTCATGTCCCCCTTTTCTTTTAACTGTTTTCAGTTTTATACTTCGGGGGTGGAATACATGTTACAATTATTACACTAAATGTTTACAGACAAGTGAGTTCATGTTCCCCCTTTTCTCTTAACTGTTTTCAGTTTTATACTTCGGGGTGAAATACATGTTACAAATATTACAATGGTATTATGGATACAAAAACAAGAAACACTCTTGGTGAGAACGAGTACCAAGTATAATGAAATTTGAGAATACAAGAAACACTCTTGGTGAGAACGAGTACCAAGTATGTTACACTATTACAGACATTTTATACATGGTATGGTTAGCTTAAGGAGGGTTTACTACTAGACTGTGAAAGGTGGGCACCATACTTAAGGCCATTAATCCTCGTCGTAGGACCGAGGGACATGAGTGATAGATCTATTTGGGTGTAGCGAGCCCACACCCATGAGGTCAGGGTGACCCATAGAGGTGACTATGTCTTCCAGCCGGAAGCCCGGTACAAATATGCTAGGTTTGAGTTTTCCGCACCTTATCACACTTACCTTTGGCTTTGCAACCCATTGGTGACTTATTTTTCCTTAATTGCTACATACCAGGGACTTTCTATACATGCAAGACATATTACAAAGGTTTATATACACAGACTTACACATGAACTCGCTCAACCTTTTTGTTGATTTTTCAAACTACATGTATTTCAGGGAACTAGCAGGATCTGGCAGGGTATGCTTATGTCTAGCTGCGTTGGTTATTAGATGTCATCCAAGAGTTGTGAAGTTTAAGAGGTGTAACCTACTCCTGGACGGGTTATATGTCTTTAAATCTCGTCTTATCCAAAGTCTTTTATGTGTCTTATAAACACGTTTTAAATAATTGGTGTTTTGTAACTTATTTCAAATGTCGATGTTTTGAAACAATGTTATGGTGGTATTTTCTCAGTTTTATTAATGGATGAACATCTTGTATTTTATCATATAGCATTGTTGTGATTGTTGCTATGGTATTAAGAAGTCACACCAAATAAACCCACGCTTCCGCAAAAGCCAGGGTGTGACATCCACATCCGCCACCGTCGATTGCAGAAGCCGCCAGCGCAGCGGTGATACAAACACTCTCCAGCAGACCATCTCTCTCTCTCTCTTGCGGTTCCCTCTCCATTCTCTGGATGGATACTGAAAAGTGTGGTGATGTGGTTTGCCGCGTCAAAACCACCCGACCATCACCACCGCCAAGAGGGTGGCCAGCGGGAGCCCCACCCGGCCATCACCACCGCCAAGAGGGTGGCCAGCGGGAGTCGACGGCTCTGCTCTCTCTCAACCTGTAACCTGTCTCTCTCTCTCTCTTATTCCTGTCTCTAAACCCTAAGGCTAGTCGGTATGGTGACGGAGCTCAAGCCGGCGACGGACCGAAGACGGAGGGGGCGGCACGGTGTGCACACCGGCGACGGAAGGGGACCCATTGTGTTGCTCCGTCCTGAACGTCGGAATACCGACGAAGACGACGCTGACTGGACGGCGACGGGGCGAAGACGGAGGGGGCGGCACGGTGTGCACGCCGTCGCCGACCCACGACGGACCGGGGCTGGAGCCCATACCGACTAGCCTAATGTGTGCTGATACTGCAAAAGGAAATAGGATCAGAAGCGGCGACTGGGATGAAATCCCTAAAATGGCCTCCTTTATTAATATATATAAAACAAATAAAAGCACTGTTCATGATCAGTTGCTTTTATTATGTATAATATGTCATTTGACCATTTTATTTAATAAAAAAATTACACCACGTCTTTATTTAAATTATTCACCATGTATATTTTTAGCATCATCATTTCTATTTAAACCATTTCATCATAACTTTTTTTGCAACCGTTTCATCATAACTTTTTTGTAACCATTTCACCATCTCTATTTTCAATTATTTTTTACATCACATTTGATTCCAGATAAATAATCTTTAATTAAAATGGCAGATGATTTCAACAAAGATAGAAAATAGTGTGCAGATTAGAAATCGAACTTTCAAGAAACCAAATATAGAATTTCAAGTTTATATCTCTTTGAAATGTTTACAAGGTGATTGTCGAATTATTGGCTATTACAAACGTTTACTTAAGAAGTGAAGTGTGTAGGATGTATTAAATGCAAGGCACAATTCATTTACTCTTCGTTGATTTCATTATCTGTTTATAGAAAATGTTTGACATGAATAAACATTTGTTTCCTCATGTAATTTGCCCTGTGAAAAGTATGATTTTGGCGTATTCATTGAATCTCTTACTTCCTCTAGTTATCTTAGGGTTTGTGCATATCTTATCCAATACGCAAGTGGGATCATCATAATTCTGATAATTCCTCATCAGATTTCTGATGAATTTGATCATCAAATGTTTGACGATCTGTTCTGATGATATTCATCAGGTAGATCAGAAACTTCTGATCCATTCTTCTTCGTTCAATGTAGATTACTGTCTGATCTTTCCTTGATGCCGATCCTTCTTTAATTTGTCCTTTTCATGTATCTTCTTTTGGTTTGACTTGTTGACTTTTTCAGCCCCATATCTGATCAATGTGATCAGATTCTTCATCATTTTTCTTCAACACTTACATCACTGAATAATGGGTTCTAACACAGGACCTTCATTATACCATCGACGATCATCTTGTCATCGAGCAAACTCTCAACCATCAAACCTTCAATGATCATCCTGTCGATATTCAACCCCCGAACCTTCAAACCCGCAACCTTCAAAGCATCCACCTTCAAACACAGGGCCGACCCAAGCCCAGTTATTCTAAAGCTAGGGCTATAGGCCACCAATCCAACAGGGCCTCCACTTTTCTTAATATATCTAAGGTTTTAGCCCATTTCTATGACCTGGAATACGAACGGGGATAAAAAGAGATATATTATCTTTAGTTTTATATAATAATTTTTTTTAAAATATGTATATATATGTTATCCAAATATGAGGGAAGTTGAATACAAACCAGCTTTAAATAGACAATTAAAGTAAACTTGTTATTTTAGCTATGGAATGTTATTATGCAACTCTATAACCATCTCACTATCAATTCCCCAAGTATGTAGTTTTTGCAGTTTTTAATTTATAATTGATTTTGGATTAAACACAACAACCAAATATGCAGGTCTTTGACCAATGGGGTGGTGTTCCATTGGCAAAGGCAAAGCCTTTAAACACATTGGGAGAGGGAGGTCTTTGGTTCAAGTCCCACAGACGACATGAATAAAAGAAATTTACCGTTCAAAAAAAATATATGCAGGTCTTCGACTTTCCAAAATTATAAATTAAACATCTACGAAATACTTTTTTTATATTTATAGCGACGCTACTTATGAAGTCATGTGCCTAAAGGGCAAAAATGTAATTTAGAGGTTATTCAAATGTGAAAATATACCAAATTTAACATCATCATCATCATTATTATTATTATTATTATTATTATTATTATTATTATTATTATTATTATTATTATTATTATTATTATTATTATTATTATTATTATTATTATTATAGGTTTTGGTCCCATCAATGATGTATGGCAAATTCATACGAATGATTGTTCTTAGGAAAATATATATTTAAAACTAATAAATTTCGTCTTTTGAATAATTGCATCTCCTTTCTTAACTGATATATTTAAAAAAAAAAAATACTTTTTCATAGTATAATAATAGATTAATATAAATACATTTTCATTGTACAACAATAGATTAATATACCTAAAAATATTTTTACCCGCTCACTCATGTTTCTTCATAACCTTTGCATTCCAAAAGAATGAAGACGTCGAGGACATCAAATCGAAGGCATCTTGGTATACTAAATCAAAGACAACATCTGTCAATTGAAGAGATACAAGACATCATGTAACACTAAATCAAACACAACTTCCATCAATCAAAGGGATTTGAAGCGTCTTGTAAAGCTAAATCGACCCTTGTAACTGTTATTCATGTTCTAACAACACCACCCATGTGTAACACCTACGCATTGTTGTAACGTTTGTGTCTTTCATAAATGAACAATCTTTATAATTGTAGGCCAGCATTCAACCAAATACACAACCAATTATTACCTCAAATATCAAGTTATCAATTAATAGTCTTCATCACAAACTCTCTAACCAAATTGAGTTGAATGTTTAACATCAAGTATATTTTGGAGCACCATTTATTATGTTCTACCACATCATAAGTAAACAAATAAACATACTCCAGTAAAATATAACTCATATCAAAAGCTATTGGTAAAGTATAGAAAGGGTGACGAAGTGTTTAGAGTTTGCATGCAAATATTACTTGTTCTTAATGAGGCTTATGACGAAGTGTTTAGAGTTTGTGTAGCGAAGTGGCTTTTCAACCGGTTTGTCCATACAAACATATCGATGCACGTCTACCTTGTGCATTTGTGGATGTGATCACATGCTCCTGAGTTTGAGTTTGTTGTTTACGTTGCTTATGTTAACGATTTAAGTTTATATCTATGCCTTGTCTATAGTCTCTTACTAAAATCATGTATAGACAATTTGTGTTTGGTCTTTTTGCATTTTATGTTAATAAAACAACATTGAAAGTAACCAAAACATGCAATTCCAAAACCCGTATACCATGGATAAATCTAGGGCTATCATATATGACTATACGAGAAAAATCATATGAATATGGTTTTAGTACTCTTATGTTTGTCACATTTTTTCTCTACATATACATTAAACTTATTATTGATAAAAACAACATTCTTAAATTGATATCTTGGTTATACAAACCAAGGAAGCTAATCGTGATGTAAGATTTTATAAAAAAAAAAAAAAGTCATGCTTCATAATAAAAAATATATTATGATTACACAATGAAAACATAAGCATCTAGTGATTTGTATTTATATACCTAGGGTCAGTTTGGATGCAACAAAAAAAAAATGTGTTTTTTAGAAATATTGGATTTTAATAATTCTAACTATTCGTCGTTAGCCTCCAACGGTTTCACCTTCATAAATAATCACTGACTGTCTCAACTATTGACATATTAGCCTACAATGGACCCTAACTAACAGAACCCTAACGTCATTGGTCTCCGGTCATCGAAAAAACATTTTTCGGCCGGAAAACTCAACCTTTTTTGTCCCGAACCTCTTTGTAACCTTACTTCGGACCTTTAGGAACCTTTTTCTAGTAAAAGCCCTAATTATCTATTGAGGTCGCCGGAAAAGTCCATTTTTCGCAGAAAAACTTATTTTTGCCTGGAAAACTCAACTTTTTGGCCGGAAAACTCAATATTTTCGTTCCAAACCTCTTTACAACCTTATATCGGACCTTTAGGAACCTTTTTCCGGTGACCGGAGCATAACAGTTTTAATGTTCTGTTAGTCAGGGTCTATCAGAGGCTAATATATTTATAGTTAGGACTGTAGTGGTTATTTTTAAAATTATGATTGTTGACGGCCAATGATTAATAGTTTAAATTAATAGATTCCAATATTCCTTATTTTTTCAATGAGATGTAAAGAATGGTTGATGACTTGTTGGTGTTGTTGTCTCACTTTCTTTGTTTGCTATTTTACATACATTAAAAACTTATACGAAACTTTAATTTAATTTATAGAGTAAAATGCCATTTTAGTCCCTGTGGTTTGGGCCATTTTGCCAGTTTAGTCCAAAGGTTTCATTTTTAACCTGTGGGTCCAAAAAGGTTTCACAGTTGCCATTTTAGTCCACTGTGTTAACTTCATCCATTTTTTCTGTTAACGAGAAGGCCAATTCGGTCATTTTATATGGTTGAATTGCCCTTTTAGTTAACAGAATTACATACAAAATGACCAAATTGGCCTTCTCGTTAACAGAAAAAATGGATGAAGTTAACCAAGTGGACTAAAATGGCAACTGTGAAACCTTTTTGGATCCATAGGTTAAAAATGAAACCTTTGGACTAAACTGGCAAAATGGCCCAAACCACAGGGACTAAAATGGCATTTAACTCTAATTTATAATATACTATATACAATAATAATATATTAAACTAAATTAAATTAAATTTAGTATAATATAAGAAAAAAACATCATGTCTCAAACTCATATATGAGAGGACAATGAGGAAGAAAACTCATGGGTGGGCCAAAATAGAGAGCCACCGACAGAGTAGGGCCATGAGAAGACTGGTTAACTTATATGATATGATACATGTCAATAATGCAATAGTACGTAGACTTTTGTATCACCAACAAATAATTAAAATAAATAAAATCAAAGTTTAATGAAGTTTCATGATCGATAAAAGATACCCTTGAACTTTGCCTTAACTTATTGAGCAAATTTCAATTTTCAATATGAATTCGACATTTTTCTAAGGGATTTTTACATATTTCCCCCTCCTAAGCCTCCTTATTACGTATTTCCCCAAACCATAAAATCAATTACATATTTCCCTTTTTTTTGAGAAATTACCTAATTACCCTCAAATAACATCCCCATTCGTATAATCAACTAATCCAAACCCTACACAGAACGACTTTTCTTCTCCCCCTCCAAATACCACGTTCATCTTCTTCATCAGGTATGTACAAAAACTCAACATCTAGTTCGTTCGTAATATCATCAAATTCATCTGTTTTTTCATCTTCTTCATTGATTATTGACTGGTTCGTTTGTAATTTTGAGGATGCTTGAGGATTCAAGTTTACGTAACCTTATGTAAATATTGTGGTCTGATAGTTTCTTCATTACATGTATTACAAAAATTATATAATTTGGAACAACAAGCATATAGTTTTTTGTTTTGGTTACTTTTGGTGTTTGTTTTAGTTACTGTTGGTGTTAAAAATTATAAGCCTCTTTACCTAAAACTTGCAAAGGTAAATAAGGATTTTGGTTATTGACAATCGTAGGAAGAAACTATCACTCGTGTTTGTGATCTGATAGTTTTAGAAAACATGACTATAATCAGTTAAATTAATTAACTAGATTAGCAATTTGTGGTGTTTTTTATTCCAGCAGTAGGGATGAGCAAATCATTCTCGGTACCGGTACCGAATTTACCGAACCGGGTACTTTTTCGGTACCGATTCGGTACCAACTTTTAGCATTTTCGGTACCGGTTCGGTACGGTACCGGTATTTACCGGTTTTTACCCTCAAATACCGGTAATACCGGTGTCGAACCGTACCAAACCGAGTATATTCGGTACCGGTACCCACTTTTGGGGATTTTCGGTACTTTCGGTACCGGTACCGGACGGTACCGAGCTCATCCCTAGTAGGCATGGTTTAAGAAAAATGTAAGCTTTTAATTTAAAAAATAAGGTTCTGTTATGGAAGATCCAACTACTGTTTATAAATGTTGGAAGATCCAACTACTGTTTATAAATGTTATAGCCTTGTACCAACCCATAATAATTCAGTTTTTTTTCCGATATCATTCGGTTAGAATCGTGTGTGTATCATTTCTGTTCATCAGAAGCATAATTGTATATGATTTTTTTATATGGGTGCATATAGATAATGAGGAGAAGATATACCCACCTGCAATCAAATGTCCACCTTGGGAGACCAAGAAATAATAGAATTAGACTTAGTGATGAGCTACGCCCCGCTTGCGGTATGCTCATATAATGTATATATGCGTGGGCGCTCGGGGGGCAAAAGTGAAAGTGCACTAATTTTAACGTTATTTTACTAATTTCGTGAAAATAACGTTAAAAGAGGGGGACGGTTAATCATGCATCATGTGGTGGCGTTGATAGCCAAAAGACAAAGGGGTGCATGCACTAATCGGCGTTTGTCTCAATTGCTGAGTGTTATGTGCCTTATGTCCAAGGCTTGATGCAAAACCACAATCGAGCCGGGGGTCTCATTGGAAGCAGCCTCTCTATTCCTACGGGGTAGAGGTAAGGTTGTCTACATCTCACCCTCCTCAGACCCTACCTTAGCTTTGCTATTGGTGGGATATACTGAGTATGATGATGATGATGATGATGATGATGATGAGACTTAGTGATGAGCCTAAAAAATGACAAAAAAGTCCACGATGTGGTGAGTATGGACACCATGAAAAGACATGCAAAATCTTAGCACCCGAAGATCCTACTCAACATCAAGCGTCAACAAGTAAAAGGGGACGAGGAAAGAGTACAAAAAATATGTGAAAGTAGAAGAATTGGGGTTTGAACGGAATTTATGTTTTTATTATGAACGGAATTTATGTTTTTTGAATGGAATCTATTATGAACGGAATTTATGATTTTATTACGAGTATTATGGTTTTGTGTGTATTGTTTGACAAGAGTAAGAGGTAGAAGAATCGGGGTGATATTACATAATCTGGGTAAATATGTAATTGATTTTACATATTAGAATGGGGAAATATGTAAATATTCATTAAATATTTCATTAAGGGTAAAATAGTCATAAATAAGGGTCATTTAAATGAAAAGGGGAAATATGTAATATATATGAGTTAGGAAGGGGAAATATGTAATTGATTTTATGGTTTGGGGAAATATGTAATAAGGAGACTTAGGAGGGGGAAATATGTAAAAATCCCTTTTTCTAAAGGCTAAATATTATATTCCTCGGATATTGAATGACATCCTTTCATTTAAACATCTAGACAGTTTTCTAGACGATTTTTCCTCTACCACTGGTCCAAAGCTTCAGTGGCATCTGAAACTTCATTGACTATTTTAACCGCCAATATAAGACTTGAGTTTTAAATAAGAACGATATTTAATAATTTAAGAGATGACTTTTACATTATATATATAGAGAGAAATTGTACTGTACAATATCCCTAAATGTACGCTACGTAAGCGATGTGAAATCGCATGTTATAAAATACCATGTATGAAATCGTATGTGATAATTTTGATGAAATCGCATGTTGGTTTTTGTAACAATTTCGCATGTGATAATTTTGATGAAATCGCATGTTGGTTTTTTATAACAATTTCGCATGTGGTAATTTTGATGAATTCGCATGTTAAAAAACCAACATGCGAAATTGTTACAAAAAACCAAATGCGATTTCAATGTGGGATGAAGATCTGACGGCTGAGATGAGATGAGCGCGTACATATTGTACGATAAGAGATATTGTACGTTAACCTAACCCTATATATATATATATATATATATATATGGGAGAGTTTAAATGAGAACGCTAAATATTGTGAGAACCATGAGAACAAATGAAAAAACCGCGAGAACTTGGTCAAAAACGAATCAAATTCAAAAAAAAATTCTACACATATCATTATTATTCGAATACAATGTTAGAAATTTAATTTACACGTTTAAATTTACGTGAATTCGTAAATAAAGAAAATTTACACATGTGTAAGTTTGCCATTTACACATGTGTAAATCTGTTATATTTACACATGTGTAAAAAATCTAAAAAGAGTGATTTTGAAAGGAGAAATGAATTATTTGATGTTGTAAATTCTTTTTTTGATGTTGTATTTTAATTACAATGAGGTTTGTATTAAAAAAAATTGGTTTTGATTGGTTTTTTCATTCGTTCTCACGGTTCTCGCAATATTTAGCGTTCTCAAGATAACCCTCCCCTATATATGTATATATATATAGAAAGTGTAACGTACAATAGGGTTTATCGTACGCTCGTACACGATTGTGAAATCGTATGTTATAAAAATCATGTTGGAAATCGCATGTTGGTATTTTTGATGAAATCACATGTTGGTATATAAAGCAATTTCGCATGTTGGTTTTTCAGCACAAATCGCATGTTCAGGAGTGAATTCGCACCAGATCGTACGGCTGGGATGATCGCGTACATTTTGTACGATAAGAGCCATTGTACATTAACCTATCCCTCTCTCTCTCTCTCTATGTATATATATATATAGGGTAAGGTTCATGCGAGAACCACCTTTATGGCGAGAACCGCGAGAACCAATGTGAACACAACAAAAAATAGCTAAAAAAACTTAACCCCCACCCCCCCCCCCCCAAGCTAAATGCTAAAAACTAAACCCTCCCAAAAAAAAAAAAAACCTAACCCCCCCCCCCCCCCCCCAAGATAAAATGCTAAAAACTAAACACCCAAAAACACCTAAAAAAATAAAAATAAAAAAAAACACACAAATTTTTTTTTAATATTTTTTACATTAAAATCGCTATTTTTAGTAGCAAAAAAAAATTAAATTTTTTTTTTGCTACTAAAAGTAGCGATTTTTTGATAAAAAATATTAAAAAAATAAAATTTTTTGTGTGTTTTTTAGCTATTTTTAGGTATTTTTGGTTGTGTTCAAATTGGTTCTCGCGGTTCTCGCAATAAAGGGTGGTTCCCAACGAATCCTTCTCCTCTCTCTCTCTCTCTATATATATAAACTAAAACATTTACAAAGTATTTTCACATGGTTATGCACATATTTTAGAGAAATAATTCAAAGGTATTTTTTTCATTATGTCATTTTAAAAAAATGATATATTATTGTACAAGTTTCAATGAATATTACATACTTCCAGAAACAATTTAAAAATTACATCATTATTTCAAAATTTCTTAAGCAACAACAATGTTATTATCATAGGGACTTGCTATAAAACTAATTGCTTGAAAACATGTTAGCAAACACACCACATTCTATGATGATCCCACATGCCTTAGGCACATTTATGGCATGTGTAAAAGCAAGTGTGATTGTGTTGGGAGTGGTTGTACTAGACCTCTCATGGTGTCCCATTCCTGCTTATGTAATTAGGGATAAATGGCCCCAATGTATGAGGATCTAAAATTTGCATAATAGATGTTGTGTATAGCCATTTCCAAACTATTAAGATGTAGTTCTACAAGGAGCTAATAAACAAGGTGGGCGTATGTTTGTCAATTTTGTTATTGAGCTTCAAGAATGTATGTCAACCGCTAACTCCAAGTCAATATCTAGGTTGCAGATTGCAGTTAGTGTCAGAGGCAATGGCATATGATAGGTCGATAACATGTGACTCTTTCATTGGGTTACTCTATAATGATATCAAACGCATTTACTTCGTCCCAAAGATGAGCTTTAACTCACCGATGAATAATTATGACTTGATTTATACACAATACTTTATGAATTTAAATGCTACTTTTATCAACTTTATACACGACTAGGACATTTATTAAATTACATATTAAAAACATACTCCCTCCGTCCCATTAAATGTGTCTTATTTTGAATTTTCAAAGTTTTTATTTATAAACTTTGACTTTAATTATATATTTTTTGTGTTATATAAAACTTAATGAAAATTAATTTGATAAAAACACTTGTAAATCACACTCAAATCATATAACTTTCATCAAATATTATCTAACACAAATAAAATTATTTAAGGTCAAAGTTTATAAATAAAGACTTTGAAAATTCAAAATATGACATTTTTAATGGGACGGGGTAGTATCATTTTCAAACTTTTTTTCTTTCTTACCATGAAAACTACTACCAATCATTAACAGTAAAAATGTTTTCAGATTTTCCAAAAAGAAAAAAACTTACAAAAATTTGATAACCTTATCACCTTATCCAAAACTAAAACTCAAAATTTCATTGTTTTTTGCATATTAATGATTAGAAGACAAGAACCATTTTTTGACCGTAAAATCACTTTTGTTTATTTGTTTTTTTTATCAAAATTTCATTGTTTTGCATATAAATGATTAGAAGACAAGAACCATTTTCTGACCATAAAGTCACTTTTATTTTTTTTTATTTATATATATTATATATAACAATTCTCAAAAGGTAAATCGCTATAGTGAAGTGATTTGCTATTTTTTTTCTTTTTAAATACGTGTCTGTATAGATCTAAGTTAGTTTACGTTTTGTCATAAATGAGTTGATGCTACTCGCGTGTTGCGGCGGGATGTTGATTATGAATGTTTATTATTACTATGTCAGATAAAAGCGAAAATTCTTTGATTTTTTTCTCTAAGCAAGATGGTATTTGAAGACGATGTCATCTGTGGTTTAGATTAGAGTTGTGACTTTCATTCTAAATAGTCGCGAATCATGTTAGTCGATTGCAAAAAAATAAAAAATAAAGTGGTGCATCGTTTGAAAAAGTGTTGGTGAATTCTTTATCATATACATCATTTGTTATGCATGTTGGTTGAAAAAAAAAACAATAAGTGATGTACCGTTTCAAAAGTGTTGGTAATTTAATTACTATATATATTCTTTCATTCTAAATATGTCAGTTGCAAAAAAGTTATGCACCGTTTGAAAAAAGTATTGTTACATCATTTGTTGCGCATGTCGGTTGAAAAAAAAAATCGCAACTTTTGATTAAATTGATGCATCAACAAAAATAAGAATGTGGTATATTAAATTACGTATTTGATATACAATTGCACTGTAGTTATAATATTATAATGTATCATATTTAATTAAAATTTAGAGTAAATTACTTGGTGTGTAGTAATTTATATATACGTAGTCGCTCATTTCATAAAAAAATTTATTGCATTTTTTTGTGTGTGTATATATATATGATGGGGTGCGACTTTTATAAGGGGCGTGATATATTTAAAAGTAGTTTAAACGTTTGCGACTTTTTGAAGGGGTGTGATATATTTAAAAGTTGTGACTTTTTGTAAGAGGTGTGATATATTTAAAATTAATTTGAAGTGTTCTAACTTTTGTAAGGGACATGATATATTAGTTTAAAGGGGTGTGACTTTTTGAAAGGGTGTGATATTTAAAATTAGTTTAAAAGGTTGTGACTTTTTTTAAGGGGTGTGATATATTTAAAACCTTTCATCCAAACCATCGTGTCTATATTCAAACCATTGGGTTTATGTGTGGTTTTTTAAAAGTCGCAACTTTTCATTTTAGAGAGGCAACCAAAGTTGCTTTTTGTAGGGTTATAAGAGGCAACCCAGGTTGCTTTTTTAAAAGTCGCAACTTTTCATTTTAGAGAGGCAACCCAAGTTGCTTTTTGTAGGGTTATAAGAGGCAACCCAAGTTGCTTTTTGTAGGGTTATAAAATATTGTTAAAAAACAAGTCGAGTCAAATATAATATCTTTTCACTAGTCGGTATATAAGTTCGGTTACTTAACGTTTCAACACAGCCATAAGGCACAACATTCTTTAACTAAAAACGGGTTATTGGATTTTATCACCACTAACTATTGGCTATTGGCCGATGCCACCCCCAACTATCACTTTGACAACCGTCACCCCCAACTTAACACTTAGTGTGTTCTGTCACCACGTCGTCAACTGATCACTAACTTTTGATCATGTTACTATACTTTTTGGGGTGTCATATGGATCTTAGGACACCCCAAAAAATATAGTAACAAGATTAAAAGTTAGTGATCTGGTGACAGAACATACTAAGTGTTAAGTTGGGGGTGGGGGCGTCAAAGTAATAGTTGAGGATGACAGCAGCCAATGCCCAATAGTTAAGGGTGATAAAATCCAATAACCCTAGAAAAACACTATTTTCATACATGTTTGTCTTAAATATGTTTTGGTATAAATCTAAGTTGGTTTTCTTTTTAACGTAATTTTTTTTCCTGCAATGAGTCAGGTTAAATATAACATGTTTTCGTGCTTATTTTATTTTATGTATGTTTTTCATTGATCTACGTTTTGACATAAGTTTTATTCAAAAACAAATATTTAACAGTACAAATTCGAGTTATTTAAGTTTCGACTCCGCATCAACACGCAACAAATGAAAATTCTAGTTATCCAATCCAACAATACAAACGGTACAAATTCACTAACATCTAACGTGCCTTAATTGGAGGCAAAAAAAATCATCATTCATCATCATCATCATCCCCTCTCTCTCTCTCTCTCTCTCTCTCTCTCTCTCTCTCTCTCATTCTATAACTTTTTTCTGAAAACACGCTTTCATACGCAAAATCATCAATCCACCAGATCTACAACACATTAATCGATTCAGTGTTATTTTCAATTCAGTTCGAATAATATGAATTGATTCAATCATTATTTATTTATTCATGAATTTATGTTGTTTGAGCAATGCGGTGAACGTGTTTTGCGATAGGGTTAGGGTTTCGGTTTGAGATTGTGGACAGATGATGTTTGCTGGAGGATATGGAGTTGCAGAGGCGAAATTGTGGGGATAATTATTGGAATTTGCAGTCGAATTGGGGGTTTTTGATGGAATCACCACCGCATTCGCGTTTGATGCAACCGTTATGCGGTGGTAGTGGTGGTGGTGGTGGTTTGGGGTTTATTGAACATACGGTTACGAAATTTGATACGCTTGCTGGTGTTGCGATTAAGTATGGTGTTGAGGTAATTGTGTTATGTTTTTGTTTGTTTGTTTGTTTTTTTTTTTTGTTGAGAAATTGAATGTGAATATCTGTTTGTTTTTTGTTTGATTTCATGTTTACACCTTCAATGTTTTTGATAATTCTCTAATTTTGGTGATAATTTTGCATTTTAAAGGGCAATTTTTTGGTTAAAAATTGTGTATTTTGTTTGGTTTTGTGTTTTTCATCTTTAATTTTATTTACTTCATGTACAGAAAAAAGGATTAAATGAATTTGTAACAAGAATTTTGTGAAGAATTAGAACTGAAAATTTGATAATTCTCTAATTTTGGTGATAAATTTGCATTTTAAAGGGCATTTTTTTGGTTAAAAATTGTGTATTTTGTTTGGTTTTGTGTTTTTCATCTTTAATTTTATTTACTTCATGTACAGAAAAAGGATTAAATGAATTTGTAACAAGAATTTTGTGAAGAATTAGAACTGAAAATTTGATAATTATCTAATTTTGGTGATAACTAAGCATTTTAAAGGGCATTTTTTTGGTTAAAAATTGTGTATTTTGTTTGGTTTTAATTTTATTTACTTCATGTACAGGAAAAAAGATTAAATGAATTTGTAACAAGAATTTTGTGAATATTTAGAACTGAAAATTTGATAATTCTCTAATTTTGGTGATAAATTTGCATTTTAAAGGGCATTTTTTTTGGTTAAAAATTGTGTATTTTGTTTGGATGTTTGATGACATCACTTGAACTGGATGTACTAATTTGCATCAAATATTCATACTTGTTACAAAAATGTTGTAAACAAATCTTTCTCTGAATTGATTCAATTCAATCAGTAGATTTTGTGAAGTCATAGGGATGTTTATTTATGTGTTTATCTGAAGGACACTTGATAGAAATTAGATGAATGAAACTTGGAGTTTTTTTTTTATTTGTTTTTTTTCTGTGTTTAAAATTTTATCGTAATTTATCAGGTGGCTGACATAAAAAGGATGAACGGGCTGACAACCGATCTACAAATGTTTGCACGAAAGACGCTTCATATACCTCTACCAGGAAGGCACCCGCCTTCTCCCATCATGTCAAATGGATATGATACTCACGGGTAATTATACATCACTTCATGTCTGCTAATTTGTTTTAAGCGTCCAATTGTCATGTCTGAATCTGATGAATCTTGTTTTTAGTTTATTGATTGGTATACATGATTAACATATAGTCGGCATAAGGTGCCATTCTTTTCGTTTATTACACTAATCACCGTTTCACCATTTTTTATCTTAATGATGTATAGTTCCACGTCTTAAGATCCCATTTAGTATATTGTGAGTCATGAAGCATATTATAACCTAAGGCACACATAAAATTTTATGATTTTTTTTTGTAAAAATGTGCAGACTGTTGTGAGCACATAATATACATGTATCTATCATAGCTGTTAATAGCGAATAGCGACAAGGTACCTATATGCTACATAGTGAATAACGATAAATAGCGATCCACTAGATTTTTTTACATGTATATTATATCAAATTACCCTGGTATATACGCTATTTACATGTATATTTAACAAAAACCTGAAATCTAGCAATTTTATAGCTATATTTAATTGCTAGTTATATTTTATTAAAAAACAAACAAACTGAAATCCTGCTATTTGTGGCTACATAACTTTCGACCTCTACGCTACGCTATTCGCTATAGCGACCGCTATTGACAACTATGGTATCTATTATTCTATTTGGCCGAACTAATATTTGAGTTTCACGTTGATATTTATGGTGAGTCCATGCTTACTAAATAGTTGCTCCTGGAAATTGCTATCTATAATAGATAACGGTCGTTTTTAGTTATTAAATTGGTGATGATATATTCTTGGGTGACCACAATTTTAAATTGAAATGAAAACGGTTTTTTTATTGATAGGTTGGTGTTGTGTTTGATTATTGGCTGGTTGGTTGACTGGTTCCTACCATTCAATCATAGGGGAATCTCATCTTATATTTAATTGTGAACACACTGAATGACTAGATTATATATACACCTCAATATGCATGTTTGCATATGTTATGCCACTATATTAGTATAATATTTTGCTGATAGGGAAGTGGGTTGAAGTTCTGGTCATACTTAAACCGTATTAAACCAGTAGTTATATGTAATATAGTGGCTAAATGGGTAGGCCATGAGCATTCGATAAAACTGTTATTTTATGAAATATAATACCCATTTTAAATTTTAACATACGACCATTTTAAGGACCGTTCGTGTTACAAGTTTCAAAATAGGGACCAACAATGTTATTTCGCGTACCTAACAACATATATGCCACAATGATTTGATGATTTGTGTAATCTATTTTAAACATATAACGTGTTTTAAATATGATATTAGAGTAAATTACTTTTTGAGTCCATGTGTTTTAGTGGTTTTAACCACTTGAGCCCAAAATCAAAAAGTTTAACGCCCTGAGTCCCTAACCGTTCATTTTATAACGTTTTGAGTCCAATTTTGTTCATTTTATAACGTATTGAGTCCAATTTTGTTCATTTTACAACGTTTTGAGTCCAATTTTGTTAAAAAAAAAGTGGACTCAAAAGGTTAAAATTTGGACTCAAATGGTTAAAATTCGGACTCAAAAGGGACTCAAATGGTTACAAAAAAACGTCTAGGGACTTGAGGCGTTAAATATTTTGATTTTGGACTCGGATGGTTAAAACCACTAAAACACAAGGACTCAAAAAGTAATTTACTCATGATATTATTTATGTAGTAATATAATTTTTTAGAATAATATGATTTAAGAGGTTTTATGCATTAGAAATACTCTTTACTTGACTTCTAACTCGTTTTGACTTTTTAGGATAATTGAGCTGGCATTGTCTTTTATTTATTCGTTAGTGTAACGAACTGATTGCTTAAATTAGTTATTTTCTTGCAGGCCAAGAAAGTCCGAGACGACACCGCCCAACCGTAGACGTTCTGATATGTTCGACTCGATAAAATCCCTAAAGTTATCATCTTCGTCCCCACAAACCATTTCACCATCCATGGATGCTTTACGAGACTATTACGGTCTCAAACCAGCCAATCAAAACGGTACTAGTGAAAGATTTGGGTCCGGTGCTTATCAAAAAGCGGGTCCAAAAAACATAGAACACGGGCCAGAACCACCCCAAAGTTCCAATCCGCCAATCGGCCTTCACAGGAAATGTAAAAGTTTAGCGAACGGGATGTCAGAACAAGGTGACGCCACAAATGGCGATGGTCCCGTTGCAAATGGGAAAAAACCCGATTCCGATACATGGTATGACAAATTAATGAGAAGGCGTTTATCCGATGTTAACCTTCAAACTCACACCCCAGAAAAGTTGCTTAAACCCGACACCAACAACACCACCAACACCACTAGCGCGTTTTCAGCGGCTGCCGGAAAAGGCTTAGCCTTGAGACCAAAAGCCGCCAGCCGGACCGCCAATGACTCCGATGGTCTGCAGAACATGCCTCCTATAAAATTAGGGGGTTCTTCAATTTCAGATGCTTCTGGAGTGAAAAAGTCTTCTAGCTCACCAAGCTTTTACGACTCGTATAATAATGGTAATGGTAATGGTAACGGTAATAATGGTACATCCATATCGTCGATTTGGCAATCTTCCGTGTTGAATTTGACTGTTGAACTTCAAGCTTTGTCTAGTGCCGCCATGACTAGACCGATATTTGATGGGTTGCCGAAGCCGATGAGTGGGCGGAAGAGCAAAGCGGCTATTGATTAGTACATATGGTCTTTCAAACAATTGAATTGGAAATAGAAAGAAATGATGATATAGAAAAATAGAAATAAAGCAAGCCATTGATATAATCATTTTGATTTTTGGGCTAAAAGTATACGTCTAGATAGAAAATTGTGTATTAGTTGTTTAGGATTGTGTGTTGAGAAATGGAGAGATAATGTTTATATGTTCCTATTCAATTATCTAAATTATTTTTAAACCAAAATGTTTCTTTATGAAGATCATATTCTTTAATGAAATTGTATTATTGGGTTCATTTATGAAAAAGTTGTAATTCTATTTCCTTTGTAATAGATACTTCTATTCGGTTATAGGTGAAAACCAAATCTATAACAATTACTTTTCGGCTTTTCATAACCGATTAGTTTCAATTATAGACGGTTTAGTTAATTCTATTTTGTTTTTTTCAAAAAGATGTTTAAGTTTAACATGGTATAGATTGGGGGGGGGGAGCTTCTCCACGTCTTGCCCACCACCTTGCCGGGGGAAGAAGAGGGGCGTCGGAAAAGCCAAAGGCAAGAATCCCACGAGCTTGGGCACTCTTTGACCCATTTGATTTTCACCACCTTGCCTTTCACCACCCCTATGTGGCATGCTCTTGCCTATCATACCGTGTAATCTAAAGATGCTCATGTAAAGGAAGTTACATGATAAATGACCTTATGGTAAGTCTTTACCCAAACAAAAAATGTAGACTCCTATTACAGTATTACACAAAAAAATATCAATGTTTGTTGATTCCCTTGCCTTTTACTAATTATTATTATTATTACTATATGTTAATAAGACAAAGGAAATGAATAGTAAATTTTTTGTTGGTCATATGTGATTGGGCCTATTTGGAGATGGAGACCTCATCACCCACCAGATGAGACACGCGTTGTCTGGTCTAGAGGGATGTGGTAGAAAACCACCAAACCCTATCATATTAGAGAAAGAGAGGGCAAGAATAAACAATTGTTTTGTACGGAGAGGAGAGAGACCAGAGAATCATGAGAGAGAAAGACAAGAGGGAGAGGGAAACAACCATAGCGGACAAGCCACCAGCGACAACGGCGGTGGTACCAGAGTTTCCGTTTAGTTGATATTTATAGTTTAAACAATATCTTTTAGACAGAAAAAACATAATGTTTACAAAAAGAGAAAATGAACGAGCCGACGTTGACTCGAACTCGGCGCATTTACAAACCAAACCATCTCAGCTTGAATACAATTCCACCTTAGAATTTTGGTGTTGCTAAACGTACTTTTTTCGTCTCACATAACCCGAGGAAGGCCCACCATTAAAAGAAACTGTTGTAAGAATCACTAGGCGCTAGTCGGTCAGTGGGGTACCGACTAGCGATTAATCGTGTTTAATAGGGATTAATTGGATTTAGCTTTTATATGTAACTTTCAACTTATATGTATATATACACACATTTTTATGTGTAATATTTTTAAGGGTTATTGGATTTTATCACTCTGAACTATTAGGTATTGGCCACTGCCACTCCCAACTATCATTTTAACTTCCACCACTCTCAACTTAACACTTGTGTTGTGTCACTCCACAAGTGAACATTTCTTAGTGTTTAACTTGTGTTATTGGTGAAATTAGGCTAACCCTTTGTGAATTACTAATGATTGCAGGTGTCTCTGTTCCTAAAAGACAAAAGGGGAGCCAAAAACCCCTCAATTGGAGTGACACAAGACACAAAGTGTTAAGTTGGGAGTGATGAGAACCAAAGTGATAGTTGGGAGTGACAACAGTCAATACCCAATAGTTGAGAGTGATAAAATCCAATAACCCTATTTTTAAAGTAGACATGTTTTAACACCTATTTTGACCCATATTTTGAAGTGGATACGATTAAGGAATTTACATGTTCTGGTCGAAATTCGGCCAAAATTTACACGTTTTGCCCCTAATCGCTAGACTGCCACCGATTTTCGACCGATCAGAACCAGATTTGACCACTGTTAACTGCTTTGCGATTAATTGACGGACTAGATGAAAATTACTCGGTAAACCTCCGAGTGACGATCAATCGACCACTAATTAGAGGCTAGAAGCGGTTTCATTTTCAAAATAGTGACATGAGCATGACAATGCTAATTCCAGAACCAATTTTTTTTGAAGAGCAATAAATAATGATCTGCCAACCACAGTGACACCGGACGCGGTGGTCAAGGTCGATTACTCGACCGCCGCCAGCCCATTGGCTTCCCCAGATGCGCGGAAACCTGACATCCACCCGCCCGAATACACGACAGTGAGATAATCGGTGAAACATCGTCTCTCATCCAAGACGAACCGGCGCCACCCGTATTCACCCTTCACCTGAACCTGAATGCCGCAGAAAATAATGTGAGAGAGTGAGAGTCGAAACAATAAATACCAAATTTTTTCCCAATCACTCCACTTTGGCAATTCCAGAACCAATTAGACTCCAAAATCACAATTCCATAAACATACACAACCCCCTTCAAACCCTAATTTTTCCCCCAAATTCAAACAAATGCAGAACCCAATCACTCGCAGTTTCACCAACCTTTGGAGAGTTGCATCAACAGCTGCTGCAACAAGGTCCACAGTAAACCATCAATGGCGGCCGTACAGTCTCATACCGATGGTAATCGAGCACTCGTCGCGTGGAGAGAGAGCCTACGACATCTTCTCTCGACTCCTCAAAGAACGAATTGTTGTTATCAATGGTCCGATTTCCGATGACACATCGCACGTTGTGGTTGCTCAGCTTTTGTTTCTGGAATCGGAGAATCCTTCGAAGCCTATTAACATGTATCTTAATTCTCCTGGTGGAGCGGTTACTGCAGGTAGTTGAATTCTGATTTTACTTGTTTTGATGGCTTGTATATGGAGGGTTATCTTTGATTGATTATTATTATGCAAATTAGGGTTTATTGGCAGTTTCTATGTGTTTTGATTCTGGAAGTGTTGGTTTTTAATTTCAGTTTGATGTTTGTATGTATGTATGTTGTTAGGGATGTAAACGAACCGGACGTTTAGCGAACAGTTCGTGAACTGTTCGGCGGGGAGTTCGTTTAGGTTCGTTCGTCTAATAAACGAACGAACATGAACAAGAAAATTCGTTCGATTAGTTAAGTGAACGAACATGAACAAAGGTCTCATTCGTTCATTTACGTTCGTTTTTTTTTTTGTGATAATTGAAGATTTTTGTACTTTTATATATTTTATCTGAAGTTTCTATATTCTTCAATTTTTATTTATTTTGTTACCCTAACTATTAAACTAGGAAACCTTATTTCCATCTTGTTTATGCACTGTTCCCCTTTCCTTATTATTCACATCGACGAACACTATCGACCTCCGTTCAACGATTAGGGCTTAAAGTTCTGGCGTTGCTCTCTCCGCCATCCACTTTTAGCCTTCATCGCGTTCGCCGAATTTATTTGTGTTCGTGAATCGTTCGTGAACACATTCATTTCCTTAATGAACAAACACAGACATAAAATCTCTTTCGGTAAGTGTTCATGAACCGTTCGTGAAACAGAAACACATTTATTTCTTTAACGAACGAACACGAACAAGGCCTTGTTCGTGTTCGTTCGGTTCATTTACAGCCCTATATGTGGTTGTTTGAATAGTTTTTGTTGTTAGAGGTTTATAGCTCTTGTAAGAAGAATAAATTTTTGACTGCATATTTGATTAGTAGTTTGGTGTTAAATGTGCATAAAGTTTATCTTGATTTTGAGTTTCGGAAAGTACTAGCTTTTGAGTACAAAACAAAGTGTTTTTGTTTTGTTCCTTTTGGGAGTGAGGCAGTCTTGCGTTCTTGAAGCTAGTGTTATGTGAGTTTTAGTTATAATATAACCTGAACTTTACCTCATTGGGATCATAAATCATTTGAGGACCATCAAGGCATCAATGCCTAACTTAGTTTTAGGGGAGTGCAAGGTCTTATATAAGTTAATCACCTTAAAACCCTTTAAAGATCATCAAGGCGTCAACGTGTTATCATTTGAAGGACTATTCTGCTTAAAACACAAAAAGTTAGGAATTCCTCTGTTGTTGTTAGGTAATATTTGTTAATTAGTAGCCTCAGTTTTGTTGCTAGACACTTTAGGTTGTATTTCAGTTAAAAAGTGGTAGAGATATACACTTAATCTTAGTAAAAAAGTGTTTTGACACTCATTTGGATAATGTATTCAAAATACATTATAGAATTGTAGCTGAGCTTAGTGGAAGCATAGAGAGGAAAAAATTCAAAACCAGATTATATTGTGGGTGAATCTATCAGGAAAATTTCTCATTTATCAAGTGGAAGAACAAACAAAAGTTCATTTCTTGTAAAATTGGTGTATTGTTATAGTAATAAAATTTAAAGTTTTTTATATGCTATCCTTAAATTCATCATATCTCAGAACCTTTTCTAGTTTTCAGTTTAATGATATCTGTAATATGCATTATGGTTTTCGAAAAAAGTTTCAACACTTTCACTAGATTTAGCAGATTGTCCCTTTCATTGGATTTTCAATTGTTGAATACTTTTCTGGATGTAATATCAAGTTACAGTGTAGTATTTGGAGGAGCTTATAGGGGAAGAAGGTAGGTAACTGCACAGTTTTTGAATAATAGATATCCACGTGGACCATGTTCGCTGCAGTTAGTGTGGTGTTAGCATGGTTTCAAAAAAAAATTTGATGTACAATGTACTTGAATGTGTATATAGATAGAAATATTTTCTTGGCATATAGCATTTTTACTTTTAAGATGCAATACTGGTTCAAAAAATGAATTGTTTTGAACTATTCTTCTTAAAATTTTGCATTTGGACATGTTTTTATATTGTATTTGAACTTTGAAGTTTGATGTTTCATCATGTTTTCCCGAATCTAGTAAGACACAAAATTTGATATAACACAACTAAAAATCTGCTACTGTTGATGCTATCATTAAACCTTATTATTTTACAATGCTTACACTTGAAGCTTATTGATATTAAACCAGGCATAGTCTAGTTTAGTGTAATACTCTTCTTCCATCAATATAACCAAGTGGTTATGATCGTGTTTTTCTTAAACTCGTTTTACATCACAAGCTATCGCTAAAAGTCTTCTGTTACTTTTTCTTTCGATCACAAATTCTCATCAGGTGTTCAAATCATAATGTGGCCGGTTCTTTTTGCAGGTCTTGCGATATACGATACAATGCAATACATTCGTTCTCCAATCAATACAATATGTTTAGGTCAAGCTGCATCAATGGCTTCTCTGCTATTGGCGGCTGGTGCCAAGGGTGAACGGCGGTCTCTTCCGAATGCCACCATCATGATCCACCAACCGTCAGGCGGATATAGCGGGCAGGCTAAAGACATGACTATTCACACAAAACAGATTATTCGTATGTGGGATTCGTTGAATGCGTTGTATGCAAAGCATACAGGACAGCCTGTTGATGTAATTCAGAAGAATATGGATAGAGACTATTTTATGACCCCACAAGAGGCTAAAGAGTTTGGTATCATTGATGAAGTCATAGATGAGAGACCGTTGACTTTGGTCACCGATGCTGTCGGGAAAGGTTCAGAGTGAAACCCGAGTGAATTGAAGGCTTAAAAACTAAAAAGCAGATTTCTGGGTTGTTTTTTTATTTATTTGTAACGGTTACTGGTAAAATAAGTGAGGAATTAAGGTGTTTTGCTTCCCTAACATCTCTTTAATTGGGCTCATAATCATATACTAGTTCCTTTACTGGTATTGTTTTGTGGTTTGCATGATTATTATGGTTGACACTTAATATTATAGCATTTTTATTAACGATTAACAAAATGTTATTTTAATTAGTTGGAATTTGTTAGATTTCAATAGAATTAGAATCTGGACTTTTTTTTGTTCCTTATCGGTTGAAACTAGGATTGCGACCCGCCGCAATGCGGCGGGGATTCTTTAGTTATAACTAAGTCGATCTAGGACCCGCACGTTATGTTAAACCTGTCAAACGGGGAAAAATAGACGATGGAAAACGTTCACCCACACACGCACGTTGCATCGTGCTAACTCGCAAAATTTAGAACTAAACGTAAAAACGTTAAGCCAAAGACACACGTTGCGATGTGTTAAGTCACAAAATTTAGAACCAAGCATAAAGCGAAAAATTTGCGGAAAATGAAGACTATAAAGGAGCAAAGTTGAAAGTAAAAAAAGTTATGAGGTTAGATTGCAAAAGATAAAAAATTTTGGGTTAAAAGTAAAAAAAAACAAATAGTTTTGGGTTAAAAGGAATTTATGAAATACTTTTGGGTAAAAAATAAAAAAAAATCATTTTTTTTTGGAAAACCCCCAAAGCCAACGTTACGACAACCATATGCATAACCATTTTTTCTTTGAAAAACCCCCAAAGCACACCTCACGTTGCAGCGGGGCGTAAAACGGTGTCAAATAGTACTAATGTCACACAACCGTCATCGACCACCAACACTGACTCGACCTAGGATATACGTGTTGCGACGAACCTGTCAAACATGGAAAAATAGAGGCAAAAACGTTGAACCACACATGCACGTTGCGTCGTATTAACTCGAAAAATTTAGAACTATACGTAAAACGAAAATTTGCGGAAGATGAAAAGTATAAGTGACAAAAGTTGTGAAGTTAAATTGCAAATAATGAAAAGTTTTGGGTTAAAGGTAAAAAAAACAAATAATATAGGGTTAAAATTGCAAAAGGTAAAAACCTTTGGGTTAAAAGTAAAAAATCAAGTTTTTTTTGAAAAATGTGCAAAGCACAATGTACAACTTGTTATGCACAATAACCTTGCTAATTTATAATTTATAATTAGTTAAGTTTCTTGTATTTTAAAATTAGTTACCGAGCGTAGGGCTATGTCATGTGGTGTGAATTTTCCTAACATGAGTTTCGCCGGTTTGTGTTTGGTTAGGTCAGTTTCGGATCATACTCATACATGTTTAGTTAAACATATCGCATTTGAACTTGTTTGATTTGTTTATTTTAAATTTAAACAATGTATGTTTTATGACAACTTAAATTGATTTAGTTTTTTCTTTTTCAAAATTCAAAAGATAAAGAAATTAGAATTAATTTTTATAGTTTAAATGTTACTATAGTGTGTATTTTTTACTAAAAGTTTGTAATTTATAGTGTTAATGTTAATATGCATAAAAAAATCAAGAATTGAGTTTTACTGTTTATATATCATTGTTTTATGTAGGTTTGTGTTTTTAATTGTGAATTTGTATTTGTATATTGCCAACATGGAAAAATTAAAATAAAATATTCAGATTAAACGAGTTGTGTTTGTCATCATTTCAGGTTCACCACCACCACCATCACCCCACGCCAACTTCTTTGAAAAAACAAACAGAAATCAAACGTGATTGCCAATGAGCTTGTGGTGGAGTGGTAAGGGAGAGACTTGGGTTTTCAAGAGACCCAAGTTGAATTCCTGCTTCTCCCCATTAGTTTTGCACCTGGTGATAATAGGAGACCAGGCGAGTAGGCGGCGATCGCTAGTTCGATCCTTGAGTTGAATGGGTTTTACCTCACCGCACTGTCGTGCCTTTGGGCAAGTGTTCACGGGCTTCTGCCCTAGGTGAGGGTTTTCCCCAATTCGGAGACGAGTGTATCCCGATGTGGTGAATTTCACCAATAGCTCATTTGGAGGATTCGTTGGCCGTTCAAAAAAAAAAAAAAAAAAGAAATCAAACATGATTAACACAAATTACAATATCTTAAGATAAATTGACAAACCAGATACCCCTGATTTGATTCTTGGTCTTTCTAAATTGAGGATTATGCTATTTGACCACCAAATGTGAAATTTTTATTATTTTTTTTAATCATTAAATTTTATCAGATTTGTACCAAATCTTCCATTCTGTGGCATATAAAATCATTCATAGGCATAGCCAAAGCAGTGGGATGTAAAAACACATTGCAACAAGGATCAAATTCAACATCAACTTCATCAATACAAACTTTTCACTAATTCAAATTTATGAACAAGAAACTAAAACCGAAATCCAAAACGTTTTCTTTCTATTGAACGACTTACAAGCCAAAAATATAAATTAACACACACACACACAAATTAAGAAGCAGAAAATTTCCAGAATCGATAAATTTGTTATTACAACACACTTTTACACACAGACTAGTTTTTATTGACAATTTAATTACCCGCAAATAAAGATCAAAACACATGTGTACGTCATGAAGACTACGAAACGCCTGGAAATGAGAGTCGGTCCCTGAGAGTATCGAAAATCGAAGAAGCAGTTGTATTCTGTTGTAAAGTGTTTTTAAGGCGCTCCAACAACTCGCCATCTTTACTCTGTGATGCAGCTTCAGCAGCTTCTTTTGCCATGCCTATTCGTGCATACGCCTGTTCCCACATACACTTTTTTATGCCTACCGCAAATAACTAAAGCTAAAAAGAAACGAGCTAAACGAACAAATCAAACGGGTTTAAAGTCAACCGAAATGTATAAAACCTTTTAAAGCGCTTAATCAAAGTGAAATGACAAAAAAGTTTTATAAACTGATATAAAATTCAAAACGAGAAAATGAAAGTGTTTGTTGTTTAACTTTGACCCAACCCAATCTGACTTACTTGACCCGGGCTAGAAATACCTATTTTGACCCGTTATCCAACCAACATAGCCGGATCATTTTGCTACCTATACGTTCTATATATAAAAATAAAAGAGGAAAGTACACGGATGGTCCCTGTGGTTTACCAAAATTTTGGATTTGGTCCCTACCTTTCAAAAAGTACACAGATGGTCCCTGTGGTTTGCACTTTGTAACGCATTTAGCCCCTAACCAACAAATCTAAAGATTTCAGCAGGACCAAGTTAAAGACTAAATGTGTTACAAAGTGCAAACCACAAGGAACATCCATGTACTTCTGGAAAAAGTTGGGGACTAAATGCGTTACAAAATGCAAACCACAGGGACAATCAGTGTACTTTTGGAAAGCTAGGGACTAAATCCAAAATTTGGGTAAACCACAGGGACCATTCGTGTACTTTACTAAATATAAAAATACCTCCGCTTTCTCACGAGGATCTGCAAGCTTTGAAATATACTTCACGGCTTCACTTTTTTCATCAGCATCAATGCAAGCCTCCACAAATGGCTTAAAACCTATAATACCACACCAGAAATAAAAAAATGCATTTACTTTATTTTCAATTTAAATTTCTTTTTTATTCTATATGTACGAAAAAAAGGATTCAAAACGGAGTAGAAAACCATACCAGTTGGAGGCCGTTTCTCCTTAGAAAACTTCTCCAATGCATCCCAGTCCCTTATTGTTACCAACGCGAAAACTTTGAGCCAATACCATCGTTTCTCTGAAACCTGATTTATGTTTTAAATAATACCATTAAAAGTATACTACAACATCAATAAGTTGGGAATTCATATAAAATAAAGATGTCTAAAATAATATAACTTGAATGGGTAGAGTTAAGTCTACAAAGGGTGTTTTTCCTAAGAAGTCTACAAACCTGATTAATTGCACTTTTGTAAATTGTGTTTTACTTTTAACTAGTAAAATTATTGGTTCGTTTCGTTAAAGTATCGTTACGGTACAGATACCCGTTGGGACCGAAAAAGAAACAATAGTGATATACCCAAAAGGACGTCGATACGTGTTTTACATCGACGAAAAACTATAAAAATGGATATCGGTAACGCTTACAATAGCACCAATACCGGTATCCGGGCGGAATCCATGTAAAATAGTTGCTCAATTACGAACACGGCTTCGTTTAAAACTTATAAGATTATTTTATAAGATGTTTATATTTAGATCAATAAATACATTACTTAATATATGTTAATGGCATAGTGAAATTTAAAAGTGTTGATTAGGGAAAAAGGAAAAGCTTGTGGTTGGAGAAAAAAGAAAACTCACTGGCGCAATTCACTTGTATTTTAATATATAATCTAATCTAGTGAGTAATGACTGATTTAATGGCATAGGGGTATATGTAATTTCGGTGCGTCTTAAATTCAGAAACCCACAATGCAACTTCCCATCTTTTTTAGAAGTCAATAACTTTTTTATACATAAAAAAATACATTTCAACCAAGTGTTTTTAGTCCATGGTGTTTTTGGTTTTGTTTATCCAATGGTGATTGATTTTGTAGGTGACAAAGGGTTCATTATGTAGTGTTTTATTAATAGTAGTTATATGGTGTTTTATTTTTAGTTAACAAAAGGTACATGGTGTTATATTTTTCATATATGGTGTTTTATTTTTAGTTAACAAAAGGTACATGGTGTTATATTTTTCATATAACAAATCGTATATGTTGTTTTATTTTGCAGGAACATTGTGTTTTTATCATAATTGAATAAATGTCTAATTTGATCTTATACCCCCCCCCCCCCCCCCCCCCCCCACCACAATTTTAATGATTGCCACATGTCTAATTCCTATGGCTTCTTTCTTAGGAATTTAATCCTTTGTAGACGAACCCTTACCTAAGTTGAATAATATGTTATAGAACATTACAACACCAAATCGATTCAAGCAATCCCATAATTCAGATAGTGATCTCTTACCTTAAATTCTGTTTTAACTTTTAGAGCAGCCCGATGATTGCCCAATACTATGCATGTCCGAATTGTATCACTAATACTTGAATCGACAAATATAGGCTGCTTTGTACTTACTTCCAGCTCATGCTGCAATCTGCATTAAATTTAAAAAATAATGATACAATATACATACAAATATATCAATCTTATAAAAACAATTCTTACTTTAATAATTTTGCATGCTCTTCAGCAGCCTTTGACTCAAAAACATGTTCCTTGGTTTCCGCAAAAAGATTTTGAGCTTTCTCGATGAGTTTTACTCGTGGGCCATGAAGTGGAGATCCTCTACTCGCCATTGGATTCTTCACTGTTTCCCATGATTCTTTCCATAATAAGAAAGCAACATCCTATAACATTAAAAAAACCTGTTATGCTAACAGTAGATAGTGGTACACACATTTTTAAATTAAGGATGTGAATTTCTGACACGACACGAACCTAACACGAAATTCGCGGGCTTGGGTTTAGTCTAAACGGGTTGGGTCAATTTCAGGTTGAACCCGCGAACCCCTTTAGCAAAATGGGCTGGGTTCGGGTCAACCTGGTCGGTTGGCGAGTTGACCTGTTTAACCTATTCATATTTTATTATACTTTTTTACAATATGTTTTATGTCATAAATTAAACTGGGTGTGTATTTAATGCCATAATTATAACATAAAGAGAAATTGACATAAGATTTTATAATTTAAATGTAATTGTATTATATACCTCTATGTTTTTTAGTAATTTTAATATATTAATTTGCGGGGAAAAATTAAAAAATTCGGGTTGAATGGGACGTGCTCGATTGTTCGGGTCAACCAACTAATATTCAGGTCGTGTTCGGGTTCATATATATGACACGATTTTTAGGTTCGGGTTTGTCTAAAATTTCCGGGTTCACGAACACGCCCGTTTAACAACCCTAGAAAAAATGAGGAAGTAATCAAGTTTAATTAAGGATGAAAGCTTACATGAAGCTGACCGGTAGAAAGAAAGAAATCCTTCAAGAACTCATGCTTATAGCATCTGCATTAAACAACGATGTTCAAAATTTCATTTTATATTAAATTGGAATAATGTGAATAACAAGAAAATCTTAAGCTATCCTGACTCACCGTGCATAACATATAAATAAGTCGCGCGCAAGAGGTCTAGCTTGTATCATTCCAAATAACTCCAGTGCTGGCCTCTGTAGAAGTCAAAAAATCATATTAAACTAACAATTTGACATAACTTATAATTGTACAAAAACTAATACCTTCTGCCATATGTGAAACAGAACAAGATAGACAAGATCAGTATCACCACTTTCGGTTGCCTTTGATAAGGCTGTATCTTCTTCCCCTATACCGAGTAACAGAGGAACCTGAAAAATCAACCATAGTTTCTAGTGTAACATATGTATACGGTATATATATTCTGTAAACACTATTTTAAATAAAAACAAACAAAAGTAGAGTACCTGCTTTGAGGAAAGAGGCTCATGTTCGACTAACATAGCTGCTAATTTCCGGCGACCAATCTGATCTGCATGAGCAGCAACTGCTGCATACGAAATGCTTCTAGACAACTTTAACTGAAATACCAAAACAGTTAGCTATTACATTTAAATTACAACAAGAGTAAATGCCATTTTCGTCCCTGAGGTTTGGCTACTTTTGCTACTTTCGTCCAAAAGTTTGGTTTTCCACATCTGGATCCAAAAGGTTTAAAATCTTGCCATTTTCACCCGACATATTAACTCCATCCATTTGTTAACGTTCAGTCAGCGGTATTGTCGTCTTTTTAGACATTTTTTTGTGACAATTAAAGGGTTTGGGTGGGGAGAAAGTCAACAGATGTGGATCTTTATTTCTTATAGTGTTTTTTATTTTAATAGAAAATGTCTAAAAAGACGGAAATGCCCCTCATTTAACGGAGAAAAAAGGATGGAGTTAACGAGTCAAATGAAAATGGCAAGATTTCAAACCTTATGGATCCAGACGCGGAAAACCAAACCTTTGGACGAAAGTCGCAAAAGTGACCAAACCTCGGGGACAAAAATGGCATTTTACTCTTACAATAATTAAGACTGCATGGTTAATTGTGTGTAAAACATCACAGTATGCACACCTTATCTAGTAAAATTTCAAGAAGAGTAGCATCAGGAATCGCCGATGATACTGATAACTTTGCACAAGCCCAGTGCATGATAACCACTTCCTGCATAAAAGTCAAAAGAATTAATTTAATAGGTTAAATAAATAAATTTTTTTCCGATTGTCATATAGAACGAAAAGATAGAACTTACTTGATTCATTCCAAGGTAATCTGATATCCGGAGTGCTAACAGATGTTGGTGGGCATTAACCAATCGGCCGATCAAAACGGATGGCGTGAGCAACTAAAAGCAGAAAATATATTAATTTTATAAAAAGATATTCAAGATGAATCATGTAGCTGAATCATGTTAAGGTGGTTAGAATTTAGAAACCTTGTATTGATGTATACTGAGTGGAATACCAATCTCTGGGCTGCGAACAGCGTTTAAAACCCGTAATGTTTTACTCATTTCCTGAATGCTTTCACGCTGAAATTGGCTGCCAAAGCCAACTGGATATCACTACCGTAAACAAAAAATAGAAAAAAACTTAAATTCTATTACGGGATTCTCCAGCAGATAACATTTTTCATGACCGTAAACGTATGTCGGCAACAATGCTATTATTGTTGGGTAGTTGCTAATAATTATTCAAATTCTACAGCAAATAACATTCTTTAGAGTTTTCTACACTAATCATTTGTTGCTTTCTAAAGTAACCTCTTAATTTGAGTTCCATATATATAGGGTTAGGGTAAAATGCAAAACTCCTACGAGTTGTGAAAACTTAGAGAACTCGGCCTTACAATAGGTTTTTTTACCAAAAATCCTAAAAAAATAAACTTTTCCCAAAAATAGTTTTTGTTGATTTACACCACCCGTAAAAAAAACGCTTACATGTGGTGTAAATGCTGATTCATGTTGATGTCAGCAACTTTTTACAACAGCTTAAAGAGGCCGAAAACGCCACTTCGATTTTTTTATTTTTACAGCTGTGTTTGTAACATTTTAATCTAGGTGTGTGAAAAAATGCGGGCAAAACTCGCACGACAAGTCGGAGTTCTCTAAGTTCTCACAACTCGTAGGAGTTTTCTCTTGATCCTGATCCTATATATATAGTGAAAGTGTAAAATACAAGGTTCCTTAACGTATGATATGTACGATATGAAATTACGCATGTTATTAAACTCAAAACCCTAATCACGCATGAACAAAACCATAATCACGCATGTTGAAAAATCATAACCATGCGTTTTTTATGGATTTTCAACATGCGTGATTAGGGTTTTCAGTTTTATAAGTTATAACATGTTTAATTTCATATCGTACCATCACACGTTAAGGAATGTTGTACGTTAACTTTCCCCTATATATATTACCATCAAAACTAACCTACAAAATGCTTGGCCATAGCTCGCAGCTCTGAGTAGTGTCTGTTGCAGCAAAGGATCAAATTCATGACCTGCAGCATCAACACAGGCTTCAACAGCTTCAGGCAGTGATGAGCGTATCAATCTCAAATTTTCATCAGCCTGCAATAAACCGACATTAGAATTTCTACCAAAAATATAACAATGATAATAATCATACGTACCATAACATGTATGATTATTAATTTATTATTATACAAATTTCCTACCTTTGCACTTCGTCGGTCGAAATGATCCAAAGCATCATACAACAAAGCTGCTGGTTCTGTGCTCCCAATCTTAAAGATCGACTCGGTAGAAGACGGGACCCGTTGTAGAAACTCCATGTTCGAGTTAGACAATATCCTCGCTCCATCACACTCCGGGATAAGGATAATCGGGTCGTCATAAAGATAACGAACCGGATCTCCATACGGGCCCACCATCAGAAGCATATCATCCCAATACAGTAACACACTGTCCATCCCACACCAAACAAGTTGCTCCGGAGCAAGTGCAGACTATACAAAACATTGTGTATTCAATTACTAAGCAGTTAATGCAGTAAAAAATTGGATATCTGTCAAGGACCGGTATTTGAGATAACGGTTATCGCAGTGGGATATCGGTAATTTTTAATATCATGCTGCATTTATATATATAGCAATTTAACACTAACAGTTCAGTATACTTTCCTATCATTAACAAACTAACCTTTTGCAACTTGCAAAACACTACAATTGTAGCAAGTAGGAACTGATTAAGACGCAAAACACTAGCACTTAACAATTAAGACTTAAAACACTAATAGCAGCAATAAGAAGAGTAAAGTCCTTTTTGAGTCCCTGTAGTTTAGTCATTTTAACTATTTGAGTCCAAAACCTAAACTTGTTTTGATTTGAGTCCCCATGGTTTCTAATCTTAACTTCTCGAGTCCAAAAGACAAACTCTGTTAGATTTTCATAGTTAGTTTTTATGAAATTACCAAGATACCCTTACCACAAAAAAAATAAAAACAAAATATATAAATTTGCATATACCCTTAGTCCCTTACCACCCATCATATAACCTCGCCATCAACATCACCAATTCACCATGAACCGCCCATCTTCGATCACTGCTAAACCCATAACGATCACCATTAACAGCAACATCCATCATTATCCTTGTTTAACCCACTTAACAATAACGTAGACCTTCACTACCGTCTACCGAAACCACCATCTCCATCGTACATCCACAAGAAACATCGCCATAATCATCTTCATCCATTTCTGCTTCCGATCACCGGAGTTGCACACCATCAAGGGTATTTTGGTAATTTCATAAAAACTAACTATGAAAATCTAACAAAGTTTGTCTTTTGGACTCAAAAAGTTAAGATTAGAAACCACAGGGACTCAAAAAGGACTTTACTCTAAGAAGAAAGACAAATGGTAGAACTATAAGAAGAAAGGTGGAAAATCTGTGATATATCAGTCAATATTGGCGATCATATCGATACCACCAATATTTTGCACCGATATCTCACAAGAAGACCGATAACCGATATATCACGCGATATTAACTACATAGTTCAATTATACAGTTTTAGAAACAAACCTCACAAGCGTACTCGAAAATAATGCTGGAAAAATCCGTAGGCATGACAAGAAGCTGCCCGTCATGCGTAAACGACGCCATCAACTTCCCGTTATGCGAAACAACCATCTTCTGCAACGGTCCCAACCCTTCACCAACCGTCTGCACCCCATCTTCCTCAACCAACAACACATGATCCCCAACCGCTAACAACACCTCAACATTCCCCGACATCGTATACTGCGGCTCAATAACCGCCATACACACCGGAAACTCCTCAAGCCCGGTATCCGCCAATTTACTAACTTTCGGGTTCCCCAAATCACTCACACAAAACAACTGAAACGCCTCATTCATACACACAACTCCATTCCCCCAAAACACACACTCAACAACACTATGTTCAAAACACTCGTGCCCTAGACTAACATTAGGTTCGATTAGCTTACAATGAATGTCGTACCTGTAAACGGTGCCGTCTTGTGTGATGCAGATTAGGGTTTGATTATCGGTCCATGAGAGGCCGATTAACCGGCCGCCGGGGTTCCGCCAGATGGTTTCGGAGATCTGGTGGCCGGAGGAGGTGAAGATGCGGAGTTTACGGAGGGCGGATTCGGCGTAAAGTTGGACGATTTTGGAATCGTCGCGAATGAGGGCGATTGGACCGCCAAATGGGGCGCAGGCGACCTTGTTGCGGGCGAGATCGATGTTTTTCCAGCGTAATTGGTAGATTTCGGGCTTGCGGTAGTACTTGTCGCCGAGGAGTTGCCACTCGGCGGCGATGGAGACGCCGGCCATGGTTATCGGTGGTGGTGAGTGGTGGTGGTGACCGGTTAGGTATTAATTAAAGTGTGTATTTGCATATACAATTATTATTTTAGACTTTTAGTTCTTGTTTGGGAGAGAATAATATTTTAAAATTAGTTTTAGTTTTGGTTTTGGTTTTGGGAGATATAATATAATATTTTAAAATTAGTTTTGGAAAGGAATAGAAGAATTAATTGATTTGTATTTTGTAAGATTAAAAAAAAGTGTTAATACGTGTTATACCTTAAATTTTATTTTTACAACCTCTATATACATATTGTATAAGGTTTTATGGTTCGTATATAATAATCTGACATGACAAATATCGGGTCGTATGATGTTATAATCCCGGTATAATGTTATACGGCTAGTATACACGGAGAAAATTTTAGGTCGTATAACATTCTATACGAGTCGTATAACATTATATGAAGTTTGCGTCATATACATTATATGAGGCTTGGGTCGTATAACATTGTATACGGGTCGTATAATGTTATACAACTCGTATACATGGAGACAAAAAACATTCTCTGACATTTGTTGTGCAAGATTCTCCTATACGACAAGTATAACTCTATACGAGTCGTGTAGTTGTAGGGGTGTGAAAATAAGATTTTAAGGGTGTGGAAATAATGAGAATCTTAAAAATGTGTAATTATTAATGCCCCTTAATGTACTTTCAATATCACTTTCCATTTTATTTATACTTCATTTGGCATTATCCTATAAATACCACTTCATCTTTATGCTCATATAATGCCCAGGGGGTGGTGTTAGGGGCGTTATCAAACTCCTTCACACCCCTATAATGGCCTATTACGCATGACCTTATCTATACTATATAATAAAAGAAACCACTTTTGGGACACTTGTCATCGTATTAGGGCATCTCTTATAGATAATTATTATTTAATTTAATCTTTTTTAATTAATTATAGATAATCCCCCTATTAAATATTATTTAGTTTAATCTCTTATGGATAATTATTATTTAGTTTAATCTTCTTCTCATTTATAATATTATTTAGAGAAAATTACGATTTTGGCCCCTATAGTTATATCACTTTTACCCTTTTAGCCCAAAAAAAGAATTTTTCAACATCTGAGCCCCCAACATCTTCTTTTCTAACTCTTTTGGCCCCTAACACTAACCCCGTCCATTAAATGTTAGGGGCCAAAAGGGTTAAAAAAAAAACGTTAGGGGCCAAAAAGATTAGAAAAAAAAGACGTTGGGGGCTTAAATGTTAAAAAATTCTTTTTTGGTCTAAAAGGGTAAAAGTGATATAACCACGAGGGCCAAAATCGTAATTTTATTATTTGATGTATAAAATTAGATTTATTCAATTCGTACAATACACGAGGTTTTTTAAAGATATATATTTTTTATCTATACATATAATAAAAGAAACTCTAATGAGGACACATGTCAGCTTCTTAGGCACTCTCTAATTGTATTTCCCACTTAAATCATAATTACTTTTTGTTATTCTATTTCTCAAATTATTTCACATATATCTCATTCCTCAAAATATGCCAAATATTTCTCATTATTTACCTCTCTTTTATAAACTCTATCCTTCACGTTTTTTTTTTCCGAATATAAAATATTAAATTTAAACCTTTATACCTTTTTTTTCAACAAACATCTTACGTTTCATGTTTTGAATATAAAATATTAAATTTGATTAATTTTAGAAGATTGCACTGGGCATAATCAATTTTAGATTTTTCATTTATTATTTGTTAGTTTAAAGTTTAATTTAAGAAATTGTATATATAGTTAGGTTCTTAATTTTTTTTGGGTAATTTTCTTAAATATAGGTTATGGTGTTGTGTATTATATGGACGGATTTAGTAATAAGAAAAGTGTTTATTTACATTTTTTATAAACAACGAATAACCATGTTTAAATTGGTAAAGTAATTTAAAGATATAATCATCATTATAAATCTAATATAAAAACAGTTTCGTAAAATCTATTTTTGGTAAGGTTTAAATAAAAAATATAATTATAAGTTATAAATCGTAAAAGTTGATTTTGTACGAAGGTTTAGCAGACCTAATCTAACAAAAAAATATCGGTTAGTGTAACATATATATTTAGAGGCTGAAAATTAAGGTAAATATTTTAAAATAAGAAATATCGATAGTATTCCCTTATTCTATTTTATTTCGGATAACTAAGACTTGAAGTTTAGTTATCGGAAGAAGTTATGTCTCAAGTAAAGTCATCTGATACCAATCCTCGACTCATAACGAGTAATGTCGGCAGTATCGATCGAAGGATAGAGATGTTCCAAAAGCAGTCTTTAGGAAAGTTAGCCTTTTTATGCCAAGGCAGGGCAAGAACCGGTTGGCAATGAGTAATAGAATGAATTCCCCGCCGAGTCAGTTGATGAGAAAGTTTCTTAACTATTTATTATTGTTCTTTAGAATATTTACTTAAAGAATATTTTTTTTTCATCAGTATTTCATTTTTCAATGTTTCTATTCTTTTTTTTCTTATTTAAAAATTTAATATTTTATTGACTTAACCCCGTGTAACACACGGGGTTCTAACCTAGTAAATCATTATAATGAACAGACATAATGTATCATAATTTTCTACTTTATAATTCATTACCGGTTACAACTCATATATATACATTGTATTAGATAGTTATGGGTATATGAATGAATAGAACTCCTCTTTACTTTTTCTTTTGTTTCTTTACACGTTATCGACACGAGAGTGCTCAATCTAAAACCTTAGTTGAACCCCCTCATAGTTCGAATTTTCACTAGGAAACATATCACCACCACATCTGTGAAAAAGTCTTTGTTCGATTGATATCTTTCGCCGTTTCCAGGCGATCTCATTCTGCTATAAACTACTAAAACAACACCAGAAATTTGGTCGGTCTTTTCAAATATCTTTCAGGTAAGTTTTCTTCTGGTTCCGGGTTTTTTTCATGCATATAACTTATCACTATATGTTCATGTACAAGCATAATATGTAGGTTTTTTTATAGTTTTTTATTATGGATACAAAATTTTAAATTGCGTGCATCGGTCACATACTACATGTTAGCATGAGTTGTCTATGATTCAATGGCCTAGGCGTTGTGGTTTCATTACGAGGTTCATTCTATTGTATTGATGATATTTTAGGATTCTTATTAATTAGAACCAATGTTTCTTTATAATTAAAGAGCCATCTTCAAAACTTTCTGCTTCTCGTGTTTGTCGTTCCTATCTCAACTTTTATTCTAAACAAAATCCCCAAGTAAAATCGTATTTATTTTTAGGCTTGTTGTGTATTAGGGACATTACACAATTATTCGGGGGTAGTAGGATTCGTTAAAATATTTTTTTTTTTGTTTTTCGTTAAACTTATAATAATTTACAAAAAAAAATTAACAATTTTTAGGATTTTTTCTAAGGTAGGCCTCTTTTCTAAAAAGTACATATTTTCGTCCCTATTTTTCATTTAAAAAATCCGAAAGATACAATGAACAATACTGGAAAACTATTATGAAAAGTTCAAAAAGATGTATTAGTTGTTCATTGAAAAAGGTGATTTTGCGCCTTATAGTTTGATGTTTATTAGTTAGTTGTTTATGTTTATTAATAAAAATTGAATTTTCGTCACCTTAGCCACTGTTAAATATCTCATTTCATACCCTTAGCTTAGCCCCATTACAACCCGAAAGCCCTTTTGACTTGTGCTTAGTTTTTGTGTAAATTGGTGGAGAATGCTTGAGCTGCAAGCATATACGTATATGTGTTCTAATCGGTTTGAGTGTTCACTGTAGAATACTGGTGCATTATTGCTAGTTATACATAACCGAATGAATAGAACATTGTGACGGATGTGCATGGTATGCTAGTTTCAAAGGTAGGTAATCTTGGGTAACCATTTCATGTGTTAAAAGTGAAAAATCTATTAACCGTTGAATTACTTTTGAACTGTGAACATTGTGAACCGGGTATGACATTGAACCTTAACTTGAACATTAAGAATGGGGAGTGTGTCGTTTTGTTCGACCCATGTGAAAATGATAAACAGATTTGCTTGAGGGCAAGCAAAAGGCAAGTGTGGGGATGTGATACGCAATTGAAAACCCGTTTTTTTACCGTATTAAGTTTGTGTTTTTACGTGAATTTTTGGTTTCAAATGGCCTACTTTGATAGAATTTGTGTTTTGCAGGTCTAATGGAGTTTAAGGAGTTATTCGGGAGCTTTACGGAACATTAGGAAGCGACTGGGATCAAACGGACGTGTGAAATGAACAAAACAGAAAACAAGATTTTGGGGTGGCGTCGGTGACGACCCAAAGCCATGTCGCCGACGCATTTCTTCGGTCAGAAAAGGCCATATCCAGTAGCGGAGGGCGTCAGAGAAAAAAGCAATTTACATGTTGCGTCACCGGCGCCTGGTTTGGCCATCGGCGATACGTTCTCTAAGTCTGTTGCGCTGAGTTTGTGTGTTTGACCAATCTTGACCGGTTTTAGGGGTTATGTGGGAAGTATTACGAATTTGAAACATTATTCACACATTCATGGAGCCTCCTTCTTGATCACCACTATCCACAACCATTCTCTATCATCTCCGATCACCATAATCAACCTCACAACCATAATCACCGTCCAGAAATCAATCAATCCATCCTTTAACATCATCATCCCTAAACCTAATTCCATCATCCTCATCATCAAGGTCAAGCTTCAAGAATCAAGATGCAAAAGTTTGTGTGTTTCTTATCCCGGTGATTTCATTCCATTATCCATGAGCGGCTAATCTCTCGGGTTTTGTCACACCCGACCACGTGAAACAACAAAGCGTGGCGGAAATGTCGGGGAGTGTTGTAACAGAATTATCGTTTTATAACCATGGATGCAAAAAGTGTTTCGTTTTATTGATAATATTAAGCATTAACATTGTTTTAACACATAACAAACAAGTTTTATATCAACTATCATCGTTTTATGTCACTAAGGCCTCGTCCAGATCCTATGTGACGCATGCATCCTAGAACGTCAATCAAGCAACAACACCTGAAACATATGTAAAAACAAAGTCAGCAAAGAAATGCTGGCGAGTACATAGGTTTTTATAAGAGTATCGGAATCATGGCTTGTTTACATATATTGCAATACCTCGAAGACCTTGTTTTTAAAAGTGTATAATATTGCAACATGATTAACCAACTCAAATCATGATGGTTATAATTTATAAAATTTTGTAGCCATGATTCTTAACCCAAAAGCTTTTTGTTTTAGAAAACCATCTTGTAAAACATCTCGTATAAACTCGTTAATAAAACTTCGTATATTATTTCGAAATCATCGTTGTGTGACATCGTTTCAATATCGTTTACCCAAGTGAACTAAACAACGCCACGGTATATAATATGTTGAAAACACTTATATATAAGAAGTACCAGCGGCGTATCTACCATGTTTTCACCACATTACACCCGTCCCGTTATCTAAACACTAGCCAAAAACCAATCGTTTACCCAAATCGTTTAACATCGTTTCCAAATCGTTTCCAAATCGTTTAAATCGTTTAAATCATCCTCGTTTTAATTGTGAAAACTTATATATGGTCGTCTCGCTAATAACATTCAAACCTTCGTGACTCGACTACCTTGTTCCTCGCTTCTCGTATTAACAAACCCCAAAGGGTAAGTTAATAATTACAGATTCAGTCGTTACCCACAACACCCACACATAACAATGGGTATAGTGCAATAACGGGATTTGTCGGATCCTATGGTACCATAACCTAATACTGGTCGGTTCGGCCAAAATTAATGAATGTCATTCGTTATGTAACTACAACCAACAATTTCGTTCACATTATCGAAATCGTTATTAGTTTAGTATAAATCGTTCTATTCGTTTTTGAAATCATCGTTTAAACCTTGAAAACATTTTGTACATATGAATCACCCCAAAACATTTGAAAACAGTAAAATAGGGGAACTATGTACTCACATGTAGTGCAAGGTATCCTCAATCAATAGTACTTCAACAAACTCGAGTAAACCAGAGAAATCAAGCATCACCTAGTAATCGAACCACTAGTCAAACAATAGACGCCTAAATCGGAAGATCGGACAGAATGAGGTCTTGCAAACCAAATGAGTGTTGGAACTCATGTGATATGGTTTAACAAATCCTACATTCTAAATCAGAACCTAACCTAAGTGCTTTCGACCCATCGCGACCCATTAAGGTAGCTTATGCTACTTTAACGCGTCGTGCGCGCAAATGCGCGTTCGAGACGTCTAGCTAGTCCTATGACAAGTATTATATGCTTGTACAAGTTTAATCATGTAGTATAATCAGTTATGTGACAAAAGTTTAGGTTACATATGCTTAAAATGAATTTTGGCGTAAAAAGGGCATTTTGTTAATTTACCTAAGGCATATAAACTACCTATCATACAACTACTTAAACGTCGTGACCATAAGGTATAACCTCGGAAGGTTATTCCCTATACAACTATGGTCACCTAATGTGTTTGGTCGGATCCTAATGATCGACCAACGGGTCGGGTTCGAAAGTATAAGCGATTGTTCAGATCGCTTACCTTACGACCCTATATAAGCACTAAACTAAAAGTGACGAGCTAAGCATGTTAAAACATGCTTAACTAAGTTTGAAAACAGGTTTGGTATCAAGACAAAGGGTCTTGATACCCAAAAGTAGTTTGGTTACAAAATACGCAAGAATACACATTTTGGCCGAAACTACGACTCGTCACGGAGCCTAGATAACGTGGTAATCAGTAGGTATAGTCACTAGGGACTATAACTATCGTGATTACGCTCACGTTATGAAGTTCAAACGAACTTCGCATTGACCATAAACTGGTCAATGCAGAAAGTCAAACACAGTTTGACTTTAACGCTAAAACGCATAAAAATAATGAAGGAATACTTACAAAGGGTCCCCGCAAGATTGATTTTCCAAGTATTCTCAGGTATGAGGTGATGAAACACCCCAACTTAGAGAAATTTCAGAAATCAAGTGGGTTTGCAAGTGAATGGGATGGGGTATTTATAGATTTCCTTGAACCGTTAAGATCGTTTATCGTAAACCGTGATTCAATCTCATCCATACATGTGTTACAATACTAAGGATACATCAAAATGGCCCCCTAGCATCAGGAAATAACATGTGGAAGTGGGTTTTGAGTGTTTAACAGCTGGAAACAGGCTGGAAAGAAGTTTCTGATGTTCTGGCACATGCTTACGGATCGTATGGTCCTCACCCTTACGGTCCGTAAGGACCCTGCAGACCAGCAAGTTTCAGTTTTGGCAGTTTTGGTCTCTGTGCGCGTATGGTCGTGTTTTGGCACTTCTAACACCCCGTCAAGCCCATTTTTAAGCTTCACAAGGATGTTAAAGCATAGGGAACATGAAACATGCTCAAAATTATCTCGGATGTCGGTTCGTTTGGCCGTACGGTTGCGTTGTTCGGTTAATTACGACGGAAGTCGTAACGGACGCAAAAACGGTCCAAATTGCGCGACGAATGGATTTTTATCAAGCCAATCACTAAAACATAATATTTTAATGATTACATGAATTTTTGGATGTGCAGATGTATTCAGAATGTAAGTTATGCGCGAAAATGCAAACTTGTGCACTTTTTGACGCTTTTAGCCCCTGAATGACCCAAAAGTTTATTTTAGCACACCGAACCCCTCAAAGCCTATTTCTAAGCTATGTAAAGGATATTTAGGGTATGTTTAACTTATGGTCATGTTCCGGAATGTTCGTTACAGTTCAAATTGGCATACTTTCGCAGTTTGTCAAATTTAGTCCCTGTAAGCGAATTAACTTGATTTTGCCATACCAAAGCCCTCAAAACTTATTTCTAAGTTATGTAAAGATTATTTAAGGTTTTTTTAGCCTATGTCCCTATTCCGGAGTGTTTGTCGCGTTATACTGACTGCGTTTATGCACCAGTTTGCGTATAACCTTCCAGAAAGCGATTTAAAGCTTGAAATTGGAATCGAATCAAATTGTAAAATCACCAAACACAATTACACATATAATAACACCAAAGCACATTGTTTTATTAATAATCATCATTGTTTTACATCGAACATTGATTACAGAACACAGTTGTCACAGTCTCCCCTACTTCAGGAAATTTCATCCTGAAATTTTAACTAGAGGAAGCTTGTGAAAACAAATGCGGATATTTCGTCTTCATATGGTCCTCACGTTTCCAAGTAAACTCTGGGCCACGTTTGGATTCCCAGCGAACTTTGACCAATCAAATCCGTTTGTTCTTCAACTGTTTGAAAGCACGGTCCACGATCTCCACTGGTTTCTCGACAAAGTGCATTGTTTCATCGATTTGGATCTCGTCGAGAGGAACGTGTAGATCAGCGTCAGCTAAACACTTTCGCAGATTGGACACGTGAAAAGTCGGGTGTATATTTCCAAGCTCTGGAGGTAGTTCCAATCGATAGGCAACCTTTCCAACCCTTTCCACAATCTTAAATGGTCCCACATATCGAGGTGCAAGTTTTCCTTTCTTTCCAAATCTCACCACTCCCTTCCAAGGTGACACCTTGAGTAGGACACGGTCTCCGATTTGAAATTCTAAGGGCTTGCGTTGCATATCCGCATATCTCTTTTGACGGTTTCGAGCTGTCACAAGATTATCGCGAATTTTCTTGATTTTGTCTGTTGTTTCCAGAACGAGCTCAGGTCCAGTAAGCTGAGCTTCACCGGTCTCGTTCCAACAAACAGGTGAACGACATTTTCGACCGTTGAGAGTTTCGAATGGCGCCATATTAATGCTAGCATGATAACTATTGTTGTAAGAGAACTCGATCAATGGCAGATGAGAATCCCAATTACCACCAAAGTCTATCACACATGCTCTAAGCATATCCTCCAAAGTTTGAATCGTTCTCTCAGATTGGCCATCTGTTTGGGGATGATAAGCAGTGCTTAGATTCAGTTGGGTTCCAAAAGCAGATTGCATGGCCTTCCAAAAATGAGATGAAAATCGAGCATCACGATCGGAGATGATATCCAAGGGAACACCATGTCGTGATACAATCTCATCTACATAGATCTTGGCAAGCTTCTTAGCAGAGAAATCCTCACGGATTGGTAAGAAGTGAGCAGATTTTGTCAAACGATCAACTACAACCCAAATAGCATCATGACCTTTAGACGTACGCGGTAACTTGGTAATGAGATCTATGGCAATGTTCTCCCACTTCCAAACCAGTATCTCTGTTTGTACAAGCAAACCAGAAGGTCGTTGATGTTCTGCCTTGACTTTGAGACAAGTTAGGCATTTTGACACATACAAGGCAACATCTCTCTTCATACCAGGCCACCAGATCTTAGTACGAAGATCCTTGTACATTTTATCGGCACCAGGATGGACAGAATATCGAGACTTATGTGATTCGTCCATCGCTAAAGTGCGAAGATCCTCTTATTTCGGAATCCACAATTGATCCTTAAAATAGAGCAAACCATCGTCTTTCGCTTCGAGCTTAAGCTCAAGCTGATGTGGTAATTCATTACCTATCAAATTTTGTGAAACACAAAATTGCTGAGCTTGAAGGACACAAGATTGAAGATCGGATAGTGTTCGAACAGAATGAAGCTTGACTCGCTCCTTTCGACTAAGCGCATCGGCTACAACATTCTCCTTACCAGGGTGGTAGCGAATCTCGCAGTCATAATCGTTTAAGAGTTCAACCCAACGTCGTTGCCTCATGTTCAGCTCTTTCTGATTAAGAATATGTTGGAGACTTTTGTGGTCTGTGAAAACCACACACTTCGTTCCATAGAGGTAGTGTCTCCAGATTTTAAGCGCGAAAACCACAGCTCCTAAGTCAAGATCATAAGTCGTGTAGTTCTTCTCGTGAACTTTCAGTTGCCTAGATGCATATGCAATAACTTTACCTCGTTGCATAAGGACGCAACCAAGGCCTAAGTTGGACGCATCGCAATAGACAACGAAATCATCGCTTCCCTCGGGCAGAGATAGAACATGAGCATTACATAACTTCTTCTTCAGCGTTTGGAACGCTTCTTCTTGCTTGGGTCCCCACTCAAAAGGCTTATTCTTCTGAGTCAAAGCAGTGAGTGGAACGGCAATCTACGAGAAATTTTAAATGAATCGACGATAATAACCAACAAGACCAAGAAAAGATCGAATCTCTGTAGGCGTCGTCGGTGTATTCCAGTCCTTAATAGCAGCAATGTTGGATGGATCTACATGAATACCCTGCTCATTGACTATATGACCCAAGAATTGAACTTCTTTAAGCCAGAATTCACACTTGGAGAATTTAGCAAAAAGTTGTTCCTTCTTCAGGAGTTCCAATGTTAAGCGGAGGTGTTGCTCGTGCTCGGCTCGAGATTTTGAATAAATGAGAATATCGTCGATGAACACAATAATGAACTTGTCTAAATAAGGTTTGCTGACCCTATTCATTAAGTCCATAAAGATAGCTGTAGCATTCGTTAAACCAAAAGGCATGACAGTGAACTCGTAATGCCCATATCTTGTGCGGAAAGCAGTTTTGGGAATATCTTCTTCGAGAACACGAAGTTGATGATACCCAGAACGCAGATCGATCTTGGAAAAGCATGAAGCACCCTGCAGCTGGTCGAAGAGATCATCAATTCGAGGTAGGGGATATCGATTCTTGATGGTGAGCTTATTAAGCTCACGATAATCGATACACATTCGAAAAGATCCATCTTTCTTTTTCACGAAGAGGACAGGAGCTCCCCAAGGTGAAAAGCTCGGTCGGATGAATCCTTTATCAGATAACTCTTGAAGATGTTTTGATAACTCTTGCATCTCTGACGGTGCAAGACGATAAGGTGCTTTTGCAATCGGGTTGGCATTGGGTATAAGGTCAATATGAAACTCGACTTGACGAACTGGAGGCAAACCAGGCAGTTCATCAGGAAACACCTCTGGATAATCCCGCACAATCGGAATATCCTGAATACTCTTGCTTTTGTCTTTCTCCTCGGTGACATGTGCCAGAAAAGCAACATATCCTTTTCGTAAATAACTTTGGGCTTCCATACACGACATAAGCTTCAAACCACCAGATGGCTTCTCGCCACGAATCTCCAGAACATCGCCAGAAGACAAAGGAATACGAACAATCTTATCGAAACAAACCACCTCAGCGTGGTGTTTGGTTAACCAATCCATTCCAATGATAATATCGAAACTCCCAAGTTGCATCGGTGTGAGGTCAATAGGAAAAAGATGGTTATCAAGGTTCAACTGACAATTACGAATAATAGAATCGAGAACAAGGGGTTTACCAGTGGCAACTTCAACAGATAAGGGTTTCCTTAGTTTAGTTCTAGGTATCGCAAGCAAAGGCTCAAATGACAATGAAACAAAACTTCTATCGGCACCAGAATCGAAAAGAATAGATGCAGGTTGATTGTTAACAAGAAACGTACCATTGACAACCTCGTTGTCAGCCCTCGCTTCGTTTGCATTCAAATTGTACGCTCGCCCACGAGGGGGATTCACATTAACATTGACGTTCGCATTCGGGTTCGCGTTAGCATTTGCGTTTGCATTCACCAGTCTCGGACAATTGTTGCGGAAGTGACCATAATCTCCACAATTAAAACATGAACCCGATGGGAATCTCGCAGCATTCCCCTGACCCGGAGCTGGAACCTGAGCAACCTAATTCTGTCCCAAACGACAATTATTTGCCAAATGCCCAAGTTTACCACACGTCGTGCATTGCTTGCAAGCCTGTTGTGCAACGTGATGACCGTTGCAATGAGTACAATGAGGTGCGGTACCAGCATACGCTTTCTTTGCAGGTGGCTGAGCCGATGGGTTCTGCGGGTTCTGAGCAGTCTGTGCTGTAACAGCAAAATTCTGGGCACCCTTTCGCTTCCTCGATTTCTTCGACGTCTCACCTTCCTTACCCTTACCCTTTTTCTTGTCCTTCCCTGAATCAGTCGCCTTCTTTTAATCACCCTTGCGGGTGAGTTTACCCTTCCTGACTTGAGTCTCAGTCAGGGTAGCAGACAACTCGATTTCTTGACGAAGGGTAGTAGGATTAACTGATGTGCGGTAAGTGTCGTATATATTAGGTGTATATTTTAAGCCCTTTTTAACACTTATTTTAGCCAAGTTTTAAATTTATAAAACACGATATTTCACTAACACTAAACACACATATGGGCAAGTGCACCCATCGTTGAGTGTAGTATAGCGTTGGTAAGATACCGAGGTCGTCCAAGGACACAAGAGCTTTTAGTACCGGTTTATCCTCAACGTCTAACCAAAACAAAAGTTTAGAAAAAATGTTTTAAACTAAGAAAAATAAAACTAACTAAAATGCTGAAAATAAAAATAAAAATAAAAACAGATAGACAAGATGAATCACTTGGTTCCGACTCGTATCTAGTATAACCTTTGATTATTTCCGCACTTTTGCACATAATTAAGAGATTATCTTAGTTATTGTAGTAGGCCCCTCTTTTGAAGGTGACGTTACCCTCACCCCAGTAGTTTGAGTCAGCAGGGATACAATCCTAAAGGGGTGGATTATTGGAAGATAATGAATTAAGTTATTAATGCAGTATTGTGGTAGGCCCCGCTTTTGGCGGTGACGTTACCCTCGGCTAAGTAGTCTGATTCAGCAGGGATACAGTCCTAAATAGCCGGCTTATAGTATTAATAGTAGTTAACTTATGAGGGGATCAAAGAGTTTGGACCCCCGCCATCCAATACCGTGAAGTATTGAAGGAGGTCCTACTAAATTTGACCCAGGTCCATTGCAGGACCTCTAAACGCTGAACAATGGCAAGACCTTTACCAAACCGTTCCCTTAACCCCCTACCAGGTAGCCAACATACCTCCATATAGACCGTGGAGATATGAATGGTGAAAATCCTTTATTTTATATAGACAGTAAAATAATGCCAAGACACCACGGACAAACGATAAGGAAAGATCACCTTCAACATAAGTAACTAGTTATTAAAGTCATTAATACAAAACCAAATAAAAAGTGCAAAAGATTAGAAATAAAAAGTATTATACTAGACACTTTGTCTTCACCAAGTGATGTAAGAGACTTAGGCAAACATGGCCTTGATTGTCAAGAACTCTTACGATCAATCTTGGATCCCGAGACGACTCACACACTCTACGATGGACAATGGATGATGGTGGTGGATGATGGTGTTGTGATGGTGGTGGGTGGTGGATGAAGTGTGAGAGAGGTGGTGTGCCAAGGGATGAGATGAAATGAATCCAAGCACTCCTATTTATAGGCTGAACAGAGAGCTGGACACGGCCCGTGTCCGCTGGACACGGCCCCGTGGCCGTCTGACACTCTCTCTCCTCATTAATTGTAATTCGCAATTACAATAAATGCGCCTGCTGTACTTTCGACACGCCCCCGTGTCCGCTGAGCACGGCCCCGTGATGGGCAATAGAAGCTTCTATAGGTTTGTCTTTTCTGCTGCTTCTTGGGCACGGCCCGTGCTGGCTGAGCACGGGGCGTGTTCAGCCTTCTGTTTTCTCTATTTTGCTTTGGAAGGTGCCGTTGAGGGTTCGGGCAGTCCACTAATGTTCCTTTTCTTGTATTTATGTTGGATTTAGCTGTCTTTTTGCTTCTTTTGCGTTTTTGAGCTCATTTAATCCTGAAAATACAAAAGGAAGACAAAAACACTCTTTTTCCAATATTAGTACTAAAAAGGGTTAGTTTTATGCCTCATTTGATGTAATTTATATGTTGCATTTTACACACATCAAATACCCCCACACTTGAACTTTTGCTTGTCCTCAAGCAAAACTCTTTAATATGTGGCTTACACTCCCAAATAGAATAGGTAGAAGAGAAGGTTTTGGGCTTGTCATAGAGTGTCGGGATTTCCAAGATCTTTTTGGGTTTTATTTTTATTTATTTACACTCCTATTCGTAATGATTTATTTAGAACTGTTCATAAAAGAAATTACTTATTTGGGCATAACATGCCTTTTTAAAATTCTATTTATATACAAGTTCACATACCTCGCGGGGAAATCACTCACACTCGGCCGAAAGTGTATTTTTAGTGAATCACTCGAGAGCGGCATGGAACTTATTCCTACCATAGGCTTGCCAATAAATCAATCCTCCTCCTTTTTAACTTTTATACCTTTGTAGATATCAAGAGGACTTTGTGGGTTAAGGGTTGGCTAGGGTTAAAGGTAGGTGGTTGGGTTAGTGGTTAGTAGTAAAAGGGCTAAAAGCGTAACAAGTGTCGGTTTTCGTATTTTTGCAACTTTTTATTTTTAATGAAGCTTTTATTCAAACAAAGTTATTTTTGATTACTTTGTTTGTTTATTTTCTTTTTGCTTCATTATAAATATTTTTTTTTTCACGAAGAACCGAACTTGTTACTAAAATAAAGGGTTAAAAATGAAAAAGGTTTTGGTGGGTGAAAGGGTTTTTGTTTGGGTGATGAAACGAAAAAGGTTTAGGCTCAAAGGGCTAACTAGGGGGATTTTTGGGTAGGTGGTAAAAGAAAAAGAAAAATAATGGTGTAGAAATGAAAAAAAAAAGTTAGTCCTAATGCCTCCATCATTTACTTACTCGGGTTTAAGTTGATAAGGACCGGGAATGTATTGTCATGGCAAGTTCTAGAGTCGTAAGAACCAAGCGGCTATTCACACAAGAAACGAAAAATGAGCATTTAGTCAAATGATATGAAATTGTGTGCTCAATAAAGGCTAAAAACTCACTTTTGTGGGAATGGGTTTTTATGTGATCAAGTATATATAATCAAATTTTAAATAAGTTTGTCATGCCTTTTCATAATTTTCTTATGTTGGTTCTTTTTATCACTACGCTATCGGTTGTAAATTTGTAAAAATATAACCTTTTTGAGAACTTGAATTTCCTGAGTTAAACCTAGACAAGTAAAAAAAATGAAATTTTTGAAAAAAAATTTGGGGTGATTAGCGGTTCCAATAGAGTTTTGTGTAAGGCTTGTATTTAGGACTTGCAAAATTCAAGGTTTTAGCATCCCCCCCACACTTAAATTACACATTGTCCTCAATGTGTCCCAAAAATAAATTTTTAGGTTGATTAGATGTTTAAAATAGTGTTTAAAAAGCAAAAATTTGTGTTACTGGGCACTGAACACGGCCCCGTGTTGAGTGGGCACGACCCCGTGTTCAGGTGCCAGTAACAAGAACTTACAGAAGGTGGACACGGCCCCGTGTCCACTGAACACTGCCACGTGTCTGACAAAATTCTGCCGAACAGAAGCCAAACAGCAGGTCAGGGAGGTGAGCACGGGGGCGTGTTGGCTGGACACGTCCCCGTGTGGACAGTCTGAAAGCCTGAAAAACAGGTTTCTTCCTCCGGTTTTTCCATTCTAGCCCTATAAGTGCTGAGGCTTAACACCCTAAGCCTTGGTTTGTACCTGTTTCATCACTTAACACCACACCAAGCAACACAAACATCCTACATTACCAAAGTCAATTGTTCCAAGCATAAAGTAAAAGAAAAATAAAATGCAGAAAATAGTTAGGAAAAGTAAATTGTCTAACACTTGGCACGCAGGCCATCAATTGTTCAAGATTGCAAAGGGTTAACCTGGGGATTCATCAATCAACCGCTTCCTCCTATGCTCCTCCCGCCTACTCCATGGCATCATCATCATCATCGTCGTCATCCCCTCCACGGCGTTCAATGTGGTCTCGTATGTATCCGACATCGTCTTGTATCTCGGATAGGTTTCTCTCGATAGCTCCGACCCGGTGGTAGGTGTTGCTCGCCATGTTATAGGTGTTCCGAGTACACATTAGGTTTTCCTGCAACAAATCATGCAAACTTTGAAAATTAGGAAAACTGCCTCCCGAGGAGGATGATTGGCCCGGATCACCGTGGGGTGGGTATTGGTACTGATGATGTTGCGGAGCTGGGAGGACAAGTGCTTCTTGCGGGTTCCATGCATGACCTTGCATCCTTTGAAAGGTTACCGTCCCGTCTTCTGCCTCATAAACCAGGTTCATTGAGCGGCATATGTGAATATCCACCGTACCCGACCATGGGCTCCTCTCGAATGACCTCGGAATGTAGGTGAAGTGCTTGAAGAGACGGTACACCCACCCCCCGAAGAAAATAGGAGTTGGTGCACTAGCAAGGCGGTTGTGATGCATGTTTCGGAGCATGAGGAACGGAACATCGAGCGGCCTGCGGTTGTGAATGCAATGGAGGACAAGCAAATCTCTTAACCCAACGACGCCACCACTGTCATGCCTTTGGCTAAGAGAGTAGCCGAGGAGCCTATGAATGTATCTGTAAAGCGGATCCCTCAGCTTGGTACTCTTAGTGCTGCTCGGATTGTAGAACCCTTCCCCAATCTGAGCCCACATGGCTTGGCGCTCGTTGTCTTCGATCTCTCTCAACCCCCCTGTATTTTCTTCGTTTCCCGCATCTTCCTCCGCATACAACCCGATAATCGACCCGAATTGTGCCATGGAGATCGAATACCTTGTTCCGCCACACCTGAATGACACCCCGTCATTATCGAACGGGTCGCACCTTGAAGTGAATGCAAAGGTGCTGTAGAATTCCAAGGTGCATTCATGGGCGGAACGGAGTCGGGTTGTTAGTGCGACTCTGAGTGGTCCCGTGACAATGTTGTTGAAACGGTCAATTTGATTCACCAAGGTTAGTAGTTATGTGCATGCCTGCCTCGGGTATTCCTCCGGTCTTGTTTGAAGACGCTCGTATCGAGCTCTTGCATCTAGCTCATTGGCGTTGAATCTAGTAAACTTCCTGGCCATCTGCAAGAATACACCAAAAGTTAGCATGAAACAGAAATATTTTCGGACGAAACTGCAAACAGCGGGCTGGACACGACCCCGTGCCCAGCGGACACGGCCCCGTGTCCAGGGGTCTGTTACTCAAAAATCCCATTTTTCGACCCGGTTTCGAAAACTTGAAAATTTTTGAACCAATAGGTGCGGTTTCCCCCGAAAATGAAACCCTAAGTGCCGTTTTTCCCAAAATAACCCATTTACCCTATCAATTTTATCTTTTTCGGTTCAAGAACAAGGGTTTTGGGGTTTTTGTAAGAAATCGGGTGAATCTATGAACAATACAAGTGTATTTACTTCCCTTAACACTAATCTAATTAAATGCAAACAGATTTAGGCAAAAAATTTAGGTTCGATCCGGATGAACATCAAGAACCCTAGATTTTTCCCCAAATTTGTGGTGTATTAACTACATGCAAGTAACTAATCTAACTAATACGAGTGATAGAATCATACCTTGATGTTGTTAGATCGGTAAGAGACGTTGGAATTTCGCGAAAAATCGCCTGGAACCAGAGCTTTTGTGGGGAAACGGGGCGTGTGGAATGAAGAAACTGTTTTGAAAAAGGGGTTTAATCCCGTCTGCAGCGCGAACACGGCCCCGTGTCCAGCGGACACGGCCTCGTGCCGAGCTCTCTTTTTTTTTTCGTGCGCGTGTGAGTGCCCCATTTTCCATAAGCTATGGTTTAGAAAACTTACCGCTTTATTTTGCCGCCTCAATCGTTCGTAACTTACCAGGCATGATGTTTTTATTCTTCCACGGTTTGAAGCGAGATCTCTTCTTCCTCATCCTCAATAAATCCTTGATAGAGTTTCAGCCGTTGGCCATTGACTTTAAATGGTGGTCCACTTCGAGGTTTAATTTCTACTGCACCGTGTGGAAAAATATGGGTGACGGAAAAAGGTCCTGACCACCTAGACTTTAATTTACCAGGAAACAATCGAAGTCGTGAATTAAACAAAAGAACTAAATCTCCTACCCGAAATTCATTAGGTTTAATATGTTTGTCATGCCAATTTTTAATTCTTTCCTTATAAATCTCAGAGTTTGAGTATGCATAATTCCTAAGTTCGTCTAATTCATTTATTTGACAAAATCGATTTTTACCAGCAAATTCTAGATCTAAGTTTACATTTTTGATTGCCCAGTAGGCTTTGTGTGCAATTTCTACTGGCAAGTGGCAACTTTTTCCATAGACTAGCTTATATGGGGTTGTACCTATCGTTGTTTTATAAGCAGTTCGAAAAGCCCATAAAGCATCATCTAATTTATCAGCCCATTCCTTTCTATTTAACCCTACGGTTTTTTCGAGTATTCGTTTTAACCCTCTATTGGTCACTTCGGCTTGTCCGTTTGTTTGAGGGTGATAAGCTGTCGAAACCCGGTGATAGACCCCATATCTCGTTAAAATTTTTTCAAGTTGATGATTACAAAAATGGGTACCTCTATCACTTATTAAAGCTTTAGGTGTGCCAAAACGAGAGAATAATTTTTTCAGAAATCTTACCACTACTCTTCCATCATTTGTTGGAAGTGCTTCGGCCTCGGCCCATTTAGACAGGTAATCTATTGCCACAAGTATGTATTTGTTTCCTTTCGATGGTGGGAAAGGTCCCATAAAGTCGAGTCCCCACACATCAAAAATTTCACAAACAAGAATGCCATTTTGTGGCATTTCGTTTTTGGAAGAAATATTACCTGTTCTTTGGCAAGCATCACATGTCTTTATAAGATTTTGGGCATCTTTGTAAATGGTTGGCCAATAAAATCCTGAATCAAATACCTTTCGTGCGGTACTGGCAGCACCATGATGTCCTCCGTATGGACCTTCGTGACAATGGCGGAGAATTCTTCGTGCTTCACTACCATGTACGCATCGTCTGACGAGTTGGTCGGCACACATTTTGAAAAGATATGGATCTTCCCAAAAATAGTGTTTCACATTGGCAAAGATTTTTTTTCTTTGATGATGTGGCCATCCTTTTGCGACTATTCCACTAGCTAAGTAGTTGGCAAAGTCGGCGTACCATGGTTCTTCCTTAAATTCCACCATTTCCAGGGATTCAGTTGGAAATTTTTCGTTGATTTGCTCGTCCCTGGTTGCCTCCAAAGCTGGGTCTTCTAGGCGCGAAAGATGATCTGCTGCGGTATTTTCTGCTCCTCTTTTGTCTTTGATTTCAATGTCGAATTCTTGTAGGAGTAGAATCCACCTAATCAAACGTGGTTTTGCGTCTTGCTTCTTAAAGAGATATCGAATGGCTGCATGGTCTGTATAGACTATAGTTTTAGAAAGAACAAGATAAGAACGAAATTTATCAAAAGCAAATACCACAGCTAGTAATTCTTTTTTAGTTGTTGTGTAATTTTCTTGTGCATCGTTAAGTGTTTTACTAGCATAATATATTGGGTGGAAATGCTTTTCTTTTCTCTGTCCCAAGACAGCTCCAACTGCAAAGTCACTAGCATCACACATGATTTCGAAAGGAAACTTCCAATCAGGTGCTATCATGATAGGTGCATTGACTAGCATTTCCTTTAGGGTTAGAAATGCTTGATTGCAATCCTTGTCAAAGATGAAAGGAGCATCTTTTTCAAGTAATTTTGTTAGAGGCCTTGAGATTTTTGAAAAGTCTTTGATAAACCGCCTATAAAATCCGGCATGCCCTAGGAAACTTCTAATAGCTCTTACGGAGGATGGAGGAGGTAATCTAGAAATGGTATCTATTTTGGCTCGATCCACCTCCATTCCTTCGCTTGAGATTTTGTGACCGAGTACTATTCCCTCCGTTACCATGAAATGGCATTTTTCCCAATTAAGGGCGAGGTTAGTTTCCTCACATCGGGATAGCATTCGTTCAAGGTTATCGAGGCATTGGTCATATGAATCCCCAAAGATAGAAAAGTCGTCCATGAAGACTTCCATTGTCTTTTCTATCATGTCATGGAAAATGGCTACCATGCAACGTTGGAATGTTGCGGGGGCATTACATAGACCGAACGGTATGCGTCGATAAGCAAAAGTTCCATAGGGACATGTGAAAGTTGTCTTTTCTTGGTCTTCGGGTGCTATCGGGATTTGAAAGTAACCTGAAAAACCATCCAAGAAACAGTAAAATTTATGACCGGGTAATCTTTCTAACATTTGATCAATGAATGGTAAAGGAAAATGATCCTTTCTTGTTGCTTCATTTAATCGTCTATAATCTATACATACTCTCCATCCTGTGACGGTTCTTGTTGGTATTAATTCATTCTTTTCGTTAGTAATTACCGTCATACCTCCTTTCTTTGGAACTACTTGGACGGGACTTACCCAAGGACTATCAGAAATAGGATAGATAAGTCCGGCGTCAAGTAATTTGATGACTTCGTTTTTAACCACCTCTTGAACATTTGGATTTACGCGACGTTGTGGTTGTATGACCGATTTGTAGTCGTCATTCATCAAAATCTTGTGTGTGCACATAGAAGGACTAATTCCTTTTATGTCAACAAGTTTCCAAGCTATTGCATTTTTGTGTTTTTTCAAAAGACTAATTAGTTTTTCTTTTTCTAGGTTATCTAATTTAGACGAAATAATTACAGGTAATTTACCATCTTTGTCTAGAAAAGCATATTCCAAACCTTTTGGAAGTTCTTTGAGCTCAAGTGGTGGGTCTTTAAGAGACTCCTTATTTGGTTGCTCGTTTCGATCAAGAACTTTAAAGGTTTGTTCTATGGCGACCTCTTCTTCAACAAAGTGGTCAATCTCTTCACTTGTATCGGGTGGTTCATCTTCATCTTCAATTAGGGGGTCATTATTGCCGAATGGATATTTCATTGATCGTTCGAGATCGACACTTCTTTTAAATGCCCCTAATTGAAGAGGTAAATTATTGAACTTCCGGTTTTTCAAAGCTTCGTAAGTTTTTACAAATGGTCGTCCCAACACAAGAGGAGCGTCATCGAGGATGACAAAGTCGGTCGGGATTACCATTTGATTTGTTTGAACCAAGACATCTTCAACTATACCGATTGATTTTATTACTTTCCGATTGGATAGAAAAATGGGTATTTGAAGTGAAGAAAAATCACTAATACTTAATTTTTCGAAAATGTAGTTAGGCATTATGTTAACACAAAGATCTTTATCGATTGAGACATTACTAATAAACGAATTTTGAAAGAAACATGGAACCGGTGTGATGTTAATTTCAAACGGGTCTTCTTTTATTAGCGAAGTCTGATCACTAGTTAACTTAACGCTTACTGTTTCGTCAATTTTAGTGTTAGTGTTTAACTCTTTTAAAAACTTAGCATGAGTGGGTACTAAACAATGATTTTCGAAAGAAGGTGTTAAGAGGTTAATTTCTTCAAAATTAGACTCTTCTTGAATTTTAACGTTGTCGGACTCACCTACTTCGTTGTTTAACTCATGTGTCGGTTTTTCACTTATTTGTTCTTCCATTTTGACACTTTCAGTTATCTCTTCCTTTTTTAATTCTTCTCTTGCGCGGGACTCCTCTTCCCTTGCGCGAGCTTCTTTTCTACACCGATCGATAACTCTAATGTGTTCTAATATCCTATCGGTCACTTCGGTTATAGAAAAAGAATCATTATTTTCTAAGCTTGAATCCGGTTGTTCGACCCTTTGTTCCTCATAATACCCATATGAAGTTGATGGTTCACACCATTATCCCTCATTGTGAGCATATGATGGATAAGGTTCGTAATTTTGTTCTTCATAATACTCATATGAGGTGGGTTGTTCACGCCAAGGTTCCTCATAATAAGCATATGAAGGTGGTGGCTCATACCTCGGTTCCTCAAAGTATGAGTAAGAAGGCTCATACCTTGGTTCATCAAAATACGAGTATGAGGGAGGAGGTTCATACCTTTGGTCTTCATAGGATGCGTATGAAGTTGATGGTTCGTACCTGGGTTCCTCATAGTAAGTGTATGAATTGGATGGTTGATATGAGTGATTATTTTGAATCGAACGTGTATTACGACAATTAGTGCAATAATTACCCCTATAATCATCCTCATCATAGGTGTAGTTGTAACCTCCTGAGTATTGATCCATAAGAATCACTCAGCAGACCACAACTGAGTCTCGGGATCAGAAAACAAAAATAAAAACGGAAACAGAGACTGGACACGGCCCCGTGTTGAGTGGACACGGCCCCGTGTTCAGAATCTGTATCTGGGCGTTTTAATTAAATTGACTGATCTAGTTGAGCAGTGAGCACGGGGCGTGTTCAGTGAGCACGGCCCGTGTTCAAGCTACTGTTACTGGGCGTTTATGAAAAATCTGCAGCACGGCCCCGTGTTCAGTGAACACGGCCCCGTGTACAGGATACTGTAAATGCAAAACTAAACTAAATGCAGAAAAATGTGCGCGCGTTTTAAAAAGGTTTTGAAAAACTGATTAGGCCGTCGATTTTAAGCTTTCTTAAAATCCTTGTGTCCCCGGCAACGGCGCCAAAAACTTGATGTGCGGTAAGTGTCGTATATATTAGGTGTATATTTTAAGCCCTTTTTAACACTTATTTTAGCCAAGTTTTAAATTTATAAAACACGATATTTCACTAACACTAAACACACATATGGGCAAGTGCACCCATCGTTGAGTGTAGTATAGCGTTGGTAAGATACCGAGGTCGTCCAAGGACACAAGAGCTTTTAGTACCGGTTTATCCTCAACGTCTAACCAAAACAAAAGTTTAGAAAAAATGTTTTAAACTAAGAAAAATAAAACTAACTAAAATGCTGAAAATAAAAATAAAAATAAAAACAGATAGACAAGATGAATCACTTGGTTCCGACTCGTATCTAGTATAACCTTTGATTATTTCCGCACTTTTGCACATAATTAAGAGATTATCTTAGTTATTGTAGTAGGCCCCTCTTTTGAAGGTGACGTTACCCTCACCCCAGTAGTTTGAGTCAGCAGGGATACAATCCTAAAGGGGTGGATTATTGGAAGATAATGAATTAAGTTATTAATGCAGTATTGTGGTAGGCCCCGCTTTTGGCGGTGACGTTACCCTCGGCTAAGTAGTCTGAGTCAGCAGGGATACAGTCCTAAATAGCCGGGTTATAGTATTAATAGTAGTTAACTTATGAGGGGATCAAAGAGTTTGGACCCCCGCCATCCAATACCGTGAAGTATTGAAGGAGGTCCTACTAAATTTGACCCAGGTCCATTGCAGGACCTCTAAATGCTGAACAATGGCAAGACCTTTACCAAACCGTTCCCTTAACCCCCTACCAGGTAGCCAACATACCTCCATATAGACCGTGGAGATATGAATGGTGAAAATCCTTTATTTTATATAGACAGTAAAATAATGCCAAGACACCACGGACAAACGATAAGGAAAGATCACCTTCAACATAAGTAACTAGTTATTAAAGTCATTAATACAAAACCAAATAAAAAGTGCAAAAGATTAGAAATAAAAAGTATTATACTAGACACTTTGTCTTCACCAAGTGATGTAAGAGACTTAGGCAAACATGGCCTTGATTGTCAAGAACTCTTACGATCAATCTTGGATCCCGAGACGACTCACACACTCTACGATGGACAATGGATGATGGTGGTGGATGATGGTGTTGTGATGGTGGTGGGTGGTGGATGAAGTGTGAGAGAGGTGGTGTGCCAAGGGATGAGATGAAATGAATCCAAGCACTCCTATTTATAGGCTGAACAGAGAGCTGGACACGGCCCCGTGGCCGTCTGACACTCTCTCTCCTCATTAATTGTAATTCGCAATTACAATAAATGCGCCTGCTGTACTTTCGACACGCCCCCGTGTCCGCTGAGCACGGCCCCGTGATGGGCAATAGAAGCTTCTATAGGTTTGTCTTTTCTGCTGCTTCTTGGGCACGGCCCGTGCTGGCTGAGCACGGGGCGTGTTCAGCCTTCTGTTTTCTCTATTTTGCTTTGGAAGGTGCCGTTGAGGGTTCGGGCAGTCCACTAATGTTCCTTTTCTTGTATTTATGTTGGATTTAGCTGTCTTTTTGCTTCTTTTGCGTTTTTGAGCTCATTTAATCCTGAAAATACAAAAGGAAGACAAAAACACTCTTTTTCCAATATTAGTACTAAAAAAGGGTTAGTTTTATGCCTCATTTGATGTAATTTATATGTTGCATTTTACACACATCATTAACACCGGTCACAATCTCCAGAATAGAATCGGGTAGACCATCGATATATCTCTCGATTGCTTTTTCCAGAGGGGTAACCATGGTGGGACACAATAGACTGAGTTCCTCAAAACGATCCGTGTACGCACGGTGTTCAGCCCCATCTTGCTTTAAATCGTCAAACTCTCGCTCCAAAGCCCGAATTTCGTGACGGGGACAAAACTCCTTCATCATGAGAGCCCGAAGCTCTTCCCATGTTTGTGGCAACGCCACTTCGGCACCCCTGTCGCGCATAATACCATTCCACCAGGTAAGCGCTCGCTTCTCAAACACGCTCGAAGCAAATTCAACCTTACGCGCATTCGGACACTGCACATGTCTGAATGTGCTCTCGATACTCTCAAACCACTGCAGGAGCGCAGTTGCTCCTTGCGACCCAGAAAACTTAAGCGGCTTCACAGTATTGAAATTCTTGAAATTACACGGTGCATTATTGTTGTTATTATTGTTGTTGTATATCTCGTGGAATTGGGTCACAACGCCGGGAAGCACAGCAGCCACTTACTAAGAGACCAGGGCTGCGATTTCTTCAATAGTGAAAGATTGTGCTTCACGTCGAGGAGGCATTGTCTAACAAGGAAACAAGAGAGTCGAGTGAGGTTGAAAAGTAGGAAAAACAAAAGAGGCATCAACAAAACACAAGAGAGGCGGTCATTCGTTCGTTACCTCGAACAAACAAACGACACACGGTGACTAATCAAAGTAAATAGGTCAAAAATAATGTATCACGAAGACATGCTCGCCTATAAGTGAACACTCACCCCAAGAGTTCCCAGGTAAGAGTGACTGGTCCGATTATGTGGATTTGTACGAACACTCTAGCCTTAGACAGAAAACTCAGAGTACAGGCACTCACTCTTCCAGTTTGCACGTGTTCACATTATTTAGACCCAAACTTTGACGAGATTTTGAAAACTCAGAAGGCACTAAGCCAAAAATAAGTTAAACTGGAAGGGTTCAAAACCTTACAACAGAGGGTTCAAAACCTAGTAATCAATCATCCTAGAATGGATGATTAATTTTCAAAGCGGATTTGAAAATTGTGTTTCTCGTTGTGGTTATCACCTAAAGATAGGTGACGATTTTGTTTTAAAAAATCTAAACGCAAATAAACTTGCGTTGGGGTCCTAGAAGTTATAGTCTAGGTCAAAGCATTACTAATAACCTAATTCCCTATAACCATTGGCTCTGATACCAACTCTTCTATCACACCCCGACCACGTAAAATAACAAAGCGTGGCGGAAATGTCGGGGAGTGTTGTAACAGAATTATCGTTTCATAACCATGGATACAAAAAGTGTTTCGTTTTATTGATAATATTAAGCATTAACATTGTTTTAACACATAACAAACAAGTTTTATATCAACTATCATCGTTTTATGTCACTAAGGCCTCGTCCAGATCCTATGTGACGCATGCATCCTAGAACGTCAATCAAGCAACAACACCTGAAACATATGTAAAAACAAAGTCAGCAAAGAAATGCTGGCGAGTACATAGGTTTTATAAGAGTATCGGAATCATGGCTTGTTTACATATATTGCAATACCTCGAAGACCTTGTTTTTAAAAGTGTATAATATTGCAACATGATTAACCAACTCAAATCATGATGGTTATAATTTATAAAATTTCGTAGCCATGATTCTTAACCCAAAAGCTTTTTGTTTTAGAAAACCATCTTGTAAAACATCTCGTATAAACTCGTTAATAAAACTTCGTATATTATTTCGAAATCATTGTTGTGTGACATCGTTTCTATATCGTTTACCCAAGTGAACTAAACAACGCCACGGTATATAATATGTTGAAAACACTTATATATAAGAAGTACCAGCGACGTATCTTCCATGTTTTCACCACATTACACCCGTCCCGTTATCTAAACACTAGCAAAAAACCAATCGTTTACCCAAATCGTTTAACATCGTTTCCAAATCGTTTCCAATTCGTTTACTCGTTTAAATCGTTTAAATCATCCTCGTTTTAATTGTGAAAACTTATATATGGTCGTCTCGCTAATAACATTCAAACTTTCGTGACTCGACTACCTCGTTCCTCGCTTCTCGTATTAACAAACCCCCAAAGGGTAAGTTAATAATTACAGATTCAGTCGTTACCCACAACACCCACACATAACCATGGGTATAGTGCAATAACGGGATTTGTCGGATCCTATGGTACCATAACCTAATACTGGTCGGTTCGGCCAAAATTAATGAATGTCATTCGTTATGTAACTACAACCAACAAGTTCGTTCACATTATCGAAATCGTTATTAGTTTAGTATAAATCGTTCTATTCGTTTTTGAAATCATCGTTTAAACCTTGAAAACATTTTGTACATATGAATCACCCCAAAACATTTGGAAATAGTAAAATAGGGGAACTATGTACACACATGTAGTGCAAGGTATCCTCAATCAATAGTACTTCAACAAACTCGAGTAAACCAGAGAAATCAAGCAGCACCTAGTAATCGAACCACTAGTCAAACAATAGACGCCTAAATCAGAAGACCGGACAGAATGAGGTCTTGCAAACCAAATGAGTGTTGGAACTCATGTGATATGGTTTAACAAAGCCTACATTCTAAATCGGAACCTAACCTAAGTGCTTTCGACCCATCGCGACCCATTAAGGTAGCTTATGCTACCTTAACGCGTCGTGCGCGAAAATGCTCGTTCGAGACGTCTAACTAGTCCTATGACAAGTATTATATGCCTATACAAGTTTAATCATGTAGTATAATCAGTTATGTGACAATAGTTTAGGTTACATATGCTTAAAATGAATTTTGGCGTAAAAAGGGCATTTTGTTAATTTACCTAAGGTATATAAACTACCTATCATACAACTACTTAAACGTCGTGACCATAAGGTATAACCTCGGAAGGTTATTCCCTATACAACTATGGTCACCTAATGTGTTTGGTCGGATCCTAATGATCGACCAACGGGTCGGGTTCGAAAGTATAAGCGATTGTTCAGATCGCTTACCTTACGACCCTATATAAGCACTAAACTAAAAGTGACGAGCTAAGCATGTTAAAACATGCTTAACTAAGTTTGAAAACAGGTTTGGTTACAAAATACGCAAGAATACGCATTTTGGCCGAAACTACGACTCGTCACAGAGCCTAGATAACGTGGTAATCAGTAGGTATAGTCACTAGGGACTATAACTATCGTGATTACGCTCACGTTATGAAGTTCAAACGAACATCGCATTGACCATAAACTGGTCAATGCAGAAAGTCAAACACAGTTTGACTTTAACGCTAAAACGCATAAAAATAATGAAGGAATACTTACAAAGGGTCCCCGCAAGATTGATTTTCCAAGTATTCTCAGGTATGAGGTGATGAAACACCCCAACTTAGAGAAATTTCAGAAATCAAGTGGGTTTGCAAGTGAATGGGATGGGGTATTTATAGATTTCCTTGAACCGTTAAGATCGTTTATCGTAAACCGTGATTCAATCTCATCCATACATGTGTTACAATACTAAGGATACATCAAAATGGCCCCTAGCATCAGGAAATAACATGTGGAAGTGGGTTTTGAGTGTTTAACAGCTGGAAACAGGCTGGAAAGAAGTTTCTGATGTTCTGGCACATGCTTACGGATCGTATGGTCCTCACCCTTACGGTCCGTAAGGACCCTGCAGACCAACAAGTTTCAGTTTTGGCAGTTTTGGTCCCTATGCGCGTATGGTCGTGTTTTGGCACTTCTAACACCCGTCAAGTCCATTTTTAAGCTTCACAAGGATGTTAAAGCATAGGGAACATGAAACATGCTCAAAATTATCTCGGATGTTGGTTCGTTTGGCCGTACGGTTGCGTTGTTCGGTTAGTTACGACGGAAGTCGTAACGGAATCAAAAACGGTCCAAATTGCGCGACGAATGGATTTTTATCAAGCCAATCACTAAAACATAATATTTTAATGATTACATGAATGTTTGGATGTCCGGATGTATTCAGAATGTAAGTTATGCGCGAAAATGCAAACTTGTGCACTTTTTGACGCTTTTAGTCCCTGAATGACCCAAAAGTTTATTTTAGCACACCGAACCCCTCAAAGCCTATTTCTAAGCTATGTAAAGAATATTTAGGGTATGTTTAACTTATGGTCATGTTCCGAAATGTTCGTTACAGTTCAAATTGGCATACTTTCGTAGTTTGTCAAATTTAGTCCCTGTAAGCGAATTAACTTGATTTTGCCATACCAAAGCCCTCAAAACTTATTTCTAAGTTATGTAAAGATTATTTAAGGTATGTTTCGCCTATGTCCCTATTCCGGAGTGTTTGTCGCGTTATACTGACTGCGTTTATGCACCAGTTTGCGTATAACCTTCAAGAAAATGATTTACAGCTTGAAATTGGAATCGAATCAAATTGTAAAATCACCAAACAAAATTACACATATAATAACACCAAAGCACATTGTTTTATTAATAATCATCATTGTTTTACATCGAACATCGATTACACAACACAGTTGTCACAGGTTTCACCCCGGTGTAGGTTTTGTAAGAATTTCTAGGGTTTCAACATTATACTTATGATTTGATTTGTGAAAATTTGTTTTCGTATTTGCACCTATTGATAATTGTCTTGCATTTGTATTGAATTCACGAATTGTCTAGTGAGTTATGAAATTTGACCTTATGAAATGAATATGTGCAATTATGCCTTATTATAGGATATGATTTACATGTTCTTGGTAACGAAGTGTTGTGCGGTCCGTTGTCTATGACATTGATTGCTCTTGACACCTAAGCCACGTGACTCTAAATCCGTTAATAACTAATTCAACTAAATTGAATCCAAAAACTGTACTAGTGAATTACTTTTTTCGAATTTGATGGAGTAGGTACTCGTGAATTACAAACAACAACTGAATTATTGTTTTGCTTCATTTAATTTATTGGGCTAGAATATCACATGTGGGCTGCAATAATTAAAGGGCTTCAGGCCTTGGGAACAAGAAAAGAGTGGATCGTAGTATTGCATAAAATAATAGGGGAATTGGACGACTGTTTTAAGGGGGTGTTAGACGGTTATTTTGAGGAGGCAACTTGGAACGCACAACAGAGAATTTGGCGGCTGGGGATTTTATGCTTGCACGCATGAAAAAAATATATATTCCATTCATCCACCAATTAAGCTAGATGTGTAATAACGAAAGTTTATGGTGTTGCCCACTGAGATGGTGACTTGGGTGGACATACCATCTAGGTCAAGTTAGAAAATAAAATATCGAAGCTTACGGTATTTCCCACTGGGATGGTGACTCGAGTGGATATACCCTCTAAGTTAAACAAAAGCAAACACATGTCTAAGTGCATAACCATCATACATCAAATTTAATCGTAATTACCTAAAGGTTTTTATATAAACCGTAGATAATAATATTTTAACCTTATAAGCTTGAAGCAGGATTAAGAAAGGTTGTGGACTTTTGAGTGTGAGATCCATGGATAAATAACCCATTTGAACTCAATTAAATCATGAATGAGGACTTGAAAATCGACAGTAATATTTAAGTGGACATTATACCTACAATCATAGCTAATGTGTGATTAGATTTGTTAATAAGTAATCGAATACAATGAAGACGAGTGATTTGATTGTTATTCCATCGCATAGTTTTTGGGACGAAAAAAAGATAATTGTGGGGATTTGATCAGTGCATTTTAGGTACATCATTTGTTATATTAATTATAATATAAATGCATCGCTAATAGTACAAAGTAGATTACTTTTATTGGTTTTTATCTTATGTGGAATTATTATCCTATATATTAAAAAACAAAGCTTGTGAATAGTATATTCACCATTCGAAGCTTGCCACGTGGCAAGCCTTTTGTTTTTTTTTTCATTTAAAATGAATAGTACATTCTCCATTTAAACCTTGCCACGTGGCAAGTTTTTTTTCTCATTTATCCATCTTTTATCAAAATACCGGTACGGTCCTGTTCGGTCTCGGTACATGAAGGTAAAAACCGGCACCAGCCTGGTACAGAAAACATCAAATGTAGGTACCAAATTGATATTGAAAATTTTTAGTTCGGGAAATTCGGTACTTCGAACCAATACCATTTCCTCATCCCTGATCTCGGGTACCGTACAAACACCAACGGTATCGTACAATTTTTTTATTAATTTTCTTCAACTTTAGTGTTTTTTTAGTTTAAGAGCTAGGGATGACCTCGGTGCCAACCGATACTAAATTGGTACTGGTACCGAAAATACCAGTTACGGTACAGGTATATGAAGGTAAAAACTGGTAGCAAACCGGTACTAGGAACGCTAAAAGTTAAAACCGAATTGACTTAAAATCTTTCGGTTCGGGAAATTTGGTACCGTTACCCAATACCATTTGCTCATCTCTGACCACGGGTTTCATACGAACAACATCATTACCATAAAACTTTTTTTGTTGATTTTCTTTCGGTTATACTATTTGCTCATCCCTGATCACGGGTACCGTACAAACACCAACGGTATCGTGCAACTTTTTTTTTATTGATTTTCTTCAACTTTTAGTGTTTTCTTTTTTTTAGTTTAAGGGCTAGGGATGAGCTCGGTGCCAACCGATACTAAATTGGTACTGGTATCAAAAATACCGGTTACGGTACAGGTATATGAAGGTAAAAACTGGTAGCAAACCGGTACCAGGAAAGCAAAAGGTTGCTACCGAATTGACTTAAAATCTTTCGGTTCGGGAAATTCGGTACCGGTACCCAATACCATTTGCTCATCTCTGACCACGGGTTTCATACGAACAACATCATTACCATAAATTTTTTTTATTGATTTTCTTTCGGTTATCTTATACTGTTTTTTTTCTACATTTTCTTTTTATTCTTGTCAGCAGTTCTGTGTGTAACGCGCTCGTAGTGATTTCAAAACACATGTAAACACATACTAAATGACAAAAGAAGTTCGCCGCAACGCGGCCATAGTAATAAACCTAGTTAGATAAATAATAATGAATTAAATGGGTATAGTTAAAGCTAAATGAGAAAATAATTAACTAGTAATTAAATGTCTAAAGATTAATTGAACTTAATAATGACATGTGATTAATTACTTGTTTCAAATTTGATGGAGCAGGTACTCGTCAATTACAAACAACAATTGAATTGTTTTTTTGCTCCATTTAATTTTAATTTATTGGGCTGAAATATCACATGTGGGCTGCAACAATTAAAGGGCTTCAAGGCGTTCTAAACAAGAAAAGAGGGGATCGCAATATTGCATAGAATAATAGGGGAATTGGACGGCTGGGGATTTTATGCTTGCACACAAATCAAGAAATGAAACTTTTAGAGTCGTTGATTTTGATAACCATGCATGGCTAAACCTCTTGTGACTTCCTTCGGTTGAACAGTTGTTAGGTTTTTATTGGGATTTGGTTTTTATTACATTGTGAACTGGTACATCTTGACAACTTGTGTTTGGTTGATTTAAAATGTTTATTTATGTTTGAATTACTTGTATTTTATCAAGCGTATTTGCGATTTCTTGTATCGTTAGCGGATTGATAATTAGGTGGGTAGTTGATATATTCAACTAGCAATTGGATTGTTACGGTTATTATTAAAAGCTGTCTCGAATTGTTATCTTAATTAAGTAGTATTCCAAGGTCATGTGTATGTGATGTTCTTAGGATTAAATTGAGTTTTTGTGTAAACCTACAACTTGAATTCCGGGGTGGGGTGGGGTGGGGGGGGGGGGTACTTTTCTTTAATATGATAACACTTCTCTAAATTAATTTTCTAGTTTCTTTTAAATCAAACAAACCCCAATTTTAGTTGATAGTAATTAATTAGTTAAATCGCAAAACACTGACAACAAATTACCTGTGGATACGACCTTACTTACCTGTAATCGTATTGTTATTTAAGCAAAATATTTATTTTTGATTAGCCCATCACAGCTACATCAAAATGGCGTCGTTGCTGGGGATATGAATTTTGCTTAAATACAAATACGATTACGTAAAAAAAATAGTTTCCTCTCCCCACATTTGAATCCTACATTGTCCTCAATGGAGCGATAAACTACCTAGCGACACAAAATAAGAAAACTAAAAAGAAAAAAAAGAAAAATACGACAACAACAACAACAAAACCGGAACAAAATCCCCTAGTTTAAAGTGGTAGAATCTTTATAAGTCGTGTTCCACAATGACCTTATAACATTTCATTCGCGGTCGCGCTTGGCAAAGACTCGGTTCACTCTTTACTAGTGGTGTTCAGATCATCTCTGTCCAAATGGAGATTGAGTATGAAGAGTTCTGATTGAATCCTGCAAAATTAATTCTAGGCTAAACCATAAAACCAAAACAGACTCAAATAAATAAAAAAAGAATTAAAAAGACTCAAATTACACGACTTAATGTACAAAAGTCGGGACACATACCTGGTCGGCATCGATCACGGTGAATGAAATGAGCATGTGGGATATGGATTTAATGGATGTGGATGGTGGGGTTGGGTCAGTATAAGTACTAGGTCGGGTTGCTGGGAGTAGTGGGTTTTATTGGATTTAAACGTTTGTGAGTTTTTATTGAATAAAGGTGGGCCAAGTTTAAAGTGGGGTTTAAGAAAGGTAGGTAGGAGTGGAGGATTATTCAAAGGTATCTGGCATTTTTGGTTTCTTTTGGTTATAGAAGCTCTATCTGGCATTTTTTGCAAAGCTGGGGTTGAAGGATTATTCAAAGGTATTCAAACTCCTAATAATGGTCCGAAAATCTCAGATTTGTTCTACGCGGATGATGCTCTTTTGGTGGGGGAATGGGGTAGAGTTAATGTGTTAAATGTGACTAGATGCTTGAGAATACTTTATTTGTGTTCGGGTTTAAAAATTAACCTTCATAAATCTAATTTATTCGGTTGGGAGTGGAAGATTGTGAGATAAAGGATATGGCTAAGGTGGTTGGGTGTAATGCTGATAAATTTCCGCTCACTTGTTTGGGGATTACGGTGGGAGCTAACATGAACAAAATTAATAATTGGACTCCGATTATTGAGGTTTTGACAAAAGATTATCGGTGTGGAAAGCTAAAACTATTTCAATAGGGGGAGACTCACTCTGATTAATTCAGTGTTGGAAAGTCTTCCTATCTATTAGCTCTCGTTATATAAGGTTCCGGTGGGAATTATTAAGATTCTGAAAGTGAAAATAAGAAAACTATTTTGGGCGGGAACAAATAAAAATAGTAAAATGAACTGGTTGGCTTGGGATTGGATCACGTGGCGCAAAACAAAAAGGGGATTGGGTATACAACAACAACAACCATACCCAGTATAATCCCACCTATAGCAAAGCTATTGATAGGGTTTGGGGAGGGTAGGATGTAGGCAAGGCTTACCTCTATCCCAGGGGATAGAGAGGCTGCTTCCAGTGAGACCCCCGGCTCCCAAAAACCATAACCAAGACATAAGCTTCCGGAAAAACATATATAAGCACACAACTACTAAAAAATGTGGAAAAGAAAAATAATAAAAATAAACACATAAATAAATAAGTAGTTGTTAGTAAAACTACGACGCCGGGATTAAGTGACAACTTATAGAAAGCTATATCACACCTCATAGAAAACAAAAAAATTTAAACTCATAAGACAAGAACCTAAACCAAAAACCAGACCAAACTCCTAAAAGTCTTTAACCTTAATCTTACGTCTCCACGAAGTTCTATCCTCGACCATGTCCTCGAAGAGGTGCAAATCTTGCCTAATCCGCTCCTCCCAAGTCATTTTCGGCCTACCTCTACTCCTCCTTCCATCTACAGTGAGTGTTTCAACTATTCTAATCGGGTCTGTCATCTGCCTTCTCCTGACATGCCCAAACCATCTCATTCTTCCCTCCCTTATTTTGTCTGAAATACAAGCAACTCCTAATCTTACCCTAAAAACCTCATTTCTTATCTTGTCCAACCTAGTATGCCCACACATCCATCTTAGCATCCTCATCTCTGCCACATCTAGCTTTCGTGCATGGATTTTCTTTATGGCCCAACAATCTGTTCCGTATAACATAGAGGGTCTAATTGCCACCCTATAAAATTTCCCTTTTAATTTATCAGGGAACCTCTTGTCGCACAATACCCCTGTGGCTGCTCTCCACCTACACCATCCAACCTGGATACGGTGAGCTACGTCACTGTCTATCTCTCCATTACTCTGAACAAACGATCCTAAATACTTGAACTTAGTTGCTTGTGGGACCACCTAACCCTCAATGGTGATCTGAGTGTCGTGCTCATCGCCTGCTCCACTAAAATCACAGTAAAGGTACTCAGTCTTTGAGCGACTTATCCTCAAACCTTTGCCTTCTAAGGCTACACGCCATTATTCTAACCTCTCATTCAAGCTCTGTTTACTTTCTTCTATCAGCACAATATCGTCTGCAAAAAGCAAGCACCATGGAACTGACTCCTGAATCGACTTTGACAACTCATCTAGGACAATCGCAAATAGAAAAGGACTCAACGCTGACCCTTGGTGGAGTCCGACTTCCACAGGAAAGAAATCAGTATCCCCTACCGGTGCACGAACACTAGTTTTAGTTTCAACATACATATCCTTAATTAAGTCTACATACTTACTAGGTACCCCTCTATCCTCCAAACTATCCCATATCAATCTACGTGGCACACTGTCATACGCCTTTTCTAAATCAATGAACACCATATGTAGATCTCGATTTTTCTCTCTATATTTTTCCATCAATCTCCTTAGAATGTGTATCGCTTCTGTAGTTGACCGCCCTGGCATGAAACCAAATTGGTTTACCGTAACCTGGGTTTCTCTTCTAAGTCTAGTCTCAATCACCCTCTCCCATAGTTTCATAGTATGGCTTAACAACTCAATCCCTCTATAACTACCACAACATTGGGCGTCTCCCTTGTTCTTATATAAAGGCACTACAATACTGCTCCTCCACTGGTCTGGCATTCTTCCAGAGTTGAAAATGAGATTGAACAAGTTATGTAGCCATTGAACTCCCTCCTGTCCCAAGCACTTCCACACCTCAATTGGTATGTTGTCCAAACCCACTGCCTTAGCCCTTCCCATCTTCCTAAGTGCTGCCATCACCTCTCCCTGTGTGATATGCCTACAATAGCAGTTATTTCGTTGTTGTCTCTGTGTAATCGAATTGTCTCTTTGTTGTTGGTAATCCCCATCTCCATTGTAAAGTTTGTGGAAGTAAGTTTGCCATCTTGACTTTATGTCATGTTCCTTGATTAACACACGTCCATCCTCTCCCTTTATAAACTTCACTACCCCTAGATCTTGCCTCCTTCGCTCCCTAGCTTTGGCAATCTTGAACATATCATTTTCCCCTTCCTTTGTTTCTAGGCGTTCATACATCTTCTTATAGGCTGTGTTCTTTGCTTCAGTCACTGCTTTTTTCGCCTCCCTTTTGACCTTAGTGTATCTCTCCCTCAATCTCGCATGCTCATCGTCATTCGTGCATCTCAAAAGATCCCTAAAGCTCTGTTGCTTAACCTTTATTTTGGTTTGTACTTCATCATTCCACCACCAAGACTCTTTACGCCCATCTGTCTTCCCTGTTGTTACCCCTAGAGTTTCCTTCGCCACATAAGTAATGGTGGTCGCCATAGCCTCCCACACCCGGTTTGAGTCCCCATCCATTCGGGCCGCTGTTGTCGAGATGACCTTATCTCTGAACAGTGCAATCCTGTCGCCTTTCAAATTACCCCATCGTATCCTAGGTCGCATATTCCCCTCCCGCTTAGTCAAAACTTATCTCATGACTATATCAGCGACCAGTAAACGGTGTTGAGCCACTATTGTCTCCCCTGGTATAACCTTGCAATCCTTGCACCATCGTAGATCACATCGTCTCATCAAAAGATAGTCAATCTGTGTGTTACGTCCTCCACTACTATAAGTAATCAAATGCGAATCTCTCTTCTTAAAAAAAGAGTTTATAATACCTAGGTCGTGAGCTACTGCAAAGTCTAGAAGATCCCTACCAGGGTCGTTCCTATCACCAAACCCAAAACCCCCATGCACTGACTGGAAACCATCACTACCTTTACCAATGTAACCATTAAAATCACCTCCTATACATAATCTTTCATCCCTTGGTATGGCCCTCACAACTGTATCTAAATAATCCCAAAAGTCCCTCTTCTCCTGGTCCCCTAGTCCAACTTGTGGTGCGTAAGCACAAACCACTGTTACCACCTCCCCTCCTAGTACTAACCTCACCACCATAATCCTATCGTTGTGTCGTATCACCTCAACTACATTTTTGTACCGCTCCAAAGCCACTAGAAGACTTAAAGAAATCAATTTGGCTCTTCTTTTCAAACGGGGGTGGAGGTATAGAGTCGAATATCAAAATTTATGGAGAAAGGTGGTGGAAGCTTGTCATGGTAAAAACAATCAAAGGGACTTCCTTTCGCTCAATGGAAAAATATTGTGAATCCGATTTCTAAATTAAAAATTAAAGGGAAGGGTCTAAATCAGTTGATAAAGGGTAAGGTAGGGAACATGGAGGAGATACGTTTCTGGTTGGACATTTGGGTGGGTGATACGCCTTTTGTGGAAAGATGGCCACATTTGTTTGGTTTGGAATTGTCAAAATTATCCAGGGTTGCTGACAGAAGGGAGGTGAACCAAGGAAATAGAGGATTTGTATGGAATTGGTCTAGACAGCCAGAGTCAGATGCTGAGCTTAAGGAATGGCAGGAATGTCAGGAGGTTCTCAGTAGGACGTCATTTTCTAATAACGAGGATTTATGGATGTGGAACTTTGACAATCAGGAAGGATTCTCGGTGAAGGCAGTCAAATTGGCTCTAATTAAGGATAGAGGAGTTAGTCAACCCCCTAATTTTGATTGGTGTAAATGGGTTCCTGTTGGGATCGAACCCTATCAGAGGAACAGATAATTAAAGCCAAAACTGGATCAGAGCAGTGGATCCAGAATAAGCAGATGTTTACATGCAAGTCTCTTCCCTTGAAAGTGATTTCAACATCTGCTGACCTCCTATCTGCTGATCTTGCAAAGTGCTGACCTACAACTGCTGCTCAAGTAAAGACCTGATGAAAGACTAAAGCCCTGCTGATTCTATCTACTGCCTTGAGTCAAGCACTGCTGATCCGGACAAGTACTGCTGGGTTCACAGCAGTGGAAAGTTGCAGCAGCTGATCTATAGTCTGTTTTGTAATATAATGTAATAGCAGTAGTTAACATAGCAGTGCTTGTATAGATCAGAGGTTAGAGTTTTGTTAGGAGGTTAGATGTCACTTTCATGGTGACGTCAGCTAAGATGCTCAGTGGTTTGCATGTGCCTATAAATAGTTCAGTACTTTGTACTGTTCTATTAGCTCTTTTGCATCATCGTCTTCTTTGCACGAACAAACAACTGAGCTCTGGCTGAGGGGGAGTTTGCATTCATTCATCAATCATTGTAATCGTTATTGAAATAAATTCAATCTTCCGATTCATTGTGAAAAGATGTTTGATTAAAGTATTACTCTCGTTTGATTGTATGCAAAGTTTGTTTTCATCATAATTCCGCTGCACACTCATCCATTTTCATTTAATTACAAACACAAAATACAATCAGAAACAAACTCAGATCCAACAATTGGTATCAGAGCTTGGACAGTCAAATTTGATTTAACAATCATTTTGACGTAAATAGTTCAGCTCATAAAAAGTTGATACTGATCGTTTGTTCGTTTGTTGAAAAACAGAGCAAGGATTAATCACCATTAAAGTTGATTTCTCAGTGTCTGTAAAACAACAAGAATGACGTCACAATCTCAGGATGATAAAAACAACATCGGTTCGCTTTTTAAACCACCTATGCTAAAAAGAAATGAGTACAAATTCAGGTAGAGGAGGATGGGTCACATCCTCGCTTAACAAAGCACAGATTGTTGGAGGTCTGTCATCTATGGTCCCCACGTTCCCACAGTGCCAAGCGCTGAAGATGCTAAAAAGTTCGTTCCAAAACCAGTTGAAAATTATACCGAAACCGACTATCAAAAGTTCGAACTAGATGCTAAAGCGTTTAGCATCATAGCATCAGCGTTGCCCAATGAGATATATGCTGGACTGTTACACTGTAACAGTGCCAAAGAGTTATGGGACGCGCTTAAGGAACAGTTTGGGGGAACCGAAGAAGTCATAGAAAACAATAGGAAAATCCTGAACCAACAGTATGAAACATTTTGTTACGTTAAAGGTGAATCACTAACGCAACAATTTGAGCGTTTCAGTTGTCTCATCAGTGAATTGAGGCTTGTTAACACCACTTTTACAAACTCAGCTCAAAATAGCAGGTTTCTCAGGTCACTGCCAGAAAAATGGGACACCATAGCTTTTGTCACCCGAAACTCACCTGAATTCAAGGATCTGACCTTGACCCAACTCCATGGTCGACTCCTGACCTACGAAAGGGAGTTGAACCAGAAAAGGAGGTTGCAAGAGTCAGGAAAAGTTACTGATGATTACACTTTCGGTAACACTGCTCTTCTGGGCCAAGAAGAATCTGGGAGCAGTGGTAAGGATCAGGGTTATGATCACTTCATTGACATAACTGCTGGTGCAAATTTTAACAACCCCGATCCTCACTCTGCAAGTTATGCATTCACTGCAAACGAAAACCAGATGTTAGACAATCTAAGCTTTGAACTCAATGACTTACAGCCTTTTGATCCCACTGACTTAGAGGAAATGGACATCCTGCGCCAACTGGCTTTGCTAAGTGTTAGAACTAGCAAATTCTACAAAAGAACAGGGCGAAAATTCCCAGGTTTGCATGGGAATCTAAGGGTTGGGTTGGATAAATCAAAAATCAAGTGCTACAAGTGTAATAGGTTGGGACATTTCGCTAGGGAATGCAGGAGTCAAACTAATGGTCCCATAATCACTCACCCTAGCTCAAATCCTAGACCTCAAAATCAAGGCACTGTGCACTATGCCCAGTATGCCCCAGCAGCTCAAGTGAACACTGCTCACTATGCTGCTGCCCCTGTGCCTGTGCACTATGTCCAAACTACTGTTCCACAGATCCAATATGTTCAAACCCCTGTCCCCCAGGCACAAGTGCATCCTGCACCTCAAACTACTGCTCCAGCAGCAGTACAACCAGATCAACAAAGTTTTTTCACTCAAGGGTTTGTTGACTGGAGCAGTATGCCTGAAGACCTTAGTGATGAAAATTTTGCACTCTATGCTTCTAATGATTCTTCTCATAATGAATTTTGTTTGATGGCATTAGAGTCAATACAGGAGGGGGTTGAAACTGAGGAGGAACAGCTGAGTATTGAAACAGTGGATGAGGTGACTGAAGCAGTGGTTACTGCTGTGGCTGGTGAACTACTGTTGGGAGAAAGTTCAGGTACCCTGATTGAACCAATGACAGATCCATGGTCCAAAGAGGACAAAGAAGAAGAGAAGGAAGAAAAGGCTGGTGAAAAGAAGGTGAGAACTGATGATGAAGAGAATCATCAATGTGATTGTGCAATGATGGCTGTTGCCAAGGTATCTCCTCAAGTTCTTGAAAAACTGTGTTCTGACAATTGCATTATTGCTTTTGCTAACATCAAAGAGGAGAACGAAAACCTTAGGGATAAAATCTTAACTGATGAAGTCAAATTTGAAAGATCTCTAAAAGAACTTAAAAACAAATTGGCTGAAAAAGAGAAAGAGATTAGCAGCATGAAAGAAGAGCAGAGCATAACCAAAACTCAACTCCAAACTATGGTAGAAAAATACCAAGTTTGCAAAAAGGAGTTAGAGTCCACCCAGATCACATGTGAGAGATGGGTGGAATCATGCAAAGGGTATGAGGTTATGCTTGAAAAACAGATAAAAAGCAATGTGAAATTTGGGGTTGGTTATAGAAAACATGATGATGAAAACACTGCTTTTGGAAAATCTGTTCAAACCACTGAGTTCATCCCCACAAACAAGAATGGCCAAGAAGTGAAAATCACTGACAAACTTGGTAACAAAATCACACTTGACAGACCAATGGGATCCTCTACTTTTGAGGAGCTTGAAGATTATCAGTTTAAACCAAAATGGTCTGATGAGTGTGATATTCTTGAAAATTTCAAGCCAATGGACTTTACATCAACTGATGGTGTCAAGGCTCCAAAAGCTAAAGTCATACCTCTCAAGGACATCCCAGCAATGGTTAAAACCTCTGCTGCAAAGGAGTCTGAAAAGAGAAAGAAGAAAGAAAAAATTGATAACTTGTTTTGTGAATTCTGTGAGAAAAGGAATCATCTAACAAAAGATTGTTTCCACTTAAAAACTTATGATTTAAACAGAACAAGTGTCATTGTTTCAGCTGAAAGTTGCATTGTTTGTGGTAAAACAAACCACAAAACTCAAGCTTGTGTGTATCTCAAAAACTTTGATGTGAAAAAGAATGAGTACATTGCTAAAACATCCTTGAGTTCATCATCATCATCATCATCATCATCTGTCAAATTCACCAAGAAACAACCACTGTTTGTGCCAGTTCAAACAGCTGTCACAAAACAGCTGAACCAAACATCTGTCAAAAGAGATGTTCAGGTTACTGATGCACCCCCTGCCAACCAGTTTAGAAAAGGCAAGGAAAAACAGTCTTACCAAAGGATTCCACACGTTTATGAGGCCTACAAAAGGCCCTCTAAACCCAGAGTGAACAGGCATCCTTTTGGTTACCAGCAGGTGATTGGTCAGGACCCACAACAGTGGTTAGAGAAGAACTGTCCTAAAACAGTTCAAACCCCTGACCTAACCACTGTCCATCATTCTGCATCCATCCCAGACACTGTTGAGACCCCATCCAAAGCCCTGCTGGCTTTGGAGACCCTAATGAACTAATCTTTTTACTTCATGTGCAGCGAGCTTCTGCATGCTTTGATAGTCTTTGGTATGTAGATAGTGGAGGCTCCAGGCACATGACAGGATGTAAAGCCCTCCTCAAAGACTTTAAAATCCATGGTGGGGGTGATATATCCTTTGGGAATAATAGTAAAGGGAAAGTTCTGGGGTCTGGTACAGTGCAATCTGGAAATGTAAAATTTGAAAATGTCAATCTAATAGACAATCTAAAATTCAACCTTCTGAGTGTATCACAAATGAGTGACCCAGAGCTGATTGTTGTAGGATTGTTGGACCAGAAATGGTCAAAAAGATTGAAGCAATAATCAAAACTGGTCAAACTAAACTTGTTGCTCAAAGAAGTGGCAATGTTTATGTTGTTGATATGTCAAAAGAGTGTCCCAGAGCTGATGCCTGTCTGTTCTCAGCTGCCTCTAACAAAGAGACAGAACTTTGGCACAGAAGGCTGGGGCACACAAATCTTAAGACAATCACTGAAATTTCAAAAAATGGTTTGGTGAGAGGCCTACCACAAAAATTGTTTTCTTGCTCTGAACATTGCATTTCCTGTTTAAAAGGAAAACAACATAAAAGTTCTTACAAGTCCATTGAAGAGTCCAAAACAACCCAGTGTTTGCAAATGCTACACATGGATTTGTTTGGCCCAGTTCAAGTCATGAGCCTCAAGAAGAAAAGATATTGTTTGGTTATTGTTGATGACTTTTCTAGGTTTACATGGACTTTCTTTTTACACTCAAAAGATGAGACTGCAGGCATTTTGCAAGACTTTGTGACACAGGTTGAAAAGCAATTTGACCTTCCAGTGAAAAGCTTCAGTAGTGACAATGGCACAGAATTTAAAAATAAGGAGTTGGATGCCTTCTGTGTGAAGAAAGGGATTGTAAGGCAGTACAGCATCCCTAGAACACCAGAGCAAAATGGGGTTGTTGAAAGAAAGAACAGAACTTTGATTGAGGCTGCCAGAACTATGCTTGCAGATTCAGGTTTGCCATTAACTTTCCGGGCAGAGGCAGTAAACACTGCTTGCTATGTCCAGAACAGAGTTTTAATAAACCACAGGCACAAAAAGACTGCTTATGAAATTCTGTATAAAATCAAACCACTGATCTCATATTTCAAGGTGTTTGGCTGCCCATGCTTTATTTTGAACTTAAAAGATTCCATTTCAAAATTTGCAGCCAAAATTGATTGTGGTTATCATTTGGGATACTCAACCACTGCCAAGGCCTACAAAGTGTTCAATACACGGACCAAGGCAGTGGAGGAGACTTTGAATGTTAAGTTCAATGAACTTTCATCAATGAAAATCCCAGCAAACCCTGTAGATCTGTTTGATCTTGAAAAATTTACTTTTGAAAATACTGCTGTCAAGACTAACAGTGCAGGTCCATCAGAGGATACAACACCAGACTATGGGTATGAAATCATCATCCCTCAAAGGTCTGCCACAAAGGGAAAAGCACCAGCTGTTCAAAACAGTTGTCAAAGCTCAACCACTGCTACCTCAACAGTTGTTGACCAAAGTAGCCCATCCACCACTGCTTCCACATCCTCAAACACTGCTGACAAAAGTCCTCAAACAGTGGATAAAAGTCAGCAGTTGTCCACTTCATTACCTCCTATTCCACCACCTTTTGAAGCCACTGTTGGGTCATCAAAGTCACCAGCAGTGGTTAGCTCAGATGATACACATTTGCAGCCTTCACCAACAAATGCCATCATACCATACCAAGGAGATTTAATCTTCTTGAGATCTCATCCACCTGATCAAATCATTGGCAACATAAATGAAGGGGTGCTCGCAAGAAGCCAAACCCAAAACATTTGTCTTTTTGCTGGTTTTCTATCACTCCATCAGCCAGTCAAGTACCAAGAGGCACTGAAAGACAACAGCTGGGTAGAAGCCATGCAAGAGGAGCTCCAACAGTTTAAAAGACAACAAGTATGGGAGCTTGTACCACTGCCAGAAGAGGTTAGTCCCATTGGCACAAAGTGGGTCTTCAAGAACAAAACTGATGAAAGGGGTATTGTTGTCAAGAATAAAGCCAGGCTTGTGGTTCAAGGTTACAGACAGGAAGAGGGGATTGATTATGATGAAACATTCACCCCTGTTGCAAGATTGGAAGCCATTAGACTGTTCCTGGCCTTTGCTGTCAACCACAACATGAAGGTGTTTCAAATGGATATCAAAAGTGCTTTCCTCTATGGTACAATTCAAGAAGAGGTGTATGTTTGTCAACCTCCAGGTTTTGAGGATCCATTCTATCCAGATCATGTCTACAGGCTGAACAAAGCTCTGTATGGACTGAAACAAGCACCAAGGGCCTGGTATGAAACTCTTTCCAACTTCTTACTCTCAAATGGTTTCAAAAGAGGTACCATTGATAAAACACTGTTTCTTAAATGGAGAGGGAAGGATTTAATGATTGTCCAAATTTATGTGGATGACATTATTTTTGGAAGCACATGTAACAAAATGTGTGAAGAGTTTAGAGAACTCATGACAGCTGAGTTTGAAATAAGTGCAATGGGTGAGCTGCAATGCTTTCTTGGTCTCCAAGTACAGCAAATGCAAAATGGAACTTTCATTCATCAAAGCAAATATGCTAAAGAACTTTTGACCAAATTTGATATGAATGATTGTAAACCATGCAGCACACCCATGGCAACAAATAAGCTGGTCATGTCTGATGAAAAAGATGAGCTAATTGACCAAACACTTTATAGAAGCATGATTGGGTCTTTATTGTACCTAACTGCATCTAGACCAAACATCATGTTTGCAACATGTATCTGTGCAAGAAGTCAATCAGCTCCCAGAAAATCAAATCTCATTGCTGTAAAAAGGATCTTCAGATACATAAAAGGTGCTCCCACACTTGGTATCTGGTATCCAGCTAATGGGAACATCAAGCTTTCAGGTTTTTCAGACAGTGACTTTTCTGGATGTCACACCACAAGGAAGTCCACTTCAGGAGGGTGCCAGTTTCTAGGTGATTGCTTGGTTTCTTGGCAAAGCAAAAAGCAAGTAGCAGTTTCAACATCCACTGCTGAAGCTGAATACATTGCTGCTGCAAGCTGTACAGCCCAACTCCTGTGGCTTCAAAATCAGTTACTGGATTTTGGTATCACTGCCTTAAAGACACCACTCATGTTGGATAGCCAGGCAGCAGAAAATATCATCAAAAATCCAGTTTCCCATTCAACCACCAAACACATCGACATCAGACATCACTTTGTGAGGGATTGCTATGAAAAAAGTTTGATTTCTCTGCATCATGTCCCAACTAAAGACCAGTTGGCAGATGTGCTCACAAAAGCACTTGATACAGCCACCTTTGAAAGCTTGGTCTATAGAATTGGGATGCTAAACATGGAATAACAAGGAACATCTTGTTTTTCTATGTATAAAAGCACTAAAATGTTTTCAGAAAATCAAAAATCCATCCTTAAAAATAGCTAAAAATGAAATTTTTCATTAAAATCCTTAAAAGTCTGCCATTAACCACTGATTGTTCAAGAGTCTGCTCTACTTCAAAAGTCTGTCCACGGCTGAAAGTCAACCCCTGTTCTCTCATTCCTTTGATAAACTCTGTTGTTCAAAAGCAGTGTCTTATCCACTGATATGCTATCCACTGATAGTGAAAATCATCCACTGCTTTCTTACCACTGCCTTCATCAGTCACTTTCATCAAAGTACTGTCCTTCACTTTCCTCAGGGGTTGTCACGTGGGCAGTACATAGTGGTCAGACCTTTTGTAACGGCTGCCACGTCAGCATTCACTTTCTTCCCTACAAAATCCCCCACTCACCACCAAAACAGGGTTTTACTGTCGAATTGAATTCTTAAAAATTCTCTTCTCAAAGCAGTTTTTCATCTCATCCTTCACAAATTTCTTCGATCATTCTCTTCAAAAATGACAAAATCGAAGTCATCTGCAAAACCCACATCTAAATCATCATCGAAAACAGCCTCTCAAAAGGCAATCTCCACAGAAATCCCATATAAATCATCTCACAATCTCCTGGGTCTTCTCACAAAACGAGGAACCACCAATGTTTTCGATTCCATCATTGACACCATGGCAAAATCAAAGTACAAAACTTTGTTCACCGTCAATGCACCAATCTATTTGGAGACCCAAATGGAGTTCTGGAAGAATGCAACCCTTGAAAAACAAGGAGACATTGCAACCACCATACACTCTTCTATAAAGGGTAAAACTGTCCAAATCACGCCACTATCCATTTCAGAGGTCTTTCAACTCGATGATCAGGAAGGTAAAATTTCTTTCACTAAAAACGAGTTACAAACTGACTTCATTGAAAGAGGGTATGAAGCCACAATAATGAAGAAACTTACCTTACAAAAATGTTATTTTCCTTCTGCAACCAGATTTTTATTTCATACCCTCCTACTATGTGTTTCAAATAAAACCACTTCTTTCAATGAAATCCCTTTAAAGATTCAAAATCTGGGATATGCAATTCTTCAAGAAGAAAATTTTAACTATTCTCGGGAAATTTTTAAAGATTTGGTTAATAATGTTGAAACAAAATCATTCTTACTGTTTCCAAGGTTTTTAAGTTACTATTTTGAAAAGAAATTCAGTAAGAATGATCTAGCAGCAATAAATCAAGGTGATTCTACTCAAATAAACAGTTTAACAACTGAAACATTTTCAAGAATGTTAGCACCTTGCAAAACACAAGCAGAGGTGCCTGAGCAGAATTTAGCAGCTACCACTGCTCCTCAGGTATCTGCTGCTGAGCCCACTGCTCAAGGTGATCAAAGCAGCAGACCAACTGCTTTGAAACCCACACCTATAAATCCCAAAAAGGCAAACAAAAAGAAAAATCAAAAATCCCCCAAACCAATCAAAAAGGCAACTCTGGAGGATGAGATACCAGAGCTACTGCCTGTGACAGCATAAATGTCACAAGAAACCACTGCTGCTACTTCCTCACAGCAGTTGGTACAAATATCTCAACCCATAACCGAAACTCCTCCTGCTTCTTCACAAAAAGATCAGGTTGTACACATTGGGACACCACATGATGATGCTCTGGAAACACTCGTTTCCATCATCCACAGCTCAATTCCCGGAGCAAATCCTCTTTCTTCACCAACCATCACATCCACCATTCCCCCACCAACTAAACTGCTGTTGGATGCACTTGATTTGAACCAGGCACTAACCAGTCCTTCTCAATCACCTATCAATGAGAATATACCTCAACAACTGACTGGGTCTGCTGTATCAATCCTTGCTAACCCACCAACACAACCTGAGGAGGTTACACCCCTTGAGTTACAAGTAACTCTTGGTGGTAATCCAAGTGAAGCAGCCACTACAACTGTTGAACCCACTGGTTTACAATTGGACAGTGGTTACATCAATAAGACTTCCTTGGAGGCAATTCCTTTTATAGCACCTCTGCCAACCACCAGTGGATTTATTTATCCTACTGGCAACATCAAAAGGTTGTCAAGTGTTGAAGGGAGAAGAGCCCAGTACCAAGAAAAAGGGGCATCAGTGGTTAATGTTTGGAGTATACTCCCTACCTCTACCACTGATAAAACCACTGCTAGTGGGAAATCAGATGATCCCATTAAAATGGGTGATGGTTTAAAGTACCAGAAATTGACGGATCGTATTGAAAAGCTTGATAACTCTGTTGCAGAACTCAAAGATATGCTCCAACAGTTGTTACAAGTACAAAAGGTACAATCAACTGCTGTTCCATCTCAAGCACCTGCTCCACCAAAAGCACCTGCTACAAATGAGCTCTGGAATTTGTTTCAACCTTTTCTCCATCAACAAGCAAAATTAGCAGATCAGCAACATGAAAAACATGTCCAACAGCTGAGAAATGCAATGGAGTCAAGGTTCAAGAACACTCAGGCTGATCTAAAGGCTCTCAAAACTCAGATCCTGCACACCACTGGCACTGCTCCTCCAAAAGTTCGCTTCATTTATCAACTTCCCCCAGATAATGCCAAAAAGGGGGAGAAAATTCAGGAGTGGAAAAAGAAGGGAATAGAGGATGGTCTCTACATTGAACCAGAAAATGCAAACATGACCAAACAGATCCCTTTGCCAGATGGAAGCAAGAAAATTGATGTGACCACAAATGCACTGGCAGAAGCAGTTGCAAGTGTAAAAAGGGATAGAGAGGCCAAAAGGAAAGCCAGGGTGGATTATCCGGATCAGGGTACTTCAGGGTCAAAAGATGATGAAAATCTTGTTGATAAAAAGAAGAAGCCTACAAGAAGAGTAAGGCTACCCAAATCCATTCCAACCAGACGTTCAAAGTCTGTTCCAAAACCACCACCTAAAACAGCTGTTGTAACTCCTGTTGTACCCACTACTGTTGGTACTTCAGTGGTTTCAACATCTGCTCCCACTTCAACACACACCACTTCAACACACACCACAACCACTGCCTTACCACCATCACCACCAAAAACAAAATCACCTCCTGCCAAAAGGCAGAAGACAGCAGTTGTTACAACATCTGCTGTAAAGACAACAGTGGTTGGAACACCAGTTGTTTCAACAACTGTTAGTCAATCACAAACCACTGCCACTACATCCACCACCACTGTTCCATCCAAAACATCATTAGCCCCTCCTCAAACAAAGAGGAGAAGGCTAATTCTCAAAGATGATGACACTTCACCACCACAAACATCTTCAAAATCTTTAGCTCTTGTCACAATTCCAAAACCTGTTCCTATCTCTTCAGTTCCAATGTACAAGCCCTTACCTCCTGCAGGTGTTCAATTTCCTCTTGAACTAGCTGCTGTTAGAGAAGAAATAAAGTCTTTTTACTATGAGGATGACCCTGCCAAAAGGAGTTTGCCATCAATAAAAGGATATCCCTGGCCTAGAAATGTTGATGAATATTTGAAAATCAAGGCCAAGCAAGCAGAGGATATCTCAAAAAGAAACACACAAGGGAAATCTGACAAAGAAATTTCAAGAAACTATCAATATCTGCTCACACAGGTCAGATCCCTAGAACAATTTGCAAAAAATGTCAGTCAACAAATTTCAGAAAGAGCAGCTGAAACTTTGAAGAAAGACTACATTGAAAGCATCATGGCTCACAAGAAGTACAAAGGAGAGAGATACATGTACAAAGAGTGGACTGTTCCTGAACTTGAAGATGAAGCTGCAAGAATTCAAGACATGATAAAAAGGAAGGTCACTCACACTCCTCCTGACTGGGCAAAGTTTAGAAAGAATGTACCTGACAAACAGGTAGAACTGAAAAGAATGAAAGAGGATCTGGTTGCTGCTGAATATGGAAACAAAAGACAAGTTGCTAGATGGAAAGAAGATGTGGTCAGGGCCACCTACAAAAGGTTGGAGGAACTAAGAAAGAAAGATCCAAATGTTCCTCAAAAGCCTGACTATCCTGAAGCAGAGGTTTCAAAAAGACCAACAAAGCTGCAAATCAGGAGAGCCACTGCTCCAACTGGTGCTGCCATCTATAAAAGAAGGTCACACAAACAGTTGAGAGGTGAAACCATCCAAGAGATGATAAAAGGAGATGACCTTGTAAAAGAAGGCATAAAGAAAATGATCATAGAAACTCTTGGTTTGGATCAAACTGCAAGTACTGCTCAGCCAGTTATGAATAGGCCAGCCTCACCAAATACCTCAGCAAATAAACATCTCCCAAGAAACCCACCAGGCTTAAAAATACAAAAGTGGGAAACTGACAAACAGACCTGCGTATTGACTTTGCTCAGGTCTGGTGGAGAAGTGGAGAAAATATCAAGGGAACAAGCTCTTGGCCTGAGTCTTGAAGATTTACAGGATCTCCTTGATCTTCCACTTAGCAGGGATGATGAAGACACAGATGCCCTAGACTTTGAACTACAATTTAAAGGTCAGATAAGGGAAATGTTGATGAGGCAATAAATTTCCACAATAATGAAGAGTTTTGGTATTATCTGTTCCAGGGGGAGATTGTTGGGATCGAACCCTATCAGAGGAACAGATAATTAAAGCCAAAACTGGATCAGAGCAGTGGATCCAGAATAAGCAGATGTTTACATGCAAGTCTCTTCCCTTGAAAGTGATTTCAACATCTGCTGACCTCCTATCTGCTGATCTTGCAAAGTGCTGACCTACAACTGCTGCTCAAGTAAAGACCTGATGAAAGACTAAAGCCCTGCTGATTCTATCTACTGCCTTGAGTCAAGCACTGCTGATCCGGACAAGTACTGCTGGGTTCACAGCAGTGGAAAGTTGCAGCAGCTGATCTATAGTCTGTTTTGTAATATAATGTAATAGCAGTAGTTAACATAGCAGTGCTTGTATAGATCAGAGGTTAGAGTTTTGTTAGGAGGTTAGATGTCACTTTCATGGTGACGTCAGCTAAGATGCTCAGTGGTTTGCATGTGCCTATAAATAGTTCAGTACTTTGTACTGTTCTATTAGCTCTTTTGCATCATCGTCTTCTTTGCACGAACAAACAACTGAGCTCTGGCTGAGGGGGAGTTTGCATTCATTCATCAATCATTGTAATCGTTATTGAAATAAATTCAATCTTCCGATTCATTGTGAAAAGATGTTTGATTAAAGTATTACTCTCGTTTGATTGTATGCAAAGTTTGTTTTCATCATAATTCCGCTGCACACTCATCCATTTTCATTTAATTACAAACACAAAATACAATCAGAAACAAACTCAGATCCAACAATTGGTATCAGAGCTTGGACAGTCAAATTTGATTTAACAATCATTTTGACGTAAATAGTTCAGCTCATAAAAAGTTGATACTGATCGTTTGTTCGTTTGTTGAAAAACAGAGCAAGGATTAATCACCATTAAAGTTGATTTCTCAGTGTCTGTAAAACAACAAGAATGACGTCACAATCTCAGGATGATAAAAACAACATCGGTTCGCTTTTTAAACCACCTATGCTAAAAAGAAATGAGTACAAATTCAGGTAGAGGAGGATGGGTCACATCCTCGCTTAACAAAGCACAGATTGTTGGAGGTCTGTCATCTATGGTCCCCACGTTCCCACAGTGCCAAGCGCTGAAGATGCTAAAAAGTTCGTTCCAAAACCAGTTGAAAATTATACCGAAACCGACTATCAAAAGTTCGAACTAGATGCTAAAGCGTTTAGCATCATAGCATCAGCGTTGCCCAATGAGATATATGCTGGACTGTTACACTGTAACAGTGCCAAAGAGTTATGGGACGCGCTTAAGGAACAGTTTGGGGGAACCGAAGAAGTCATAGAAAACAATAGGAAAATCCTGAACCAACAGTATGAAACATTTTGTTACGTTAAAGGTGAATCACTAACGCAACAATTTGAGCGTTTCAGTTGTCTCATCAGTGAATTGAGGCTTGTTAACACCACTTTTACAAACTCAGCTCAAAATAGCAGGTTTCTCAGGTCACTGCCAGAAAAATGGGACACCATAGCTTTTGTCACCCGAAACTCACCTGAATTCAAGGATCTGACCTTGACCCAACTCCATGGTCGACTCCTGACCTACGAAAGGGAGTTGAACCAGAAAAGGAGGTTGCAAGAGTCAGGAAAAGTTACTGATGATTACACTTTCGGTAACACTGCTCTTCTGGGCCAAGAAGAATCTGGGAGCAGTGGTAAGGATCAGGGTTATGATCACTTCATTGACATAACTGCTGGTGCAAATTTTAACAACCCCGATCCTCACTCTGCAAGTTATGCATTCACTGCAAACGAAAACCAGATGTTAGACAATCTAAGCTTTGAACTCAATGACTTACAGCCTTTTGATCCCACTGACTTAGAGGAAATGGACATCCTGCGCCAACTGGCTTTGCTAAGTGTTAGAACTAGCAAATTCTACAAAAGAACAGGGCGAAAATTCCCAGGTTTGCATGGGAATCTAAGGGTTGGGTTGGATAAATCAAAAATCAAGTGCTACAAGTGTAATAGGTTGGGACATTTCGCTAGGGAATGCAGGAGTCAAACTAATGGTCCCATAATCACTCACCCTAGCTCAAATCCTAGACCTCAAAATCAAGGCACTGTGCACTATGCCCAGTATGCCCCAGCAGCTCAAGTGAACACTGCTCACTATGCTGCTGCCCCTGTGCCTGTGCACTATGTCCAAACTACTGTTCCACAGATCCAATATGTTCAAACCCCTGTCCCCCAGGCACAAGTGCATCCTGCACCTCAAACTACTGCTCCAGCAGCAGTACAACCAGATCAACAAAGTTTTTTCACTCAAGGGTTTGTTGACTGGAGCAGTATGCCTGAAGACCTTAGTGATGAAAATTTTGCACTCTATGCTTCTAATGATTCTTCTCATAATGAATTTTGTTTGATGGCATTAGAGTCAATACAGGAGGGGGTTGAAACTGAGGAGGAACAGCTGAGTATTGAAACAGTGGATGAGGTGACTGAAGCAGTGGTTACTGCTGTGGCTGGTGAACTACTGTTGGGAGAAAGTTCAGGTACCCTGATTGAACCAATGACAGATCCATGGTCCAAAGAGGACAAAGAAGAAGAGAAGGAAGAAAAGGCTGGTGAAAAGAAGGTGAGAACTGATGATGAAGAGAATCATCAATGTGATTGTGCAATGATGGCTGTTGCCAAGGTATCTCCTCAAGTTCTTGAAAAACTGTGTTCTGACAATTGCATTATTGCTTTTGCTAACATCAAAGAGGAGAACGAAAACCTTAGGGATAAAATCTTAACTGATGAAGTCAAATTTGAAAGATCTCTAAAAGAACTTAAAAACAAATTGGCTGAAAAAGAGAAAGAGATTAGCAGCATGAAAGAAGAGCAGAGCATAACCAAAACTCAACTCCAAACTATGGTAGAAAAATACCAAGTTTGCAAAAAGGAGTTAGAGTCCACCCAGATCACATGTGAGAGATGGGTGGAATCATGCAAAGGGTATGAGGTTATGCTTGAAAAACAGATAAAAAGCAATGTGAAATTTGGGGTTGGTTATAGAAAACATGATGATGAAAACACTGCTTTTGGAAAATCTGTTCAAACCACTGAGTTCATCCCCACAAACAAGAATGGCCAAGAAGTGAAAATCACTGACAAACTTGGTAACAAAATCACACTTGACAGACCAATGGGATCCTCTACTTTTGAGGAGCTTGAAGATTATCAGTTTAAACCAAAATGGTCTGATGAGTGTGATATTCTTGAAAATTTCAAGCCAATGGACTTTACATCAACTGATGGTGTCAAGGCTCCAAAAGCTAAAGTCATACCTCTCAAGGACATCCCAGCAATGGTTAAAACCTCTGCTGCAAAGGAGTCTGAAAAGAGAAAGAAGAAAGAAAAAATTGATAACTTGTTTTGTGAATTCTGTGAGAAAAGGAATCATCTAACAAAAGATTGTTTCCACTTAAAAACTTATGATTTAAACAGAACAAGTGTCATTGTTTCAGCTGAAAGTTGCATTGTTTGTGGTAAAACAAACCACAAAACTCAAGCTTGTGTGTATCTCAAAAACTTTGATGTGAAAAAGAATGAGTACATTGCTAAAACATCCTTGAGTTCATCATCATCATCATCATCATCATCTGTCAAATTCACCAAGAAACAACCACTGTTTGTGCCAGTTCAAACAGCTGTCACAAAACAGCTGAACCAAACATCTGTCAAAAGAGATGTTCACGTAACTAGGTAAGAAAGAATCAAATCATGGTATCGTATTATTCATTAAATTGCTGATTACAATATAGATTATATAGACGACTAAGTTACATTCTAGTACCCTCTATTATAAACTAATTATATCTACACCACTAATCTAATATTCCCCCGCAAGTTGACGGCGGGGAACGACCTGCAACTTGGACCGTAGTGATAGAAACCTCTGAGAGGATAGGGGCTTTGTAAAGACATCAGCAATTTGATCATTAGTTGCAATGAACTTAACATTTAACATCCCTAGAGCCACTTGTTCACGGACAAAATGAAATTCAACTTCAACATGCTTAGTACGTGCGTGGAATACCGGATTGGCAGAGAGATAGGTTGCACCAAGGTTGTCACACCAAAGTGTAGGCGACCGATTCACTATTCCAAGCTCTTGAAGAAGAGATTTCAACCATATTAGTTCTGCAACAGTATCAGCAATTGCTTTGTATTCTGACTCAGTGGAAGATCGAGATACAATGCGTTGTTTCCGTGCAGTCCATGAAATAAGATTAGATCCCAAGTATACAACAAACCCCCCCCAGTGGATCGACGATCGACAGGGAAACCAGCCCAATCCGAATCCGAGAAGGCTTGTACATCTTGATGCCAATAGGAGTCAGAAAAAGCATGTAGTCTGGAGCTAGAGTCGCGCCGAAAAAGTAAGCCAAGTTGAGCCGTGCCATGAAGATATCGCAAGATACGTTTAACCGCAGCCCAATGATTTTCAGTCGTTGCATGCATGAATTAACTCAATGGAAAATTACCAAAATGTTGGTTGACCAAGAGTGTTTTCAAATTTGTCACCCTCCTGCGTCCTTGGAAGGACTACTCAGCCTCGGAAGCGTCCGCCTATCACGTTGAAGCGTCTGTTTTCTTTCAAGCGACACGTGTCCGATGTTGAAGCGTCCGCCTCGGTTGCTAACGCGTCCGTGAAGCTTCGGAAGCGTCGACCAAAGACGCAGTTTTGTATCTTTGTCCAATTTTTTTTTTATAACTTATAAGCATTTCTAACATGGGATTCGGTTAAGATGTATGTTAACGGAGTCAAATTTTAAACGATATAAAACATGTTATTTTTTAGTCAATTTTTTTTATATTAAACACTAATTAAACATCAAAACATAACATAATAAAAATAAAAATAAAACCAAACAACACATAATATTATATCTAAAACCATATCCTTATAGTCTCCCACTCCGAGACATGTTTGAAATCATGTCTCTCTTCATGACGGTAGTTGATGAGGGCTACCTCCTTCTGATCGTCCTCACCAAGGTCCGGCATTTCTGTCTCCACTTTCTTGAAATATCGATCAAATCTCTCACATTCCAACCGCAGGACACGGAGGCTGGAGGATAGTGCGTCAACGGTCCGGTTGTGGTCCGGACCACGTAGTTGGGCGAAATTCTGTTGAACACGAACCCAGAGCCCACCGTGTCCTCGACATGGAGGATCGATCATGGCCTGCTCCCATGCTTCGCACAGAGCAATATCTTCAACGTCAGTCCAGGAGTTGGCCATTGTCGGGTCGTTGACGGCGTCGGAGTTATAGTGAAATGGCTGATTTTGTTTGCAAATTTTTTTAAAACAGCGGGTGTTTGATAAGTGATAAGTGAACGGGTTATATAGTGGGGTAAATGTGTGCAACGGTAAAAGTTAAATGGCTTTTAAGTTTCCAATTTTTTTTCGTAAGCGTCGGGAAGCGTCGGTCAAGCCTCGGGGGAGCGTCGGTCAAGCCTTGGGAAACGTCGGCCAATCCTTGGGAAGCGTCGGTCAAGCCTAGGGAAGCGTCGGGCCAAGCCTCGGAAGCGTCGGGAAGCCTCGGAAGCGTCGGCCAAGGCCTCGGAAGCGTCAGCCAGGCCTTGGAAACGTACACAGGGACGCATTAAAAAAATTATGGTTATGATGCGTCGGTGACTGCCGCAATTTCGTAACGGAACGGACGCTTCAACGTGGCGGACACGTGTCGCTTGAAAGGAAACGGACGCTTCAACGTGACATGCGGACGCTTCAACGTGAAAGGCGAACGCTTCCGAGGCTGAGTAGTCCTTCCAAGGACGCTGGAGGGTGACAAATTTGAAAACACTCTTGGTCAACCAACATTTTGGTAATTTTCCCTTAACTCAATGACTTTCTCTCTCTAAAAAAACCCATTATCTCTTTATATTATCTCTGTGTATTCCTCCTTCTACAATGTATGTATTAACTCAGTTACATATTGGGTCTTGAAAATCAAGATCTACAATGTACAAGTCTCCGATTCAAAACGACAATCTTACAATGGCCGGACTTGAAGAACCAGATCTAACAAAGAAACCCACGGTCGGTTCGTAAAATCGTTATCTCTGCTCAATTCTGCACTTTTCCAGGATTCATATACAGCTCACTGTTGATCAACGACTCTGATTCTCACCCCGACACCTTTAATTCAACCAAAACGGTATAATTCTAGGGTTTTGTTTAGTTTTATTTAATTTTGATCACTAGCTCTAATTGAAGAGTAATACAGTCAATTTGGTGTTCAACTCTGCAGATTTGTGATTCAATTTTGATGTACTTGCTGTAAATAGGTTTGACATTTCAAGGTTTTATATCTAGTTTCTAATTTTGACTAGTTTTTTAGGTTTATTGGAGAAAATTGATTCTGTATTACAGGATTGAGTATAATTTTAATCGGATTTTCGATATTTATGGGTTTATGTAATCTATACTGATGTGTTCATTTGGGTCGAGTGTTTAGGATATTTGTTTAGTGTGGTTGTTGAGTAGCAGGTGATGATGCTATATATATATATAGAGAGAGAGAGAGAGAGAGAGTTTTAGAGAAAAGTGTGAGTGTTTAGATATATAGTATATAATTTATTTTGTTTTAATTATTAAAATGGTTATGTTAAATAAATAAGTAAAAAGACAAATTTACCCTTTACTTAACAATTAAAATTAACTGGGTTAAGGTTAAAGGACAAACCGTGCAAGATTTCGAAACATTAAGTACAAAACTCATCAATTTTATAGATAAAGGACACCGCCTGAAACTTGGTATAAAGATAAATGACAAAATTTGCAATTCACTCAAAAAAATAATAAAAACAAAGCAACCCTCTATTTTACATTTTCACAAGTTTATCCCCTACATCTTTTCCACCAACCAAAACACCCCCTATACTTAGAGATTGCACACTTTCACCTCCTACATTTCTATAAATTTTTATGAAATGTCATTTTCACCCCTTTTAGTTTCTAAAGTTTCAAGGTCACCCGTATTTTCATTATTTTACTTGAAAAAATATCTCCTTACGTGCATATTTTTATATACATATCGGTATAGAGAGTAGGGTTCCTGCGGAAAGTGTGTTTTTCCTAGAAAGTCTAGGAAGCGATCTTGTCCATCTGATTGGTGTGTTTAAGGGTTGAGATCAAATCAATGGCAATCTTGTAATAATTTACTATATTTAATAGATTGTTTTAAATGAGGAGGGGCAATTTCGTCCTTATGTGTGTTTTAAATCAATCAAAAATAACCGTCAGAGATATCACATCTCCTTAATACACGCCATTTTCCCTCTCTCTCTCTTTCTCTCTCTAAACCCACAACGAAAACCCTCTAAAATCATACAAAAAATACCTAAAATCATGGATCAAGATAAGAGATTTAGCAACTTCTATATACGTAAGATCTTCCTAACATTGTGTTCTGTGTTTTAGTAGGTGATTAGGGTTCAATCGTGTTCTACATTGAAGTAATTGATGTTTGAAGGGAAGAGATTCAAAGAACAGAGGGATTTGAACAAGATGGATGGAAGCAGAGATGAAGTCGCCGGAAGAAAAGTTGAAGTTGCTGGAAGCACAGTTGAAGTCGCAAGAACCCTAGGTGTGTGTTTAAAATAACAAATGTTTGTAGGTATTCCGTTTGTTGTGGATGACTCTGCTTGCTGGGGCGAAATCTGCTCATGTAAAACACATTTGTATGAATCTGCTTGCTGTTAAAACACAGCTGTATGAATCTGAATTGCTGTTAAAACACAGTTGTATGAATCTGAATGATAAAACACATTTGTATGAATCTGCTTGCTGGTAAAACACAACTGTATGAATCTGAATGAATCTGAATTGCTGTTAAAACACAGTTGTATGAATCTGAATGATAAAACACATTTGTATGAATCTGCTTGCTGTTAAAACACAACTGTATGAATCTGAATGATAAAACACATTTGTATGAACCTGCTTGCTGTTAAAACACAGCTGTATGAATCTGAATTGCTGTTAAAACACAGTTGTATGAATCTGAATGATAAAACACATTTGTATGAATCTGCTTGCTGTTAAAACACAGCTGTATGAATCTGAATGATAAAACACAACTGTATGAATCTGCTTGCTGTTAAAACACAGCTGTATGAATCTGAATGTTAAAACACAGTACCAAGAACATGCTGATAGATTCCAACAAGAAAACGAAGGAATAATTGATATTAAGTGAGATCAAAAATCGAAAACAAAAAATTCCGAAATTTATGGATAGTTAGTTATTGAAGATAATTTCCTAAAATAAAAATAGACTGTGAAAGTACATAAATGCCCTTTTAGATAAAATCCTTCAATGCCACATGTCACGTTCTTATTGCTTCCTAGACTTTCTAGGAAAAACACACTTTCCACCCAACTCCTACTCTCGGTATAGATTCACGTTTCGACCTAAAGTTTCGGATATAAGTAGGGTCAAACATAACATGCGCCTTTAGTTTCTAACGTTTCAAGTTCACCCATGTATTTTCATTCTTTTCCTTAAAAGAAAAACGATTTCCTCACGTGTTTTTTATGTATGTGTCTATGCAATTCGCATTTCGACCTAAAGTTTTCGGAAATGAGTCGGGTAAAATATAATATGTTTCTAGCTTATTTTCATGTACAATTTATGTTGATCTACGTGTTGACGGAAATAATAAAAACGCTATTTCCACACGTGCTTAATTTTATGTACGAAACCTAAAGTTTTCGGAAATGAGTCGGTTAATATAATACATTTTATGCTAATTTCTATGTATGGTTTAAGCTCGTCTACCTTTTTAAACGATTTCTTCAAGTGCTTTATATACTTCGGGTCAAATATAATATATTTTCATGCTTATTTTCATATAGGATTTAAGTTGGTCAACGTGTTAACGTAAATAAAAAGTTGTTATTTCCACACGTGCTTATTTTTATGTATGAAACCTAAAGTTTTTGGAAACGATTCGGGTAATATATATTACGTTTTCATACTTCTTTTTATACAAAGGTAAGGGTGGTGTAGTGGTTAGGTCGAACCCATTATCGAACCAACCCGGGTTTAATTTCGTTTATAACTTTACTTTTTGAACCAACTGTAATGCTTATATATGTTACATTGAGTTATATCGGATACGTTGAAACAATGTGTGACACATTACATAACGCTTTGACTATTTCATTCGACGTTTGCGATGTACTCACGCTGCAACGTACGCGGATCTTATCACTAGTTTTCCCTGTACATGTTTACTATTCAATTTTGTTGGGTTTTGATAGACCTATTATTCACGTGTCAATTTTCTAATTGGTCGATGTCACTTTTTTTTTCTTTTTCTTTTCTCTCTTTTGTATTGATCTCACTCTTTTCACATCTCCCCACCACCGTAAATACTACCACCTACTCCGGCTACAAGGTCAGTGACCACCACCGCAAAACCTTTTTTTTTCCAAATTACTTGCCGAAAAAGTGAAAGTGCACGAATTTTAACGTTATTTTACTAACTTCGTGAAAATAACGTTAAAAGCTGATGACGATTAATTTTGCATCATGTGGTGGCGTTGATAGCTGAGAGACAAAAGGGTACATTCACTAATCGGTCTTTGTCCCGAGTGCTGAGTGTTATGTGCCTTATGTCCAAGGTTTGATGCAAAACTACTATCGAGCCGGGGGTCTCACTGGAAGAGCCTCTCTATTCCTACGGGGTAGAGGTAAGGCTGTCTACATCTTACCCTCCTCAGACCCTACCTTTGCTTTGCTATTGGTGGGATTAACTGAGTATGATGATGATGATGATGATGATGACTTGCCGAAAAAGCTAATTGTCGGTTACTTGGTTTCGTTGCCAGAAAAAAGGAAAACGAGGGTAAAAACACTTTAAGGGGCTGTTTGGTAGCCTCTTAATGACCATTCAGATGCTACCTCTTAATGGTTTAAAACCTCTGAATGAATAAGAGGTAACCTCAAGTCTGAATGGTTAAGAGGTAACCTCTGAATGGTAAATCATCACATGTCACATTCTTCTACCTTCTCATTGGTAAAATTCTTAATGGTTCCATTAAGAGGTAGCCTCTTAATGACCATTCAGAGGCTACCAAACAGCCCCTAAAACTCATTATAACATGTATAAAGAAGCAACTTCTTTATACATATAGTTGTTGTACATGGTGCTTGGGGAGTTTTTCAAAAAAAAAAAATTGGATATGTGATTCTACTTCATATACATGCCAAACACTGCATCATCTCTGCTTCTTCCCCAAAACCCTTTCGATTCTCTCTGCAACACAAAGAACCTATAGAAACGTCAATTGTTGTCGACGAACACGACGAGGAATCAAAGCGATGATCGTTGTGTATTGTACAGAAAGATTCCAGAGTTAAAAAGGCCGACAGGTAAGAGATAGTATCGTGGTGGTTCTGCGGCGGTGGTGCCACCACAATTCGCCAGCTTGAAACCCTAGACCGTCTTCCTCTCCGGTTACACCTTTTTCTTCTCCGGCCAGACCATTATTATACCATATGACGACAGCGGTGGCTAGGGTTTCACCAGAAAACACCACGGGCCGCTGTTGTGCCACCGAAAGTTGCTTTAAACCCCAATTGCATTCCATTCATCACCACTAACCTGATTTGGTCTTTTTTTGTTGTATAGTTTATCAATACTCAAATCTGAATGCACTTACAGGTTCGTAGGCTAAAGATATCGGGTTTGTTTCATATTTTGTTCGTGGATCTGGTATGTTATTTGATATTCTAGCGTTTTTGTTCTTCAATCTGGAGAGGATATACAAGTTTTGTTTGTTTGTTTTTTTTTTAAGTTGGTAAGTCAATTAATCAAAGAAATTGGGTGTTTTTAACTAGATTTTGTGGATATATGAAGTGGTATCACTGTTCTTGAGTCCTTACATTTGAATCATACGGTTAATTTTATATTATGGTGTTGAATTGTTGATTATAGGAGAACATCGTTACAGAGTAGGCGGCTGAGGCGAAAGTTAGGGTTCCGACACGGTGGTTCTAGGGCGGCGACATCGCCGCGGTGGTGAAGATAACAGGCTACACAACCGTAGCATTCAAGGGTAGACCAGCTTCACCCGCCTTTCGCAAATTTTATTTGCGTACTCTCCAACCTCAGATGACTAGAAGAAAAGTTGCCCTTATTCTTGGAGGCAGGTATGCTACATAAATCTTTTTGGCTGCAGCCTGCTTTTCGTTCATATGAATCATGGGTGTTTAGATCTGTATACACTTGCATTTTGTCATTAAATATATTACCTGTCCTTCGTTTTGTTATTAAATCTAAATGCTAGGTTGCTGATAATTTATTTGTACTTAGATCTCAAACAGACTCATAATCACAAATAAGCACTAATTCCATGACATACTTTATGACATCTTCATGGTTCAATTCAACAAACGCAAAGATAAGCTGCCCAGAAATAAAAACTGTGAAATTGTGAAATCTCTTGAACTGGACAATGAAGATGTTGGAAAGCCCGCCATGGAATTTGTATGCTGAACCTGTGTTTATATACAGGTGAGTTTTAATGATACATAAATAGGATCTTGATAATTATAGTTGCTGAAAATAACAATATCCATATTCCAAAAGTAACATAGTGGAATTCAAAATAACTTCCAACTTTTTTATTGCATGAATTCATAATTCATAATTCAATAACTATTGGCTGATCCAGAGATAACAACAGATTCATACTTGAACCAACTGGACATAAGCATAGAGGCTAGAAAAGGCCCAAACTTATAAGGAGTATAACTTTCACTATGTTTGGAGTTATGAGGCCCATAAGTAATGGATAGGGGTGTAAACGAGCCGGGCCGAGCCCGATTTGGCTCGAGTTTGATTGAGATGTAAGCCTGTCATGGAGTTGGTACTGCGGCTTTGTCATTTGTGACAATGGTGTTGGAAAATTGATGGGTGATGGAGCCTAATACATGTCAAAAACCCTTAAATATATCCATGTATGAAATATATTTTAACACGTTCGCATCGCCATTTTGCTCTTTGAGCTTCTGATAAGCTATTTGAACTCCATGATCTGGTATTTCAGTTATGTTATTATATTATTATCCACAATCCTTCTCATTACTTAGACTTATATAGCTGGAATATATGAGTTGACCTTAGTATAAATTAGATTATAATCTGTCGTCCGTGATGTGCCCAAGTATACGTTAGATTACTGTTCGGCACAGCCTATAGCCACGACATGTCGTCGCTATATATAGCGGTATTTTTTTCCCATCTCCGTAGATCTAATTCTTTGTAGCGGTTAGGTTAATATCCAGTTTATGTACTTTAAGTCTGGTGTTTTGATGGTTATTTGTTTATCTTAAAATACATCATATTGTGATGTAGAGTAATTGAAGGTTTGTGTTGCTTTAAATTTGTACTTCTTTGGGTGATATGTGTACATCGGCTGACATACCATTTGTTAGCGTTTGTACAGATGATGGACAATACGATTCCATAGGGGTTTGACATTAGATATGATGACATATAGGCTATAGAGATGCCCAAAATTTGATGACATGACTAGAAAGTGATTTTATGATGAATTTTATGAGCAACTATAAAAAGTGAAATTTTAACCTTTTTTTTGCATTTTGTGGTAATTTGGATTTGGTTTTGATGTAGGGTACAAGTTTAACTTTCGGACTCTGCTCGGGGCACGCGTAGTCCTATTCGGCACGCCTGCTGATACGGATGTCAACGCTGATGTAGCCAAAGCTTATTTAGATGTGAATGTAACTATGACATGGTTTATTTGATATATGGCACGGTTTTAGATGTGAATGTAATTCCTGGAGGGGGATTTCGAGTTTTAGATGTGAATGTAACTATGACACGCCAGACATCCAGTTTTTTATAAATACAAATGTAATTAACGTCGCATCCTGCCGCATCGCGGCGGGTAGTATATCTAGTTAATTTTTAAAAGAGAAATTTTCATTAATAGCTTTCAAATTTGACAAAAATAATGGATATTATTAAATTGGGGATTCCTACCAATAACCATATTACCATTAACCTCTTTTTTTTGACAATTTTTGTTTTGTGTTAGGCCACCGCACTTCTTAAATTAGAGATCCCTGTTGCCCCGCTACAGACAGACTATGTTGTCTTAATCGGGCCACACTGGTTTCAGAGTTTGGCTTAGGTGTTCCCCGGGAAACCATACCGCCGACTACCACTTGACAGTCGTTGTGTCACCACAAGAGCAGAACTTTCTGGCGTAACACACAGTGAGACGAAAACCTGAGTGAGCTCGAGATTGAAATTGACAGTCTTGCACAAGGCCTAGCTCAAATCTTTCATTGCCTTAATCCACCAAAAGTGACACAAGTGGGGATCAAATTTGAGTCTTCACTGAAGAACCCAAGCCTCCTACCACTAGGCCACAAATGGAGATTACCATTAATCTCGTTAATAATAAATCTTGGTTTTTTTAATCTATTACAGTAAAACGTATGAATTTTTATTTAACTCAGTTTCTAGCTTTCTAGCATGTAAATTTGAACGTTTTGTTCTCTGTGTTTAGTGGATGGTCTTTGTTTTAAAATAAAAATGTTAAGAATTATTCTTTGCGTTTAAAAAACCTTGCACGTTCTGTCCTTTAACACTAATCTAGTTAAAAATTTCAGTTAACTGGTCACATACGGGTAGTTTACTCATTTTTATGGCGATTAGAGAGAGGAGTATTTTTATCTTTTTTTTTTTAAAATTCACTTGGTTTTATTTTTTATATACTTTCTTTTAAATAAATGGATAAAATAACTAAATTGTCTAAACTTAACTGAAAAATTTAAGTGGGTTAGTGTCAGGACAAATCATGTAAGGTTTTAAAACATAAAGGATGATTCCTGATATTTTAAAAGGTAAATGAGGTCAATTTGGTATAAACATAAAAGTTAAAAATTGTAATTTACCCATTTATTATCATTAAGGATGTAAGTTTAAAACCTAATCAAAGAAGTTATAAATAATTTGAATTTTTAGTTCTAGTTCCAACAATACTGATACCGCGATCTCAAATCAGTTTTACTTCATTAATCAATAAAGTTGTTAGCTTATTATTGAATTTACAAGAAAAACAGAAATAAAATGATATGTGATTAAAATATAGAAAAGGGTAGGTAAGGAGATTGAATAATTTTGGGTTATTATTACTCAGATCCTTATAATATCTGGAATTTGCATTTTTATCGTATATTTATAGTTTACTCGTTGAATTTAACCGTTAAAATCCATGTTAATTTTTTTTATGAACGGTTCAGTTAGTTTTAGAACAACATAATATCTTAAATAATTTCAAAAAAGTAATTTAGTTATTCTTTTTTACGATAATGTTTTACGTTACGATTCATAACGTGCGTGCATAGTTCAATATTTTTATATCAATTTTTTGTTTGCTACAATGGTATTACTGCAACGTACGAGTCCTTAAAACACGTTTTTATTAAGTAGTCACTAAAAGACAAAAGTTCTAGCATAAACAAGTATGATTGAAGCATGGGTTTTCATTTTCTTTATATATCCCCGTGTCCACAAGTTAGCTTGAATGTTCATTAATCATTTTCATTTGTTCTGATCATCAATAATTCTTCAAGACATTCATGTCGATGAAAATTCAAGACACATTTTACATATCCCATGGACCCCCTTCTTTGTGTATCGAAGAACAATGTATTCCTCTAGTGCATTTCCTCCAATCCTTCCAACAAAAGGTGCACCCTATTCGCCCATCTTCCATCCTTCTTATCTCCGGCCACTTTGAGACTTCGTATCCAACGGTCAACGCCGTCTCCAACGGCCCATCCGACACCATATATGATTTTGAAGGTTTTCCCGAATGTCTGTATGAGCTCAAGTATCCGGCACCAGGAGCTCCAGAACTTGCTAAGAGAGTCAAGGAGCTTCTCATGGCTTCCGGGTTCGAGAGGGTTGACGAGGATGAGAATCGGGGGCTTGACCATGGTGCGTGGTCCCCACTAAGGCTTATGTATCCAGAGGCGGATATTCCAGTTTGTCAGTTGTCCATCCAGACGAACAAAGACGCCGCTTACCATTATAACATGGGTAAGGCGTTAGCACCGCTTAAAAATGAAGGGGTGCTTATTGTAGGTTCGGGTGGGACCACCCATAACTTGGAACAGGTGCGATTTGACACCACTGTGGTGCAACCTTGGGCTCAAGAGTTTGATACATGGCTCAAAGAGGCACTAGTTGATGGAAGGTATGAAGATGTTAACAAGTACAAGGAGACGGCTCCACATGCGACCATGGTGCACCCAACGCCTGATCATTTCTACCCGTTGCATGTCGCGATGGGTGCGGCGGATGCGAAATCCAAAGGCCAGCTTATCCACCATAGCTGGGGTTGGTCTTCTCTTTCCTATGCTACGTATAAATTCACTGTCCCGTTGAATTAGCATTTTGAATGGCAATTGGTATTCCTATTTTACACCAGTTATAATAAAATATTCTCTTTGTCTATGTTTGAACCGGTGACTTCCCTATTAAGTGACACATACATCTACCAAGTGGGTTAGCCTGTTAGCCCTACATTGGCAACTTTCTATTTTAACACGTGGTGTGACTGTTCAAAACTTTAATAAAATATGGTCTTTTTAGCCTCGATTGGTCGAATCTCTACATGGAAACAGTCACTTATGTTTATTTGTCACTTGAAAAGAAAAGAAGAAAATAAGTTAATACCAGAAAGCAAATTTGAGCATGCATAGAGTTGAAGGCTGGCTGAATACTATTAAAAGTTCAAATAACAGATGAACTCGAATCCTAAACGGTTAGTAGTAGCAGCAAAACAAATAAAATCTAACAACTAACCACGTCTTGCTCAATGATCACGAATACTCAGAAAGGTCTAGGTGGAGTGACATATCTTAACATGACTTGAACACGACACGAAAAAAAAAAAAAAAAAACAGGTTTTAGGTTAACAAACACGACTAGTTTATCAAGCGGGTCTACCTAACACACCATCTTTTCAGATTTTTAAATATATTGACAAAGTTTTGGCCTTTTGGGTACACTGTCCTCCTCATGTAATTTTTAATTCCGTCCATTCTGATTACATGACGGTATATTCATACAGGTCAACTAACATCATCTAAAAATAATTGCAATCTTGATTTTTTTTCTTATTTTATTAGACTTAAAGATTTTTGATTACTTAAAGTACTATTTAAAATAATTAAATGATTATATCTAAGCAATTATGATTGAAGTGTGGGTCCGGTTGGTGAAACAAACCTCAATATTTTTATACAAATCTTTATATTCAGTTGACTTTCATTATCTAACGGCCGGGCCGAAAGGCGTAGTATTTTAGACAAGTGTCTAGAGCCATAAAAAAATAGAGGCCTTTAATTTTTTTCATATATTGAAAGATTATCAGCCAAATCCTTTTTTTCTTGAATCCATAAGTCACCAGGTCCCTTTTTCACTTTTTTCTTGAACGCAATCATGCATCCTCCGCTGATGGGGAGAAACTATGGGTAATCAATTGATGCCGATGGTGCGATTTATGATTGATCGGTAACCGCAAAAAAAATAAAAAAATGTGATTTGATATTCATGGTTTTACGACTTGATTTTTGTGATTTGCTATTGCCGTTTGATATTTTTTTAGGTACAAGTTTCACAAGGGTTCCAATTTTGTACTTCGCTTAGGGCCTCAAGAAACCTTCCACCCCTGAGTTTTTTTTTTTTTACCACACCACCCTACTAACGTGGTTATCACATGGTGCTTCATGCCCTCCCACACTGTATAATCTTAGGTTGATAATCTCATCGTCTCAGTAATCACTAATTCTGGGGGTTTTGTAAATAAAATTAACACATTGTAAAGAGCTTTTAGACTAGACAAATGTGATGACAACAAAAAGCGTTACCCATCTGCTCGACCCTCTATCTTACCACGCGTGAATTTGAGCTTCTCAAAGCTTCTCTCAACGCTATTTCTTGGGCTTCAATTCACATGCCAATCCTTGTTGCAGCAAAATTTGGGTACAGTTCAAATTTAAATTTATTAGAAATTGCATATATTTCATATGCAATTAAAATGAACTTATATGTTGGGTGAATTTACAACAAGAACATACCCAGTAGATACCCACTTATAGCTGAGCTATTGGTGAGGTCTGAGGATGGTAGGATGTAGGCAAGCGTTACCCCTGTTCCTAGGAACAGAGAGACTGCTTCCAATGAGACCCTAACCACACATAGAAGTTAAATTAGGATGTATACATCTAGCCAAATAGTGCACCTTTGCAGGCGTATAACAAGAACACGTACCACATAAAAAGACAAACAAACAAGCTATAACATGTAAAAACTATTTAAACAACACTAAGAACCTAATTAAGCTCGTGAGATAAGACTTAAAGAACTAATCATACCATATTTCTAAAAGTCTTTAACCTTAATTTTGCATTTCCACAAACTCCTATCCTCAACCATATCTTCAGAGGTGTAACAACTCCTGCCTAATCCGCTCCTCCCAAGTTAGTCTCGGTCTGCCTCTACTCCTCATCCCCCTTTACCATGAGAGTTTCCACGGTTCTAACCGTGTCCGTAACTTGTCTCCTTTTAACGTGTTCATACCATCTCAGCCTTCCCTCTCTTATCTTATCCAATATCCTAATAACCCCTAAACTTTCTTTGAAAACCTCCTTTCTTATGTTATCTAATGGTATCAACATAGTGTGCCCACACATCTACCTTAGCATTCTCATCTCTGATATCTCCAATGTTGGGTGATCTTTAGGGGTGTAAACGAGCCGAGCCGAGCCCGAGCCCGAGCCCGACTAGGCTCGAGCTCGGCTCGTTATGTTTTTATAAAGCTCGAGCTATTTCGAGAACAACCTCAAATGAGTTAAAAGCTCGGCTCGAGCTCGTTTCAACAGCGATTAAGCTAGCCAAAGCTCGGCTCACCAATGTTATCATCACATTATTATATTATATATATATAAAACTAAAATTTTGTTTAGGCTCGTTTGGGCTCGCGAGCCTAAACGAGCTTTGTATTTCAGGCTCGAGCTCGGGCTCGATAACTAAACGAGCTCTATTTCAGGCTCGAGCTCGGGCTCGGCCTCGTTAAGGCTGACTCGTTCGAGCTTTTAACCGAGCCGATCACGAGTAACTCTTGAGCCTTTGGGCTTGTTTAGATCCCTAGTGATCTTACTATTAAAAGGTAACCAACTTTGTTTATGCCTAAAAAGCATCATAGTTTCAAATTATTTGATTTACGTGAATTATTTTTTTATGCCTACAAAGCACCAACTTTCCTCAAAACGTTTTTAACCTACCAATCGTCTTATTGAAGGGTTATTGTTTTGTAAATCTACAAATCGTTCTATCGAAGCTACGATAGAAACAAACTTTCTTGGTACGACTCCGATCAACTTCTTTACCAATTTCTTATCTTCATAACTAGACCCTAAGCTGGTAACTTCTGCGATCAGTTTACTCATTCTGTCCATGAACTCATCAACAATTTCAGTTTGCATCATCTTCAATGCTTCGAATGTCGTATCTAAGGTTTGTAACCTTGGCACTCTTACCCTATCAACCCCTACAATCACTCAAAACTTTGTTACCCAATGTTCACTATGGTGTAACAAGGTGGTACAACTCCAGAAATGATGTCCAAAGTGGCTAAAACTTTCTGTTTTTTAATCAAACTTTTCATACAAGTTCTTGTTCATCTTGTCCTTGTAAGAATCCTACACCCACCTTGCTTATAACCAAAGCTATGGTTATAGGGCTGGAATAGAGTTGATTCCCATAAGTTTAGAGGTCCAAGAACCTCCTAAACTTTCTGATTTAACATGGTTTCAAGCAACCTACAAATGTTGAGACCTTCCAAGTTCATCATCTTCAATATGGTGATATTTGTGGTTTGGTAAAAGCGTGAACCATGGAAGATTTGACTCTCCAACCGTGTTCCACTACCTTGCTTGCTTGATTTATTACTTATCATCATACTTCTAAGTCTCTAAACAGTTTCCAAACAAAGGGACAAGGCTACATCACGCCCCCAAACACTCTCTATGTTTCGGATGCACGCATTTAGCTAGCTCACTTGGTTGTTTTTAGACCTAGTAGTTTTGTATTCTTATATTCACATTCATGACCAACCGAAATCATCAACAAAGTTGATGATTTTGTGTTTTGGTGAATCATATAATGAAGTTAAATGGATGTTCATCATCCTACCTGCTTCCATGGTTGCAAAAGTCGCTAGGCGCTCCCTAGTCGGCCGACCGGGGAGTTGAGAGTACTCGGCCTAGGCGGAGAGTACTCGGGGAGTACTCCGACATGTTAAATTATAAAGAAATAAGTTTTTGGAAATTAAATATATGTCAAATAACATAAATTTACTAATATCTATAACAAAATACGTGAAAATGATATTCATTCTTTAATATAATAGGCATATAAATTATGTTTTATTATTTTTTAAGTCAAACAAAGCCCGAGTTGACCTACTAGATACGATTTTGGCCGAGGTTGACCGTGTTTGACCGATTCCGAGTAATTAGGCGGAGTCAAAGAAAGTCGCCTCGGCAGCCTACCTTGTAGCGACTACTCAAAGAGTACTCGGCCTTGAAAACCTTGTTTTACAACCATGCATGCTTCCATGACCATTCTTGTGGTTCCTTAATAATACTAGACTAATTATAATACATGAACTGTAAACCGAATCATCATTTTATCCAAACTCATGGTTAAAAGTGGTGTAGTATGGTATTATTATATTTAGGCAAAGGTTACTCATGCTTGGACTTTCAATGGGCGAATTAGTGCCCATGAAACACACACGATTATGGTGTCCAAAATAAGTATCTTAACAAAGATAATTTTTCATGTAAATTCATATTAATCATCATCCCATATTCATAATCATAATATTAAAAATCCAAAATCACCGAACTCACACGCCTTCGTTCCCCGTTGTAGGGTGACGTCAGCATTCCTAACTTCTCACAACTACTTCTCGCGTTTTTGGAAGCTTTGCAAACCGTGAGTATACATGACCCTCTTTTCGTTTTCACACTTTTGGGTGCAATACGTATTACCATATTAAAACTCACACAAACACACATATGCAAATACATTATTCATATAAACGAATCCAATATACATACTTTATACATTTATACTTTAGGAATACATACATGCTAGAAGTCATTCTTGCACTATACTTAGTCATTAACTTCGTACACGCATACCTTAACATGTATAACGCTATAGGAGTAGCACACCGCCCGTTGATGGGTCTATGTTAAGTAATACAATCATCCAAATGGTCTTATCGTTACGACAACAAGATTACACTAGTGGAATCTTTGGGTTGACACATATGTGATGCATGCTAGTTGATGTTATGTTTATGCCTTAGTATACGCTTTTCCATGTGGATCTCGTTAAATTGTTTTATACTTATGCTAGTATACCAAACTTGTATGCTCACCAATGCATTTTTTGTGTTGACATGTTACTTTAATATATATTGCAGGAGCATGATGATGATGCATTGAAAATAAATCTAGTATGATGGACTAGAAACTCACTTTAGTTTAAATTAAGTTTTGTTCTTTTAATTGTTACGTTGTTGTTATTTCCTTTCCAAACATTGTATTCGGATCCTTAGTAATGAAATGAAATTTTATCATTAAATTATTGTCACATAGTCTTGTTATGATGTCTGTCACACCCCAACCCGCAACGGAATAGGTGAGCGGGGCATGATTGGGTTAATCCAAAGAGCTTATGACTTGCTATTACGAGTTTTAATTAATCATTAATCCAAACTATATGTTTCACATAACAAACAATCCAAATAATCAATTACATAAGAGACATATAACAATTAAATTCCATTAATCCGTTTCATGTTAATTAAGGCCCATCCCTTTCTTCGTACATGTTCACCTGTATCATGTGTAAAAATGATTTTTGGGTCAACAAAGGTTGGTGAGTGAACCTTATTGTTATTTGAGAAATTATTATGTTTAAATTTGATTTATTGAGAAAACGTGCGTTAACCAATGTAAGTAAACATGTTGTATTTTATATATCAAACTCATAACACAACCTCAAACAATAAACAAACCAACCGAAATGATTCAATAAATGTATGCATGTTGCACGGTATTATTGTGTGCCAATGAATGAATGTATTTTGCATGGTATTATGGTGTGCCAATGAATGAATGTATGTTGCACGGTATTATGGTGTGCTGCAAGGTCTAAGCTCAATCAAACGGAGCTGACCTCGTATGGTTGGCAACATCAAGTTCCTCTCATAGGTAATGGGGAACAGACGAGCCTATGATGATGTGAGATCCAAAATGATAAACAACCAAACAAACACATAACACATAAACTTCACATGATGTACTTGCACGTAACTGAATTTTGTAAAAGTGTAATAAAGTTACACGACACATGATACATCCCAAAAATGAGTAAGCAATATACAAAAAAAGGGAGTTGTAAGATTCACTCAAAGTGTTTGCGTTTGCGATTCCTTGTATACCTAAGCCCACAAATGAGATTGGGAAACTTGTAACAATGCGGGTTATCCGAGATGACGGTTGACGGGTCTCCGTCTTGCTCCAACGACTCCTTTGTGTTTCCGGCGAGGATTTCAGATCTCTTCCAATAGCACCGATGGAGGAGGGTGGTTTGGTATTTCTTGCACTAGAGTTAGAGAATGGCAGAGTAAAAACGTCCAAGGTGATGGAGGTTTTGTTTCTTTTATGGAGTTTATAGGATTTGGGTTTTTAAGAAAAAAAATGGAATGATTAGGAGATTGATTGCACATTATAATAGACTTGATATGAGCATCGATGGGCTATAATCAGATTAGAAATTTGACAAATTTTCCATGTTTGTCAAAAAATCTTAGGCGGCAAAATAATTTTTTTTTTTAAATTGAGTTCTCATTTTTACACTATCTTAAAGTGTTTACAGACATGAGTCCTACAACAAAACCATAGTTGGCGTAGTGGTAAATCTTGAGTTGTACGATCTGGTAGACCCGGGTTCGATCCCTATGGTCTATTGGTTTGTATATGTTATTTATATTCGAGTATATATATATATAGGACAAAGATCCGTTAGGAAGCACCCTTTATTGCGAGAACCGCGAGAACCAATGTGAACACAACCAAAAATAGCTAAAAAACACAAAAAAAAAAAATTCATATTTTTTATAAAAAAATCGCTTTTTTTAATTTAAAAATTTTTTTTTTTTGCTACTAAAAGTAGCGATTTTAACATAAAAAATATTAAAAAAAATTTAGATTTTTTAAAGATTTTTTTAGGTTTTTTGGGGGTTTAGTTTTTAGCATTTTAGCTTGGGGGGGGGGGGGGGGGTTTAGGTTTTTAGGGGGTGGGGGAGGGGGGTTTAGGTTTTTTTTTTTTTTTTTTTTTTTTGGGGGAGGGGGTGGGGAGTTAGGTTTTTTTTAGCTATTTTAGGTTGTGTTCACATTGGTTCTCGCGGTTCTCGCAATAAAGGTGGTTCTCGCATTAACCTTACCCTATATATATATATATATATATATATATATATGATGAAATAAAAATTCCCTTTTTATTGAACCAGAAATAAATGCATGAGAAAAGTCCAAACGGGTTTTTTTTTCGTGGACGTGTATTTGACAAATGTTACAGTCTCCCCTACTTGAGAAAATTTCATCCCGAAATTAGAGAGAAAACGTCCTGGCGAGTTCGCGTACCGAGTTTCCTCATAAGTTTAGAAATATTAGTTCTGCCATAAGCACTGGGAACCCAATACTTGAAATTTGATCAGATCTCGAGTATGCTAGGCAATAAGAATCTCGATGATGCTAAGGATATACATAACCAGGTGGGTGTGAAGTTTGGATTTTGATTGAGGCGGTAACGTTCCTAGTAAGGGTTGAATACCCTGCTACAGGAATCACTTTTTGATGCCCGAGGTGTGGAAATGGAAAATGTTATGACACATAGATGACGTGTAACATGGTAGAGGATTTACTACTGAGTTGTAATCATGATGTCTAATTGGAATTTGCATCATGACAAGGGGTTTTGAGGTAATCGGAACGTCATAATGATAAAGTTACGTATGAAATCACAAAATGAATCTTCAAACATATCGTTATCCAAGCTGAGATTGACACTACTTACACATAACTTCTCATGACAATCTAACAACGCTTTTGATCCTTTAATAAGAACACTTATATATAGGAAGTACCAGCGGGGTATCCACCATGTCCTTGTCAAATTTTCATTGGATTTGTTATCAAGTCATGATTAGTTCTATGTGACTCATCCAAAAATCTACCAAACACAACAAGAATAAATGGTGGCGGTACCTCTATCTGGTGTTATAAAGAAGTGGCCAGCCTATGAAAAAGTGAGACGTGACCCACTTTCCCTAAGTTATGAAACGAGATCCACCGTGATGTATGATAAAGTGAAATGACATGAAACTTAACCGATGTAAAGTGACATGATATGAAGTGTAATGAAAAACAATTGGCGTAGCACCATATTAATTGCAACGATGGAAACAATATGAAATAATGTTAACTTGAAACATTACAAAACAATGGTAACTTGAATAGTTAAAACAAGAATGTAATTGATAAAAGCTTGGAATGAAATTAAAAATAAACAACTAAAGCGGAGCCTTGAATCTTCGTGGTGGAATAAGGCTAGTTGGGTTGCTCGTTCGCACCATTGTTGTTGACCTTAGCTGGGTTTGCGTAGATGTTGTTGGCTCTACCTCTTGCAAGTGAGGGTGCGGGGTTTGCCTGGTTTGCTTGGTTAACTGGGTTTGCTTGAGCTTGAGCGTTGATGATGTTAACCAGCCTAGGGCACGTGTTTCTAATATGGGTAGGGCTACCACAATTAAAGCAAGCTCGAACATATGGAACTGATGTGTGTAAAATGAAACAAATAAATTACATCAAATGAGGCATAAAACTAACCCTTTTTTAGTACTAATGTTGGAAAAAGTGTGCTTTTGTCTTCCTTTTGTATTTTCAGGGTTAAAAGAGCTTAAATAAACAAAAGAAGCAAAAATGCAGTTAAATCTAACAATAATACAAGAAAAGGACGTGGCATGCCCGACCCCTCGACAGCATCTTCCCAAGCAAAAACAAGACATCAGAAGGCTGAACACGCCCTGTGCTCAATGAGCACGGGGGCGTGCCCAAGTGTCTGCAGAAAAGACAAAGCTGTAGAAGCTTCTATTTCCCAACACGGGGGCGTGGCTAGTGGACACGGGGCCGTGGTCAACGCTAAGATTTGCAGAATCTAGGCAAATATTGATAGTACAGATACGCTTCTGCACACGGGGTCGTGCCCAGCGGACACGGTGGCATGGTCAACTAATGCAGAAAAACTGCAATTAATGAAGAAAGAGAAGATGGGTGGACACGGGGCCGTGCCCAATGGGCACGGGGCCGTGTCTGGGCTTTTGTGCAGGCTATAAATAGGGGTGCTTGGCTCACTTGCAAATCATCCCTTGGCAAACCACCTCTCTCACACTTCACCCACCCACCACCACCATCACAACCCACATCCACCACCATCATCCATCATCCATCATAGAGTGTGTGAGTAGTCTCGGGATCCAAGATTGATCGTAAGAGTTCTTGACAATCAAAGGCCATGTTTGCCTAAGTCTCTTACATCACTTGGTGAAGACAAACATTTAGTGTAATACTTTTTATTTTTAATCTTTTCGCACTTTTTATTTTGTTATGTATTAATGACTTTAATAACTAGTTTCTTATGTTGAAGGTGAAACTTCCTTATCATTTGTCCGTGGTGTCTTGGCGTTATTTTTCTGTCTATATAAAATAAAAGATTTACACCATTCATATCTCCACGGTCTATATGGAGATATGTTGGCTACCTGGTCAGGGGTTAAGGGAATGGTTTGGTAAGCGTCTTGCCTTGTTCAGTGTATAGATCCTGTAAGGACCTGGGTCAAGTTTAGTAGGACCTCCTTCAATACCCACTGGTATTGGATGGCGGGGGTCCGAACTCCTTGATCCCCTCATATGTAAACTACTATTAATACATTAACCCGACTATTTAGGATTGTATCCCTGCTGACTCAAACTACTTAGCCGATGGTAACATCACCTTCAAAAGAGGGGCCTACCACATTACGTATTAATAACTTAATTAATTATCTTTCAATAATCCAACCCTTTAGGATTGTATCCTTGCTGACTCAAACTACTGGGTTGAGGGTAACGTCACATTCAAAAGAGGGGCCTACTACTATAACTAAGATAATCTCTTAAAAAGTGCAAAAGTGCAGAAATAATCAAAAGTTATACTAAAGGCGAGTCGGATCCAAGTGATTCATCTTGTCTATCTGTTTTTATTTTTATTTTTTTTATTTTCAGTATTTTAATCAAAGGGTTGGACTTGTCCACCCACATTTAGCATATGAATCACCCTTACCGACAAACTCTTGCTTTCTCGTCTAAATCCAGAGCAATTAAGGTATCTCAGGCACTTCGGTGTTGTTCCGTCCAGTAAGGAACCACCCGATCTGGATAAATTCCTTAAAAATAGATGAAACTTCATAAACAGCCTCTAGGCACGGGGCCGTGTCCAGGTCAGCACTCCCCCGTGTCCACCAAAAGATTCCCGTCTGACTTTTTGTCAGAATACGGACAAAATGTGTCAGGACCTTGCCTGCACACGGGGCCGTGTCTAGCCGACACGGGGCCGTGTGCAGCGTGCTGTCATTTTCTATAAATGCAGCCAAGAATCCTGCACATTTGGACCACTCCAAAGACAAAGATCTGGGGGGATCTTCACACATACCATCCTAGGTATATTCTAAAGAAGGTTCTCAACAACCATCTTGTCTTTTCTACTTTTGTCTATTGCCTTCTTCTTCAATTTTCACCTCAACAACTCCATTAGAGCTTGAAATAACCATGGTTCCAAGCTTTATTGTGATGTTTGTTAGATTTTTATTCAAGGAATTTTGTTAAAAATAAGTTCTACAACAGTGTTTTAAGTTATTTCTGCTTAAAAATGCTTTAAAAATCAGAAAAATAATTTAAAACTCCAAGATTCCTTGTTCTAAAAATCTGCAGAAAATTGAACACGGGGCCGTGCTCATTGAGCACGGGGCCGTGTCCGAGGTTACTGTTTCATTAAAATGAACTCTTTTCAGTTTATTTTCGTAGAATGTCAAGCCAAAACAGTGGAACCTCTACAGCACATTCCAGGAACAGTCGACGAGAACGAAGTTCTTCAATCGAAGCAACTCTCGTACGCTATGTGATGGCATTACGTGAGGCTCTCGATGAGATGACATCGGTAGAGGAGGTCCTGATAGACCGTATAAATTATCTTACAATGGGGTTGGAAAATAGTTTTCAAGAAATCAACCTCTTGCACCAGAGGTTGAACATTCTTGTAACACCTCCCATGGAACCAATTCTCCCCCAAGAGGATTGGAACTTAGCGCTTGGAGTCAATAATCCCACCGGATGGGAAGACATCCCCGCGGAACCTCCTCTTGACAACTTGCAAGAAGTCCCGGTACACCCCCTCAAAATGATGCTAATGAGCTCGCCTTTCTTCTCCCTAGGGAGATAGAAGAGTGGCTCGCCGACGTGTAAGGGACCTATATCCAGAGAAAGAAGTTTTTCAAGCCTCACCAACCGAGAGAATTATCTTTTCGGAAATTTTGCTATTAGAATAAACTATAGGCTAGAGCTTCTTTTCGGGTTTTAGGCTTCTTGTGTTTTCTGACCTGCTTATCTAATGTTTTAGTTTATTAGAAACCTTATGTAAGTCTCTCTATTTTAATGAATGATGGTTTTAATTAAATTGGTGTTTGGATGATGTTGTAATGGGTAAAACACACTCGGGATGGTGAAGGATATTAAGGGAAACTTGAACCAGCACCCCATGCACAAAAATAGAGCCTCCCGACAATTTTCTTCGTTACAACAAGTTCGGCACGGGCATTGTCCCGCCAACACGGCCCCGTGCTGAACAGTCTGCAGGAAATCGCCCAGTTCTGGTAACTGGACACGGGGCGTGTTCGCTGAACACGCCCCAGTGCCCAGGCTTCTGTTACTTTCTGATATTTTTGTTACTGGCAACCTGAACACGTGAACACGGGGCCGTTCCCGGACACCACGGGCCCGTGTCCAGATGCCCAGTAACATACATTTTTGTTTTTAACACACCTTTTACACATTCAATCAACCTAAAAACTTATTTTTGGGACACATTGAGGACAATGTGTAATTTAAGTATGGGGGGGGGGGATGCTAAAACCTTGAATTTTGCAAGTCCTAATTACAAGCCTTACACAAAACTCTATTGGAACCGCTAAACACCCCAAATTTTTTCAAAAAAAACTTTTCATTTTTTTTACTTGTCTTGGTTTAATTTGGGAATAACAAGTTCTAAAAAGGTTATGTTTTTACAAAATTACAACCAATAGCGTCGTGATAAAAAGAACCAACATAAGAAAATTAGGAAACGACATGACAAATCTAGTTAAAATTTGATTATATATACTTGATCACATAAAAACTCATTCCCACAAAAAGTGAGTTTTGAGCCTTTATTGAGCATACAAATACACATCTTTAAATTAAATGCTCATTTTTCGTTTCTTGTTTGAATAGCTGCTTGGTTTCTTACGACTCTAGAACTTGCCATGACGATACATTCCCGGTCCTTACCAACTTAAACTCAAGTAAGTAAATGATGGAGGCATTAGGACTAACCCTTTTTCTTTCAACACCATTATTTTTTTTCACCACCTACCCAAAATCCCCCTAGTTAACCCCTTTAAGCCTAAACCTTTTCATTTCTATACCCAAAACAAACACCCCTTTACCCACCAAAACCCTTTTTCATTTTAAACCCTTTATTTTAGTAAGAAAACTTGGTTTTCTTGTGACTTCCCTATAAAAAAAATTAGAGAAGAAAAGAAAAATGAAGTTAGCAATAAACAAACAAGCTCATTAAAAGAAAAGCTCGTTTGGAAAAAAATGCTTCATTAGAATAAAAAGTCACAAAAACAAAATGTTTTACGAAAACGGACGCTTTTTACACCTTTTCGCCCTTTTCTACTAACCACTAACCCAAAACCAGCTACCTTTAACCCAAGCCTAACCCTTCCCGAAAGTCCTCTTGATATTTACAAAGGTTTATAGTTAAAAAGGAGGAGGATTGATTGCTTGGCAAACATATGGTAGAAGTAAGTTCCATGCCGCTCCCGAGTGTTTCACAAAAATACATCTTCGGCCGAGTGTTGAGTAATCCCCTGTGAGGTATGTGAACTTGTATATAAATGGAATTTTAAAGAGGCATGTTATGCCTAAATAAGTAATTTCTCTTATGTAATGTTCTAAATAAATCATAACGAATAGGATTGTAAATAACATAAAAATAAAACCTAATAAAGATCTTGGAATCCCGACACTCTAGACAAGCCCTAAACCTTTGTGTAAGCCACAAAATAAAGAGTTTTGCTTAAGGACAAGCAAAGATTCAAGTGTGAGGGTATTTGATGTGTGTAAAATGCAACATATAAATTACATCAAATGAGGCATAAAACTAACCCTTTTTTAGTACTAATGTTGGGAAAAGTGTGCTTTTGTCTTCCTTTTGTATTTTCAGGGTTAAAAGAGCTTAAATGAACAAAAGAAGAAAAAAAATGCAGTTAAATCTAACAATAATACAAGAAAAGGAACGAACGTGGCATGCCCGACCCCTCGACAGCATCTTCCCAAGCAAAAACAAAACATCAGAAGGCTGAACACGCCCCGTGCTCAATGAGCACGGCGGCGTGCCCAAGTGTCTGCTGAAAAGACAAAGCTGTAGAAGCTTCTATTTCCCAACACGGGGGCGTGGCCAGTGGACACAGGGCCGTGGTCAACGCTAAGATTCGCAGAATCTAGGCAAATATTGATAGTATAGATACGCTTCTGCACACGGGGTCGTGCCCAGCGGACATGGGGGCGTGGTTAACTAATGCAGACAAACTGCAATTAATGAAGAAAGAGAAGATGGGTGGACACGGGGTCATGTCCGGGCTTCTGTGCAGGCTATAAATAGGGGTGCTTGGATCACTTGCAAATTATCCCTTGGCAAACCACCTCTCTCACACTTCACCCACCCACCACCACCACCATCACAACCCACATCCACCACCATCATCCATCATAGAGTGTGTGAGTAGTCTCGGAATCCAAGATTGATCGTAAGAGTTCTTGACAATCAAAGGCCATGTTTGCCTAAGTCTCTTACATCACTTGGTGAAGACAAGCATTTAGTGTAATACTTTTTATTTTTAATCTTTTCGCACTTTTTATTTGGTTATGTATTAATGACTTTAATAACTAGTTTCTTATGTTGAAGGTGAAACTTCCTTATCATTTTTCCGTGGTGTCTTGGCGTTATTTTACTGTCTATATAAAATAAAAGATTTACACCATTCATATCTCCACGGTCTATATGGAGATATGTTGGCTACCTGGTCGAGGGTTATGGGAATGGTTTGGTTAGCGTCTTGCCTTGTTAAGTGTATAGATCCTACAAGGACCTGGGTCAAGTTTAGTAGGACCTCCTTCAATACCCACTGGTATTGGATGGCGGGGGTCCGAACTCCTTGATCCCCTCATATGTAAACTACTATTAATACATTAACCCGACTATTTAGGATTGTATCCCTGTGACTCAAACTACTTAGCTGAGGGTAACGTCACATTCAAAATAGGGGCCTACCACATTACGCATTAATAACTTAATTAATTATCTTTCAATAATCCAACCCTTTAGGATTGTATCCTTGCTGACTCAAACTACTGGGTTGAGGGTAACGTCACCATCAAAAGAGGGGCCTACTACTATAACTAAGATAATCTCTTAAAAAGTGCAAAAGTGCAGAAATAATCAAAGGTTACACTAAAGGCGAGTCGGATCCAAGTGATTCATCTTGTCTATCTGTTTTTATTTTTATTTTTATTTTCAGCATTTTTATTTAGTTTTATTTTCTCATTTAAAAACCTTTTTCTAAATTTTTTATTTGATTAGACGTTGAGGATAAACCGGTACTAAAAGCTCTTGTATCCTTAGACGACCTCGGTATCTTACCAACACTATACTACTCTCACGATGGATGCACTTGCCCATATGTGTGTTTAGTGTTAGTAAATATCGTGTTTTATAAATTTAAAACTTGACTAAAGTGTTAAAAAGGGCTAAAATATACATTAAAAACTATACGACACTCACATGCATCAGGAACCATGGGGTAATGCGGTTGTTGATAGGCTTGGATCATGTTTTGGACAGGAGGTGTATCTTGGTTTTGAGGGGTACGACAAATGTTGTTCAAATGACCATACCGCCCACAATTGCCTCATAGTAGGCAAGGTACGGTGGGTTGATGGTGATAGTAGCAGGTGTTGCATTGAGGGTGAGGACCAGTGTAGGGTTTCTTGTTTGGTAAGCTGGGTTTGGTGCCACTTGGGTGATTGGTATTGCTTGGAGAGGTACGGTTTGTGGAGTTGGGTTTGTTGAGGCTACGACGTAGTTTTTACCATCTCGTTTTCGTTTGGTATCGGAACGGGAAGATGATTCAGCCCTGGTTGTCTTTGGCTCTTCTACTGACGCCTTGTCAGTTGAGCCCTTCTTTTTCTCTTTGTCGAAGTCTCCGTTTCGGATATGGTTTTCTGTGAGCTCAGTGGCTAATTACATTGCGGCCTCCAATGTTGCGACTACAGTGCTCATTACAGAATCCTGAATACCAGACGGAAGACCCCTAGCGTAATGTTCGATGAGACGATAAAGAGGAGTGAACAAATATGGGACCATCTGATTCAGCTCGAGAAACTGCTTGTTATAGGTGATATGATCTCCATCCTTCTGTTTTAAATAGTAGAACTCATCCTCCAACTTCTTGATCTCACTCCTTGGGCAAAACCGTTTAGTCATGAGTTCATTGAGTTGTTCCCAAGTTAGAGCCATAGCCACTTCAGCTCCTCTTCGGCTTTTTTCGGCGTTCCACCAAGTTAAGGCTAACCCAATGAGTCGTCCAGTAGCATAACGAACCTTACGGTCGTTAGGGCAGTCATAATTCAGGAAGGTGCTTTCCATTTCTTCGAACCGTCAAAGGAGTGCGGTGGCCCCTTCGGTTCCCTCGTATTTGGGGGCTCACAAGACTTGAAGTGCTTATAGGAGCACTTGGATGGATTTGCGGGAGCGTTGACAATGTTTGGTTCAACTTGGTTGACTTGGTTAACTTGATTGACTGGGTTAGCAGTGAGGGCTTGTTGAACTTGAATCACAGTGTTAGGAATCACGGCAGCCATTTGTTTGGCAATTTGGGCAGCCATGCGTTTACCAGAGTTTCTGGTTCTGTTTCCTCCGAGAAGGTGCCTAGAAGACATCTACAGGAATCAACGCAAACGAGGTTGTGAGATTTTTGATGGTTCGCTAGCAAATACGTGAAAAATATAAACATATGATAAAATGAAAACTTTCGGGGTGTATTTGAAAACAATAACTTATGATAATGCAACACTTTAAAAGTGTTCTTGGGCTTTGCTCGTAATTGTGCCTTCCATGCCGCCATACTTCACCTTCGTAATCATGTGGGCCCCCATGATTACCAGGCTTTCATATGGTTCGCATGTATTAGCCTGGTAACGTACACTAAAACCGGAGAAAATCGAGAAATATGAATGCATTGTATGAAAGTCGGAGGGTATCCTTTCTTGGACACGGTTAGTTCACACGACGTTTGGTATGGCATGCTTTGGCCTAATAGGTCATTCGTACTCTCATCGTTAGTCCCCAGGTAGGCAAACAGGTCCATTAATTCAGATTTATACGAATGCCAATCCTAGTCAGGACGTCCCGACTACTGGTACTCGAACCCTTCCGGTTACTACATGCCCGTCACATGAACTCACTTTGATGAGATTTGACAACAACAATATCACAAAAGTTCGAATAACACAAAAACTAACTATTTGGAAAATGGAGGGAAATGTTTCGAAAATTTAGTGAAATTGAGAACTTATAAATAAGGGTTTTATAAGTTTCGTATGGTACATTGCAGGTGGAGTGATATATGTGTAACACATATGTAGACTTCATGATATAATTATAACACATTACAAGTATCACGTAATAAAGTAGCAAATAGAGTGCTTGCATGCGTTTGTGTGTGAAATGAAAGAAATTAAATGTGTGAGCAATAGCAAATCATAAGTTAAACAAAACATGAAATCACATAAGCACACATGTCCTAGTTGACTAAAGTATAGGTTCTAAGGGTCTAATAACCTATCATATATCCCTAAAGTCAATGGCTCTGATACCAGTCTGTCACACCCCAACCCGCAGCGTAATAGGTGATCAAAGCATGATTGGGTTGATCCAAAGAGCTTATGACTTGCTATTATGAGTTTAAATTAATCATTAATCCAAACTATATGTTTCACATAACAAACAAATCAAATAATCAATTACATAAGAGACATATAACAATATAATCAATTACATAAGAGACATATAACAATTAAATTCCACTAATCCATTTCTTGTTAACTAAGGCACATCTTATGTCCAATCTTCTCTTCGTACCTGTTCACCTGTTTCAAGTTCACCCTTGTATTTTCATTCTTTTACTTAAAACAAAAATGATTTCCTCACGTGTTTTGTTTATGTATGTGTGGGTGCAAATTCGCATGTCGACCTAATTTTTTTGTAAACGAGTCAAGTCAAATATAATATGTTTCATCCTTATTTAATTGCACGATTTAAGTTGATCTACATGTTGACAAAAATAATAAAAACATCTATTTCCACGCGTGCTTAATTTTATGTACGAAACCTAAATTTTTCGGAAATGAGTCGGGTTATATATATAATATATTTTTATGTACGGTTTAAGCTCGTCTACATTTTGAAACAATTTCCTCATGTGCTTATTTTTATATACGTTGGGTCAAATATAATATATTTTCATGCTTATTTTTATATAGGATTTAAGTTGGTCCACATGTTAGCGTAAATAAAAAACGTTATTTCCACACGTGCTTATTTTTATGTACGAAACCTAAAGTTTTTGGAAACGATTCGGGTAAGATATAATAAGTTTTCATACTTACTTTTATGTACGATTTAAGATGGTTTACGTTTTGATATAAATTAAAAAAACGTTATTTCCACATGTGCTTATTTTTTATGTACTTGTCTGTATAAATTCACGTTTTAACATATTTTTCCCCGAAAACGAGTTGGATCAAATATAATACATTTTCATATTGTACGTTTTCAGTTGATCTACGTTTTGACGTAAGAATTACTAGACGTTTTGACACTGCTAAGTCTTTATGCAAATGTAATAGGTGGTGTAGTGGTTAGGTCGAACCCATTAAACGAACCAATCCATGTTTGATTTCGTTTATTACTTTACTTTTTGAACCAACTATAATTCTTATATAGGTCATATTTAGTTATATCAGATACATCGAAACACATGTTTTTACATGGGTGATGCATTACATAACGTTTTGACTAATCCATTCGACGTTTGCAATATACCCGCGCCGCAACGTGTGCAAGTATTATTGCTAGTTTTCCCTTTATTAGTTGATAAGTTTTGTCCCGTTACATGTTTACTATTCAATTTTGTTGGGTTTTGATTGGTCTATTATCCACATGTAAGTTTTCTAATTGGTCCACATCACTTTTTTCTTTTCTCTTTCTTTTGTACTGAACCCACTCTTTTCACATCTCCCCACCATTGTAAATGATACCACCTCCTTCGACTACAAGGTCGGTAACCACCATTGTTTTGTTTTGTTTTGTTTTGCAAATCACTTGCCGGATAAAAAACAAACTGTCAGCTACTTGGTTTCGTTCTTTAGCCGGAAAAAGGAAAACGAGTAGAAACCAACGTGGGGTAAAAATGTAGGAACCGTTCGCATAAATAAATAAAATAAACAAATTTTATTAAATTGTTACAAATCAGAGATAAAAGAAAGCAGAATTACAATACTATAACAACTGAAATAAACCAAAAACAAGAAGGAGTAGAAACAGAATTGACTGAGGCACGTGTTCAACACGCTTCCCTTAAAACAAATTCCGAGTCTCCCAGGAGTACTCGTTTTGTTTCCCAGGGTACAACAGCCGGAGCAGTAGTACTGCCGGAGTTAGCCTACAACCCGAAGGTTACCTTGACCTTTGTAGGAAAACGATGAGAAAGTTGTAGAGAGAATGTTGAGTATGCTGTTGTGTTGCTGGTTTCTTTCTGCAGTGGGTATGGAGCTGTATTTATACAGCTCCTAAGTTGAAACAGTCAAAAAACGAATTAAAGAGAGGTTTAAATTGCATTAAACGTCTTCAATGCAATTTAATACGTCATTTAATTCTCAGTCAAAGCCCGTTAACTCGTCAGTTACGAAGCTGGACTGAAACTGCACTGTCAATCAATGCTGGAAGCTTCTGCACGTGCGTCTAGGTCTGCACACCCATGCGCGGTGCGTCCTCTTGGCTCACTGCCATGCGCGCGTGCGCCTCACTGACTCAGGTCCATGCGCGCGTGCGCCACGTCACCTGTGAGCCTCTACGAGTACGCCACACAGTGCGCCGTTTTGGCTCACTTTGGTGCGGCGCGCATGACACCTCCGGACCCATGCACCATGCGTAACCGCGCGCCTTCATGCGGCGTATACCCGCGCGCGGACTGCCACGTAACGCGCTTCGAACCTGCACTCCATTTGGTCCCTGCAGCCTATGAGATCCACCACGCGTACGTGGTCAAAAATACAAAGGCGGCTCTCAAGCGGCGATGCGAGCGTGCGAAGTGCGAAGTGCGAAGTGCAAAGTGCAAAGTGCGCCACATCGCTCACGCCGCGCGAGCGTGTACGAGTGCGAGTGCGAGTTAGGGTGCTACGCACCCTTCGCGAGTACACTAGTGAGTGCTCCCATGAAACAATAAGGATGGAGAGTTCCCACTTAAATACCCCTTTAAGTTCCATCTCTCATCCGATGTGGGACAAGGTGCTACTTTCCCTTTTGTTTCAGCATTGAATGTTCCAAACACCCAACTTTGAGCATCGATATCTCATTCATCTTAGCTCCGTTTTGGACGTGGTTTAGTTCGTTGCGAAGCTCTTCCAACATAGAACACAAACCCACAAATAAATATATAAAACCCGCTCATTTTATTATATTTATTTCTAGTCCAAAATAGGAAAAAATCATTTTCCTATATTTGTGAAAAATGCTATTTTCACCTATTTTCCAACAATCCCCCATATGAAAAATGCTATTTTCATCAAATTTCCAACAATCCCCCACATGTATGGAAATGGATCTTTTCCTTACACTTTTCAACGATAAACTTCGACAGTTGAGTATTGCAATATAGGTAGGTTTTAACCTTTGAACCTTCTTTTGTGAAACATACTTAGCTTACTAGTGGTTTGTAGACGCGATGTCCTTGAACATACCCCCATTTGTGTAAACGACAATACACTTCACACAATACTCTCCCTGGTTTGGCCAACTCCGCATTGTCGTGTCCTATTATGGTCCTAGAACACTAGCCTGGTTCTGCGAGAGCTCTAGGATTTGCTCACCCCACAAATCCATTCGAAGCGACCCTACTTCTCTCTAACATAGGTGATTCCTCTGAATCATTAAAAGCATCATGGTTATTTGATTTCCCGAAATCGTTAACCTTAATATGCTTAGCCTCACTTCAATGTCACTGATTGGAATGGACTAGGAAGTATATATAACTCCCTTTTATTTAGTTTGAGGTACTCCCCCACAGTGACTCCGTTTTGGTAATATGATTAAGTTGTCCTATTCAACTTAGATCTTGGGATCTCCAGTCAGCTAAGTTAGGTTTCCCTCATATTCCCATTTACCACGGGCTTTAGTCCCATTCCTCTTGACGACGTTTCTACTAACTCTCTGCTTAAGCCTTTTGTTAACGGGTCCACAATGTTATCCGTTGATCTCACATAATCAATTGTGATAACACCCGTTGAGAGTAGTTGTCCTATCATGTTATGTCTACGTCGCATATGCTTTGATCTGCCATTGTACATCAAGCTTTGAGCTCTACCAATCGCTGATTGGCTATCACAATGTGCACATATGGCTGGCAAAGGCTTTGGCCATCTTGGAATATCTTCCACGAATTGACGTAGCCATTCCGCCTCCTCGCCTGACTTATCCAAGGCGATAAATTCGGATTCCATTGTGGATCTTGCTATGACCGTTTGCTTAGAAGACTTCCAAGCAATAGCAGCTCCCCTAAGTGTAAACACATAACCACTTGTTGATTTGGAATCTTTATTATCCGATATCCAGTTTGCATCAGTGTATCCTTCGATCACTGCTGGTTGTCGGGTATAATGCAGTCCATAATCTCTTGTGTATCTTATGTATCTAAGCACCCTCGTGATAGCTTTCCAATGATCCACGCACGGATTGCTGGTGTATCTACTTAGCCTACTCACCGCGTAAGCCAAGTCGGGTCTAGTACATGTCATTAGATACATTAGGCTGCCAATAATTCTTGAATACTCTAACTGAGAAACTCCCTCTCCTTTATTTTTCTTGAGATGTTGGGAGGTATCAACTGGAGTTCGAGCTACCGTCATATCTCCCGAGTTGAATTTTTCAAGAATTTTATCCACATAGTGAGATTGACTTAACACAAGACCTTCTTGGGTTCTTATGATCTTTACTCCAAGAATCACATCCGCTAAACCCATGTCTTTCATGTCAAATCTCGCTTTCAACATGCTTTTAGTAGCTTTGATAATTTTATCATTACTCCCAATGATAAGCATATCATCTACATAAAGGCATAAAATCACATAACCTTCATTTGTGTCTTTGAAATAAACACATTTGTCGCACTCATTTATTTTGAAACCATTGTCAATCATGACATGATCAAACTTTTGGTGCCATTGTTTTGGTGCTTGCTTCAAACCATACAAAGATTTGACGAGTTTACATACTTTACCCTCTTGACCTGGGGCAGAGAAACCTTCATGTTGCTCCATGTAAATCTCTTCTTCTAAATCGCCATTTAGAAATGCGGTTTTAACGTCCATTTGGTGAACTTCCAAATTTCTTAAAGCCGCTATATCAAGAACCAATCTAATTGAGGTTATGCGCGTCACAGACGAGTAGGTATCAAAGTAATCTAGACCTTGCTTTTGTCTAAATCCTTTAATCACCAACCTAGCCTTGTATTTATCAATACTTCCATCAGTTTTCATCTTCCTTTTGAATATCCAACGATATCCAAGTGGTTTACAACCAGGTGGAAGATCTACTAACTCCCAAGTATTATTTTACAATATAGAATCAATTTCATTCCTTATTGCTTCTTTCCATTGAGGTCCTTCTGAAGAGGAAACCGCTTCGCGATATTTATTAGGCTCGCCCTCAACCATATAACTAACAAAGTCTGGACCGAAGGATTTTTCAACCCTTGGCCTTTTGCTTCGCCTACGGTCACTTTCTTCAACCTCAGGTTGTTCATGTGTCTTATCATGAACTACCTCATCAACTCGTTTAGATGAGCTTTCACCTACTTCAAAATTAGGTGTTGATGACATTGCATGTGTTTGTCTTCTCAAAGGAAACACATTTTCAAAGTAAGACACAACGTTAGGATTCACCTCCATGATAGTGTTTATGTGTACAGTAGGATTCTTGGACTCATGTACAAGAAAGCGATGTGCACAACTTTGATGCGCATACCCAATAAATATGCAATCAACAGTTTTGGGTCCTATCCTAAGAGCCTTAGGAGGTGGTACAATCACCTTTGCTAGGCACCCTCACACTTTCAAGTATTTATATGAAGGCTTCTTCCGTTTCCATAACTCATATGGAGTTTCATCTCTCTTTTTGAGTGGTATCTTGTTCAAAAGATAATTAGCCGAGAGAATGGCTTCCCCCCACGTTTCCTGGCTCACTCCAGAACTTATCAACATGGCGTTCATCATTTCTTTCAATGTGCGGTTCTTTCGTTCTGTCACACCCCAACCGATGGCGGAATCATCGGGGCGCGGCACTAGGCGAATCAAATTGCTCAAGAGAATCCATAACAACTATATTGCGATAATATTTAATACGTTCGTTATCCCATACTAACAAATAATACAATCACATAAGTTATCACAGATTTTTTGTCCTCTCGAACAATACAAATCCGACAACCTAGATTTTAGTTGAGTTTCTAGACTTCCTAGCTTGGTTCGATATAGCCTGCGATCTAACCTGCAACATACGTTAAAACGTTTGTCAATATAAAATTATTGGCGAGTATACAGGTTTGTTAAGTATAGCGTAATAGATTAAAACATGTAGCGAATTTCCAAATGCATAAACGTAACACACGACATATATACTCACAAAGCTGATACTACCAACTAAGTCCTCGATGCTCGAATATGCGATAGCAAACTAGACCCCGTCGGGCGCAATAGTACTATACTAGTCATGGTGGGACGTCGCGAGTATAAGCCCTAGCACACATGCATCTAGCATCACGTATATCTATGCATAAAAGTTATTCGCAAATGATAATTCGATTGGTTTAATAATTCGTTTGATAAGTTCGATTTGTTAGAAACGTATGTTACACCCAAAATTCGATTAGAAAGGGTTCAAGTATACTCACAGTGCGTATTTAGCGAGGATACAACTTGATTGGATCGGTTGCAACTGCGTCTGCGTTGAATCATTGAAGGATATAGTAAACGATGTACGGTTAAGCGAGAATAACATCGAACAGTTAGTTATCTGGTCGGATGGTGCTCATCCGTTCGGATGGGCTCATCCGATCGGATGACATATGGATCTGGATCGGATGGCTGTCATCCAGTCGGATGACAGGCTATCCGGTCGAATGACTGTTGACTGGGTCGAATGGTCATCTGGTCGAATAACATGTTAACTGGGTCGAATGGTCATCCGGTCGAATAACATATTAACTGGGTCGAATGGTCATTTGGTCGAATAACATGTTAACTGGGTCGAATGGTCATCCGGTCGAATAACATGTTAACTGGGTCGAATGGTCATCCGATCGAATAACTGTTTGACTGGGTCGAATGGTCATCCGGTCGAATAACATGTTAACTGGGTCGAATGGTTATCCGATTCGAATAACATGTTATCCGTTCGGATGACATGTGACCCGTTCGACTGGCACGTCTGTTAACGTTCCGGTCAACTGTTTTCGAGTGTTTTCAGAAGAAATACGATGCGGTCTTGTTGGGACGGTGTAATCTCGCATTAACCATTGAAATTCTATCAGTTCCTACCCGTTCTAACGGCCGGGAACCACCCCGTTCCATCAGATCTGGCCGTTCTTGACGGTTTCTCGTGGTTAACTCGAAATCGCACAGTTCCTTGGGTAAATACATAGATTTAGGTGAGATTTGTTATCGAAACATGTGGAAGTCACCCAGATCTGAGTCGTTTATGGTGGGATGAGGTCACAACTTGAAGTTCACAGAAACTCTTGGTGACATCACCTTAAAACGCCTCAAATCAGTAGATTTCACGGTTAGAAATTGAGTTTTAAAAGATAGAATGATGTAGAATTGAGTGTGGATCATAGAAGTACAAGTTTTAGGTTGGAATGTTACCGAGATCGCGAGGAATCGAGAGAAAAGGGTCCTGGAGTGTGCTTGGTCGAGTGGGAGCTGTCACATCACTTGAACAGTGGTGTGGCAGGCTATTTATAGGCAAAATGAGGAGAGGGTGTTACTGGATCGGATGGCCATTCGATCGGATGGCCATCCGTTCGAATGGCTATCCGTTCGGATGGATCATCCGTTCGGATGAGGCCCATCCGGATGGCTACTCCGGCGCGGTGAGTTTCTCCGTTTTCGATCGTTTCGATAGATTTTGAAGTACGTGCCTTTTATATCATTATTATATATACATATATATATATATCACTAGGGGTCGTATTTACGTATCCATAGTCCAAAGTTTCGATAATTAACAATCGGTTTTCGATTCGAGTGTGCAATTATTAGCGACGTTTCACGGCCATCAAGTAGGGTAGTATAGGTCCTTTCTCAATGTCATCGTGAACGTTATTGCGAGTTGTGCCATAATGACTGACGGGGTACCATTCACTCGTATTGTCATCATCGTCACGACGACTGGAGTTATAGCACTCACCCGAGAGTCTTTGTTAGCGTTAATTGTCTGCGTTACGACACATCACGGCAACCGAGGAGGGTAGAATAGGTCCCCACTCAGTGTCATCGTGAGTGTTAGTGTTTTTTTTATTGTGATATAGTGATAATATATTGCGAAAATATGCGATTATCCTTCGAATAGCGATGTATGCGATATAGTTACATTATGATCCGAATCTCTGGTGCTAGGCGTAACGAGTATATTGAGTAGTAACAACGCACAAAAGTGCGGGTTGTTACACGTTCCGCCACGCCATTTGATTGTGGAGAATAAGGAGGTGTACACTCATGTACAATGCCACTTTTTGCGCATAAATCGGCAAAAGGTGCAACATATTCGCCTCCTCGGTCGCTTCGCAAAGCTTTTATCTTCTTTTGAAGTTGATTCTCATCTTCATTCTTATACAAGATAAATTTACTTATTGCTTCATCTTTACTTTTTAGTAAATGTACATAGCAATATTTAGTACTATCGTCAATAAACTTGATGAAGTACTTATTTCCACCTCTTGTGGGTACCGCTTTTAAATCACAAATATCGGTGTGAATTAAGTCAAGGGGTTCGGTTATTCGTTCAACCGATTTCGATGATGATCTTGTAAGTTTGGATTCAACGCAAGTTTCACACTTATAGTGTGAATCAATATGGAATGTTGGTATACAATTTAAATTGATTAAACGGCGTATTGAATTAAAATTTACGTGACCTAATCTACCATGCCATTTATTCGATTCAGAAAACTCAAGCATATAAGTAGAAGTAGTAGCAATTTTATTCATGTTCTTCTTGACTGCCATTACATTCAATTTAAACATACCATTTTGGGCGTAGCCCTTGCCTACATACATTCCTCGTTTAGTTAGTACAAATTGATCGCTCTCAAAAACTAAACGAAATCCAAACTTGTTAAGCAACCATCCCGAGACTAAGCTCTTGCGCAAGTCTGGAACATATAACACGTTGCTTAAAGTGAGCTCCTTCCCTGAAGTCCACTTCAAAATCACCGTTCCTTCACCCTTGATGTCCGCGGTGGCTGCATTTCCCATGTACAGCTTCTCATCTCCCGCAAGCTCCTTGAAGGTGGTAAAGAGGCTCCTGTCTGGGCACACATGACGGGTCGCTCCCGTATCAATCCACCACCCTTTTGGAGTGTTGGTCACAGCATTGACCTCATCCAACATTGCGGTTTTGTCAGAAATCATTGCCACCAAAGGCATTCTGTCTTCATCCACCATGTGCGCACGCTCACGCTTTGGTTTCTTGCATTGGTTAGCCCGATGCCCCGGCTCGTCACAGTTGTAACAAGTTCCTTAGAACGTTTGAGGTTTCTTTTTCACAACCCCTTTCTTCGGTCCAAGTTTGCTAGCCTTTGCTTTCTCTTTGTCCTTTTTCCCCTTACCCTTCGCGCCCTTAGAGGATTGCCCATGCTCAACCACGTTTGCGCTGGCAGAAGTTTGCGCATGGCTGCCTTTTAGGGCAATTCTATTGCCCTCTTCAATCCGAAGACGAACAATAAGGTCCTCTAAAGTCATCTCCTTTCGTTTGTGTTTAAGATAATTCTTAAAATCCACCCAACCTGGAGGTAACTTTTCAATCAACGCTGCCACTTGGAATGTCTCGCTAAGTGTCATGCCTTCCGCACAGATGTCATGTAGTATAATTTGGAATTCTTGGACTTGATTCATAACACTTTTAGAATCAACCATTTTGAAATCCAAGAAACGGGCTACCACAAATTTCTTTGTGCCAGCATCCTCCGTTTTGTACTTTTTGTCCAAGGCATCCCAAAGGTCTTTGGAAGTCTTGACATTGTAGTACACATTATACAACGCATCCGATAGGCCGTTTAACACATAGCCACGACATATGAAATCCGAATGCTTCCACGCATCTACCACGCATTGTCTTTGTGCGTCGGTCTCCCCTTCCACAGGTTGGGGAGCGGTTTCCATCAAGAACCTCGCAAGGTTCATGGTGGTCAGGTAGAAGAACATCTTCTGCTGCCACCTTTTGAAGTGTAGACCCGAGAACTTCTCGGGTCGTTCAGCGTGATTGGCCACTGTGGACGCTCCCACAGTGGTGGCGTTAAGAGGGGTTCCCGTCACAACATTTGTGGTGTTGTTAACGTTGACGTTTTCGTTCGACATGCTGAAAAATTAAAAATTTAAAGTTTAGACAAAAATTCTGATTTACGCAAAAACCAGAAGTAAACTAGTAAATTTTAATTTGTTACCACAAAATTACTGTTTCAGCTTCTAAGTCCAACTTTGAAGACTAAAAACAGAAATTTTATAATTTTTAGAACTTACTGATTGGCTTCTAAGTCCAACTTTGAAGACCAAGTCAGAAAGTTTTAGCAAATTTTAGGACAAATTCTGAAGTAATCAAAAAATGTTTTCAACCAAAGTCGCTCCTTTGAAGATGAAAACAAAAAAAACTGTTTTTAAAACACAAACTGAGTGAATCAAAACTGGTTTGAGTCACAAACAGGATGGTTTTGACTACATGAACGGTTTTAAAAATTTGTTTTAAGATTGTAGGAACCGTTCGCATAAATAAATAAAATAAACAAATTTTATTAAATTGTTACATATCAGAGATAAAAGAAAGCAACATTACAATACTATTACAACTGAAATAAACCAAAAACAATAAGGAGTAGAAACAGAATTGACTGAGGCACGTGTTCAACACGCTTCCCTTAAAACAAATTTCGAGTCTCCCAGGAGTACTCGTTTTGTTTCCCAGGGTACAACAGCCGGAGCAGTAGTACTACCGGAGTTAGCCTACAACCCGAAGGTTACCTTGACCTTTGTAGGAAAACGATGAGAAAGTTGTAGAGAGAATGTTGAGTATGCTGTTGTGTTGCTGGTTTCTTTCTGCAGTGGGTATGGAGCTGTATTTATACAGTTCCTAAGTTGAAACAGTAAAAAAAAAAACGAATTAAAGAGAGGTTTAAATTGCATTAAACGTCTTCAATGCAATTTAATACGCCATTTAATTCTCAGTCAAAGCCCGTTAACTCGTCAGTTACGAAGCTGGACTGAAACTGCACTGTCAATCAATGCTGGAAGCTTCTGCACGTGTTCGCGCGCAAGCCATACTGATGCGCGCGCGTCCAGGTCTGCACACCCATGCGCGGTGCATCTTCTTGGCTCACTGCCATGCGCGCGTGCGCCTCACTGACTCAGGTCCATGCGCGCGTGCGCCACGTCACCTGTGAGCCTCTACGAGCACGCCACACAGTCGCGCCGTTTTGGCTCACTTTGGTGCGCCGCGCACGACACCTCCGGACCCATGCACCATGCGCAACCGCGCGCCTTCATGCGGCGTATACCCGCGCGCGGACTGCCACGTCACGCGCTTCGAACCTGCACTCCACTTGGTCCCTGCAGCCTATGAGATCCACCACGCGTACGTGGTCAAAACTACAAAGGCGGCTCTCAAGCGGCTCGCGGCGATGCGAGCGTGCGAAGTGCGCCATCAAAGCACCACATTGCGCCTCATCGCCCACGCCACGCGCGCGAGCGTGTGCGAGTGCGAGTGCGAGTTAGGGTGCTCCGCACCCTTCGCAAGTACACTAGTGAGTGCTCCCATGAAACAATAAGGATGGAGAGTTCCCACTTAAATACCCCTTTAAGTTCCATCTCTCATCCTATGTGGGACAAGGTGCTACTTTCCCTTTTGTTTCAGCATTGAATGTTCCAAACACCCAACTTTCAGCATCGATATCTCATTCATCTTATCTCCGTTTTGGACGTGGTTTAGTTCGTTGCGAAGCTCTTCCAACATAGAACACAAACCACAAATAAATATATAAAACCCGCTCATTTTATTATATTTATTTCTAGTCCAAAATAGGAAAAAATCATTTTCCTATATTTGTGAAAAATGCTATTTTCACCTATTTTCCAACAATCCCCCACATGAAAAATGTTATTTTCATCAAATTTCCAACAATCCCCCACATGTATGGAAATGGATCTTTTCCTTACACTTTTCAACGATAAACTTCGACAGTTGAGTATTGCAAGATAGGTAGGTTTTAACCTTTGAACCTTCTTTTGTGAAACATACTTAGTTTACTAGCGGTTTGTAGACGCGATGTCCTTGAACATACCCCCATTTGTGTAAACGACAATACACTTCACACAATACTCTCCCTGGTTTGGCCAACTCCTCATTGTCATGTCCTATTATGGTCCTGGAACACTAGCCTGGTTCTGCGAGAGCTCTAGGATTTGCGCACCCCACAAATCCATTCGAAGCGACCCTACTTCTCTCTAACATAGGTGATTCCTCTGAATCATTAAAAGCATCATGGTTATTTGATTTCCCGAAATCGTTAACCTTAATATGCTTAGCCTCACTTCAATGTCACTGATTGGAATGGACTAGGAAGTATATATAACTCCCTTTTATTTAGTTTGAGGTACTCCCCCACAGTGACTCCGTTTTGGTAATATGATTAAGTTGTCCTATTCAACTTAGATCTTGGGATCTCCAGTCAGCTAAGTTAGGTTTCCCTCATATTCCCATTTACCACGGGCTTTAGTCCCATTCCTCTTGACGACATTTCGACTAACTCTCTGCTTAAGCCTTTTGTTAACGGGTCCGCAATGTTATCCGTTGATCTCACATAATCAATTGTGATGACACCCGTTGAGAGTAGTTGCCGCAACGTGTGCAAGTATTATTGCTACTTTTCCCTTTATTAGTTGATAAGTTTTGTCCCGTTACATGTTTACTATTCAATTTTGTTGGGTTTTGTTTGTTCTATTATCCACATGTAAGTATTCTAATTGGTCCACATCACTTTTTTCTTTTCTCTTTCTTTTGTATTGAACCCGCTCTTTTCACATCTCCCCACCATTGTAAATGATACCACCTCCTTCGACTACAAGGTCGGTAACCACCACCGCAAAACCTTTTTTTTTTTTTTTTTTTTGCAAATCACTTGCCGGATAAAAAACAAACTGTCCGCTACTTGGTTTCATTCTTTAGCCGGAAAAAGGAAAACGAGTAGAAACCAAAGTGGGGTAAAAATGTAGGAACCGTTCGCATAAATAAATAAAATAAACAAATTTTATTAAATTGTTACAAATCAGAGATAAAAGAAAGCAGAATTACAATACTCTTACAACTGAAATAAACCAAAAACAAGAAGGTGTAGAAAAAGAATTGACTGAGGCACGTGTTCAACACGCTTCCCTTAAAACAAATTCCGAGTCTCCCAGGAGTACTCATTTTGTTTCCCAGGGTACAACAGCCGGAGCAGTAGTACTGCCGGAGTTAGCCTACAACCCGAAGGTTACCTTGACCTTTGTAGGAAAACGATGAGAAAGTTGTAGAGAGAATGTTGAGTATGCTGTTGTGTTGCTGGTTTCTTTTTGCAGTGGGTCTGGAGCTGTATCCTAAGTTGAAACAGTCAAAAAAACGAATTAAAGAGAGGTTTAAATTGCATTAAACGTCTTCAATGCAATTTAATACGTCATTTAATTCTCAGTCAAAGCCCGTTAACTCGTCAGTTACGAAGCTGGACTGAAACTGCACTGTCAATCAATGCTGGAAGCTTCTACACGTGCGCGCGCGCAAGCCATACTGATGCGCGCGCGTCCAGGTCTGCACACCCATGCGCGGTGCGTCTTCTTGGCTCACTGCCATGCGCGGACTGCCACGTCACGCGCTTCGAACCTGCACTCCACTTGGTCCCTGCAGCCTATGAGATCCACCACGCGTACGTGGTAAAAATACAAAGGCGGCGATGCGAGCGTGCGAAGTGCAAAGTGCGCCATCAAAGCGCCTCATCGCCCACGCCACGCGCGCGAGAGAGCGTGTGCGAGTGCGACTTAGGGTGCTCCGCACCCTTCACGAGTACACTAGTGAATGCTCCCATGAAACAATAAGGATGGAGAGTTCCCACTTAAATACCCCTTTAAGTTCCATCTCTCATCCGATGTGGGACAAGGTGCTACTTTCCCTTTTGTTTCAGCATTGAATGTTCCAAACACCCAACTTTGAGCATCGATATCTCATTCATCTTACCTCCGTTTTGGACGTGGTTTAGTTCGTTGCGAAGCTCTTCCAACATAGAACACAAACCCACAAATACATATATAAAACCCGCTCATTTTATTATATTTATTTATAGTCCAAAATAGGAAAAAATCATTTTCCTATATTTGTGAAAAATGCTATTTTCACCTATTTTCCAACAAAAAAAAGGGAAAGAAGATGGAGAATTGTAGATAATGAAGACGAATCTAAACGAGATCCGCCATTACGATGAAGGATCTGAAAAAAAATACGCAAAAAAATAACGATTTGGGATGGTAGATCTAGTTATTAACACTAAATAATTTGTATATTATTAAATACTAATTCTGTACGTTTTATTATTTATTAGCAACGCAAGTTCTAGATGGTCAATATTGTTGTAACTTCCCCTCATTGTTCTTTTACTTATTGTTGTATTATGTGTTTAAATATCTCAGTTGATCAATTAAAGATTATGTTTCCTTTTCAATTCAATATACTTCTATATGGTATCAAGAGCCATATAATCTCCAAAGAGAATCTGATCCATTGTTCTTTTTTTTTCAGTCGACATCTTCATGGCTCCTCAACCCATTGTTCAACTCATAGCCTCCACTCATTTTCCCATTAAACTCCCATCAAACAATTTCCCCTCTTGGCATAAACACGTTCTTTCAACTCTCATCGGCCTCGAGCTCGATCATCACGTTGTTGGAGAAACAACCCCACCGGCCAAAACCTTGGTCACCGGCGACGTCATGAAATCAAACCCTGAATATATTAGGTGGTTCCGCCAAGATCAGATGATAATCAGCGCACTCCTTGGCAGTTGCTCAGAGCAAATACAACCAATTGTTTCAGCCGCTGAGACCGCTCACCAAGCCTGGAATGCTCTAAATTCAAGTTGTGCAAGCAACTCCAGATCCCGCATTGTTTCGCTCAAGTCTCGCCTCACCAAAAATCCAAAGGGCTCTCGTTCTATCACTGATTTTTTGCACGACATGAATGTAACAACCCGCACTTTCGCGCATTCTCGTTACTCTCGTTATGCCTAGCACCAGAGATTCGGATCATAATGTAAACTATATCGCAAACTACGCTACTTCGCATATTTTTCGTTCTACATCGCTTATTACACACGTTATATCGCATATCACAATGCATACACTTATAACGCTAACGCCTACACGATAACATCACGTGAGTATCTAAACTACTCGCTCTCGCTCATCACAACGCAAACTCGAAACGCAGTTACTTATGATATGACCTATTATATTATATTATTAGTTAGATATAAATATCTAAGTATTAAAACTTGTTTGAACGCGCACACGCTGGCACACGCAACTCGGTTTATCACGATAAAACGCAACGCAACACATAAGGATAGGAGTTGGTAATTCGCCAAGGCTCGTCCGAATGGAGGCCATCCACCCGAATGGCCATCCGCCCGGATGACCCACCGTCCGGATGGAGCCATCCGGACACTGCCGCTCGCACACCGACTTAGACCTCGCCCTCCCCCTATAAATACTAGCCGTACACCCTCATTTCAACACTTTGACACTCCCATCCATTCCCCAAGTCTCAGACGCGATTCAAGGCCATTTTGTAAGCTTTTTCTCCTAATTCTTCTTCAATCTTCATCTCCATTCACTTCTACTCCATCTTCTTCATCAAAATCACCCTCGCACAGACTCACACTTCAACTTTTTCTTGAAATCACTGATTTTGGACCTCTCGAAGGTGGTTTCCACTCGTTTTGCTTAGGCAAACTGTTGTGGAGCATCATTTAATCGAGATTGGTTCAAGATCTAAAGGATTTCCACACTTTTCAACTTAGTTACGAAAGATTTCAACATTTTTCTACTAGTTTTGAACTTTTCTTCAGTTTTTACACAATACTGATGGAATCGGGACTCAGTCAGACTCTCGACTCGTTCCTTAGTCAAAAGCCGACTTGAAAACTGATTTCCACCAAAGAGATGGACCGATTAATGGGTCAAACATGAATCTTCATCAAGAACAGCACATTTGTCCGAATGGGTTGGGCACATCCGGCCGAATGGACTGGATTTGGCATATTCCGTTTTTGACACGTTGTCACGCCGTCTCCGTTAACTTAAAACTTTTACTTAGAAAATTTTACAAAAAAACTTCAAATACAGATCACTCGCTCGAATGGCCTTCCGTCCGGATGACCATCCGTCTGGATGACCTAACCCTGACAATCTCCGTTGTTTAAATGCTTTTAACTAAACTTCAAATTTTAACACTTCGCAAACAGCCTAATCGAATGGCCATCCGTCCGAATGGCCATCCGCCTGGATGACCATCCATTCAAATGGGACCCATCCGTTCGGATAGACTGTTGAGCACTTTTCCCGTCTGACATTCTGTTTACGACCATTCAGCCCCAAGGAAGACTTATGCTTCTGTTTCCGTGCACAGGCTGACCCGGCGCGCTCCCTTCAATCCAATCCAGATTGCGTTTACTTGCTAAACACACGATATGAGTATACTCGAACCCATTTTCGTTTAATGCACTTTTGGGTGTAACATACGTTCTTTATAAAAAACACAACACTTAAACGCATTACAAACGCTAACCGCACTCGCATGTTAAACGTGATTAGTTGAATTACTTGTTGTTATGCTTACACAGTGTTACACTAGACTGCCTTTAGCAACGATAGTACTATAGTTTGGACTCAGCACCTGTTGTGAATAGGGGTTGCTAAGGATCATATACTCTACTTCACGTGTTCGCTTCGGTGAACATGTGTCGTGCATACTCTACATCGCAGTCACATGGTTAGGTTGTAGCATTGTTGATAGCTTACTTGATTCGCCTATTATGTGTTACATGCTGGTTATGCGCAAACACTTTTTATACTATACTTATGCAAACTTGTATACTCGCCAATACATTATTATATTGACTTTATTTTAACGTATGTTGCAGGTTAATTGCAGGCTATCATGAATCAAGATTAGGAAGTCTAGAAACTCACATAAAATCTAGGTTGTCGGATTTGTATTGTTTGAGAGACATGATATGTGAATGATTGTTTGTGAAATATTGTTTCTTGGTATGGGATAATGAACACATTAAATATTGTCACTAAATAGTCGTTATAGATTCTCTTGAGCCATCTGATTCGCCTAGTCCCGCGCCCCGATGATTCCGCCATTGGTTGGGGTGTGACTGATTGGTATTAGAGCCATAACTATAGGGAATTAGGTTGAGTCGTGTTAAATAGACCTAAGCTATAGCCTAAGTACCAAACAGACCCTTTGTACGAACCCACTTGGGGTTTTGTACGAACCTAAATGTTGTTATACTCTCGTTCGAACTTGCAATAATATACTACACCTTTGTACAAACCCACGTACTACATCCTCGTACGAAGGCAGCCTTTCCTAAGGCTGAAAACTTACTTTTGCCTTCCCTAAGGCTAACACAATACACACATTCGAAAACACTCGCATAACACAACCGAGTGATTTTATCGGGACTAGGTGTGAAAACCAAGAACTCTCGATAAGATCACTCACTCAGTGCATTTTTCTTAGCACGAGAACCTTTCGTTGAGTTAGGAATGATATCCACATCTCAACAGAAATCTCCATTTCTATCTAGTGGAACTCCCGAATTTATTCGGCGAGCATAACCACAGCTAGGAGCGAAGTTGTCAAGTTAGGGGTTAAACCCACATCTTAATAACCCGTTCCACTCCCTAAAATGGTTTTCAAAAGCTCTCATCAAAGTCTCGACTGTACCAATGACTCGAGCTGCGTAGTAACTAGAAGGACGAATGTCGTAGCCGCATCCCGGTGAGGGCATAGTTTATTAGGCCAAAGCGTGTGCTCGAACTTGCTGAGATTAGTTGAACCACTTTGGGTAGTCAATGTCTAAAACCCAGGACATTCTGTCTATTTTCCAGCATGCAATCGCCAATTTTACGCGTCACCAAATTATTACGTTTATATGTTTGCAATTGGAAATTTTACGCTTTATCGATTTCTAGATTTACCGACTTTCGCTTCCCCGCTTTACGTATGCACAACTCGCACATTCATCGCAATCTAAAACAAGAGCTGAATGTCCGCAACAAAGCTAAACCGTACCAACTCTCCCTCTTAAATGCGTCCTCGCGCTATCTATACAACTATATAAGCAAATATGTATATATTAAACGATTTCATGCGCTTATGTGAATATATGAGAACCTAGGAATTTCGTGTCTCCTTTATGGCTCCTATGTGAATACGTATTACTATATCGCTTATCACGTATCGCTTATCGCTAGTCGCTCATCGCACTCAACACTCACGCTACTCCGATACTTTCAATCGCTGAACCATTTGCGCACACTCTTAACGCTAACCGAATTTGTAGACAACTTCACCGCTCAGTTTACTAAATCTCTCTCTAGAACTTGGTCCAACCACTTATCGCTTGGACCAAGGATGCTACAACCTATCCTTACCATGTCGACACACATGACATTGCTCCACGGGACATAGGCAATATGGCTAAAATATGGTGGATACGCCGCTGGTACTTCCTATATATAAGTGTTTTAGCCATATTAACAAACTTTCGTGGAAAGGTGCCATGTGGGGCTCGACGCTAATTAAAACTTTTTGTACTGTTAAAACTTATTCGTATAAACAAAATTTCCTTGCAAACTTTTAGGAATAACTTAAGAACGTCGCAGTGGAATATGAGCCTAAAAATTTCTTTCTCTATTAACGACATTACTTACGTGAGGGCTAATTTACAAAATGTCAATATGTCTTATAAAAAGAATTTACAACATTCATACTTGAATTAATACTTAAAGGCAATACATAATTCAAACTATGTGACTATTTTTCCGTACAATCCTTACTCTCGACTTGATCTATATAACAACCCTCCAAAATTATTTCCGACACCTCTACTATGTTTAAAGTGTCCCTATACGCCTTAAAATACACCCCGTATAGGATATTTAACCCTAAATACCTTTATATAATTAAAGTAAAAATAAAAACAAAATCCAGGTGTCGCTCGCGGGCCGCGAAGACCCTGTCTTCAGGCTACGCGGGGCGCAACAACTAGGCTACGCAGCCTCACCCGGAGCCGCCACGTGGCACGATCGTGGCAGACCTACACTTGTGAGTCGATCAAGCTAGGCCCTACTTTCCCTATGTCGCGGGCCGCGAAGGACCCTTCCTTACTTTACGCGGGTTGCGAGGAAGTGTCGATCAGACATTATAAATAGAGGTCATCGGCCTCAGTTCACAATTCTCTCAAAACTTTTCTTTCTCTCTCGAATTCTATAAGTGTAGAAGCTATAATTGGGCATTATACCCCCTAATTAACGAAGTTCTGCCCCGTTGTAAGTATTATAACCCCCGGTTACGTATTAGATACGCTGCCCGATTGATCTAGTGCTCTATAACGGCTGTCGAGGTTCTGCCTGACATAGTCGTTGGAGTTCTGTCTCGGGAAGGGTGTTACTAATGTAAATATTGGGTTATTATACTAACGCGTGTGCATTGTCTAATTATTAGATTATAACCAGGAAACCACAAAGGAAAACCTTAAGATAGCAATGCGAGTAATCTCCTTTTCGTAAACCTTTTTGCAAACTATTTTACAAAACCTCAATGCTTTACATTTAAATTACACAGTGATTGAGTATTTGTAATTCTACAATTATCGTCGGTTTGTTGGGGTTTTGTATACAAAATTTGTTACTACACTGTGAGTAGTAACATAACCACAAGTCGGGTCGACAGTACCATGGGTGGTAATTAAGGTAGAATAATAAACAAATGTAATTGCTGATTGCCATCAATATTGTACAAGGATAAAATCTGTCTTGATTAAAATAGGATTCACTCACCAGTATTTCCCACTGACAAATGTTTTAAAACGCGTTTCAGGTAACAAAATGTGAAAGCCAAAATAGAAGCCAGCTGGAGAGCACTGAAGGCTTTGAAAAATGTGCCTATAAAAGTTACCTAATAAAGAAAGATGTTTTATTCAATAAAATATGGTTTATCCCTATAAACATGTTGTAACAGAAACTTGGGTTTTACCCATGTATTTATTAATATAAAAGTGTGGTGTTTTACTCTGATAAAAAATTTCCTAAATACGGTCCTGATGAAATTTCCGCTGCCAAATAATGATAAACACCGATACCACCATCTCTGAGTATGCCGCGGCCGCCCGCCTCCCGAGGAAGGGGTCGGGGGTTGCGACAGAAAGTGGTATTAGAGCTTAGCCACTGATTTCAGGCAAAGAGGTGTTCTGCTGACATTGAAATTATAAATTTTGTTAGGAAATAATCAATAAAACTAGGTGTATACGTGTATATTATTATTTTGTGTTATTTGACAATTTGTTAGTTTACAGTATGAGTGATCAAGGACCTTCGGACGCTTACCGTCAGTTGTCCCACTCTCCTAATGACGAAGGAACCTCTTCACAGTCTACCCCCTCGGAGTATTCGACTGATACTGAAGAAGGGATTTTCATGTTCAAGGCACAATCTGAAGAACCATTCCCTCCCAAGAAGAGAGGATGGTTCAGCAGAGGAGCTCATGAGCATAGAAAGAGGATGAGAAAATTGCAACAACAAAGGGATTTAGCAGCGGCCAATAGGGAAATGAATGTGCAAACCCAGGACATACTCAATAGGAGATTAGCTAATTTTCACATATTAGCTACCACCGCTGCCGACCCTAATCTAGAACAACTCATAGCACCCCAACCACTGCAGTTGTTCCCGACACAATCCATGGAAGTAGAGATTGACCCAGCTGACCAGAACCCACTACCTGACCTAAACCCAGCTGAAATCCCTTGAATTCCAGCACCCCCTCCACCAGACTATAACCCTTGGTTTGACGACCATAGGGATTACCAGCAACGTTACCCAATCCCAATAGACGAGCCCATGCAAGATCTAGTAGGACCTTACCCAGACCTTGACCCTCTAGACCCCTATTATGATAATGACCAATATATCAGGGAAATTCTAGAGAACCTGTACATTCAGGAAGAACCGATGCCCCAATTTCCTGACCCGATAGCAGCCCCAACCCCACCCATGAATACTGAGAACCTACAGGAACTCTGAACCTTTGGTGAGGAAATCCTAGAAGGAAGTGAGAGGATTAGACAAATAGGGGAACGACTCGTCTGGAAATATGACGAGCGTAATATGCAATTCTGGATGAACCCCTATTAGTAGTAGTAGTTGTAGTAGTAGTAATAATAATAATAATATAAATATATATGTGAGTATGTTTGAAAAATAATAATAATAATATAATATTTTCCAAACTAAGATAGATAACCCTATAATTATTGATGCATACTAGTTGTTATGGGTGAAATTCTGAAACCCATATCCTGACACTATATCTTGATTTTATGATAGCTGATTACGATCAGGATACCAGACCAGGATATTGGTAACATCCTGAGGCAATATCATGACTATTACTAACAATTTGCTTGTAAACGTTGGTTACAAGGAACTAACGTTCATGAGGACCAAGTCATCCTTAAGACTCGCTCAAATGGGTTAGGATAAGGACGTTGATGGCGGAAGAATAGCTCTTGTAATGGTCAGCATTGAAGAAAGGCGTATTTTATGGGAGTTGGTCAATGCTATTAAAGTTGTAACTGTTATAAGAGCTTAAATCCTGGATTTATGGTTAATATGCACGTGGAGAACGAGTTGAAACAGCCCCCCAACATTCAGAAAGGAATATTCTCAGTATCTCGGAATAATAGGGGAATATCCCGGATTTTTAGCATAGTTTGTTATTTCTTGTAACTATAAATAGGAGTGCCGGATCATAGGAATGCACACACTTTCGAGCTCTCATACTCGTACACTCTCATTTCTAGCTGCAAACACACACTAACACTCACAATTCACAATCATTGTAACACTTAGATTCGATCCGAGCATTATCCTGCATTGTATCCTGGTTATTCAAGCAATAAGAAAAACAAGGCAGGCGACGATTGTCAGCTCCCGAGGTTTTATGCCGGAGATCTGGATTGATCAAGGGCTTTCCTCGTATATCCCGTGTTAACCTTTACATTTTTGCTCATTGTTTGATTATTGATATAGTCTGATATCCTCGGGCTATATCCTGAAACTATTTTTGTTAACAACTTAACCAACATATTTTTCACTAAGTATTACTAGCACACTACCTCACAAAACTAATTTGATCACTTAATTACTTCAGTAATTTTTGACCAAAACAATTTGGCGCCCACCGTGGGGCAAGTGGTGCTATTTCTACTAAAAGCTTTTGCAAAATCATTACTTGGTTTTCTATTTTTAAAACTTTTTGCTACACTATTTTCAATGGCCTCGAGATCAAACATGAGCTCTTCCTCCATGTCTGCTACCACCTCTGCAACAATTGGTTCGGTGCTTCCACCACCTCCTCCGAGAACCCAAGCCTTTTCACTGCCTCAGGATGTTATCCCCGCTCGCAACATTCAGGGATCTGCTCCTGTTTTGGCCTCTAATGAAGAAATTCTAAATTTGTTTGGTAGCGTACAAGAACAGATGAGGCAGCAACAGGAGACCAAGCAGATGCTGATAAGAGAGATACAACTCTTGAAATCTAGCTCAAGCAGGCATGCTGAGGATACTGTCACTCCCTTGCAACCCAGGGCTTTGAACTTCAGTTCTGCAGTTTATACTAAGGATAACCGGGGGAATATTGTGCCTAGCCATTCCCAGAATCATACTCTTGAGATACCCTCTTCAGTAAGAGTGTTAACTGTGAGAAGCTCAGGATATGGCCAGAATCCTCAGACTGGTATTGTATCTAATAATAATAATAGTTTTGCTACTAATGGTGTTGGATCTTTGCAGGATGCAGGTATGACATCAACATTTTCCAGGGAGCTTCAAAAATTGAAGGACATGATATCCAGTGTACCTGGCGTGGTCCAAGCAATTCCAGAAGTATCCCATGACAGGCACATGATATCACGGTTTGCACATCCTATTTGTGATGCTGAAATCCCAAAAAGATTTCAGACCCCCAACATGAAGCTCTATGATGGAACCACGGATCCTGAGGAGCATATTGCCCAGTATAGGGAGAGGATGGAGATTAACCCTATCCCGTCGGATCTTAAAGAAGCATGCTTGTGCAAGGGCTTTGGCTCTACTTTAACAGGATCAGCCTTGAAATGGCTTCTAAATGTTCCACCTCATTCAATTACATCATTTGCTCATTTAGTTAATTTGTTTAATAGTCAGTTTTCTTGCAGTAGAAGCTTTGAAAAACTAACAAGTTGTTATGGGTGAAATTCTGAGCCCATATCCTGATACTATATCTTGATTTTATGTTAGCTGTTTATGATCAGGATACCGAACCATGATATTGGTAGCATCCTGAGGCAGTATCCTGGCAGTTACTAACGATTTGCTTGTAGCTTGTAGCTGAAGGTTCTTAACGTTCACAAAGACCAATTCCCCTGAAGACTCGCTCAAATTAGTTGGAAAAGAGACGTTGAAGCCGCAATACCTGGTCAATAACGTTCAAAAGGGAATATTCCAAAGTATCACGGAATAATAGGATAGTTTGTTAGTTCTTGTTACTATAAATAGGAGCGATCGGATCATAGGTAGACACAACTTTTTCCACTCACTTTTCATTCGCACACTTTACTCTCTAGTTACTAGCAATCACTACACACCAACACTTGTACTCAAATTACATTGTAACACCTAGACGATCCGCATCATATCCTGCACTGTATCCTGATATTTGAAGCAATAGAAGAACAAGGCAGCTGCGATTGTCAGCTCCCTAGGTTTTGTGCCGGCGATCTAGATTGATCAAGGGCTTTCCTCGTATATCCGGTGTCACCCTTTACCTTTTTTGCTCATTGTTTGATCATAAATACGGCTCTGTATCCTGAGCCGTATCCTCAAACTGTTTTTGCAAACAACTTAACTTGAACATTTTTGACACACCTTTTAAGCACACTACCTCACTTAACTAATTTGATCACTAAATTTCTTCGGTAATTTTTTACCAAAACAATTTGGCGCCCACCGTGGGGCAAGTGGTGCTATTTCTACTAAAAGCTTTTGCAAAATCGTTACTTGGTTTTCTATTTTCGAAAATTTTTGCCACACTATTTTCAATTGCCTCGAGATCAAACATGAGCTCTTCCACCGTGTCTGCCACAACCTCCGCAACAATTGGTTCGGTGCTTCCACCACCACCTCCGAGAATGCAAGCCTCTTCGCAAGAAACTGAAAGTCATGTGGCTCGGGATGTTATCTCTGCTCGCAATGTCCCGGGATCCGGTCCTGTTTTAGCTTCTAATGAAGAGATTTTAAATTTGTTTGGTAGTGTACAGGAACAGTTGAGGCAGCAGCAGGAAACAAATCGGATGCTGATGAGAGAGATACAACTCTTGAAATCCGGCCCAAGTAGGCCTGCTGAAGAAACTGTCACTCCTTTGCAACCCAAGGCTTTGAACTTTAGTTCTGCAGTTTACACTGAGGATAACCGGGGGACTATCGTGCCAAGTCATTCCCAGAATCATACTCCTGAGATACCTTCTTCAGTAAGAGTATCAACTGTGAGGAGCTCAGGATATGCTTCAGGATATGGCCAGAACCCCAAGCTGGTAATGTATCTAATAATAATAATACTCTTGCTACTAATTGTGTTGGATCTTTGCAGGATGCAGGTATGACATCAGCATTTTCCAGGGAGCTTCAATAACTGAAGGACATGATATCCAGTGTACCTGGGGTGGTTCAGCCAATTCCTGAAGTATCCCAGGACAGCCACAGGATATCCCGATTTGCATATCCTATTTATGACGCTGAAATCCCGAAAAGATTTCAAACCCCCAACATGAAGCTCTATGACGGAACTACGGATACTGAGGAGCATATTGCCCAGTATAGGGAAAGGATGGAAATCAACCCTATCCCTCCAGACCTCAAAGAAGCATGCTTGTGCAAGGGTTTTGGTTCTACCTTAACAGGATCAGCCTTAAAATGGCTGTTAAACGTTCCTCCTCACTCGATTACTTCTTTTGCTCATTTAGTTAATTTATTTAATAGTCAATTTTCTTGCAGCCGGAGTTTTGAGAAATTAACCAGTGACCTTTACAGGATAACTCAAGGACCTCAGGAATCCTTGAGGGATTATGTGAGCAAGTTTAGTCGGGAATCCTTGGATATCCCACATCTTGATGTTGCAACGGCCGTGCAAGCGTTCAAGATGGGGTTGCAGAAAGATTCTTAATTTTACCAGGATCTTGTAATGAATCCCTGCTGGAATCTGGACGAAGCTCGTAACAGGGCTTTGAGATACATTCGCCTGGAGGATGATAAAAAGATGCAAGAGAGGATGAATTCATCCACAACCTATGAGTCAACCAACAGAAAATCAGAATCCTCATATAAGCCATATCGCTCAAAGCCATATGGCAGAAATGATAGCAAAAAAGTCAACGCTATTGAAGATGAGGATCCTGAGGAGTATCCTGAGTTGTCTGAATATTGTTTTTCCCTTAATATACCTGAATTAATGTATGCTATGTAGGGTTTAGGAGACAAAGCAAGGTGGCCTCGCAAAAATCAACAAAAAGCTGATTGGAAGGATAAGTCCAAATGGTGTGCCTTCCACGAGGATTTCAGACATATCACCGAGGATTGCATTGCTCTAAGGAAAGAAATAAGCTACCTGCTGAGCAAGGGATATCTAAAGGATCTGCTGGGAAAAAAGAAGAATAAAGGGCAGGATCCTGAGAAGGATCCTGAACGAGCAGCATCTCCCCCAGCAGATGCCAAAATAATTAACTTTATTTCAGGAGGGTCCGATATTTGCGGGACCTCATATTCCGCAGCCAAGAGACATGCAAAGGAAGCTAAGGCATAAAGAGAAGAAAAGCCAACCAGGATGACGACGCTCACAACTGACAAAGTGATCACTTTTGATAATGATGACAAGGATACTGTTCAGGATCCTCACCATGACGCTTTAGTAATTGCTTTGTACGTCGCTAACCATTTAGTGCGCAAGATACTGGTAGATAATGGCAGTTCCGTCAACATAATCCAGCTGGAGACATTAAAAAGAATGAATGTGTCCCCGATGGATATTACTTCGAAGTCCACCGTGCTCGTCGGGTTCAGTGGAGAAGCCAGGAATACCGTGGGGGAGATAAAATTACCAGTATATGTTGAAGGAGTCAATTCAATACAACGCTTTTGCGTCATGGACTCACTATCCTGCTATAACATTATATTGGGTAGGCCTTGGATCCATGATATGAAAGCTGTGCCATCGACTTATCATCAGTGTATCAAGATCCCTACACCTTGGGGAATTGTCAAAGTGGATAGCGACCAGCAAGAAGCAAAGGAATGCTACTCATCATCCATGAAATCCTCTGCCAAGCCCAATGCGACGTAGCAATTAAAGATGCGGGCCCAGGATATTCTGGAGGCTTCTGAGCAGGATGTAAAGAAAATTATCCTGGATCAGGATAACTCGGATATCTCAGTGCTCGTAGGAACCAATATCCCTCAGGATATTGAAAATCAATTGACTAACTTTTTGAAATGCAGGATGTCGACATTCGCATGGAAACATGAGGATATGACAGGTATTTCCAAGGATATTATAACACATAAGCTCGGTATTGACAGGTCTTTCAAGCCTATCCAGCAAAAGAGAAGGAAGTTTGCTCCAGAACGAAACATAATTATTCAAGAAGAGGTTGAAAGACTATTGAAGTCCAAGATGATCAGGGAAGTCAAATTTCCCAAGTGGCTAGCAAATGTGGTCGTGGTTCAAAAGAAAAACGGGAAATGGAGAGTATGTGTGGATTACACCGACTTGAATAAAGCTTGTCCCAAAGACCCATTTCCTCTACCTCATATTGATTCAATGGTGGATGCTACCGCTGGCTACGAGATGTTAACCTTCATGGATGCCTCATCAGGATTTCAGCAAATCCAAATGGAACCCTCTGATCAGGAGGATACTGCTTTCATGACACCCACATGTATTTATTGTTATACTGCTATGCCCTTTGGTTTAAAAAATGCAGGTGCAACATATCAGAGATTGGTAAACATGATGTTTAAAAACAAGCTGGGGGACACTATGGAGGTATACATCGACGACATGGTAGTAAAGTCTAAAAAGGCTGAGGATCACCTCCAGGATATTAAGGGAGCATTTGACATCCTGGATCAGTATAACATGAAACTGAATCCTGCAAAGTGCCATTTTGGAGTGGAGGCAGGAAAGTTTCTAGGATATATGGTGACTAAAAGAGGGATAGAGGCAAGCCTGGAGCAGATTAAAGCTATCTTGGATATCAAATCTCCTTCAAATATGAAGGATGTTCAACGATTAACAGGCCGAGTAGCAGCATTGAACAGATTTATTTCAAGATCCTCGAAAAAGTGCAAGGAATTTTATGATATCCTCAAGAAGAATAAGAAGTTCGAATGGGGAGCAAAGCATTAAGCAACCTTGCAGGATTTGAAGCAGTGTCTTTCAACCGCACCTTTATTGATGAAGCCTGAGGATGGCGAACCATTATCCCTGTATCTTGCAGTATCAGGGAATGCAGTAAGTGCTGTCCTTGTAAAGAATCATGAAGGTCAGCAGTATCCTGTTTATTATGTTAGTAAAACTTTATTAGATGCTGAAACTAGATATTCCCATTTAGAGAAACTGATTTTAGCTCTAGTTATGGCGTCAACAAAACTTAGACATTATTTTGAAACACATAGGATTCATGTTAAAACCAACTGTTAGGGGAGAATTTTCCAATGATCAGTGATCCTCAATTACTGTTGGGCTTAGTGATCCTCAAGTCTGTCTGAATTAGTGATCCTCAGAAAGTATTGTAGGATCAGGATCATGGATCATCATAAGGATCCTTATACTAACGATTGCCTACTTTGAATGTGAAGTTGTTTTGCAGGAGTACGAGCTTGGACTTGGTCTTGGCGATATTCCTGGAGCATATTCCATATTTATTCCGCACGTGCATGACTGAAGTGGACGTTATGGAAGTCGTGGAAGACTTGCACAAAATGCGGAAACTTTGTTAGCTTAGATATTTTTCCATTTTTAAAAGGGGATAGCGAGCTAAATAGAAACACTTGGCTAATTTTAGCTTAACACACACACTCGCAACTGCTCTCACCAGCTCTTGACAATTCACTTGGCGATTACACACTTTTTTGCACATTACACTATAGTGATCCTTGTAACTAGCTCGCTATCATCCGAAGTTGTAATACATTTCTTGTTTAATCTGAGTTGGTGATCGGTAGTTTCCATCACCCGAGGTTTTTTTATGCCGGATATCATTCATTGATCAAGGGCTTTTTCCTCGTATAAATCTTTGTGTCACTTATTCATTACATTTCTGAGTGATCCTTAGTATTGTTCATTGATTCAAGCATCACACCTCACAACAGAAAGTTTGGTTGCATTATCATTGCTTGATTTTTGACCAAAACAGTTTGGCGCCCACCGTGGGGCAATTGGTGCTTCGTTCTTGAGAAATTATTGTTCTGGTGATCATCTCGGTTCGTTACAATCAAGCAAATGGCTTCCTCAGCAAAGAATACATCAAGTTCTATGCCGGCAATCAGTTCTTCACAAGGCGTTCCTCCGTTGCCTCCACCACCTTCTAGATCCCAGAAAAATGCTGAGAATGCTGCGAAGAGACAAAACCCCATTTTCACAAAACCACCAACTTCTTTTGTTTCCTCTAATCCTACCACTAATGACCTTTTTACTCTGATTTTGCAAATGAGAGATCGCATGCAAGAGCAGGACAAAACCAATGAAAGGATTCTCCAGCAGATTGGTGATATCAAGAAACAGAAGAAATCAGTGGAGGATCACTCTCCCCTGATACCAAGGTCATTGGATTTCGATACTCCAGTTGTAACTACGCTACAATCGGCAGTTCCGGGCATCCAGTATCAAAGTGGTCCATCAGAAAGGCGTTATGGAACAACAACTATGAGTCAGGCATTTGGCTCTCACTTCCAGCCTCAAGGATCCTCTTCTCAACCATCGGGATCCTCTTCTCAGCATCAGGGATTCTACTTCAGCTCAGGGGGATATTTGGGAATGCATCCGCTTCAAGGATCCTCTACGGCTCCAGGATCCTCCAAGGTTCAAGGATCCTCCATGGCTCCAGGATCCTTCCAGCTTCAAGGATCCTCTATGGCTCCAGGATCCTCCCAGTTTCTAGGATCCTCTCTGCCCCAAGGATCCTTTCAGGTTCAAGGATCATCTCAGCTTCAAGGATCCAACATCTTTCAGGATCAGGGATTCTTAAGAAGTATGCAACCCCCGAGCACCGATGTTCATCAAGGAGACTTCATACCATTGCAGACCATTGCTTCATCTGGTCCTTCGATCATACCAGAATCCCGTCAATATGGATTCACATCCGCAATTCCAAACATGAATCCTCCGGGAGGTAACACTTTTAATAATTCATATAACACTAACCATGGCTCAATGCAGGATACAGGTATCAATCAGGCTATGGCTAGGGAATTACAGAAGCTTAAGGACATGATATCCAGTGTACCAGGAGTGGTTAAACCCATTCCTGAAATTGCAGATGCTAGCCATAGGATATCTCATTTTGCACCACCCTTATGCGATGCTGAGATACCCAAAAGGTTCCAGATACCATCTATGAAGCTGTATGATGGTTCAACAGATCCAGAAGAGCATGTAGCTCAGTACAGGGAGAGGATGGAGATCAATCCAATTCCTGAGAGGTTAAAAGAAGCATGCCTATGCAAGGGATTTGGATCCACACTCACAGGATCTGCTCTTAAATGGCTGCTAAGTCTTCCTCCTTACTATATTACTTCATTTGCAAATCTAGTTAATTTGTTTAATAGTCAATTCTCTTGTAGTAGAAAATTTGAATGATTAACTAGTGATCTATATAGGGTAACACAAGGTCAAAATGAATCACTTAGAGATTATATCACTAAGTTTAGTAAAGAATCCTTAGATATTCCTAACTTGGATATTGCTATGGCTGTAGAAGCCTTTAAAATGGGATTGCTTAGGGATTCACTATTCTATGATGATCTTGTTATGACCCCATGCAGGAATCTTGATGAAGTAAGAACCAGGGCCCTTAGGTTCATCTGCCTAGAGGATGACAAAAGGATCCAGGAGAGATTGACAGGATCCTCAAAACAAGAGAAACAAGGATCTTACTTCAGGAACAACAAATCCAAGTCCTACAACAAGTCTGATAACCAGAACGTGCATGCAGTGGAACAAGAAGAGGATGATAAGGATTATCCTCCTATTTCTGAATACTGTTTTTCTGTTGATAACAATGAACTAATCCTTGCAATGCAGAATCTGGGTGAGAAAGCTAGGTGGTCGAGAAAAAGTGATAAACCAGCTGCTACAAAGGATAAGTCCAAGTGGTGTGCATATCATGAGGATTTCGGGCATCTCTCTGAAGAGTGTATTGCACAAAGAAAGGAAATTGGTTACTTGTTGAGCAAGGGGCATTTGAAGGAACTTTTGGGACGAAAGAAATCAAGGATCCAGGATCCTGAAAGGATCCCGGAAAGGGCTCCTGCTCCTCCTGCAGATGCACAAATTATAAACTTCATATTCGGCGGATCAGACATTTGTAGTACCTCCTTTTCAGCAGCCAAAAGACATGCTAAGGAAACCAAGATGGATAATGGGGACAGACCCATCCGGACATCCACCGTCACCAAGGATAAGATCATAACTTTTGATGAGGATGATCGTGTTGATGTCCAGGATCCTCATCATGATGGTCTTGTAATTACATTGTTTATTTCTAACCACTTTGTTCGCGGGATCTTAATCGATGGAGGAAGCTCTGTGAACATCATTCAGCTTGATGTCCTCAAGAAAATGAATATCCCGGAGTCTGATATTGTCCCAAGATCCTCAGTAATTGTGGGATTCAGTGGAGAAACTAAGAATACATTGGGGGACATCAAACTCCCAATATATATTGAAGGATGGCATTCTTATAAAAAATTTTGTGTTATAGATTGCTTATCTTGTTGCAATGTTATCCTTGGCAGGCCATGGATACATGATATGAAGGCAGTTCCATCCACCTATCATCAGTGTGTAAAGCTTCCAAGTCCATGGGGAGTGGTGAAAATTGAGAGTGATCAACAAGAGGCTAAGAATTGTTATACATCATCAATGAAGCCAGCCTCAAGACCAAGGGAGCAATAGCAATTAAAGTATCCTTCAAGAGATGTCTTGGAGGCAAGAGAGCAGGATGTAAAAGAAATCCTCATGGATCCTCATGATCCTGAATCCATAGTCTTCATAGGATCAGGGATCCATAACAACATTGAGCAGGATCTAGTATCCTTCCTTAAGAGGAGGAAATCCACCTTTGCCTGGAAACATGAAGACATGACAGGTATATCTAAGAATATAATTACTCATAAGCTTGGCATTGACAGGTCATTCAAGCCTATACATCAAAAGAGGAGGAAGTTTGCACCTGAAAGGAATGCTATTATCCAGGAAGAGGTAGATAAACTACTTCGGGCAGGTATGATAAGAGAGGTTAAGTATCCAAGATGGTTAGCCAATGTGGTTGTTGTTCAAAAGAAAAATGGAAAGTGGAGGGTATGTGTCGATTTTACTGATTTAAACAAGGCATGTCCCAAGGATCCTTTCCCATTACCCCACATTGACTCCATGGTGGATGCTACCGCGGGTCATGAGTTGTTGACTTTTATGGATGCTTCATCTGGATTTCAACAAATTCAGATGGAACCATCTGATCAACATGATACAACCTTTATGACCCCAACTGGTATATATTGTTATATTGCTATGCCATTTGGAATAAGGAATGCAGGTGCTACTTATCAAAGGCTAGTCAATATGATGTTCAAGGAACAAATTGGACACACTATGGAAGTCTAAATTGATGACATGGTGGTTAAGTCCAAGAAAGCTGAGGATCACCTTAAAGACTTGGAGGATGCATTCAATATCCTTGATAAATTTAATATGAAACTAAATCCTTCTAAGTGTCATTTTGGTGTTAAGGCAGGTAAATTCTTAGGCTATATGGTGACAAAGAGGGGCGTTGAAGCAAGTCCAGAGCAAATCAAGGCTATTGTGAATATCAAATCTCCTGCCAATGCTAAGGATGTGCAAAGATTGGCAGGCAGGATCGCAGCCTTGAACAGGTTCATATCCAAATCCTCAGAAAAGTGCAAGGAATTCTATGACATCCTGAGGAAGAACAATAAATTTGAATGGACTGAGAAGCATGAAAGTGCCCTCAAAGCTCTTAAGGATTACCTATCCTCAGCCCTGGCCTTGATGAAACCAGAAAAAGGGATATATTATCCTTATACTTAGCAGTATCCTCAAAAGCAGTAAGTGCGGTCCTTGTTAAGGATCACCAAGGTACACAACATCCTGTTTATTATGTAAGTAAGAGTTTACTTGATGTTGAATCCAGGTATTCACACTTAGAGAAACTTATCCTTGCATTAATTATGGCATCTACTAAATTAAGACATTATTTTGAAACTCATGCCATTATTGTTAAGACTAATTTTCCAATTAAGAATGTTCTCAGGAAACCTGAAATGTCAGGAAGGATGGCTAAGTGGGCAGTGAAGCTTAGTGCAGATGATATAAGATATGAACCAAGGACTGCCATCAAATCCCAAGCCTTAGCTGACTTTGTGGCAGATTTTAGTAGTGATTTGCAAAAGGAAGCTGAGTTAGAAGTCCAACAGCTTGAAGAAACTAAGGATCCTTGGATACTCTTCATTGATGGAGCCTCTAATGTAAAAGGAACAGGGCTTGGAATACTACTAAAATTGCCACAGGGGGACATAATACCCCACTCCATAGCTTGTGACTTTCAAACTACCAACAATGAGGCTGAGTATGAAGCCTTGATAGCTGGTTTGCAAATTGCTAAGCATATGAGGATCAGGTATCTTGAGGTACATGTAGATTCATTATTAATCACTAATCACTTTAATGGATCCTATGCTGTTAAAGGTGAAAAGCTAATCAAATATTTGGAGATAGTCAAAGAATTGGCACTCTCTTTTGTATCCTTTAGTTAGACACAGGTACCAAGGGAAGAGAATGCAGAAGCTGATGCATTAGCCAATTTAGGATCATCCTTGAAGATCCCGGAGGATATCAAGATCCCTATTATCCATATCCTGACCCCGGCTATCGAGGATCATGTAGCTATGGAGATAGGAGAAGATTCTGCAATCATCCCTAGTGATGATACTCAATCTCATTCAGGATCATGGATCCTCCCAATCATGAGATACATACAACATGGAGAAATTCCTACAGGAGAAAACCCAAGGGCTTTCAAAACTAAGGTATCTCAATTTACAATATTGAATAATATGTTGTATAAACGATCTCTTTCAGGTCCATATCTAAGATGCATTGAGGATCCTGAAATCCAAGAAGTCCTAAAGGATTTCCATGAAGGAGATTGTGGAAACCACACTGGGGGCAGAGCATTGTTCTCAAGGATCCTGAGGACAAGATACTATTGGCCTACTATGAAGAAGGATGCTGTGGAATATGCTAAGAAATGTGATCCTTGTCAGAGACACAGTAATATCCTTCACCAACCAGCAGAACTTTTGCATCCTATATCCTCTTCTTGGCCATTTATGAGATGGGGAATGGATATAGTTGGTAAGCTCCCTAAGGCACCTGGTGGAAAAGTATTCATGCTTGCTATAACTGATTACTTCTCCAAGTGGATAGAGGCTGAAGCCTTTGCTCAAGTCAGAGAAAGTCTTTGCTCAAGTCAGAGAAAAAGAAGTGATATCCTTTATTAAGAGAAACATTATTACTAGATTTGGTATCCCTTCTGAAATTGTTTGTGATAATGGATCCCAGTTTATTGGGAATAGAACTACTAACTTTTGTGATACTTGGGGATTAAGATGATAACATCAACACCAGTCCACCCACAAGCTAATGCTGTCCACTTAAAGAAATACTTCATGTAACGAGGATCCATGATCCTTATCTGACAAGTATCCTTGAAGGATTCTTACAGGACCGATGATCCTCATTTTGGTAATGATCTAATCTCAAACTATTTCATTCATTAATTATCTTATATAAGGATAAGGATCCTGCATCCTTTATCCTCCTTTCACTTGATTCTGAGTTTTGAAGGTTCAGGTATCCTTAACAAAGGATTGAGTATCCACAGAAGTATCCAGTTATTTGGGCTTGACCCCAGTTATTTGGGCTAGTCCCCAGTTTGGGCCTGTCCCCAGTTTCGCCAGTAGCGCACGATGATCCTGGTATAGTTCATGGCAATGGGACCAGTACTCGCTTTAGGGGCTGACAATTTCATTGTACTGGCTATATTCAGGATCCTACGTATAATGGTAGACGTACCATACATCCGTTCCTAAGGTTTCTAACGTTTTCACGTTAGCTAAGGTTTTGGCATTTTCATGTCACTATGTTTGGATAGTCGCCAGTAAGGGCCATACTCCAGTTTACACACGATCCTTTGGGCTTGTCCCCGGTTATCCTTTGGGCTTGTCCCCAGTTATCCTTTGGGCTTGTCCCCAGTATATTGGGCTTGTCCCCAGAATTGTTGGGCTTGTCCCCAGTTGCTAACTTTTATCTTATATTGGCTTAGTCCCAAGTTGTATCCTATTTCAGGTTTTTGAAGCTAAACGACCATGGATCCTTGATCCTTACCTTCTACTAAGGTTTGTCTTTTGGATATCCTGATTATAAGTCTTAAAGGTTAGGATCCTAACTTGGATTCTCAGGTATGATCCTTAACTATTTTGATTTTATTCATTATTCATCTGAGTTACCCTTATCCTTTGACAACTGAACTTATGATCCTTAAACTACACTACTTTTCAGAACTTGTCGACTATAGGATATGTGATCCTTGATCATATCTTAAACTTTTTGAGGATATTTATTAAATTTTTTCCTTACTTGATAAGTTTAGCTAAAATGAATATCACAACAATTGAAAAGTAAAGTACTAACAAGGATAGCAACACGGGAGATAGCCAAAAATTTAAAGTTATTTTATTCACAAAACGTTAAACCCTTTAAGGTTGTCAAAATTGCCAAACCACGTTTCTACCAGCAAAACGTGGCCCGTCCACATGGGTTGGCAAAGGGTGTCCATTGTTTACGGGTCTTTGTAATGCAGGAAATAAAAGACGGAAGGATAACGAGTGGCTTCATCAATTAAGGATCCTAATACTATTGGGTTTAGTGATCCTCACTTCTGTTAGAATTGGTGATCCTCAGAAGTATTGCAGGATCAAGATCATGGATCATCTTAAGGATCCTTATACTAACGATTGTCTACTTTGAATATTGTTAGGGGTGGATTTCTAAATGATCAGTGATCCTAATTTACAGTTGGGTTTAGTGATCCTCAATTCTGTCTGAAGTAGTGATCCTCAGAAGTGTTGCAGGATCAGGATCATGGATCATTGTAAGGATCCTTGTACTAACGGTTGTCTACTATTAATTCGAAATTGTTTTGCAGGAGTATCAACTTGGACTGGGTCTTGGCGATATTCCTGGAGCATATTCTATGTTTTTTCCGCACGTGCTTGGCCAGAAGTGGACGTTATGGAGTCGTGGAGGACTTGCACCATTTGCGGAATGTTAGTTAGAGTAGATATTTTCTATTTTTAAAGGGGTAGCGAGCTAATTAGAAAACACTTGGCTATTTTTGGCTACACACACACTCGTACAACTGCTCTCACCAGCTCTCGTTAACTCACTTGGCGATTACACACTTTTCTACACAATACACCATAGTGATCCTTGTATTTAGCTCGCTATCATCCGAAGTTGTACTACATTTCTTGTTTAATTTGAGTTGGTGATCGGTAGTTTCCATCACCCGAGGTTTTTTATGCCGGAGATCATTCATTGATCAAGGGCTTTTTCCTCGTATAAATCTTCGTGTCACTTGTTCATTACATTTCATAGTGATCCTTATTGTTGTTTATCAATTCAAGCATCATACCTCACAACAGAAAGTTTGGTTACATTGTCATTGCTTGATTTTTGACCAAAACAGTTTGGCGCCCACCGTGGGGTAATTGGTGCTTCATTCCTAAAGAGATTCGTGTTTTCGTGGTCATTTCGGTTCGTTACAACCAAGCAGATGGCTTCCTCAGCGAAGAATACTTCAAGTTTGATGCCCTCATTCAGTTCTTCACAAGGCATTCCTCCTTTGCCTCCACCACCTTCTGGATCCCAGAAGAATGCTGAGAATGCTGCGAAGAAACCAACCCCCATTTTCCAAAAACCACCAACTTCTTCTATTTCAACTAATCCTACTACTAATGATCTTTACACTCTGATTTTGCAGATGAGGAATCATGCACAAGAGCAGGACAAAACCAACGAAAGGATCCTTCGGGAGATCGATGAGATCAAGAAACAGAAGAAGTCAGTGGAGGATCACTCTCCTCTGATGCCAAGATCGCTAAAGTTCGACACTCCAGCCATAACTTCCCAACACTCAGCAGTTCCGGACGTGCAATACTTGGGTGAATTGCCGGGAAGGCGTTATGGAACAACAACAATGAATCAGGCATTTGGCTCTCACTACCAGCCTCAAGGATCCTATCTTCAGCCATCAGGATCCTCTTCTCAGCATCAAGGATACTTCACGTCAGGAGGATATTTGGGAATGCATGCAGTCCAAGGATCCTCCCAGGTTCAAGGATCCTCCCAGGTCCAAGGATCCGCCCAGGTCTAAGGATCCTCCCAGGTCCAAGGATCCTCCCAGGTCCAAGGATCCTCCCAGGTCCGAGGATCCTCCCTGGTCCAAGGATCCTCCCTTGTCCCGGGATCCTCTCTGGTTCCAGGATCCTTTCAGGTTCAAGGATCATCTCAACTTCAAGGATCCAACATCTTTCAGGACCAATGATTCTCGAAAAGTATGCAGCCTCAGAGCTCGGACGTTCATCAAGGAGACTTCATACCAATGCAGACCATTGCTTCCTCTGGTCCTTTGATCGTACCAGAGTCTCGTCAATATGGATTCACATCAGCAATTCCAAACATGAATCCTCAGGGAGGTAACACTTTTAACAATTCATACAACACTAACCATGGCTTTATGCAGGATACAGGTATCAATCAGGCCATGGCTAGGGAGCTACAGAAGCTTAAGGATATGATATCCAGTGTACCGGGAGTGGTTAAACCCATTCCTGAAATTGCAGATGGTAGCCATAGGATATCTCGTTTTGCACCACCCTTATGTGATACTGAGATACCTAAAAGATTTCAGATACCATCCATGAAGCTGTATGATGGCTCGACGGATCCAGAGGAGCATGTAGCTCAATACAGGGAGAGGATGGAGATCAATCCAATTCCTGAAAGGTTGAAAGAAGCATGCCTATGCAAGGGATTTGGATCCACACTCACAGGATCTTCTCTTAAATGGCTGCTTAGTCTTCCCCCTTACTCCATTACTTCATTTGCTAACCAAGTTAATTTGTTTAATAGCCAATTCTCTTGTAGTAGGAAATTTGAACGATTAACTAGTGATCTATATAGGGTAACACAAGGTCAAAATGAATCACTTAGAGATTATATCACTAAGTTTAGTAAAGAATCCTTGGATATTCCTAACTTGGATATTGCTACGGCTGTAGAAGCCTTTAAAATGGGATTACTTAGGGATTCATTATTCTATGATGATCTTGTAATGGCACCTTGCAGGAATCTTGTTGAAGTAAGAACCAGGGCCCTTAGGTTCATCCGCCTAGAGGATGACAAAAGGATCCAGGATAGACTAGCAAGATCCTCAAAACAGGATAAACAAGGATCCTACTTCAGGAACAACAAATCCAAGTCCTACAACAGACCTGATAATCAGAACGTGCATTCAGTGGAACAAGAAGAGGATGATGAAGATTATCCTTCTATTTCTGAATACTGTTTTTCTGTTGATAACAATGAAATAATTCTTGCAATGCAGAATTTAGGTGAGAAAGCTAGGTGGCCAAGGAAGAATGATAAACCAGCTGCTACAAAGGATAAGTCCAAGTGGTGTGCATATCATGAGGATTTTGGGCATCTCATTGAAGAGTGTATTACACTGAGAAAGGAAATTGGTTACTTGTTGAGCAAGGGGCATTTGAAGGAACTCTTGGGTCGAAAGAAGTCAAGGATCTAGGATCCTGAAAGGATCCTGGAAAGGGCTCCTGCTCCTCCAGCAGATGCACAAGTCATAAATTTCATATCCGGTGGATCAGACATCTGTGGTACATCCTTTTCAGCAGCAAAGAGACACGCTAAGGAAACCAAGATGGATAGTGGAGACAGACCCGTTCGGACCTCCGTTGTCACCCAGGACAAAGTCATAACCTTTGATGAGAATGATCGTGTTGACGTCCAGGATCCTCATCATGATGGTCTTGTAAGTACATTATTTATTTCTAACCACTTTGTTCGCAGGATCCTTATAGATGGAGGAAGCTCTGTGAACATCATTCAGCTTGATGTTCTCAAGAAGATGAATATCCCAGAGTCAGATATTATCCCAAGATCCTCAGTACTTGTGGGATTCAGTGGAGAAACTAAGAATACATTGGGGGACATCAAACTCCCAATCTATATTGAAGGATTGCATTCTTATCAAAAGTTTTGTGTTATAGATTGCTTATCATGTTGTAATGTTATCCTTGGCAGGCCATGGATACATGACATGAAGGCAGTCCCATCCACCTATCATCAATGTGTAAAGCTTCCAAGTCCTTGGGGAGTGGTGAAAATTGAGAGTGATCAACAGGAGGCAAAAAATTGCTATACCTCATCAATGAAACCAGCCTCAAGACCAAGGGAGCAATAGCAATTAAAGTATCCTTCAAGAGATGTCTTGGAGGCAAGAGAACAGGATTTGAAAGAAATCCCCATGGATCCTGATGATCCTGAATCCAAGATCTTCATAGGATCAGGGATCCTTAGCGATATTGAACAGGAGCTAGTATCCTTCCTCAAAAGAAGGAAAACCACCTTTGTCTGGAAACATGAGGATATGACAGGTATATCTAAAGATATAATTACTCATAAACTTGGCATTGGCAAGTCATTTAAGCCAATTCATCAAAAGAGTAGGAAATTTGCACCTGAAAGGAATGCCATTATCCAGGAAGAGGTAGATAAACTACTTCGGGCAGGTATGATTAGAGAGGTTAAGTATCCAAAATGGTTAGCCAATGTGGTTGTTGTTCAAAAGAAAAATGGAAAGTGGAGGGTATGTGTCGATTTTACAGATTTAAACAAGGCATGTCCCAAGGATCCTTTCCCCTTACCCCACATTGACTCCATGGTGGATGCTACCGCGGGTCATGAGTTGTTAACTTTTATGGATGCTTCATCTGGATTTCAACAAATTCAGATGGAACCATCTGATCAAGAGGATACAGCCTTTATGACCCCAACTGGTATATACTGTTATATTGCTATGCCGTTTGGTTTAAGGAATGCAGGTGCCACTTATCAAAGGCTAGTTAATATGATGTCCAAGGAATAAATTGGACACACTATGGAAGTCTATATTGATGACATGGTGGTTAAGTCCAAGAAAGCTGAGGATCACCTTAAAGACTTGGAGGAAGCATTCAATATCCTTGACAAATTGAATATGAAACTAAATCCTTCTAAGTGTCATTTTGGTGTTAAGGCAGGTAAATTCTTAGGATATATGGTGACAAAGAGGGGCATTGAAGCAAGTCCAGAGCAAGTCAAGGCTATTGTAAATATCAAATCTCCTGCCAATGCTAAGGATGTGCAAAGATTAACGGGCAGGATCGCAGCCTTGAACAGATTCATATCCAAATCCTCAGAAAAGTAAGGAATTCTACGATATCCAGAGGAAAAACAAGAAATTTGAATGGACTGAGAAGCATGAAGGTGCCCTCAGAGCTCTTAAAGATTACCTATCCTCAGCCCCAGCCTTGATAAAACCAGAAAAAGGAGATGTGTTATCCTTATATTTGGCGGTATCCTCAAAAGCAGTAAGTGCGGTCCTTGTTAAGGATCACCAAGGTACACAACATCCTGTTTATTATGTAAGTAAGAGCTTACTTGATGCTGAATCCAGGTATTCACATTTAGAAAAACTTATCCTTGCATTAATAATGGCATCTACCAAAATAAGACATTATTTTGAGACTCATGCCATTATTGTTAAAACTAATTTTCCAATTAAGAATGTTCTCAGGAAACCTGAAATGTCAGGAAGGATGGCTAAGTGGGCAGTGAAGCAAAGTGCATATGATATAAGATATGAACCAAGGGCTGCCATCAAATCCCAAGCCTTAGCTGACTTTGTGGCAGATTTTAGTAGTGATTTGCAAAAGGAGGCTGAATTAGAAGTCCAACAGCTTGAAGAAACCAAGGATCCTTGGGTACTGTTCACTGATGGATCCTCCAATGTAAACGGAACAGGGCTTGGAATACTACTAAAATCGCCACAGGGGGACATAATACCCCACTCCATAGCTTGTGAATTTCAAACTACCAACAATGAGGCTGAGTATGAAGCCTTGATAGCTGGTTTGCAAATTGCTAAGCATATGAGGATCAGGTATCTTGAGGTACATGTAGATTCCTTACTGATCACTAATCACTTTAATGGATCCTATGCTGTTAAAGGTGAAAAGCTAATCAAATATTTGGAGATAGTCAAAGAATTGGCACTCTCCTTTGTATCCTTTAGTTTGACACAGGTACCAAGGGAAGAGAATGCAGAAGTTGATGCATTAGCCAATTTAGGATCATCCTTGAAGATCCCGGAGGATATCAAGATCCCTATTATCCATATCCTGACCCCGGCTATCGAGGATCATGTAGCTATGGAGATAGGAGAAGATTCTGCAATCATCCCTAGTGATGATACTCAATCTCATTCAGGATCATGGATCCTCCCAATCATGAGATACATACAACATGGAGAAATTCCTACAGGAGAAAACCCAAGGGCTTTCAAAACTAAGGTATCTCAATTTACAATATTGAATAATATGTTGTATAAACGATCTCTTGCAGGACCATATCTAAGATGCATTGAGGATCCCGAAATCCAAGAAGTCTTAAAGGATTTCCATGAAGGAGATTGTTGAAACCACACTGGGGGCAGGGCATTATTCTCAAGGATCCTGAGGACAGGATACTATTGGCCCACTATGAAGAAGGATGCTGTGGAGTATGCCAAGAAGTGTGATCCTTGTCAGAGGCATAGTAATATCCTTCACCAACCAGCAGAGCTCTTGCATCCTATATCCTCTTCTTGGCCATTCATGAGATGGGGAATGGATATAGTTGGAAAGCTTCCTAAGGCACCTGGTGGAAAAGTATTCATGCTTGCTATGACTGATTACTTCTCTAAGTGGATAGAGGCTGAAGCCTTTGCTCAAGTCAGAGAAAAGGATGTTATATCCTTCATTAAAAGAAACATTATTACTAGATTTGGTATCCCTTCTGAAATTGTTTGTGATAATGGATCCCAATTTATTGGGAATAGAACTACTAACTTTTGTGACAGCTGGGGGATTAAGATGATAACATCAACACCATTCCACCCACAAGCTAATGGTCAGGCAGAATCATCCAATAAGATCATCATCAACAATTTGAAGAAGAAGCTTGGATACAAGAAAGGAAAATGGGCAGAAGAACTACCTTATGTGCTTTGGGCTGATAGGACAACTCCCAAGAATGCTACAGGCCAAACTCCATTTTCTTTGGTATTTGGGGCAGAATCAGTGATCCCTAAAGAGATGGTGGTTCCAACTGCAAGAACAAGCATTCGTGATCCTGAAGAAAATGCTGAAAACTTGGTTCAAGACCTGGATACTATAGAGGAAATCAGGGACTTGGCAAGGACAAGGATGGCCAGTTATCAACAAAGGATGGCTGGAGCTTACAACAAAAATGTCAGGATCAGGAAATTCCAAGTTGGTGATATGGTATTAAGGAAAGCATTTCAAAATACCACCAATCCTGCTGATGGAAAGCTAGCACCAAAGTGGGAAGGCCCCTATGTGATTGAAGCTGAAGCAGGAAAGGGGGCATATCGATTGCTAACAATGGAAGGTGATTTGCTACCAAGAGCTTGGAATGCTGTCCATTTGAAGAAGTATTTTATGTGAATAGGATCCATGATCCTCATTTGACAAGTATCCTTGAAGGATCCTTACAAATAGATGATCCTATTTCTGGTAACATTCTAATCTCAAACTATTTCATTCTTTTATTCTCTTATATAAGGGTAAGGATCCTGCATCCTTTATCCTCCGTTTACTTGATTCTGAGTTTTGAAGGTTCAGGTATCCTTAACTAAGGATTGAGTATCCACAGAAGTATCCAGTTATTTGGGCTTGACCCCAGTTATTTGGGCTAGTCCCCAGTTTGGGCCTGTCCCCAGTTTCGCCAGTAGCGCAGGATGATCCTGGTATAGCTCATGGCAATGGGACCAATACTCGCTTTAGGGGCTGACAATTTCATTTTACTGGCTATATTCAGGATCCTACGTATAATGGTAGACGTACCATACATCCGTTCCTAAGGTTTCTAACGTTTTCACGTTAGCTAAGGTTTTGGCATTTTCATGTCACTAAGTTTGGATAGTCGCCAGTGAGGGCCATACTCCAGTTTACATACGATCCTTTGGGCTTGTCCCCAGTTACCCTTTGGGCTTGTCCCCAGTTATCCTTTGGGCTTGTCCCCAGTATATTGGGCTTGTCCCCAGAATTGTAGGGCTTGTCCCCAGTTATTAACTTTCATCTTATATTGGCTTAGTCCCAAGTTGTATCCTATTTCAGGTTTTTGAAGTTAAATGACTAAGGATCCTTGATCCTTACCTTTTACTAAGGTTTGTCTTCTGGGTTATCCTGATGTTAAGTGTTAAAGGATAGGATCCTAACTTGGATTCTCAGGTATGATCCTTAACTATTTTGATTTTATTCATTATTTATTTGAATGACCCTTATCCTTTGACAACTGAACTTGTGATCCTTAAACTATCTTACTTTTCAGAACTTATCGATTATAGGATATGTGATTCTTGATCATATCCTAAAATTTCTTGAGGATATTTCTTAAATTCTTTCTTTACTTGATAAGTTTAAACAAATTGAACAACACAACAGTTAGAAAGTAAAATACTAACAAGGATATCAACACAGGATAAGCCAAAAAGTTAAGGTTATTTTATTCACAAAAGCTTAAACCCTTTTAAGGTTATCAAAATTGCCAACCCACGTTTCTACCAGCAAAACGTGGCCCGTCCACATGGGTTGGCAAAGGGTGTCCATTGTTCATAGGTCTAACAAGTGCAGGAAATTAAAGACGGAAGGATAACAAGTGGCTTCATCCCCCAAACAGAGGATCCATCCACCACCTATTATCCTACCTATTGTTCAAAGGATCATCCATGATCCTCAACCCTAATTACTATTGTTTAAGTATAGACCAACCATTGTTCATCAAAACATCATCAGAATAAAAACCATAACCAAACTAAAAAAATGGGCTCTGGCTACGTCTAGAAATGTCCTTCATCGCCCATTCCTGCAGCCTATGCCTTCGCTGCATCACCATCCCCTCCAGCTCCAGTATCCTTCGCATGATCCTTGCCACTACCACTAGCCACGATTGCTAGGACCTCGTCAGCCTCATCCTCATCCTCCAACTCAGCCAGTGCCTTCCATGTCCCAGCTGCTCCTATCAAATGCGGGATCCTGGGCTTCTTGAGCCATCTGTAGCTTGGTCTTGTACATGGCAATGGCAGCGGAGACCTTAGCATCCTCCGTGATCTCGCTCTTCTCATAATCAAAGTTGATCAGAATGGCAGCTGTTTGAGCTTTGGCATTGTTGAGATCCTTTTCAAGGGAAGCGATCTTGAGGTCTTTGAGCATGGCTACTTTTTGGAGGTCAGAGTGTTTCTCCTCTAGCTCTTCAACGTTCCCAACATAGTCCTCGATCTCCGCAAATTTCTACAATAAAGACAAAGCAAAGATTAGGATCAGGTGATCCTCAAGTGGATAGGGTAATTAAACTGAGTCAGTGATCCTTACATCATTGAAGTACTCGAGGAATTGATGACGAATCAGAGGTAAGCCTTGGAGGTTGTCAGCTTCAGAGGTTTTTCTCTTCTTTCCACCTCTTCCCTTTGAAGTGGTAGCTTTGGGGATTACAACGGAGGGGCTAGCAGCAGACCTTTTCTTGGATCGGACGGTGTCAAGCTCGGTGACACTGAGTTTGGATGCAGATTTTGATGACTTTCCAGCGCCTACACATTCAAAACAGATAAGTATCCTTATCCTATTTCTTTTTAACTATCTATTCAAACATTTAAATATAAAAAGTACAGGATACTTACTTGACATAGTAACAAAACCTGAGGATACTTCCTGTGAATCCTGGGTGTTTGATTTGAATGATCTTGTTGCAGGATCAAGTTTTCTGAAAGCAGCAAGTCTCCCCTCAGTGGCAGGTGAGGGTATAATATGTGAAATAGTGATGGCTGTACAAAAGAAACAGAAGCATATTAGTAATCATCATCAGAATTGAGCTTACTCAGTGATCCTTCTAAGGATCCTCTATCCTACCATGAGTGCTCCACTTCCTTGGCAGATCCTTTCCATCCGGGATAGAATCCCTTCTGACAAAGAAGAACCGCCGTTTCCAATTGGTATCATTCTTAGTAGCTTTAAAGATGGGATGTTCTTCCCCGGGTTTACGCTTGAATAAATATCGGTGGGATCCAAATGTTGTGAGATCATACATCTCGGCCAATTCCGACATTCCCAGGTTAATTCCTTCTTGCTCAATGATCCTTTCAAGGGTATATAAGACCCTCCAGATCATTGGCATAGCTTGAATATAGGAGATGCCGGTGAGGGAGAAAAAGGATTGGGTGAATTCAGGGAAAGGATACGAATATCCTATTGAGAAAGGAGTGACTGGGAAAGCTACCCAAGTTTCGGAAACGTAATCACTCAGAACAGTGGGATCAAACGATTTGAAAGTGGTGTTCGCCGGGAAGCAATGTCGGATTCTGTCTATTTGTGGGTCAGAGAAGCAGCATCTTTCTTTCGGTGAATCTTTGATGATCCCCTGGCTCTTGAGAGGACTGTCCTTCTTATGATCCTTGGCTGGTGAGGATCTTAGCATCATCTTGATTTTGAAGAAGGTAAAGAAAGCAGGAGCATAGAAAGAAAACGTAAAGGAAGAAGAGGAAGAGAAATACCTGCTTAATCGTCGGATGTGAATTTAAAGGGAGTTCTCTTGAATTTAAATGTGAAATGATCCCTATTTCTAACTCCTATTCATAATGATGATTCTGCAGGATAGTCACCTCAGTGACGTCATGTTCGCAACGACTAGTCCGATTATAACGGCTAGTTATCCGTTGGTTAATGGCGGATAAGAACAAAATATAACTCATTTATTTACATAATTACTCCTTATATTTTGGGGGCAATTGTTAGGGGTGGATTTCTAAATGATTAGTGATCCTCATTTACTGTTGGATTTAGTGATCCTCAATTCTGTCTGAAGTAGTGATCCTCAGAAGTGTTGCAGGATCAGGATCATGGATCATCGTAAGGATCCTTGTACTAACGGTTGTCTACTTTGAATTTGAAATTGTTTTGCAGGAGTATCAACTTGGACTGGGTCTTGGCGATATTCCTAGAGCATATTCTATGTTTATTCCGCACGTGCTTGGCCAAAAGTGGACGTTATGGAGTCGTGGAGGACTTGCACCATTTGCGGAATGTTAGTTAGAGTAGATATTTTCTATTTTAAAAGGGTAGCGAGCTAATTAGAAAACACTTGGCTATTTTTGGCTACACACACACTCGTACAACTGCTCTCACCAGCTCTCGTTAACTCACTTGGCGATTACACACTTTTCTACACAATACACCATAGTGATCCTTGTATTTAGCTCGCTATCATCCGAAGTTGTATTACATTTCTTGTTTAATTTGAGTTGGTGATCGGTAGTTTCCATCACCCGAGGTTTTTTATGCCGGAGATCATTCATTGATCAAGGGCTTTTTCCTCGTATAAATCTTCGTGTCACTTGTTCATTACATTTCATAGTGATCCTTATTGTTGTTTATCAATTCAAGCATCATACCTCACAACAGAAAGTTTGGTTACATTGTCATTGCTTGATTTTTGACCAAAACAAATATGGTGTTGTTTTGCAGGAGTACGAGCTTGGACTTAGTCTTGGCGATATTCCTGGAGCATATTCCATGACTTATTCCGCACGTGCTTACCTGAAGTGGACGTTATGGAGTTCGTGGGGGACTTACATGAAATGCGGAATGTTAGTTAGTATAGACTTTTTCCATTTTTAAAAGGGGTAGCGAGCTAAATAGAAAACACTTGGCTATTTTTGGCTACACACACACTAACAACTGCTCTCACCAGCTCTCGGCAATTCGCTTAGCAATTTCATACACTTTTCATACACCTTTTACACGTTACACTATAGTGATCCTTGTAATTAGCTCGCTATCATCCGAAGTTGTAATACATTTCTTGTTTAATTGGAGTTGGTGATCGGTAGTTTCCATCACCCGAGGTTTTTTATGGCGGAGATCATTCATTGATCAAGGGCTTTTTCCTCGTATAAATCTTTGTGTCACTTGTTCATTACATTCTAGAGTGATCCTTAGTGTTGTTCATCAATTCAAGCATCATACCTCACAACAGAAAGTTTGGTTGCATTATCATTGCTTGATTTTTGACCAAAACAGTTTGGCGCCCACCGTGGGGCAATTGGTGCTTCATACCTAAGAAGATTCGTATTTTCGTGATCATTTCAGTTCATAACAACCAGGCAGATGGCTTCCTCAGCGAAGAACACCTCAAACTTGATACCGTCATTCAGTTCTTCACAAGGCGTTCCTCCTTTGCCTCCACCACCTTCTGGATCCCAGAAGAATGCTGAGAATGCTGCGAAGAAACAAACCCCCATTTTCACAAAACCACCAACTTCTTCTGTTTCAACTAATCCTACTACTAATGATCTTTATGATCTGATTTTGCAGATGAGGAATCATGCACAAGAGCAGGACAAAACCAACGAAAGGATCCTCCGGGAGATCGATGAGATCAAGAAACAGAAGAAATCAGTGGAGGATCATTCCCCTCTGATGCCAAGATCGCTGAACTTCGACACTCCAGTCATAACTTCCCAACACTTAGCAGTTCTGGACGTGCAGTACTTGGGAGAATTACCAGGAAGACGTTATGGAACAGCAACTATGAGTCAGGCATTTGGCTCTCACTTCCAGCCTCAAGGATTCTCTTCTCAACCATCAGGATCCTCTTCTCAGCATCAGGGATACTTCACGTCAGGAGGATATTTGGGAATGCATGCAGTTCAGGGATCCTCCCAGGTCCAGGGATACTCCCAGGTCCAAGGATCCTCTCAGGTCCAAGGATCCTCCCAGGTCCAGGGATCCTCCCAGGTCCAGGGATCCTCCCAGGTCCAGGGATCCTCCTAGGTCCAGGGATCCTCCCAGGTCCAAGGATCCTCCCGGGTCCATGGATCCTTCCCGGTCCAAGGATCCTCCCTTGTCCCAGGATCCTTTCAAGTTCAAGGATCATCTCAACTTCAAGGATCCAACGTCCTTCAGGATCAAGGATTCTTGAGAAGTATGCAGCCTTAGAGCTCTGACGTTCATCAAGGAGACTTCATACCAATTGTTTTGGTCAAAAAATCTGATGAGGATAATGCAACCAAACTCTCTGTTACGGGGTATGATGCTTGAATTACTTTGTAGCAATAAGGATCACTATGAAAAATAAATAATAAGTGACACAAGGTTTCTACGGGGAAAAAGCCCTTGATCAAGAGTTGATCTCCGGCACAAAAAACCCCGGGTGATGGAAACTACCGATCACCAAGCTCAAATAAATCAATAAATGTTTACAACTTCGGATAGCAACGAGCTAGGTACAAGGATCACTATGGTGAAATGTGTAAAAGTGAGCGAAAACTGTTAAGTGTTTGCCGAAAGCTTTAGGAGTGCAATTGTACGAGAGTGTGTGTGTAGCTGAAAATGGCTAAGTGTTCTAATTACTAGCTCGTCACCCCTTTTAAAAATAGAAGTTAACTATGCTAACAAACTATCCGACTTTTGTGCCATGCTCCCACGTTCTCCACAACGTCCATTTCCAGTCAAACGTGTGCGAAATACTCGTGGAATATTCCATAGTAACGTTGCCAAGACCAAGTCAAGCTTGTTACTCCTGCAAAATAATACGAAACACAAATAAACAATCGTTAGTATGAGGATCCTTAAGGTGATCCATGATCCTGATCCTGAAGCTCTTCTGAGGATCACTATCTGTCACAGAAGTAAGGATCATTAATTAGGATAACAAGTAAGGATCACTAATTGTTAGAAAATCCTCCCCTAACAATTGCCCCCAAAATATAAGGAGTGATATGTAAAATGAACGAATTATATTTTCTTGATCTTATCCGCAACTAACTATCGTAAATATAGCCGTTGATGTAGAACTATCCGTTGCAACTATGACGTCACAGAAGTGACAACCCTGCACAATCATGATTATAAATAGGAGATATAGATAGGATCGTTTTGCATTTAAATTTCAGAGATACTCCCTTTATAACTGCATCCGAAGATAAACAAGTATTCTCTCTTCATCTTCTTCCTTCTTTTGCTCTGTTTTCTGTCTCTTTCCATCATTCTGTCAAAAATGTTGCTCCGGAACTCCCCAGCTAAGGATCACCCGAAAAACAGCCCACTGAAGAGCCAGGGGATCATCGAAGATTCCATAAAAGAACGCTGCTGTTTCACCGATCCGCAGATTGATAGGATCCGCCACTGTTTCCCGGCGAACACCGTGTTTAAATCTTTTGATCCCAATGCCGTGAGTGATCATATTTCTGACAACTGGGTTGCTTTTCCTGTCACTCCGTTCACCATAGGCTATACATATCCTTTTCCAGCCTTCACCTAATCTTTCTTTTCCCTAACTGGCATCTCTTATAGACAAGCCATGCCGATGATATGGAGGGTTTTGTATACCCTTGAAAGGATCATCGAGCATGAAGGAATAGACCTAGGAATGTCAGAGCTGGGAGAGCTGTATGATCTTACTACCTTTGGTTCTCATCGTTATTTGTTCAAACGTAAACCTGGTGAGGAACACCCAATCTTCAAAGCTACCAAGAATGATGCTAACTGGAAGCGGCGTTTCTTTTTCGTCAAGAGAGATTCTATCTCTGACGGGAAGGATCTACCCAGGAAATGGGCTACCCATGGTAGGATGGAGGATCCTGAGAAGGATCACCAGAGAACTTTCTTTTGATATAAGGATCACTTATATACTTTTGCTTTCTTGTTATGCAGCTATCACCGTTTCACACCTCAGACTGTCTCCTGCTGCCAAAGAGAGACTCGCCACTTTCAAGAGACTTGATCCTGAAACAAGAACTTTCAAGACAACCACCCAGGATTCTCAGGAGGTATCCTCAGGCTCTGTCACGATGTCAAGTAAGTATCTTTGTTTAAAAATCTAAATAAATAGTGAAATATAAGTGAAGTAAAGATACTTATCTTGTTTTGGTTGTGTAGGTGCTGGAAAATCCACCAAGTCTGCTTCAAAGTTCAGTGTCACCGATCTCACCATCGTCAGATCCTCCAAAAGAAAGGCTCCTACCAGCCCGACAGCTTCAGTCCCCAAGGCACCCCTCAAGGGAAAGGGAATCAAGAAGAGAAAGGCCTCCGAGGCTGAGGATCTGCAGGGTCTGCCTCTGATCCGCCACCAATTCCTCGAGTACTTCAACGATGTAAGGATCACTGTCTCTACTCGTATATCCTGCTAATTTGAGGATCACTTGGTCCTGACCTTATCTTTTATCCCCTTTTGCAGAAATTCGCTGAGATTGAGGACTATGTTGGCCACGTTGAGGATCCGGATAGGAGGATTGCCGACCTCCAGCAGGTTGCATTGCTAAAGGACCTCAAAATTGCTGATCTTCAGAAGGAACTCCAGGATGCCAAACAGGAGACAGCCAAGGTGCTGGTTAATGTTGACTACGAGAAGCATGAGATCACCGAAGACGCCAAAGTCTCTGCCGCCATAGCAATGTACAAGACCAAGCTGCAAATGGCCTTGGAAGCTCAGGATCCTTCCTTTGACAAGAGCACCTGGGATGTGGAAGGCTGGAAGGCAAGGCTGGCTGAACTGGATGATGAAGAGTAGGCTGAAGAGATCCTGACGATTGAGGTTGGAGGCAAGGGTGAAGGTGGTGAAGCAAGTGGAGCTGGAGGTGGTGATGTAGCGAAGGTTTAGGCTGCATGATTGGGCGATGATGGAAATTTCTAGACATAGCCGGAGCCCAATTTTTTTAGTTTGATGGTTGTTTTATTGAACAATTTGATGGTTTGTACTGAACAATAGTTTTTAGGATTAAGGATCATGTATGATCTTTGGAACAATAGGTAGGATTGCAAATGGTGGAGGGATCCTCTGTTTGGGGGATGAAGCCATTGTGATCCTGCCGCCTTTATATTCTTGCACTACTTTGAACCTATTATCATGGACACCCTTTATCTACCCCAGCGGACGGGCCACGTATTGCCGGTAGATGCTCGGGGTAGGTAATTTTGACAACCTTTTAAGGGTTAATCTTTTGTTAATAAATAAAACCTTAATCTTTTGTCGCTTATCTTGTATTGTTATCCTTTTTGTCTCTTTAATTCTCAATTGTTTTGATGTACACTTATTGAATAAGCAATTTTGAATAAGTCAGATTGAAAATATTTAGGATATGATCCATGATCAAATATCCTATAGTTGAAGAATCCCAAAAAGTAATATATTTTAAGGATCACAAGTTTAGTTGTCAAATTTTAAGGGTTATTCAAATAAACAATGAATAGAATTAAAAATAGTTAAGGATCATACCTGAGGATCCAAGTTAGGATCCTAACCATAATCAGGATAACTATAAGATAAACCTTAGAGAGAAGTAAGGATCAAGGATCCCTAGTTGCTTATCTTCAAGGACCTGAAATAGAGCATAACTTGGGACTAAGCCAATATAAGATAAGAGTTAGCAACTGGGGACAAGCCCAAGGATAACTGGGGACAAGCCCAAGGATAACTGGGGACAAGCCCAAGGATCGTATGTAAACTGGAGTTTGGCCCTAACTGGCGACTATCCAAACTTAGTGACATGAAAATGCCAAAACCTTAGCTAACGTGAAAACGTTAGAAACCTTGGGAACGGATGTATGGTACGTCTACCATTATACGTAGGATCCTAGGTATAGCCAGTACAATGGAATTATCAGCCCCTAAAGCGAGTACTGGTCCCACTGCCTTGAACTATACTAGGATCATCATGCGCTACAGGCGGAACTGGGGTCAAGCCCAAATAACTGGGGTTAAACCCAAGGAACGGATTGCTTCTGTAGATAACCAATATTTTGCTAAGGATACCTGAACTTTCAAAACTTAAAATCACGTGAGAGATGGATAAAGGACACATGATCCTTATCCTTATATGAGAAAATAAAGAAATGAAATAGTTCAAGATTAGGATATTACCAAAGTAAGGATCACCGATACTTTAAGGATCCTTCAAGGATACCCCTAACGTAAGGATCATCTGTGCCATGAGGATCCTGCTCACATGAAGTATTTCTTCAAGTGGACAATATTCCAAGCTCTTGGTAGCAAATCAACTTCCATGGTTAGCAATCCATATGCCCCCTTTCCTGCTTCAGCTTCAATCAAATAAGGGCCTTCCCATTTTGGAGCCAATTTTCCATCAGCAGGATTGGTGGTATTCTGAAATGCTTTCCTTAATACCATATCTCCAACTTGAAACTTCCTGATCCTGACATTTTTGTTGTAAGCACCAGCCATTCTTTGTTGATAACTGGCCATCCTTATCCTAGCCAGATCCCTGATTTCTTCAATAGTATCCAGGTCTTGAGCCAAGTTCTCATCATTTTCCTCAGGATCACGGGTACTTGTTCTAGCAGTTGGAACCACCATTTCTGTTGGGATCACTGATTCTGCCCCAAATACCAAAGAGAATGGCGTTTGACCAGTAGCATTCTTAGGGGTTGTCCTATCAGCCCAAAGCACATAAGGTAGTTCTTCTGCCCATTTCCATTTCTTGGATCCAAGCTTCTTCTTCAAATTGTTGATGATGATCTTGTTGGATGATTCTGCTTAACCATTAGCTTGTGGGTGGACTGGTGTTGATGTTATCATCTTAATCCCCCAGCTGTCACAAAAGTTAGTGGTTCTGCCCCCAATGAATTGGGAACCATTATCACATATAATTTCAGAAGGAATACCGAATCTAGTTATAATATTTCTTTTAATGAAGGATATAACTTCCTTTTCTCTGACTTGGGCAAAAGCTTCAGCCTCTATCCACTTGGAGAAGTAATTAGTCATAGCAAGCATGAATACTTTTCCACCAGGTGCCTTAGGGAGCTTACTAACTATATCCATACCCCATCTCATAAATGGCCAAGAGGAGGATATAGGATGCAAAAATTCAGCTGGTTGATGAAGGATATTGCTGTGTCTCTGACAAGGATCACATCTCTTAGCATACTCCACAGCATCTCTCTTCATGGTTGGCCAGTAGTATCCTGTCCTTAGGATCCTTGAGAATAATGCCCTGCCCCCAATTTGGTTTCCACAATCTCCTTCATGGAAGTCTTTTAAAACTTCTTGGATTTCAGGATCCTCAATGCATCTTAAGTATGGTCCTGCAAGAGATCGTCTATACAACATATTATTTAAAATTGTGAATTGAGATACCTTAATTTTGAAAGCCCTAGGGTTTTCTCCTGTAGGAATCTCTCCATGTTGTAAGTATCTCATGATTGGTGAGATCCATGATCCTGATCCTGAATGGGATTGAGTATCCTCACTAGGGATAATTGCAGAATTTTTTCCTATCTCCATAGCCACATGATCCTCGATAGCCGGGGTCAGGATATGGATAATAGGGATCTTGATATCCTCCGGGATCTTCAAAGATGATCCTAAGTTAGCCAATGCATCAGCTTCTGTATTTTCTTTCCTTGGTACCTGTGTCAAACTAAAGGAAACAAAGGAGAGTGCCAATTCTTTGACTATCTCTAAATATTTGGTTAGCTTTTCACCTTTAACAGCATAGGATCCATTAAAGTGGTTTATAATTAACAATGAATCTACATGTACCTCAAGATACCTGATTCCCATATGCTTAGCAATTTGCAAACCAGCAATTAAGGCCTCATATTCAGCCTCATTGTTAGTGGTTTGGAACTCACAAGCTATAGAGTGGGGTATTATGTCCCCCTGTGGCGATTTTAGTAGTATTCCAAGCCCTGTGCCTTTGACATTTGAGGATCCATCAGTATAGAGTATCCAAGGATCCTTGGTCTCCTCTAGCTGCTGGACTTCTAACTCAGCTTCTTTTTGTAAATCACTACTGAAATCAGCCACAAAGTCAGCTAATGCTTGGGATTTGATGGCTGTCCTAGGCTCATATCTTATATCATAGGCACTAAGCTTCACTGCCCACTTAGCCATCCTTCCTGACATCTCTGGTTTCCTGAGGACATTCTTAATTGGAAAATTAGTTTTAACAACAATAACATGAGTTTCAAAATAATGTCTCAACTTAGTAGATGCCATAATTAATGCAAGAATAAGCTTTTCAAGGTGTGAATACCTGGATTCGGCATCAAGTAAACTTTTACTTACATGATAGACAGGATGTTGTGTACCTTCATGATCCTTAACAAGGACCGCACTTACTGCTTTTGAGGATACTGCAAGATACAAGGATAGCACATCGCCTTTTTCTGGTTTCATCAAGGCCGGGGCTGAGGATAGGTAATCTTTGAGAGCTCTTAAGGCATTTTCATGCTTCTTAGTCCACTCAAATTTCTTGTTCTTCCTTAGGATATCATAGAATTCTTTGCACTTCTCTGAGGATTTGGATATAAATCTGTTCAAAGCTGCTATCCTGCCTGTTAGCCTTTGGACATCCTTAGCATTGGCCAGAGATTTGATATTCACTATTGCTTTGATTTGTTCTGGACTGGCTTCAATGCCTCTCTTTGTCACCATATATCCTAAGAATTTACCTGCTTTAACACCAAAGTGACATTTTGAAGGATTAAGCTTCATATTATATTTATCAAGGATATTGAATGCTTCCTCCAAGTCTCTTAGGTGATCCTCAGCTTTTATGGATTTGACCACCATATCATCTATGTAAACCTCCATAGTTTGTCCAATCTAATCCTTGAACATCATATTCACTAGCCTTTGATAAGTTGCACCTGCATTTCTTAGTCCGAACGGCATAGCAATATAGCAGTATATACCAGTTGGAGTCATGAAGGCTGTATCCTCTTGATCGGATGGTTCCATTTGGATTTGCTGAAATCCAGATGAAGCATCCATAAAAGTTAACAGTTCATGACCCGCAGTTGCATCCACCATGGAGTCAATGTGGGGTAATGGGAAAGGATCCTTGGGACATGCCTTATTTAAATCTGTGAAATCGACACATACCCTCCACTTTCCATTTTTCTTTTGAACAACAACCACATTGGCCAACCATCTTGGATACTTGACCTCTCTAATCATACCTGCCCGGAGCAATTTCTCTACCTCTTCCTGGATAATGGCATTTCTTTCCGGTGCAAACTTTCTTCTCCTTTGATGGATTGGTTTGAAAGACCTATCAATGCCAAGTTTGTGAGTGATTATATCTTTAGATATACCTGTCATGTCTTCGTGTTTCCATGCAAAGGTAGTCTTTCTCCTTTTGAGGAAGGATACGAGGTCTTCTTTCATTTTGCCAAGGATCCCTGATCCGATATAGATTTTGGATTCAGGATCATGAGGATCCATGAGGATTTCTACCACATCCTGCTCTCTTGCCTCCAAGACATCCCTTGGAGGATACTTTGATTGCTATTGCTCCCTTGACTTCGAGGCTGGTTTCATCGATGAAGTATAGCAATTCTTAGCCTCCTGCTGATCGCTATCAATCTTGACTATTCCCCAAGGACTAGGGAGCTTCACACATTGATGGTAAGTAGATGGGACTGCCTTCATATCGTGTATCCAGGGCCTGCCAAGGATAACATTACAACAAGATAAACAGTCAATAACACAAAATTTTTTATAAGAGTGTAGGCCTTCAATGTATATTGGGAGCTTAATGTCCCCCAGGGTATTCTTAGTTTCGCCACTAAATCCCACGAGCACGGAGGATCTTGGTACGATATCTGATTCAGGGATACCCATCTTCTTTAGGACATCAAGCTGGATAATGTTTACTGAGCTTCCTCCGTCTATAAGGATCCTGCGGACAAAATGGTTAGAAATGAAAAGAGTAATAACTAAGCCATCGTGATGAGGATCTTGGATATCAACACGATCATCCTCATCAAAGGTTATGACTTTTCCTTCGGAGACACTTGATGTTCGAACGGGCCTTTCTCCATTATCCATTTTAGTTTCCTTTGCATGCCTTTTAGCTGCTGAGAAGGATGTGCCACAAATGTCTGATCCTCCAGAAATAAAGTTTATTACTTGTGCATCTGCTGGAAGGGCCGGAGCTTTCTCAGGGATCCTTTCAGGATCCTGAGTCCTTGACTTTTTTCTACCCAACAATTCTTTTAGGTGCCCCTTGCTCAACAAGTATCCAATTTCCTTTCTTAGTGCAATGCATTCTTCTGTGAGATGCCCAAAATCTTCATGGTATGCACACCACTTTGATTTATCTTTGGTTACAGCTGGTCTGTCATTTTTTCTGGGCCATCTGGCTTTATCACCTAGATTCTGCATCGCAAGGATTAGTTCATTGTTATCAACAGAAAAACAATATTCAGAGATTGGAGGATAATCCTCATCATCCTCTTCTTGATCAACAGCATGCACGTTCTGGTTATTAGATCTGTTATAGGATCTGAACTTGTTGTTCTTGAACGAGGATCCTTGCTTCTCTTGTTTTGAGGATCCTGCTAATCTTTCCTGGATCCTCTTATCGTCCTCTAGCCGGATGAACCTAAGTGCCCGGGTTCTCACCTCATCTAGGTTCCTGCATGGTGTCATAACAAGATCATCATAGAACAACGAATCCCTAAGCAATCCCATTTTGAAGGCCTCAACAACCGTGGCTATATCCAAGTTGGGAATGTCTAAGGATTCTTTACTGAATTTGGTAATGTAATCCCTTAATGATTCATTATGACCCTGGGTTATCCTATATAGATCACTAGTTAATCGTTCGAATTTTCTACTACAAGAAAACTGATTATTAAATAGGTTAACTAGATTAGCAAATGAGGTAATAGAGTAGGGGGGAAGACTTAGCAGCCATTTGAGAGCTGATCCAGTAAGAGTGGATCCGAATCCCTTGCACATGCATGCGTCCTTTAACCTTTCTGGGATTGGGTTGATCTCCATCCTCTCCCTGTATTGAGCTATGTGTTCTTCAGGATCCGTCGAACCATCATACAGCTTCATGGTTGGCACATGGAACCTCTTGGGTATCTCAGCATCACAGATTGGTGGTGCAAAACGAGATATCTTGTGGCTCCCATCTGCAATCTCTGGGATAGGTTTGACCACTCCTGGAACACTTGATATCATATCCTTCAACTTTTGTAACTCTCTGGCCATGGCGTGGTTGATACCTGGATCCTGCATAAGGCCATGGTTAGTAGTATAAGAATTATTAAAAGTGTTACCTCCCATTGGATTCAAATTCGGAAGAATGGATGTTAATCCATATTGTTGGGGCTCTGGAATGATCGAAGGACCAGTAGAAGCAATGGTCTGCATCGGAATAAAATCTCCCTGATGGACATCTGAACTTCCTGTTTGCAAACTCCTCAAGGATCCTGGCATCTGGAAGGATCCCTGAAACTGGGACGATCCTGGAACAAAGGAGGATCCTTGAACCTGGGATGATCCTGGAACAAAGGAGGATCCTTGAACCTGGGATGATCCTGGAACAAAGGAGGATCCTTGAACCTGGAATGATCCTGGAACAAAGGAGGATCCTTGAACCTGGGATGATCCTGGAACAAAGGAGGATCCTTGAACCTGGGATGATCCTGGGATAAAGGAGGATCCTTGAATCTGCTGCGCTCCTGAGTATCCTCCTGAATTCATGAAGGATCCCATATGCTGAGGATAGGATCCTACTGGCTGGAAATATGAACCTGATGCCTGGGTCACTGTTGTTGCTCCGTAGTGCACTCCTTTTGGTCCACCCACATATTGAACATCTGGAACCACTGATGGCTGAGAAGTAATCACCGGAGTATCAAAATTCAAAGATCTGGGCACCAGTGGGGAATGATCCTCTTCCGTTTTCTTTTTCTTTTGTTTCTTGAGATCTCCGATTTCTTTGAGAATCCTTTCATTGGTCTTATCCTGTTGCTGTATATGATCCTTCATCTGCAAAATCAAAGTAAACATGTCACTAGTAGTGGGAGTGTAAGAAGCAGAAGAAGTTGGAGGGTTGGAGAAAATGGGAGTTGGTTTCTTCTCAGCATTTTTCTGAGATCCAGCAGGTGGTGGAGGCAAAGGTGGAATGCCCTGAGATGAATTGACCGCAGACATTATAGTAGAGGTATTCTTCAATGATGAAGCCATGTATTTGTATGCAATGAATCGGAATGATCACCAACAGAAAAACTTCTTAGGAATGAAGCACCAATTGCCCCACGGTGGGCGCCAAACTGTTTTGGTCAAAAAATCTGATGAGGATAATGCAACCAAACTCTCTGTTACGGGGTATGATGCTTGAATTACTTTGTAGCAATAAGGATCACTATGAAAAATAAATAATAAGTGACACAAGGTTTATACGGGGAAAAAGCCCTTGATCAAGAGTTGATCTCCGGCACAAAAAACCCCGGGTGATGGAAACTACCGATCACCAAGCTCAAATAAATCAATAAATGTTTACAACTTCGGATAGCAACGAGCTAGGTACAAGGATCACTATGGTGAAATGTGTAAAAGTGAGCGAAAACTGTTAAGTGTTTGCCGAAAGCTTTAGGAGTGCAATTGTACGAGAGTGTGTGTGTAGCTGAAAATGGCTAAGTGTTCTAATTACTAGCTCGTCACCCCTTTTAAAAATAGAAGTTAACTATGCTAACAAACTATCCGACTTTTGTACCATGATCCCACGTTCTCCACAACGTCCATTTCCAGTCAAACGTGTGTGAAATACTCGTGGAATATTCCATAGTAACGTTGCCAAGACCAAGTCAAGCTTGTTACTCCTGCAAAATAATACGAAACACAAATAAACAATCGTTAGTATGAGGATCCTTAAGGTGATCCATGATCCTGATCCTGAAGCACTTCTGAGGATCACTATCTGTCACAGAAGTAAGGATCATTAATTAGGATAACAAGTAAGGATCACTAATTGTTAGAAAATCCTCCCCTAACACCAATGCAGACCATTGCTCCCTCTGGTCCTTCAATCATGCTAGAGTCTCGTCAATATGGATTCACATCCGCAACTCCAAACACGAATCCTGTGGGAGGTAACACTTTTAATAATTCATATAACACTAACCATGGCTTAATGCATGATACAGGTATTAATCAGGCTATGGCTAGAGAGCTACAGAAGCTTAAGGATATGATATCCAGTGTACCGGGAGTGGTTAAACCCATTCCTGAAATTGCAGATAGTAGCCATAGGATATCTCGTTTTGCACCACCCTTATGTGATGCTGAGATACCTAAAAGATTCCAGATACCATCTATGAAGCTGTATGATGGTTCGACGGATCCAGAGGAACATGTAGCTCAATACAGGGAGAGGATGGAGATCAATCCAATTCCTGAAAGGTTAAAAGAAGCATGTCTATGCAAGGGACTTGGATCCACACTTACAGGATCTGCTCTTAAATGGCTGCTAAGTCTTCCCCCTTACTCTATTACTTCATTTGCTAATCTAGTTAATTTGTTTAATAGTCAATTCTCTTGTAGTAGAAAATTTGAACGATTAACTAGTGATTTATATAGGGTAACTCAAGGTCAAAATGAATCACTTAGAGATTACATCACTAAGTTTAGTAAAGAATCCTTAGATATTCCTAATTTGGATATTGCTACGGCTGTAGAAGCCTTTAAAATGGGATTGCTTAGGGATTCACTATTCTATGATGATCTTGTTATGACACCTTGCAGGAACCTTGATGAAGTAAGAACCAGGGCCCTTAGGTTCATCCGCTTAGAGGATGACAAAAGGATCCAGGATAGATTGACAGGATCCTCAAAACAGGAGAAACAAGGATCCTACTTCAGGAACAACAAATCCAAGTTCTACAATAAGTCTGACAACCAGAACGTGCATTCAGTGGAACAAGAAGAGGATGATGAGGATTATCCTCCTATTTCTGAATACTGTTTTTCTGTTGATAACAATGAACTAATCCTTGCAATGCAGAATCTAGATGAGAAAGCTAGGTGGCCAAGGAAGAGTGATAAACCAGCTGCTACAAAGGATAAGTCCAAGTGGTGTGCATATCATGAGGATTTTGGGCATCTCACTGAAGAGTGTATTGCACTGAGAAAGGAAATTGGTTACTTGTTGAGCAAGGGGCATTTGAAGGAACTCTTGGGACGGAAGAAGTCAAGGATCCAGGATCCTGAAAGGATCCCGGAAAAGGCTCCTGCTCCTCCAGCAGATGCACAAGTCATAAACTTTATATCCGGTGGATCAGACATTTGTGGTACTTCCTTTTCAGCAGCAAAAAGACACGCTAAGGAAACCAAGATGGACAATGGAGACAGACCTGTCCGGACCTCCGTTGTCACCCAGGATAAAGTCTTAACTTTTGATGAGGATGATCGTGTTGACGTCCAGGATCCTCATCATGATGGTCTTGTAATTACATTATTTATTTCTAACCACTTTGTTCGCAGGATCCTTATAGATGGAGGAAGCTCTGTGAACATCATTCAGCTTGATGTCCTCAAGAAGATGAATATCCCGGAGTCTGATATTATCCCAAGATCCTCAGTACTTGTGGGATTCAGTGGAGAAACTAAGAATACATTGGGGGACATCAAACTCCCAATCTATATTGAAGGATTGCATTCTTATCAAAAGTTTTGTGTTATAGATTGCTTATCATGTTGTAATGTTATCCTTGGCAGGCCATGGATACATGACATAAAGGCAGTCCCATCCACCTATCATCAATGTGTAAAGCTTCCAAGCCCTTGGGGAGTGGTGAAAATTGAGAGTGATCAACAAGAAGCTAAGAATTGCTATACCTCATCAATGAAGCCAGCTTCAAGACCAAGGGAGCAATAGCAATTAAAGTATCCTTCAAGAGATGTCTTGGTGGCAAGAGAACTGGATTTGAAGGAAATCCTCATGGATCCTGAGGATCCTGAATCCAAGATCTTCATAGGATCAGGGATCCTTAGCGACATCGAACAGGAACTAGTATCCTTCCTTAAAAGAAGGAAAACTACCTTTGCATGGAAACATGAGGATATGACAGGTATATCTAAAGATATAATCACTCATAAACTAGGCATTGACAGGTCATTCAAGCCAATTCATCAAAAGAGGTGGAAGTTTGCACCTGAAAGGAATGCTATTATCCAGGAAGAGGTAGATAAACTACTTCGGGCAGGTATGATAAGAGAGGTTAAGTATCCAAGATGGTTAGCCAATGTGGTTGTTGTTCAAAAGAAAAATGGAAAGTGGAGGGTATGTGTCGATTTTACTGATTTAAACAAGGCATGTCCCAAGGATCCTTTCCCATTACCCCACATTGACTCCATGGTGGATGCTACCGCGGGTCATGAGTTGTTGACTTTTATGGACGCTTCATCTGGATTTCAACAAATTCAGATGGAACCATCTGATCAAGAGGATACAGCCTTAAGACCCCAACTGATATATACTGTTATATTGCTATGCCATTTGGATTAAGGAATGCAGGTGCTACTTATCAACGGCTAGTCAATATGATGTTCAACGAACAAATTGGACACACTATGGAAGTCTATATAGATGACATGGTGGTTAAGTCCAAGAAAGCTGAGGATCACCTTAAAGACTTGGAGGAAGCATTCAATATCCTTGATAAATTCAATATGAAACTTAATCCTTCCAAGTGTCATTTTGGTGTTAAGGCAGGTAAATTCTTAGGCTATATGGTGACAAAGAGGGGCATTGAAGCAAGTCCAGAGCAAATCAAGGCTATTGTGAATATCAAATCTCCTGCCAATGCTAAGGATGTGCAAAGATTGACAGGCAGGATCGCAGCCTTGAACTGATTCATATCCAAATCCTCAGAAAAATGCAAGGAATTCTATGATATCCTGAGGAAGAACAAGAAATTTGAATGGACTGAGAAGCATGAAAGTGCCCTCAAAGCTCCTAAGGATTACCTATCCTCAGCCCCGGCCTTGATGAAACCAGAAAAAGGGGATATATTATCCTTATACTTAGCAGTATCCTCAAAAGCAGTAAGTGCGGTCCTTGTTAAGGATCACAAAGGTACACAACATCATGTTTATTATGTAAGTAAGAGTTTACTTGATGCTGAATCCAGGTATTCACACTTAGAGAAACTTATCCTTGCATTAATTATGGCATCTACTAAATTAAGACATTATTTTGAGACTCATGCCATTATTGTTAAGACTAATTTTACAATTAAGAATGTTCTCAGGAAACCTGAAATGTCAGGAAGGATGGCTAAGTGGGCAGTGAAGCTGAGTGCATATGATATAAGATATGAACCAAGGACTGCCATCAAGTCTCAAGCCTTATCTGACTTTGTGGCAGATTTTAGTAGTGATTTGCAAAAGGAGGCTGAGTTAGAAGTCCAATAGCTTGAAGAAACCAAGGATCCTTGGATACTATTCACTGATGGAGCCTCCAATGTAAAAGGAACAGGACTTGGAATACTACTAAAATCGCCACAGGGGGACATAATACCCCACTCCATAGCTTGTGAATTTCAAACTACCAACAATGAGGCCGAGTATGAAGCCTTGATAGCTGGTTTGCAAATTGCTAAGCATATGAGGATCTGGTATCTTGAGGTACATGTAGATTCTTTACTGATCACTAATCACTTTAATGGATCTTATGCTGTTAAAGGTGAAAAGCTAATCAAATATTTGGAGATAGTCAAATAATTGGCACTCTCTTTTATATCCTTTAGTTTGACACAGGTACCAAGGGAAGAGAATGCAGAAGTTGATGCATTAGCCAATCTAGGATCATCTTTGAAGATCCCTGAGGATATCAAGATCCCTATTATCCATATCCTGACCCCTGCTATCGAGGATCATGTAGCTATGGAGATAGGAGAAGATTCTGCAGCCATCCCTAGTGATGATACTCAATCTCATTCAGGATCATGGATCCTCCCAATCATGAGATACATACAACATGGAGAAATTCCTACAGGAGAAAACCCAAGGGCTTTCAAAACTAAGGTATCTCAATTTACAATATTGAATAATATGTTGTATAAACGATCTCTTGCAGGACCATATCTAAGATGCATTGAGGATCCTGAAATCCAAGAAGTCCTAAAGGATTTCCATGAAGGAGATTGTGGAAACCACACTAGGGGCAGGGCATTATTCTCAAGGATCCTGAGGACATGATACTATTGGCCCACTATGAAGAAGGATGCTATGGAGTATGCCAAGAAGTGTGATCCTTGTCAGAGGCATAGTAATATCCTTCACCAGCCAGCAGAACTTTTGCATCCTATATCATCTTCTTGGCCATTTATGAGATGGGGAATGGATATAGTTGGTAAGCTTCCTAAGGCACCTGGTGGAAAAGTATTCATGCTTGCTATGACTGATTCTTCTCCAAGTGGATAGAGGCTGAAGCCTTTGCTCAAGTTAGAGAAAAGGAAGTTATATCCTTTATTAAGATGAACATTATTACTAGATTTGGTATCCCTTCTGAAATTTTTTGTGATAATAGATCCCAATTTATTGGGAATAGAACCACTAACTTTTGTGACAGCTGGGGGATTAAGATGATAACATCAACACCAGTCCACTCACAAGCTAATGGTCAGGCAGAATCATCCAACAAGATCATCATCAACAATTTGAAGAAGAAGCTTGGATCCAAGAAAGGAAAATGGGCAGAAGAACTACCTTATGTGCTTTGGGCTGATAGGACAACTCCCAAGAATGCTACAGGCCAAACTCCATTTTCTTTGGTATTTGGGGCAGAATCAGTGATCCCTACAGAGATGGTGGTTCCAACTGCAAGAACAAGCATTCGTGATCCTGAAGAAAATGCTGAAAACTTGGTTCAAGACTTGGATACTATAGAAGAAATCAGGCATTTGGCAAGGATAAGGATGGCTAGTTATCAACAAAGGATGGCTGGAGCCTACAACAAAAATGTCAGGATCAGGAAATTCCAAGTTGGTGATATGGTATTTGTTGTGGGTGGAATTTTCTAACCTATATCCCGAAATTATATCCTGACTTTATATGTCTATTTTCGCTGCTGGGATACTGGACCAGGATATTGGTAACATCCTGCGAGGGTATCCTGCGTGCTGTTAACGATTTGCTTTGGCTGCAAGGTACAAACGGTCATGAGGCTTGGTCTCCCTGAAGAATAGGTCAAGGTGGTTACAAGAAAGACGTTGGAAGCTTGGAGAAGGGGTTTACAACGGTCAAAAGGGAATATTCGCAGGATCCCGGAATAATAGGGCAATATCCCGGATTTTTAGCATAGTTTGTTATTTCTTGTAACTATAAATAGGAGTGCTGGATCAGTAGGTAAAAACACATAATCCCGTCTACTTTTACACATATATTGCAGCTACAATCACCATTTCAATCACAAACACTAACAACACTCACAAATCACAATCATTGTAACACTTAGATTTGATCCGAGCATTATCCTGCACTGTATCCTGGTTATTCAAGCAATAAGAAGAACAAGGCAGCCGACGATTGTCAGCTCCCGAGGTTTTATGCTGGCGATCTAGAAAGATCAAGGGCTTTCCTCGTACATCTCATGTCAATTTTTACTTTACTTGCATTTCGTTTACAAATTGATATAGTTCTGCATACCGGAGCTATATCCTGAAACTGTTTACATTTTCAACAAAGTTAATACATTTTTACAAATTTACATAGCACACTACCTCACAAACTAAGTTTGATCACTAAATTGCTTCGGTAATTTTTGACCAAAACAATTTGGCGCCCACCGTGGGGCAAGTGGTGCTATTTTTAATCAATACTTTGTTAAAATCATTACTCGGTTTTCTGTTTTTGAAATTCTTTTCAAAACTATTTCTAATGGCTTCTCAATCGAATTTGAACTCTTCTTCCATGTCTGTTTCAACCTCCGCTGCTGCTGGTTCATTACCTCCTCCACCTTCACGAGTTCAAACTTTTCAGAGGAGAAATGAAAGCAACACACCGAGAGAAATTCATGCTGCTCAGAATGTTTCTAGATCCGGAAATTCAGGGAGAACCCATATCCTTGCTTCTAATGACGAAATTCTGTCTTTGTTTGGTAGTATACAGGAACAAATGAAGAGGCAGCAAGAAACTAACTAGACGATCATGAAGAATATACAACTCTTGAAGTCAAACTCCAGGAAACCTGTGGAGGATACAACTACTCCTCTACAGCCCAGGATGCTGAACTTTAGTTCAGCGACGTTTACCGAGGATAATCAAGGCAACATGATACCGAGTCAGTCCCGGAGCAACATGCTGGACATACCATCATCCGCCAGGATATCGATCGTGAGGGATCCAGGATATGGCCCAGGATATGGGTGTAACATGTTTGCCAATATCAGTATCCCTGCTACTAATAATTCTGATTCTTTGCAGGATATAGGTGTAACACCAGTATTGACCAGGGAACTTCAAAAATTGAAGGATATGATATCAAGTGTTCATGGAGTAGTGCAGCCTATACCGGAAGTATCCCAGGATAGTCACGGGATATCCCGATTTGCTCATCCAATTTGTGATGCTGAAATTCCAAAAAGATTCCAGACTCCCAGCACGAAGTTGTATGACGGGACGACAGATCCTGAGGAGCATATTGCCCAGTATAGGGAAAGGATGGAAATAAATCCAATCCCACCAGAACTTAAGGAAGCATGCTTATGAAAAGGCTTCGGTTCAACTTTAACAGGATCGGCCTTAAAATGGCTTTTAAATGTTCCACCTTATTCTATTACATCATTTTCTCATTTAGTTAATTTGTTTATCAGTCAATTTTCTTGTAGCAGGAGCTTTGAGAAACTAACAAGTGATCTTTACAGGATAACACAAGGATCACAAGAATCCCTAAGGGATTATGTTAACAAATTTAGTAGAGAATCCCTGGATATCCTGAATCTTGATATTGCTACGGCAGTACAAGCGTTCAAAATGGGGTTACGGAAGGATTGTCAATTTTATCAGGATCTTGTAATGAATCCTTGCAGGAATTTAGATGAAGCTCGGAATAGGGCTTTGAGATACATAAGGCTTGAAGATGACAAGAAAATGCATGAGAGGATGAACACGTCTTCAACATATGAATGAAGTCAGAATCTTCCTACAAACAGTATCGTTCAAAGCCATATGCTAAGAACGATAATAAGAGAGTGAATGTTGTTGAGGATGAGAAGAATGAAGAATATCCTGAAATCTCATAGTATTGTTTTTCTGTAAATGTTCCTGAGTTAATGTATGCTATGCAGGGACTGGGGGACAAAGCTAGGTGGCCGAAAAAAGAAACCAAGGAATACAGATTGGAAGGATAAACCTAAATGATGTGCCTTCCATGAAGACTTTGGGCATATGACAGATGATTGCATAGCCTTGAGAAAGGAGATAAGCTACTTGCTGAGCAAAGGATACTTGAAAGAAGAAAGCTCAGGATACTGACCAGGATCCTGAGAGAGCTGCATCTCCACCACCATATGCCAAGATAATTAACTTTATCTCCGGGGGATCTGACATATGTGGGACTTCTTACTCTACAGCTAAGAGGCATGCCAGAAAGGCTAAGGAGGAAATAGGAGATAAGCCCACAAGGATGACCATGCTTACGGATGATAAAGTCATTACTTGGTAAAGGGTCATGAAGGTCAGCAGTATCATGTCTATTATGTTAGTAAAAGTTTACTAGATGCTGAGACTAGATATACACACTTAGAAAAATTAATATTAGCTTTAGTTATGACATTGACTAAACTTAGACATTACTTTGAAACACATAGAATTCCTATTAAACCAACTATCCTGTTAAAAATGTGCTTAGGAAACCCGAGATGTCAGGTAGGATGGCTAAATGGTCAGTGAAATTAAGTGCCTTTGATCTAGTATATGAACGCCATAAAGTCTCAGGCTTTAGCTGACTTTGTGGCTGATTTTAGTAGTGATATTCAAAATGAAGTAGACCTAGAAGTACAACAGCTAGGAGAAAACTTAGAATCCTGGACGTTATATACTGATGGTGCATCTAATGTAAGAGGTGTAGGTTTGGGTATACTACTAAAATCGCCACAGGGGGGCATATTACCCCAGGCTATTAGATGTGATTTTCCTGCCACTAATAATGAGGCAGAATATGAAGCTTTAATTTCAGGATTAGAATTGGCTAAAAGTATGAATATCAAAAGTTTGCAAGTATATGTTGATTCTTTGTTAATTACTAATCATTTTAATGGAACCTATGCAGTTAAAAGTGAGAAGTTAATCGAGTATCTCGAAATTCTCAAAAAATTAGAAGGATATTTTGATGTTTTTACACTTGAATAGGTACCAAGAGAATATAATGCTGAAGCAGATGCCTTGGCAAACCTAGGATCATCAGTCAGGATACCTGAGGATCCTGCTGAGTATCCTGAGAAGGATACTAAGTCTTGGATGGCTCCGATCATAAGATATCTCAAGGAAGGACACATCCCAAAGGATGAGAATCCTAAGGCCTTTAGAATGAAGGTATCATGATTCACTATTATAAATAATGTCTAGTATAAGAAATCTCTTGCAGGACCATATCTGAGGTGCTTAGAGGATCCTGAAACCAAGGAAGTGCTTCAGGATATACATGAAGGGGATCGTGGTAACCATACTGGGGGCAGGTCGTTGTTCTCAAAGGCATTAAGAATAGGATATTATTGGCCGACGATGAGAAAAGATGCTGCAGAATATGCTCGAAGATGTGATGCATGTCAAAGACACAGTAATATATTACATCAGCCGGCCGAGCCACTTTATCCTATAGCTTCCCCTTGGCCATTCATGAAGTGGGGAATGGATATAGTAGGAAAATGGCCAAAAGCTCCAGGAGGAAAGGTCTTCATGCTGGTAATGACCAATTATTTCTCTAAGTGGGTCGAAGCTGAAACATTCGTTCAAGTTAGAGATCAAGAATTGGTATCCTTTATAAAAAGGAATATCCTGACTAGGTTCGGAGTACCAGCTGAGATAATTTGTGACAATGGATCTCAGTTTATAAGTAAGAGGACTACTAACTTTTATAAGAGTTGGGGAATCAAGATGATTACATCTACACCGGTACATCCTCAAGCAAATGGACAAGCAGAATCCTCAAACAAGATAATTGTCAACAACCTGAAAAAGAGACTAGGAGCTAAAAAAGGAAGACGGGCAGAAGAACTACCCTTTGTTTTATGGGCTGATAGGACGACGGTGAAAAATGCAACTGGCCAAACCCCGTTTTCCTTGGTATTTGTAGCAGAAGCGGTGATCCCGACAGAAATGGTAATACCTACAGCAAGATCCAACCTCCGGGATCCTGAGCAGAATCCTGAAGTCCTATGCGAGGAATTGGATACTGTTGATGAAACAAGAGATGCAGCAAGGCTAAGGATGGCAGCATACCAACAGAGGATATCTAAAGCATATAACAAGAATATAAGGACTAGAAGGTTCCAGGTCGGAGATTGGGTATTGAGAAAGGCTTTCTAGAATACTACTAATCCTGCCGATGGAAAGTTGGCTCCAAAATGGGAAGGACCCTATGAATTTGAGTCAGAATCTGGGAAAGGAGCATACCGACTCAAGAATATGGAGGGGGATATGCTACCAAGATCCAGGAATGCTATACAAGTGAGTTTAGAATTTAATTTCTAACTCATAATGGTACGAACTCTATAACTCATTTATATTTTTGATATTATCTTTTATTTTGATACCCAATACTGACTTAAGCATCGGAGGGGTGTTAGCCAAGCTAACACCCACCTTAGTTTAAAGGTGTTTTGCAGAATATGCATTGGGATATATGTCACACCCCGACCACGTAGAACATACAAAACGTGGCGGAAACATCGGGGCGTGTTGCAACAGAATTAATGTTTCATAACCATGGATATCAAAAGTGTTTCGTTTTATTAATCATTGAATAATTACATCGTTTGGAAATCTAAATACACAATTTAAACGTAATCTATCATTGTTATTTAGTCACTAAGGCCTTGTCCAGTCCTATGTGAGCATGCATCTTATCAATCGATATCATCCAACAATACCTGAAACATATGTGAAAACGAGGTCAGCAAAGAAATGCTGGCGAGTACATAGGTTTTGTGAAAATAAGATTCATGACTTCTGTTTAAGAAAATGTTTAGTCATGAACCTTGTAATTTGCTTTGTCTTTGTAAATCATTTGAAAAATAATAAGTTCAGGTGATATGTATAATAAGAGAATAATGCATGATTAAATGAATGACCATGTAAAATGAGTTTGTATAAGATAAGTTGTTTGTAAATAAATGTCTTGTGAAAAGTATGTTATTTGTATAAAATGTTCTATGTATCAAACTGAAATGATTCAAATAACGCTACGACATGTAATACCATACAAACACTTATATATAGGAAGTACCAGCGGCGTATCCACCATGCTTGTATCATATTACACCCGCATCGTTACTTAATCATTTACTCAAACCAAACCAACCAATGTAAACCATGTAATGTATAACCAAAATGATATGTATGGCTAGTGAAATGCATCAACTAAACCATAGGTGAAACGCGCAAAACAAAGTATTGAAGTAAAACTTGGTTTAAACCAATACTATGTTTCGTGTAAATGCATGATCAAATGTAAATCATGTCCCAATGTTACCCAATCGTTAACCCATCTTGTTTCAATCGCTCCAATCATTCTTGTTATTTTAATCATTCAAAGCGTTCTTGTTTTAATTGTGAAACTACTTAATGGTCGATTCTCTAATAACATTCAAACCTTCTTGACGCGTTCCTCGTTCCATCTCGCTCTCGCTCTTGTTCTTAACAAACCCTTACCAAAGGATAAGTTAATAATTACAGATTCAGTCGCTACCCACAACCCCCACACATAACAATGGGTGCAGTAAATAACGGGATTTGTCAGATCCTATGGTACCATAACCTAATACTGGTCGGCTTGATCATTGCTAATGAATGTCATCGGTCATGTAACTACAACCAACAAGTTCGTTCACTTTATTGAAATTTGTTATTAGTTTTTGAAATCATTGTATTCGTTCTTGAAATCATTGTTAGCGTTCTTGAAATAATTGTTATTGTTCTTGAAACCACATTGTAATTGTTCTTGAAACTATTGTAATTGTTATTGAAATCATTGATAAAACATTTAGCACATATGAGTCACCCCAAAACAGTTGAAAACAGTAAAAGAGGGGAATAATGTACTCGCCTGAGAATGCTTGGAGGTCTTGAACAACAACCAAACAAAGCTAGAGGGAGCACGGAATCAGTTGGCAATCTAAAACTATATAAATAAACCGGACTTAAATCGGGAGATCGGATAGGATGAGGCTTGGTAAACCAAATGAGTGTTGGAACTCATATGATATGGTTTAACAAGGCCTACATACTACATTGAAACCAAACCTAAGTGCTTTCGACCCATCACGACCCATTAAGGTAGCTTATGCTACTTTAACGCGTCGTGCGCGTGAAACGCGTTCGGACCGTCTAACTAGTCCTATGATAAGTGTTATATGCCTAAACATGTTACATAATCAGTTATGTGACAAAGGTTTAGGTTACATATGCTTAATTACCAATTATACATGAAAAGGGTATTCTGGTAATTTACCTAAGGCATATAAACTACCTATCATACAACTACTTAAACGATGTGACCATAGGGTATAACCTCGGAAGGTTATTCCCTACCTACTATGGTCACCTAAAGTATTTGGTCGGATCCTAATGATCGACCAAATGGGTCGAGTTCAAAGGTATAGGCGATTTATTAGGTCGCCTACCCTACGACTCTAGACAACGTGGTAATCAGTGGGCATAGTCCCAAGGGACTATGACCAACGTGATTACACTCACATTGCGAAGTTCAACCGAACTTCACATTGACCATTACTGGTCAACGCTGAAAGTCAAACAAAGTTTGACTTTCTGACTCGAAAAGCAATAAAATAAGGAAAAGAACGAAAGAATACATACCCAGGGTCCCCGAATGCTAATCCCGATTCAAGAACTCAGGTATGAAACAATGGTTTCAACTTAGAGCTCTCAAAGTCAGAATTCTTGTGATTTTAGCAATGGGGGGTATGGGGTATTTATAGGAATACCCGAACCGTTAAGATCGTTTCATGGAAAACGTGCCTTAATCCCATCCGTACATGTGTTGCAAAGTTATGGTGCTTAGGTGCTTAAATTCCATCCATACATGTGTTGCAAAGTTATGGTGCCTAAATTCCATCCTTATCCGCTGACTAAGCAAGTTTAGAATGTGTGGTTGTGAATTAAACAACGGCTAATACATCGAATCTGGTCCCGAATGCGAAAAACGATCCAAATGACGTGACGAATGGATTTTTCTTATGGCGAACACTAAAATAAAATATTTTAGTGCTTACATAAATTTTTGGATGTCCGGATGTATTCAGAACGTAAGTTATGCGCGAAAATGCAAACTTGTGCACTTTTGACACTTTTAGTCCCTGAATGACCCAAAAGTTTATTTTAGCACACCGAACCCCTCAAAGCTTATTTCTAAGCTATGTAAAGGATATTTATGGTATGTTTAACTTATGGCCATGTTCTGGAATGTCTGTTACAGTTCAAATTGGCATACTTTCGCAGTTTGTCAACTTTAGTCCCTGTAAGCGATTTAACTTGATTTTGCCATACCAAAGCCTTCAAAACTTATTTCTAAGTTAAGTAAAGGTTATTTAAGGTATGTTAAGCCTATGTCACTATTCCGGAGTGTTTGTTGCAATAAACTGGTTATATTTACGCATCGTTGCGCGTATAACCTTCCAGAAAGCGATTTAGAGTTTGAAATTGAACGAGAATTGATATGTGCAAATGATACACAATATTTTTACAAATCCCAAGTATGAAATATAATATTTCATTGGTTTGGTATTTGTTTGATGGCCGTGGAGGCACAGGTGTTACAGTCTCCCCTACTTTAGGAAATTTCGTCCCGAAATTTATTTAGAGGAAACTTGTGAGAGCTTGGAAATATGAAGTTGAAAAGATCGAACAACATTGGTTAGGGTTCTTGAACTTCTAGTAACCTTAATAACATTATGTTTGCAATGTAAGAGGGACACTTATATACAAGTATATGAAGCGTCATTTGGTGCGTCCACCGTACCTCCATTACATCGTTCTCATTTCGTTATTTTTGTCACTATCGGTTCTTACACATAATAAATCTTACTGGGTTCCTATGCACTAAATTTCATAATTATGTACATGTCCATAATCAGACAATTCCTTGCACAGTTTACACAGTCTATTTTATAATATGTAGGGGAAAACCAAATGAATGAATCTGTGATGAGTGTGACTAGACCGCCATAGAGTCCTTTAAATTAAATCAATAAATGATCTAAATAGACTATCAAGGAGTCTGTTCAGCTACATCACTAGATGTCGTTTTCTAACCAAATTGTGAATCAATCTTTTTGACTAGACCACCAAAAAGGTCTCTTATGAAACATGGAATGGTACTATATAACCCAAGGGTCTTAACTACCAGGTAGAAGCCCATAAGGATTTAAGGTAGTACCTTTTGAATATCCTACTATGAATCTCTCATATGAAGATATGAAAGATCCTGCGAGGATTTGGATAACGAATATCCAGAGTATTAAAAACACAAAAATCATAGAGGAGAACACATAAACACAAAATTGTTCGTTAACTTGTCTTGTAATTTGCGTACATGCATTTAAAGCACACTTGGAATCCATTCCGTGGATTTCATTTGGTACTTTAAACGTTATCAAGAATCCAACTATAAAGATAGAAAGATTCAAAAAGAAAATTCGATTTCGATTACTAGGAACCGAAGTGTTCGAATTAAGGTACATAAGGAATCCAATTAAGGACTCTGATTTGAACGATAATCATCCACAAGGATCTAATTGTAAAGATAAAAAGATCCCATATGAATTTTAGAAGTTGAAGATGTTTTGAAACCTTGCACTGGATGTGCTTAGGTCAAAACATGATGTAAAATGCTTATGAAGTTGAGATGCTTGATATGTCAAGGCGACATATGAAGCAGAATTTTGAAGGTTAAGTCAATGTATGAGGAAAATATTTTTTTTTTTTTGAAAACTATGCATGGGGTTCTTTTAAGAAAAATGTGTTTAACATTTTTGAAACCTTATATATAATACATTTTGAAATCATAAAGTAGGTGTATTAGGTAGATATATTTACAAAAATGTTTTAAAATCATGCGAGATGAATTTTGAAATTATGTATAAGGTTTTTGAAAGACATGAATGATGCTTTTCGAAATCATGCACTTGATCAGAAAATGTATTGTGTTAATATTGTCTTCAGACTATATGAAATATTTTGAAATTAGAAAGGTTGGTTTTGATAACATGGCCAATGTTTTTGAAATAACATAGACAATGCATCTAGAAAAATTGTTTTCAAACTATATGAAATGTTTTGAGATCATGAAGATTGTTTTGAAATACTGGTACTGTGTATGTTGAAAAATCGAAACGTAATGGGTATGAGATTTGAAAATACCCTTAGTTATCTAACCAAGGATTTAAAGGCACAGATGTGCGAAAAGCACGATTACTCATAATGTCACTTAATTTTCTGTACTTTGTTTCTTAGAGTGAAACGAGTACTTAAAATTTTCGAGGGAATCATGAGCAATCATTTGAAAGAGAGAAATCACAAGAGTAGTTTGTAAGGTACATAGTTCCTTGATGTAGGTATCATAGGAAAAGCCATACACACCTAGCAGGGGGTTAAGCTGGTTGGTTGGGGACTGCTTTACCATTGTGAGCGACCATGGCGAAGTTCTGAGAAGCCTTTCGCTTCTTTGACTTCTTAGGGGATCGTTCATCCATGGTCTTTGATTCCTCGATTGGTTTCTCGGCCGGTGGTGTTGTCGCCTGACTAGGTCCTGCCTGTCTTGGTGACTCTTGAGTGGCTTCATCCTGGAGATGATACATGGCAGTAGCTAATTCAACAGTCTTCAGGACTACTTCGCCTATTCGCTGAGCGAATTTGGCTGCTTGCTCAGATATCTGGGCGTCATCGTGATGAAGAGACATTCTTGAAGAAAAAGAAAGGCATAGGGAGAAACAGGTGAAAGGTTTTTGGACAATCAAAACAGAATGATAACGTATGAAAATTGCGATCATTTGTTCGTTACATAAGGCAAACAAATGAGACGGTGACTAATCAAAGTAAATGGGTCAAAAATAATGTATCGCGAAGACATGCTCGCCTATAAGTGAACACTCACCCCAAGAATTCCCAGGTAAGCACAACTGGTCTCGCGTCTGATGAGATGTATACGAAGTGCTTGCCTAGACAGAAAACCCAGAATACGGGCATTCACCCTTCCAGTTTGCACGTGTTCACATTATTTAAAACCCAAAACCTTGACGAAGTTTTGAAAACTCAAAGGGGTTCAAAACCATATAACTGAGAGTTCAAAACCTAGTAATCAATCATCCTAGAACAGATGATTAGTTTTCAAAGCGGTTTTGAAATTTATGTTCTTGTTGTGGTCGTCGCCTAAGGATAGGTGACGGTATTGTTTTATGACTAAACGCAAGTAAACTCGCGTTAGGGTCCTAAGAAGGTTATAGACTAGGTCAAAGCATTACTAATAACCTAATTCCCTATAACCATTGGCTCTGATACCATCTTTTCTGTCACACCCCGACCACGTAGAACATACAAAACGTGGCGGAAACATCGGGGCGTGTTGCAACAGAATTAATGTTTCATAACCATGGATATCAAAAGTGTTTCGTTTTATTAATCATTGAATAATTACATCGTTTGGAAATCTAAATACACAATTTAAACGTAATCTATCATTGTTATTTAGTCACTAAGGCCTTGTCCAGTCCTATGTGAGCATGCATCTTATCAATCGATATCATCCAACAATACCTGAAACATATGTGAAAACGAGGTCAGCAAAGAAATGCTGGCGAGTACATAGGTTTTGTGAAAATAAGATTCATGACTTCTGTTTAAGAAAATGTTTAGTCATGAACCTTGTAATTTGCTTTGTCTTTGTAAATCATTTGAAAAATAATAAGTTCAGGTGATATGTATAATAAGAGAATAATGCATGATTAAATGAATGACCATGTAAAATGAGTTTGTATAAGATAAGTTGTTTGTAAATAAATGTCTTGTGAAAAGTATGTTATTTGTATAAAATGTTCTATGTATCAAACTGAAATGATTCAAATAACGCTACGACATGTAATACCATACAAACACTTATATATAGGAAGTACCAGCGGCGTATCCACCATGCTTGTATCATATTACACCCGCATCGTTACTTAATCATTTACTCAAACCAAACCAACCAATGTAAACCATGTAATGTATAACCAAAATGATATGTATGGCTAGTGAAATGCATCAACTAAACCATAGGTGAAACGCGCAAAACAAAGTATTGAAGTAAAACTTGGTTTAAACCAATACTATGTTTCGTGTAAATGCATGATCAAATGTAAATCATGTCCCAATGTTACCCAATCGTTAACCCATCTTGTTTCAATCGCTCCAATCATTCTTGTTATTTTAATCATTCAAAGCGTTCTTGTTTTAATTGTGAAACTACTTAATGGTCGATTCTCTAATAACATTCAAACCTTCTTGACGCGTTCCTCGTTCCATCTCGCTCTCGCTCTTGTTCTTAACAAACCCTTACCAAAGGATAAGTTAATAATTACAGATTCAGTCGCTACCCACAACCCCCACACATAACAATGGGTGCAGTAAATAACGGGATTTGTCAGATCCTATGGTACCATAACCTAATACTGGTCGGCTTGATCATTGCTAATGAATGTCATCGGTCATGTAACTACAACCAACAAGTTCGTTCACTTTATTGAAATTTGTTATTAGTTTTTGAAATCATTGTATTCGTTCTTGAAATCATTGTTAGCGTTCTTGAAATAATTGTTATTGTTCTTGAAACCACATTGTAATTGTTCTTGAAACTATTGTAATTGTTATTGAAATCATTGATAAAACATTTAGCACATATGAGTCACCCCAAAACAGTTGAAAACAGTAAAAGAGGGGAATAATGTACTCGCCTGAGAATGCTTGGAGGTCTTGAACAACAACCAAACAAAGCTAGAGGGAGCACGGAATCAGTTGGCAATCTAAAACTATATAAATAAACCGGACTTAAATCGGGAGATCGGATAGGATGAGGCTTGGTAAACCAAATGAGTGTTGGAACTCATATGATATGGTTTAACAAGGCCTACATACTACATTGAAACCAAACCTAAGTGCTTTCGACCCATCACGACCCATTAAGGTAGCTTATGCTACTTTAACGCGTCGTGCGCGTGAAACGCGTTCGGACCGTCTAACTAGTCCTATGACAAGTGTTATATGCCTAAACATGTTACATAATCAGTTATGTGACAAAGGTTTAGGTTACATATGCTTAATTACCAATTATACATGAAAAGGGTATTCTGGTAATTTACCTAAGGCATATAAACTACCTATCATACAACTACTTAAACGATGTGACCATAGGGTATAACCTCGGAAGGTTATTCCCTACCTACTATGGTCACCTAAAGTATTTGGTCGGATCCTAATGATCGACCAAATGGGTCGAGTTCAAAGGTATAGGCGATTTATTAGGTCGCCTACCCTACGACTCTAGACAACGTGGTAATCAGTGGGCATAGTCCCAAGGGACTATGACCAACGTGATTACACTCACGTTGCGAAGTTCAACCGAACTTCGCATTGACCATTACTGGTCAACGCTGAAAGTCAAACAAAGTTTGACTTTCTGACTCGAAAAGCAATAAAATAAGGAAAAGAACGAAAGAATACATACCCAGGGTCCCCGAATGCTAATCCCGATTCAAGAACTCAGGTATGAAACAATGGTTTCAACTTAGAGCTCTCAAAGTCAGAATTCTTGTGTCACACCCCGACCGCGTAAAACAACAAATCGCGGCGGAAACATCGGGGCGTGTTGCAACAGAATTAATGTTTCATAACCATGGATATCAAAAGTGTTTCGTTTTATTAAACATTGAGTAATTACATCGTCTGGAAATCTAAATACACTATTTAAACATAGTCTATCATTGTTATTGAGTCACTAAGGCCTTGTCCAGTCCTATGTGAGCATGCATCTTATCAATCGATATCATCCAACAATACCTGAAACATATGTGAAAACGAGGTCAGCAAAGAAATGCTGGCGAGTACATAGGTTTTGTGAAAATAAGATTCATGACTTCTGTTTAAGAAAATGTTTAGTCATGAACCTTGTAATTTGCTTTGTCTTTGTAAATCATTTGAAAAATAATAAGTTCGGATGATAAGTATAAATAAGAGAATAATGCATGATTAAATGAATAACCATGTAAATGAGTTTGCATAAGATAAGTTGTTTATAAATCAATGTCTTGTGAAAAGTATGTTATTTGTATAAAATGTTCTATGTCTCAAACTGAAATGATTCAAATAACGCTATGATATGTAATACCATACAAACACTTATATATAGGAAGTACCAACGGCGTATCCACCATGTTTGTATCATATTACACACGCATCGTTACTTAATCACTTAACCAAACCAAACAATGTAAAATGTCTATGTTTAAATCAATTGTCAAATGTATTGAATAATATGTCAAAGTATTCATGTCAAGATGTAAATCATGTCAAAATGTCTATGTTAAATATCCATGTCAAATGTATATGTCAAATATCCATGTATGGTAAGTGAAATGTCTCAACTAAACCATATGCACAAAAACAAAGTATTGAAGTAAAACTTGGTTTAAATCAAAGTTATGTTTTGTGAGAAATACATGATCAAATGTCAATCATGTACAAATGTTTACCCAATCGTTAAACCATCTTGTTTTAATCGTTCAAATCGTTCTTGTTTTAATTGTGAAACTACTTAATGGTCGATTCTCTAATAACATTCAAACCTTCTTGACTCGTTCCTCGTTCCAACTCGCTCTCATTCTCGTTCTTAACAAACCCTTACCAAAGGATAAGTTAATAATTACAGATTCAGTCGCTACCCACAACCCCCACACATAACAATGGGTGCAGTAAATAACGGGATTTGTCAGATCCTATGGTACCATAACCTAATACTGGTCGGCTTGATCATTGCTAATGAATGTCATCGGTCATGTAACTACAACCAACAAGTTCGTTCACTTTATTGAAATTTGTTATTAGTTTTTGAAATCATTGTATTCGTTCTTGAAATCATTGATAAAACATTTAGCACTTATGAGTCACCCCAAAACAGTTGAAAACAGTAAAAGAGGGGAATAATGTACTCGCCTGGGAGTGCTTAGGAGTCTTGAACAACTACCAAGTAAGCTAGAGGAGTCCCGGAAATCAAACGGTACCTAACATAGGTAACTACATAATTAACCCGGACCTAAATCGGAAGACTGGGTAGCAGGAGGGTTTGTAAACCAAATGAGTGTAGGAACTCATATGATATGGTTTAACAAAGCCTACATACTAAATGAAACTTAACCTAAGTATTATCGACCCATCGCGACCCATTAAGGTAACTTATGCTACTTTAACGCGTCGTGCGCGTGAAACGCGTTCGGACCGTCTAACTAGCCCTATGACAAGTGTTATATGCCTAAACATGTTACATAATCAGTTATGTGACAAAAGTTTAGGTTACATATGCTTAATTACCAATTATACATGAAAAGGGTATTCTGGTAATTTACCTAAGGCATATAAACTACTTATCATACAACTACTTAAACGATGTGACCATAGGGTATAACCTCGGAAGGTTATGCCCTATACTAGGGTCACCTAATGTATTTGGTCGGATCCTAATGATCGACCAAACTGGGTCGGGTTCGAAGGTATAAGCGATTTATCAGATCGCTTACCCTACGACCCTAGACAACGTGGTAATCAGTGGGCATAGTCCCAAGGGACTATAACCAACGTGATTACAATCATGTTGCGAAGTTCAAACGAACTTCGCATTGACCATTACTGGTCAACGCTGAAAGTCAAACAAAGTTTGAGTTTCTGACTCGAAAAGCAGTAAAATAAGGAAAAGAACGAAAGAATACTTACGAAGGGTCCCCGAATGCTAACCTCGATTCAAAAATCTCAGGTATGAAACAATAGTTTCAACTTAGAGTTTCTCAAATCAAAGTTCTAGTGATTTTAGCAATGGGGGTGGATGGGTATTTATAGGAATACCCGAACCGTTAAGATCGTTTCATGGAAAACGTGCCTTAATCCCATCCGTACATGTGTTGAAATGTCATGGTGTTTAGGTGTTTAAATTCCATCCATACATGTGTTGAAATGTCATGGTGTTTAGGTGTTTAAATTCCATCCATACATGTGTTGAAATGTCATGGTGTTTAGGTGTTTAAATTCCATCCATACATGTGTTGAAATGTCATGGTGTTTAGGTGTTTAAATTCCATCCATACATGTGTTGCAAAGTCATGGTGTTTAGGTGTTTAAATTCCATCCTTATCCGCTGACTAAGCATTGTTAGAATGTGTGGTTGTGAATTAAACAACGGCTAATACATCGAATCTGGTCCCGAATGCGAAAAACGATCCAAATGACGTGACGAATGGATTTTTCTTATGGCGAACACTAAAATAAAATATTTTAGTGCTTACATAAATTTTTGGATGTCCGGATGTATTCAGAACGTAAGTTATGCGCGAAAATGCAAACTTGTGCACTTTTTGACACTTTTAGTCCCTGAATGACCCAAAAGTTTATTTTAGCACACCGAACCCCTCAAAGCCTATTTCTAAGCTATGTAAAGGATATTTATGGTATGTTTAACTTATGGTCATGTTCCGGAAGGTCTGTTACAGTTCAAATTGGCATACTTTCGCAGTTTGTCAACTTTAGTCCCTGTAAGCGAATTAACTTGTTTTCGGCATACCAAACCTTCCAAAACTTATTTCTAAGTTATGTAAAGGTCATTTAAGGTATGTTAAGCCTATTTCACTATTCCGGAGTGTTCGTTACATTAAACTGGTTATATTTACGCATCGATGCGCGTATAACCTTCCAGAAAGCGATTTAGAGTTTGAATTTGAACAAGAATTGATATGTGCAAATGATACACATATTTTTACAAATCCCAAGTATGAAATATAATATTTCATTGGTTCGGTATTTTTTTGATGGCCGTGAAGGCACAGGTGTTACATCTTGTGATTTTAGCAATGGGGGGTATGGGGTATTTATAGGAATACCCGAACCGTTAAGATCGTTTCATGGAAAACGTGCCTTAATCCCATCCGTACATGTGTTGCAAAGTTATGGTGCTTAGGTGCTTAAATTCCATCCATACATGTGTTGCAAAGTTATGGTGCCTAAATTCCATCCTTATCCGCTGACTAAGCAAGTTTAGAATGTGTGGTTGTGAATTAAACAACGGCTAATACATCGAATCTGGTCCCGAATGCGAAAAACGATCCAAATGACGTGACGAATGGATTTTTCTTATGGCGAACACTAAAATAAAATATTTTAGTGCTTACATAAATTTTTGGATGTCCGGATGTATTCAGAACGTAAGTTATGCGCGAAAATGCAAACTTGTGCACTTTTGACACTTTTAGTCCCTGAATGACCCAAAAGTTTATTTTAGCACACCGAACCCCTCAAAGCTTATTTCTAAGCTATGTAAAGGATATTTATGGTATGTTTAACTTATGGCCATGTTCCGGAATGTCTGTTACAGTTCAAATTGGCATACTTTCGCAGTTTGTCAACTTTAGTCCCTGTAAGCGATTTAACTTGATTTTGCCATACCAAAGCCTTCAAAACTTATTTCTAAGTTAAGTAAAGGTTATTTAAGGTATGTTAACCCTATGTCACTATTCCGGAGTGTTTGTTGCAATAAACTGGTTATATTTACGCATCGTTGCGCGTATAACCTTCCAGAAAGCGATTTAGAGTTTGAAATTGAACGAGAATTGATATGTGCAAATGATACACAATATTTTTACAAATCCCAAGTATGAAATATAATATTTCATTGGTTTGGTATTTGTTTGATGGCCGTGGAGGCACAGGTGTTACAATATATCTCCAGGATACACACTCGGGATACTTCGAAAGATTAGAGGATTGGCCCCCTCTCTCACGTTTAAGGGATCCTGATCCCTTCACAGGTTTAAAGGTATTCACCTTTCTCACGAATTGGGTTTAAACACCCCGCCTGGAGCGCAAGTTATCCAGGGATAGTTCAAGGTGGCGGGACCAATTCATGTAAAAGTGGCTGACAATTTCGTTACTGTTGGCTATACCCTGGATCCTTAAGGTATATGAGGATTGATCACCCTCTCTCACGAAAGGGTGTTTTCATACTCTCTAAGGTTTAAAGGTTATCACCTTTCTAAGTCTTGGAGTTTATACACTCCCGCCTGTAGCGCATGAAAATTTGGGATTTTCCCCAGGATTAAAGGTTTTCACCTTTCTAAGTTTTGGGGTTTCCACACCCTCGCCTGTAGCGCACGAAATGTGGGTAAAATCCCCAGTAAAACTCAAAGACTTAAAGGTTTTCACCTTTTCAAGTCTTGAGGTTCTTATACTCCGGCTTAAATGCCTGGAAATGGGTTTAGTCCCAATAAAATACAAAGTTTTTGGATAATCCCAAAGTATATTTTCAAAAAACATAATCATTTACAAGTCTACATAAATTTTGAAAAAAGATTGCTAAGTTTAAACAACTGGTTGAAGATTTGCTAAAGGATCATATCCTGGTACAACATACTGGTCCTGCACAGACAGGGGACATCCGTGATAGAACATGACGTATGCTGATACTATATCCTACTGGGGACATTTATGCTGGAGCAAGAAGGAAACCTATGCCAACAACACTATATCCCACTAAGGCATTGTGAGGAACTCAAAGGATCAAGTTTGGGCATAATTCGACAAGTATCCTGGACTGGGGACACCTTCAGTGGAATGGTTGCGAAAGGACTGGAATGAAAGGATTGAGATGTCTTCTGTTTCGGTATGATCTTTCCTATTTTTGTTCTTAAAAAAAAACCTTATCTAGATTGTCTAAATTTCTGAAACTATATTATAACACTTATGAGTATCCTGATCGGGATATGTTCTCAGGATATATTCTCAAGATGTATTCTCAGGATATACTTCAGGATACTTGGATTAAAAATTGAAACTATGTTTAAATCAAACTACTGTTATCAAAACAAGCTTTGCAAAATAAAAATGAACCATCCTTTTTCTTTGAAAACTTGATCGAAATTGTTTGAGTTGTAAGAACTCTATTTGGCAAAAAACTTGGCAGGATATCTGCGGGTAACCTGATCAAGATATTTTCAGGACATTTGAAATATTACACTAAGTTTGGAACATTAAAATCATATTCAAACTAAGCAATGCATAACAAGAATAGAAAAAGGACAACGATAGATAAGGTCATAAAAAGGTTATATTGTTAACATAGCAAAATTTTGTGCTTTTGGTTTCATCTCAAACCGAGATGCATCCGCCAAAAGCACAAATTCGTTTTTTGCCATACGTACTTAACAATTGAAGGATTCGTCTTGGAACCCAAGATACCTCCCCCTTCAATTGTTAGAATGTTCAAAATTAAGCATACTAATTGATGATCAAGGGCTTCATCCTGAAACTCAGGATCCCTCCACCCTTGGTCATCATATTGTACTAATGTCTAAAGTGCAGGAAAGTAAATCGTTCAACATGCAAGAAAAAGAAAAGTGTTCAACAACCAACAACCATTGACTTAAAAAAGCGGGCTCCGGCGTAGGCATAAATATCCATCATCGCTCACTTTGCCACCCGCTCACGGGGTAGCACCAGATCCACCATCACCAGCTTCTTCCGCCGTCTCACCCGCCTTGGAAGATTCGCCAATCTCAGGCTTGGCAGGATACGTCACAGGAATGCAACCAATATCCTTCAGTTTCTTCTCCCAGACATCAACGGTCCAGGTTGGGCATTTAAAGCCCGCTATCCTGGCTTCATAAGCCATCTTAAGCCTGGCCTGAAGGAGGGAAACTACGACGGAACCCTTGAGGCCATCCCTGAATGAAGCCATATCTTGATTATGTTGGACCTCAGCGACAACCAGCTCGATCTCAGTGGCCTTCTTCACTGCAGCTTCGGCATCCAGAGTCACCTTTTTTAACTTATCTTCATAATGTTGTCACCTGGCTGCAACGATATTCCCCTTATCCACGATAGTGGTATTAGCTTTCTTCAACTTGGCCTCTGAGATCTTCACTGTTTCACAAGCTTCGGTGTAGAGATGCGTCAGACGCTCAAGACCCTACAAAACAGAACTCAGGTATTGTTAATATAATCTAACCGGGGTATCGATTCAGCATATGTGTGCAGGATGTAGGATAAGGATATTTACCTGGTTAAGGAAAGAAGTCATGAAATGGCTAGATTCCATGAAACCAAGGTTCTCGTAGGAAAAGACTTCAGCGATGACGAGAGAATCAGATTCTTTCCTCTTACGGGAACTAGAAGCACGGAGCTTCACTGCTGAGGAAGGCTTGCACATGGCTGAAGGTTCAGAACTAGTTGAAGGCTTGGATGCTATGGAAGGCTTGGAGCTAGGCTCTTTCTTTACTGGAACGGTTGCCGGGAAACTGTCAAGCTCTTCCAGATCAAAAATTGAAACAATATTGCTGGAATCTACATAAAAGGGAAGTGATTTCAATTTTTATATGTTAATACATCAACTAACCAAACATGTGAAGAAATGAATTTAGAACATACATCCTTACCCGACGTATTGGAGGATGAATGCTAACTTGAACTTGAGTGACTAAGCCAAAAAACAAACCCACTCAGCTGAAGAAAAAGCTGACCGGATGTTCCAATCAAATGGCCGGATGACGTACCATCAGGGAAGGCTCCAGAGGCACGTAGAGCGGCCATGTCGGCATTATCAAAATTGCAAACCTCTTTCTCGGGCTTGCCAAGCAGATTGTGTGCCATGAAGGTTGGCTTGGAGTCCCCAGGGCATGAACGAGTGCATTTTGCCATGAAATCGGAGACGACGGAAAATATGCACAAAGAAAGAATAGAGAGAGAGGGAATACCTAAATGGTCCGGTACAATGTGATAATTAACAAGAAGAAAGTAGAAGATATAGGGCGAAGATAGCTAACTACGAGAAATACTAGCCTTGAAAGCTGTATCAGGTCACATCACAACTCTATCCATTAAGACTTCAGATAACGTCAGAAAAATACATCTGTTAAGATCAAAGGATCCCAACAGCTATATTTTTGGGGACAATTGTTGTGGGTGGAATTTTCTAACCTATATCCCGAAATTATATCCCGACTTTATATGTCTATTTTCGCTGCCGGGATACTGGACCAGGATATTGGTAACATCCTGCGAGGGTATCCTGCGTGCTGTTAACGATTTGCTTTGGTTGCAAGGTACAAACGGTCATGAGGCTTGGTCTCCCTGAAGAATAGGTCAAGGTGGTTACAAGAAAGACGTTGGAAGCTTGGAGAAGGGGTTTACAACGGTCAAAAGGGAATATTCGCAGGATCCCGGGATAATAGGGCAATATCCCGGATTTTTAGCATAGTTTGTTATTTCTTGTAACTATAAATAGGAGTGCTGGATCAGTAGGTAAAAACACATAATCCCGTCTACTTTTACACATACATTGCAGCTACGATCACCATTTCAATCACAAACACTAACAACACTCACAAATCACAATCATTGTAACACTTAGATTTGATCCGAGCATTATCCTGCACTGTATCCTGGTTATTCAAGCAATAAGAAGAACAAGGCAGCCGACGATTGTCAGCTCCTGAGGGTTTATGCCGGCGATCTAGAAAGATCAAGGGCTTTCCTCGTACATCTCATGTCAATTTTTACTTTACTTGCATTTCGTTTACAAATTGATATAGTTCTGCATACCGGAGCTATATCCTGAAACTGTTTACATTTTCAACAAAGTTAATACATTTTTACAAATTTACATAGCACACTACCTCACAAACTAAGTTTGATCACTAAATTGCTTCGGTAATTTTTGACCAAAACAGTATTAAGGAAAACATTTCAGAATACCACCAATCCTGCTGATGGAAAATTGGCACCAAAATGGGAAGGCCCCTATTTGATTGAAGCTGAGGCAGGAAAGGGGGCATATCGATTGCTAACAATGGAAGGTGATTTGCTACCAAGAGCTTGGAATGCTATCCATTTGAAGAAATATTTCATGTGATAAGGATCCATGATCCTCACTTGACAAGTATCCTTGAAGGATCCTTACAGACAGATGATCTTCTTTCTGGTAACATTCTAAACTCAAACTATTTCATTCTTTTATTCTCTTATATAAGGATAAGGATCCTGCATCCTTTATCCTCCTTTCACTTGATTCTGAGTTTTGAAGGTTCAGGTATCCTTAAATAAGGATTGAATATCCACAGAAGTATCCAGTTATTTGGGCTTGACCCCAGTTATTTGGGCTTGACCCCAGTTTGGGCCTGTCCCCAGTTTCGCTAGCAGCGCACGATGATCCTGGTATAGTTCATGGCAATGGGACCAATGCTCGCTTTAGGGGCTGACAATTTCATTGTACTGGCTATATTCAGGATCCTACGTATAATGGTATACCTACCATACATCTGTTCCTAAGGTTTCTAACGTTTTCACGTTAGCTAAGGTTTTGGCATTTTCATGTCACTAAGTTTGGATAGTCGCCAGTGAGGGCCATTGTGACAACTCGAATTTCCGACATTCTTTATTCGCATTTAATGCACGTTGACCTTGACTATATAGTTGTGATTGCATGGTTATGTGTGATTGTATAACATGTGTACTATTTGTAAAACTTAAACTGTTAAACTATAAAAGAACCCGACGAAACACAAGTGAGATTCGCCAAGATCGATCTCGACGAAACAGGTCAGTTTCGCCAACAACCCTCTCGACGAAACAGGCTGTTTCGCCGAGCCCAGATCCGCCGAAGCCTAGCTTGGGCCCAGTACGTAAACTCTCATATTATTACGTGAACCAACCTTTTGTTTCATACTTTTGAGCAATCTGAAACCCTAGAGCTCCCTTCTCTCAGTGACGGCAAATACGTGTACTCGAATCTCCCCGTAATCGATCTAGTTATTATTCCGTTCATCTCGGTGAGTGCGTATTCGTTAACTCGGTCTCATTGATGTTCTTGGTGTATATGATTGATGCGTGTACTGCTGTGATTATAAGAATATGATGATGATATAGATTTCGATATGCATGATGTTGTCGGATATATATACATATATAAAATTCTATGCGAAACTTAATACGATCGAATACTCGGTTCTGGACGTTGTTAATATGATCTGGTTCTGAATGCAAGTTAGCATCTTGATAGGGTTCGATGATGTGATGTTGTAATCGATATGTTATACACGTAAACTAGGGTTCATGCTAGACGTTAAAGTGTTGTGATGATTATATTATGATGATGATTCGATGATTCTGTGATGGAATGATTTCTGCATGATTGCCGTTTAGATGATGACGGCAACTAGGGTTTTCTGTATGATTTCGTAACTGATATGGCGTAACTGGTCTGTTTGACGAAACAGAACTCTCGGCGAAACAGAAAGTGTTTCGCCAAGGACAATCGACGAATTAGAATTCTGTTTCGCCAAACATGACCTCGAAGAAATAGAATGTGTTTCGCCAACTATTGTGTTTCGCCAAATATATGTGTTTCGCCAACTATTGTGTTTCGCCAAATATATGTGTTTCGCCAACTGTTGTGTTTCGCCGATATGTGTAATCAGCACAGTAACTTGAGTTAATTCTGTTAAGTGTTAACTGGAATATTTAACTGCTGTTAAGTGTAACCATGTTGTATATGCTTGTGAATACGTGCTACATGTTTATACGTGAACAACTTGAACACAAACTGATTATGTATACGTGCGTACTCTAGGACGTGATTGATTTACTTTGAGCACATACTTAGCATACCGAGCAAACCAAGGTGAGTTCACACAGCCAAGGCATGGGATTCCTGGGGTGGGAATGGGTTTTGGATTATTTACTTGTACTTACCTAGTTATGGAACTTAGTTATATGGTCCTCGGGAGAGGAAGGGTTATTGATATGATACGGCTAGACTAGTGATACTAATAGAACTGATCTTCGCACACACGCCGGGGTTGGCCGCGATAATATGACTGATCTTCGCACACATGCCAAGGTTGGCCACGATAATATGACTAATCTTCGCACACATGCCTAGGAAGGCCGCGAACTATACATTAAAACTTCGCACACATGTCGGGTGGCCGCGATACAAATATACCTAGTCTAGAATACTTGGGAAGTTTACCCCCAATCATCGCACACATGCCAAGAGGGCCGCGATATGAACTAATATGATACATGACTAAAGGAACGAATACAAGGCTTACTACACTATTACTATTACTGAACTATTAACTGTGAACTCGCTCAACTAGTTGTTGACTCTCTGCTGCATGCCTTGCAGGACCTTAGGTACATATGGAGCTTGCACGGGAGATGCGGTCGTTGTGGGCACGGATTGTGAATCTTATGATGAAACATTTAAACATTTGAACTTACTACTTACGTTGGGTTTACATTTTATGCTTCCGCTATACGCTTTACATGTTTTGTTTGAACACCTTTCATATCGTTTGGTTTAAATGACATTTGATACTCATTATGTTTGATATGATTGGTGGCTTGATCCTGGTCAGTCACGCCTCCAAGCGGTGATACTCCGCGTGTGGATTTTGGGGGTGTGACAGCCATACTCCAGTTTACACACGATCCTTTGGGCTTGTCCCCAGTTATCCTTTGGGCTTGTCCCCAGTTATCCTTTGGGCTTGTCCCCAGTATATTGGGCTTGTCCCCAGAATTGTTGGGCTTGTCCCCAGTTGCTAACTTGTATCTTATATTGGCTTAGTCCCAAGTTGTATCCTATTTCAGGTTCTTGGAGATAAACGACCAAGGATCCTTCATCCTTACTTTCTACTAAGGTTTGTCTTTTGGGTTATCCTGATAATAAGTGTTAAAGGTTATGATCCTAACTTGGGTTCTCAGGTATGATCCTTGACTATTTTGATTTTATTCATTATTTATTTGAATAACCCTTATCCTTTGACAACTGAACTTAGGATCCTTAAACTATATTACTTTTAAGAACTTATCGATTATGGGATATGTGATCCTTGATATTATCCTAAACTTTTTGGGGATATTTCTTAAATTTTTTCTTTACTTGATAAGTTTAAACAAAATAAACATCACAACAGTTGGAAAGTAAAATATTAACAAGGATATCAACACAGGATAAGCCAAAAAGTTAAAATTATTTTATTCACAAAAGATTAAACCCTTTAAGGTTGTCAAAATTGCCAACCCACGTTTCTACCAGCAAAACGTGGCCCGTCCACATGGGTTGGCAAAGGGTGTCCATTGTTTAAGGGTCTTGGTAGTGCAGGAATCAAAAGACGGCAGGATCACAATGGCTTCATCCCCCAAACAGAGGATCCCTCCACCATTTGTAATCCTACCTATTGTTCAAAGGATCCATGATCCTTAGCCCTAATCACTATTGTTCAAATACAATCCATCATTGTTCAACAAAAAACATCATAACCAAACAACCAAACTTAAAAAATGGGCTCCGGCTACGTCTAGAAATGTCCTTCATCGCCCATTCATGCAGCCTACGCCTTCGCTGCATCATCATCCCCTCCAGCTCCAGTATCCTTCGCATGATCCTTGCCACTAGCCTAGATTGCCAGAACCTCGTCAGCCTCATCCTCATCCTCCAGCTCATCCAGCCTGGCCTTCCAGCCTTCCATGTCCCAGTTGCTTCTATCAAAGGCATGATCCTGAGCTTCTTGGGCCATCTGCAACTTGGTCTTGTACATGGCAATGGCAGCGGAGACTTTAGCATCCTGTGTGATCTCGTGCTTCTCATAGTCAGCATTGATCTGGGTTGCAACTATCTGAGTTTTGGCATCATTGAGATCCTTTTCTAGAGATGCAATCTTGTGATCCTTGAGCACCGCCACCTTTTGGAGGCCAGAGTATTTCTCCTCAAGCTCTTCAACATTCCCAACATAGTCCTCGATTTCGGCAAATTTATGCAAACAAGACAATGCAAAGTTAGGATCACATGATCCTCAAATGGGCAGGATAATCAAGTTAAGTCAGTGATCCTTACGTCGGCAAAGTACTCGAGGAACTGATGGCGGATCAGAGGCAAGCCGTGTAGGTTCTCAGCTTCAGAGGTCTTCCTCTTCTTTCACCTCTCCCCTTTGAAGTGGTTGCCTTGGGGATTACGACGGAGGGGCTAGCAACAGACTTTTTCTTTGAGGATCTGACAGTGTCAAGATCAGTGACACTGAATTTGGAGGCAGATTTCGAGGATTTCCCAGCGCCTACACATCCAAAACAGATAAGTATCCTTATCCTATTTCTATTCAACTATTTATTTAAATATTTAACTATACAAAAAACAGGATACTTACTTGACATAGTGACAGAACCTGAGGATACTTCTTGAGAATCCTGGGTGTTTGTTTTGAATGACCTTGTTGCAGGATCAAGTCTTCTGAAAGCAGCGAGCCTTTCCTTGGTGGCAGGTGAAGGTATAAGGTGCGAAACAGAGATAGCTGTACAACGGAAACAAAAGGGTGTTAGTGATCCTTATACAAAAACAAGGTTATCTGGTGATCCTTCTCAGGATCCTCTATCCTACCATGGGTGGTCCACTTCCTTGGCAGATCCGTTCCATCAGGGAGAGAATCCCTTCTGACAAAGAAGAATCTCCGTTTCCAGTTAGTATCATTCTTAGTGGCTTTGAAGATGGGGTGTTCTTCACCGGGTTTACGCTTGAATAGATATCGATGGGATCCAAATGTTGTGAGATCATACATCTCTGCCAACTCTGACCTTCCCAGAGCAATTCCTTCTTGCTCAATGATCCTTTCGAGGGTATATAAGACCCTCCAGATCATTGGCATAGCTTGAATGTAGGAGATACTGGTGAGGGAGAAGAAATACTGGGTGAATTCGGGGATAGGATACGAGTATCCTATTGTGAAAGGGGTGACCGGGAAAGCTACCCAAGTTTCAGAAACGTAATCACTTAGAACGGTGGGATCGAATGGCTTGAAATTGGTGTTTTCCGAAAAGCAACGGCGGATTCTGTCAATCTGTGGATCAGTGAAGCAGCACCTTTCATTCGCCGAATCTTTGATGATCCCCTGGCTCTTAAGAGGACTGTCCTTCTTGTGATCCTTAGCCGATGAAGATCTTAGCAGATGAAGATCTTAGCATCATCTTGATTATGAAGAAGGTGAAGAAAGAAGGAGCAGAGAAAGAAAACGTAAAGAAAGAAGAGGAAGAGAGATACCTGCTTGATCTTCGGATATGAATTTAAAGGGAGTTTCTCTTGAATTTAAATGCGGATTGATCCCTATCTCTAACTCCTATTTATAATGATGATCTTGCCGGATAGTCACTTCAGTTGTAACTCACACTAGGATCTTTAGAATCCTACATTCCTAAACCAACTCTTGTGTTTAACCTTACTCTGATTCTTACACAACAGGTCAACCACCTGTTTGCACTTTCAAAACTTTCATGGACTGTCGTCCAACTACTTTCAGCGGCACTGAAGGAGCCGTAGGCCTTCTCCACTGGTTCGAGAAGCTAGAGTCTGTGTTCGAAATGTGTGAATGCCCTGAGGCACGCAGGGTGAAGTATGCTACTGGTACTCTCGAGGGTTTAGCCCTCACATGGTGGAAAGCTCAGGTACAGATACTGGGGTTGGTTGCTGCTAACGCCACCCCATGGAACAACTTTAAGGAAATGATCAAGGAGGAGTACTGCAGTCGTGACGACATTCATAAACTGGAGGTCGAGTTTTTCAACCTCAAGATGACGGGGTCAGAGATTGAGGTGTTTACTAAGAGATCAAATGAGCTAGCATTACTGTGTCCTACTATGGTGGACCCTCCAGCTAAGCGTATTGAACTTTATCTCGGTGGTCTAGTGCCAGAGATCCAAAGTCATGTGACTTCAGCAAACCTTGCCACCTACCAGCAGGTTGTCCAGTTGGCTCACCGTCTCACGGATCAGGCGGTGGAGCAAAACAAGTTGCCTAAACGCATCAGTACTACTACCGCTACTACTTCAGTTACTCCTGCTACTCCCAGTGACAACAAGCGGAAATGGGAGGGGGATTCCAGCAAAGGTTCAGCTACCGTTCAATCTCAAGCTCAGCAACGCAAGACCAATGATTATCAGGGTTCGAGTCAGCAGTCGTCTGGTGGGCAGGGTGGATATCGGGGAATTCACCCACTATGTAATAGGTGCAATAGACATCACAGTGGACGGTGTCGCAAGGAACGTTGTCAGAGATGTTTCAAGCTAGGGCACGAAGCTAAAGACTGCAGGAGTGCGCGACCTGCAAATCAGAATCAGCAACTCCCACTACCAGCTCCACAGAACCAGCAACAACAGCCACAGCGAGGGAACCGGTGGTGTTTCCAGTGTGGGGCTGAAGGTCATTTCAAACGTGATTGCCCACAGTTAAACCAGAATCAGAACAACAACAACCCGGGCAATGGGAACAACAACAACAATGGGGGAAACAACAACAATGGTGCTAGGGGTCGTGCATTTGTGATTGGTCAGGCTGATGCAAGGAACGATCCTAATGTGATTATGGGTAAGTTTCTTCTCGACGACTTTTATGTTACTGTATTATTTGATTCGGGTGCGGATACCAGTTATATGTCTCTGAAAGTTAGTCAAATGCTTAAACGTGCACCAACACTTTTGAACACCAAACATGTCGTAGAGTTAGCTAACGGTAAAAGTTTAGAGGCCACACACATAGTTCAAGGTTGTAATCTTATCCTCGCTGGTCAGACTTTCTCTATAGATCTCATTCCTATAACTCTGAGTAGTTTCGACATTGTCATTGGTATGGATTGGTTATCCCAACAACAAGCAGAGATCCTATGCAAGGAGAAGATCATTCGTATTCCCCGTTCTGGTAAAGAACCTCTCGAAGTTCAAGGCGACAAGAGTGGTGTCGTGAGTGGCATCATTTCTTTCTTGAAGGCTCAGAAGTGTTTACGTAAGGGCCACACAGCTGTTTTAGCACTCGTTACCGATACATCGAAGAAAGAGAAAAAGATTGAGGATATTCCTGTAGTACGCGATTTTCCTCAAGTGTTTCCTGAAGAGTTACCTGGGTTACCGCCTCATCGCCAGGTCGAATTCCAGATCGAGCTAGCTCCTGGAGCAGCACCTGTAGCTCGAGCACCTTATCGTTTAGCTCCAACGGAACTGGAAGAACTGTCTAAGCAACTGCAAGAACTCTTGGAAAAGGGTTTCATACGTCCTAGCTCTTCGCCTTGGGGAGCTCCGGTATTATTTGTAAAGAAGAAGGACGGTACCTTCCGCATGTGTATAGACTACCGCGAATTGAACAAGGTGACTGTGAAGAATCGCTATCCTCTTCCACGCATCGACGATTTATTCGACCAGTTGCAAGGGTCGAGCTATTACTCGAAGATTGATCTAAGGTCAGGGTATCATCAACTGAGAGTCCGGGATGAGGACGTCTCCAAAACAGCGTTCAGAACACGCTACGACCACTACGAGTTTTTGGTCATACCTTTCGGGTTGACGAACGCGCCTGCGGTTTTCATGGATCTTATGAACAGGGTGTGTAAACCTTATCTCGACAAGTTTGTCATTGTTTTCATCGAAGACATCCTGATCTATTCGAAGAGTCAGGAGGAACACGAGCAGCACTTACGACTTATTTTGGAACTTCTTCGAACGGAACAGCTATACGCTAAGTTTTCAAAATGCGACTTCTGGCTTCGTGAAGTCCACTTTCTAGGCCACGTGGTCAACAAGGATGGGATTCATGTTGATCCATCCAAGGTGGATTCGATCAAGAACTAGCCTGTACCTCGCACACCAACAGAAATACGCCAATTCTTGGGTTTGGCGGGTTATTACAGACGGTTCATCAAAGAGTTCTCAAAGATTGCTCAGCCACTTACACTACTGACGCAGAAGGGTGTTGTTTATCGTTGGGGTAATGCACAGGAAACAGCGTTCCAGCACTTAAAGGATAGACTCTGTAGCGCACCTATCCTCTCTTTGCCTGAAGGCACGGACGATTTTGTAGTCTATTGCGATGCATCTATCCAGGGTCTTGGATGTGTATTGATGCAAAGGGATAAAGTCATTGCTTATGCTTCGCGCCAACTTAAGATTCACGAACGGAATTACACTACACACGACCTAGAGTTGGGAGCGGTCGTCTTTGCACTTAAGATATGGCGACACTACTTGTACGGTACCAAATGTGCTATCTACACAGACCACAGAAGCCTCGAACATATATTCAAACAGAAGGAACTGAATATGCGACAACGACAATGGGTCGAACTGCTAAACGACTACGAATGCTCAATCAGGTACCATCCAGGCAAAGCCAATGTTGTGGCTGACGCCCTCAGTCGAAAGGACACCGCGCCTAAGCGCGTGCGAGCTTTACAACTCACTATATAGTCTAGTCTTCCTTCCCAGATACGAAATGCTCAGGTAGAAGCATTGAAACCAGAAAACGTCAGGGCAGAAGCCCTACGTGGCTCAAGGCAACGCTTAGAACAGAAGGAAGATGGTGCTTATTACATAACAGGACGCATCTGGGTCCCACTCTACGGTAACCTACGCGAGCTTGTAATGGATGAAGCTCATAAGTCTCGCTACTCGGTACATCCAGGTTCGGATAAAATGTACCACGATATCAAAACTACATACTGGTGGCCTAGCATGAAGGCCCACATAGCAACATACGTTAGCAAGTGCCTGACTTGTGCAAGAGTCAAAGCCGAATACCAGAAACCATCAGGTCCACTTCAACAACCTGAGATACCACAATGGAAATGGGAACAAATTTCCATGGATTTTGTTACAGGCTTACCTAGATCTCAGCGCGGAAATGATACTATTTGGGTGATCGTGGATCGACTCACAAAGTCTGCTCACTTCCTGGCCATTAAAGAAACAGACAAGTTCTCTACCTTAGCAGACATCTACTTAAAAGAAGTGGTTTCGAGGCACGGGGTGCCAACCTCTATTATCTCTGATCGTGACGCACGTTTTACTTCAGAACTGTGGCAAGCAATGCACAAATCTTTTGGCTCTCGTTTAGACATGAGCACAGCTTATCATCCTCAGACGGATGGGCAGTCTGAGTGCACTATTCAAACTCTGGAAGACATGCTTCGTGCGTGCGTAATCGACTTTGGCAATGGTTGGGAAAAACATCTGCCACTTGTGGAATTTTCGTACAACAACAGCTATCACACAAGCATTAAAGCTGCTCCATTCGAGGCATTGTACGGGCGTAAATGCCGGTCACCTCTTTGTTGGGCAGAGGTGGGTGACAGTCAGATCACAGGTCCAGAAATGGTAGTTGATACTACTGAAAAGATTTCTCAAATACGACAACGCATGGCGGCAGCTCGTGACCGTCAGAAAGCATACGCCGATAAAGATAGAAAACTACTCGAATTCCAAGTTGGGGATCGAGCGCTACTCAAAGTTTCGCCCTGGAAGGGTGTAGTTCGTTTTGGAAAACGCGGCAAACTTAATCCACGATACGTCGGACCTTTCGAAGTTATTGAGAAGATAGGCAGGGTAGCCTACAGATTGAACTTACCAGCTGAACTCAGTGCAGTTCACAACGTCTTTCACGTGTCGAATCTGAAGAAGTGTACGTCAGATGAGACCCACATAGTTCCCTTGAAGGAACTCACTATCGACGAGCGGTTGCACTTCGTCGAGGAACCTGTTGAAATCACGGACCGCGATGTTAAGGTCCTCAAGAACACGAGAATCCCTCTTGTACGAGTTCGTTGGAACTCCCGCCGCGGCCCAGAGTTCACCTGGGAGCGTGAAGATCAAATGGAACTCAAATATCCCCAGTTATTCAGAACCAATGCAACTACTACTGAGGCTGAAGCTATCAATACAGAATTTCGGGACGAAATTCCAAATCAACGGGGGGATAATGTGACACCCCAAGAAAACCAGTAATCTTCGCAAACCTGCTCGGGGAGCCGCGATACAATACAGGTAAACAACGTCACACCATTAGCTTTCCTCAGTAGCTGCATGCTAAATTTCGGGACGAAGTTTCTTTTAAGTTGGGGATAATGTGACAACTCGAATTTCCGACATTCTTTATTCGCATTTAATGCACGTTGACCTTGACTATATAGTTGTGATTGCATGGTTATGTGTGATTGTATAACATGTGTACTATTTGTAAAACTTAAACTGTTAAACTATAAAAGAACCCGACGAAACACAAGTGAGATTCGCCAAGATCGATCTCGACGAAACAGGTCAGTTTCGCCAACAACCCTCTCGACGAAACAGGCTGTTTTGCCGAGCCCAGATCCGCCGAAGCCCAGCTTGGGCCCAGTACGTAAACTCTCATATTATTACGTGAACCAACCTTTTGTTTCATACTTTTGAGCAATCTGAAACCCTAGAGCTCCCTTCTCTCAGTGACGGCAAATACGTGTACTCGAATCTCCCCGTAATCGATCTAGTTATTATTCCGTTCATCTCGGTGAGTGCGTATTCGTTAACTCGGTCTCATTGATGTTCTTGGTGTATATGATTGATGCGTGTACTGCTGTGATTATAAGAATATGATGATGATATAGATTTCGATATGCATGATGTTGTCGGATATATATACATATATAAAATTCTATGCGAAACTTAATACGATCGAATACTCGGTTCTGGACGTTGTTAATATGATCTGGTTCTGAATGCAAGTTAGCATCTTGATAGGGTTCGATGATGTGATGTTGTAATCGATATGTTATACACGTACACTAGGGTTCATGCTAGACGTTAAAGTGTTGTGATGATTATATTATGATGATGATTCGATGATTCTGTGATGGAATGATTTCTGCATGATTGCTGTTTAGATGATGACGGCAACTAGGGTTTTCTGTATGATTTCGTAACTGATATGGCGTAACTGGTCTGTTTGACGAAACAGAACTCTCGGCGAAACAGAAAGTGTTTCGCCAAGGACAATCGACGAATTAGAATTCTGTTTCGCCAAACATGACCTCGACGAAATAGAATGTGTTTCGCCAACTATTGTGTTTCGCCAAATATATGTGTTTCACCAACTATTGTGTTTCGCCAAATATATGTGTTTCGCCAACTGTTGTGTTTCGCCGATATGTGTAATCAGCACAGTAACTTGAGTTAATTCTGTTAAGTGTTAACTGGAATATTTAACTGCTGTTAAGTGTAACCATCTTGTATATGCTTGTGAATACGTGCTACATGTTTATATGTGAACAACTTGAACACAAACTGATTATGTATACGTGCGTACTCTAGGACGTGATTGATTTACTTTGAGCACATACTTAGCATACCGAGCAAACCAAGGTGAGTTCACACAGCCAAGGCATGGGATTCCCGGGGTGGGAATAGGTTTTGGATTATTTACTTGTACTTACCTAGTTATGGAACTTAGTTATATGGTCCTCGGGAGAGGAAGGGTTATTGATATGATACGGCTAGACTAGTGATACTAATAGAACTGATCTTCGCACACACGCCGGGGTTGGCCGCGATAATATGACTGATCTTCGCACACATGCCAGGGTTGGCCGCGATAATATGACTAATCTTCGCACACATGCCTAGGAAGGCCGCGAACTATACATTAAAACTTCGCACACATGCCGGGTGGCCGCGATACAAATATACCTAGTCTAGAATACTTGGGAAGTTTACCCCCAATCATCGCACACATGCCTAGAGGGCCGCGATATGAACTAATATGATACATGACTAAATGAACGAATACAAGGCTTACTACACTATTACTGAACTATTAACTGTGAACTCGCTCAACTAGTTGTTGACTCTCTGCTGCATGCCTTGCAGGACCTTAGGTACATATGGAGCTTGCACGGGAGATGCGGTCGTTGTGGGCATGGATTGTGAATCTTTTGATGAAACATTTAAACATTTGAACTTACTACTTACGTTGGGTTTACATTTTATGCTTCCGCTATACGCTTTACATGTTTTGTTTGAACACCTTTCATATCGTTTGGTTTAAATGACATTTGATACTCATTATGTTTGATATGATTGGTGGCTTGATCCTGGTCAGTCACGCCTCCAAGCGGTGATACTCCACGTGTGGATTTTGGGGGTGTGACAGCCATACTCCAGTTTACACACGATCCTTTGGGCTTGTCCCCAGTTATCCTTTGGGCTTGTCCCCAGTTATCCTTTGGGCTTGTCCCCAGTATATTGGGCTTGTCCCCAGAATTGTTGGGCTTGTCCCCAGTTGCTAACTTGTATCTTATATTGGCTTAGTCCCAAGTTGTATCCTATTTCAGGTTCTTGGAGATAAACGACCAAGGATCCTTCATCCTTACTTTCTACTAAGGTTTGTCTTTTGGGTTATCCTGATAATAAGTGTTAAAGGTTATGATCCTAACTTGGGGGTTCTCGGGTATGATCCTTGACTATTTTGATTTTATTCATTATTTATTTGAATAACCCTTATCCTTTGACAACTGAACTTAGGATCCTTAAACTATATTACTTTTAAGAACTTATCGATTATGGGATATGTGATCCTTGATATTATCCTAAACTTTTTGGGGATATTTCTTAAATTTTTTCTTTACTTGATAAGTTTAAACAAAATAAACATCACAACAGTTGGAAAGTAAAATATTAACAAGGATATCAACACAGGATAAGCCAAAAAGTTAAAATTATTTTATTCACAAAAGATTAAACCCTTTAAGGTTGTCAAAATTGCCAACCCACGTTTCTACCAGCAAAACGTGGCCCGTCCACATGGGTTGGCAAAGGGTGTCCATTGTTTAAGGGTCTTGGTAGTGCAGGAATCAAAAGACGGCAGGATCACAATGGCTTCATCCCCCAAACAGAGGATCCCTCCACCATTTGTAATCCTACCTATTGTTCAAAGGATCCATGATCCTTAGCCCTAATCACTATTGTTCAAATACAATCCATCATTGTTCAACAAAAAACATCATAACCAAACAACCAAACTTAAAAAATGGGCTCCGGCTACGTCTAGAAATGTCCTTCATCGCCCATTCATGCAGCCTACGCCTTCGCTGCATCATCATCCCCTCCAGCTCCAGTATCCTTCGCATGATCCTTGCCACTGCCACTAGCCTAGATTGCCAGAACCTCGTCAGCCTCATCCTCATCCTCCAGCTCAGCCAGCCTGGCCTTCCAGCCTTCCATGTCCCAGTTGCTTCTATCAAAGGCATGATCCTGAGCTTCTTGGGCCATCTGCAACTTGGTCTTGTACATGGCAATGGCAGCGGAGACTTTAGCATCCTGTGTGATCTCGTGCTTCTCATAGTCAGCATTGATCTGGGTTGCAACTATCTGAGTTTTGGCATCATTGAGATCCTTTTCTAGAGATGCAATCTTGTGATCCTTGAGCACCGCCACCTTTTGGAGGCCAGAGTATTTCTCCTCAAGCTCTTCAACATTCCCAACATAGTCCTCGATTTCGGCAAATTTATGCAAACAAGACAATGCAAAGTTAGGATCACATGATCCTCAAATGGGCAGGATAATCAAGTTAAGTCAGTGATCCTTACGTCGGCAAAGTACTCGAGGAACTGATGGCGGATCAGAGGCAAGCCGTGTAGGTTCTCAGCTTCAGAGGTCTTCCTCTTCTTTCCACCTCTCCCCTTTGAAGTGGTTGCCTTGGGGATTACGACGGAGGGGCTAGCAGTAGACTTTTTCTTTGAGGATCTGACAGTGTCAAGATCAGTGACACTGAATTTGGAGGCAGATTTCGAGGATTTCCCAGCGCCTACACATCCAAAACAGATAAGTATCCTTATCCTATTTCTATTCAACTATTTATTTAAATATTTAACTATACAAAAAACAGGATACTTACTTGACATAGTGACAGAACCTGAGGATACTTCTTGAGAATCCTGGGTGTTTGTTTTGAATGACCTTGTTGCAGGATCAAGTCTTCTGAAAGCAGCGAGCCTTTCCTTGGTGGCAGGTGAAGGTATAAGGTGCGAAACAGAGATAGCTGTACAACGGAAACAAAAGGGTGTTAGTGATCCTTATACAAAAACAAGGTTATCTGGTGATCCTTCTCTGGATCCTCTATCCTACCATGGGTGGTCCACTTCCTTGGCAGATCCTTTCCATCAGGGAGAGAATCCCTTCTGACAAAGAAGAATCTCCGTTTCCAGTTAGTATCATTCTTAGTGGCTTTGAAGATGGGGTGTTCTTCACCGGGTTTACGCTTGAATAGATATCGATGGGATCCAAATGTTGTGAGATCATACATCTCTGCCAACTCTGACCTTCCCAGAGCAATTCCTTCTTGCTCAATGATCCTTTCGAGGGTATATAAGACCCTCCAGATCATTGGCGTAGCTTGAATGTAGGAGATACTGGTGAGGGAGAAGAAAGACTGGGTGAATTCGGGGATAGGATACGAGTATCCTATTGTGAAAGGGGTGACCGGGAAAGCTACCCAAGTTTCAGAAACGTAATCACTTAGAACGGTGGGGTCGAATGGCTTGAAATTGGTGTTTTCCGAAAAGCAACGGCGGATTCTGTCAATCTGTGGATCAGTGAAGCAGCACCTTTCATTCGCCGAATCTTTGATGATCCCCTGGCTCTTAAGAGGACTGTCCTTCTTGTGATCCTTAGCCGATGAAGATCTTAGCATCATCTTGATTATGAAGAAGGTGAAGAAAGAAGGAGCAGAGAAAGAAAACGTAAAGAAAGAAGAGGAAGAGAGATACCTGCTTGATCTTCGGATATGAATTTAAAGGGAGTTTCTCTTGAATTTAAATGCGGATTGATCCCTATCTCTAACTCCTATTTATAATGATGATCTTGCAGGATAGTCACTTCAGTGACTCCATGCTCGTAACGGCTAGTCCGATTACAACAGCTAGTTATCCGTTGATTGATTGTGGATAAAAACAGAAAATATAACTCGTTATTTACACTTTTACTCCTTGTATTTTGGGGGCAATTGTTAGGGGAGGATTTTCAAATGATCAGTGATCCTCAATTACTGTTGGGTTTAGTGATCCTCACTTCTGTTAGAATTGGTGATCCTCAGAAGTATTGCAGGATCAGGATCATGGATCATCTTAAGGATCCTTATACTAACGATTGTCTACTTTGAATATGGTGTTGTTTTGCAGGAGTACGAGCTTGGACTTAGTCTTGGCGATATTCCTGGAGCATATTCCATGACTTATTCCGCACGTGCTTACCTGAAGTGGACGTTATGGAGTTCGTGGGGGACTTGCATGAAATGCGGAATGTTAGTTAGTATAGACTTTTTCCATTTTTAAAAGGGGTAGCGAGCTAAATAGAAAACACTTGGCAATTTTTGGCTACACACACACTAACAACTGCTCTCACTAGCTCTTGGCAATTCGCTTAGCAATTTCATACACTTTTCATACACCTTTTACACGTTACACTATAGTGATCCTTGTAATTAGCTCGCTATCATCCGAAGTTGTAATACATTTCTTGTTTAATTGGAGTTGGTGATCAGTAGTTTCCATCACCCGAGGTTTTTTGTGCCGGAGATCATTCATCGATCAAGGGCTTTTTCCTCGTATAAATCTTTGTGTCACTTGTTCATTACATTCTAGAGTGATCTTAGTGTTGTTCATCAATTCAAGCATCATACCTCACAACAGAAAGTTTGGTTGCATTATCATTGCTTGATTTTTGACCAAAACAGTTAAACCCTTTAAGGTTGTCAAAATTGCCAACCCACGTTTCTACCAGCAAAACGTGGCCCGTCCACATGGGTTGGCAAAGGGTGTCCATTGTTTACGGGTCTTTGTAATGTAGGAAATAAAAGACGGAAGGATAACGAGTGGCTTCATCCCCCAAACAGAGGATCCATCCACCACCCATTATCCTGCCTATTGTTCAAGGATCCATGATCCTTCACCCTAGAAACTATTGTCTAAAATTGTTACAACCCAAGATTGTTTCAAAACATCATAACCAAAATAAAACTACCAAATTCTAAAAAATGGGCTCCGGCTACGTCTAGAAATGTCCTTCATCGACCATTCCTGCAACTTACACCTTTGCTGCATCACCATCTCCTCCAGCTCCAGCATCATCCACCTGATCCTTGACTCCACTGTCGCCAGCCTCGATTGCTAAGACCTCTTCTTCATTATCCAGCTCAGCCAATCTAGCCTTCCAGCCCTCTACGTCCCAGATGCTCTTGTCAAAGTCAGGATCCAGAGCTTCTTGGGCCATCTGCAACTGGGTTTTGTACATAGCAATGGCAGCGGAGATTTTAGCATCATTGGTGATCTCATTTTTCTCCTGATCAGCAGTAATGTGAGCCAGGACGAGTTCCCTCTTCACCAGATTGACATCATTTTCAAGGGAGGCAATCTTCTTATCCTTGGCCAGCATCATCTTTTGGAGATCCACGCACTTTTGCTCAACTTCTTCAACACTGCCTACGTAGTCCTCGATTTCAGTAAATTTCTACAAAAAAAGACAATGTAAAGCTTAGGATAACATGATCCTCAAGTGGGCAGGATAACTAAGTTAAGTTAGTGATCCTTACATCAGCAAAGTACTCAAGGAACTGGTGGCGAATTAGAGGCAGGCCTTCTAGATTGTCAGCCTCAGAGGCTTTCCTCTTCTTTCCTTTGGAAGTAGTAGGCTTGGGGATGGCAGTACTTGGGCTAGCAGCTGCTTTTTTCTTCCCGGACCTGGGACCAACTGTCACACCCCCAAAAATCCACATGCGGAGTATCGCCGCTTGGAGGCGTGACTGACCAGGATCAAGCCACCAATCATATTGAACAATGTATTTAAAATAAATAAAATCCAACCACGCAATATAATTGGTGTTCAAAAACAAGTTAACCAAGTTCAAGTTAAACAACGGAAGCAATAAAGGTAAAACCAAAACATAAGTTCAATAAGTTTAAATGTTAACATGGCACACAACGGTCCATGTCCCACAACGACTCCTCTTGCTCGTGCAAGCTCCATAGATACCTAACGACCTGCAAGGCATGTAACAACAAATCAACAACAAAGTTGAGCGAGTTCACGGTTGGTGTTCATTGTTAAGTTGTTTCAAAAAAACCAGGAATTCATTTGTAAGTTGTAAGTTAATCAGTTTACCCTGTTTCCCAAACATATCCATAGTTGGTGGGGGCTTCCCCATGTTAACCACTAGACCTGTTTACCATATCGACCACTGACTAAAGTAAGTTGGTGCCCTGACGTCAATGTCTATCATCATTGACTAGTGCCCAGATCCATTAGTTCACGCCCGTCCTCTGCGGCACGGTGTGAGGCTTGTCAAACCTAAATAACGCTATCTAGCTAATGACCCGCTCGCCATTGGCCCGGCGATTAAGTCGATATAAAAGGAGGGACTTCATGATAGAGTTTTTTGGTCTAGCATCAGTGTTGTCACCCTTCAATAAAGAGGGTGTGTACGTAATCCCCAAACCAGAAGACTACACAGGTTCCGATTAAGTTCTTAGTACGTGTTGTCACCCTTCAATAAAGAGGGTGTGTACGTGTTCCAAACCAGGAGATCACGTAGTTTTAGTTCAAATCCTTTACCCATTCCCAACCCCTGGGAATCCTATGCCTTGTAGAAAGTGTGAACTCACCTTGGTTTGCTCGGTAAGATTTGTTACTTGTTTAACAGTTGATCAAACATGTCCTAAAAGGGTTACCGATAACAGTCAGTTCTACGTGCACATGAACCACATCTTTCACGTACAATTAATTCACGTATTCATTGTTCACATAAAGCACATTTAATGTACATGCAATATACACATGTAAATTAACTCATGACAGTTAACCCATTATCCTAATATCATCAAGCAATTCACTTAGCATGTAACGGGTCAAACATACTACATACATACGTACATGATTTACTCGCATACACTTCAAGCCAAATATTAAACATGTGCAGCCCAACGATTTTAAACAGTTCAACGCGGTCCATTCATCATCCTCATATTTGACCCAACCAACGCAACCAGGCCCGAAAACCCATCCCAACATGCGTTTCCAAATAAGTCCATTTGGACTGTGCAAATAATCCTAACTCGTGGCCCAAACTTTATATTTGCGGCCCACTGTTACACCTAGGCTCATGGATAGTTTGTGCAATTTTATTGCTATATCTTGGCCCACATTCAGTATATGACCCAATGAGGCCCAATCAATTTGTTCGGTCCACTATCCCAGCCAATCGATTATACCCATTAAGCCCACATTTTAATGATTTAAACCATTTTTATAAAATTGATCATTATCATATATTATGTTATTTATGCCACAATTCATATGTATATAATATACAGGTTGTCACAAATCATATACTATAATAATTATACCAATCCTCACATCATCATTCTTAGACTTTTGTGCACTCCCACCAATTACAGCATCGGATTGCTCAAGATAAGTATCTACAAGGCCCTTATATTACTCACATACTCAAACAAAATAGAATAGAAAGACTAATGGCCAACAACCCTTTTAAACACTATTATGTGATTGGACCCTCAAAAGCATTTGACATTCGTTTATTAAGGTTACATATGGGTTCACCTTTTTATAAAAGTTCACTTCATTTGTTTGACTTTAAGCATTTAATGTGAACTGAGACTACAACATGCAAAATTAATTGATTCATTATATTACTTAATTCAATTAATTGGCACACTCAATTTACTATCATCCATAACATCAACAGTAACATAGTTTCTTGCATCTAGTAATTCAAATAACATAACAAAATACCCTACTCACTTTTGAATAGCTAACATAAGAACATATATTGAATCGAACCAACATGACTCACAACAATCATACGTCAAACAAATCCAATTACAATTTATCATGCAAAGAAACCATTCACATTAATTACAATTTATCATGCAAAGAAACCATTCACATATATTGAATCGAACCAACATGGCTTCAAATAATTATTCATTATCTACTAACCTGTCTGTCGATGTTTAGAACAAAACACAAGGAATGATGTTCAAGAGAAAAGGGCTTCGACCAAAGGGGTGGGGATCTGCCGTCGAACTCTAGAGGGGTGTAGGGTTTGTTTTGGTTTAGAGTTTATGTTAAATAATTATAATAAACAAGCTATAAGTGATAAGGTTTGGGGCGGTTCCTGATGACCGAAATGGGCTCAAGTCCATGTGATTAGGCTGTCCCAAAATTGAGGGTGTTGATTTGGGCTGAATATTACACAGGGAAAAGGCAGCAATATATGTAATTGGGTGTAATGTGTACGCACATGGGGGTTAGGGGATTTGGTTTGGTTTAGTTTACTTAGGTAAATTTATCATTATTATTATTATTATAAACATAAAAATAACCATTAAGGATTTATATTAACCAACTATCATAAATGTAAAATATTCACGCTAAGGGTTCGGGTCTCAAAAGTTTCGAGTTATGCGGTTTATGTCATGGTTCAAACGGTGTAAGTTCATCACCAAATGGACTTGGTTTCGACTACAAGTTTGCACACAATAACTAAATGGGTATCAATTTAATTCGTCGAAAATAGCTAAATATATATTTACTCGTAAGAGCGAAACGAACGATTTATGCCTCGAAGTTACGGGTTGTCACACCAACAGTGGTGAGATCGGTGACACTGAAACGGGTAGCAGACTTCGATGATTTTCCAGCACCTACACATTCAAAAACAGATAAGTATCCTTATTTCATTTTAATTTAAGCATTTAATTACATATAAACATGGATACTTACTTGACATTGTGACAGAACCTGAGGATACCTCTTGAGAATCCTGGGTATTTGCTTTAAATGATCTTATTTCAGGATCAAGCCTCCGAAAAGCAGCAAGCCTTTCCTTCATTACAGGTGTTGAAATAAGGTGTGCGACAGTGATAGCTGTAAAATAGAAACAAAAGGATGTTAGTGATCCTCAGCAGAAACAAGGTCATCTGGTGATCCTTCTAAGGATCCTCTATCCTACCATGGGTGGTCCATTTTCTAGGCAGATCCTTTCCATCAGGGAGAGATTCCCTTCTGACAAAGAAGAATCGCCGTTTCCAGTTGGTGTCATTCTTAGTGGCTTTGAAGATGGGGTGTTCTTCACCAGGTTTATGTTTGAGTAGATATCGGTGGGATCCATGGCTAACAAGGTCATACATCTCTGCAAACTACGACATTCCCAGATCAATTCCTTCATGTTCAATGATCCTTTCAAGGGTGTATAAGACCCTCCAGATCATTGGCATCGCTTGAATGTAGGAGATGCCGGTGAGAGAGAAGAAGGATTGGGTGAAATCTGGAAAAGGATATGAGTATCCTATTGAAAATGGTGTGACCGGAAAGGCTACCCAAGTTTCATAAATATAGTCACTTAGAACGGTGGGGTCAAATGGTTTGAAAACGGTGTTCGCCGGGAAACAATGGCGGATTCTGTCTATCTGTGGATCGGTAAAGCAGCATCTTTCTTTCGCAGAATCTTTGATGATCCCTTGGGACTTCAAGGGACTGTCCTTACGGTGATCCTTAGCCGGAGAAGATCTCAACATCATCTTGATCGCAGATAAAGATGAGGAAAGAAGGAACAGAGAAAGAAGATGAAGAGAGAAAGGAGAGAGAATTACCTGATCGGATCTTCGAATGAGGATTTAAAGGAGGAAACGCACGAATTTAAATGCTCTCTAACCCTTATCTCTAACTTCAATTTATAATGATGATCTTGCAGGGTAGTCACTTCAGTGACGTCAGGATGGCAACGGATAGTTCGATTACAACAGCTATATATCCGTTAGATGGTTACGGATAAGAACAAGAAAATATAACTCGTTTATTTACAAATTACTCCTTATATTTTGGGGGCAATTGTTAGGGGAGGATTTTCCAATGATCAGTGATCCTCAATTACTGTTGGGCTTAGTGATCCTCAAGTCTGTCTGAATTAGTGATCCTTAGAAAGTATTGTAGGATCAGGATCATGGATCATCATAAGGATCCTTATACTAACGATTGTCTACTTTGAATGTGAAGTTGTTTTGCAGGAGTACGAGCTTGGACTTGGTCTTGGCAATATTCCTGGAGCATATTCCATATTTATTCCGCACGTGCATGACTGAAGTGGACGTTATGGAAGTCGTGGAAGACTTGCACAAAATGCGGAAACTTTGTTAGCTTAGATATTTTTCCATTTTTAAAGGGGGATAGCGAGCTAAATAGAAACACTTGGCTAATTTTAGCTTAACACACACACTCGCAACTGCTCTCACCAGCTCTTGACAATTCACTTGGCGATTACACACTTTTTTGCACATTACACTATAGTGATCCTTGTAAGTAGCTCGCTATCATCCGAAGTTGTAATACATTTCTTGTTTAATCTGAGTTGGTGATCGGTAGTTTCCATCACCCGAGGTTTTTTATGCCGGAGATCATTCATTGATCAAGGGCTTTTTCCTCGTATAAATCTTTGTGTCACTTATTCATTACATTTCTGAGTGATCCTTAGTATTGTTCATTGATTCAAGCATCACACCTCACAATAGAAAGTTTGGTTGCATTATCATTGCTTGATTTTTGACCAAAACACCAACTATCCTGTTAAAATGTACTTAGGAAACCCGAAATGTCAGGTAGGATGGCTAAATGGTCAGTAAAATTAAGTGCCTTTGATCTAGTATATGAACCTAGAAATGCCATAAAGTCTCATGCTTTAGCTGACTTTGTGGCTGATTTCAGTAGTGATATTCAAAATGAAGTAGACTTAGAAGTACAACAGCTAGGAGAAAACTTAGAATCCTGGACCTTATATACTGATGGTGCATCTAATGTAAGAGGTGTAGGTTTGGGTATACTACTAAAAACGCCACAGGGGGACATATTACCCCAGGCTATTAGATGTGAGTTTCCTGCCACTAATAATGAGGCAGAATACGAAGCTTTAATTGCAGGATTAGAATTGGCTAAAAGTATGAATATCAGGAGTTTGCAAGTATATGTTGATTCTTTGTTAATTACTAATCATTTTAATGGAACCTATGCAGTTAAAGGTGAGAAGTTAATCGAGTACCTCGAAATTCTCAAAAAATTAGCAGGATATTTCGATATTTTTACACTTGAACAGGTACCAAGAGAGGATAATGCTGAAGCTGATGCGTTTGCAAATCTGGGATCATCAGTCAGGATACCAGAAGGAACCCGAATACCAATATTACATATCCTATATCCTACGACAGATCCTCAGGATAAGGAAGTACTAAGTGTCCAGGATCCTGATGAGTATCCTGAGAAAGATCCTAAGTCCTGGATGGCTCCAATCATAAGATATCTCAAGGAAGGACACATCCCAAAGGATGAAAATCCTAAGGCCTTTAGAATGAAGGTATCACGATTCACTATTATAAATAATGTCTTGTATAAGAAATCTCTTGCAGGACCGTATCTGAGGTGCTTAGAAGATCCCGAAACCAAAGAAGTGCTTCAAGATATACATGAAGGGGATTGTGGTAACCATTCTGGGGGCAGGTCGTTGTTTTCAAAGGCATTAAGAATAGGATATTATTGGCCAACCATGAGAAAAGATGCTGCAGAATATGCTCGAAGATGCGATGCATGTCAAAGGCACAGTAATATATTACATCAGCCTGCCGAGCCACTTTATCCTATAGCTTCCCCTTGGCCATTCATGAAGTGGGGAATGGATATAGTAGGAAAACTGCCAAAAGCTCCAGGAGGAAAAGTCTTCATGTTAGCAATGACTAATTATTTCGCTAAATGGGTTGAAGCTAAAGCATTTGTTCAAGTCAGAGATCAGGAAGTGGTATTCTTCATAAAAAGGAATATCCTGACTAGGTTTGGAGTACCAGCTGAGATAATTTGTGACAATGGATCTCAGTTTATAAGTAAGAGGACTACTGACTTTTGCAAGAGTTGGGGAATCAAAATGATCACTTCCACCCCAGTACTTCCTCAAGCAAATGGACAAGCAGAATCCTCAAAAAAGATAATTGTCAACAACCTGAAAAAGAGACTAGGGGCTAAAAAAGGAAGATGGGCAGAAGAGCTACCCTTTGTTTTGTGGGCTGATAGGACGACGATGAAAAATGCAACTGGCCAAACCCTGTTTTCCTTGGTATTTAGAGCAGAAGCAGTGATCCCAACAGAAATGGTAATACCTACGACAAGATCTATCCTCCAGGATCCTGAGCATAATCCTGAAGCTTTGTGCCAAGATTTGGACACTGTAGACGAAACAAGAGATGCAGCAAGGCTAAGGATGGCAGCATATCAACAGAGGATATCTAAAGCATATAACAAGAATATAAGGACTAGAAGGTTCCAGGTTGGAGATTGGGTATTGAGAAAGGCTTTTCAGAATACTACCAATCCTGCTGATGGGAAGCTTGTCCCAAAATGGGAAGGACCTTATGAGATTGAGTCAGAATCAGGGAAAGGAGCATACCGACTCAAGAATATGGAGGGGGATATGCTACCAAGATCCTAGAATGCTATACATTTGAAGCTCTATTTCAAGTGAGTTAGGAATTTAATTTCTAACTCAGGGTGGTATGAATTCTATCTCTTTTAATATGTTTAATATTATTTGCTATTTTGAACCCATTACTGACTTAAGCATCGGAGGGGTGTTAGCCAAGCTAACACCCACCTTAGCTCACAATTGTTTTGCAGTATATGCTTCGGGATATAGCTCTAGGATGCACACTCAGGATACTTCGAAAGACTAGAGGATTGGCCCCCTCTCTCACGTTTAAGGGATCCTGATCCCTTCACAGGTTTAAAGGTATTCACCTTTCTCACGAATTGGGTTTGAACACCCCGCCTGGAGCGCAAGTTATCCAGGGATAGTTCAAGGTGGCGGGACCAGTTCATGTAAAAGTGGCTGACAATTTCGTCATTGTTGGCTATATCCTGGATCCTTAAGGTATATGAGGATTGATCACCCTCTCTCGCGAAAGGGTATTTTCATACTCTCTAAGGTTTAAAGGTTTTCACCTTTCTAAGTCTTGGAGTTTATACACTCCCGCCTGTAGCGCATGAAAATTTGGGATTTTCCCCAGGATACTTATGGGTTTATCCCCAGAACACTAAGGATTTATCTCCAGTATACTTTAGGGTTTACCCCTTGTAACATAAGAATTGTTCAGACGATTGAAACTAATGTTCAAAAAATTTCTAAGTGTTTGAAGACTTTATGCCCAGGGGACAGTCCTCCTAAGGCGATTGTGCAAGGCTCAAAGAATCAAATTTGAACCTAGTGTACTAAGACTGGGGACATCTTAGTGGAAGAAGTTGCAAAAGGATTAAAGTTCGATACTAGGGTTACACTCTATTCCTGGTATGATCTTTCCTTTGTGAACCTTACATAAGTTGTTTGAACTTTTGAAACTACGTTTAAGGCTTAAATATCCTGATTAGGATATATTCTCAAAATCTGTTTTCGGGATATTTGATTGAAATATTTGGGATATAATACCTGGTTTGAAAATCAAAATTGAATTTATGACAAACGTCTATTATAAAAACAAGGTTTATAAATTCTTGGTAAACTACCTTTTTCTTTAAAAACTTTATCTAAATTTTTTAAAATTTTGAAAAACCTTGCTTGACGAAAGTCTTTGCGGGATATCACTGAAAATATTGATCAAGATATTTACAAAGATGGTTGCACTAATTTTGCAAAATTGAAATCTAAACTAAGCAATGTGTAACAAAAGATAACAGCAAGTAAGTCAAAAGGTGGTTATATTATTAACATGTCAAAAGTTGTGCTCTTGGTTTCATCTCAAACCGAGATCCCCCCACCAAAAGCACGATTAGTTCCTTACCATATTTACTTAACAGTTGAAGGTTTCGTCCCAAAACGAAACCCATTCGCCTTCAACTGTTATATTGTTCAAAACAAACCATACTGATTGATGACCAAAGGCTTCATCCTGAAACTCAGGACCCATCCACCTTTGGCCATCGTATTGTCTTAAGTGCAGGAAATATAAATTGTTCTAAGTACAGGACGACCAGATGATTCAGACCCTACAAAGCAAAATACATGTATCATTAAAGACAAACTAACCAGGATACAGGTTCAGTATATGTGTACGGGATACAGGATTTGGATATTTACCTTATTAAGGAAGGAGTTCATTGGCTCGATGGATTCCATGAAGCCAAGGTCATCATAACAGAAACTTTCGGCAGCAACAGCAGAGGGCTTAGAGCTGGTGCCAACAGATGGTTCCTTTTTTACTAGGACAGACTTGGAGTAACTGTCAAGCTCCTCAAGAGCGAAGACAACATGGACCTTAGCAGAGTCTACAGAAAAGGGAGTAGTTTCAATTTTATCATATTATGTGCTGATTAACCAAACATATACGGGAATGTTCAAAATAGATATCCTTACCGGACATATTGGAATAACTGAAAAATATATCTGTTGGAATCAGGATATCCAACAGTTATATTTTTGGGGACAACTGTTATGGGTGAAATTCTGAGCCCATATCCTGACACTAGATCTTGATTTTATGTTAGCTGTTTATGATCAGGATACCGAACCAGGATATTGGTAGCATCCTGAGGCAGTATCCTGGCAGTTACTAACGATTTGCTTGTAGCTTGTAGCTGAAGGTTCTTAACGTTCACAAAGACCAATTCCCCTGAAGACTCGCTCAAATTAGTTGGAAAAGAGACGTTGAAGCCGCAATACCTGGTCAATAACGTTCAAAGGGGAATATTCCAAAGTATCCCGGAATAATAGGATAGTTTGTTAGTTCTTGTTACTATAAATAGGAGCGATCGGATCATAGGTAGACACAACTTTTTCCACTCACTTTTCATTCGCACACTTTACTCTCTAGTTACTAGCAATCACTACACACCAACACTTGTACTCAAATTACATTTTAACACCTAGACGATCCGCATCATATCCTGCACTGTATCCTGATATTTGAAGCAATAGAAGAACAAGGCAGCTGCGATTGTCAGCTCCCGAGGTTTTGTGCCAGCGATCTAGATTGATCAAGGGCTTTCCTCGTATATCCGGTGTCACCCTTTACCTTTTTTGCTCATTGTTTGATCATAAATACGGCTTTGTATCATGAGCCGTATCCTCAAACTGTTTTTGTAAACAACTTAACTTGAACATTTTTGACACACCTTTTAAGCACACTACCTCACTTAACTAATTTGATCACTAAATTGCTTCGGTAATTTTTTACCAAAACACAAGTGACCTCTACAGGATAACACAGGGACCTCAAGAATCCTTAAGGGATTATGTGAACAAATTCAGCAGGGAATCCTTGTACATCCCACACCTTGATGTTGCTACAACAATCCAAGCATTCAAGATGGGACTACAAAAGGATTCCCAGTTTTATCAGGATCTTGTGATGAATCCCTGCAGGAACTTGGACGAAGCTCGAAACATGTGACAACTCGTATTTTCAAACCTCTCTTTGTACGTTGATGTGACCTGTGTGAACTTTATGAGTTTGACTAATGGGTTGTTTGCACCCAACGTTAAGCTTTAATATGTGGTATGTAATACAAGATGTTGATACGTTATGTATACGTGTATAACTTATGTGAATCGTATAAGCTTAGTCCGATCGCACAACACCTTATGGGTCGTACCTCTAGTTGCACTACTCCTCTTGGCCCAACTCCACTTTGCTTGACCCTTGGCTAAGGACAACTCAATGATTGAGTTCGGCCCACTTCCTAGTATGCGCTCATATATTCCATTTAACACACAAGGATAACCAAACCCTAATTCTTTCCCTCTCTAACCCAAAGATGGCAGCCCCTTCTTTCGGAACTCTTGCAATCGATCAAGCCAACACCTTCTATCCTTCGGTTAGTGCCACATAATTTATTAACTTGTTAATACTTGATACTTGATATTGTAATTGTTATAATATTGAATGATGATTCTGTTTATGTGCAATCGGATCTAACAAATCATATATGTATGATGACACATTCTATAGATGTGAGGTTAATAGTTGATAAAATTGGATAACTATGGTAATCAAAAATGGCGGCCATGTGATCATTGATATTACCGATGACAATTTCTAGTAATATGTGAATTGAATTGAATTAATGTGAATTGAGTTTATGATAGATTGTCAGATCCACTATCTCGGTTCAATAAGAATTGTAATAGGATTGATGTTTGGTCAAATAGCAACATGAAATCTATCTACATTTGTCGGCTATGGTGGATTATTTTAATGATGATTTTATGAATAGATGATAGGGACTCACATGTGTAATTGATAATGTTCATATAACTTGGAATTTGCATGTTAATGATCAAGAACCGATTGTATATTAACCGGCTGTGATGTATTGTTATTTGGATGATGATGTATTGTCATGATAATATGAATGAAAAACCGAATGCTTGTGATATCGGCTGTGATATGTTTACATGAGGATGATGATTATATGATAACGTATTGATATGTTATGTTAGTATGAATAATATGTGAATGGATTTGTCAACCACTATACCTAAATCGGTCCAATAACATGTAAGTATGTACTGTTGTCGGCACATGTTAGCCTTGATTATGTGTTGTTATGATATAGGTATGAGAATAATGGTATAACATGAAGTAATCATGGTGTCAGAACCTGTCGGGTAGAGGTGGTCGGCACATGTTGCTGATCAAAGAGGGGTTTCAAATATGTGATTTGTTTATAGTATAAAGCCTCGATTAAAACCAACAAAGTTTCAACCTACTGTTTATTTTAATTGTAAACAATGTTTTGATCGAATAAATGCATGGATGGAAACTGTTAGTCAATATATGGAAATAAGATAAATAATTGCCATTATTGTGAATGTAACTGAATTGCATGAATTGTGGAGAATTTAACCGATCGCACAAGTCGTCCGGATCGCACAAGAGATCCGGACCGCACAAGATCAAAGTATTGTATTGTTGGGCCTTGAAGCCCAAATTCGGTCGCACAAGAATTTGTCCAGTCGCACAAGACAAACTGAACCACACAAGATTATTTAAATTGTTTGTTTGGGCCGTATACATGTTAGACTATTTATGTTATTTGGGCCGGGTTAGTTTTCCAATCGCACAACCCATTGTGGATCGCACAAGTCATGCTGATCGCACAAGGGGTTGGGCCGACTGTTATTGAGCCCAACCTCTTGGGCCGCACAAGTTGGGCGTTTTATGGACTTGACTGTGTAAGCGATTTACGTGTTTGCCATGATAAATACGTGTTCGTAACTGTTAACTTATGTGTAAACATACGTGCACTCTGTGAAACCAAAACCTGACTTGTATGATAACCCTGTTAGGTCGTGGTTGACCACTAGCTGCTAGACTTGACCTTTCTGTGTAATCTGCCGAGCAAACCAAGGTGAGTTCACACTTCGTTACAAAGCATGGGATTCCCAGGGGTTGGGAATGGGGTAAGGAACATAGATTCCTCGTCCTGTTGAGACGTAATCAGGAACATAGATTCCTCGTCCAGTATGAGACGGATTTAACTATACTAGACTAGAACTCTATCAACGAAGTCCCTCCTTTTATATCGACTTAATCGCCGAGGCCAATGGCGAACGGGTCATTAGTTAAATAGCGCTATTAGGTTTAACAAACCTCACACCGTGCCGCAGAGGACGGGCGTGGATTAATGGACTATGGCACGTCAGTGATGATAGACACAGACGTTAGGGCACTTAAACATGACGAACGTTAGTAGTCGATATGGTAACGAGTCTGGTGAATTAAACATGGGGTAGCCCCCACGGCCATAGAGCCGGGCTGGAATAGCCAACGTAAGAACGGGTAACTAATAAACGTTTTTCGAACTATGGGGTAACCCCCACGGCTGGATAGCTGGTAAAGAGCAAACTGTGTTTTCGGAACAACTATAAACTGGACAACCAAACGTGAACTCACTCAACTTGTTGTTGACTCGTTACTACATGCTTTGCAGGTCTATAGGTACTTAGCTGGAGCCTGCACAAGGAAGAGTCGTTGTGGGACATGGACAGCTGTGTGCCATGTTAAATATTTGGATAATTAAACTTATGATTTGGTTTTACACATTATGCTTCCGCTCATAACTTGAACTATGGTTGTTTTGGACACTAATTGTGTTGGTTGGACTTTTACATTTAATTACTGGCCTGTTCAATATGATTAGTGGTTTGATCCTGGTCAGTCACGCCTCCAAGCGGTGATACTCCGCGTGTGGATTTTGGGGGTGTGACAGATTGGTATCAGAGCCATTGGTTATAGAGAACTTGGTTTTAATAAAGGAAAACGTTTTTGTTAAAACCAGACTATAACCTGTACAGTGCTCTACGATCCACAACGACGCTTCACTCCACGTGCAAGGCTCGACATTCTAGGTGATATGGTTTGTGTTTTATTGCCTACTTGCTGGATTACATAGAACTATGTTCATGGTATGCTTAGATAAACGTAGCAACTATAGTTTGAAAACACATTTGTGCTTGCTCCCTACTGTCACTACACACTTACACACATTCGCGACACCTTTCCTATTTGTGTTTCCTTCGATGAGAGATCATGAGGGAACGTGTGAACCTAACTCAAGCCAGCTGACGGCTCTTATCAACGAACAAGTTACGGCAGCACTCGCAGCCGCCCAGGCAGGAGGTATAACCTACTATTACGAACCTACCCTAGGATGTTAGATCCTACTCTCATGACCTAACTCTCGCGCTTAACCCTGTCTCTTCTTCCTCGCGCAACAAGGTCAGAACGCTCAGCCACCTGTATGCACATTCAAGACGTACATGGACTGTTATCCTAGTACTTTCAGTGGCACTAAAGGAGCTGTTGGACTCCTCCATTGGTTTGAAAAGCTCGAGTCTGTCTTAGAGACGTGTGAATGCCCTGAGGCTCATAGGGTGAAGTACGCCACTGGTACTCTCAAAGGCACTGCGCTAACTTGGTGGAACGCGCAAGTTCAGATGCTAGGGCTGGCGGCTGCTAATGCCACCCCATGGAATGATTCTTAAGGAACTGATCCAAACGTGAATACCGTAGTCGAGATGACACCCACCAGCTGGAGGTGGAGTTCTTAAACCTGAAGATGACAAGGTCAGAGATAGAAGCATACACGAAACGATCCAACGAACTGACGGTGTTATGTCCAACAATGGTGGATCCTCCCATCAAGCGCATTGAGCTGTACCTCAAAGGCTTAGTACCAGAGATTCAAAGTCATGTGACATCGGCCAACCTTGCAACCATCCAGGATATTACTCGTCTTGCTCAACGTCTCTCAGATCAGGTGGTAGGACAGAATAAACCACCGAAACGTATTAATGCTGCTACAACTACTTCGGATGCCCCCAGTGACAACAAACGCAAGTGGGATGGAAATTCGAGCAAAGGGTTCCACTTCGGTTCAGTCTCAGTCGCAGCAGCGAAAAACGGATGAGTACAGGAGCCCCAGGCAGCAGTCTTTTGGTAATCGAAGTCAGGGTGGATACCGGGGAAACCACCCTAAGTGCAATTGATGTAAATTACACCACAGCGGATCGTGCAACAAAGATCGTTGACAAAAATACAACAAGCTTGGTCATGAAGCCAAAGATTGTAGAAGCTCACATCCTGCAAATAAGAACCGACAACAGCAGCCACAAGCTCCACAGAATCAGCAGCAACAGCAGGGTAACAAGGGATGCTATCAGTGTAGTGCTGAAGGTCACTTCAAGAGACACCGTCCACAGTTGAACCAGAACCAGAATCAGAGCCACAACCAAGGAAACGGGAACAACAATGGAGACAACAACGGGGGTAATAACGACGGCAATGGTGCCAGGGGTCGAGTGTTCGTGATTGGTCAGGATGATGCTAGGAATGACCCCACGTTGTAAGGGTTTTGACATCGTTATTGGCAGGGATTGGCCACCTCAACATCGAGCAGGGACTCTTTGCAAAGAAAAGATCGTCCGCATTCCCTATGCTAGTTAAGAACCTTTGGTAATTCATGGTGACAAGCTCCTGGAGCGACACCTATAGCTCGAGCACCATATCGTTTAGCCCCATCTGAACTGGAAGAGCTGTCTACGCAACTACAAGAACTCTTGGATAAGGGTTTTATTCGTCCTAGCTCTTCGCCCTGGGGAGGTCCAGTGCTATTTGTAAAGAAGAAAGACGGTACCTTCAGGATGTGCATCGACTACCGTGAACTCAACAAGGTGACGGTGAAGAATCGCTATCCTCTTCCATGCATTGACGATTTGTTCGACCAGCTACAAGGGTCGAGCTACAATTCAAGGATCGATTTGAGATCAGGATATCACCAGCTGAGAGTCCGAGAAGAGGACGTCTCTAAAACAGCCTTTAGAACCCGTTATGGACACTATGAGTTTTTGGTCATGCCTTTTGGGATGACAAACGCACCTGCAGTCTTTATGGACTTAATGAATCGAGTGTGCAAGCCGTACCTAGACAAGTTCATTATTGTATTCATCGACGACATCCTGATCTATTCGAAGAGTCAGGAGGAACACGAGCAACACTTACGACTTATTTTGGAACTCCTTCGAAAAGAACAGCTGTGTGCCAAGTTTTCAAAATGTGACTTCTGGCTTCGTGAAGTCCATTTCTTAGGCCATGTAGTGAACAAGGATGGAATTCACATTGATCCATCCAAGGTAGAGTCAATCAAGAGCTGGCCTGCACCTCGTACACCTACGGAAATTCGCCAATTATTGGGATAGGCAGGTTACTACAGAAGGTTTATTAAGGATTTTTCTAAGATTGCTCAGCCTCTTACTTCACTAACGCAGAAGGGCGTTGTTTATCGTTGGGGAAACGCACAGGAGTTAGCGTTTCAGCACTTAAAGGATAGACTTTGCAGTGCACCTATCGTTTCATTGCCAGAGGGAACAGACGACTTCGTGGTTTATTGCGACGCATCCATTCAGGGTCTTGGTTGCGTATTGATGCAACGGGATAAAGTTATCGCCTACGCCTCACGTCAACTCAAAGTGCATGAAAAGAACTACACTACACACGATCTGGAGCTGGGAGCGGTTGTTTTTGCACTTAAGATATGGAGACACTACCTGTATGGTACCAAATGCGCTATCTACACTGATCACAGGAGCCTTGAGCATATTTTCAAACAGAAGGAACTCAATATGCGACAGCGACGATGGGTCGAACTGCTGAATGACTACGAATGCTTGATCAGATACCACCCGGGCAAAGCCAATGTTGTGGCTGACGCCCTCAGTCGAAAGGACACTGCGCCTAAGCGCGTACGAGCATTACAACTTACTATACAGTCTAGCCTTCCTTCTCAAATACGAAATGCTCAGGTAGAAGCATTAAAACCAAAGAATGTCAGGGCTGAAGCCCTACGCGGCTCAAGGCAACGGTTAGAACAAAAGGAAGATGGTGCTTACTACGTAACAGGACGCATTTGGGTCCCACTTTATGGCAACCCACGAGAGTTTGTGACGGATGAGGCACACAAGTCTCGCTACTCAGTACATCCTGGTTCGGATAAGATGTACCACGACCTCAGAACTACCCTACGGGTGGCCTAGCGTGAAGGCCCACATAGCAACATACGTTAGCAAGTGCTTGACTTGTGCGAGAGTCAAGACGGAATACCAGAAACCTTCAGGCCGACTCCGACAACCAGAGATACCACAATGGAAATGGGAGCAAATTTCCATGGATTTTGTTACTGGCCTGCCTAGATCTCAACGTGGTAACGATACTATTTTGGTGATCGTGGATCGACTCACAAAGTCTGCTCACTTTTTGGCTATCAAGGAAACGGATAAGTTCTCCACACTAGCAGACGTATATCTTAAGGAAGTTGTCTCGAGGCACTGAGTGCCCACCTCTATTATCTCGGATCGAGATGCGCGTTTTACATCAGAACTGTGGCAAGCAATGCACAAGTCTTTTGGCTCACGATTAGATATGAGCACAGCTTATCACTCGCAAACGGATGGGCAATCTGAACGTACCATCCAGACCCTCGAAGACATGCTTAGGGCATGTGTAATTGACTTTGGCAACGACTGGGAAAAGCATCTGCCACTCGTGGAATTCTCATACAATAACAGCTACCACACCAGCATTAAAGTTGCTCCGTTTGAGGCATTGTACGGGCGTAAATGCCGGTCACCTCTTTGTTGGGCAGAGGTGGGGATAGTCAGATTACTGGTCCAGAACATGTGGTGGACACAACAGAGAAAATTGCTCAGATACGACAACGAATGGCGGCAGATCATGACCGTCAGAAAGTCTACGCCGATAAGGGCAGAAAACCACTAGAGCTCCAGGTTGGGGAGCGTATACTACTCAAAGTTTCACCCTGGAAGGGTGTGGTTCGTTTTGGAAAACGGGGCAAACTTAACCCACGATACGTTGGACCTTTTGAAGTCATTGAGAAAATAGGCAAGGTGGCCTACAGACTGAACTTACCAGCAGAACTCAGTACAGTTCACGACGTTTTCCATGTGCAAATCTAAAGAAGTGTCTGTCAGATGAGAACCACGTAGTTCCTTTGAAGGAGCTCACGATCGACGAGCAGTTACGATTCGTCGAGGAACCTGTTGAAATCACGGACCGGGATGTTAAGGTCCTCAAGCGTACTAGAATACCTCTCGTTCGAGTTTGATGGAACTCACGTCGCGGCACAGAGTTCACCTGGGAACGCGAAGATCAGATGAAACAAAAGTATCCCCAGCTATTCGCACACGGTACAACCACTACTGAGGCTGAAGCTACGGAATTTCGGGACGAAATTCCAGATCAACGGGGGGAGGATGTGACACCCCAGGAAAAACCAGGAAAACCATGCAACTTAACTAGCTTCCTTAGTGAGTACGTGATAAATTTCGGGACGAAATTTCTTTCAACTTGGGGATAATGTGACAACTCGTATTTTCAAACCTCTCTTTGTACGTTGATGTGACCTGTGTGAACTTTATGAGTTTGACTAATGGGTTGTTTGCACCCAATGTTAAGCTTTAATATGTGGTATGTAATACAAGATGTTGATACGTTATGTATACGTGTATAACTTATGTGAATCGTATAAGCTTAGTCCGATCGCACAACACCTTATGGGCCGTACCTCTAGTTGCACTACTCCTCTTGGCCCAACTCCACTTTGCTTGACCCTTGGCTAAGGACAACTCAATGATTGAGTTCGGCCCACTTCCTAGTATGCGCTCATATATTCCATTTAACACACAAGGATAACCAAACCCTAATTCTTTCCCTCTCTAACCCAAAGATGGCAGCCCCTTCTTTCGGAACTCTTGCAATCGATCAAGCCAACACCTTTTATCCTTCGGTTAGTGCCACATAATTTATTAACTTGTTAATACTTGATACTTGATATTGTAATTGTTATAATATTGAATGATGATTCTGTTTATGTGCAATCGGATCTAACAAATCATATATGTATGATGACACATTCTATAGATGTGAGGTTAATAGTTGATAAAATTGGATAACTATGGTAATAAAAAATGGCGGCCATGTGATCATTGATATTACCGATGACAATTTCTAGTAATATGTGAATTGAATTGAATTAATGTGAATTGAGTTTATGATAGATTGTCAGATCCACTATCTCGGTTCAATAAGAATTGTAATAGGATTGATGTTTGGTCAAATAGCAACATGAAATCTATCTACATTTGTCGGCTATGGTGGATTATTTTAATGATGATTTTATGAATAGATGATAGGGACTCACATGTGTAATTGATAATGTTCATATAACTTGGAATTTGCATGTTAATGATCAAGAACCGATTGTATATTAACCGGCTGTGATGTATTGTTATTTGGATGATGATGTATTGTCATGATAATATGAATGAAAAACCGAATGCTTGTGATATCGGTTGTGATATGTTTACATGAGGATGATGATTATATGATAACGTATTGATATGTTATGTTAGTATGAATAATATGTGAATGGATTTGTCAACCACTATACATAAATCGGTCCAATAACATGTAAGTATGTACTGTTGTCGGCACATGTTAGCCTTGATTATGTGTTGTTATGATATAGGTATGAGAATAATGGTATAACATGAAGTAATCATGGTGTCAGAACCTGTCGGGTAGAGGTGGTCGGCACATGTTGCTGATCAAAGAGGGGTTTCAAATATGTGATTTGTTTATAGTATAAAGCCTCGATTAAAACCAACAAAGTTTCAACCTACTGTTTATTTTAATTGTAAACAATGTTTTGATCGAATAAATGCATGGATGGAAACTGTTAGTCAATATATGGAAATAAGATAAATAATTGCCATTATTGTGAATGTAACTGAATTGCATGAATTGTGGAGAATTTAACCGATCGCACAAGTCGTCCGGATCGCACAAGAGATCCGGACCGCACAAGATCAAAGTATTGTATTGTTGGGCCTTGAAGCCCAAATTCGGTCGCACAAGAATTTGTCCAGTCGCACAAGACAAACTGAACCGCACAAGATTATTTAAATTGTTTGTTTGGGCCGTATACATGTTAGACTATTTATGTTATTTGGGCCGGGTTAGTTTTCCAATCGCACAACCCATTGTGGATCGCACAAGTCATGCTGATCGCACAAGGGGTTGGGCCGACTGTTATTGAGCCCAACCTCTTGGGCCGCACAAGTTGGGCGTTTTATGGACTTGACTGTGTAAGCGATTTACGTGTTTGCCATGATAAATACGTGTTCGTAACTGTTAGCTTATGTGTAAACATACGTGCACTCTGTGAAACCAAAACCTGACTTGTATGATAACCCTGTTAGGTCGTGGTTGACCACTAGCTGCTAGACTTGACCTTTCTGTGTAATCTGCCGAGCAAACCAAGATGAGTTCACACTTCGTTACAAAGCATGGGATTCCCAGGGGTTGGGAATGGGGTAAGGAACATAGATTCCTCGTCCTGTTGAGACGTAATCAGGAACATAGATTCCTCGTCCTGTTGAGACGTAATCAGGAACATAGATTCCTCGTCCAGTATGAGACGGATTTAACTATACTAGACTAGAACTCTATCAACGAAGTCCCTCCTTTTATATCGACTTAATCGCCGAGGCCAATGGCGAACGGGTCATTAGTTAAATAGCGCTATTAGGTTTAACAAACCTCACACCGTGCCGCAGAGGACGGGCGTGGACTAATGGACTATGGCACGTCAGTGATGATAGACACAGACATTAGGGCACTTAAACATGACGAACGTTAGTAGTCGATATGGTAACGAGTCTGGTGAATTAAACATGGGGTAGCCCCCACGGCCATAGAGCCGGGCTGGAATAGCCAACGTAAGAACGGGTAACTAATAAACGTTTTTCGAACTATGGGGTAACCCCCACGGCTGGATAGCTGGTAAAGAGCAAACTGTGTTTTCGGAACAACTATAAACTGGACAACCAAACGTGAACTCACTCAACTTGTTGTTGACTCGTTACTACATACTTTGCAGGTCTATAGGTACTTAGCTGGAGCCTGCACAAGGAAGAGTCGTTGTGGGACATGGACAGCTGTGTGCCATGTTAAATATTTGGATAATTAAACTTTTGATTTGGTTTTACACATTATGCTTCCGCTCATAACTTGAACTATGGTTGTTTTGGACACTAATTGTGTTGGTTGGACTTTTACATTTAATTACTGGCCTGTTCAATATGATTAGTGGTTTGATCCTGGTCAGTCACGCCTCCAAGCGGTGATACTCCGCGTGTGGATTTTGGGGGTGTGACAAAACATGGCTTTGAAATATATCAGGCTTGAAGATGATAAGAAAATGCAAGAGAGGATGAATTCATCCTCAATATACGAATCAACTAACAGGAAGTCAGAATCCTCATACAAACCATATCGCTCTAAGCCACATGGCAGGAATGACAGCAAGAAAGTGAATGCTATCGAAGACGAGGATCCTGAGGAGTATCCTGAATTGTCAGAATATTGTTCTTCTGTTAATATACCTGAACTAATGTATGCTATGCAGGGTTTAGGAGACAAAGAAATGTGTCCTAGAAAGAACCAACAAAAAGCCGATTGGATGGATAAATCCAAATGGTGTGCCTTCCATGAAGATTTTGGACACGTTACGGAAGATTGCATTGCCCTGAGGAAAGAAATAAGATATCTGCTGAGCAAAGGATACCTGAAGGGTGTCCTGGGAAGAAAAAAGAACAAGGGTCAGGATACTGAGAAGGATCCTGAACGAGCAGCATCACCTCCTACAGATGCCAAGATAATTAACTTTATTTCAGGAGGATCCGACATTTGTGGAACTTCATATTTCGCAGCAAAAAGACTTGCAAAGGAGACTAAGGCAGAAAGGGGAGATAAGCCAACCAGGATGACAACCCTCACAACTGATAAAGTGATCACGTTCGACAGTGATGATAGGGATACTATCCAGGATCCTCACCATGATGCTTTGGTAATAACTTTATATGTTGCTAACCATTTTGTGCGCAGGATACTGGTGGATAATGGCAGCTCCGTCAACATAATTCAACTAGAAACATTGAAGAGAATGAATGTATCCCCGAGGGATATCACTTCAAAGTCCACTGTACTTGTTGGGTTCAGTAGAGAGGCTAGGAATACTGTCGGAGAAATAAAGTTGCCAGTATATGTCGAAGGGGTCAACTCAATGCAACGCTTCTGTGTCATGGATCTGACAGTGTCAATATTATATTGGGTAGGCCATGGATCCATGATATGAAAGTTGTGCCATCAACCTATCATAAATGTATCAAGATCCCTACCCCTTGGGGGGTAGTCAATGTGGAAAGTGATCAACAAGAAGCTAAGGAGTGTTATTCTTCTTCGATGAAATCCTCAACAAAGCCTAGTGCAGCATAGCAATTAAAGATGTGGGCCCGGGATATCATGGAGGCTTCAGAGCAGGATGTAAAGAAAATTATCCTGGATCAGGATAATCCGGATATCTCGGTGCTCGTGGGAACCAATATCCCTCAGGATATTGAAGATCAATTGACTAACTTTTTGAAATGCAGGATGTCAACATTCGCGTGGAAGCACGAGGATATGACAGGCATTTCCAATTATATTATAGCACATAAGCTCGGTATTGACAGGTCATTCAAGCCTGTCCAACAAAAGAGAAGGAAATTTGCTCCGGAGTGAAATATGATTATTCAGGAAGAAGTAGAGAGGTTATTGAAATCCAAAATGATCAGAGAGGTCAAGTTTTCAAGATGGCTAGCAAATGTAGTCGTGGTACATAAGAAAAATGGGAAATGGAGAGTTTGTGTAGATTACACAGACTTGAACAAAGCTTGTCCCAAAGATCCAGTTCCTCTTCCTCATATTGACTCAATGGTGGATGCTACTGCCGGCCATGAGATGTTAACCTTCATGGATGCATCCTCAAGATTCCAGCAGATCCAAATGGAACCTTCAGACCAGGAGGATACTGCATTCATGACACCAACAAGTATTTATTGTTATACTGCTATGCCCTTTGGTTTGAAAAAATGCAGGTGCAACGTATCAAAGATTGGTGAACATGATGTTTAAAGACAAGCTGGGGGACACCATGGAGGTGTACATCGATGATATGGTAGTGAAATCTAAGAAGGCTGAGGATCACCTCCAGGATATTAAGGGAGCGTTTGATATCCTGGATCAATATAACATGAAGCTAAATCCTGCCAAGTGCCATTTTGGAGTGGGGGCAGGAAAGTTTTTAGGATATATGGTGGCTAAAAGAGGGAAAGAAGCGAGCCCAGAACAGATCAAAGCCATCTTGGATATCAAGTCACCTTCTAATATGAAGGATGTTCAAAGACTAACAGGGCGAGTAGCAGCATTAAACAAATTTATTTCAAGATCCTCAGAAAAATGCAAGGAATTTTATGATATCCTGAAGAAGAACAAGAAGTTCGAATGGGGAGAGAAGCATGAAGCAGCCTTGCAGGATTTGAAGCAGTATCTTTCAACTGCACCTCTATTGATGAAGCCTGAGAATGGTGAACCATTATCCCTATACCTCGCAGTATCAGGGAATGCTGTAAGTGCTGTTCTTATAAAGGATCATGAAGGTCAGCAGTATCATGTCTATTATGTTAGCAAAAGTTTATTAGATGCTGAAACTAGATATTCTCATTTAGAAAAATTAATATTAGCACTAGTTATGGCATCAACAAAGCTTAGACATTACTTTGAAACACATAGGATTCATGTTAAAACCAATTATCCTGTTAAAAATGTGCTTAGGAAACCTGAGATGTCAGGCAGAATGGCTAAGTGGTCAGTAAAATTAAGTGCCTATGATCTAGTATATGAACCTAGGAATGCTATAAAGTCTCAGGCTTTAGCAGACTTTGTGGCTGATTTTAGTAGTGATATTCAAGATAAAGCCGACCTAGAAGTACAACAACTTGGTGAAAGTTCAGAATTTTGGATATTACATACTAATGGAGCATCCAACATAAGAGGTGTAGGATTAGGGATACTACTAAAATCGCCACAGGGAGACACATTACCCCAGGCTATTAAATGTGAATTTTCTGCTACCAATAATGAAGCTGAGTATGAAGCTCTGATAGCAGGATTAGAATTGGCTAAAAATATGAATATTAGATATTTACAAGTATATGTTGATTCCCTGTTGATTACTAACCATTTCAATGGATCTTATGCAGTAAAAGGTGAAAAGTTAGCTGAATATCTTGAAATTGTTAAAAAAATTAGCAGGATATTTCGAAATTTTTACACTTGAACAGGTACCAAGAGAAAAGAATGCTGAAGCTGACGCTCTAGCAAACTTAGGATCTACTGTCAGGATACCGGAGGGAACTCAGATACCAATAGTGCACATCTTGTATCCTGTAATGGAACATTTCAAATCTCAGGATAAAGAAGTAGCATGTATCCAGGATCCTGGTGATAGATATCCTGAGAAGGATCCTGAATCCTGGATGAATCCAATTATGAAGTATCTTCAAGAAGGAGATATCCCAAAAGATGCAAATCCTAAGGCTTTTAGGATGAAGGTATCGCGTTTTACTATTATAAATAATATTTTGTATAAGAAATCCCTTGTAGGTCCGTACCTAAGGTGCTTGGAAGATCCTGAAACCAAGGAGGTACTTCAGGATATACACGAAGGAGACTGTGGCAACCATACTGGGGGCAGATATTTGTTCTCGAAGGTGTTGAGAACAGGATATTATTGGCCGACCATGAGGAAGGATGCTATTGAGTATGCTCAGAAATGTGATGCATGTCAGAGACACAGCAATATACTACATCAGCCTGCAGAGCCATTATATTCTATCGTATCCCCTTGGCCGTTTATGAAATGGGGGATGGACATAGTGGGAAAACTTCCAAAGGCTCCGGGAGGAAAGGTTTTTATGCTGGCAATGACAAATTATTTCTCCAAGTGGGTCGAAGCCGAGGCCTTTGTTCAAGTCAGGGACCAAGAAGTGGTATCCTTCATAAAGAGGAATATCCAGACCAGATTTGGGGTACCAGCTGAGATAGTTTGTGAAAATGGCTCTCAATTCATCAGCAAAAGAACTACTGATTTTTGCAAAAGTTGGGGAATTAAGATGATTACGCCAACACCAGTGCATCCTCAAGCAAATGGACAAGCAGAATCCTTGAACAAGATAATTGTCAACAATTTGAAGAAAAGATTAGGTGCTAAAAAAGGAAGATGGGCAGAAGAACTATCGTTTGTCCTATGGGCTGACAGGACAACTGTGAAGAATGCTACTGGGCAAACCCCATTTTCTTTGGTGTTTGGAGCAGAAGCAGTGATCCCGACAGAAATGGTGATACCTACAGCAAGATCCAGTCTCAAGGATCCTGAAAAGAATCCTGAAGCCCTATGTCAGGAATTGGATACCGTGGATGAAACAAGAGATGCGGCAAAGTTAAGGATAGCAGCATATCAACAGAGAGTATCCAGAGCATATAACAAGAATACAAGGACTAGAAGGTTTCAGGTTGGAGATTGGGTATTAAGAAAGGCTTTTCAGAATACTACTAATCCTGCTGATGGGAAGTTGGCTCCTAAGTGGGAAGGACCTTATGAGATTGAATCGGAATCAAGGAAAGGAGCATACCGACTCAAGAATATGGAGGGGGATATGCTACCAAGATCCTGGAATGCTATACATCTAAAGCTCTATTTCAAGTGAGTTTGGAATTTAAATTCTAACTCAGGATGGTATGGATTCTATCTCTTTTAATATGTTTTGATATTATTAATTCTTTTGAACCCAATACTGACTTAAGCATCAGAGGGGTGTTAGCCAGGCTAACACCCACCTTAGTTTACAGTTGTTTTGCAGTATATGCTTCGGGATACAGATCCAGGATATACACTCAGGATAGTTCGGAAGATTAGAGGATTGGCCCCCTCTCTCACGTTTAAGGGATCCTGATCCCTTCACAGGTTTAAAGGTATTCACCTTTCTCTCGAATTGGGTTTAAACACCCCGCCTAGAGCGCAAGTTATCTAGGGATAGTTCAAGATAACGGGACCAGTTCATGTAACAGTGGCTGGCAATTTTGTTATTATTGGCTATACCCTGGATCCTTAAGGTATATGAGGATTGATCACCCTCTCTCGCGAAAGGGTATTTTCATACTCTCTAAGGTTTAAAGGTTTTCACCTTTCTAAGTCTTGGAGTTTATACACTCCCGCCTGTAGCGCACAAAAACAAGGGTTTATCCCCAGGATACTAAGGGTTTATCCCCAGGATATTAAGGGTTTATCCCCAGTACATTAAGGGTTTATCCCCAGTAAAACTAAAGTTTTTGACAGGATTTCAAAGATATGACAAACTGTGATTACACACGTTCTTTTGTGGATAAAAAGCTACGAAGTTTAATCACTAAATGAAGAAATACTCAAGTATGTCATGCACTGATGCAATATCCTGCACAGACAGGGGACATCCATGCCGGGGACATTGCAAAGGATTCAAAGGTTGAGGTTGGAAATAATTGCCTAAGTGTTTCTGGTATGATTTATTATTTTTCAAGTCTTGAAAACCTTATCTAAATGATCTAAGTTTTCTAAAAAGTCATATTCAACCAAGTGTTGTCTAACATTTTTATGACAAAAGTATTGAACATTTTATCAGTATCCTGACCAGGATATTTGATCAAGATATTCAGAACATATTTCGCCAAATAAAAATATAACAACAACAGATAAGGCTAAAAGGATAGTTTATTATTAAGGGCCCAAAAGATTGTATTCTTGGTTTCATCTCAAAAAGAGACCCATCCACCAAGAACACAATCAAGTTATTAAAGCATATTTACATAAACAGTTGAAGGCTTCGTCCTGAAAACACAGGATCCCTCCACCTTCAACTGTCAAACTATTCTACTTGCAGGAAATTAAAATTGTTCTAGGTGCAGGACGACCAGATGATTTAGACCCTTCAAAATACAGGTATCATTAAAGACAAACTAACCAGGATACAGGTTCAGTATATGTGTACAGGATACAGGATCTGGATATTTACCTTATTAGGGAAGGAGGTCATAGGCTCGATGGATTCCATGAAGCCAAGGTTATCATAAGAGAAACCTTCGGCAGCAGCAGCATAGGGCTTAGAGCTGGTGGCAACAGATGGCTCCTTTTTTCATTAGGACAGGCTTGGGGTAGCTGCTTTGCTCCTCAAGGAATGTTCGAAACATATATCCTTACCAGACGTGTTGGAATGACTAAAGAATATATCTGTTGGAATCAGGATATCCAACAGTTATATTTTGGGGACAATTGTTATGGGTGAAATTCTGAGCCCATATCCTGACACTATATCTTGATTTTATGATAGCTGATTACGATCAGGATACCGGACCTGGATATTGGTAACATCCTGAGGCAGTATCCTGACTATTACTAACAATTTGCTTGTAAACGTTGGTTACAAGGAACTAACGTTCATGAGGACCAAGTCATCCTGAAGACCCGCTCAAATGGGTTAGGATAAGGACGTTGATGGCGGAAGAATAGCTTTTGTAACGATCAGCATTGAAGAAAGGCGTATTTTATGGGAGTTGGTCAATGCTATTAAAGTTGTAACGGTTATAGGAGCTTAAATCCCGGATTTATGGTTAATATGCGCGTGGAGAACGAGTTGAAACAGCCCCCCAACGTTCAGAAAGGAATATTCTCAGTATCCCAGAATAATAGGGGAATATCCCGGATTTTTAGCATAGTTTGTTATTTCTTGTAACTATAAATAGGAGTGCCGGATCATAGGAATTGTTATGGGTCATTTTCTGCTTATATATCCTGAATAATATTCTGGTTTTGGTTGTTTATTTGTGATCAGGATACCGGATCAGGATATTGGTAACATCCTGATACGATATCCTGGTACTAACCAATTAGCTCACGTGCAGGTTATTGTAACAAGCCTCTAACGGTCAGGAGGACTTCTTTACCTCAAGACTCGGGCAAGTCGGTTGGGTTATAGACGTTGAACCCGAAAGAAGTGGACTACAACGTCTACTTGAGGAATATTCGAAGCATCCCGGTTTAATAGGATAGTTTGTTATTTTCGTTTTACTATAAATAGATTGATCGGATCAGGTTAAGGCACACATTCTTATGCACACTTTTTCTCTCCTGTTGCAAGCAATCACTACACTCAAACACTTGTACTCGAATTACATTGTAACACCTAGTTGATCCGCATCATATCCTGCACTGTATCCTGATATTTGAAGCAATAGAAGAACAAGGCAGCTGCGATTGTCAGCTCCCGAGGTTTTGTGCTGATGTGTGTAAAATGAAACATATAAATTACATCAAATGAGGCATAAAACTAATCCTTTTTTAGTACTAATATTGGAAAAAGAGTGTTTTTGTCTTCCTTTTGTATTTTCAGGATTAAATGAGCTCAAAAACGCAAAAGAAGCAAAAAGACAGCTAAATCCAACATAAATACAAGAAAAGGAATATTAGTGGACTGCCCGAACCCTCAACGGCACCTTCCAAAGAAAAATAGAGAAAACAGAAGACTGAACACGCCCCGTGCTCAGCCAGCACGGGGCCGTGCCCAAGAAGCAGCAGAAAAGACAAACCTATAGAAGCTTCTATTGCCCACCACGGGGCCGTGCTCAGCGGACACGGGGGCGTGTCGAAAGTACAGCAGGCGCATTTATTGTAATTGCGAATTACAATTAATGAGGAGAGAGATTGTCAGACGGACACGGGGCCGTGTCCAGCTCTCTGTTCAGCCTATAAATAGGAGTGCTTGGATTCATTTCATCTCATCCCTTGGCACACCACCTCTCTCACACTTCATCCACCACCCACCACCATCACAACACCATCATCCACCACCACCATCCATTGTCCATCGTAGAGTGTGTGAGTCGTCTCGGGATCCAAGATTGATCGTAAGAGTTCTTGACAATCAAGGCCATGTTTGCCTAAGTCTCTTACATCACTTGGTGAAGACAAAGTGTCTAGTATAATACTTTTTATTTCTAATCTTTTGCACTTTTTATTTGGTTTTGTATTAATGACTTTAATAACTAGTTACTTATGTTGAAGGTGATCTTTCCTTATCGTTTGTCCGTGGTGTCTTGGCATTATTTTACTGTCTATATAAAATAAAGGATTTTCACCATTCATATCTCCACGGTCTATATGGAGATATGTTGGCTACCTGGTAGGGGGTTAAGGGAACGGTTTGGTAAAGGTCTTGCCATTGTTCAGCGTTTAGAGGTCCTGCAATGGACCTGGGTCAAATTTAGTAGGACCTCCTTCAATACTTCACGGTATTGGATGGCGGGGGTCCAAACTCTTTGATCCCCTCATAAGTTAACTACTATTAATACTATAACCCGGCTATTTAGGACTGTATCCCTGCTGACTCAGACTACTTAGCCGAGGGTAACGTCACCGCCAAAAGCGGGGCCTACCACAATACTGCATTAATAACTTAATTCATTATCTTCCAATAATCCACCCTTTTAGGATTGTATCCCTGCTGACTCAAACTACTGGGGTGAGGGTAACGTCGCCTTCAAAAGAGGGGCCTACTACAATAACTAAGATAATCTCTTAATTATGTGCAAAAGTGCGGAAATAATCAAAGGTTATACTAGATACGAGTCGGAACCAAGTGATTCATCTTGTCTATCTGTTTTCTTTTATTTTTATTTTCAGCATTTTAGTTAGTTTTATTTTTCTTAGTTTAAAACATTTTTCTAAACTTTTATTTTGGTTAGACGTTGAGGATAAACCGGTACTAGAAGCTCTTGTGTCCTTGGACGACCTCGGTATCTTACCAACACTATACTACACTCAACGATGGGTGCACTTGCCCATATGTGTGTTTAGTGTTAGTGAAATATCGTGTTTTATAAATTTAAAACTTGGATAAAATAAGTGTTAAAAAGGGCTTAAAATATACACCTAAAATAAGTAACACTTCGCACGCATCAAGTTTTTGGCGCCGCTGCCGGGGATACAAGGATTTTAAGAAAGTAAGGAATCAACGGCCTAATCATCTTTTATTTTTCTTTTTATTTTTTTTTAGGATTTTCTTAGTTTTTCAGCTTCTGCAGAGCTCAGCACGGGCCGTGCCCGCTGAACACGCCCCCGTGCTCAATCATTGGAACTGGCAATCCTGTTTTACATCAGACAGTAAGCTGAACACGGGGCCGTGCCCACTCAACACGCCCCCGTGCCCAAGTTTCAGTTACTGAAAACAGAACCGTTAGATCCCGGCGGTTGGTAATTTCTGACATAAACATGAGTGATAGTAATTATTTTTACTTTCGGCACTCTTATGGTACGTGGTGTCAATTATGTGGTGGCGAACATGAAGAAGTAAAATGCTACTTCCTAAATTATAGGCCCCACTACATGGACCCACCATCTTCTCACAACCTTAAGAGGGGCGAAAGTAAAAATAAGCACTATTTCTCCCTCGAATGCGCCCAGCCAGATATTCTAGGGGAAATGCTCCTTAGCGAGTTATTTCAACTAGAAGAGCTAATTCTGAAATGGTTAGAAGAGCTTGGGAAGGATTTTATTGATCCACCCCAAGACGATACCCATGAAGAAATGTTGGAACCGCATTCCGACAACCTCGTTGCTCCCGAAAGTACCTTCGTACCTAGCAAAGACTTGGACGATAGTCGTCCCTGTGTCGATTGTGCCGTGAAGGACTCTCCATCGACTTCGTTCGGTGCATACATAGACCTGAGCGATTCGGCATATACCTTCTTTAACAAGAGCCCGGGAAAGGGTTGGACTTGTCCACCTAGAATGAAAATAGGAATTACCCTCACCGACAACCTCTTGCGTTCTCGCCTTAGTCTAGGACAATTAAGGTATATAAGGCACTTTGGGGTTGTTCCAACCAGTAAGGAACCACCCGATATCGATGAGATCCTTGAAGTAGCAAAACTCCATAAAGCAGCCTCCAGACACGGGGCCGTGTCCAGGTCAACACGCCCCCGTGCTCCCTAAAAAAGATTCTCTGCTGATTTGGTCAGAATACGGACAAAAAGTGTCAGGATTTCCTCTGAACACGGGGCCGTGTCCAGTCAACACGGGGCCGTGCCCAGGGCGCTGTCGTTTTCTTTAAATGCAGCCTGATTCCTGCTCATTTTGACCACCTCAATTGACAGAGATCCCTGGGATTTTCACTCATACCATCCTAGGTAAGTGTTAAAAGAAGGTTCCAAGGGACCCTCTTGTCCCTTCCACTTTTATTCATTTCCTCCTCTTTCAAAATTTTTTTTCAAAATTTCCTCCATGGAAGCTTGGAAATCCCTTGATTCCAACCCTCTATGTGAAGTTTGTAAGATTATTTGCTAAAGATTCTGGCTTAAAGTTAGTTGTATAACTTTGTTTTAAATTATCTGAGCTTAAAACCCAGATAGAAATCATAAAAATAATTTAAAACTCCAAGATTCTTTAGCCAAAAATCCTGCAGACAAATGGACACGGGGCCGTGCTCAACGAGCACGGGGCCGTGTCCAGGGGCTCTGTTTTGTAAAAATTTAGCTTTCTTCGGTTTCCTTCGCAGAAAATGGCAAGCAGAACAAGCGGATCATCTTCAAGAAATAACCGACAAGGGAGGAGGTCTTCAACAGCAGAAGACTCTCTTGTAAACTATGTTTACGCTCTAAGGGAGGCTATTGATGAAATGACGGGAGTGGAAGAAGCATTGGTCGACCGTATCAACCATCTTACAGTAGGGCTGGAGGGCTGTCTCCATGAAGGAAACCTCTTGCACCAGAGGTTGAACCTTCTCGCCTCCCCGCCTTTAGTACCTATAATAACCCAAAGGGCGTGGAACATGGTGCCCGAAGTTGTCATTCCAGCCGAATGGTACGCCATGCACCAAGAGCTTCCGCGAAGAGTGGTGCAAGGAGTCCCGGTGAATGTTCCCCCTCAACCACCAGCAGCGGAGGAAAATGAAGCCACATTCTTCCTTCCTAGGGAGATCGAAGAATGGCTTTAAACAACGTTTAGGGAAGAATTCGTTCGGCTAAAAGTCCTACTATATCGGGAAACTATTCTCGAAATTTTCTTAAAATAGTAGAACTCCTTATGATAACCTCGTGTACCTGCTGACCTATCTAGATAAGTTTTAGTTTTATTTTAATTTAGGATTATGTAAGTTCTCTCTATGATGAAATGAAATGATGGTTTTAAGGTTTGGATGGTTTGTAATGAATACAACACACTCATGGTGGTAAAGGATGAAAAGGGGAACAAGAAAAATGATCCCATGCACAAGAACAAGGCAACCCGATAATTCTCTCCATTTCAGAAGGTTCAACACGGGCCGTGCTCAACCAACACGGCCCCGTGCCGAACCACCTGCAGAAAAACGCCCAGTTCAGGTACCTGGACACGGGCCGTGTTCACCCAATACGCCCCCGTGTCCAGACTTCTGTTTATCTTATTTTAATTTTGTTACTGGCACTTGAACACGGGGCCGTGCCCGGATAACACGGGGCCGTGTTCAGTGCCCAGTAACACAAATTTTTGCTTTTTAAACACTATTTTACACATCTAATCAACCTAAAAATTTATTTTTGGGACACATTGAGGACAATGTGTAATTTAAGTGTGGGGGGGATGCTAAAACCTTGAATTTTGCAAGTCCTAAATACAAGCCTTACACAAAACTCTATTGGAACCGCTAATCACCCCAAATTTTTTTCAAAAATTTCATTTTTTTTACTTGTCTAGGTTTAACTCGGGAAATTCAAGTTCTCAAAAAGGTTATATTTTTACGAATTTACAACCGATAGCGTAGTGATAAAAAGAACCAACATAAGAAAATTATGAAAAGGCATAGCAAACTTATTTAAAATTTGATTAAATATACTTGATCACATAAAAACCCATTCCCACAAAAGTGAGTTTTGAGCCTTTATTGAGCACACAATTACATATCATTTGACTAAATGCTCATTTTTCGTTTCTTGTGTGAATAGCCGCTTGGTTCTTACGACTCTAGAACTTGCCATGACAATACATTCCCGGTCCTTATCAACTTAAACCCGAGTAAGTAAATGATGGAGGCATTAGGATTAACCCTTTTTATTTCTACACCATTATTTTTCTTTTTCCTTTACCACCTACCCAAAAATCCCCCTAGTTAGCCCCTTTGAGCCTAAACTTTTTCGTTTCATCACCCAAACAAAAACCCTTTTACCCACCAAAACCTTTTTTCATTTTTTAACCCTTTATTTTAGTAACAAGTTCGGTTCTTCGGAAAAAAAAAAAATTTGTGTGATAATGATGAAGCAAAAAGAAAATAAACAAACAAGTTAATCAAAAATAACTTAGTTTGAATAAAAGCTTCATCAAAATAAAAAGTTGCAAAAATACGAAAACCGACACTTGTTACGCTTTTAGCCCTTTTTCTACTAACCACTAACCCAACCACCTACCTTTAACCCTAGCCTAACCCTTAACCCACAAAGTCCTCTTGATATCTACAAAGGTATAAAAGTTAAAAAGGAGGAGGATTGATTTCTTGGCAAGCCTATGGTAGGAATAAGTTCCATGCCGCTCTCGAGAGATTCACTAAAAATACACCTTCGGCCGAGTGTGAGTGATTTCCCCGCGAGGTATGTGAACTTGTATATAAATAGAATTTTAAAAAGGCATGTTATTCCCAAATAAGTAATTTCTTTTATGAAAAGTTCTAAATAAATCATTACGAATAGGAGTGTAAATAAATAAAAATAAAACCCAAAAAGATCTTGGAAATCCCGACACTCTACGACAAGCCCAAAACCTTCTCTTCTACCTATTCCATTTGGGAGTGTAAGCCACATATTAAAGAGTTTTGCTTGAGGACAAGCAAAAGTTCAAGTGTGGGGGTATTTGATGTGTGTAAAATGCAACATATAAATTACATCAAATGAGGCATAAAACTAATCCTTTTTTAGTACTAATATTGGAAAAAGAGTGTTTTTGTCTTCCTTTTGTATTTTCAGGATTAAATGAGCTCAAAAACGCAAAAGAAGCAAAAAGACAGCTAAATCCAACATAAATACAAGAAAAGGAATATTAGTGGACTGCCCGAACCCTCAACGGCACCTTCCAAAGCAAAATAGAGAAAACAGAAGACTGAACACGCCCCGTGCTCAGCCAGCACGGGGCCGTGCCCAAGAAGCAGCAGAAAAGACAAACCTATAGAAGCTTCTATTGCCCACCACGGGGCCGTGCTCAGCGGACACGGGGGCGTGTCGAAAGTACAGCAGGCGCATTTATTGTAATTGAGAATTACAATTAATGAGGAGAGAGATTGTCAGACGGACACGGGGCCGTGTCCAGCTCTCTGTTCACCCTATAAATAGGAGTGCTTGGATTCATTTCATCTCATCCCTTGGCACACCACCTCTCTCACACTTCATCCACCACCCACCACCATCACAACACCATCATCCACCACCACCATCCATTGTCCATCGTAGAGTGTGTGAGTCGTCTCGGGATCCAAGATTGATCGTAAGAGTTCTTGACAATCAAGGCCATGTTTGCCTAAGTCTCTTACATCACTTGGTGAAGACAAAGTGTCTAGTATAATACTTTTTATTTCTAATCTTTTGCACTTTTTATTTGGTTTTGTATTAATGACTTTAATAACTAGTTACTTATGTTGAAGGTGATCTTTCCTTCTCGTTTGTCCGTGGTGTCTTGGCATTATTTTTCTGTCTATATAAAATAAAGGATTTTCACCATTCATATCTCCACGGTCTATATGGAGATATGTTGGCTACCTGGTAGGGGGTTAAGGGAACGGTTTGGTAAAGGTCTTGCCATTGTTCAGCGTTTAGAGGTCCTGCAATGGACCTGGGTCAAATTTAGTAGGACCTCCTTCAATACTTCACGGTATTGGATGGCGGGGGTCCAAACTCTTTGATCCCCTCATAAGTTAACTACTATTAATACTATAACCCGGCTATTTAGGACTGTATCCCTGCTGACTCAGACTACTTAGCCGAGGGTAACGTCACCGCCAAAAGCGGGGCCTACCACAATACTGCATTAATAACTTAATTCATTATCTTCCAATAATCCACCCTTTTAGGATTGTATCCCTGCTGACTCAAACTACTGGGGTGAGGGTAACGTCGCCTTCAAAAGAGGGGCCTACTACAATAACTAAGATAATCTCTTAATTATGTGCAAAAGTGCGGAAATAATCAAAGGTTATACTAGATACGAGTCGGAACCAAGTGATTCATCTTGTCTATCTGTTTTCTTTTATTTTTATTTTCAGTATTTTAGTTAGTTTTATTTTTCTTAGTTTAAAACATTTTTCTAAACTTTTATTTTGGTTAGACGTTGAGGATAAACCGGTACTAGAAGCTCTTGTGTCCTTGGACGACCTCGGTATCTTACCAACACTATACTACACTCAACGATGGGTGCACTTGCCCATATGTGTGTTTAGTGTTAGTGAAATATCGTGTTTTATAAATTTAAAACTTGGCTAAAATAAGTGTTAAAAAGGGCTTAAAATATACACCTAAAATAAGTAACACTTCGCACGCAACAGTGCTGGCGATCTAGATTGATCAAGGGCTTTCCTCGTACATCTTGTGTCACCCTTTACATTTTTCGCTCATTGTTTGATCATAGATACAGCTCTATATCCTGAGCTGTATCCTGAAACTGTTTTGCAAATAACTTAACTAGCATATTTTCAACACACGTTTTTAGCACACTACCTCACTTAACTAATTTGATCACTTAATTGCTTCGGTAATTTTTGACCAAAACAATTTGGTGCCCACCGTGGGGCGAGTGGTGTTATTTCTACTAAAACCTTTTGCAAAATCATTACTTGGTTTTCTATTTTCAAAACTTTTTGCTACGCTATTTTCAATGGCCTCGAGATCAAACATGAGCTCTTCCACCATGTCTGCTACAACCTCTGCAACAATTGGTTCGGCGCTTCCACCACCTCCTCTGAGAATGCAAGCCTCTTCACAGGGAACTGAAATTCATGTGGCTCGGGATGTTATCCCCGCTCGCAGTATCCAGGGATCTGGTCCTGTTTTGGCTTCTAACGAAGAAATTCTAAATTTGTTTGGTAGTGTACAGGAACAGATGAGGCAGCAGCAGGTGTTTTGGTCAAAAATCAAGCAATGATAATGCAACCAAACTTTCTGTTGTGAGGTATGATACTTGAATTGATGAACAACACTAAGGATCACTCTAGAATGTAATGAACAAGTGACACAAAGATTTATACGAAGAAAAAGCCCTTGATCAATGAATGATCTCCGGCATAAAAAACCTCGAGTGATGGAAACTACCGATCACCAACTCAAGTTAAACAAGAAATGTATTACAACTTCGGATGATAGCGAGCTAATTACAAGGATCACTATAGTGTAACGTGTAAAAGGTGTATGAAAAGTGTATAAAATTGCTAAGAGAATTGCCGAGAGCTGGTGAGAGCAGTTGTTAGTGTGTGTGTAGCCAAAAATAGCCAAGTGTTTTCTATTTAGCTCGCTACCCCTTTTAAAAATGGAAAAAATCTATACTAACTAACATTCCGCATTTCATGCAAGTCCCCCACGAACTCCATAATGTCCACTTCAGGTAAGTACATGCGGAATAAGTCATGGAATATGCTCCAGGAATATCGCCAAGACTAAGTCCAAGCTCGTACTCCTGCAAAACAACACCATATTCAAAGTAGACAATCGTTAGTATAAGGATCCTTAAGATGATCCATGATCCTGATCCTACAATACTTCTGAGGATCACCAATTCTAACAGAAGTGAGGATCACTAAACCCAATAGTAATTGAGGATCACTGATCATTTGGAAATCCTCCCCTAACAATTGCCCCCAAAATATAAGGAGTAAAAGTGTAAATAACGAGTTATATTTTCTGTTCTTATCCGCAATCAATCAACGGATAACTAGCCGTTGTAATCGGACTAGCCGTTACGAGCATGACGTCACTGAAGTGACTATTCTGCAAGATCATCATTATAAATAGGAGTTAGAGATAGCGATCAATCCGCATTTAAATTCTAGAGAAACTCCCTTTAAATTCACATCCGAAGATCATGCATGTATCTCTCTTCCTCTTCTTCCTTTACGTTTTCTTTCTCTGCTCCTTCTTTCTTCATTTTCTTCATAATCAAGATGATGATAAGATCCTCACCGGCTAAGGATCACAAGAAGGACAATCCTCTTAAGAGCCTGGGGATCATCAAAGATTCGGCGAATGAAAGGTGCTGCTTCACTGATCCACAAATTGACAGAATCCGCCGTTGCTTTCCGGCAAACACCGATTTCAAGCCATTTGACCCCACCGTTCTAAGTGATTACGTTTCTGAAACTTGGGTAGCTTTCCTGGTCACCCCTTTCATAATAGGATACTCGTATCCTTTCCCCGAATTCACCCAGTCTTTCTTCTCCCTCACCGGCATCTCCTACATTCAAGCTATGCCAATGATCTGGAGGGTTTTATATACCCTTGAAAGGATCATTGAGCAAGAAGGGATTGCTCTTGGAATGTCGGAGTTGGCAGAGATGTATGATCTCACAACATTTGGATCCCATCGATATCTATTCAAGCATAAACCCGGTGAAGAACACCCAATCTTCAAAGCCACTAAAAATGATACCAACTAGAAACGGCGTTTTTTCTTTGTCAGAAGGGATTCTATCCCTGATGGAAAGGATCTGCCAAGGAAGTGGACCACCCATGGTAGGATAGAGGATCCTGAGAAGGATCACCAGATAACCTCGTTTTTGTATAAGGATCACTAACACCCTTTTGTTTCCATTGTACAGCTATCTCTGTTTCGTACCTTATACCATCACCTGATACCAAGGAAAGGCTCGTTGCTTTCAGAAGACTTGATCCTGCAACAAGGTCATTCAAAACAAACACCCAGGACTCTCAAGAAGTATCCTCAGGTTCTGTTACTATGTCGAGTAAGTATCCTGTTTTTTATATAGTTAAATGTTTAAATAAATAGTCAAATAGAAATAGGATAAGGATACTTATCTGTTTTGGGTGTGTAGGTGCTGGGAAATCTTCAAAATCTGCCTCCAAATTCAGTGTCACTGTTCTTGACAATGTCCGATCCTCCAAGAAAAAGTCTGCTGCTAGCCCCTCCGTCACAATCCCCAAGGCAACCACTTCAAAGGGAAGAGGTGGAAAGAAGAGGAAGACCTCTGAAGCTGAGAACCTACAAGGCTTGCCTCTGATCCGCCATCAGTTCCTCGAGTACTTTGCCGACGTAAGGATCACTGACTTAACTTGATTATCCTGCCCATTTGAGGATCATGTGATCCTAACTTTGCATTGTCTTGTTTGCAGAAATTTGCCGAAATCAAGGACTATGTTGGGAATGTTGAAGAGCTTGAGGAGAAATACTCTGACCTCCAAAAGGTGGCGGTGCTCAAGGATCACATGATTGCATCCCTTGAAAAGGACCTTAATGATGCCAAAACTCAGATAGTTGCAACCCAGATCAATGCTGACTATGAGAAGCACGAGATCACACAGGATGCTAAAGTCTCCGCTGCCATTGCCATGTACAAGAACAAGTTGCAGATGGCCCAAGAAGCTCAGGATCATGCCTTTGATAGGAGCAACTGGGACATGGAAGGCTGGAAGGCTAGGCTGGCTGAGCTGGAGGATGAGGATGAGGCTGACGAGGTTCTGGCAATCGAGGCTAGTGGCAGTGGCAAGGATCATGCGAAGGATACTGGAGCTGGAGGGGATGATGATGCAGCGAAGGCGTAGGCTGCATGAATGGGCGATGAAGGACATTTCTAGACGTAGCCGGAGCCCATTTTTTAAGTTTGGTTGTTTGGTTATGATGTTTTTTGTTGAACAATGATGGATTGTATTTGAACAATAGTGATTAGGGCTAAGGATCATGGATCCTTTGAACTATAGGTAGGATTACAAATGGTGGAGGGATCCTCTGTTTGGGGGATGAAGCCATTGTGATCCTGCCGTCTTTTGATTCCTGCACTACCAAGACCCTTAAACAATGGACACCCTTTTTCCAACCCATGTGGACGGGCCACGTTTTGCTGGTAGAAACGTGGGTCGGCAATTTTGACAACCTTAAAGGGTTTAATCTTTTGTGAATAAAATAACTTTAACTTTTTGGCTTATCCTGTGTTGATATCCTTGTTAATATTTTACTTTCCAACTGTTGTGATGTTTATTTTGTTTAAACTTATCAAGTAAAGAAAAAATTTAAGAAATATCCCCAAAAAGTTTAGGATATGATCAAGGATCACATATCCCATAATCGATAAGTTCTGAAAAGTAATATAGTTTAAGGATCATAAGTTCAGTTGTCAAAGGATAAGGGTTATTCAAATAAATAATGAAGAAAATCAGAATAGTTAAGGATCATACCTGAGAATCCAAGTTAGGATCCTATCCTTTAACACTTATAATCAGGATAACCCAAAAGATAAACCTTAGTAGAAAGTAAGGATCAAGGATCCTTGGTCGTTTATCTCCAAAAACCTAAAATAGGATACGACTTGGGACTAAGCCAATATAAGATAAGAGTTAGTAACTGGGGACAAGCCCAACAATTCTGGGGACAAGCCCAATATACTGGGGACAAGCCCAAAGGATAACTGGGGACAAGCCCAAAGGATAACTGGGGACAAGCCCAAAGGATCGTGTGTAAACTGGAGTATGGCCCTCACTGGCGACTATCCAAACTTAGTGACATGAAAATGCCAAAACCTTAGCTAACATGAAAACGTTAGAAACCTTAGGAACGAATGTATGGTACGTCTACCATTATACGTAGGATCCTGAATATAGCCAGTACAATGAAATTGTCAGCCCCTAAAGCGAGTACTGGTCCCATTGCCATGAACTATATCAGGATCATCGTGCGCTACTGGCGAAACTGGGGACAGGCCCAAACTGGGGTCAAGCCCAAATAACTGGGGACAAGCCCAAATAAACTTTGGAGAGTTGGCCAACCACTTTGATTTTCTGTAAAATGATAATAACTCTGCAAAAGCTTAAACTTTATGAAAATAGATGTTAAATGTTTAACATCATTGCCTTATGATAACTAATAAGTATAAAATGAATGAAAATGAAAGTAATGTGTTACCAAATGTAGAATCATATATCCTTTGAGGATCCTGGATCCTTAATCAGAATACTGGTATCGCTGAGGATCCCTGATCCTTCTTACTTAAAGTATTTCTTTAGATGAACAGCATTCCAAGCTCTTGGTAAGAGGTCACCATCTATTGTTAACAAATGATATGCCCCCATTCCTGCTTCAGCTTCAATTAAGTAGGGGCCTTGAAATCTTTTGAACCTGACATTCTTGTTGTATGCTCCAGCCATTCTTTGTTGATAACTGGCCAACAAATCTGGTAATAATAGGATGAAGGAGCTCCGCTGGTTGATGAAGGATAATGCTATGTCTTTGACAAGCATTACATTTCTTTGTGTATTCCACAGCATACTTCTTCCTCATAGGCCAATAGCATCCTGTTCTGAGGATCCTTAAGAATAGTACTCTGCCCCCAGTGTGGTTTCCACAATCTCCTTCATGAAAATCCTTTAAGACTTCTTGAATTTATGGATCCTCAATGCACCTTAGATATGGACCTGCAAGAGATCGTTATATAACATGTTATTTAGTATTGTAAATTGAGATACCTTGACTTTGAAAGCTCTAAGATTTTCTCCAGTAGGAATCTCTCCATGTTGTATATATCTCATGACTGGAAGGGTCCATGATCCTGAATAAGATTGTGTATCATCACTAGGGATGATTGCAGAATCTTCCACTATCTTCATGGCTACGTGATCCTCAATTGCAGGAGTTAAAACATGGATGATGAGTATTTTCACATCCTCTGGAATCTTCAGTGATGATCCAAGATTAGCTAGAGCATCAGCTTCTGCATTTTCTTCCCTGGGTACCTGTGATAGACTGAAAAAAGCAAAAGAATCTGCCAGTTTCCTGACTATTTCTAAGTACTTGATTAGCTTTTCACCTTTGACAGTGTAAGAACCATTATAATGATTAGTAATTAATAGGGAATCTATGAATACTTGAAGATACCTGATCCTCACATTCTTATCTAATTGCAAACCTGCTCCTTGGAGGCTGGCTTCATTGAAGAAGTGTAACAGTTCTTTGCCTCCTGCTGATCACTATCTATCTTCACCATATCTCATAGAGTTGGGAGCTTGACACATTGATGATATGTTGAGGGGGACTGCCTTCATATCATGTATCCATGGCCTGCCAAAGATAACATTACAGCAAGATAAGTAATCAATAACATATAATTTTTTTTAACATAATTCACTCCCTCTATATAGATAGGAAGTTTGATGTCCCCCAATGTAATCTTTGTCTCTCCACTGAATCCCACAAGGACAGATGATCTTTAGACAATATCAGATTTAAGGATGTCCATTCTATTGAGGACATCCAACTGGATTATGTTCACTGAGCTTTTCCCATCAATGAGAATCCTGCGAACAAAATGGTTAGATATAAATAATGTAATAACCAAACCGTCATGATGAGGATCATGTATGTCGACACGGTCATCCCCATCAAAGTATATGACTTTTTCCTGGGTAAGGATGGAAGTTCGAACAGGTATGTCCCTATTCTCCATCTTTGTTTCCTTTGCATGTTTCTTAGCTGCTGAGAACCTCCGGAGATGAAATGGATGATTTGAGCATCAGCTGGTGGAGGAGGAGCTTTTTCAGGAACTTTCTCAGGATCCTTGATCCTTGACTTTTTCCTTCCAAGCAATTCCTTCAAGTATCCTTTGCTCAAAAGATAACCTATCTCCTTCCTTAATGCTATGCACTCATCTGTGATATGACCAGAATCCCCATGGTAAGCACACCATTTCGATTCGTCTTTGGTGGCAGGCGATTTGTCATTTTTCCTTGGCCACCTAACCTTGTCACCTAAACTCTTCATAGAAAGGATTAGTTCATTATTATCAGCAGAAAAACAATATTCAGAAATAGGAGGATAATCCTCATCATCTTCCTCTTGTTCCACAGCATGCACATTCTGGTTGTCATGCTTGGAGTATTGCTTGGATCAGTTATCCTTGAGATAGGATCCTTATTTATCTTGCTTTGAGGATCCCGATAATCTCTCGTGTATCCTTTTTTCATCCTCTAAACGGATGAACCTAAGGTCCCTGTTCCTTTCCCCATCTAAGTTCCTGCAAGGGGTCATGACAAGATCATCATAGAACTGAGAATCCTTAAGTAAACCCATTTTAAAAGCCTCTACAGCTATAGCAATATCTAAGTTAGGGATTTCTAAGGATTCTCTACTGAATTTAGTAACGTAATCCCTAAGTGATTCATTTTGACCTTATGTTACCCTGTATAGATCACTAGTTAATCATTCAAACCTCCTACTGCATGAGAATTGGCTATTAAACAAATTAACTAGATTAGCAATTGAAGTAATAGAGTAAGGGGGAAGACTTAGCAGCCATTTAAGAGCAGATCCTGTAAGTGTGGATCCAAATCCCTTGCATAGACATGCTTCTTTTAACCTTTCAGGAATTGGATTGATCTCAATCCTCTCCCTGTATTGAGCTACATGCTCCTCTGGATCCGTCGAACCATCATACAGCTTCATAGATGGTATCTGGAATCTTTTAGGTATCTCAGCATCACATAAGGGTGGTGCAAAACGAGATATCCTATGACTACCATCTGCAATTTCAGGAATGGGTTTAACCACTCCCGGTACACTGGATATCATATCCTTAAGCTTCTGTAGCTCTCTAGCCATAGCCTGATTAATACCTGTATCCTGCATTAAGCCATGGTTAGTGTTATATGAATTATTAAAAGTGTTACCTCCCACAGGATTCGTGTTTGGAGTTGCGGATGTGAATCCATATTGACGAGACTTTGGCATGATTGAAGGACCAGAGGGAGCAATGGTCTGCATTGGTATGAAGTCTCCTTGATGAACGTCCGAGCTCTGAGGCTGCATACTTCTCAAGAATCCTTGATCCTGAAGGACGTTGGATCCTTGAAGTTGAGATGATCCTTGAACCTGAAAGGATCCTGGAACCAGAGAGGATCCTGGGACAAGGGAGGATCCTTGGATCGGGAAGGATCCTTGGACCTGGGAGGATCTATGGACCTTTCGTTGGTTTTGTCCTGCTCTTGTGCATGATTCCTCATCTACAAAATCATAGCATAAAGATCATTTGTAGTAGGATTAGTTGAAACAGAAGAAGTTGGTGGTTTTGTGAAAATGGGGGTTTGTTTCTTCGCAGCATTCTCAGCATTCTTCTGGGATCCAGAAGGTGGTGGAGGCAAAGGAGGAACGCTTTGTGAAGAACTGAATGACGGCATCAAGTTTGAGGTGTTCTTCGCTGAGGAAGCCATCTGCCTGGTTGTTATGAACCGAAATGATCACGAAAATACGAATCTTCTTAGGAATGAAGCACCAATTGCCCCACGGTGGGCGCCAAACTGTTTTGGTCAAAAATCAAGCAATGATAATGCAACCAAACTTTCTGTTGTGAGGTATGATACTTGAATTGATGAACAACACTAAGGATCACTCTAGAATGTAATGAACAAGTGACACAAAGATTTATACGAGGAAAAAGCCCTTGATCAATGAATGATCTCCGGCATAAAAAACCTCGGGTGATGGAAACTACCGATCACCAACTCAAATTAAACAAGAAATGTATTACAACTTCGGATGATAGCGAGCTAATTACAAGGATCATTATAGTGTAACATGTAAAAGGTGTATGAAAAGTGTATGAAATTGCTAAGTGAATTGCCGAGAGCTGGTGAGAGCAGTTGTTAGTGTGTGTGTAGCCAAAAATAGCCAAGTGTTTTCTATTTAGCTCGCTACCCCTTTTAAAAATGGAAAAAATCTATACTAACTAACATTCCGCATTTCATGCAAGTCCCCCACGAACTCCATAACGTCCACTTCAGGTAAGCACGTGCGGAATAAGTCATGGAATAAGCTCCAGGAATATCGCCAAGACTAAGTCCAAGCTCGTACTCCTGCAAAACAACACCATATTCAAAGTAGACAATCGTTAGTATAAGGATCCTTAAGATGATCCATGATCCTGATCCTGCAATACTTCTGAGGATCACCAATTCTAACAGAAGTGAGGATCACTAAACCCAACAGTAATTGAGGATCACTGATCATTTGGAAATCCTCCCCTAACAGCAGGAAACTAATCAGATGCTGATTAGAGAAATACAGCTATTGAAATCCAGCTCGAGTAGGCCTGCTGAAGATACTGTCACTCCCTTGCAACCCAGGGCTTTAAACTTCAGTTCTGCAGTTTATACTGAGGATAACCGGGGGAATATTGTGCCTAGCCATTCCCAGAATCATACTCCTGAGATACCTTCTTCAGTAAGAGTATCAACTGTGAGAAGCTCAGGATATGCTTCAGGATATGGCCAGAATCCCCAAGCTGGTAATGTATCTAATAATAATAATAATACTCTTGCTACTAATGGTGTTGGATCTTTGCAGGATGCAGGTATGACATCAGCATTTTCCAGGGAGCTTCAAAAACTGAAGGACATGATATCCAGTGTACCTAGGGTGGTTCAGCCAATTCCTGAAGTGTCCCAGGACAGCCACAGGATATCCCGGTTTGCGTATCCCATTTGTGATGCTGAAATCCTAAAAAGATTTCAAACCCCCAACATGAAACTCTATGACGGAACTACGGATCCTGAGTAGCATATTGCCCAGTATAGGGAAAGGATGGAAATCAACCCTATCCCTCCAAATCTCAAAAAAGCATGTTAGTGCAAGGGTTTTGGTTCTACCTTAACAGGATCAGCCTTAAAATGGCTCTTAAACGTTCCTCCTCACTTAATTACTTCATTTGCTCATTTAGTTAATTTATTTAATAGTTAATTTTCTTGCAGCCGGAGTTTTGAGAAACTAACCAGCGATCTTTACAGGATAACTCAAGGACCTCAGGAATCCTTGAGGGATTATGTGAACAAGTTTAGTCGGGAATCCTTAGATATCCCACATCTTGATGTTGCAACAGCTGTGCAGGCCTTTAAGATGGGATTACAAAAAGATTCTCACTTTTATCAGGATCTTGTAATGAATCCCTGCAGGAATCTGGACGAAGCTCGTAACAGGGCTTTGAGATACATTCACCTGGAAGATGACAAAAAGATGCAGGGGAGGATGAATTCATCCACAACCTATGAGTTAACCAACAGGAAATCAGAATCCTAGTATAAACCATATCGTTCTAAACCGTATGGCAGAAATGATGGCAAAAAAGTGAATGCTATTGAAGATGAGGATCCTGAGGAGTATCCTGAGTTGTCTGAATATTGTTTTTCTGTTAACATAGCCGAACTGATGTATGGTATGCAGGGTTTAGGAGACAAAGCAAGGTGGCCCCGAAAGAATCAACAGAAGGCTGATTGGAAGGACAAGTCCAAATGGTGTGCTTTCCATGAGGATTTCGGACATGTTACTGAGGATTACATCGCTTTGAGAAAGGAAATAAGTTATCTCTTGAGTAAGGGATATCTAAAGGACCTCTTGGGAAGAAAGAAGAATAAGGGTCAAGATCCTGAGAAGGATCCTGAACGTGCAGCATCACCTCATGCGGATGCAAAAATAATTAACTTTATTTCGGGAGGATCCGACATCTGCGGCACATCATATTCTGCGGCAAAAAGACACGTGAAGGAAGCCAAAGCAGAGAGGGGAGATAAGCCGACAAAGTGATCACATTCGATAATGATGACAGGGATACTGTTCAGGATCCTCATCATGATGCTTTGGTAATAACATTATATGTTGCTAACCATTTTGTGCGCAAGATATTAGTGGATAATGGCAGCTCAATCAACATAATCCAGCTGGAAACGTTGAAGAGGATGAATGTATCCCCAATGGATATTACTTCGAAGTCCACTGTGCTCGTTGGTTTCAGTGGAGAAGCTAGGAATACCGTAGGAGAGATAAAGTTGCCCGTGTATATTCAAGGGGTCAACTCAATGCAGCGCTTTTATGTCATGGGCTCTCTATCCTGCTATAATATTATATTAGGTAGGCCATGGATCCATGATATGAAAGCTGTTCCGTCAACCTACCATCAATGCATCAAGATCCCTACTCCTTGGGGAGTGGTCAAGGTGGAAAGTGATCAACAGGAAGCAAAGGAGTGTTATTCTTCTTCGATGAAATCCTCAACAAAGCCTAGTGCAACATAGCAATTAAAGATTCGAGGCCGGGATATCATGGAGGCTTCAGAGCAGGATGTAAAGAAAGTTATCCTGGAACAGAATAATCCGGATATCTCGGTGCTCGTGGGAACCAATATCCCTCAGGATATTGAAGATCGATTGACTAATTTTTTGAAATGCAGGATGTCAACATTCGCGTGGAAGCACGAGGATATGACAGGTATTTCCAAGGATATTATAACACATAAGCTCGGTATTGACAGGTCATTCAAGCCTGTCCAACAAAATAGAAGGAAGTTTGCTCCGGAGCGAAATGTGATTATTCAGGAAGAAGTAGAAAGGTTATTGAAGTCCAAAATGATCAGAGAAGTCAAGTTTCCAAGATGGCTAGCAAACATAGTGGTGGTACAGAAGAAGAATGGGAAATGGAGAGTTTGTGTAGATTACACAGACTTAAACAAAGCTTGTCCCAAAGACCCATTTCCTCTTCCTCATATTGACTCAATGGTGGATGCTACTGCCGACCATGAGATGTTAACCTTCATGGATGCATCTTCAGGATTCCAACAGATCCAAATGGAACCTTCAGACCAGGAGGATACTGCCTTCATGACACCAACAGGTATATATTGTTACACTGCTATGCCCTTTGGTTTGAAAAATACAGGTGCAACATATCAAAGATTGGTAAAGATGATGTTCAAAGAGAAGCTGGGGGACACCATGGAGGTGTACATCGATGATATGGTAGTAAAATCTAAGAAGGCTAAGGATCACCTCCAGGATATTAAGGGAGCATTTGATATCCTGGACCAGTATAATATGAAGCTAAATCCTGCTAAGTGCCATTTTGGAGTAGGGGCAGGAAAGTTTCTAGGATATATGGTGACTAAAAGAGGGATAGAAGCGAGCCCGGAGCAGATTAAAGCTATCCTAGATATTAAATCGCCTTCAGATATGAAGGATGTTCAACGGTTAACAGGGCGAGTAGCAACATTAAACAGATTTATTTCAAGATCCTCGGAGAAATGCAAGGAATTTTATGATATCCTGAAGAAGAATAAGAAGTTTGAATGGGGAGCAAAGCATGAAGCAGCCTTGCAGGATTTAAAGCGATATCTTTCAACCGCACCTCTATTGATGAAGCTTGAGGATGGTGAACCATTATCCCTGTACCTTGCAGTGTCGGGGAATGCAGTAAGTGCTGTCCTTGTAAAGGACCATGAAGGTCAGCAGTATCCTGTTTATTATGTTAGTAAAAGTTTATTAGATGCTGAAACTAGGTATTCTCACTTAGAGAAATTGATATTAGCCCTAGTTATGGTGTCAACAAAACTTAGACATTATTTTGAAACACATAGGATTCACGTTAAAACCAACTATCCTGTTAAAAACGTGCTTATACCAGAGATGTCAGGTAGGATGGCTAAATGGTCGGTGAAATTAAGTGCCTTTGATCTAGTATATGAGCCTAGAAATGCCATAAAGTCTCAGGTTTTAGCTGACTTTGTGGTTGATTTTAGTAGTGATATTCAAAGTGAAGTAGACCTAGAAGTAAAACAGCTAGGAGAAAACTTAGAATCCTGGACGTTATATACTGATGGTGCATCTAATGTAAGAGGTGTAGGCTTGGGTATACTACTAAAATCGCCACATGGGGACATATTACCCCAGGCTATTAGATGTGAGTTTCCTGCCACTAATAATGAGGCAGAATATGAAGCTTTAATTGCAGGATTAGAATTGGCTAAAAGTATGAATATCAAGAGTTTGCAAGTATATGTTGATTCTTTGTTAATTACTAATCATTTTAATGGAACCTATGCAGTTAAAGGTGAGAAGTTAATCGAGTATCTCGAAATTCTCAAAAAATTAGCAGGATATTTCGATATTTTCACACTTGAACAGGTACCAAGAGAGGATAATGTTGAAGCTGATGCCTTGGAAAATCTAGGATCATCAGTCAGGATACCGGAAGGAACCCAAATACCGATATTACATATCCTCTATCCTGCGACGAATCCTCAGGATAAGGAAGTAGTAAGTGTTCAGGATCCTGATGAAGAATATCCTGAGGAGGATCCTAAGTCTTGGATGGCTCCAATCATGAGATATCTCAAAGAAGGATACATCCCAAAGGATGAGAATCCTAAGGCCTTTAGAATGAAGGTATCACGATTCACTATTATAAATAATCTCTTGTACAAGAAATCTCTTGCAGGACCATATCTGAGGTGCTTGGAGGATCCTGAAACCAAAGAAGTGCTTCAGGATATACACGAAGGGGATTGTGGTAACCATACTGGGGGCAGGTCGTTATTCTCAAAGGTATTAAGAACAGGATATTATTGGCCGACGATGAGAAAAGATGCTGCAGAATATGCTCGAAGATGTGATGCTTGTCAAAGACACAGTAATATATTACATCAGCCGGCTGAGCCACTTTATCCTATAGCTTCACCTTGGCCATTCATGAAGCGGGGAATGGATATAGTAGGAAAATTGCCAAAGGCTCCAGGAGGAAAGGTCCTTATGCTGGAAATGATCGATTATTTCTCTAAGTGGGTCGAAGCTGAAGCATTTGTTCAAGTTAGAGATCAAGAAGTGGTATCCTTCATAAAAAGGAATATCCTGACTAGGTTTGGAGTACCAGCTGAAATAATTTGTAACAATGGATCTCAATTTATAAGTAAGAGGACTACTGACTTTTGCAAGAGTTGGGGAGTCAAAATGATCACATCCACCCCAGTACATCCTCAAGCAAATGGACAAGCAGAATCCTCAAACAAGATAATTGTCAACAATTTGAAGAAAAGGTTTGGAGCTAAGAAGGGAAGATGGGCAGAAGAATTACCCTTTGTTTTATGGGCTGATAGGACGACGGTGAAAAGTGCAACTGGCCAAACCCCATTTTCCTTGGTATTTGGAGCAGAAGTGGTGATCCCGTCAGAAATGGTAATACCAACAGCAAGATCCAACCTCCAGGATCCTGAGCAGAATCCCGAAGTCCTATGCCAGGAATTGGATACTATTGATGAGATAAGAGAAGCAGCAAGGCTAAGGATGGCAGCATATCAACAGAGGATATCTAAAGCATATAACAAGAATATAAGGACTAGAAGGTTCCAGGTTGGAGATTGGGTATTGAGAAAGGCTTTTCAGAATACTACTAATCCTGCCGATGGAAAGTTGGCTCCGAAATGGGAAGGACCCTATGAGATTGAATCAGAATCAGGAAAAGGAGCATACCGACTCAAGAATATGGAGGGGGATATGCTACCAAGATCCTGGAATGCTATACATCTAAAGCTCTATTTCAAGTGAGTTTGGAATTTAAATTCTAACTCAGGATGGTATGGATTCTATCTCTTTTAATATGTTTTGATATTGTTTATTGTTTTAAACCCATTACTGACTTAAGCATCGGAGGGGTGTTAGCCAGGCTAACACCCACCTTAGCTTACAGTTGTTTTGCAGTATATGCTTCGGGATATAGCTCCAGGATACACACTCAGGATCTTTCGAAAGACTAGAGGATTGGCCCCCTCTCTCACGTTTAAGGGATCCTGATCCCTTCACAGGTTTAAAGGTATTCACCTTTCTCTCGAATTGGGTTTAAACACCCCGCCTGGAGCGCAAGTTATCCAGGGGTAGTTCAAGGTGGCAGGACCAGTTCATGTAAAAGTGGCTGACAATTTCGTCACTATTGGCTATATCCTGGATCCTAAAGGTATATGAGGATTGATCACCCTCTCTCACGAAAGGGTATTTTCATACTCTCTAAGGTTTAAAGGTTATCACATTTCTAAGTCTTGGAGTTTATACACTCCCGCCTGTAGCGCATGAAAATTTGGGATTTTGCCCAGGATACCTATGGGTTTATCCCCAGGATACTAAGGATTTATCTCCAGTATGTTTTTGGGTTTTACCCCAGTAACACAAGAACTGTCCAAACAGTTAGAACTTGAATTCAAAAATTTTCTAAGTGTTCGAAGACTTCATGCACAGGGGACATTCCTCCTAAGGCGATTATGTGAGGCTCGAAAGATCAAATTTGGACCTAGTGTACTAAGTATCTCAAACTGGGGACATCTTAGTGGAAGAAGTTGTAAAAGGAGCGAAGTTCGATACTAGGATTATACTCTTTTCCTGGTATGATCTTTCCTTTATGAACTCTACATAAGTTGTTTGAACTTTTAAAACTGTGTTTAAGGCTTAAATATCCTGACCAGGATATATCCTTAGGATACATTCTCAAAATCTTTTTCGGGATATGTTTCAGGATATTTGGGATATAATACCTGGATTTAAAATCAAAGTTGAGTTCATGACAAACATCTATTATCAAAGCAAGGTTTATAAATTTTAAGCAAACTACCTTTTTCCTTTTAATACTTTATGTGAATTGTTTTGAGAATAACACTGGTTTTGGAAAGCTGGAATTTGAGCTAACTAATGCATGACAAAAAAAATTAAAAAGAGCAACAACAAATAAGTCAAAAGGTGGTTATATTATTAACATGTCAAAAGTGGTGCTTTTGGTTTCACCTCAAATCGAGGCCTATCCGCCAAAAGCACGATTAGTTTTTACCATATTTACGCAACGGTTGAAGGTTTCATCTCAAAACGAGACCCATCCGCCTTTAACCGTTGCATCATCCAAAACAGATTGTGCTAATTGATGACCAACGGCTTCGTCCTAAACCCAGGACCCATCCACCTTTGGTCATCGTATTGTTCTAAGTGCAGGAAATGTAAATTGTTCAAAGACATGAAAAGTAAACTGTTCAACAAGCCACGGCGATCAAATCTAAAAAAGTGGGCTCCGGCCTTGGCACGTATATCCATCATCGCCCACTTCGCTGCTTAAGGAGCAGCACCTTCTTGACCAGCAACACCTTCCCCAGCACCTGCACCAGCATCGCCTTCGGAATTCTTCTCAGCATCACCACCAGCATTGGCCACCTCCTCTGCCGCCTTAGAGGGCTCCTCACCAGCATGCTTTGTAGGATGTTCCACAGGATTGCCTCCGAGATCCTGTAATTTCGCTTCCCAAGCCTTGACATTCCAGGAGGGGCATTTAAAGCCCAAGGCTTTGGCCTCATAGGCCATCCTTAACCTGGCTTGGAGAAGGGAAATAACAACGGATCCTTTGAGGCCATCCCGATAGGAACTCATATCCTGTTGGTATTGAAGATGAGCAACATCCAGCTTGGCTTGAGCATCCTCATTGGCTTTGTGAAGGGCAGCTTGGTGTTCTTGGGTCATCAATTTATCTTCATAATGCTGAGACTTGGCAGCGGCGATCGTCCCTTGGTCGGCGATGGTGACTTCAGCCTTCTTGAGCTTGACCTCCAGCATCTTGTTAAGCCCACATGCATCTTCGTACAAGTGCATGAGGCGTTCCAGGCCTTGCAGTAAAAAATACAGGTATCAACATATATAGGATGTGCAGGATAATGGTTAACATATATGTTCAGGATATCGGATGGAGGTTTTTACCTGATTGAGGAATTAAGTCATGAATCCACTGGCTTCATTAAATCCATGGTTCTCGAAAGGAAAAGTCTCGGAGGTAGCTGGGGAATCCGTTTCCTTTCTCTTCCGGGCACTGGCAGCACGAGTCCTAGTGGCTGGAGGAAGCTTGGGAGTAACAATAGCCTTTGAACCACTAGATTTGGAAGACGTCATGGCCTTGGGGCTTGGTTCCTTGTTCACCGAAAGGGGAGCGGGATAGCTGTCCAATTCGTCGAGATCAAAGATCTCTGGAGCTCTAAGTGGTGCTGTATAAAGGGAAGAAATATTTAACCCTTGAGTATTTTTAAACTAATACATACATTTCGTACTAATATACTTACCAGACATCTCGGAGCTGGATCTCTGGCTTGAGCTTGTAGATGATAGGGAAAAAGTTCTCTCACTCTTTGGAAGTTGGTAAATGCTTTTAATCCTTTGTTCAGACTCAGCGCTCGGAGGGGCTAGTTCTTTGAGATTTGCTGCACAAAATATAAAGATGTCAATTCAAGATACAAGTTCAGGATACGATTGGGGATATTCCTAAAACCCTAAATCCTACCAGAAGTCAACCACTTCACCGGAAGGTCAAAACCTCCAGTAATAGAATCCCTTTTTACAAAAAAGAACTTTTGTTTCCATTTCTCCTTATTTTTCGTGGCTCTAAGAATAAGAGGATTTTTGGAGGTAGAGAAAAGGAGAAAACGACTGTTGCCATGAGAGCGAAGGCGATAGGCCATCGAGAGATCTTCGATACAGAGATCAGGGGTAAAACGGGATCTGATTTGGTCCAAGGTCACCAGCACCCGCCAAACCATAGGCATGGTTTGGGCATAGCTGAGACCGGTAAACTCACAGAAACAGGATATAAAGGCCGGAAACGGATATCGGAGTTCATTAGAAAAAGGGTAAGCCAGGAAGCAGACCCATTCGGAGGAAGAGAAATCCGATCGGACTTCCCAATCGAAAGGACGAATGATTGTGCCAACGGGGAAGGTACCGGAAGCTTGCAGGGAGGCGATGTCAGTATTGTCAAACGAGCAGATTTCTTTTTCGGGTTTTTTAAGAAGGTTTTGGGCTTCGAAGGATGGAGTCGAGTCGCCTGTATGTGATCTCGTTCTGCTAGCCATGAAATTTTTTGATGAAGGAAGACAAAGAAAAAGGAGAGAGAAGAAAAGTACCTAAGAAATCGCTTGGAATATGGTGATAATGATGTAGGATAAGTCGGTTAAATAAAGACTGAGTATAGGGGGTAAAGAGTAAATGTTGCATTGGAAGTTGCACAATGTCACCTCAATCATCATTTCGTTTTAATTGCCTCGGTTTACGTGATAAAGTTCTAAAATATAAACGTTGGATTGGTATACCAACAGATATATTTGGGGACAATTGTTATGGGTCATTTTCTGCTTATATATCCTGACTAATATTTTGGCTTTGGTTGTTTATTTGTGATCAGGATACCGGATCAGGATATTGGTAACATCCTGATACGATATCCTGGTACTAACCAATTAGCTCACGTGCAGGTTATTGTAACAAGCCTCTAACAGTCAGGAGGACTTCTTCCCCTCAAGACTCGGGCAAGTCGGTTGGGTTATAGACGTTGAACCTGGAAGAAGTGGACTACAACGTCTACTTGAGGAATATTCGAAGCATCTCGGTTTAATAGGATAGTTTGTTATTTTCGTTTTACTATAAATAGATTGATCAGATCAGGTTAAGGCACACATTCTTAAGCACACTTTTACTCCCCTGTTGCAAGCAATCACTACACTCAAACACTTGTACTCGAACTACATTGTAACACCTAGTTGATCCGCATCATATCCTGCACTGTATCCTGATATTTGAAGCAATAGAAGAACAAGGCAGCTGCGATTGTCAGCTCCCGAGGTTTTGTGACGGCGATCTAGATTGATCAAGGTCTTTCCTCGTACATCATGTGTCACCCTTTACATTTTTCGCTCATTGTTTGATCATAGATACAGCTTTATATCCTGAGCCGTATCCTGAAACTGTTTTTGCAAATAACTTAACTAGCATATTTTCAACACACGTTTTTAGCACACTACCTCACTTAACTAATTTGATCACTTAATTGCTTCGGTAATTTTTGACCAAAACAGGAATGCACACACTTTCGAGCTCTCATACTCGTACACTCTCATTTCTAGCTGCAAACACACACTAACACTCACAATTCACAATCATTGTAACACTTATTCGATCCGAGCATTATCCTGCATTGTATCCTGGTTATTCAAGCAATGAGAAGAACAAGGCAGCCGACGATTGTCAGCTCCCTAGGTTTTATGCCGGAGATTTGGATTGATCAAGGGCTTTCCTCGTATATCCCGTGTCAACCTTTACATTTTTGCTCATTGTCTTATCATTGATATAGTCTGATATCCTCGGGCTATATCCTGAAACTGTTTTTGTTAACAACTTAACCAACATATTTTTCACTAAGTATTACTAGCACACTACCTCACAAAACTAATTTGATCACTTAATTGCTTCAGTATTTTTTTACCAAAACACTAGTATTGTATTTTTATTTTCAGTTATGGTTTGTAATAGATAGAGATGCATAATATGAAATAGAGTAAAAGTCGCAATGACAACGATTTTGGATCAATGTGTTGTTGTGTGATTATTCGTATTCAATATTATTTTGTGATATTAATACTTGGTAAATGTTTAAAATCCATATGGCCGACAATGCAAATCGGGAAAACCAGAAAAATGAAAACTAGATAAATAACAGTGCTATTCGACACATAGTAACCCAAGGAATTAGAGATGCTCTACCATCTATTATCCAACATGTTAGAGACGCGGATAATAAAAAAAGTAATAGTGGAAGTAAGCGAACACATACTAAACCTGAACACAACGTGAACTATGGGCCATTTCTTCAATTGCCAATTCCAAAAAGAAGAAGAACCATGTCTTATGGTTGTTCTTACAAAGAATTATGGTCCTGCAAACTAATAGAATTCTCGGGCAATGAAGGAGCCATTGCAGCTCTACGCTGGTTAGAAAAGACTGAGGCAGTCTTAAAGATAAGCAAGTGTGCAGAAGAGGATAAGATAATGTTTGCTTCCAACCTGTTTAAGAATGCAGCTCTAGAATGGTGGAACACTATCCTCCAGTCTAGAGGAAGTGACAGGGTTTATAGTATGGAATGGATTGAGTTTAAGAATATGGTGGAAAGGAAATTTTGTCCTCCTAATGAAAAGGAGCAGATAGCTAATAAATTCTTAAACCTTAGAATGACTGGAGTAGACAGCAAGGGTTACACTACTACATTCTTTGAATATGCCAGAATAGTGCCAACCCTAGCATCACCAGAACCAGTATTAATCTCCCGTTACATCCGGGGATTAATTGGTGAAATTAGACATGTAGTCAAGGCAGCTAGACCACCAACTATAGAAGAAGCTGTAGAACTAGCAAACACCTTGACTGATGAACTGGTACGTACGCAAGAAGAAAACCAGAGGAGAAACCTAGCTCAGAGGCTTACCTAGGAATTTCACTACGGTAATTCCAACCGTGGGAAAAATATAGGTTCTACCTCTACACCTTACAGCAAAGCCTGTAAGAAGAAGCATTCTGGAAGATGCTTTACCTACTGCAACTACTGCAAAATACCAAGACACAAGGAGGAAGATTGTAGGAAGAAACCTAGTAATGGAGTGTGCTTCAACTGTGGAGATCATATCAGGACGAATTGTCCGAAACTAGCTCCAGCCACAAACAACAAGACTACTAAGAATGCTAGAGCATTTGTTCTAACTGCAGAAGAAGCAAAGATGATCCCGGACGTGATTGCCGGTACGTTTTTAGTTAATGATGTTTTTGCTAAAGTATTATTTGACTCTGGTGCGAACCAAAGCTTTATTAATACTTCATTTTGCAAAATTCTCAACCAACCATTAACTAAACTCCAACAAGAATGTTTGGTAGAAACAGCAAATGGAGAAACCATTAAGATTTCTGAAATCTTGCAGGGAACAAGAATAGAAATTTTAGACCATAAGTTTATTGCAAATCTTTACCCAATGAATCTGGCAGGATTTGATATTGTATTAGGAATGATTGGTTAATAGGAAATAAAGCCAATATTCTATGTGATCAAAAGTAGATACAAGTAAATTAACCAATAGGTGAAAAGATCACAATTAAAGGAGATAAGCCAACTAGATGTACAAAATTCATCTCGGTGATGAAAACTGCAAGTTTTGTAAGAAAGGGATCAATAGTGTATATGATTTCCATAATCGTTAACACTAAAGGAAAAGAATTAAAAGATATCCATGTAGTATCTCAATTTTCAGATGTATTTACAGAAGAATTACCAGGACTACCGCCAGATAGGGAAGTCGAATTCAGAATTCATTTACTACCAGAAACATCACCAATTGCCAAAGCACCTTAGCGTTTGGCACCTGCAGAAATGCAAGAATTAAAGAAACAGTTAGACGAACTGTTGGAGAAAGGATTCATACAGCCAAGCTCATCGCCATGGGGAGCACCGATATTGTTCGTTAAAAAGAAAGACGGATCAATGCATATGTGCATTGATTACCGTGAATTGAATAAGGTCACGATTAAAAATCGGTACCCATTACCGAGAATCGATGATCTGTTTGATCAATTGCAAGGAGCTTGATTTTTCTCAAAGATCGATTTACGCTCAGGATATTATCAATTAAAGGTACAGGAAGAGGACATTCCTAAGACCGCTTTTAGAACAAGGTATGACCATTATGAATTTACTGTCATGCCATTTGGTCTAACCAATGCCCCAGCCGCATTTATGGGCATGATGAACCGAATATGTAAGCCATATTTGGATAAATTCATAATTGTCTTTATAGATGATATTCTAATTTACTCTAAGAGTCAAGAGGAGCATGCAGCGCATCTGCATATACTTTTAAATTTGCTGAGAAAAGAAAAGTTTTATGCTAAATTTTCGAAATATGAATTCTGGTTAGAAGAAGTGCAATTTCTTGGACATTTAGTTAACCATGAAGGAATTCATGTGGATTCCACAAAGATCGAGGCAATTACTAAATGGAAAATCCCTGAGTCACAAACAGAGGTTAGAAGTTTTCTAGGATTGGCCGGTTATTATAGAAGGTTCATTTGAGATTTTTCTAGAATAGCCATTCCCTTGACTAAGCTAACCTGTAAATCTGTTAAGTTTGAATGGGGATCAAAACAAGAGGAAGCCTTTAGAATTCTTAAGCAAAGATTAACCAACGCACCCATACTAGCGTTACCAGAAGGAACTGAAGACTTTGAAGTCTATTGTGACGCTTCTAAGTTAGGTTATGGATGTGTATTGATGCAACGCCAGAAGGTTATAGCCTACGCTTCTAGACAACTTAAGAATCATGAAGAAAATTATAAAACACATGATTTAAAGTTAGGAGCTATAATTTTTGCCCTTAAGATTTGGAGACACTATTTATATGGAAAAGAGCTAAATATGATACAAAGACGCTGGATGGAATTTCTTAGTGATTATGATTGCAATATCCAGTATCATGAAGGAAATGCTAATGTAGTTGCTGATGCTTTAAGCCGAAAGTATCAAGAAAAGCCAAAAAGAGTATGTTCTCTTAAGTTAAATTTGCAAGTAGATTTAAATGAACAAATTAGAGAAGCACAAGAATTAGTTATCAAGGACGATACTGAGAAATTGAAAGGTATGATTAAAGAATTAGAACAAGGCACAGATGGAATTTGGAGATTCCATAAGAAAAGGATGTGGATACCTAAACTAGGAAACCTACGCCACCAAATATTAGACGAAGCCCATAAGTCTAAATATACGATACATCCTGGAAATGATAAGATGTACCTAAACTAGGAAACCTACGCCACCAAATATTAGACGAAGGAATTTCTGGTGGATAGGAATGAAAAAGGAAATAGCAGCTTATGTTGCTAAGTGTTTAACATGTTCACAGGTTAAAGCTGAACATCAGAAACCCTCAGGTTTATTGCAGCCATTGGAAATGCCTGTATGGAAGTGTGAATTGATAACAATGGACTTTGTTACCAAATTACCCAAAACACGAAAAGGTAATGATACAATCTGGGTGATTGTAGATAGGTTAACCAAGTCTGCTCATTTCCTACCAATGAAGGAAACATTCAGTATGGAATAATTAGCCAAATTGTATGTAAATGAAATAGTTTCATTACACGGTATTCCTTTATCTATTGTTTCTGATATAGATAGCCGTTTTACTTCTCATTTTTGGACAAGTTTCCAAAAAGCAATGGGAACCAAGCTAAATCTAAGCACCGCTTATCATCCACAAACGGACGGACAAAGCGAAAGGACAATTCAGACGATGGAAGATATGCTTAGAGCTTGTGTAATTGATTTCGGAGGTAATTGGGATGATCATCTGCCATTAATAGAATTTTCTTATAATAACAGCTATCATACCAGTATTAATGCTGCACCATTCGAAGCACTTTATGGACGAAAGTGCCGAACTCCCGTCTGTTGGGCAGAGATTGGAGAAAAGCAATTGTCTGGACCTGAAATAGTACAAGAGACAACAGACAAGATCATTCAAGTCAAGGAAAGACTGAAAGCAGCACGCGATCGACAGAAGAGTTATGCTGATAACAGACGAAAGCCATTGGAATTTCAAGTAGGTGACAAGGTGTTGTTAAAAGTTTCTCCTTGGAAATGAGTGGTAAGATTCATCAAAAGAGGAAAGTTAAGCCCCAGGTATTGTCACGGCCCATGACCCGGTTTGACCCGTTTCAAGAGCCGCGGGACAGAAAATCCCGTGGTATTATTTAACAGCGGAAGATTTCTTCGGGATCTTTTTAAAACTGCAATTTCCTGATTATTTTATTTCACAACTCGGGATAAAACCCCGGTAATTTACAATCATATGATTTCACAGAGAAATCTTTATGTTTACAAAAACATGTTTCTTTATTTTATATTGAGCCACTTCCTTAAGCTTATAGTGCTTTGCTGCACTTTTCCTAGATCACAACAGATTACCTGAAACATGTTTGAAAAAGGTTTTGTCAGCGGGAAATACTGGTGAATCATTCTTTTTACTAAAAAGACTCGTTTGTTATAATTTACAGTATTAAGAGCGATTACAATGTTTTCATATATCCACCAATTACCCATCGGTATTTGTCACTCGACTCATTTCTGTGACTATGGTCATATCACCCATTGGCCCCGTTGTCCAATGGTGACGATTATCAAGTAGTGTATACAAAACCCCACATACCGGCTGTAATATGGAGATTACAAAGACTTAATCCCTGTAATTATAACCTTGAAAATAAACATGTTTTTATAAAATACTTTAATTTAAATAGAGAATGACTCACATTGCAGATTTAATATGAATAGAGTGTAGCCTACTGATTAGCCTTGATAACCTAGTTTAAATAACAATGCACACAAACTAGGTTAGTAACTAATACAGCATTTACGATAACTCACGAGATTAAACCCTCACAACGAATGACAATGTGCGATACTTAAACATCCATCAAATTAACGATGAATGACAAAGCATAAACCCTAATGTGGGCAGCACTTAAACATCCATTGGATAGTTTAATCGATCGGACATTGAATCGTAGCAGCGATCGAGTTATTACCCTGTATTGTGGCAGCACTTCGTGATTTTTGTGTGTTTTTGTAGTATTCAGTGTATATCTCAGTGTACGAAGCAAATTTTAATGTCGTAACATGCAAACAGTTCAAGTCCCAAGCCCCACTATTTATACTGGAAATTGGATCCTCCCGCGTGTCGCGGAGGATTCCTTGGTCCCTGTCGCGTGTCGCGGGGCATACCCCCTAGCCTAGGGTAGCCTCGTGTCTTGGGTAGCCTTGGTGAGTCGACGTTGCATGTAAATTCATTTTTGACAGCCATTTATATGGATAATCGTTAATAGGGAATACCCCCCCCCCCCCCCCCTTGAGTTTTAGGGGCCCTGATCATGATTCTGATTGTTCTGAAAATTTTAGGGATTATGCAGAATTAATTGGGTGTCTTAATTAGGGTTTCCTATTGAACAAATTAAAAAAATAAATAGTACTTTTGATGAGAGTTGTTACATTCTCCCCACCTTAATAAAAATCTCGTCCTCGAGATTTACTAGAACAAGTAGGGGTATTTTCGCTTCATCTCTGATTCCAGCTCCCAAGGGTATTCAGCTCCTCTTTTTGAATCCCACTTGACTTTAACTAGCACTAGTCGTTTGTGCTTGAGAAATTTGATCTTTCGATCTTCTATCTAAAGTGGTTTCTCAACAAATTTTAATTTTCCGTTTACCTCTATATCTTGAAGAGGTAATACAAAAGATTCGTCTGATAAACATTTCTTGAGGTTGGATACATGAAATACATCATGTACTCCGGCTAGCTCTTTTGGTAGTTGTAAACGATAAGCAACTGGTCCTATACGTTGGATTACCGGAAATGGTCCTACGTATCTTGGACTTAGCTTTCCTTTCTTACCGAATCTAACAACTACTTTCCAAGGAGAAACTTTCAATAGTATTTTGTCTCCCACTTGGAATTCCAACGGCTTTCGTCTATTATCTGCATAACTCTTCTGGCGATCTCGAGCCGTCTTCAGTCTTTCCTTGATTTGGTTAATCTTGTCGGTCGTCTCTTGTACTATTTCAGGACCTGACAATTGACCTTCTCTTATTTCTGCCCAACATATTGGAGTTCTGCACTTTCATCCATACAGTGCTTCAAATGGGGCAACTTCGATGCTTGAATGATAACTATTGTTATAGGAGAATTCAATTAACGGTAAATGATCATCCCAGTTTCCACCAAAATCTATCACACATGCTCTAAGCATGTCTTCCAGAGTTTGGATTATTCGTTCGCTTTGTCCGTCGGTTTGAAGATGATATGTCGTACTTAAATTTAATCGAGTTCCCATTGCTTCTTGGAAACTAGTCCAGAAATGGGAAGTGAAACGACTATCCCTATCCGAGATAATGGAGAGTGGAACTCCATGTAAAGATACTACTTCATCTACATACAACTTTGCCAACCTTTCCATGCTAAAGGTTTCTTTCATAGGTAGAAAATGAGCTTATTTGGTTAATCGATCCACAATTACCCAAATCGTATCATTACCTTTTCTAGTTGTGGGTAACTTAGTAACAAAATCCATTGTTATGAGTTCCTATTTCCATACAGGCATTTCTAATTGTTGTAGTAGACCTGAAGGTTTCTGGTGTTCTGCTTTAACTTGTGAACAAGTAAGACATTTAGAAACATATCGAGCTATGTCCTTTTTCATTCCTATCCACCAGAAATTATTTCTTAAACCTTGGTACATTTTATTGTTTCCACGGTGCATGGTATACCTAGATTTATGGGCTTCTTCTAAAATCTTATTTCTTAATTCTCCCTTCTTAGGTACCCAAATTCTGTTTTTTGTGGAATCTCCAAATTCCATCAGTTCCTTGTTCTAATTCTTTTATTCTTCCTTTCATTCCTTCAGCATCCTCCTTGATTGCTGTAGCTTGTACATTCTTCAATTGTTCCATTAAATCTAATTGTAGATTTAATCTGAGAGCACGAACTCGCTTTTGCTTTTCATGATATTTACGACTTAAGGCATCTGCAACTACATTTGCCTTTCCTTCGTGATACTGAATATCACAGTCGTAGTCATTTAGGATTTCTATCCATCTTCTTTGCCTCATGTTTAACTCTTTTTGCCCAAATATATACCTTAAACTTTTGTGATCCGTATAGACAGTAAATTTATTTCCGTACAGATAATGTCTCCAGATCTTAAGGGCAAAAATTATGGCTCCTAATTCTAAATCATGAGTCGTATAGTTTTCTTCGTGCTTTTTTAATTGCCTTGAAGCATACGCAATTACCTTCTTGCGTTGCATTAGCACACATCCTAATCCTAGTTTTGAAGCATCACAGTAAACCTCAAAATCTTCAGTCCCTTCTGGTAAAGCTAGAATTGGAGCATTGGTTAACTTTTGCTTTAGAATCCTAAAAGCTTCTTCTTGCTTAGGTCCCCATTCAAACTTAACTGCTTTACAGGTTAGCTTAGTTAATGCTACAGCTATCTTGGAAAAATCCTTAATAAACCGTCTATAGTATCCAGCCAAAACTATAAAACTTCTAATTTCCATTGCGGATTGCGGATTGCGGAACCTTCCAATTGGTAATTGCCTCTATCTTAGTAGGATCTACATGAATACCTTCTTGATTTACCATGTGACCTAAGAATTGCACTTCTTGTAGCCAAAATTCACACTTTGAGAATTTGGCATAAAGCTTTTCATTTCTTAACAAAGTTAAGAGTGCATGCAAGTGCTGACAATGTTCGTCCTGACTTTTGGAATAAATAAGTATATCATCGATAAAAACAATTACAAATTTATCCAAATACGGTTTACAGATCCTATTCATCATGTCCATGAATGCTGCAGGTGCATTCGTTAATCCAAAGGGCATGACTGTAAAATCGTAATGACCATACCTAGTTCTGAAGGCGGTTTTAGGTATGTCTTCTTTTTGTACTTTCAATTGATGATATCCGGAGCGTAAATCAATCTTAGAAAAATATCTAGCTCCTTGAAGTTGATCGAAAAGATCATCAATCCTAGGTAATGGGTATCGATTCTTAATTGTAATCTTATTCAATTCTCTATAATCAATACACATTCTCATTGAACCATCCTTTTTCTTTACAAACAACACTGGTGCTCCCCACGGGGATGAACTAGGTTGTATGAAACCTTTACTTAGTAATTCATCTAATTGCTTTTTCAGTTCTAACATTTCTGTGGGTGCTAACCGGTAAGGTGCCTTGGCTATCGGTGTAGTTCCTGGAATTAGATGAATTCTAAATTCTACTTCCCTATCTGGTGGTAATCCTGGTAACTCTTCTGGAAATACATCTGGGTATTTTGAGACTATAGGAATCTCCTTAAGTTCTTTACCCTTAGTACTAATGATTACTGAAATTATAAATACTATTCCTTGCTTTCGTTCATAACTAGCAACTTTCATTACTGATATGAACTTCATGGGCTTACGTGGTTTATCTCCTGTAATCGTGATTGTTTCTCCTGTGGTTGTATGAATTTCTATGGAATTCTTATCACAAAGAATTCGAGCATGGTTGGCTATTAACCAATCCATTCCTAATACAACATCGAACCCAGCTAAATTCATTGGTAACAGGTTTGCAGAAAATTTATGACCTAAAAGTTCTATCTTTCCTTCTTGCATAACCTTATTTATTTTAACAGAATTTCCAACTGCTGTTTCGACTGTAAAAATTTGCCTAAGATTGGTCAAAGGTAAATTAAGAGCTTGGCAGAATGAAGTATTGATAAAACTTTGGTTTGCACCAGAGTCAAATAATACTTTTGCGTAAACGTTGTGAACTAAGAACGTACCAGCTATCACATCGGGAATGAGTTCTGCTTCTTGAGTAGTCAGCTGGAATGCTCTAACATTCTTTTTAGTAGCTCCGTCGGCCGTCTTGGCTTTGTTATCTGTTGGTTTGACCAATTTAGGACATTCTGTTTTGAAATGCCCAGCTTCTCCACAGTTATAGCAGATCCTGGTTTTCTTTCTGCAATCTTCTTCACGATGTCCTTCCATTTTGCAAAAATTGCAGGTTACATTACATCTTCCATAATGTTTCTTTTTGCAATTCCTGCAGATCGGCGGAGTTAAGGATTGCCCTGTTCCTCTTTTCTTGAAGTTGCTATTATTACCCATACGAAATCCTTGGGTAATTTTCTGAGCCAGATCCTTTTTCCTATTTTCATCTCTTATGCGTACCAGTTCGTCAGTTAGGGTATTAGCTAGTTCTACCGCATCGTCAATAGTGCGAGGTCTTGCAGCTTTAACGATATTACGGATTTCGCTAATCAGTCCCCAAATATAGCGAGAAATGAGTACCGGTTCTGGCGAAGCCAGTGTTGGTACCACTCTAGCATATTCAAAGAATGTCGAAGTATACCCACGACAATCTATACCCATCATTCGATGATTTAGGAACTTATTCACCATTTGATCTTTTTCGTATTCGGGACAAAATTTTCTTTCTACAATACTCTTAAATTCTTCCCAATTCATAGCATACGCCATCATTCTTCCTTTTGCTTGTAAAATCGTGTCCCACCATTCTAGTGCCCCTTCTTTAAAAAGATTTGACGCGTACATGACCTGATCGTCCTTGGCACATTTACTTATTGTAATTACTGCCTCGGTTTTCTCTAACCAACGCAGTGCCGCAGTTACTCCTTCATTGCCTGCAAATTCAGCGGGTTTACAAGCAAGAAATTCTTTGTAAGTGCAACCAGGAGTTGCAGCTTTCATTTTCTTAGGAAGAGGAGCCTGCCGTGGATCGTTATTGTTATTAGTATGATTGCCACCTCCATTTACACTATTACTGAAATTATCTTCAGAAATACGTTTGCTAGGAACGATTTATTGAGGTTCGATTGGATTTCTAACAGCAGCAACGACTGCTGGAATAGCATTGGCTATTCCCTGAGCAACGATATTTTCGATATCTTGCCTATTTAAAAATTGATCCTCCGGATGTTGCTCAGATTGATTAACCTCATTAACTGGTTCGTTATTAGCGTTTTCCATCTGATAATTAATATATATAATTTATTAGTATCAGATGAATAACAATTATACACAAAACAATTATACAAATCTCATAACACATATAGCCAAAATTATCGATTTCTCGATTCCCATTTTTATATTTTATATTATGCGTCAATACACACTATTTTCTTACAAAGTTTTATTTGTAATTATTTTACAAGATTTATATTTATTATACAACCACAGTTTCACAAACCCACTATCCCTTGTCAGTTAATACTTTTAATAACGACGTTCCCTCTCGTCGTATTTCCAGGAGATCTGTTCTCCTACTTCCCTGATCCTATTTCCTGCATCCACCAGCTCCTCGCCAAAGTGACGGAGTTCAGCTAAATTTTCATTACTCATTGGTGGGTTTGGTATAGGTTCTGGGTCGAACTGAGGGGGAAAGGAATAAGGACTGTTGAGAAGGTTTTGGAACTGCCAATCATTAGTCCACCACTCGTCCATTCCTAAAGGTTGGGTGTGGATTATAGGTTCTGGGATTGCTGGTTCCAAGTTCATTGGTAGTTGTGTTTCAGCAGGATAAGGGTATAGATTATTATTAATAGGCCTGACAACATCACAGCTTGCCAATGCACGATCCAATTCCTCCTGAAATGGTAACTCCTCAATTTGTATAGAGCTTTCCCCGATTTCTATCTTGGTTTGCCTAGAACCTTCCCCAAACTCCATTTCCATTTTCCTAGAATATTCTTCAAACTGCATTTCCATCTGCCTAGAACCTTCCCCGACTTCAATCCCCTTCCCTTTGTCTAAGGAATTTTCTATTTTGGGAATCTTCCTAGTGGCAGGTTTCCTTCGGCGCACACTCCTCCATCCCACGAATCTTCTCCTTTTCTTAGGCTTGGGTTTCTCTAGAGGTGGAGCGTTGAATTCCATAGGTTCTTCTATATCGGGTATATACCTATTAAAATCTCTGGAAACCTCTATTTTCACCGGATAGAGATTTAAATTCTGAAGGGCTTCAGACAGGTCATTCATGCTGTTTAGCATATATGCAAAATACACATAATACTAAGTTAAAATTTTATAACAAAATTTCATACATAACTTTTAAATATTATTTCATACCGTGTGACTAATTTAACACAAAGACAACTGAAAATTAAAACACATCAGGGTTTACTGTAAAATTATTTATTTTACTGGATAGGGTTTCTGGCTTATAGGTGATAAGGTTGCTAAAACTTAAGTCAGGTGTATTTAAAGATTTGCATTTATGGCTACAGTGGCTAGCATATAAAGATCTGCCCATTTCTCATCTAACTTGTCTTCCCATGGTGGGTTGCTGCCTAGTTATTGGGTTTTCTGATTAACTCTCTTTTCTTTTGGTTGTGATTTCTTTAATTTCTCCTGACTTTTCCTAATAATCAAACTTCTTTTATTAGGAGAAAGTGGTTCCTTATATTGTGCCTTTCGGACAAATATTTCTTCTTCAGAATTTGCATAGTGGTTTGAGGAATTGGTTTGGGATGAACTTCCCTTCTCGTTTGATGACCTATCTAACTTAAGATAGATGTTTGAAAGCTTTTGCTTACCCATACTGTACACAAATATTCAATTAATAACACATAATCACAAAATGGCAATCAGTAAAATTAAGTATTTTCTAAATACTTAATTGACTTAAATCAGTGGCTCTGATACCACCTTTTTCTGTCACGGCCCATGACCCGGTATGACCCGTTTCAAGAGTCGCGGGACAGAAAAACCCGTGATATTATTTAACAGCGGAAGATTTCTTCAGGATCTTTTTAAAACTGCAATTTCCCGATTATTTTATTTCACAACTCGGGATAAAACCCCGGTAATTTACAATCATATGATTTCACGGAGAAATCTTTATGTTTACAAAAAGATGTTTCTTTATTTTATATTGAGCCACTTCCTTAAGCTTATAGTGCTTTGATGCACTTTTCCTGGATCACAATAGATTACCTGAAACATGTTTGAAAAAGGTTTTGTCAGCGGGAAATACTGGTGAATCATTCTTTTTACTAAAAAGACTCGTTTGTTATAATTTACAGTATTAAGAGCGATTACAATGTTTTCATATATCCACCAATTACCCATCGATATTTGTCACTCGACTCATTTCTGTGACTATGGTCATATCACCCATTTGCCCCGTTGTCCAATGGTGATGATTATCAAGTAGTGTATACAAAACCCCACATACCGGCTGTAATATGGAGATTACAAAGACTTAATCCCTGTAATTATAACCTTGAAAATAAACATGTTTTTATAAAATACTTTAATTTAAATAGAGAATGACTCACATTGCAGATTTAATATGAATAGAGTGTAGCCTACTGATTAGCCTTGATAACCTAGTTTAAATAACAATGCACACAAACTAGGTTAGTAACTAATACAGCATTTACGATAACTCACGAGATTAAACCCTCACAACGAATGACAAAGTGCGATACTTAAACATCCATCGAATTAACGATGAATGAAAAAGCATAAACCCTAATGTGGGCAGCACTTAAACATCCATTGGATAGTTTAATCGATCGGACATTGAATCGTAGCAGCGATCGAGTTATTACCCTGTATTGTGGCAGCACTTCGTGATTTGTGTGTGTTTTTGTAGTATTCAGTGTATATCTCAGTGTACGAAGCAAATTTTAATGTCGTAACATGCAAACAGTTCAAGTCCCAAGCCCCACTATTTATACTAGAAATTGGATCCTCCCGCGTGTCGCGGAGGATTCCTTGGTCCTTGTCGCGTGTCGCGGGGCATACCCCCTAGCCTAGGGTAGCCTCGTGTCTTGGGTAGCCTTGGTGAGTTGACGTTGCATGTAAATTCGTTTTTGACAGCCATTTATATGGATAATCGTTAATAGGGAATACCCCCCCCCCCCCCCTTGAGTTTTAGGGGCCCTGATCATGATTCTGCTTGTTCTGAAAATTTTAGGGATTATGCAGAATTAATTGGGTGTCTTAATTAGGGTTTCCTATTGAACAAATTAAAAAAATAAATAGTACTTTTGATGAGAGTTGTTACAGGTATGTTGGACCTTTTGAGATTATTAGAAGAATAGGACCAGTAGCTTATCAGCTACAACTGCCAGAGGAAATGGCGGGAATACATGATGTGTTTCATGTATGCAATCTCAAAAGGTGCCTAGCCGATGAATCACTAGTGGTACCTCTTAAGGATATAGAGGTAAATGAAAAGCTTAAGTTTATAGAAAAACCTCTACAGATTGAAGACGGGAAAGTCAAGAATCTCAAACACAAGAGATTAGTTCTAGTCAAAGTGAAGTGGGATTCCAAGAGAGGACCAGAATACACTTGGGAGCTTGAATCTGAAATGCAAAGGAAATATCCACACCTGTTCCAGTAGACCTCGAGGACGAGTTTTAAATTAAGGTGGGGAGGATATAACAACCCTCCAAAATTATTTCCGACACCTCTACTATGTTTAGAGTGTCCCTATACGCCTTAAAATACACATCGTATACGATATTTAACCCTAAATACCTTTATATAATTAAAGTAAAAATAAAAACAAAATCCAGGTGTCGCTCGCGGGCCGCGAAGACCCTGTCTTTAGGCTACGCGGGGTGCGACAACTAGGCTACGCAGCCTCACTCGGAGTTGCCACGTGGCACGATCGTGGCAGACCTACACTTGTGAGTTGATCAAGCTAGGCCCTACTTTCCCTACGTCGCGGGCCGCGAAGGACCCTTCATTACTTTACGCGGGCCGCGAGGAAGTGTCGATCAGACACTATAAATAGAGGTCATCGGCCTCAGTTCACAATTCGCTCAAAAATTTTCTTTCTCTCTCGAATTCTATAAGTGTAGAAGCTATAATTGGGCATTATACCCCCTAATTAACGAAGTTCTGCCCCGTTGTAAGTATTATAACCCCCGATTACGTATTAGATACGCTGCCCGATTGATATAGTGCTCCGTAATGGCTGTCGAGGTTCTGCCCGATGTAGTCGTTGGAGTTCTGTCTTGGGAAGGGTATTACTAATGTAAATATTGGGTTATTATACTAATGCGTGTGCATTGTCTAATTATTAGATTACAACAAGGAAACCACAAAGGAAAACCTTAAGATAGCAATGTGAGTAATCTTCTTTTTGTAAACCTTTTTGCAAACTATTTTACAAAACCTCAATGCTTTACATTTAAATTACACAGTGATTGAGTATTGTAATTCTACAATTATCGTTGGTATGTTGGGGTTTTGTATACAAAATTTGTTACTACACTATGAGTAGTAACATGACCACAAGTCGGGTCGACAGTACCGTGGGTGGTAATTAAGGTAGAATAATAAACAAATGTAATTGCTGATTGCCCTCAATGCTGTACAAGGATAAAATCTGTCTTGATTAAAATGGGATTCACTCACCAGTATTTCCCACTGACAAATGTTGTAAAACACGTTTCAGGTAACAAAATGTGAAATCCAAAATAGAAGCCAACTGGAGAGCCCTGAAGGCTTGGAAAAATGTGGCTATAAAGGTTACCTAATAAAGAAAGATGTTTTATTTAATAAAATAGGGTTTATCCCTATAAACATGTTGTAACAGAAACTTGGGTTTTACCCATGTATTTATTAATATAAAAGTGTGGTGTTTTACTCTGATAAAATATTTCCTAACTACGGTCTTGATGAAATTTCCGCTGCCAAATAATGATAAACACCGATACCACCATCTCTGAGTAGGCCGCGGCCGCCCTCCTCTTGAGGCAGGGGTCGGGGGTTGCGACAATCTACGTCCGCTTCACTTGTTTAGTGGTTGAAGAAATCCGTGTAGTACATGTGGACATCACATACAACTAAACCATTAGTCATTGACAACATCATACAACATTATCCTCGTATAATTTAATATCGAATAACATTTGACAATGTAAACTTTGATTCATTCGACTATCCTCTTGTATTTTCTTGTTCCGAGTTCGACTTAGATACCTCATGAACCCGATGTTCTTACACCTGCATTACGTCCCAATCTCAAGGCACATCATTAGTAAACGTCAATACTCAAACGTATTGAAACCATTCCTACATACATTCATAGCAGCTTATAATCATACATGCATACATTCCTACATTCATGTGTATATTTACGAGTTCTTGATTACCACTTTTATTTCTATATACTTATTCAAAAACGTCAGAATCACAACTTCCCATATTATAAGTCTCATACATATTTACTCATTCCTAGACTCGTTTGCCTATAGATTTCCTTCACTAACACGTAAGTAAATCCATACTTATACCACCCAGAGACTTCATAACATTCATTTATAACCAAAACCAAGTTAAACATTAATTATGAGTCCTTGAAAACCATATAAAACCAGTCCCATAACCAGAACAAACAACATCAAACAAATTGCCAGCAGCAAGGGCTCTCGCGGGCCGCGAAGGCCTTGGCTAAATCCTTCGCGGGCCGCAACCAAAGTCGCGTGGCGCGACAGTGAGAGGGTTTCAAGGTCGCGTAGCACGACGACTCATTTTTGATAGAAAGGTTATTGTTATGAGCTACATCCGCCCAGCTACATCTTCTCAAACTAATATGTACAAAAACTTTCGTAACTTTCAATATGTTTACCCGTTTAACCTCCCATTTCTTCCCACATGATCGTAAATTGATTTTCTATCATGTGAGCTTCTAATTTAACATCCGGACTAAGAACAATCTTAACTTAAAGCCTTCGGCTTTACATACTCTTTTCAACTATTTGACCCATTCATACTTTATTACTAAAACTCGCATAACTCGGACATTTCACATCCAATTCACTCAAAACTTAATTCTATTGTCCATAAAACATGTCCTTACATTATTGACTAAAAATCTTTACCCCGGGTCCTTAATCTTTACGTATTTCATTATCGTTACAAAGCTTATGCGCATTTATTCAACCCGTTCGTTTTTCTATCAAACGACTCTTTTGTTTAAAGTCAAAAGCTAAGCCTTTTGACCATTAACCCAAGTCCCCATTCCTTGGTTAGCGCACTTATAAGGAATTCTATCCATTACACGATTATAATACCTTCATCATAACTTATGCAAATCATACCAAAATGAGTAAACTCTCATTTCGACCCGTTTGGTCGACTTAGCGGAAACCTTCACTTCTACATACCCATACCTTTCTAAACTCCAATATCATACTTAAATAACTAGTGCATAACCGTACTTTACTACACTAAGAAGTGATTCTAGATAATCACTCACTTAGTACTAATACTTGATATCATCATCAAATTCATGTTCCGAGACAACTACTAACATTTATCATGCAAATAATCTCTTTACTACTAAAGAGGGAGTCCGGGAAATACTTACCTCGTGCGTCCGAATTTACGCATAGCTCCCATGTTTACTTGTGATCCGTTAGCCTTTCCGTGCTTGAGCTTTCCTTGACATGTTCCTATTATCTCCTTCCATTACATCCATTCAATGATTAGTATGCATAATCATACGCATTATTAAGCACACCCTCATTCACGTGTAAATTGCTTAACGAGTTCAACATGTATTATAATACTATAATGCTAATCGATTTAGCCATTTATCATTCCATCATCACTAAGGTCATACATGAGCTTCTAGCATGAATAATCATGTATTTACATCATGTTTATTTTGCACACATCATCACAACTAAGCACTTCTCATACTTGTAATACACAATCATCTTTATTACTACTTAATTGATATTCCATACAAGTGATAACATATACTAACCTTTACTAGGCATTTCATCAAACACTTGGTGTGTGTACCATCTATCAAGCCTAGTGTACAAGTAACTCAAGCACATTCATACCATTTCTTATCAAGGTCATCACTTTCAACATTTTTACATAATTTTCTTTCTAATTCAGATTCATATAACATCAATCTACCCTAATCATCTTCACATATCAAAACTACAACTAACTAAACACACATTCCATAAACATCTCCATAGCATTATTACATACAAGTGGGTTTACATATAATCATCAAGATAAATCCGAAATTCTAGCATAATTCCAGTTTCATAAGGTGATTCTAACACGCATTCGTCCTAAATTTCATATATGATCACAACTTACACAAACCCACATCATCAAACTTTACTTAAACCACAAAATTTGACTTACTTGATGTTAGAAACGCTTAAGGGATTCATCATTCTTGGTTCATGCATACAATCAGCCCTCGATTCCCTTCTCAATTGATGATTTCATGTGGGTTAGGGTTTACACCCCCTTTCCCTTTCCCCTATTCGATCGCACGCACACACCTTGTGTGTGTGTGTGTGTAGTTTTCGTTTAATTAATTTCAAGTTTCCACTTTGGCAATCTTAGTCTCTTAAGTTTATGACACCATCATAATTGCCACCAATTTCATTCCTTTACTTATCTTGTTATGTATTTAACTATGTTTAATAACCTAGTTATTGTATTTCATTTAATTAAACATGGTGACATACCTACGAATTTAATAATTCGAGATTTGTGGTGTTACACTTTATCGCTACTTGCTTGTGTCAATTCTCGCAGTCCTCCTTACGAATAAATTTCGGGACGAAATTTCTTAAAGTGGGGGAGACTGTAAAAACCCGCACTTTCGTGCATTCTCGTTACTTTCGTTACGCCTAGCACCAGAGATTCGGATCATAATGTAAACTATATCGCAAACTACGCTACTTCGCATATTTTTCACGCTACATCGCTTATTACACGCGCTATATCGCATATCACAACGCATACGCTTATAACGCTAACGCTTACATGTTAACATCACGTGCGTAACTAAACTACTCGCTCTTGCTCATCACAACGCAAACGCGAACGCAAACTCGAAACGCAGTTACTTATGATATGACCTATTATATTATATTATTAGTTAGATATAAATATCTAAGTATTAAAACTTGTTTGAACGCGCATACGCTGGCACGCGCAACTAGGTTTATCACGATAAAACTCAATGCAACACATAAGGATAGGATTTGGTAATTCGCCAAGGTTCGTCCAAATGGAGGCCATCCACCCGGATGGCCATCCACCCGGATGGCCATCCGTCCGGATGGAGCCATCCGAACACTGCCGCTCGCACACCGACCTAGACCTCACCCTCCCCCAATAAATACTAGTCGTACACCCTCATTTCAACACTTTGACACTCCCATCCGCTCCCCAAGTCTCAGACGCGATTCAAGGCCATTTTGTAAGCTTTTTCTCCCAAATCTTCTTCAATCTTCATCTCCATTCACTTCTACTCCATCTTCTTCATCAAAATCACCCTCGCACACACTCACACTTCCACTTTTTCTCGAAATCACTGATTTTGGACCTCTCGAAGGTGGTTTCCACTCGTTTTGCTTTGGCAAACTGTTGTGGAGAATCATTTAATCGAGATTGATTCAAGATCTAAAGGATTTCCATACTTTTCAACTTAGTTACGAAAGATTTCAACATTTTTCTACTAGTTTTGAACTTTTCTTCGGTTGTTACACAATATTGATGGAATCGGGACTCAGTCAAACTCTCGACTCGTTCCTTAGTCAAAAGACGGCTTGAAAACTGATTTCCACCAAAGAGATGGACCGATTAACGGGTCAAACATGAATCTTCATCAAGAATAGCACGTTTTTCCGACTGGGCTGGGCCCATCCGGCCGAATGGACTAGATTTGGCATATTCCGTTGTTTGACACGTCGTCACGCCGTCTCCGTTAACTTAAAACTTTTACTTATAAAATTTTGCAAAAAAAACTTCAAATGCAGATCACTCGCTTGAATGGCCACCTGTCCGGATGACCATCTGTCTGGATGACCTGACCCTAACAATCTCAGTTGTTTAAATGCTTTTAACTAAACTTCAAATTTTAACAGTCCGCAAACAGCCTATTCGAATGGCCATCCGTCCGAATGGCCATCCGTCCGAATGGCCATCCGTCCGAATGGCCATCTGCCCGGATGACCATCCGTTCAGATAGGACTTATCCGTTCAGATAGACTGTTGAGAACTTACCCGTCCGACATTCTGTTTACGTCCATTCAGCCCCAAGGAAAACTTATGCTTCTGTTTCCGTGCACAGGCTGACCCGACGTGCTCCCTTTAATCTAATCCAGATTGCATTTACTTGCTAAACACACGCTGTGAGTATACTCGAACCCATTTTCATTGAACGCACTTTTGGGTGTAACATACGTTCTTTATCAAAAACACAACACTTAAACGCATTACAAACGCTAACCGCACTCGCATGTTATACGTGATTAGTTGAATTACTTGTTGCTATGCTTACACAGTGTTACACTAGACCGCCTTTAGCAACGATAGTACTATAATTTGGACTCAACACCTGTTGTGAACATGTGTCATGCATACTCTACATAGCAGTCACGTGGTTAGGTTGTAGCATTGTTGATACCTTACTTGATTCGCCTATTATGTGTTACATGTTGGTTATGCGTAAACACTTTTTATACTATACTTATGCAAACTTGTATACTCGCCAATACATTATTGTATTGACTTTATTTTAACGTATGTTGCAGGTTAATCGCAGGCTATCATGAATCAAGATTAGGAAGTCTAGAAACTCACATAAAATCTAGGTTGTCGGATTTGTATTGTTTGAGAGACATGAAATCTGAATGATAGTTTGTGAAATATTGTTTATTAGTATGGGATAATGAACGCATTAAATATTGTCACTAAATAGTCGTTATGGATTCTCTTGAGCAATTTGATTCGCCTATTGTCGTGCCCCGATGATTCCGCCATCGGTTGGGGTGTGACAATGAAGTCGATCTCGGATGATCTTGCACTCGCTCAAAGTCCAGTTGCTGAAGAAGACCTTGTAGTTCATGTCATGAACCAATTAGGCGATGAATATGCTAACTTTGTTGCTGCTCTAAAAAACCACGACACCACCATCTCCTTCCCATACTTATTCGATAAGCTCTTGGACCATGAACGTACCCTCAAGGAAACTGCGGTCTCCACTGAGCCGCTTATCACCACCGTGAACCAAAGAAAACGTCAACCATCCCGTTCATATAACCGCTCTTCCACAGAAAGTCGCTTCAACAAACCTAATCAATCAGCCTACACACCAAACAATCGAAACCAATGGTCACCCAGATCAGCCCCTCCTATGTTTCGACCAAACCGTACCCAAACTTATTGTCAGTTTTGTAACATATTGGGTCATGAAACAAAGGACTGTCGAAAGCTCGGCCGGTTCCTATGGGAAAACAATGTTACTGTTCAATGAAATTCTTCCCCAACGGTTTCGATTGTCAACACCACCTCACCACAATCCGTTGCTATGCACCCGTCTTGGATGTGGGACACCGGCGCATCAAGTAACATTGCCCCGAATCGGAATTCGTTGCCTGTTCTTTCCGAATACGGAGGCTCGGATGAGATTTTCCTTGGAAATGGTAAAACACTCCCTATTACACATATAGGCCATACTACGATTCCCACTAACTCACGTCCACTTTTTTTTAAATGATGTTTTAGTTGTTCCTCTCTTACGTAATCATCTTATTTCCGTTGCTAAAGTGTGTCGAACTAACCATGTTTCCGTTGAATTTTTTCCTTATCATTTTTTGGTTAAGGATCTATGCATAGGGGCGCCTCTCATGCGGGGAGTGAACGTCAATGATGTTTACTACGGACCAATCACTTCCTCTCCTCAATATCGAGATCGGCTTATAAATGCTTAGACCCAACTACGAACCGCCTCTATCAGTCTCGATATGTGGAGTTCATTCCTCGTATTTTTTCCTTTTCATGACACATGTAATCCACCTACTGACAAATCATTTGCCACTTTTCTCCCACCCACTCAACTGATCCATAATACTCCCACACTCCCACCACCTTTTCTCTCTCCCTCCATAACTCCCTCCACTGCTACGGATCCACCTCACCATCCACCAACTTCATCACCTTCTGTCTCTCCATCTACAACACCTTCTACCACCCACTCGATATCTCCATCCTCTTCTACATCGATCCCACCGAACTCCCCACAACCTTCCTCTACACATCCAACATTACCTACTGTTACTCACTCACCTAACCTTCAACCTCACTCAACTGTTGAATCCTCTACTACTCCTTCACATCGCCAACCCAAACCCAATCCCAAATACTTTAATCCAAACTTCATTAATTCTACTACCTTACATCCTATGTCCCCATCTCTCGAACCATCGACTCACACCCAAGCTATGAAGGATCCTGAATGGCGACGTGCCATGGATCTTGAGTTTAATGCACTTCTTCAAAACAACACGTGGGATCTCTTTTCTCACACGACCCAACAACCCATTGGTTACAAATGGGTTAATATACTTCTATACTAGTAAGGGTTTTAGTTTTTTTAAGGAGAGAAAGAAAAAAGTTTAGGTTTTTGAAGATAGAGAATCGAAGGGGAAGGTAATCAAAGACGATGCCGGTTAGGTGGTGGTGGTGTAGTGATGTCGGTTAGGTGGTGACAATGGCCTTTTGTGATGGTGTAGTTTAGATGGGGATGATGTAGAAAGAGAAATAGAGAATAGAGAAAGTGTAGAGAAGATAAGTATGGAAATATTATATCATTTTAAAACTCATTAATGTTTAAAAGGGTATTTTTCATTAATAGCTTTCAAATTTGATAAAAATAACCGATATTATTAAAATGGGGATTCCTACCAATTACCAATAACCATATTACCATTAACCTCGTTTTTTGGAACACCGACTTTTTTGTGTTGGGCCACCACACTCCCTAAATTGGAGAGTGTCGTTGCCCCATTCTGGACAGACTATGCTATCTTAACCGGACACACGCTGTCTTCAGAGTTTGGCTTAGGCGTTCCCCCGGGAACCATACCGCCGACTGCCACTTGCCGGTCGTTATGCCACCACAAGAGCATAACTCTCTAGCGTAACACACGGTGGGACGAAAACCCGGGCGGGCTCGAGATTCAAACTGACAATCTCGCACAAGACCTAGCTCAAATCCTTCATTGTCTTAATCCATCAAAAGTGACACAAGTGGGGATCGAACTTGGGTCTCCACCGGAGAACCCAAGCCTCTTACCACTAGACCACAAGTGGGGATTACCATTAGTCCCGTTAATAATAATCTTGGTTTTTCAAATTTATTATAGTAAAACGTATCTTTTTATTTAACCCAGTTTTGATCTTAGTATACTTTCTAGCATTATATGTTTAAGGGTAAATTTGCATTTTTTGTTCTTTAGGTATATCAAATTTCAGTGGATAGTCTTCGTCTTTAAAAATGTCAAGAATCATCCTTTACGTTTTAAAAACGTTACACGATTTATCCTTTAACATTAATCTAGTTAAAATTTTCAGTGTCACACAAGGGTAGTTTACTCATTTTTATGGGGATTAGAGAGAAGAAGTGTTTTTATCTTGTTTTTTTTTTAAATTCATTTTGTTTTATTCGTATATACATTTTTTAAATAAATGAATAAAATGACTAAATTGTCTAAACTTAACTGAAAATTTTAATTGGGTTAATGTCAAAGGACAAACTATATATGCAAGGTTTTTAGAACGTAAAGGATGATTCATGATATTTTAAAAGGTAAATGACATCCACTGAAATTCAGTATAAACATAATTTATTATCATTAAGGTTGTTAGTTTAAAACCTTATCAAAGAAGTTATAAATAATTTGAATTTTTAGTTCCAATTCCAATAATAATGATACCGCGGTATTGGTTAATCTCAAATCAGTTTTACTTCATTAATCATTAAAGTTGTTTGGCTTTGATGACTTAATAAATATATGCTTTGTTGGCTGTTAAAAAAAATCATTAAAGTTGTTAGCTTAAAACCTTATTGAATTTAAAAGAAAAACAGAAATAAAATGTTCTATGTGATTAATATTGAAAAGGCTATGTGAGGAGATGAATAATTTATTAATTTGGGTTATTTTTACTTAGATCCTTATAATATCTAGAATTTGCATTTTTATCGTATATTTGTAGTTTAGTTTGTTTTAACTGTTAAAATCTATGTTTAAGAGCTTTTTTATGAACGCTTTAGTATCTTTTAGAACAACATAATATCTTAAATAATTTGAAGAGGTTATTTGGTTATACTATTTCACGATAATGTTTTACGATTCGATCTAAATTTAGGGAGGTGTTTAGCATAATTATGAAACTCTTCTAACCACTCAAAACCCTAAATGTCCCATAACTTCTTTGTACGTTTCTACACTCTCAAATCATCCCTAATCTTCTTCAATCATTCTTAGCTTCACAAGTTCACACACATCAACCCTTGATCTTCAATCCATGAGTTAATCAGAGGTAAGTGTTTATGATTGCATGATATGTTGTTAATATTGATCTTTTGATTCATACAAACCCTAGATTATTCAAACAATTGATTGTGTGTGATTGATTATGCCAATGAATATGTGATTGCTTAGACAAATGATTGTGCAATGATTGTTTGATGTTTGTGGCATGATAACACTGCTAGATTGATTGATTTGATGCCTGACATGATTGATTTATGTGCATTTGGGGGGTTTCTGTTCGTAGAAACCTTGAAGAATGAAATCCCTGATTCTATCAGACTTTGTGAAGTCACAAAGTTGTATTGTCCGTATTTGTCATTAAATGATATTGTCCGTCTATGTGGATTTGATTAAATGTCCATATTTGTTGAACTATTAACTTGTCTGCATTTGTGTTATAAACCATGTCCGCATTTGAGTTGATTTACCTTGTCCGCACATGAAACTTTTCAAGATGTTAACATTAGATAATCCCACACTGTCCGCACTTGTTGTTTACATTATGGTCCGCATATATATTTCAAGATATGTCCGGATATGTTGAGTATAAAGTGTCAGAACTTACATAAACATTAAAGGGTCCGAACTTAGCCATAAACAAGCTGGTCCGCACTTAGACATTTCATTATGTCCGAACTTATAAAATCCAAAAGAGATCCGCACTTGATGTAAATTAGATAGTCCGCATTTATCTTTCAATAGGTAGTCCGCATATGTTTTACAATAAATGGTCCGAACGTATTCAAGTTCATAGGTCCGAATTTATAGTGTTATATAGGTCCGAACTTATGTACATTATATATATCAGAATTTAGATTCGAGGATTAAAAGCATGATCCGAACTTGAGAGTTTGGAGGTGTCCGAATTTGGTTGAATTATAAGGGGTCCGAACATATTAATAAGGTCCGCACTTGGTTAATAAGGTATGTCCGAACAAGTCAAGACCAATATGATCCGAATATGTTGAATTTTAAAAGATCCGAATTTGTTAGTTTGTCAAGATGTCCGAATTTAGTATGTGAGTATTTTAGCTTTTGAATTACATTGGCCTGAACTTTTAAGGCTTACGTAATTTGCCTAGAATTAAATACACATTAGTGGGCTCGATTATGAGTTGACATTAATGGTAATCTGCATTCCAAATGGAGTCACAATGGGCCGAAAATAGATGATTGGGCCACTGCTGGTCCATGTTTGATTGCTCCATAAGTCCATATTATTAACTCAAGTTGACTATATTAAAAGTGCATGATCCAAATTATATTAGAAAACCTTGAAACATGACATTTGATTAATTGAAAGTTTGAATGTGGGCTTATCTGAAGTTATAAAAACTAGTAATAACAGCCGCGCGCGTTGCGGCGCGGTATATCATAAACATCGAATCGATTAGTTCAATCGGTATGCGATGCGTTAACCATATGAAAACACGGATTTTGACGTATTCAATTGAACTCAATGTAACCTATGCATTGCGATTGTATCAAAACGTAAAGTAAATCGAGTTTATAACGTACAATCATAACGTATTATATGTGACCCGACTCGTACATAGAAAACGTAACGGATATAAAAGAAAAAACTAACACATGTATATGACCCGATTCATACATAGAAAATGTAACGGGTATAAAAGAAAAAAGTAAGACGTGTAACCAAAAGCGATTAATTAGAGCTTTTGAAAAAATAAAAAATAAAAAGGAAACCACAATTTGACTCCACTCTGTTTGAAACAAAATTTCGAAACATCCATAAAATAAGCACGAAAACATATTATATTTGACCTGACTCGTTTCCCAAAAAAGTTTACGTCGAATCGTTGACTAACTCGAATTTATACCAAAACGTACGTAAAGATATGCACGTAAAAATGATTTTTTAAAGAAATGTATTATATTTGAGGTAACTCGTTTCCGAAAAATGTTTACGTCTAAAAGAAAATGTATTATATTTGAGGTAACACGTAAATAATTTGTTTTTTAAGTAAAGGAAGTATAGGGTAAACTCTAAACAAATTATTAGTAAAAAATCAATATGTTAAAAACGTGCGTAAAACCATGCAAAGTAGCACCAATGTCACACCACTGCTAACGACCACCAACATCAGAAAAGCTTGTATTAATAAAATACAGAAAAAGAAAAATAACACCGAACGAAAAGCAGACGTAAAAACGTTGAACCATGCACGCTCGTTGCGGAGTGTTAATGCGAAGAAATTAGACTGAATTGTAAAAACGTAGAAAAAAATAACTAACTCGATCTACGACCCGCACGTTGCTACGAATCTATCAAACGGGGAAAAATAGACGCGTTGCAACGGACCTGTCAAATGGGAAAAATAGACCAAAAAACATGTTGAACCCCACACGTACGATGTAGCGTGTTAACTCGCAAAATTTAAAAGGAAACGTAAAACGAAAACTTGCGAAATATAAAAAGTATGGTGACCCAAGGTGAAAATAAAAAAGTGTTGGGGTTAAATTGCAAAAAATAAAAAGCTTTGGGTCAAATGTAAAACAATCAAAGGGGTTAAAATACAAAAGATAAAAACCTTTGGGTTTTAAGTGAAAAATCAATTAATTTTTTTTTTGGAAAACTCCCTATGCATTGATTACAACAATATATAGCCTAACAATGTTGGTAATTTATAATATGGTAATAAGAGAAATCCACTCTGTGTTGTGTGGTGTTGTACTCCTAAAATGATTACAATAGACATTGGGTTGTTTGGATATTTAGAGCATTGCAAAACCCTACTCGTATACTTATCAACATTAAATGTAAATTAGGTTGCGCGTAACAGACCTAACTTGTGTTTAACACTAGAAGTACATTATCAAACCGAGCACACAAAGGTGAGTTCACTACTCTTTCACAAGCATGCGTCCCGGGGGGACAAATAAACAAACTATTATTCCTGGGAGGAATACTTTTTACAAATTTTGTGGTTTAATTTCGATGTTAATTAATAAACTCAACTCTATCACGAAAGTCCCTATTTACTACCGAGCTAGTTGACTGGAAGGCAACAAGGTATTAGTTGATAGCGCTATTAGGCTTGACAACCTCACACTGTACCAGGGAGGACGGGCGTGAACTAACGACCTTAAACACATGGCCAATGTTGATAGGCATTGATGAGGGCAAACAAACATAACATCACTTCGGTATTGAGTTTATTATTGGCATGTCTTTAAACTAAACATTTACCAACTTTGCGTTAAATAAAACTGTGAACTCACTAGATTTATGCTGATACACTTTTTCTCCATGCTTGCAGGTCGTTAGACGTATCACGGAATGGAACTTGCAGTCTAGGGAGCCGGTGTGGTCATGAGTCGTGACACTTGCGTAGACTTTTAACGTTTACTTATGTTTATCAAACAAAATGATGTTGAATTAATTGAACGATAATTATGCTTCTGCTGAACGTATATTGCTTTAACTAGATGTTTTGAATTACACTTTTCATGTTGAATGGGATTTCGAATTTATTATATTACTGTTAGTTCAATGTGATTAGTGGCTAGATTTTGGTACGTCACACGCCTTGCAGTGGATTACGCATGTAGTATTTTTGGGGGTGTGACATTTCTATTGACAACGTTTGGAAAGACATAACGTTAGAATGATCTATTGGATGTTTGTGATGTACCCGTGCCGTAACGCACAAGGGTCTTATTGCTAACTAGTTACAATAATATAATACAAATAATAAAATATTATATCATTTTAATATATATCAATTTTTTATTTTACCAAAAACCACACTTTCTTGATATCAATTAAAAGAGGAGGTGGTGTGGCAAGCGGAATGGACCCAAATTGCCGTAGTTTGGTAGGAGTTGCAGAGATTATCGAAGAAGATGATCGAAGCTTGGTGGGAGTTGCAAAGGTTGCCGGAGTCAGGGCGGATCCAGCCCACATTTATGGTTTCTCAGAAACTCAGTGCGTTTGAAAAAAAAATGAAAAAAATTAGTGAGAACCTTATAAAATTTAGAAAAAAGTAGTGAGAATTAAAGAGAATTTACCAAAGGAACCCATTAGAATAAAATACTGCCGGAGTGTGGTGGGAGGTGAAGAGTTGGGCTGAGAACATGACGGTTTTAACGGAACTCGATTACTCTTGAGATATTAGCGGATTCAAATAGAAACTTCCATTAACGGCACTTTGATCGCCTTCAAATGTTGAATAACCCACTGTGAAGTTTTGCCAGCTTTTTGCTATGTCCCATGGAGTCCTATTTTAAATTCATCTACATGGCCCTTAATATAACGGACGGTGGAATGGAATGGACGAGGCAATGAAATGGATAAGGTAATGGGATTGATCATTATCATTCCATGTCTTGTTTGGTTACCATGTGTGAATGAAATGAACAATTACTTTTTGTTGTTTGGTATGCGAAAAAAGACGAGGGAATGAAATCAGATGACGGTGGTCAGTGATGGGCGATGATGGGGCTTGGTGCTAGGTGTCAGTTGTAGCGGCAGCGGTGGTTGGCGGTAGTGGTAGGTGGAGTTGTGGAGACGATGGCGGATGATGACAACGGTGGTGGAGGTAGGTGGCGGCGGTGGCGATGGTGGCGGCAAGGGTGGTCGGAGGTGGTAGAAGCGGCGACGGTAGTCGGAGGTGGTAGCGGTGGTGGTGGTGGTGGGTGGTGGCGGTGATCGGAGGTGGCGGCGATGATCGAAGGTGGGTGGCGGCGACGACGGTGGGCACGACGGAGGTGGGTGGCAGCGGCGGTGGCGGCGGAGGTGGGTGGCGGATGACGGTGGTGGTGGTGGTGTGTGGTAGCAACGGTGGTGGGTTATGGTGTTGTTAATGAAGGGTGAAGAGAGAATGAAATGGAAAAAATACAGGGGGGACAGATGGAATGATTTTGAGGGAATGGAATGGACGATTCCACTTCATCGACCAACCAAACACTCATTTCTTTATTCCATCACAATAGTCCATTTCATTCCACCTCTCATTCCTGCATACCAAACGCTACCATACGGTTTTTTTTCATAGCACATGGAGTATTTATTTTGCCCATATGTCACTTTTTTAATTCATCTGCATGACCCTTATGAAAAATAGTGTAAACTTCCATCAACGCAATGTGATCGTCTTCAAATGTTGAATAACCCCACTTGAAAAATAATGTGCAAAATTGTAGACACTAAAAAAAGTACGATCGTCTTCAAACTCTGTTTTTTTACGTAGATACTAAAATAAGCTGTAACATAAGCAAGTACGATTGAAGCGTAGGTTTTCATTTTCTTTATATATCCCCATATCCAATAGTTAGCTTGCATGGTCATTAATCATTTTCATTTGTTCTGATCATCGATAATTCTTCAAGATATTTATGTCGATGAAAATTCAAGACACGTTTTACTTATCTCATGGACCCCCTTCTTTGTGCCTCGAAAAACAATGTATTCCTCTAGTGCATTTCCTCCAATCCTTCCAACAAAAGGTGCACCCTATTCGCCCATCTTCCATCCTTCTTATCTCCGGCCACTTTGAGACTTTGTATCCGACGGTCAACGCCGTCTCCAACAGCCCATCCGATACCATCTATGATTTTGAAGGTTTTCCCGAATGTCTGTACGAGCTCAAGTATCCCGCACCAGGAGCTCCAGAACTTGCTAAGAGAGTCAAGGAGCTTCTCATGGAATCCGGGTTCGAGAGGGTTGACGAAGATGAGAATCGGGGGCTTGACCATGGTGCGTGGTCTCCACTAAGGCTTATGTATCCAGAGGCGGATATTCCAGTTTGTCAGTTGTCCATCCAGACGGACAAAGACGCGACTTACCATTATAACATGGGTAAGGCGTTAGCACTCCTTAAAAATGAAGGGGTGCTTATTGTAGGTTCGGGTGGGACCACCCATAACTTGGAAAAGTTGCGATTTGACACCACTTTGGTGCAACCATGGGCTCAAGAGTTTGATACATGGCTCAAAGACGCACTAGTTGATGGAAGGTATGAAGATGTTAACAAGTACAAGGAGAAGGCTCCACATGCGACCATGGTGCACCCTACGCCTGACCATTTCTACCCATTGCATGTCGCGATGGGTGCGGCGGATGCGAATTCCAAAGGCCAGCTTATCCACCAAAGCTGGGGTTGGTCTTCTCTTTCCTATGCTACGTATAAATTCACGGTCCCCATTTAACTATCCGGCGTTTTAGCTTGTCGATTATGATTACTAGGGCTGGGTTAATTCCAGAACTCTAAATAATTGCATAACTTTCAGAACTTCTAATAAACAATCATTTTATATATATATATATATATATATATATATATATATATATATATATATATATATAGGGTGCTTTTATGATTTATTATATGTATTTTTATGATTACATACATGTTAAAGAGTAGTTTACATATGTGTAATAGACAAATTATATATATGTGTAATAATTAGTTACATATATATGTAAAAAAGTAGTTTACATATGTGTAATTATAAAATTACATATAAAAATTATAAAATTACTCTTTAACATGTATGTAATCATAAATATACATATAATAAATGATAATATTATCCTAATTACAAAAATATATAAATAAAAGGATTGTTTATTAGAAGTTCTGAAAGTTCTCTAAATAATAAGGGTTCTGAAATAATCATCACCCATGATTACGGATATATACTTTTTACGTAATAGATTTGGAGTATGTGAGTGATGTATGTTTTTATCTTTAAAATGTTGAAATTGGTGCATAATAGGTGTAAGTACCAATTTCGTTTGGTTATCACATGACACTTGTTTCCAATTTTAGTAATTTTTAATTGTTACTCTATATTATTAATAATAAAGATTATCTATATGCCTTAATGATTTAAGGTTTGTTTAACTCTCTATTTTTAACACTTGCATTTCTTTATGTAATGTGTATACTCAACACTTTGATGTATAGCCTCGATTGGTTGAGCATCTATGTGGAAATCAGTCACGTTTATTTGTCAATTGAAAAGAAAAGAAGAAAATAAGTACTACTAGAAAAATATTTTTGAGCTTATACACAGAGTTGAAGGCTTAATACAATTATAAATTTCTAAATAACCGATTAACTCGAATCCAAACAAAACATAATCAAAGATAAACAAACGAAATCTAACAACTAATCCTGTCTCGCTCAATTATGAAGACTCTCGATGGTCTAAGTGTGGTGTCAAATCCTGACACGACCTGAACATGACAAGAAAAAAACAAGTTTGGGTTGGCTAACACATCCCGTTTAATTAAATATGTCAACCCAAACACGGACCTATATCATAAATAGATTAACCTAAAAACATGTTTAGTAAACGAGTTAACATCAGTGGCGGGACCATAAATTTTTTTCATACGGTGTAATTTATTTTCGACTCAGATTATAATAACGCGAATTCAAAATATTTGGGCTAGGTTAGGTCGAATCACATAATAATAAAGTACGTCTTTGAAAAAAAACACATGATAAAATTGAAATAAAAAATACATTTTATCATTGCCCCTACGAGTTTTTATGTTTTTTTTTAAATGATTAATAATATTTTCAAATGCAACTTTCGTCAAGAACTTTTTTTCAACAAAAACAATGGTTTAATTTTTTTAAACCAGCGGTGTCTGAAGAGACCAGTGAATTAACCTCCCTTGGTTAATCATTGTATGAAACAGTGGTTAACTAAAGGAAGTTAATTCACTTGTCTCTTCAGTGTCTATCGTAAAAAACAATAGGGACGACTGAATCTTCCTATTACACGTAATATATGATACACAGAATTGATTGGTGTTAGCTGAATGCAAGTCGGTAGTTAACATATCAACACTTCAGGTAGACTTTAGACATGGAGAAAAGGGAAATATGTTGGGTTTTGTTTTCTTCTTAAGGTATATTATTTGTATGGTTTTATATTTATTTTTGTTTTTTAAGAGTGAGCTATATCACTTGACGAAAAAAGATAACTTCCTTTGTGGATGAGGACTACATGTGTCAGCCATGACGGACCCATTATTTTTTTTTCCAGAGCTGGGGATAGGGGCTTAACCAAACTTTTATGGTGGGCGATCAATATGTTGACATATAAATAACTTCGGATTCTCTTATGGTCGGGGTACGAAGCCGGAATTCATGTGGGTGTGAGGGTTAGTCTTAGAGCCCAATACTAGTGTCAGGGCCCTGCGTTGTAGCGAGGGCCCCAAATTTGTACGTTAAAGGGGAACACTTTATCGCTAAACGTTTGTACACAATTATTTGAAACACGTTTGAAAAGGTTACTACTACTTATTAGATCTTAGATATGTGTTAACATCTCATATTATTTTCATATAAAATAAATCAGATTATAATTCTATGAGTTGTTTTACATATTTTTCCTTGCTAAAGTTATTAGTTACATATTTCCCCAACTTAAAAAGTCAATTACATATTTCTCCAAATTGTACAAGAGAGTAATTTGGTAAGTGTTGTTAGGGATAGATTTTCCATAACTAAGGATCACGGATCTACAAGTGCAGCCAGGATCACGGATCCTCCATTCTGTTTGAATTAAGGATCCTCAGAAAACGTTGCAGATTTAAGGATCCAGGATCCTCATTGTTATCCTAACACTAACGGTTGTTTCCATTACATTTAAGTTTGTTTTGCAGGAAGGAACGAGTGGGACTTGGTCTTACCGATATTCCTGGAGAATATGCTCTAATATTCTGCACGTGCATGGCTGGAATGACCGTTTTAGAAGTCGTGGGTAGCTTGCACATTTGGCGGATAGTTTGTTACTTAGTTTATTTCTATTTTTAAAGGGGATAACAAGCTTGATAGTTAGAACAATTAGAAAACACACACACTCTCGCAAGCTCTCTACAACTCATTGGCGATTACATACATTTTGCACACTAGTGATCCTTGTAACAAGCTTGCTATCATCCCGAGTTCTAACCATCATTTGTTTAATTATAGTTGGTGATCGGTAGTTTCCATCACCCGAGGTTTTTTATGCCGGAGATCATACATTGATCAAGGGCTTTTTCCTCGTGTAAATCCTTGTGTTACTTGTTCATTTCGTCTACAAGTTGTTCATACATTTGTTCTTTGATCTAAGCATAATGCCTCACAAAAGAAGATTTGGTTACATTATCCTAGTCTGATTTTTGACCAAAACAGTTTGGCGCCCACCGTGGGGCAATTGGTGCTTCATTTCTGAAAATTTTTGTTCATTGTGTTCATTTCGGTTCATTATCTTCAACCATATGGCTTCTTCAGCGAAGAACACTTCAAGCTCTATGCCAGCATTCACTTCTTCACAGGGCATTCCACCTTTGCCTCCAGCACCTTTTGGATCCCAGAAGAATGCTGAAAATGCTGCGAAGAAACAAAGCCCCATCTTCCCAAAACCACCAACTTCTGTTGTTTCTTCTAGCCCTTCTAACAGTGATCTTTATTCTTTGATTTTGCAGATGAAGGATTACATGCAGCAGCAGGAGAAAACTAATGATAGGATCCTTCGAGAGATTGATGACATCAAAAAATTGAAAAGATCGGCGGAGGATCACTCTCCACTGGTACCTAGATCACTGGATTTTGACACTCCAGCTATAACCGCCCTGCGATCTGCAGCTCCAGATATCCTGTACCAGAGTGGACCATTGGGAAGGCGTTATGGGTCAACAACTATGAGTCAGGCTTTAGGGTCCCACTTCCAGCCTTCAGGATCCTCTTTTCAGCCTTTAGGATCCTCTTTCCAGCATCAGGGATCCTTCGTTAGCTCAGGAGGATATATGGGGACGCACACAGTTCAAGGATCCTCTCAGGTTCAAGGATCCTCCCAGGTTCATGGATCCTCCCAGGTTCAAGGATCCTCCTCCCAGGTTCAAGGATCCTCTTAGGTTCAAGGATCCTCCTTTCAGGTTCAAGGATCCCCATCTCAGGTTTACGGATCCATGGATTATCCTCCAAGACCCCCAGTCACAGCACATCAAGGATCCAACATCTTTCAGGATCAAGGATTCTTAAGGAATGTGCAACCCAGAAATACAGATGTTCATCAAGGAGACTTCATTCCTATGCAAACTAATGCTTCATCTGGTCCCTCAATTGTACCAGAATCCCGTCAATATGGATTCACATCTGGAATTCAAAACTTGAATCCTTCAGGAGGTAACACTTTGAATAATTCTTATAACACTAACTATGGCTTTGTGCAGGATATAGGTGTTAGGGGAGGATTTCTCAATGACCTGTGATCCTCAATTACTGTTGGGTTTGGTGATCCTCACTTCTGATCGAGTTAGTGATCCTCAGAAGTGCCACAGGATCAGGATCATGGATCATCTTAAGGATCCTTATACTAACGATTGTCTACTTTGAATATGGTATTGTTTTGCAGGAGTACCAGCTTGGACTCAGTCTTAGCGACATTCCTGGAGCATATTCTATGTTTATTCCGCATGTGCATAGCTAAAAGTGGACGTTATGGAGTCGTGGAGGACTTGCACCATTTGCGGAATGTTAGTTAGTGTAGATATTTTCCATTTTTAAAAGGGGTAGCGAGCTAATTAGAAAACACTTGGCTATTTTTGGCTACACACACACTCTTACAACTACTCTCACCAGCTCTCGTTAACTCACTTGGCGATTACACACTTTTTTACACAATACACTATAGTGATCCTTGTACTTAGCTCGCTATCATCCAAAGTTGTAATAGATTTCTTGTTTAATTTGAGTTGGTGATCGGTAGTTTCCATCACCCGAGGTTTTTTATGCCGGAGATCATTCATTGATCAAGGGCTTTTTCCTCGTATAAATCTTTGTGTCACTTGTGCATTTCATTTCTAAGTGATCCTTATTGTTGTTCATCAATTCAAGCATCATACCTCACAACAGAAAGTTTGGTTGCATTGTCATAGCTTGATTTTTGACCAAAACAGTTTGGCGCCCACCGTGGGGCAATTGGTGCTTCATTCCTAGGAAAATTCATACTTTTGTGGTCATTTCGGTTCGTTACAACCAGGCAGATGGCTTCCTCAACGAAGAACACTTCAAGCTTAATGCCGTCATTCAGTTCTTCACAAGGCGTTCCTCCTTTGCCTCCACCACCTTCTGGATCCCAGAAGAATGCTGAGAATGCTGCGAAGAAACAAACCCCCATTTTCACAAAACCACCAACTTCTTCTGTTTCAACTAATCCTACTACTAATGATCTTTATGCTCTGATTTTGCAGATGAGGAATCATGCACAAGAGCAGGACAAAACCAACGAAAGGATCCTCCGGGAGATCGATGAGATCAAGAAACAAAAAAAATGAGTGGAGGATCACTCTCCTCTGATGCCAAGATCGCTGAACTTCGACACTCCAGTCATAACTTCCCAACACTCAGCAGTTCCAGACGTGCAATACTTGGGTGAATTACCAGGAAGGCGTTATGGAACAACACCCATGAGTCAGGCCTTTGGCTCTCACTTCCAGCCTCAAGGATCCTCTTCTCAGCATCAGGGATACTTCACATCAGGAGGATATATGGGAATGCATACAGTCCCGGGATCCTCCCAGGTCCAAGGATCCTCCCAGGTCCAAGGATCCTCCCAGGTCCAAGGATCCTCCCAGGTCCAAGGATCCTTCCCGGTCCAAGGATCCTCCCTTGTCCCAGGATCCTCTCTGGTTCCAGGATCCTTCCAGGTTCAAGGATCATCTCAACCTCAAGGATCCAACGTCCTTCAGGATCAAGGATTCTTGAGAAGTATGCAGCCTCAGAGCTCGGACGTTCATCAAGGAGACTTCATACCAATGCAGACCATTGCTCCCTCTGGTCCTTCAATCATGCCAGAGTCTCGTCAATATGGATACACATCTGGAATTCCAAACACGAATCCCGTGGGAGGTAACACTTTCAATAATTTATACAACACTAACCATGGCTTAATGCAGGATACAGGTATCAATCAGGCTATGGCCAGGGAGTTACAGAAGCTCAAGGATATGATATCTAGTGTTTCAGGAGTGGTTAAACCCATTCCTGAAATTGCAGATGGTAGCCATAAGATATCTCGTTTTGCACCACCCTTATGTGATGCTGAGATACCCAAAAGATTCCAGATACCATCCATGAAACTGTATGACGGTTCAACGGATCCAGAGGAGCATGTAGCTCAGTACAGGGAGAGGATGGAGATCAATCCAATTCCTGAAAGGTTAAAGGAAGCATGCCTATGCAAGGGATTTGGATCCACACTCACAGGATCCGCTCTTAAATGGCTGCTAAGTCTTCCCCTTTACTCTATTACTTCATTTGCTAATCTTGTTAATTTGTTTAATAGTCAATTCTCTTGTAGCAGAAAATTTGAACGACTAACTAGTGATCTATATAGGGTAACACAAGGTCAAAATGAATCACTTAGAGATTACATCACTAAGTTCAGTAAAGAATCCTTAGATATTCCTAATTTGGATATTGCTACGGCTGTAGAAGCCTTTAAAATGGGATTACTTAGGGATTCATTATTCTATGATGATCTTGTTATGACACCTTGCAGGAATCTTGATGAAGTAAGAACCAGGGCCCTTAGGTTCATCCGCCTAGAGGATGACAAAAGGATCCAGGATAGATTGGCAGGATCCTCAAAACAGGAGAAACAAGGATCCTACTTCAGGAACAACAAATCCAAGTTCTACAATAAGTCTGACAATCAGAACGTGCATTCAGTGGAACAAGAAGAGGATGATGAGGATTATCCTCCTATTTCTGAATACTGTTTTTCTGTTGATAACAATGAACTAATCCTTGCAATGCAGAATCTAGGTGAGAAAGCTAGGTGGCCAAGGAAAAGTGATAAACCAGCTGCTACAAAGGATAAGTCCAAGTGGTGTGCATATCATGAGGATTTCGGGCATCTCACTGAAGAGTGTATTGCACTGAGAAAGGAAATTGGTTACTTGTTGAGCAAGGGGCATTTGAAGGAACTCTTGGGTCGAAAGAAGTCAAGGATCCAGGATCCCGGAAAGGGCTCCTGCTCCTCCAGCAGATGCACAAGTCATAAATTTCATATCCGGTGGATCAGACATCTGTGGTACGTCCTTTTCAGCAGCAAAAAGACACGCTAAGGAAACCAAGATGGATAATGGAGACAGACCCGTCCGGACCTCCGTTGTCACCCAGGATAAAGTCATAACTTTTGATGAGGATGATCGTGTTGATGTCCAGGATCCTCATCATGATGGTCCTGTAATTACATTGTTTATTTCTAACCACTTTGTTCGCAGGATCCTTATAGATGGAGGAAGCTCTGTGAACATCATCTAGCTTGATGTCCTCAAGAAGATGAATATCCCGGAGTCTGATATTATCCCAAGATCCTCAGTGCTTGTGGGATTCAGTGGAGAAACTAAGAATACATTGGGGGACATCAAACTCCCAATCTATATCGAAGGATTGCATTCTTATCAGAAGTTTTGTGTTATTGATTGCTTATCATGTTGTAATGTTATCCTTGGCAGGCCGTGGATACATGACATGAAGGTGGTCCCATCCACCTATCATCGGTGTGTAAAGCTTCCAAGTCCATGGGGAGTGGTGAAAATTGAGAGCGATCAACAGGAGGCTAAGAATTGTTATACATCCTCAATGAAGCCAGCCTCAAGACCAAGGGAGCAATAGCAATTAAAGTATCCTTCAAGAGATGTCTTGGAGGCAAGAGAGCAGGATTTGAAAGAAATTCTCATGGATCCTGATGATCCTGAATCCAAGATCTTCATAGGATCAGGGATCCTTAGCGACATTGAACCGGAGCTAGTATCCTTCCTTAAAAGAAGGAAAACAACCTTTGCCTGGAAACATGAAGACATGACAGGTATATCTAAGGATGTAATTACTCACAAACTTGGCATTGACAGGTCATTCAAGCCAATTCATCAAAAGAGGAGGAAGTTTGCACCTGAAAGGAATGCTATTATCCAGGAAGAGGTAGACAAACTACTTCGGGCAGGTATGATAAGAGAGGTTAAGTATCCAAGATGGTTAGCCAATGTGGTTGTTGTTCAAAAGAAAAACAGAAAGTGGAGGGTATGTGTCGATTTTACTGACTTAAACAAGGCATGTCCCAAGGATCCTTTCCCATTACCCCACATTGACTCCATGGTGGATGCTACCGCGGGTCATGAGTTGTTGACTTTTATGGATGCTTCATCTGGATTTCAACAAATTCAGATGGAACCATCTGATCAAGAGGATACAGCCTTTATGACCCCAACTGTTATATACTGTTATATTGCTATGCCATTTGGATTAAGGAATGCAGGTGCTACTTATCAAAGGCTAGTCAATATGATGTTCAAGGAGCAAATTGGACACACTATGGAAGTCTATATAGATGACATGGTGGTCAAGTCCAAGAAAGCTGAGGATCACCTTAGAGACTTGGAGGAAGCATTCAATATCCTTGACAAATTTAATATGAAACTTAATCCTTCCAAGTGTCATTTTGGTGTTAAGGCAGGTAAATTCTTTGGCTATATGGTGACAAAGAGGGGCATTGAAGCAAGTCCAGAGCAAATCAAGGCTATCGTGAATATCAAATCTCCTGCCAATGCTAAAGATGTGCAAAGATTGACAGGCAGGATCGCGGCCTTGAACAGATTCATATCCAAATCCTCAGAAAAGTGTAAGGAATTCTATGATATCCTGAGGAAGAACAAGAAATTTGAATGGACTGAGAAGCATGAAGGTGCCCTCAAAGCTCTTAAAGATTACCTATCCTCAGCCCCAGCCTTGATGAAACCAGAAAAAGGGGATGTATTATCCTTGTACCTAGCAGTATCCTCAAAAGCAGTAAGTGCGGTCCTTGTTAAGGATCACCAAGGTACACAACATCCTGTTTATTATGTAAGTAAGAGCTTACTTGATGCTGAATCCAGGTATTCACATTTAGAAAAACTTATCCTTGCATTAATTATGGCATCCACTAAATTAAGACATTATTTTGAGACTCATGCCATTATTGTTAAGACTAATTTTCCAATTAAGAATGTTCTCAGGAAACCTAAAATGTCAGGAAGGATGGCTAAGTGGGCAGTGAAGCTAAGTGCATATGATATAAGATATGAACCAAGGACGGCCATCAAATCCCAAGCCTTAGCTGACTTTGTGGCAGATTTTAGTAGTGATTTGCAAAAGGAGACTGAATTAGAAGTCCAACAGCTTGAAGAAACCAAGGATCCTTGGGTACTGTTCACTGATGGATCCTCCAATGTAAACGGAAAAGGGCTTGGAATACTACTAAAATCGCCATAGGGGGACATAATACCCCACTCCATAGCTTGTGAATTTCAAACTTCCAACAATGAGGCTGAATATGAAGCCTTGATAGCTGGTTTGCAAATCGCTAAGCATATGAGGATAAGGTATCTTGAGGTACACGTAGATTCTTTATTAATCACTAATCACTTTAATGGATCCTATGCTGTTAAAGGCGAGAAGCTAATCAAATATTTAGAGATAGTCAAAAAATTGGCACTCTCTTTTGTATCCTTTAGTTTGACACAGGTACCAAGGGAAGAGAATGCAGAAGCTGATGCATTAGCTAATCTAGGATCATCCTTGAAGATCCCGGAGGATACAAGGATCCCTATTACCCATATCCTGACCCCTGCTATCGAGGATCATGTAGCTATGGAGATAGGAGAGGATTCTGCAGTCATCCCTAGTGATGATACTCAATATTATTCAGGATCATGGATCCTCCCAATCATGAGATACATACAACATGGAGAAATTCCTACAGGAGAAAACCCAAGGGCTTTCAAAACTAAGGTATCTCAATTTACAATATTGAATAATATGTTGTATAAACGATCTCTTGCAGGACCATATCTAAGATGCATTGAGGATCCTGAAATCCAAGAAGTCCTAAAGGATTTCCATGAAGGAGATTGTGGAAACCACACTGGGGGCAGGGCACTATTCTCAAGGATCCTGAGGACAGGATACTATTGGCCCACTATGAAGAAGGATGCTGTGGAATATGCCAAGAAGTGTGATCCTTGTCAGAGACATAGTAACATCCTTCATTAACCAGCAGAACTCTTGCATCCTATATCCTCTTCCTGGCCATTCATGAGATGGGGAATGGATATAGTTGGAAAGCTTCCTAAGGCACCTGGTGGAAAAGTATTCATGCTTGCTATGACTGATTACTTCTCTAAGTGGATAGAGGCTGAAGCCTTTGCTCAAGTCAGAGAAAAAGAAGTTATATCCTTTATTAAAAGAAACATTATCACTAGATTTGGTATCCCTTCTGAAATTGTTTGTGATAATGGATCCCAATTTATTGGGAATAGAACTACTAACTTTTGTGACAGCTGGGGGATTAAGATGATAACATCAACACCAGTCCACCCACAAGCTAATGGTCAGGCAGAATCATCCAACAAGATCATCATCAACAATTTGAAGAAGAAGCTTGGATCCAAGAAAGGAAAATGGGCAGAAGAACTACCTTATGTGCTTTGGGCTGATAGGACAACTCCCAAGAATGCTACAGGCCAAACTCCATTTTCTTTGGTATTTGGGGCAGAATCAGTGATCCCTACAGAGATGGTGGTTCCAACTGCAAGAACAAGCATTCGTGATCCTGGAGAAAATGCTGAAAACTTGGTTCAAGACTTGGATACTATAGAAGAAATCAGGGATTTGGCAAGGATAAGGATGGCCAGTTATCAACAAAGGATGGCTGGAGCCTACAACAAAAATGTCAGGATCAGGAAATTCCAAGTTGGTGATATGGTATTAAGGAAAGCATTTCAGAATACTACCATTCCCGCTGATGGAAAATTGGCACCAAAATGGGAAGGCCCCTATTTGATTGAAGCTGAGGCAGGAAAGGGGGCATATCGATTGCTAACAATGGAAGGTGATTTGCTACCAAGAGCTTGGAATGCTGTCCATTTGAAGAAATATTTCATGTGATAAGGATCCATGATCCTCACTTGATAAGTATCCTAGAAGGATCCTTACAGACAGATGATCCTCTTTCTGGTAACATTCTAATCTCAAACTATTTCATTCTTTTATTCTCTTATAAGGATAAGGATCCTGCATCCTTTATCCTCCTTTCATTTGATTCTGAGTTTTGAAGGTTCAGGTATCCTTAACTAAGGAATGGGTATCCACAGAAGTATCCAGTTATTTGGGCTTGACCCCAGTTATTTGGGCTTGACCCCAGTTATTTGGGCTAGTCCCCAGTTTGGGCCTGTCCCCAGTTTCGCCAGTAGCGCACGATGATCCTGGTATAGTTCATGGCAATGGGACCAGTACTCGCTTTAGGGGCTGACAATTTCATTGTACTGGCTATATTCAGGATCCAACGTATAATGGTAGGCGTACCATACATCCGTTCCTAAGGTTTCTAACGTTTTCACGTTAGCTAAGGTTTTGGCATTTTCATGTCACTAAGTTTGGATAGTCGCCAGTGAGGGCCATACTCCAGTTTACATACGATCCTTTGGGCTTGTCCCCAGTTATCCTTTGGGCTTGTCCCCAGAATTGTTGGGCTTGTCCCCAGTTACTAACTCTTATCCTATGTTGGCTTAGTCCCAAGTTGTACCTTATTTCAGGTTTTTGGAGATAAATGACCAAGGATCCTTGATCCTTACCTTTTACTAAGGTTTGTCTTTTGGATTATCCTGTTTACAACTGTTAAAGGTTAGGATCCTAACTTGGATTCTCAGGTATGATCCTTAACTATTTTGATTCTATTCATTATTTATTTGAGTAACCCTTATCTTTTGACAACTGAACTTGTGATCCTTAAACTATATAACTTTTCAAAACTAATCGGCTATGGGATATGTGATCCTTGATCATATCCTAAACTTTTTGGGGATATTTCTTAAATTTTTCTTTACTTAATAAGTTTAAACAAAATGAACATCACAACAGCTGGAAAGTAAAATGTTAACAAGGATATCAACACAGGATAAGCCAGAAAGTTAAAGTTATTTTATTCACAAAAGATTAAACCCTTTAAGGTTGTCAAAATTGCCAACCCACGTTTCTACCAGCAAAACGTGGCCCGTCCACATGGGTTGGCAAAGGGTGTCCATTGTCTAAGGGTCTTGGTAGTGCAGGAGTCAAAAGACGGCAGGATCACAATGGCTTCATCCCCAAAACAGAGGATCCCTCCACCATTTGTAATCCTACCTATTGTTCAAAGGATCCATGATCCTTAGCCCTAATTACTATTGTTTAAGTACAACCCATCATTGTACAACAAAAAACATCATAACCAAAACAAACTATCAAACTTAAAAAATGGGCTCCGGCTACGTCTAGAAATGTCCTTCATCGCCCATTCATGCAGCCTACACCTTCACTGCATCTTCATCTCCTCCAGCTCCCGTATCCTTCGCCTGATCCTTGCCACTACCACTAGCCTCGATTGCCAGAACCTCGTCAGCCTCATCCTCATCCTCCAACTCAGCCAGCCTGGCCTTCCAGCCTTCCATGTCCCAGTTGCTCCTATCAAAGGCGGGATCCTGAGCTTCTTGAGTCATCTGTAGCTTGGTCTTGTACATGGCAATGGCAGCAGAGACCTTAGCATCCTCCGTGATCTCGCTCTTCTCATAATCAAAATTGATCAGAATTGCAGCTGTTTGAGCTTTGGCATCGTTGAGATCCTTTTCAAGGGAAGCGATCTTGAGGTCCTTGAGCATTGCTACTTTTTGGAGGTCAGAGTGTTTCTCCTCTAGCTCTTCAACATTCCCAACATAGTCCTCGATCTCAGCAAATTTCTGCAAACAAGACAATGCAAAGTTAGGATCATATGATCCTCAAGTGGATAGGATAACTAAGATAAGTCAGTGATCCTTACATCATTAAAGTACTCGAGGAATTGATGGCGGATCAGAGGCAAGCCTTGAAGGTTGTCAGCTTCAGAGGTTTTTCTTTTCTTTCCACCTCTTCCCTTTGAAGTGGTAGCCTTGGGGATAACAATGGAAGGGCTAGCAGCAGACTTTTTCTTTGAGGATCTGACAGTGTCAAGATCAGTTACACTGAATTTGGAGGCAGATTTCGAGGATTTCCCAGCGCCTACACATTCAAAACAGATAAGTATCCTTATCCTATTTCTATTCAACTATTTATTTGACTATACAAAATACAGGATACTTACTTGACATAGTGACAGAACCTGAGGATACTTCTTGTGAATCCTGGGTGTTTGTTTGGAATGACCTTGTTGCAGGATCAAGTCTTCTGAAAGCAGCAAGCCTTTCCTTGGTGGCAGGTGATGGTATAAGGTGCGAAACAGAGATAGCTGTACAACATAAATAAAAGGGTGTTAGTGATCCTTATACAAAAACAAGGTTATCTGGTGATCCTTCTCAGGATCCTCTATCCTACCATGGGTGGTCCACTTCCTTGGCAGATCCTTTCCATCAGAGAGAGAATCCCTTCTGACAAAGAAGAATCTCTGTTTCCAGTTAGTATCATTCTTAGTGGCTTTGAAGATGGGATGTTCTTCACCGGGTTTACGCTTGAATAGATATCGGTGGGATCCAAATGTGGTGAGATCATACATCTCTGCCAACTCCGACATTCCTAGGGCAATTCCTTCTTGCTCAATGATCCTTTCGAGGGTATATAAGACCCTCCAAATCATTGGCATAGCTTGAATGTAGGAGATGCCGGTGAGGGAGAAGAAAGACTGGGTGAATTCAGGGAAAGGATATGTGTATCCTATTGTGAACGGTGTGACCGGGAAAGCTACCCAGGTTTCAGAAACGTAATCACTTAGAACGGTGGGGTAAAATGCCTTGAAATGGGTGTTTGCTGGAAAGCAACGGCGGATTCTATCTATTTGTGGATCAGTGAAGCAGCACCTTTCATTCACCGAATCTTTGATGATCCCCTGGCTCTTAAGAGGACTGTCCTTCTTGTGATCCTTAGCAGGAGATGATCTTAACATCATCTTGATTATGAAGAAGGTGAAGAAGGAATGAGCAGAGAAAGAAAACGTAAAGGAATAAAAGGAAGAGAGATACCGGATTGATCTTCGGATATGAATTTAAAGGGAGTTTCTCTTGAATTTAAATGCGAATTGATCCCTATCTCTAACTCCTATTTATAATGATGATTTTGCAGGATAGTCACCTCAGTGATGTCATGTTCGTAACGGCTAGTCCGATTACAACGGCTAGTTATCCGTTGGTTGATTGCGGATAAGAACAAAATACAACTCGTTTATTTACATAATTACTCCTTATATTTTGGGGGCAATTGTTAGGGGAGGATTTCTCAATGACCTGTGATCCTCAATTACTGTTGGGTTTGGTGATCCTCACTTCTGATCAAGTTAGTGATCCTCAGAAGTGCTTCAGGATCAGGATCATGGATCATCTTAAGGATCCTTATACTAACGATTGTCTACTTTGAATATGGTATTGTTTTGCAGGAGTACCAGCTTGGACTCAGTCTTAGCGACATTCCTGGAGCATATTCTATGTTTATTCCACACGTGCATAGCTAAAAGTGGACGTTATGGAGTCGTGGAGGACTTGCACCATTTGCGGAATGTTAGTTAGTGTAGATATTTTCCATTTTTAAAAGGGGTAGCGAGCTAATTAGAAAACACTTGGCTATTTTTGGCTACACACACACTCTTACAACTACTCTCACCAGCTCTCGTTAACTCACTTGGCGATTACACACTTTTTTTACACAATACACTATAGTGATCCTTGTACTTAGCTCGCTATCATCCGAAGTTGTAATAGATTTCTTGTTTAATTTGAGTTGGTGATCGGTAGTTTCCATCACCCGAGGTTTTTTATGCCGGAGATCATTCATTGATCAAGGGTTTTTTCCTCGTATAAATCTTTGTGTCACTTGTGCATTTCATTTCTAAGTGATCCTTATTGTTGTTCATCAATTCAAGCATCATACCTCACAACAGAAAGTTTGGTTGCATTGTCATCGCTTGATTTTTGACCAAAACAATAGGTATCAATCAGGCTATGGCTAGGGAATTACAGAAACTGAAGGATATGATATCAGCGTTCCAGGAGTGGTTAAGCCCATTCCTGAAATTGCAGATGGAAGCCACAGGATATCCCGTTTTGCACCACCCATTTGTGATGCAGAAATTCCGAAGAGGTTCCAAATACCAACCATGAAGCTGTATGATGGTTCGACGGATACAGAAGAACATGTAGCTCAATATAGAGAAAGGATGGAGATCAATCCCATCCCGGAGAGATTAAAAGAAGCATGTTTGTGCAAGGGTTTTGGATCCACATTAACAGGATCAGCTCTTAAATGGCTGCTAAGTCTTCCCCCTTACTCTATTACTTCATTTGCTAATCTAGTTAATCTGTTTAATAGCCAATTCTCATGTAGTAGAAAATTTGAACGTTTAACTAGTGATCTATATAGGGTAACACAAGGTCAAAATGAATCACTTAGAGATTATATCACTAAGTTTAGTAAAGAATCCTTGGATATTCCGAATTTGGATATTGCTACGGCTGTGGAAGCCTTTAAAATGGGTTTACTTAGGGATTCACTGTTCTATGATGATCTTGTCATGACCCCTTGCAGGAATCTTGATGAAGTAAGAACCAGGGCCCTTAAATTCATCCGACTAGAGGATGATAAAAGGATCCAAGAAAGACTGGCAAGATCCTCGAAGCAGGAAAAGCAAGGATCCTACTTCAGGAACAACAAGTCCAAGTCTTACAATAAATCTGATAATCAGAGCATGCATGCAGTCGAACAGGAAGAGGATGATGAAGATTATCCTCCAATTTCTGAATATTTCTTTTCTATTGATTACAATGAACTAATCCTTGCAATGCAGAACCTAGGTGAAAAAGCAAGATGGCCCAGAAAAAGTGATAAGCCAGCTACAACAAAAGACAAATCCAAATGGTGTGCATATCATGAAGATTTTGGTCATCTCACTGAAGAATGTATTGCACTGAGAAAAGAGATTGGTTACTTGTTAAGCAAAGGGCACTTGAAGGAGCTTTTGGGTAGAAAAAAGTCAAGGATCCAGGATCCTGAAAAGATTCCAGAAAGAGCTCCTACTCCTCCGACAGATGCACAAGTTATAAACTTTATATCCGGTGGATCAGACATTTGTGGTACTTCCTTTTCAGCAGCCAAAAGACATGCCAAGGAAACCAAGATGGATAATGGGGATAGACCCATCCGAACCTCTACTGTTACACAGGAAAAAGTTATAACTTTTGATGAGAATGATCGTGTTGACGTTCAGGATCCTCATCATGATGGTCCTGTTATTACCTTATTTATATCTAACCATTTTGTTCGCAGGATCTTGATAGATGGAGGGAGCTCAGTAAACATTATTCAGCTTAATGTCCTCAAGAAAATGAACTTTCCTGAATCGGATATTATTCCAAGATCCTCGGTTCTTGTGGGATTCAGTGGAGAAACCAAGAATACATTGGGGGACATTAAACTTCCCATCTAAATAGAAGGACTTCATTCTTATCAAAAATTTTGTGTTATAGATTGCTTATCCTGTTGCAATGCTATCCTTGGCAGGCCATGGATACATGACATGAGGGCAGTTGCATCTACATATCATCAGTGTGTAAAGCTTCCTAGTCCATGGGGGGTGATAAAGATTGAGAGTGACCAACAAGAAGCAAAGAATTGCTATACCTCATCAATGAAGCCAGCCTCAAGACCAAGGGAGCAACAGCAATTAAAGCATCCTCCAAGAGATGTCTTGGAGGCAAGAGAACAAGATGTGAAAGATATCCTTATGGATCCTCATGATCCTGAATCCAAAGTCTTCATAGGATCAGGGATCCTTAGCAACATCGAACAGGATTTGGTATCCTTCCTCAAGAGGAGAAAAACTACCTTTGCCCTGAAGCATGAAGACATGAGAGGTATCTCTAAAGATATAATTACTCATAAGCTTGGCATTGACAGGTCATTCAAACCCATACATCAGAATAGGATGAAGTTTGCACCTGAGAGGAATGCTATTATCCAGGAGGAGGTAGATAAACTGCTCCGAGCAGGTATGATTAGAGAGGTTAAGTATCCAAGATGGTTAGCCAATGTGGTTGTTGTTCAAAAGAAAAATGGAAAGTGGAGGGTATGTGTCGATTTTACTGATTTAAAAAAGGCATGTCCCAAGGATCCTTTCCCATTACCCCACATTGACTCCATGGTGGATGCTACCGCGGGTCATGAGTTGTTGACTTTTATGGATGCTTCATCTGGATTTCAACAAATTCAGATGGAACCATCTGATCAAGAGGATACAGCCTTTATGACCCCAACTGGTATCTATTGTTATATTGCTATGCCATTTGGACTAAGGAATGCAGGTGCTACTTATTAAAGGCTAGTCAATATGATGTTTAAGGAACAAATAGGACACACTATGGAAGTCTATATAGATGACATGGTGGTTAAATCCAAGAGAGCTGAGGATCACCTTAGAGACTTGGAGGAAGCATTTGATATCCTTGACAAATTCAATATGAAATTGAATCCTTCAAAGTGTCACTTTGGTGTTAAAGCAGGCAAGTTCCTAGGCTACATGGTAACAAAAAGAGGCATAAAAGCAAGTCCAGAGCAAATCAAGGCAGTTGTGAATATCAAATCTCCTACCAATGCTAAGGATGTGCAAAGATTGACAGGGAGGATCGCAGCCTTGAACAGGTTCATATCAAAGTCATCAGAAAAATGCAAGGAATTCTATGACATTTTGAGAAAGAACAAGAAATTCGAGTGGACTGAAAAGCATGACAATTCTCTCAAAGCCCTTAAGGATTACCTATCCTCAGCTCCAGCCTTGATGAAACCAGAAAAAAGGGATATATTATCCTTATATCTAGCGGTATCCTCTAAAGTAGTAAGTGCAGTCCTTGTTAAGGATCACGAAGGTGCACAACATCATGTCTATTATGTAAGTAAGAGTTTGCTTGAAGCTGAATCCAGGTATTCACATTTAGAAAAACTTATCCTTGCTTTGATTATGGCATCTACTAAACTAAGACATTATTTTAAAACTCCTGCCATTATCGTTAAGACTAACTTCCCAATTAAGAATGTTCTCAGGAAACCTGAAATGTCAGGGAGGATGGCTAAATGGGCAGTGAAGCTTAGTGCTTATGATATAAGATATGAACCAAGGACTGCCATTAAATCCCAAGCCTTAGTTGACTTTGTGGCAGATTTTAGTAGCGACTTACAAAGAGAAGCTGAGTTAGAAGTTCAGCAGCTTGAAGAAACTAAGGATCCTTGGATTCTCTTCACTGATGGAGCCTCTAATGTCAAAGGAACAGGACTTGGAATACTACTAAAATCGCCACAGGGGGACATAATACCCCACTCAATAGCTTGTGAGTTTCAAACTACTAATAATGAGGCTGAGTATGAAGCCTTGATAGCTGGTTTGCAAATTGCCAAGCATATGAGGATCAGGTATCTTGAGGTACATGTAGATTCATTTCTAATTACTAATCACTTTAACGGATCTTATGTCGTTAAAGGTGAACGACTAATCAAATACCTAGAGATAGTCAAGGAATTGGCACTCTCTTTTGTTTCCTTTAGTTTATCACAGGTACCTAGGGAAGAAAATGCAGAAGCTGATGCATTAGCCAATCTTGGATCATCATTGAAGATCCCAGAGGATATCAAAATTCCTATCATCCATATTTTAGCTCCTGCTATTGAGGATCATATAGCTATGGAAATAGAAGAGGATTCTGCAGTCGTTCCCAGTGATAATGCACAATCTCATTCAGGATCATGGATCCTTCCAATTATGAGATATATACAACATGGAGAGATTCCTACAGGAGAGAACCCCAGGGCTTTCAAAATCAAGGTATCTCAATTTACAATATTAAATGACATGTTATATAAATGATCTCTTGCAGGTCCATATCTAAGGTGCATAGAGGATCGTGAAATTCAAGAAGTCCTAAAGGATTTTCATGAAGGAGATTGTGGAAACTGTAAGGGGAGGATTTTCCAATCCTAAGGATCACAGATCCTCAAGCACTGCCAGGATCACGGATCCTCAATTCTATTTGAATTAAGGATCCTCAGAAGACATTGCAGGATCAGGATTCAGGATCCTTGTTGTTATCCTTATACTAACGTTTGCCTTCATTACGTTTAAGTTTGTTTTGCAGGAGTATACGCCTTGGACTTGGTCTTGCCGATATTCTTGGGGAATATGCCCTCAATATTCCGCACGTGCATGGCTTTGTGAACGTTATGGAGATCGTGGGAAGCTTGCACATTTAGCGGATAGTTAGTTGTTTTAGTTATTACTAATTTTAAAAGGGGATAACAAGCTTGAATTAGAACACTTGGCTATTTTAGCAAACACACACACTCTCGCAAGCTCTCAACAGTTCATTTGGCGATTTCATACACTTTGCACTCTAGTGATACTTGTAACAAACTTGTTATCATCCCGAGTTGTAACAATCTTTTGTTTAATTTTAGTTGGTGATCGGTAGTTTCCATCACCCGAGGTTTTTTATGCCGGATATCAACTCTTGATCAAGGGCTTTTTCCTTGTATAAATCCTTGTGTCAATTGTTCATTTTATTTGCAAGTTATTCATACATTTGTTCAAGCATCATTCCTCACAACAAAGATTTGGTTGCACTATCCTAGCCTGATTTTTGACCAAAACAGTTTGGCGCCCACCGTGGGGCAATTGGTGCTTCATTCCTGAGAATTTTTTGTCTTTGTGATCATCTCGGTTCATTACAACCAACCACATGGCTTCTTCAGCAAAGAACACTTCAAGCTCTATGCCGGCAGTCACTTCTTCACAGGGTGTTCCACCTTTGCCTCCACCACCTTTTGGATCCCAGAAGAATGCTGAAAATGCTGCAAAGAGACCAAGCCCCATTTTTCCAAAACCACCAACTTCTTCTGTTTCTTCTAACCCTACTACTAGTGATCTTTTTACTTTGATTTTGTAGATGAGGGATCACATACAAGAGCAGGACAAGACCAACGAAAGGATCCTCCGGGAGATTGGTGACATCAAGAAACAGAAGAGATCAGGGGAGGATCACTCTCCTCTGATACCAAGGTCACTGGATTTCGACACTCCAGCTATAACTGCCCAGCAATCTGCAGCTCCGGATATCCAGTATCAGAGTGGACCATTGGGAAGGCGTTATGGAACAACAACTATGAGTCGGGCTTTAGGGTCTCACTTCCAGCCTCAAGGATCCTGTTTTCAGCCTTCGGGATCCTCTTTCCAGCATCAGAGATCCTTCGTCAGCTCAGGAGGATGTTTGGGGATGCACACAGTTCAAGGACCCTCTCATTTTCAAGGATCCTCTCAGGTTTAAGGACCCTCTCAGGTTCAAGGATCCTCTCAGGTCCAAGGATCCTCTCAGGTTCAAGGATCCTCCTTCCAGGTTCAAGGATCCAACATCTTTCAGGATCAAGGATTCTTAAGAAGTGTACAACCCTCAAGTTCAGATGTTCATCAAAGAGACTTCATTCCAATGCAGACCATTGCTTCTTCTGTTCCTTCAGTCATACCAGAATCCCGTCAATATGGATTCACATCTGGAATTCCAAACTTGAATCCTCTGGGAGGTAACACTTTTAATAATTCTTATAACACTAACCATGGCTCTATGCAGGATACAGGTATCAATCAAGCTATGGCTAGGGAATTACAGAAACTAAAGGATATGATATCCAGCGTTCCAGGAGTGGTTAAGCCCATTCCTGAAATCGCAGATGGCAGCCATTGGATATCTCGTTTTGCACCACCTATTTGTGATGCTGAGATACCCAAAAGGTTCCAGATACCAACTATGAAGCTGTATGATGGTTTGACGGATCCAGAGGAGCATGTAGCTCAATACAGAGAAAGGATGGAGATCAATCCAATCCCTGAGAGGTTAAAGGAAGCATGTCTACGCAAGGGTTTTGGATCCACACTCACAGGATCAGCTCATAAATGGCTGCTAAGTCTTCCCCCTTACTCTATTACTTCATTTTCTAATCTAGTTAATCTGTTTAATAGTCAATTCTCATGTAGTAGAAAATTTGAACGTTTAACTAGTGATCTATATAGGGTAACACAAGGTCCAAATGAATGACTTAGAGATTACATCACTAAGTTTAGTAAAGAATCCTTAGACATTCCTAATTTGGATATAGCTACGGCTGTGGAAGCCTTCAAAATGGGTTTGCGTAGGGATTCATTATTCTATGATGATCTTGTCATGACCCCATGCAGGAATCTTGATGAAGTGAGAACCAGGGCACTTAGATTCATCCGATTAGAGGATGATAAAAGGATCCAGGAAAGACTGGCGGGATCCTCGAAACAGGAAAAGCAAGGATCCTACTTCAAGAACAACAAGTTCAAGTCCTACAACAAGTCTGATAACCAGAATGTGCATGCAGTAGAACAAGAAGAGGATGATGAGTATTATCCTCCAATTTTTGAATAATGTTTTTCTGTTGATAACAATGAACTGATCCTTGCAATGCAGAATCTAGGTGAAAAAGCTAGGTGGCCAAGGAAAAGTGATAAAACAGCCACAACAAAAGACAAATCCAAATGGTGTGCATATCACGAGGATTTCGGGCATCTCACTGAAGAGTGTATTGCACTGAGAAAAGAGATTGGTTATTTGTTAAGCAAGGGGCACTTGAAGGAACTTTTGGGAAGAAAAAAGTCAAGGATCTAGGATCCTGAGAAGATCCCAGAAAGAGCTCCTGCTCCTCCAGCGGATGCACAAGTTATAAACTTCATATCCGGTGGATCAGACATTTGTGGTACTTCCTTTTCAGCAGCTAAAAGACATGCCAAGGAGACCAAGATGGATAATGGAGATAGACCCATCCGAACCTCTACTGTTACACAGGAGAAATTTATAACTTTTGATGAGGATGATCGTGTTGATGTTCAGGATCCTCATCAAGATGGTCTTGTTATTACTTTGTTTATTTCTAACCATTTTGTTCGCAGGATCCTAATCGATGGAGGAAGCTCGGTGAACATCATTCAGCTTGATGTCCTCAAGAAAATGAACATCCCTGAATCAGATATTGTCCAAAGATCCTCAGTTCTTGTGGGATTCAGCGGAGAAACCAAGAATACATTGGGGGACATTAAACTTCCCATCTACATTGAAGGACTTCATTCTTATCAAAAATTTTGTGTTATAGATTGCTTATCTTGTTGCAATGTTATCCTTAGCAGGCTATGGATACATGGCATGAAGGCAGTTGCATCTACATATCATCAATGTGTGAAGCTTCCTAGTCCATGGGGGGTGATAAAGATCGAGAGTGACCAACAAGAAGCAAAGAATTGCTATACCTCATCAATGAAGCCAGCCTCAAGACCAAGGGAGCAATAGCAACTAAAGTATCCTCCAAGAGACGTCTTGGAGGCAAGAGAACAAGATGTGAAAGAAATCCTTATGGATCCTCATGATCCTGAATCCAAAGTCTTCATAGGATCAGGGATCCTTAGCAACATCGAACAGGATTTGGTATCCTTCCTCAAGAGGAGAAAAACTACCTTTGCCCTGAAGCATGAAGACATGAGAGGTATCTCTAAAGATATAATTACTCATAAGCTTGGCATTGACAGGTCATTCAAGCCCATACATCAGAAGAGGAGAAAGTTTGCACCTGAGAGGAATGCCATTATCCAGGAGGAGGTAGACAAATTACTCCAGGCAGGTATGATTAGAGAGGTTAAGTATCCAAGATGGTTAGCCAATGTGGTTGTTGTTCAAAAGAAAAACGGAAAGTGGAGGGTATGTGTCGATTTTACTGATTTAAACAAGGCATGTCCCAAGGATCCTTTCCCATTACCCCACATTGACTCCATGGTGGATGCTACCGCGGGTCACGAGTTGTTGACTTTTATGGATGCTTCATCTGGATTTCAACAAATTCAGATGGAACCATCTGATCAAGAGGATACAGCCTTTATGACCCCAACTGGTATCTATTGTTATATTGCTATGCCATTTGAACTAAGGAATGCAGGTGCTACTTATCAAAGGCTAGTCAATATGATGTTTAAGGAACAAATAGGACACACTATGGAAGTCTACATAGACGACATGGTGGTTAAATCCAAGAGAGCTGAGGATCACCTTAGAGACCTGGAAGAAGCATTCAATATCCTTGACAAATTCAATATGAAGTTGAATCCTTCAAAGTGTCACTTTGGTGTTAAAGCAGGCAAGTTCCTAGGATACATGGTAACAAAAAGAGGCATTGAAGCAAGTCCAGAGAAAATTAAGGCTATTGTGAATATCAAATCTCCTGCCAATGCCAAGGATGTGCAAAGGTTGACAGGGTGGATCGCAGCCTTGAATAGGTTCATATCAAAATCATCAGAAAAGTGCAAGGAATTCTATGACATTTTGAGAAAGAACAAGAAATTTGAGTGGACTGAAAAGCATGAAGGTGCTCTCAAAGCCCTTAAGGATTACCAATCCTCAGCTCCTGCCTTGATGAAACCAGAAAAAGGAGACATATTATCCTTATATCTAGCGGTATCCTCTAAAGCAGTAAGTGTGGTCCTTGTTAAGGATCATGAAGGTACACAACATCCTGTTTATTATGTAAGTAAGAGTTTGCTTGATGCTGAATCCAGGTATTCACATTTAGAAAAACTTATCCTTGCTTTGATTATGGCATCTACTAAACTAAGACATTATTTTGAAACTCATGCCATTATTGTTAAGACTAATTTTCCAATTAAGAATGTTCTCAGGAAACCTGAAATGTCAGGAAGGATGGCTAAATGGGCAGTGAAGCTTAGTGTTTATGATATAAGATATGAACCAAGGACTGCCATCAAATCCCAAGCCTTAGCTGACTTTGTGGCAGATTTTAGTAGTGATTTGCAAAGAGAAGTTGAGTTAGAAGTTCAGCAGCTTGAAGAGACTAAGGATCCTAGGATACTTTTCACTGATGGAGCTTCTAATGTCAAAGGAACAGGACTTGGAATACTACTAAAATCGCCACAGGGGGATATAATACCCCACTCCATAGCTTGTGAGTTTTAAACTACTAATAATGAGGCTGAATATGAAGCCTTGATAGCTGGTTTGCAAATTGCCAAGCATATGAGGATCAGGTATCTTGAGGTACATGTAGATTCATTGTTAATTACTAATCACTTTAATGGATCTTATGCTGTTAAAGGTGAAAAGCTAATCAAATACCTAGAGATAGTCAAGGAATTGGCACTCTCTTTTGTTTCTTTTAGTTTGACACAGGTACCTAGGGAAGAAGATGCAGAAGCTGATGCATTGGCCAACCTAGGATCATCCTTGAAAATTCCAGAGGATATCAAGATCCCTATCATACATATTTTGGCTCCTGCTATTGAGGATCACATAACTATGGAGATAGAGGAGGATTCTGCAATAGTTCCTAGTGATAGTGCACAGTCTCATTCAGGATCATGGATCCTCCCAATCATGAGATATATACAACATGGAGAGATTCCTACAGGAGAAAACCATAGGGCTTTCAAAATCAAGGTATCTTAATTTACAATATTGAATAACATGTTATATAAACGATCTCTTGCAGGTCCATATCTAAGATGCATTGAGGATCCTGAAATCCAAGAAGTCCTAAAGGATTTTCATGAAGGAGATTGTGGAAACCACACTGGGGGCAGGGCATTGTTCTCAAGGATCCTTAGGACAGGATACTATTGGCCTACAATGAAGAAGGATGCTGTGGATTATGCCAAGAAGTGTGATCCTTGTCAGAGACATAGTAATATCCTTCATCAACCAGCAGAGCTCTTGCATCCTATATCCTCTTCTTGGCCATTCATGAGATGGGGAATGGATATAGTTGGTAAACTTCCCAAAGCACCAGGAGGAAAGGTGTTCATGCTTGCCATGACTGATTATTTCTCTAAGTGGATAGAAGCTGAAACCTTTGCTCAAGTTAGAGAAAAAGAAGTGATATCCTTTATTAAAAGAAACATTATTACTAGATTTGGTATCCCTTCTGAAATTGTTTGTGATAATGGATCCCAATTTATTGGGAGTAGAACTACTAACTTTTGTGACAACTGGGGGATTAAGATGATAACATCAACACCAGTCCACCCACAAGCTAATGGTCAAGCAGAATCATCCAACAAGATCATCATCAACAACTTGAAGAAGAAGCTTGGATCCAAGAAAGTAAAATGGGTAGAAGAACTACCTTATGTGCTATGGGCTGATAGGACAACCCCCAAGAATGCTACTGGCCAAACTCCATTTTCTTTGGTATTTGGAGCAGAATCAGTGATCCCTACAGAGATGGTGGTTCCTACTGCAAGAATAAGCATCCGTGATCCTGAAGGAAATGCTGAAAACTTGGTTCAAGACTTGGATACTATAGAAGAACTCAGGGATTTGGCAAGAATAAGGATGGCTAGTTATCAATAAAGGATGGTTAGAGCCTACAATAAAAATGTCAAGATCAGGAAATTCCAAGTTGGTGATATGGTATTGAGGAAAGCATTTCAAAATACCACAAATCCTGCTGATGGAAAGTTGGCACCAAAGTGGGAAGGCCCCTACCTGATTGAAGCTGAGGCTGGAAAGGGGGCATATCGATTGCTAACAATGGAAGGTGATTTGCTACCAAGAGCTTGGAATGTTGTCCACTTGAAGAAATACTTCATGTGATAAGGATCCATGATCCTTAGCAATATTCATGACTGATATCCTCGAAGGATCCTTAGAGGATAGATGATCCTCATTCTGGTAATGAACTAATCCCAATCTATTTAATTCTTTAGTTATCCTATATATAAGGGGAAGGATCCTGGATCCTTTATCCTTCTTTCACTTAGTTCTGAGTTTTGCAGAAGGTTGACATATCCTTGACAAAGGATTGAGTATCCACAGAAGTAGCCAGTTATTTGGGCTTGACCCCAGTTATTTGGGCTTAACCCCAGTTATTTGGGCTTGACCCCAGTTGTTTGGGCTAGTCCCCAGTTGTTGGGCCTGTCCCCAGTATCGCCAGCAGCGCACGATGATCCTGGTACAGTTCATGGCAATGGGACCAGTACTCGCTTTAGGGGCTGACAATTTCATTGTACTGGCTGTATCCGGGATCCTACGTATAATGGTAGACGTACCATACATCCATTCCTAAGGTTTCTAACGTTTTCACGTTAGCTAAGGTTTTGACATTTTTATGTCACTAAGTTTGGATAGTCGCCAGTGGGAGCCATACTCCAGTTTACACAAGATCCTTTGGGCTAGTCCCCAGTTTTTTGGGGTTGTCCCCAGTATATTGGGCTTGTACCCAGAATTGTTGGGCTTGTCCCCAGTTGCTAACTCTTTTCTTATATTGGCTTAGTCCCAAGTTATGTTCTATTTCAGGTTTTTGAAGCTAAATAGCTAAGGATCCTTGATCCTTACCTTTTACTAAGGTTTGTCTTTTGTTTATCCTGATTGTAAATGTCAAAGGTTTAGGATCCTAACTTGGATTCTCAGGTATGATCCTTGATCATTTTGATTTTATTCTTTATTTATCTAAGTGACCCTTATTCTTTGACAACAGGATACATGATCCTTAAGTTACATTACTTTTTTGAATTTATCGATTATAGGATATTTGATCCTTGATCATATCCTAAACTTTTTGACATGATCTATTGAACTTTTATTCTATATTTGTGAATTCAAACAAAGTATATCACAACAATTGAAAGATAAAATATTTACAAAAGTAACAACACAAGATAGTCAAAAGATTAAGATTTTATTTACCAAAAGTTAAACCCTTTAAAGGTTGTCAAAATTGCCAACCCAAGCTTCTTCCAGCAAAACGTGGCCCGTCCACTTGGGTTGGCAAAGGGTGTCCATATTTAACAAGGTCTAAGTGCAGGAAATAAAGGCGGAAGGATAACAAGTGGCTTCATCCCCCAAACAGAGGATCCATCCACCACCCATTATCCTACCTATTGTCCAAGGATCCATGATCCTTAACCCTAAAAACTATTGTCTAAGTTATTACAGAGCAACTATTGTTCGAGAAAAACATCAACAACCAAAAACCACTACCAAATCATAAAAAATGGGCTCTGGCCGCGTCTAGATAAATCCATCATCGCCCATTTCTGCAGCTCAAACCTTCGCTGCATCACCATCACCTCCTGCTCCAGCATCACCCGCCTGGTCCTTAGCTCCGCTGCCACCTGCCTCAATTGCCAAGACCTCTGTAGCCTCCTCCTCATCATCCAGCTCAGCTAGCTTAGCCTTCCAGCCCTCCTGGTCCCAATTGGTCATGTCAAAGTCAGGATCCTCATCCTCTTAGGCCATCTGGAGTTTGATCTTGTACATAGTGATGGCAGCAGAGACTTTAGCATCCTCCATCACCTCAGTTTTCTCATGATCAGCATTAATCTGGGCCATGACCACCTGCTTCTTTGCCAAATTGAGATATTTTTTGAAGGAGGAGATGGTTTAATCCTTGGCCAGGAAGATCTTCTGAAACTCCAAATGCTTTTGCTTAGCTTCTTCAACGTATGCATTGAAGAGCATCTGAATCTCGGCAAATTTCTGCAAAAAGAAAAGGTAGGGTTCAGGATCCGCTATCCTCAAGTGGTAGGATAATCAGTCAGGATCAGTGATCCTTACATCAGCAAAGTATTCCTGAAACTGGTGACGGATGAGGGGCAGGCCTTCAAGATTGTCAGCTTCAGTGGCCTTCCTCTTCTTTCCTCCCTTAGAGGTGACAGGCTTGGGGATTAAAGCGCTTGGGCTAGCAGCAGACTTCTTCTTTCCGGACCGGGGAGCCACAGTGCTAAGATCACTGACACTGAAGCGGGAGGCTGACTTCAAAGATTTTCCAGCGCCTACCAATCCAAAACAACAGATAAGTATTCTTGTTTTATTTTCATTTAAACATTTAATTATATACAGACTTGGATACTTACTTAACATTGTGACTGAGCCGGAGGATACTTCTTGAGAATCCTTGGTGTTTGCTTGGAATGATCTTACTGCAGGATCAAGACTCCAGAAAGCAGTGATCCTCTCTTTTGTTGCAGGTGATGGAATTATATGAGAAACAGAGATAGCTGCACAAAAAGACGCAAAAAGGGGTCAGTTATCCTCAGCAGGAACAGGGTTATCCTATGATCCTTCTATAAGGATCCTCTATCCTACCATGGGTGGCCCACTCTCTGGGGAGATCCTTCCCATCCGGGATAGAATCCCTCCTAACGAAGAAAAAACGCTTCTTCCAGTTGGTGTCATTCTTGGTGGTCTTGAGGATTGGGTGTGCATCACCGGGTTTATGTTTGAATAAGAAGCGGTGTGAACCATGGCTCACAAGGTTATACAGTTCAGCCAGTTCCGACATCCCCAACTCTATACCTTCCTGCTCAATGATTCTCTCTAGGGTATATAAAACCCTCCACATCATTGGCATGGCCTGAATGTAGCACATGCCAGTGAGAGAAAAGAAGGATTCAGTGAAGGCAGGGAAAGGATAGGAGTATCCTATCAGGAATGGAGTGGCCGGAAAAGCAACCCAAGTTTCAGAAATAAAATCACTTTTGGTGGTAGGGTCAAAGGGCTTGAAGACGGTGTTCGCCGGAAAACAATGGCGAATCCGGTCGATCTCCGGATCAGTAAAACTGCAGAGTTCCTTTGGAGTACTTTTGATAATCCCTTGGCTTTTAAAAGGACTATCTTTCTGGTGATCCTTGGCGAGGGATGATCGTAATTTCATTTTGATCTAAAGATTTCGAAGAAGAACAGAGTAAGAAGATGAAGAGAAAAGGAGAAGAAAGATACCTGATTGATCTCTGAATGAGGATTTAAAGGAAGTAACGCACGAATTTAAATGCCTATCGATCCTTATCTCTAACCTATTTATAATGATGATTCTGCAGGATTGTCACTTCAATGACATAAGACCAGCAACGGCTAGTTCGATCCAAACGGCTATATATCCGTTAGTCAGTTGGAGATAAGATCAAAAATAAAACTCGTTAAATTACATTTTACTCCTTTAATTTTGGGGGCAATTGTTAGGGGAGTATTTTCCAATCCTAAGGATCATGGATCCTCAATTCTGTTTGAATTAAGGATCCTCAGAAGACATTGTAGGATCAGGATTCAGGATACTTGTTGTTATCCTTATACTAATGTTTGCCTTCATTACGTTTAAGTTTGTTTTGCAGGAGTATACGCCTTGGACTTGGTCTTGCCGATATTCTTGGGGAATATGCCCTTAGTATTCCGCACGTGCATGGCTTTGTGAACGTTATGGAGATCGTGGGAAGCTTGCACATTTAGCGGATAGTTAGTTGTTTTAGTTATTTCTAATTTTAAAAGGGGAGAACAAGCTTGAATTAGAACACTTGGCTATTTTAGCAAACACACACACTCTCGCAAGCTCTCAACAGTTCATTTGGCGATTTCATACACTTTACACTCTAGTGATCCTTGTAACAAGCTTGTTATCATCCCGAGTTGTAACAATCTTTTGTTTAAATTTAGTTGGTGATCGGTAGTTTCCATCACCCCAAGGTTTTTTATGCCGGAGATCAACTCTTGATCAAAGGCTTTTTCCTCGTATAAATCCTTGTGTCAATTGTTCATTTCATTTGCAAGTTATTCATACATTTGTTCAAGCATCATTCCTCATAATAAAGATTTGGTTGCATTATCCTAGCCTGATTTTTTACCAAAACAGAAACCACACTGAGGGCAGGGCATTGTTCTCAAGGATCCTTAGGACATGATATTATTGGCCTACTATGAAGAAGGATGCCGTGGATTATGCCAAGAAATGTGATGCTTGTCAGAGACATAGTAATATCCTTCATCAGCCAGCAGAGCTCCTGCATCCTATATCCTCTTCTTGGCCATTCATGAGATGGGGAATGGTTATAGTTGGTAAACTTCCCAAAGCATCAGGAGAAAAATTGTTCATGCTTGCCATGACTGATTACTTCTCCAAGTGGATAGAGGCTGAAGCCTTTGCTCAAGTCAGAGAAAAAGAAGTGATATCCTATTAAAAGAAATATTATTACTATATTTGGTATCCCTTCTGAAATTGTTTGTGATAATGGATCCCAATTTATTGGGAGTAGAACTACTAACTTTTGTGACAGCTGGGGGATTAAGATGATAACATCAACACCAGTCCACCCACAAGCTAATGGTCAAGCATAATCATCCAACAAGATCATCATCAACAACTTGAAGAAGAAGCTTGGGTCCAAGAAAGGAAAATGGGCAGAAGAACTACCTTATGTACCATGGGCTGATAGAACAACCCCCAAGAATGCTACTGGCCATACTCCATTCTCTTTAGTGTTTAGGGCAGAATCAGGGATCCCTACAGAGATGGTGGTTCCTAATGCTAGAACAAGCATCCCTGATCCTGAGGGAAATGCCAAAAACTTGGTTCAAGATTTGGATACCATAGAAGAACTCAGGGATTTGGCAAGGATAAGAATGGCTAGTTATCAACAAAGGATAGCTGGAGCTTATAAAAAAATGTCAGGATCAGGAAGTTTCAAGTCGGTGATATGGTGTTGAGGAAAGCATTCCAAAATACCACCAATCCTGCTGATGGCAAGTTGGCACCAAAGTGGGAAGGCCCCTACCTGATTGAAGCTGAGGCAGGAAAGGGGGCATATCGATTGCTAACAATGGAAGGTGATTTGCTACCAAGAGCTTGGAATGCTATCCACCTGAAGAGATACTTCATGTAATAAGGATCCAGGATCCTTAGCTATATTCATGACCGATATCCTTGAAGGATCCTTAGAGGATAGATGATCCTCATTCTGGTAATGATCTAATTTCAATCTATTTAATTCTTTAATTATCTTATATACAAGGAGAAGGATCCTGGATCCTTTATCCTTCTTTCACTTAGTTCTGAGTTTTGCAGAAGGTTGATGTATCCTTAACAAAGGATCGAGTATCCACAGAAGTCTCCTAAGTTTTATGGGCTTGTCCCCAGTATTTGGGCTTGTCCCCAGTTTTTTGGGCATGTCCCCAGTTTCCCCAGTAGCGCACGATGATCCTGATGCAGTTCAAGGCAATGGGACCAGTACCCGCTTTAGGGGCTGACAATTTCATTGTACTGGCTGTATTTAGGATCCTACGTATAATGGTAGACGTACCATACATCCGTTCCTAAGGTTTCTAATGTTTTCACGTTAGCTAAGGTTTTGGCATTTTCATGTCACTAAGTTTGGATAGTCGCCAATGAGGGCCATACTCCAGTTTACACAAGATCCTTTGGGCTTGTCCCCAGTTTTTTGGGCTTGTCCCCAGTTTTTTGGGCTTGTCCCCAGATTGTTGGGCTTGTCCCCAGTTGTTAACTCTTCTCTTATATTGGCTTAGTCCCATGTTATGTTCCATTTCAGGTTTTTGAAGCTAAACAACTAAGGATCCTTGATCCTAACCTTTTATTAAGGTTTGTCTTTTGGTTATCCTGATTGTAAGTATTGAAGCTTTAGGATCCTAACTTGGATTCTCAGGTATGATTCTTAATCACCTTAATTTTATTCTTTATTTATTTTATTGACCTTTATTCTTTGACAACAGGATACATGACCCTTAAATTACATCACTATTTTTTGAATTTTTTGATTATAGGGTATTTGATCCTTGATCATATCCTAAACTTTTTGACATAATCTATTAAACTTTTGTTCTTAACTTATGAATTCAAATAAAGTGTATCATGACAATTGAAAGGCAACGTGTTCACAAAAATAACAACACATGAGATAGTCAAAAGATTAAACTTTTATTTATTTAGCAAAAGGTTAACCCTCTAAAGGTTGTCAAAATTACCTACCCCAAGCATCTACCAGCAATCCGTGGCCCGTCCGCTGGGGTAGGTAAAGGTTGTCCATGATAATGAGTTCTAAATAAGTGCAGGAATAGAAAGACGGCAGGATCACAATGGCTTCATCCCCCAAACAGAGGATCCCTCCACCATTTGTTATCCTACCTATTGTCTGAAGGATCAGTGATCCTTAAACCTAAGAACTATTGTTCACCATTACAAACCAACCATTGTTCTAAAAACATCAACAATCAAAAAACTACCAAACCATAAAAAATGGGCTCCGGCCACGTCTAGAAATTTCCATCATCGCCCATTGTAGCAGCCTACACCTTCGCTGCATCACCACCAGCCGCTGCATCCTCAGCTTGATCCTTCACCCCGCTGCCACTGGCTTCAATCATCAGGACCCCTTCAGTCTCCTCCTCGTCATCCAGCTCTTCAAGCTTCTTCTTCCAGCCCTCTTGGTCCCAAGCAGTCCTGTCAAAGTTGGGATCCTCAGCTTCCTTTGCCTTCTGCAGTTTAATCTTGAGCATGGAAATTGTGGCAAAAAGCTTAGCACCCTCCATCACTTCAGCCTTCTCCTGATCAGCAGTGATGTGGGCTATGACCAGCTGCTTTTTCACCAAGTTGAGCTCCTTCTCAAGGGAAGAGATGGTCTGATCCTTAGCCAGGTACAACTTTTGGAAGTCCAGCTCCTTTTGCTCAGCCTCTTCAGCATAGGAATCCATGAGCATTTGGATCTCAGCAAATTTCTGTAAAAGAATGACACGCATCAGGATCCGTTATCCTCAATATGGGTAGAACAGACTCAAGGATCAAGGATCCTTACCTCAGAGACGTTTTTCTCAAACTGATGCTGGAGGAGAGGCAGGCCTTCAAGAGTGTCAGCGGTTTTCCTCTTCTTTCCACCCTTGCCTTTGGTGTTGAAAGCCCTAGGATTTGGGATGTTGGGACTAGAAGCAGCTTGTTTCTTGGCAGACTTGGGGGGAACGTATGCATCAAGGTCACTGACGCTGAAGCGAGAGGCTGATTTTGTAGACTTTCCGGCACCTACAAAGGAAAAATAACAGATAAGTATCCTTATTCTATATCTATTTAAATATTTAATTATGCATAAAGGAGAATACTTACTTGACATGGTGACTGAACCAGAGGATCCTTCTTGTGAATCCTTTGTTTTGGCCTGGAATGTTCTAACAGCAGGATCAAGGTTCCAAAAGGCAGCGATCCTTTCTTTTGTTGCAGGTGACTCTATGAGATGAGAACCAGAGATAGCTGCATAATAAAGATAGAAAACGATCAGTTATTCTTAAAATAAACAGAGTCACCCTATGATCCTTCTATAAGGATCCTATATCCTACCATGGGTTGTCCACTTTTTGGGGAGATTTTTCCCATCTGGAATAGAATCTCTAAACAAGGAAGAAACGGTTTTTCCAGTGGGTATCATTCTTTGTGGTCTTAAGGATTGGATGAGGATCACCAGGCTTATGTTTGAACAGGAAACGGTGTGAACCATGGCTCACAAGGTAGTACAACTTAGCCAGTTCCGACATTCCTATCTCTATACCCTGTTGCTCGATGATGTTCTCCATGGTGTACAGTACCCTCCACATCATCGGCATGTCTTGAATATAGCACATGCCGGTGAGTGCAAAGAAGGATTGGGTGAAAGCAGGTAAAGGGTATGAGAATCCTATCAGGAAGGGAGTGGCCGGAAAAGCAACCCAAGTGTCAGAGACACAGTCACTCTTCAGGGAAGGATCAAAAGGTCTGAAAACAGCACCCGCCGGGAAGCAATGGCGGGTCCGATCAATCTCCGGGTCGGTGAAGCAACAGAGCTCAGATGAAGGATTTTTGACAATCCCTTGGTTTTTCAGGGGACTATCCTTCTGGTGATCCTTGGCAGGGGAGGATCGTAGCTTCATTGTAATATTAAGATATTGATGAAACGGAAAATCAGAATAAGAAAGAAGGAGAAAGAGAGATACCTGATCGGTCTTGGGATGAGGATTTAAAGGGAAGTAACGCACGAATTTAAATGCCTATCGATCCTTATCTCTAATCTCAAATTTATAATGATGATTTTGCAGGTTGTCACATCGCTGACGTATGATGTGCAACGGCTAGTTCAATTTTAACGGCTATATATCCGTTAGTCAGTTCGTTGGAGATAAGATCAAAAATATGACTCATTAAGTTATATTTTATTCCTCATATTTTGGGGGCAATTGGTAGGGATAGATTTTCCATAACTAAGGATCACGGATCCACAAGTGCAGCCAGGATCACGGATCCTTAATTCTGTTTGAATTAAGGATCCTCAGAAGACGTTGCAGATTTAAGGATCCAGGATCCTCATTGTTATCCTAACACTAATGGTTGTTTCCATTACATTTAAGCTTGTTTTGCAAGAAGGAACGAGTGGGACTTGGTCTTACCAATATTCCTGGGAATATGCTCTAATATTCTGCACGTGCATGGCTGGAATGACCGTTTTAGAAGTCGTGGGTAGCTTGCACATTTGGCGGATAGTTTGTTACTTAGTTTATTTTTATTTTTAAAGGGGATAACAAGCTTGATAGTTAGAACAATTAGAAAACACACACACTCTCGCAAGCTCTCTGCAACTCATTGGCGATTACATACATTTTGCACACTAGTGATCCTTGTAACAAGCTTGCTATCATCCCGAGTTCTAACCATCATTTGTTTAATTATAGTTGGTGATCGGTAGTTTCCATCACCCGAGGTTTTTTATGCCGGAGATCATACATTGATCAAGGGCTTTTCCTCGTGTAAATCCTTGTGTTACTTGTTCATTTCGTCTACAAGTTGTTCATACATTTGTTCTTTGATCTAAGCATCATACCTCACAAAAGAAGATTTGGTTACATTATCCTAGTCTGATTTTTGACCAAAACAAGTGTAGGAGAGAAAGGTATTTTAGGAAGATCCAATATTGTTGACTTATAAATCTACTTTCCCCGCGATTTTCAAATGGCTATGACTTTTTCATACAATAATATTTATAAAAAAATACACTAAACTAACGAACATTTCATTCTCTTTAATTTGAGTAGACTATTGCTATAGTTTTCTTAATGTTTAATTTTTTTTTTACGGATTACATGATTACACATTCAATATAAATCATTACGTGATTAGATATTCAAAATGATTTGTTATACTTGATGTTATTACAGTTACGCTTATTACGTGATTACACATTCAATAATGAGAACTTAATTGTTTATGCTTTATTACATGATTAAATCTGTAATATACGACATTACTTTGTTATTATAGGTTGATTGTTTAATGTTTTGTATTGCATTTATACTTAATTCATGATTAGACCTAAAATATTAGCTTATATATTATATGTTTCGTTTTTTTATTACAGTTATGGTTAGTATGTAATTACGTAATCACTTAGTGAGTTTTCATATAAATACTATAATGAAATAGCGTAACGGGTATTCAAAATCACGTAATCACATAGTAATAATACATAGTCAACTATTGTTACGTACTTACACTTGTTTCATGAATAAAATACATATTAAGTATTGGAACATAATCACGTAACGTGACAAAATCACATAACATTATAGCTTGTAAAATAAAAAAAAATTCTAAAAATTTAAAAAACTATAGAAATAACCTACTAAAATGAAAGAGAATGAAATGTTCGTTTAGACTGTCGCAACCCCAGTCCCCTTAACAAACCCGGGAACAGGCGGCCGCGGCCAGTTTCGGTGGTATCTGGTGTTTATTCAATTTTGGCAGCGGAATTTACATCAGAACCGTAGTTAGGAAATATTTTATCAGAGTAAAATACCACGCTTTTAGTATATTAAATACATGTGAAATTCCCAAGTTTCAAGTACACACATTTCCATAGGGATACACCCTATTTTATTTAATAAAAACATCTCTTTATTTTTAGGTAACTTTATTGCCACTTTTCCAAGCCTTCAGTGCTGTCCAGCTGGCTTCTATTTGGCTTTCACATTTTGTTACCTGAAACGCGTTTAAAAATATTTTGTCAGTGGGAAATACTGGTGAGTGTATCCAAGATTAATCAAGTTTTAATAAAAACCATTGTACAATATTGAGGGCGGTCTCGCAATTACATTTGTTTCCAAGTCATATCAATTACCACCCACGGTACTGTCAGACCCGACTTGTGGAAATGTTACCCCTCGCAAGGCAGTAACAAATTTTGTATACAAAACCCCAACATACCGACGATAATTGTATCCTTACAAATACTCAATAACTGCTTAATATATAATTAATCGTGTGAGGTTTTGTAAAAGCAATTTTCAAAAAGGAGATTACTCACATTGATGTCTTAGATTATCCTTTAGACAATCTATAAATTACACAAATGCACACGTGTTAGTATAATAACTCATTTAAACATTAGTAATACCCTCCCCGATACGGCATTCCAACGACTACGTCGGGCAGAACCACGAAAGCAGTTACGGAACCCTAGATCAATCGGGCAGAGTATCTAATACGTATCCAGGGGTTATAATACTTACAACAGAGCAGAACTTCGTTATTTAGGGGGTATTATACCCAGAAATAGCTTATACTACTTAGAAATTTGAGAGAAAGAAGTGTGTGCGAGCGGCGGAAACTGAAAGCCAACAGCCCAATTTATTGTTCTGGTCGACTGGTCCGTCGCGCCCCGCGACGAAGGAGGGCAGGGGCCGTCGCGGCCTGCGACATAGGGGTCTACGGCTCTAGCTTTGTCCGGTCATTGGGTAGCTTCGACAAGTGTTAGGCCACGTGGCGGGCTGGGGTTGCGCCAGCCGTCACTCGGTCGCGGCCCGCCAGGGACCATTTAATTTCGTTTTTAATTTATTTTAATGAAAATTAAGGTATTCGGGGTCCGTTTTCACGTATGGGGGTATTTTATGAGGATATTTTAAATATTTTTGGGGTGTCGAAAATATTTCGAGGGTGTCGGTTTATTTTAGGGTTGTTATATCCTCCCCACCTTGTTTTAGAGCTCGTCCTCAAGGTCTACTGGAACAAGTGTGGATATTTCCTTTGCATTTCCGATTCTAGTTCCCATGTATATTCTGGTCCTCTTTTGGAGTCCCATTTCACTTTGACCAGAACTAATCTCTTGTGTTTGAGGTTCTTGACTTTCATGTCTTCAATTTGTAGAGGCCTCTCTACAAACTTGAGTTGTTCATTTACCGCTATATCCTTTAGAGGTATCACCAGTGATTCATCAGCTAAGCATTTCTTGAGATTAGATACATGAAATACATCATGTATTCCTGCCATTTCCTCTGGCAGTTGTAGCTGATAAGCTACAGGTCCTATTCTTCTAATAATCTCAAAAGGTCCAACATACCTGGGACTTAGCTTTCCTCTTTTGATGAATCTTACCACTCCTTTCCAGGGAGAAACTTTCAATAATACCTTGTCTCCTACTTGAAATTCCAATGGTTTACGTCTGTTATCTGCATAGCTCTTCTGTCGATCACGTGCTACTTTCAGTCGTTCCTTGACTTGAATAATCTTGTCGGTTGTTTCTTGCACTATCTCAGGTCCGGATAGTTATTTTCCCCAATTTCTGCCCAACAGACTGGGGTTCGGCACTTTCATCCATAAAGTGATTCGAATGGTGCAGCATCGATACTTGTGTGATAACTATTATTATAAGAAAATTCTATTAACAGTAAGTGATCATCCCAATTACCTCCGAAATCAATTACACAAGCTCTAAGCATGTCTTCCATCATCTGGATTGTCCTTTCGCTTTGTCCGTCCGTTTGAGGATGATAAGTTGTGCTTAGATTCAACTTGGTTCCCATTGTTTTTTGGAAACTTGTCCAAAAATGAGATGTAAAACGGCTATCCCTATCAGAAACAATTGATAAAGGAATTTCATGTAATGAAACCATTTCATTTACATACAATTTAGCTAACTGTTCCATATTGAAAGTTTCCTTCATGGATAGGAAATGAGCTGACTTGGTTAGCCTATCTACAATCATCCAGATTGTATCATTACCTTTTCTTGTTTTGGGTAATTTGGTAACAAAATCCATTGTTATCAATTCCCATTTCCAAACTGCCATCTCTAATTGTTGTAGCAAACCTGAGGGTTTCTGATGTTCAGCTTTGACTTGTGAACAAGTTAAACATTTAGAAACATAGGCTGCTATGTCCTTTTTCATTCCTATCCACCAAAAATTCTTTCTTAAATCTTGATACATTTTATCACTTCCAGGATGCATTGTATATTTAGACTTATGGGCTTCTTCTAATATATGGTGGCGCAGGTTCCCTAATTTAGGTATCCACATTCTATTCTTATGGAATCTCCAAATTCCATCTGTTCCTTGTTCTAATTCTTTAATCATTCCTTTTAATTTTTAAGTATCATCATTGATTACTGACTCTTGTGCTTCTCTTATCTGATTATTTAAATCTACTTGTAGATTTAATTTAAGAGAACGTACCCTTTTTGGCTTTTCATGATACTTTCGGCTTAAAGCATCAGCCACTACATTTGCCTTTCCTGCATGATACTGGATATTGCAATCGTAATCACTAAGAATCTCCATCCAGCGTCTCTGTCTCATATTTAACTCTTTTTTTCCCAAAAACATATCTTAAACTCTAATGATCAGTGAAAATGGTAAACTTACTACCATAAAGGTAATGTCTCCAAATCTTTAGGGCAAAAATTATGGCTCCTAATTCTAAATCATGGGTTGAATAATTATCTTCATGATTCTTAAGTTGTCTAGACGCATATGCTATAACCTTTTGACGTTGCATTAACACACATCCATAACCTAACTTGGAAGCGTCACAATAGACTACAAAGTCTTCAGTTCCTTCTGGTAATGCTAGTATGGGTGCATGGGTTAGTCTTTGCTTAAGAATTCTAAATGCTTCTTCCTGTTTTTGTCCCCTTTCAAACTTAATGGATTTACAGGTTAAGTTAGTTAAGGAAATGACTATTCTAGATGCTTCTTCCTGTTTTTGTCCCCTTAACAAACCCGGGAACGGGCGGCCGCGGCCAGTTTTGGTGGTATTTGGTGTTTATTTAATTTTGGCAAAGGAATTTACATCAGGACCGTAGTTAGGAAATATTTTATCAGAGTAAAATACAACGCTTTTAATATATTAAATACATGGGAAATTCCCAAGTTTCAAGTACACACATTTTCATAGGGATACACCCTATTTTATTTAATAAAAACATCTATTTACTTTTAGGTAACTTTATTGCCACTTTTTCAAGCCTTCAGTGTTGTCCATCTGGCTTTCACATTTTGTTATCTGAAACGCGTTTAAAAATATTTTGTCAGTGGGAAATACTGGTGAGTGAATCCCAGTTTAATCAAGTTTTAATAAAAACCATTGTACAGTATTGAGGGCGGTCTCGCAGTTACATTTGTTTCCAAGTCATATCAATTACCACCCACGGTACTGTCAGACCCGACTTGTGGAAATGTTACCCCTCGCAAGGCAGAAACAAATTTTGTATACAAACCCCCAACATACCGACGATAATTATATCCTTACAAATACTCAATAACTGCTTAATATATAATTAATCGTGTGAGGTTTTGTAAAAACAATTTGCAAAAAGGAGATTACTCACATTGGTGTCTTAGATTATCCTTTAGGGTTTCCTGGTGATAATCTATAAATTACACAAATGCACACGTGTTAGTATAATAACTCATTTTAACATTAGTAATACCCTCCCCGAGACGGCATTCCAACGACTACGTCGGGCAGAACCACGACAGCCGTTACGGAACCCTAGATTAATCGGGCAGAGTATCTAATACGTATCCAGGGGTTATGATACTTACAACGGAGCAGAACTTCATTATTTAGGGGGGTATTATACCCGGAAATAGCTTATACTACTTAGAAATTTGAGAGAAAGAAGTGTGTGTGAGCGTCGGAAACTGAAAGCCAACAACCCCTATTTATAGTTATGTTCGACTGGTCCGTCGCGCCCCGCGACGAAGGAGGGCAGGGGCCGTCGCGGCCCTCGACATAGGGGTCTACGACTCTAGCTTTGTCCGGTCATTGGGTAGCTTCGACAAGTGTTAGGCCACGTGGCGGGCTGGGGTAGCTTCCTTGTTAATTATTACTTTTTTATCGAACAAATTAATATTAAACATTAACTAACTCATAATATAATATTTACGTTATTTTTTAAGTTTATGTAAACCTTTTGAATTTATATTTTAATTATGTCTTTTACAATAATATTAATAATAATATAGATGAGTAATGGCCAACTAAAGAAAAGTCTGGCATGGAACAAAAGGGTGAAAAGCTCCACATTGTGGATGCTCTAATAATTTATAAACTGAAGTCTCTCAAACTTTTACTTGTTCTTGACTGCTAGAACTTTTTTATTATAATTAATTTTAAAACATTTTGCTTCCCTTTATAAGTTTCAAGTACGTTGTTACGACATGAAATTTATTGGTCTCGCCACCAAACCAAAAGGACATAAACCGCACTTTACTATAAATTATATTAAAAAATATAAAAAACTTAATTTGGTGCTACAATTGATTTTGTCTTTTTTTCTATTTTTCTTTTTTTCTTTTGTTAAAGTGATAGGACGTGACATGAGTAGGTGAAGGATTTTACAGCATCAAAACGTGGAACCATTACACCACATAATATTATATTAGTTTCGTATTACCTATATATTAAAAAGAGATTTGAATGAATAGTAAATTCACTAAAGGATTAGCAAATGGTATCAGGTATAAGTACCGGTATCAAATTTATCAAATTGGGTGTATTTTTCGTACCGGTTCGGCATCGGTATTCACCGGTTTTTACCCTTAAATACCGGTGCCATACCAGTACCGAACCGTACCGTACCAGGTATATTCGGTACCGGTGCCCGCTTTTGGGGATTTCGGTAACAGTATTTTCTGTACCGAGCTCAACAAATCTTGTAGGAACATAGCCATGCAAGTAATTGAACCGTTTAGATTACTTTTCATACACACAGTAAGTAAAGTGTATTTCGTTTGAATGAGGTTTTATATACACAACAACTTATTTTGCTTTATTTTTTGTCTTTTTCTGTAATGAATGAATTATAGCATGTAAAATTAACTTGGATATTTATATTATTGGTGAGCAAATCGTATCAAATCCTGTAATCAAACCTGTATCGTATCGGTACCAAATTTACTATGCCAAATCATTTTCAGTACCAATTTGGTACCCACCTTTTGGCGTTTTCAGAATCGTTACTTTCGGCTCGACACCGGTCTAGCACCATACGTGTATTTATTGATTTTTGCCTTCAAATACCGTACCATATTGTACCGAGCATTTTCGGTTCCGGTACCTAATTTCGATGATTTTCCGGATCGGTACTATCGGTGCCGTTACCGGTACCGAGCTCATCCATATTTTAACGTGTTAGCACCGTAATAACTGAACTGAAAACAACCGAATTAGGTTATTATTATATATTAGGTAATTTAAAATTGCTTTTTTAGGAGGAGTGACCATCCTTACCACGTCATTTTTATTTATGTTTTGATATTCGGTATCTACTTCCCGTTACTGATACACGTTTTGCAGTCATTGGGTCCCCGCCGCAACGTGCGGGCGGAAAATCAACTAGTTTTATCTATATCTAAAACATAAAAGTCGATAGCTTTTACGCCACAAACACCCCAACTTTCAGAAAAAAGACAAAGCAACCATCTATTTTGCATTATTTTATCCCCTACATCTTTTCCGCCAAACAAAACACCCCCTATACTTTGAGATTGCACACTTTCACCTCCTATATTTATATATTTTTATGAAATGTCATTTTCACCCCTTTTAGTTTTTAATGTTTCAAGTTCACCCATATTTTCATTCTTTTACTTGAAAAAATGATATCCTTACGTGCTTATTTTTATATTCATATGTCACACCCCAACTGATGGCGGAATTATCGGAGTGAGAGGAAAATGAGATTGCTCGAGACTTCATAACAAGCTATTGTGAAAATATATTTAAATACACCATATTTCATTTCATAGTAAAAGAAATACATTGTGTTGAAAATTTAAAATACAACATGTTTGCAACTTGAACGTAATGAAACAAATGGAAATACATAGCATAAATAAATAAATGTGTTTCTAGTTCACCCTAAGTAGCTTTCTTGAGTATCATCATCAATTTTCCTGCAACAAGTATTAAAATAAAATCAACACAAAGGTTGGCGGGTATACATGTTTGGTTACATAGCATATAATAAAAGGATCTCGAATCAAGCATGGCAATTCGTATACTAAGTTAAGTAACATTCTAGCATGCATAACCTAAGTGTCAAACCAAAGATTCCAAGAGCATAATCTTGTCAACAAGTGAACAAGACCGTTTACGATTGAATACTAAACATAGGCCACAAACGGGCCATGTGCTATTCTTAGAGTGCTATACATGTTAAGGTAGGCTAACGAATTTAATGACAACTAGTTTGCATGTATGAATGATTGAATATCTAGCATATAAACCTAAGCATAACAAATAGCAAGTTTGATGGATTGAGTGACTTCGTAAGTATGATTGTGTGCATGAGTGAGTTTGTTTATGTCAAACATGTTACACCCCAAAAGTGATTAAAAATGGGTATTCGAGCATACTCACGTTTTGCGTATTAGTTTCCACGTAAGTGAGTTGTTGTGTTGAGAGTTTTGGGAACGACTGAGTTACCCTACAAGAATGAACGAAGCATATGAGTTTGACAGTTTTTAGATTAGGGATGTGTATCCAAGATGCTTAACCTTAGTAAAAAAGTACATGAAAGTTATCTTGACAAAACACCCAAATTGTACACCATGATTATATGTTTTTCATAGGCACAAGTTCACCTAGTGGAAGTCCAACATGAGGAATTTTAATCTAGGATAATATGACCATAACTCTTAACATCAATCCATGAATTGGTTAGTGTTTAAGGTTCAGTTTATAGGATTATTTTATAATCCTATAAATCGAACCCTAAACACTAACCAAATGGATTGATGTTAAGAGTTATGGTCATATTATCATAGATTAAAATTCCTCATGTTCGATTATATATATATATAGGTTTAGGTTCATTTGTGAACAACCCCCTTGACTGTGAACACTAGTGAACTAACCCTAGCACTTGATTATCAATACACAAGTGTAAATCAATTGCCAGGAGTTAATGATGAAAATACACCAGTGTATTTTACGATTTGATGATGTAAATCAATGGCCAGGATTTGTTCACTCAGTTCACAAATACACTAGTGTTCACTCTAGAACCCCACCCTATATATATATGGGAGGAATAAAAAGAAAACCCAATTGAGTTAAGAAAACTCAAGAAAACATTATGTAACAATTTTTTTGTTAAAAAAATTAGGGAATGTAAGTTACATGTTATCGAACGTTTTGTAACTAAAAAACAAAAAACGCCGAGGGTATTTTTTATAAAAAAATTTAAAAATTCATTTTTAACATATATATATATATATATATATATATAACACTGAATTTAAAAAAATTATAAAAAATCCCTTCAGCGCTTTTGTTTTTTTTTTTTTGTTGCAAAACGTTCGATAACATGTAACTTACATTCCCTAATTTTTTTACAAAAAAAATTTACATAAGGTTTTCTTGAGTTTTCTTAACTTAACTTAACTGGGTTTTCTCTCTATAATTCCGCTATATATATATATATATATATGTATGTATGTATGTATTGTGTCTCATAACCATAAGGTCAAGTATTATCATGTATATCAAGCAAGGATGTAGGATGATTTTCATCCATAAACAACCTTATATGATTCACCAAAGCACAAAATGATCAACTTAGTTGATGATTTCGGTTGGTCATGAATAAGATAAAAATGTACAAGTCACTAGTATTGCTAAGTGGCCAAATGGGAACAACTCGGACGTTTGCATACTTGACATTGCAAATTTTGGAGACGATATGGGGTTGGCTCACTTTGATTTCTTGGAAACCACTTAGATGGATATCTAACTAATAAAACAAACAAGTGAAGTATATGAAATCATAGTTGGATAGCCAAGGCTCCCATTGTTCACACCTAACCAAACACAAGTCTTTCAACAGTGAAGGTTGAAGACTTAGATTGTTCAACACATTGTAGGTCAGTTGGAACCTTTAGGGCAGCAAGTTTTGGAGGTTATGAACCTCATAACTTCTTGAATTTACCATAAAATAAGCCCCACAACATGAGTTTAGTTGGGGAGCAAGTATGGTGCAACATTTCCATAAGAATAATTTAAACAAGAACATGTTGTAAAAGAACTTTGTAAAACGGAAAAGTAACCTTCTTTGGAAATCATTTCTGAAGTCGTACCGCCTTGTTACACCATGGTGAACCTGTGGTAACATTCCTAGAGGTGTTTCAAAGAAGGAGGAGAAGAAAATCATGAAGAAAAAGTGAAGAAACAAGCTCAAAACTCACTGTTTTTGAACTTGGATAAATCTGCCCAAAGTTGAGAAATGTAGAGATTTGAGAGTGTTAGAGAAAGTGTTTGGAGTGTGGAAAGTGTTTAGGAGGTGGTAAGGGGTTGTATTTATAGTTGGGATTAGGGTTTGGGTGTTAAATGAGGTGGTTGAGGGTTGAAAGGAGGGAAAAGCAGTTAAAATTCTTGAGTTTGAAAGCATTCTGCCAGGTGCTTTTGCACAGCCGTGCGGATCAGGTGCAAGGTTATGCGGATCACGGAACACAGTGTTGTTATCACACCCCAATATTTCCACTTAATCCGGTGGGCCCAGTGGGGAGTATCATGACGTAGTTGATATCATTATAGTTAATTAAACACAGTTATAGCACAGCGGAAGGCTTGGAAGGAAATTACTATTACAAACCGAATGTTCAAAGTTCAAAATAATAATTATACAGACGGTTGTAGAAACGGATCCACATGCGTATCTAATAAATATACAAAATGAAGTTTAACAGACTTTAAGTCATCTAAGGATTTGCAAGATTCTCTATTTGACCCCAAGCAGCTCCCGGCCTATTGCGTTTAGTACCTGTCACTTAGTCTTTTGAAAATGCGTCAGTTTACACTGGTAAATACAATTAACTGACACATTTGAAAAATGTTGCAAAAATTGATTTAGGTGCACAAGGCACGAAAATCTTTTATAACTTGGGACAATTAAAATTTTAATCTTGTATATAGTTTTACATGTTTGCCATACATATGGGGCCCAGAATAGAAACCGAGACATGATTAACCGACACACCACTTTTATAAACCCACAAAGGAGTTATCCCCAACCTTGTGGGTATAGTATATTTTAGCATTTGCATCTGTCAGGTGTATGCCTACACCCCGTGTCACACCCCCAAAAATCCACCCGCGGAGTACTACCGCTTGGAGGCGTGACTGACCAGGATCCAGCCACCAATCATATTGAACATGCGAGTTAAAAGATATAAAAGTTTAACCAATACAATTGGTGTCCAAACAAACACATAGTTAAGTTGCAAGCGGAAGCATAAGTCTTAAAACAAAACATAAGTTTAATTGTTTCATAGTTTAACATGGCACACAGTCGTCCATGTCCCACAACGATCCTCCTCCATGCAAGCTCCAGCTTAAGAACCTAAGGACCTGCAAAGCATGTAGTAACGAGTCAACAACTAGTTGAGTGAGTTCACGGTTGGGTGTTCGTTTTAAGTTGTTTCGAAAACAGTTTCCTTTAGCTGGCATCCTGCCGTGGGGGTTACCCCATAGTTAAAAACGTGACTTGTTCATTTCCGGTTACTCTGGCAATCCAGCCGTGGGGGCTACCCCGTGTTAGTTATCTGGCATTTCGGCCGTGGGGGCTACCCCATGTATACACTAGACTCGTTACCATATCGACTGCTGACTGTAGTCATGTTTATGTGCCCTGAAACTGTCAATGTCTATCATCATTGACGTGCCCCAGATCCATTAGTTCACGCCCGTCCTCTGCGGCACGGTGTGAGGTTTGTCAGACCTAAATAGCGCTATCTAACTAATGACCCGCTCGCCATTGGCCCGGCGATTAAGTCGATATAAAAATGAGGGACTTCGTGATAGAGTTTTGGTCTAGTACGAGATATCTGTCCGTGAGGACGAGGAATTACATTCCTGAACCTTTGCTGTCCTACCCAAGGAGGACGAGGAACCCTGTTCCTTAACCCCAATTCCCGACCCCTGGGAATCCCATGCTTTGTAGAGGGTGTGAACTCACCTTGGTTTGCTCGGTAGAAACACAGAAAGGTCAAACAAGCAATGTTGTGGCTACTCACGTCCTATCATAGTTGTATCATGCAATCAGGTTCGTATTCAAGCAGTGCACGTATGTTCTACACGTATGCTAGCACGTTGCATGCAGTTCATCGACATTCACATTCAACAGCAATATATCAGGTCTGTACACTAGGCCCAAGAGTCCGGCCCAATCAAATAAGCCCATAATTAAACAAGTCCAACAGTGTGTACCCGCATATGATCCCGAGTCGCAACTAGGCGTTTGCGACTCGCAACCTGGGTCGAAATCATGGTTTCGGTCCGTGCTGTTTTGGCTACGAGTCGCAACCGGACTCGCAACCGTGGTTTCGAGTCACAAGGTTGGTGTGCTGATCCGGTGTGGTTCCGAGTCGCAACCGGGTGTTTGCGACTCGCAACTGATGTCGCAACCGGGAGATTTCGACTCGTTGTGCTTGGTTTCGAGTCGCAACTGATGGTTACGAGTGGACATAAGCTGATTCGGAACAGTGTACTATCCAATGAGACTTTGATTTCATGAAACAGTCTGTACTACTCTCATAAACATGTTTATTTGTCTAGTAATTTCCTAAAATGGATCAAACAAATCAGATTTCAAATATTCAACCATGTTCTTATGATATTCATCAAGTTCTTCATACATTCATCATGTTCATCATCATTCATATGAACCTAAGTCTAACAAAGTCATGAACAACAATCAATTCTTGAACATATTCATCTCATAGTTTCAAATCATCACATAACATATCAAAAATCAACTCTACCCTAATCTCATTAACATGGTACTACACCTATGCAAGCCGGTTTCTATGAACATCAACACTCCATGGTTTTGAATCATACTTAGACATAAAATATTGTGTGTTCATTAAGCAACATATCCGAAATCAAAGTATGTTAACCAAGCATCATCATATACATCATACACATTCGGTTCACACCCATCATCAAACATACAACTATACTAGTCAAATCCTACCATTCATGCTATCATTTAACACAACCAACATCATAAAATCACTAACCAACATCATAAACACTAACCGGTTGTGAGGTGGTGAAAGATGAAGCTTTGTTTGGTGTGAACAAGCAAAAATCCGAGAATCCCTTTGGTGGTCGGTTGGTTGGATCCGAGAAGAAGGAGAAGAGGTGATGTTTAGTGTTTAGGGTTTTAGTGTGAGAGAGTGGAGAGTGTGTGTGTTGGAGAGTATAAGTGTTGTTGCCCAAAAATGACAAGTATGGCTAACATGAGGATTATATACTAGTTCTAAGTAGTGCACCCTAATGGACTCGGATGAGGTGCACGGCCCAAACGGCCCATATGTCACACTAGTTCACTCGAGACCACATGGTCTCGAGTCGGGTTCATGGCTTTCGGCTCCTAACATACTCGAATACATACACATAAGCACACATGTAATATAACACATAATCATATAAAAGGTTGTAGCTTATCATTAATCACATAAGTTTAACTATTCACACGTTTAAGCATACAACGAAAGGTTCTAAATTTCGAGTTGTCACATCATCCCCAAGTTGAAAGAAATTTCGTCCCGAAATTTGGTAGGCACTCACTGAGGAAGCTAGTTAAGTTGTTTGGTTTTCCTGGTTTTCCTGGGGTGTCACATCCACCCCCCGTTGATCTGGAATTTCGTCCCGAAATTCCGTAGCTTCGGCCTCAGTAGTGGGTGTACTGTTTGCGAACAGTTGGGGATACTTTTGTTTCATCTGATCTTCGCGCTCCCAGGTGAACTCTGGGCCGCGACGTGAGTTCCAACGAACTCGAACGAGAGGTATTCTAGTGCTCTTGAGGACCTTAACATCCCGGTCCGTGATCTCGACTGGTTCCTCGACGAATCGTAACTGCTCGTCGATCGTGAGTTCCTTCAAAGGAACTACGTGGGTCTCATCTGACGGACACTTCTTCAGATTCGACACGTGAAAGACGTTGTGAACTGCACCGAGTTCCGCTGGTAAGTTTAGTCTGTAGGCCACCCTGCCTATTTTCTCAATGACCTCGAAAGGTCCAACGTATCGTGGGTTAAGTTTACCGCGTTTACCAAAACAAACCACACCCTTCCAGGGTGAAACTTTGAGTAGTACCCGCTCCCCAACCTGGAGCTCGAGTGGTTTCCTGCCCATGTCGGCGTAAACTTTCTGACGTTCACGAGCGGCTGTCATGCGTTTCCGTATCTGAGCGATCTGCTCGGTTGTATCTACCACATATTCTGGACCAGTGATCTGACTATCTCCCACCTCTGCCCAGCAAAGAGGAGACCGGCATTTACGTCCGTACAATGCCTCAAACGGAGCAGCTCCAATGCTGGTGTGGTAGCTGTTATTGTACGAGAATTCCACAAGTGGCAGATGCTTTTCCCAGCGATTGCCAAAGTCGATTACACATGCACGAAGCATGTCTTCTAAGGTTTGAATAGTGCGCTCGGACTGCCCGTCCGTCTGAGGATGGTACGCTGTGCTCATGTCTAGTCGTGAGCCGAAGGATTTGTGCATTGCCTGCCACAGCTCAGAAGTAAAACGTGCATCTCGATCTGAGATAATGGAGGTGGGCACCCCGTGCCTCGAAACAATTTCTTTGATGTATATTTCTGCAAGAGTGGAGAACTTATCCGTCTCCTTGATGGCCAGGAAGTGTGCAGATTTTGTGAGTCGATCCACGATCACCCAAATAGTATCATTCCCGCGCTGGGATCTAGGTAGGCCAGTGACAAAATCCATGGAAATTTGCTCCCATTTCCATTGAGGTATCTCTGGCTGTTGGAGTAGGCCTGATGGTTTCTGGTATTCAGACTTGACTCTTGCACAAGTCAAACACTTGCTGACGTAGGTCGCTATGTGGGCCTTCATGCTAGGCCACCAGTACGTAGTTTTGATGTCGTGGTACATTTTATCCGACCCCGGATGTACCGAGTAGCGAGACTTGTGTGCTTCGTCCATCACAAGTTCTCGTAGGTTGCCATAGAGTGGGATCCAAACGCGTCCCGTTACGTAGTAAGCACCGTCTTCCTTCTGTTCTAATCGTTGCCTTGATCCGCGTAGGGCTTCAGCCCTGACGTTCTCTGGTTTCAATGCTTCTATCTGAGCAGCTCGTATTTGGGAAGGAAGGCTAGAGTGGATCGTGAGTTGTAAAGCTCGCACGCGCTTAGGTACAGTGTCATTCCGACTGAGGGCGTCAGCCACAACATTGGCTTTGCCCGGGTGATATCTGATTGCGCACTCGTAGTCACTTAGCAACTCGACCCATCGTCGTTGCCGCATATTCAGTTCCTTCTGCTTGAAGATATGCTCGAGGCTCCTGTGGTCGGTGTAGATGGCGCACTTGGTACCATACAGGTAATGCCGCCATAACTTAAGTGCAAAAACAACAGCTCCCAGCTCTAAATCGTGCGTCGTGTAGTTCTTTTCATGAACCTTGAGTTGACGTGAGGCGTAGGCTATAACTTTATCTCGTTGCATCAACACGCAACCAAGACCTTGAATTGATGCGTCGCAGTAGACCACAAAGTCGTATGTGCCTTCCGGCAAGGAAAGGATAGGTGCGCTACAAAGTCTATCCTTTAGGTGCTGAAATGCCAACTCCTGTGCGTTTCCCCAGCGATAAACAACGCCCTTCTGCGTTAGTGACGTGAGAGGCTGTGCAATCTTAGAAAAATCCTTTATGAATCTTCGGTAGTATCCCGCCAAACCCAAGAATTGGCGAATTTCCTTTGGTGTACGAGGTGCAGGCCAGTTCTTTATTGAGTCTACCTTGGATGGATCAACATGAATCCCATCCTTGTTCACCACGTGGCCTAGGAAATGGACTTCTCGGAGCCAGAAGTCGCATTTCGGGAACTTTGCATAAAGCTGTTCTGTTCGAAGGAGTTCCAGAATAAGTCGTAGATGCTGCTCGTGTTCTTCTCGACTCTTGGAATAGATCAGGATGTCGTCGATGAAGACTATAACGAACTTGTCCAGGTAAGGCTTGCACACTCGGTTCATCAAGTCCATGAAAACCGCAGGTGCGTTTGTCATCCCAAAAGGCATGACCAAAAACTCATAGTGCCCGTATCGTGTTCTAAAAGCTGTCTTGGAGACGTCCTCTTCCCGGACTCTCAGCTGGTGATAACCCGATCTTAAATCGATTTTCGAATAGTAGCTCGATCCTTGCAACTGGTCGAACAAGTCGTCGATACGCGGTAGAGGATAACGATTCTTCACCGTCACCTTGTTGAGTTCCCGGTAATCGATGCACATTCTGAAAGTACCGTCTTTCTTCTTCACAAATAATACTGGAGCTCCCCAGGGCGATGAGCTAGGACGAATAAAACCTTTATCCAGAAGCTCTTGTAGTTGCGTGGAGAGTTCTTTCAACTCTGATGGGGCTAAACGATAAGGTGCACGAGCTATAGGCGCAGCTCCAGGAGCTAGTTCGATCTGAAACTCGACTTGGCGATGAGGCGGAAGACCAGGTAATTCCTCAGGAAATACCTCTGGGTAATCGCGTACAACTGGAAAATCTTCTATCTTCTTCTCTTTCTCCGTGGTGTCAGTAATGAGAGCCAAAATGGCAGTGTGGCCCTTTCGCAAGTACTTTTGGGCCTTAAGGAGAGAAATGACATTCTCAACAGCACTCCTCTTGTCGCCATGAATCATGAGAGGTTCACCACCGGGACCTGGAATACGGACTACCTTCTCGTTGCAAAGAATCTCTGCTCGGTGTTGGGATAACCAATCCATCCCAATGACAACGTCGAAACTACCCAAGACAATAGGAATAAGGTCGATAGAGAAGGTCTGGTCAGCGAGAAGAAGTTTACAACCCTTGACTACGTGTGTGGCTTCTAAACTCTTACCATTTGCTAGCTCTACGGTGTGCTTGTTGTTCAAAGGGGTTGGAATACGCTTAAGCATTCGACTAACTTCTAGTGACACGTAGCTAGTATCGGCACCCGAATCAAATAAAACTGAAACATAAAAGTCGTCGAGAAGGAACTTACCCGCCACAACATTGGGGTCGTTCCTAGCTTCACCTTGGCCAATCACAAACATTCGCCCCCTGGCGCCATTGTTGTTGTTGTTCCCATTGTTACCATTCCCCTGATTGTTGTTATTGTTGTTGTTGTTGTTCTGGTTCCTGTTCAGTTGAGGACAGTCTCTCTTGAAGTGGCCTTCAGCTCCACACTGAAAGCACCCTTTGTTATCACCCTGTTGCTGTTGCTGGCGCTGGTTCTGTTGAGCTTGCTGACGATTCTGATTAGCGGGGTATAAGCTCCTGCAATCCTTTGCAGCGTGACCAGGCTTGTTGCACCGATGACAGTTGCCCCTGGTGCATGGCCCGCTGTGGTGCAGGCTGCAGCGATTGCATTTGGGATGATTTCCTTTGTATCCACCACCAGACGATTGCTGATTAGGGCTCTTGTAGTCCTCAGTCTTTCTCTGCTGAGACTGGGACTGAACAGAAGTCGAACCCTTACTTGAAGTTCCATCCCACTTCCGTTTGTTGTCACTAGAGGTACCAGTAGTAGTTGCAGCGCCAATGCGTTTTGGTAACTTGTTCTGCTCCACCGCTTGATCCGTGAGACGGTGAGCCAACTGGACAGTTTGCTGGTAGGTAGCGAGGTTCGCTGAAGTCACATGACTTTGGATTTCTGGCACTAAGCCCTGAAGAAACAGTTCGATGCATTTGATGGGAGGATCCACCATAGTAGGGCACAGAATTGCCAATTCGTTCGACCTTTTCACATAAGCTTCAATTTCCGACCCCGTCATCTTGAGGTTGAAGAACTCCACTTCCAGTTTGTGAATCTCATCACGACTACAGTATTCCTCTTTGATCATTTCCTTAAAAGTTTCCCATGGGGTGGCGTTGGCAGCAACCAACCCTAGCATTTGAACTTGAGCGTTCCACCATGTGAGGGCTAAACCCTCGAGAGTACCAGTAGCGTACTTCACCCTGCGCGCCTCAGGGCATTCGCACATTTCGAACACAGATTCCAGCTTCTCAAACCAGTGCAGGAGACCTACTGCTCCTTCAGTGCCGCTAAAAGTAGTTGGTCGGCAGTCCATGAAAGTCTTAAAAGTGCACACGGGTGGCTGAACATGCTGACCTATCGTAGGTGAAAGAAAAGACAGAGTTTAACACAAAGGTTGGTTCACGAGAGTAGGATCCTAAAGATCCTAGAATGAGTTCGGACTGCAGGATATACCTCCTGCGTGTGCAGCTGCAAGTGCTGCGGCAACTCGTTCGTTAATCAGAGCCGTCAACTGGGCTTGTGTCATGTTAACGCGTCCAGACATGATCTTCACATCAAGAAGAACGTGAGTGAGAGGGGTTCGCGAAAGTACGATGTCAGAAGTGAGCAAGTGCACACGTGTTCAAGCAACAATAGTTATACTAACCAAGCATACCATGAGCAATGTACTATGTAACTAACAAGTAGGCAATATATACACAGATCATATCACCTAGAATGTCGAGCCTTGCATGTGGAGTGAAGCATCGTTGTGGACCGTTGAGCACTGTACAGGTTATAGTCTGGTTTTAACAAAAACGTTTTCCCCCTTTTTATTAAAACCAAGTTCTCTATAACCAATGGCTCTGATACCAATCTGTCACACCCCCAAAAATCCACCCGCGGAGTACTACCGCTTGGAGGCGTGACTGACCAGGATCCAGCCACCAATCATATTGAACATGCGAGTTAAAAGATATAAAAGTTTAACCAATACAATTGGTGTCCAAACAAACACATAGTTAAGTTGCAAGCGGAAGCATAAGTCTTAAAACAAAACATAAGTTTAATTGTTTCATAGTTTAACATGGCACACAGTCGTCCATGTCCCACAACGATCCTCCTCCATGCAAGCTCCAGCTTAAGAACCTAAGGACCTGCAAAGCATGTAGTAACGAGTCAACAACTAGTTGAGTGAGTTCACGGTTGGGTGTTCGTTTTAAGTTGTTTCGAAAACAGTTTCCTTTAGCTGGCATCCTGCCGTGGGGGTTACCCCATAGTTAAAAACGTGACTTGTTCATTTCCGGTTACTCTGGCAATCCAGCCGTGGGGGCTACCCCGTGTTAGTTATCTGGCATTTCGGCCGTGGGGGCTACCCCATGTATACACTAGACTCGTTACCATATCGACTGCTGACTGTAGTCATGTTTATGTGCCCTGAAACTGTCAATGTCTATCATCATTGACGTGCCCCAGATCCATTAGTTCACGCCCGTCCTCTGCGGCACGGTGTGAGGTTTGTCAGACCTAAATAGCGCTATCTAACTAATGACCCGCTCGCCATTGGCCCGGCGATTAAGTCGATATAAAAATGAGGGACTTCGTGATAGAGTTTTGGTCTAGTACGAGATATCTGTCCGTGAGGACGAGGAATTACATTCCTGAACCTTTGCTGTCCTACCCAAGGAGGACGAGGAACCCTGTTCCTTAACCCCAATTCCCGACCCCTGGGAATCCCATGCTTTGTAGAGGGTGTGAACTCACCTTGGTTTGCTCGGTAGAAACACAGAAAGGTCAAACAAGCAATGTTGTGGCTACTCACGTCCTATCATAGTTGTATCATGCAATCAGGTTCGTATTCAAGCAGTGCACGTATGTTCTACACGTATGCTAGCACGTTGCATGCAGTTCATCGACATTCACATTCAACAGCAATATATCAGGTCTGTACACTAGGCCCAAGAGTCCGGCCCAATCAAATAAGCCCATAATTAAACAAGTCCAACAGTGTGTACCCGCATATGATCCCGAGTCGCAACTAGGCGTTTGCGACTCGCAACCTGGGTCGAAATCATGGTTTCGGTCCGTGCTGTTTTGGCTACGAGTCGCAACCGGACTCGCAACCGTGGTTTCGAGTCACAAGGTTGGTGTGCTGATCCGGTGTGGTTCCGAGTCACAACCGGGTGTTTGCGACTCGCAACTGATGTCGCAACCGGGAGATTTCGACTCGTTGTGCTTGGTTTCGAGTCGCAACTGATGGTTACGAGTGGACATAAGCTGATTCGGAACAGTGTACTATCCAATGAGACTTTGATTTCATGAAACAGTCTGTACTACTCTCATAAACATGTTTATTTGTCTAGTAATTTCCTAAAATGGATCAAACAAATCAGATTTCAAATATTCAACCATGTTCTTATGATATTCATCAAGTTCTTCATACATTCATCATGTTCATCATCATTCATATGAACCTAAGTCTAACAAAGTCATGAACAACAATCAATTCTTGAACATATTCATCTCATAGTTTCAAATCATCACATAACATATCAAAAATCAACTCTACCCTAATCTCATTAACATGGTACTACACCTATGCAAGCCGGTTTCTATGAACATCAACACTCCATGGTTTTGAATCATACTTAGACATAAAATATTGTGTGTTCATTAAGCAACATATCCGAAATCAAAGTATGTTAACCAAGCATCATCATATACATCATACACATTCGGTTCACACCCATCATCAAACATACAACTATACTAGTCAAATCCTACCATTCATGCTATCATTTAACACAACCAACATCATAAAATCACTAACCAACATCATAAACACTAACCGGTTGTGAGGTGGTGAAAGATGAAGCTTTGTTTGGTGTGAACAAGCAAAAATCCGAGAATCCCTTTGGTGGTCGGTTGGTTGGATCCGAGAAGAAGGAGAAGAGGTGATGTTTAGTGTTTAGGGTTTTAGTGTGAGAGAGTGGAGAGTGTGTGTGTTGGAGAGTATAAGTGTTGTTGCCCAAAAATGACAAGTATGGCTAACATGAGGATTATATACTAGTTCTAAGTAGTGCACCCTAATGGACTCGGATGAGGTGCACGGCCCAAACGGCCCATATGTCACACTAGTTCACTCGAGACCACATGGTCTCGAGTCGGGTTCATGGCTTTCGGCTCCTAACATACTCGAATACATACACATAAGCACACATGTAATATAACACATAATCATATAAAAGGTTGTAGCTTATCATTAATCACATAAGTTTAACTATTCACACGTTTAAGCATACAATGAAAGGTTCTAAATTTCGAGTTGTCACATCATCCCCAAGTTGAAAGAAATTTCGTCCCGAAATTTGGTAGGCACTCACTGAGGAAGCTAGTTAAGTTGTTTGGTTTTCCTGGTTTTCCTGGGGTGTCACATCCACCCCCCGTTGATCTGGAATTTCGTCCCGAAATTCCGTAGCTTCGGCCTCAGTAGTGGGTGTACTGTTTGCGAACAGTTGGGGATACTTTTGTTTCATCTGATCTTCGCGCTCCCAGGTGAACTCTGGGCCGCGACGTGAGTTCCAACGAACTCGAACGAGAGGTATTCTAGTGCTCTTGAGGACCTTAACATCCCGGTCCGTGATCTCGACTGGTTCCTCGACGAATCGTAACTGCTCGTCGATCGTGAGTTCCTTCAAAGGAACTACGTGGGTCTCATCTGACGGACACTTCTTCAGATTCGACACGTGAAAGACGTTGTGAACTGCACCGAGTTCCGCTGGTAAGTTTAGTCTGTAGGCCACCCTGCCTATTTTCTCAATGACCTCGAAAGGTCCAACGTATCGTGGGTTAAGTTTACCGCGTTTACCAAAACGAACCACACCCTTCCAGGGTGAAACTTTGAGTAGTACCCGCTCCCCAACCTGGAGCTCGAGTGGTTTCCTGCCCATGTCGGCGTAAACTTTCTGACGTTCACGAGCGGCTGTCATGCGTTTCCGTATCTGAGCGATCTGCTCGGTTGTATCTACCACATATTCTGGACCAGTGATCTGACTATCTCCCACCTCTGCCCAGCAAAGAGGAGACCGGCATTTACGTCCGTACAATGCCTCAAACGGAGCAGCTCCAATGCTGGTGTGGTAGCTGTTATTGTACGAGAATTCCACAAGTGGCAGATGCTTTTCCCAGCGATTGCCAAAGTCGATTACACATGCACGAAGCATGTCTTCTAAGGTTTGAATAGTGCGCTCGGACTGCCCGTCCGTCTGAGGATGGTACGCTGTGCTCATGTCTAGTCGTGAGCCGAAGGATTTGTGCATTGCCTGCCACAGCTCAGAAGTAAAACGTGCATCTCGATCTGAGATAATGGAGGTGGGCACCCCGTGCCTCGAAACAATTTCTTTGATGTATATTTCTGCAAGAGTGGAGAACTTATCCGTCTCCTTGATGGCCAGGAAGTGTGCAGATTTTGTGAGTCGATCCACGATCACCCAAATAGTATCATTCCCGCGCTGGGATCTAGGTAGGCCAGTGACAAAATCCATGGAAATTTGCTCCCATTTCCATTGAGGTATCTCTGGCTGTTGGAGTAGGCCTGATGGTTTCTGGTATTCAGACTTGACTCTTGCACAAGTCAAACACTTGCTGACGTAGGTCGCTATGTGGGCCTTCATGCTAGGCCACCAGTACGTAGTTTTGATGTCGTGGTACATTTTATCCGACCCCGGATGTACCGAGTAGCGAGACTTGTGTGCTTCGTCCATCACAAGTTCTCGTAGGTTGCCATAGAGTGGGATCCAAACGCGTCCCGGTACGTAGTAAGCACCGTCTTCCTTCTGTTCTAATCGTTGCCTTGATCCGCGTAGGGCTTCAGCCCTGACGTTCTCTGGTTTCAATGCTTCTATCTGAGCAGCTCGTATTTGGGAAGGAAGGCTAGAGTGGATCGTGAGTTGTAAAGCTCGCACGCGCTTAGGTACAGTGTCCTTCCGACTGAGGGCGTCAGCCACAACATTGGCTTTGCCCGGGTGATATCTGATTGCGCACTCGTAGTCACTTAGCAACTCGACCCATCGTCGTTGCCGCATATTCAGTTCCTTCTGCTTGAAGATATGCTCGAGGCTCCTGTGGTCGGTGTAGATGGCGCACTTGGTACCATACAGGTAATGCCGCCATAACTTAAGTGCAAAAACAACAGCTCCCAGCTCTAAATCGTGCGTCGTGTAGTTCTTTTCATGAACCTTGAGTTGACGTGAGGCGTAGGCTATAACTTTATCTCGTTGCATCAACACGCAACCAAGACCTTGAATTGATGCGTCGCAGTAGACCACAAAGTCGTCTGTGCCTTCCGGCAAGGAAAGGATAGGTGCGCTACAAAGTCTATCCTTTAGGTGCTGAAATGCCAACTCCTGTGCGTTTCCCCAGCGATAAACAACGCCCTTCTGCGTTAGTGACGTGAGAGGCTGTGCAATCTTAGAAAAATCCTTTATGAATCTTCGGTAGTATCCCGCCAAACCCAAGAATTGGCGAATTTCCTTTGGTGTACGAGGTGCAGGCCAGTTCTTTATTGAGTCTACCTTGGATGGATCAACATGAATCCCATCCTTGTTCACCACGTGGCCTAGGAAATGGACTTCTCGGAGCCAGAAGTCGCATTTCGGGAACTTTGCATAAAGCTGTTCTGTTCGAAGGAGTTCCAGAATAAGTCGTAGATGCTGCTCGTGTTCTTCTCGACTCTTGGAATAGATCAGGATGTCGTCGATGAAGACTATAACGAACTTGGAATTGTCGGGTTGAACATATTTATACATGTTCTAATAGTATTTACCAAGTTATTATACATGTTCTAATAGTATTTACCAAGTTATTAAAGTGATAAAACACATTCTATAACATCTATATTATCAATTATGAATTATTTTAAAAACTGACTCGTTTGACTTTTTATATTAATAACTTTGACCCGACAATTGACCAAGTAAACGTGACAATTAGGGGGAGCCCTTTTAAGGGATTAACACCTACCTAATTACGATCACGTAGCCATATTCGCCTCCAAAAATGGCTGGACCGTTAAGGTCTAAACCGAAAGTCAAAGCGTTTATCGTAAAACTTTGACTTTCGGCTTTTAAAAGCTTATAAAACGAAAACCAGTGGCTAAGGGCACTTACAAAGGGTCCTAGCTCGAAAACTTGAACTTAGGTGGAGTCTCTTTAAGCCAGGAATCTCCAAGAAGCAGGAACTACTGAGAAGAGGGTGAATTTTGAAATGAGCAAGGATCCAAGGCACCACAAGGCCTCTATTTATAATTGTTCATGACCTCCCAAGATGAAGCCAGGTGTTAGGGATTATCCCTGATCATTCCATGTGTCCTAGAGGTTTTTAAAAACCATCTAGGAGTAAAATACTGGCATGATTGGCTACCAACCAATCCATTCCTAACACAATATCGAATCCAGCTAGATTCATTGGGTAAGGGTTAGCAGTAAAATTATGGTTTAAAATTTTTTATCCTTGCTCCCTGCAAGACTTCGCTTATTTTAACAGAATCTCCATTTGCTGTTTCCACCAGACAGTCTTGTTGAAGTTTAGTTAATAGTTGATTGAGAAGTTTGTAGAAAGAAGTATTGATAAAACTTTGGTTTGCACCAGAGTAAAATAACACTTTGGCAAAAATATCATTAACGAAAAACGTACCGGCAATCACATCCGGAATCACCTTGGCTTCTTCGGTTGTTAAAACGAACACTCTGGCATTCTTCTTAGGCCCTTCAGTGGCCTTAGCTTTGTTGCTTGTTGCTAGAGCTAGTTTCGGACAGTTCTGTTTAATTTTATTAGCTCCTCCACAATTGAAGCATAGCCTATTGCTTGCTTTCTTCCTGCAGTTTTCTTCCTTATGTCCAGATATTTTGCAGAAGTTGCAGTATATAGAGCACCTTCCTAAGTGCTTCCTTTTGCAATACTTGCAATAGGGTGAAGAGAAAGAACCTGGACCTTTTCCACGGATGGAATTACGGTAGCGAAATTCTTGGGTAAGCTTTTGAGCTAGGTTCTTTCTCTGGTTTTCTTCTTGCGTACATACCAATTCATCAGTCAAGGTGTTGGCTAGTTCTACTGCTTCTTCTATGGTTTGTGGTCTAGCTGCCTTGACTACATGTCTGATTTCACTAATTAATCCCCAGATGTAACGGAAGATTAATACTGGTTCTGGTGAGGCTAAGGTTGGTACTATTCTAGCATATTCAAAGAATATGGTAGTGTAACCTTTGCAGTCTATTCCAGTCATTTTAAGATTTAAAAACTTATTGGCGATTTGTTCCTTTTCATGAGGAGGACAGAATTTTCTTTTGACCATATCCTTAAAGTCGGTCCATTCCATATTATAGACTGTGTCACTTCCTCTAGAGTGGATAATAGTATTCCACCATTCTAAGGTTGCATTTTTTAAAAGATTAAAAGCAAACATAATCTTATCTTCATCCGCACATTTACTTATTTTTAAGACTGCTTCTGTCTTTTCTATCCAGCGTAAGGCTGCAATGGCTCCTTCATTGCCTGAGAATTCTATTGGTTTGAGGGACCATAATTCTTTATAAGAACAACCATATGAAATGGTTCTTCTTCTTTTTGGAATAGGTACTTGGATCAATGGTCCATTATTTTCGTTCACACTGTGACTCGGTTCAGTGGGTGGACGTTTACTTCCAATTACAGATTTATTTTCTGCTTCTTTAACAGTCTTGAGAATATATGGCATAGCATCTATAATTCCTTGTGCTACTATATGTTGGATGGCACTGTTATCTACTTGGTTTCCGTTATTATCATTATTCTGGTTTTCCCGATTTACTTCATGTCCATCTAGATTATAAACATTTATCAGGTATTAATGTCACAGAATAAGATTTAACACAAACAAACATTCAAACAGATTGATCAAAAACGTCGAACATTGCGACTTTACTCTTTTTATATATCTATATATGCATCGATTATAAATTACAACTGAAATTTAAACACACTAGTAATTATGCATCGATAGGTATTAGGTTATCTAGTCTAGTTGTTTTGTTTTGTTTTTATTACACACGTATATATTATATTATATTATATTATATTATATTATATTATATTATATTATATTATATTATATTATATTATATTATATTATATTATATTATATTATATTATATTATATTATGTGTTGGCTCGTCTAGAATTGCATCTCACGCTTGTCATACTTCCAGACGAGTTTCTCTCCTATTTGACGAATTATATTTCCTTCTTCAACTAGTTCTTCGCCATAGGAGCAAATTTCCTGGACATTTTCTTCACTCATGGGTAGTAGTGGTGCTGGCACTGGGTCAGGGAAATGTGGTATGGGTTCTCCGTATGGGTATGGGTTGTTTAACACACTCTGAATATACCTGTCGTCGTTCCAAAATGGGTCTAAAGGGTTAAGGTCGGTATACTGGGCTATGGGATTTGTTATGGGTACTGGTTCTTCATGAGGATATAATTCTGGGTATGACATATTGTCATCCACCATGGATCATATTCTACAGGGGTTGGTGTTGGGACTCTCGGTATCTCGTTGGGGTCAAATGCTGGGATTGGGAATTGGTTTGCTTGGTTTGGTTCTAGCTCCATTGGTTGATTGGGGAATAATGGTAACAGTGGTAGTTCAGCTATTAGGTTCAGATTAGAATCTTGTTGGTGCATTCATCTGTCGTCTTCGTCTTATGTCGAGTCTCGGGTTCGATGCGAAGTTGTTCAAGCATGATGTCATGATGACGTCATCAAGATGACATCATCAATGACATTATCTCACTAAAAGACAAAATTGATTCCAAGATGTCATGAGGATTTCGCTTGAAGACAAAAGTTTAGAATTGAAGGTTTCGCTTGAATTGTTAACAATTGGATTTCGCTTGAAGTGTTTCCAAGCGAAAGTCTTGTATATATAGGGGTGTTGGTCATTTCATTTTTAACGGTTTCTGAAATTCCATACCGAGGTGCTGCAGGTGTGAGGACTGATTGTAAACGATAGTATATCAATATAATCAGTGTTAAAGTGATACGCAAGCTGTTTCGCAATTGGTTTCTTAGTTTCCGCCTCTGAAACTGATAAAGTCTCTTCTGAACGACTCGTTCGGGTCGCAAACCGATCCTACAAATCTACTGCGGTATTTGTTAACATGTGAAGTCTGCTAACTGCCTATCAAGTTCCTCTTCCCAGAGTGGCCTATTAACTGCTTCCTGGGTTTGTGCATTCACTTCCCTATTTGCTTTTGCTAGTATTCTCTGTTGTTATAATTTCTTCATCCTTTTCCTCCTCTCATGCGCTACTCTACTAAACCATCCTCTATTTTTAGAAGGAAAGGGTTCCTCTGATTGTGCCTTCAAGATAAAGATTCCTTCCTCGGTATCAGCAGAATACCCTGAGGGAGTTGGCTGAGATGAGGTTCCTTCATTCTTTGGGGAACTAGCTAATTGACAGTAAGCGTCAAATGTACCTTGCTCACTCATACTGTAAACTAACAAATTGTCAAATAACACAAAACAATAATATACCTATTTACACAGAATCACATAAGTTATTTCCTAACACAATTGGTTAAAATTTAGATATTAAAAGAACACCTAAATAGCTTAAACCAGTGGCATGGCTCTGATACCATCTTCTGTCGTAGCCCTTGACCCCTACCCCAGGAGCGGGCGGCCGCGAGACACAGAGCCGGTGGTATCGGTGTTTATTAATTTGGCGGCGGAAATGAGACATCAGGACCGTAGTTAGGAAATATTATTAGAGTTTCAAAAACCAAAATTTTATAAATAAGCAAATGGGATAAAACCCAAGTTCCAATTACAATACATTTGTAGGGATAAACCCTAATTTATGAAAAACATAAACTCCTTTTTATTTAGGTGACTTTTATAGCCACTTTTCTAAGCCTTCAGTGCTCTTCAGCTGACTTCTATTAGCTTCATATTAAGTTACCTGAAACGCATTTAAAAACATTTTATCAGCAAGAAATACTGGCGAGTGCATCCCAGTTTAATCAAAACAAGCTTTTATTACTTTACAGTATTGAGAGCATCAACGATTACAATGTTTATATCTACCCATTTACTCATTCAGTATTTATCATTTTAACTAAATCCACAGTTCCATGATTGTGGTCATGTTACTCATTGGCTAATTCGTCATCCAATAGTGTAACGGATTGCAAGTATTGTATACAAAACCCCACATACGTGCAGTAATTGTAGAACATATATACTCAATCACTATTAAGTGTAATTTAAAACATTTGAGGTTTTGGTAAAACAGTTTACAAAAAAAGAATGTACTCCCTTTGCTGATTTAGATAATACTATAGCTTCCTGGTGATTCTCCTGGTTTATTATCTATTGAAAATTGAACAATGCACACGTATTAGTAAGATAACCCAAATCACATTAGCCATACTATCGAGTCAGAACTCCAACGAACTGAGTCAGACAGAGTCTTACATGCGTTACGGAGCCCTAGATCAATCGGGTAGGGTAACAAATACGTGATCAGGGGTTATAATACTTACAACGAGGCAGAGCTTCGCTTTTTAGGGGTATTATTCCCGAGCAATATTACACTATACGGGACAGAGAGATTGAAAAGAAATGAGCGACGGATTATGAGGCCGAGGCCTCCTTTTATAGTCTTGATCGAAGGGTGGCTCGCGGCCCATGAGCCCCCACTCTTTCTCTTACGCGGCCCGCGAGGGTGTAGGCTAGGATCTAGCTATGGTAAATCAACGGTCTAAACTCAACACGCAGGTGAACACGTGGCGCAATGTGGTGTCGCCTCGTGTCACCTTGTCGCGGCCCGCGACTCGCACACTCAAGGGGGTCGCACCCCGCGAGAAGCCTTATGATTTATTTTTATTTGATTTTTTTAAATTTAAAGGTATTTTAGGGCCGTTAACGAATATACGGGGTATATTTAGGACGTATAGGAGTGTTTCAAGGGTTTTAGGAGGGTTGTTATACATTGTATGCAAACTACTCTTTGATAACGATTGATCTCTTGCTTTTCTGGGCAACCCGTTAGCAGAAGCCTTCACAAATGGTGAAGAATGTCACACCCTGGCTTTTGTGGAAGCGTGGGTTTATTTGGTGTGACTTCTTAATACCATAGCTTAATCACAACAAAGCTATATGAAAATAAAACCATGCAGATCATCCATTGATTTAAGTTTGAAAAGTAAAATACCACAACATTGTCTTAAGGCGTTGACACATGCAACGGAAATTACAACCTAATAACATAAAAACATTGTTTGAAAGACACAACCACAAACTTAAAATAGACGTAGTTTAAGAACTGTGACTCGTCCAAGTAAAAGCCACAACCCCTAAACTCAGATGATCCCATAACTCTACGCAGCGTGAGAACGTAGCATACCGTGCCAGATCCTTAGTTCCCTGAAATACATGTAAGTTGGAAAAATCAACAAAAATGTTGAGCGAGTTCATGTGTAAGATAGTATGTAAAACCTTTGTAAGTATAAAAATCCCTGGTATGTAGCAAATAAGGAAAAAGAGATCACCATTGGGTTGCAAAGCCAATGATATGTGTGAAGTGCCGTAGGAAGACTCAAACCTAGCGGATTTTGCGTTGGGTACAAAGTCACCACCTGGTCCATTAGGCGGGCTCAGGGGTTGGGCTCGCTACACCCAGATAGATCTACCGCTACTGACCCTCGGTCCTACAATGAGGATTAATGGCCTCAAGTTGCGCCTACTCACCCACATGATCTGTACGTCCTAACCCTCCTTAAGCTAACCATACCATGTAGAAAGTATTCGTAATCATAGTAACATGTATTTCACCCCCGCAGTTTAGAAAACTGAAAACAGTTAAGAGAAAAGGGGGACATGAACTCACCGAAGTGCGTCTCTAACACGAAATCTCCTGGTCAACCTGCTGTGCGACGACCTACACGTACTAACTTCTATTAGACGGACGGCCGTGCCTTAGCTTAAGGTTTAATGTCTTTGGGAAATAGTTAGGCAACTATTTCGTAATTACACTTCGTAATTATTTTGTAAATATATTCCTTCCCAAGGATGGGGTTTTAATACATGTGCGTTCGTATAACCTAGAAATATATTATTAAGTCTCACTTATTGTAATATATTTTATTTCATTTGTCTAAAATACTCTACTTCCAAAATATAAATATTTTTCCCAAAAATATTATATTTTATTCCATGTAATTTTCCCAAAATAATACTTTGTCAAAATACACGCTTATGAGTATTTTCTGAAAATACGTAAGTTACGTTGTAAGGTTCGGGTGGTAATAAACAATACCGGTGTAACTTAGACACTTATTTGTGAAGGCGTTCGCATTATTTTGGAGCCGTGAATATTCAGTGTTTTCTAGTAATATTATTTTTACCCTAAAAATAATATTTGTATAGTTTACAAAATAATCATAAAAATTACACAAGTGTTACTATGAAAAATATATATTCTAAATATATATTTTAACAAGTTTTATTTATGAAAATCCCACCTCCGACACTTGGTTATTTTATAATAAAATCATGGGGAACTTTGTTTGGGAAAATCAAGTTCAAAATGTATTCATAACACTTGTCGTAAAAAATATTTTCCAAGTATTATATTTCTGGAAAAATTTCGCTAGAGTTTCCTCTGTGACTGGAGGTGGCCACGCTTTCAAGCGTATCATTTTATTTTATAAATTCAACCAACAATGTTCCCAACGTCAATAAACAATATTTCAACACTAAACTAGTCAAAAGTATACGTAAGTCGCAAACACATGAACTTGTGGGTTATGTAAAAGTGTGTAGTAACCTTCCGGTGTTTTTAGTAGATCTTTCTATTTTTATAAATGAAATCGGTTTCTCAAAAATCTTATTTTTAAAGAAAGTGTAAGTTTATAACTTCTTGTCAAAAATCTCAAAAATAATTCTTTGTTAAAACCTTTCGTTACACAAGTGTCTACACACTTGTTTGTTCACAAAAACACCTTTAGTTTAGGAAAGATCCGGTTTTCAAACATGGTTTCGTCTTACAGTTGGTTCTTCGAAAATACCACTTGTAGATCTTTAGATCTACTAGTTTAGAACTCCATTTCATAAGAAAAATTGTTTTTACACAAGTTCATGTTTATCTTTGAAAGGGTTCGTCATCTAATAACTTTACGACTTAACATAAGGCTAGTTCATGTTCCATGAACATGATCTAGCGTGGTTTGGTGACGATCCATTCCAACACTAGCAATCAACAACAATAAATAATCATAAAAAAAAACTAGTTTCAAAAGTTTTACAGTAACATTCATTTATTAACCACCATGTTTATTATTTTTAGTAGACTTTAAGTTTTGTTCTCTAGTGTTCATAATTTTTACCCGTTAAATTTCTTATTAACCACTTTAGATATGAACAATAGGGTGTTTAGAGTCACTTACTACTAGCTCGAGGCTAGGGAAGAAACTAGACGAAAAACGGGTGGTTAATAGCGTTGTGGTGAGGTCCTTGGCAATCCGTAAGCACCAAGCTTCCTTGTATGAGATCCTTCACACTTGAATGTATATAGAATTGCAAGATGGAATTTGAAAATGGCGGGGTGATGCTAGTGGTTCTCGACCGAGAGTATCAAAGAAGGGAAAGAAAACAATTGTTTTGCATGAAATGATGGTGGTTCTTCTTGTACATTCTTATAATCCATTTAACTAACTTTGACCATGAGATAATATGTAAGTTAGATATGGGGCAATGGTAATTAAAATAATCAAACTTGTAAGAATGTGTCCCCTCATGGGACGATCGGTTATGGGGGGGATAATTGGTTTGGTTCAATTTCAACTAAATAGGTTAGTTGTATTTAGTTAATTAGGTATAATAAATTAATTATTAGAGTGTTATATAATATAACGGGGGTTAGGGTATTCGGGGACCCTAACTGGCTCAGAAAAGGAAAAACCATGTCACTGACATTATTTTTATGTCCCGGGTTAAGTTCGGTTGTTCAGTTGGATATTAATCCGTTAATGTGCTACATAAGCGTTTAAAGTGCCGTTAATATTTGTTTTAGTGACACAATTTATTCCCGACACTTTGGAAAGTGTCTAGTAATATTTTTCTCATGTTTTGGCACTTTATTAGTTAAGTAAATGTTGAATTATTATTTAAAGTGCTGAATTTTGTACTCAAAGTACGTTTTAGGCACATCCGGTAACTATAATTATCACCTAGTGACGCAGTTCCACAATCCTCACCTCCCTACACTCCCTACTAGTGTAGTGATCTATTCCCGGCTCATACTGGCCTTAGAGACAGTAACTGTCTGATGCTGGCTATGTCAGCATGTTTACTGGGTATCTCATATACTGTGCTCACTGTGCTTTTGTGCATCAGGGTTGTCACTAAGGTTTGTGTGTAAAATAATAGAGTGACAGTATAAAATGTGATGCATGAGTATGTATGTATGTATGTATGTATGTATGTATCAGAATTCAAGTAGCAGTTTAATCACAACTGTAAGCAAGCACAGTAATTAAGCAGTAATTAAATATTAATTAATTCATACGGATACCTGGTTTGGTGAGGGTTGGCACATTCTCCCCCCGTTAAATAAATTTCGTCCCGAAATTTAGGCTCTGCTACTAGATACAGGGTTCTTAGGAAATAAGTGGGGGTATTTCTCTTTCATACGATCCTCACGTTCCCACGTGAATTCAGGTCCATGCCTTGCATTCCAACGAACTTTGACGAGTTTGACACTGCTCCTGCGATTTTTGTTAACTTTCCAATCCGTAACCTCGACAGGTTCTTCAGTGAAGTGGAGCGTGTCGTCGATATGAACTTCGTCAGCAGGAATGATCACTGTTTCTTGTATTGGACTCTTTCTCAAATTTGATACATGGAATGTATCGTGAACACCATTGAGTTCAGCAGGTAGGTCCAACTTGTAGGCTACAAGCCCAATCCTTTGCAGGATTCTGAAAGGGCCAATGTAACGCGGATTCAACTTTCCACGCTTTCCGAAGCGTGCCACACCCTTCCAGGGCGAAACCTTCAATAAAAACATATCTCCAACTTGAAATTCCAAAGGTTTCCTCTTTGGATCTGCATAGGCTTTCTGTTTGTTGCGAGCCGCTTCGATGCGTTTTCGAATTTGCGCAATCTTGTCCGTTGTCTCTTGGACTATTTCGGGACCAACAAGCTGCCTATCACCTGCATCAGCCCAGCATAGTGGTGATCGACACTTGCATCCGCAAAGAGCTTCAAATGGCGCGGCTCCAATGCTTGTGTGGTAGCTATTGTTGTATGAAAACTCGACCAATGGTAAATGTTCATCCCAGCTACCACCAAGATCCATTACACATGCTCTCAGCATATCCTCCAATGTCTAAATAGTTCTTTCACTTTGGCCATCAGTTTGTGGATGAAACGCAGTGCTCAGATTTAATTGTGAGCCAAAAGCTTCTTGGAAGGATTGCCAAATCCTTGATATGAAACGTCCATCTCTATCAGAGATGATCGAGAGAGGCACTCCATGACGTGCAACGATCTCCTGCATGTATATTTCCGCAAGTTTACTAGTGCTGTCTTTCTCTTTGATTGGCAAGAAGTGTGCGGACTTTGTTAGGCGGTCAACTATTACCCAAATAGTATCATGACCTCTGGGCGTCTTTGGCAACTTAGTTATGAAGTCCATTGAAATCTGTTCCCATTTCCACTTGGGAATTTCAGGTTGCTGCAGAAGTCCTGAAGGCTTCTGGTATTCAGCTTTCACCTTGGCGCACGTTAAACACTTGCTAACATAAACAGCAACGTCGCCTTTCATTATAGGCCACCAATAGTAATCTTTAAGGTCCTGGTACATCTTATCCGTTCCTGGATGGATAGAGTACCGTGATTTGTGGGCCTCATCAAAAATAACCTTCCTTAAATCACCAAACAGAGGAACCCAAATCCGTTTCATGAAGCATAAAGTTCCTTCCTCGTTTGGCACCAATTGCTTCTCCATCCCACGGAGATACTCATCTTCAATATTCCTTTCTTTCAAAGCTTCTCTCCGTGTGGCACGAATGCATAGAGAGAGATCTGTCTGGATAATCATCTCCAAAGCCCTAACCCTTATGGGCTTGATCCTTTCTTTTCGACTTAGGGCGTCGGCGACCACATTCGCCTTCCCTGGATGATACTTGATCTCGCAGTCGTAGTCGTTCAACAATTCGACCCAACGTCTTTGTCTCATATTCAGCTCTTTCTGGTCGAATATGTGTTGTAGGCTCTTATGATCTGTGAAGATTGTACACTTCGTACCATACAAATAGTGTCTCCAGATTTTCAGCGCAAATACCACTGCGCCTAGCTCTAGATCATGCGTGGTATAGTTCTTTTCATGAACTTTCAATTGGCGTGAAGCGTAAGCTATAACTTTCTGGCGTTGCATCAACACGCAACCCAATCCTTGACGTGAGGCGTCACAATATACCACAAAATCATCAATTCCTTCTGGTAGCGCTAATATTGGCGCATTGCAAAGCTTGTCTTTCAGTAACTGGAATGCTTCTTCCTGTTTGATTCCCCAATCAAACTTCTTGTCTTTCTATGTGAGCGCGGTCAGAGGTTGAGCGATTTTAGAAAAATCCTCAATGAACCTTCGATAGTAACCAGCCAAACCTAAGAACTGGCGAATCTCGGTCGGCGTTTTTGGAGTCTCCCAACTCTTAATCGCCTCGATCTTTGTAGGATCAACATGGATTCCATTTCCATTAACCACGTGTCCAAGAAACTTGACTTCGCGTAGCCAAAACTCACACTTCGAGAACTTGGCATACAACTTTTCCTTCTTGAGCAACTCCAATATAGCTCTCAAATGTTGTTCATGCTCGTCCTTCCTCTTCGAGTAGATTAAGATGTCATCGATGAACATAATTACGAACTTGTCGAGATACGGCTTGCAGACTCGGTTCATTAAATCCATGAAAGCTGCAGGCGCGTTGGTCAACCCAAACGGCATAACTAGGAACTTGTAGTGTCCATAACGAGTCCTAAAGGCTGTCTTCGGGATACTTTCTTCTTATATCCTAAGTTGATGGTATCCGGATCGAAGATCGATCTTTGAGTAAAAACTTGAGCCTTGCAATTGATCGAAAAGATCATCGATTCTCGGCAAAGGGTATCTGTTCTTGATAGTCAACTTATTGAGCTCACTGTAGTCTATGCATATACGGAAACTACCGTCCTTCTTCTTAACGAACAGTACTGGAGCTCCCCTTGGTGAGAAGCTTGGCCTGATGAATCCTTTATCCAATAGCTCCTGGAGTTGTGTCGACAACTCCTGCATTTCCGATGGCGCGAGTCTATATGGTGCCTTGGCTACAGGCGCAGCGCCTGGAACCAAGTCAATATGAAACTCAACTTGCCTTTGAGGCGGTAATCCTGGCAAGTCTTCTGGAAAGACTTCCGGATATTCCTTGACGACTGGAATGTCTTCAATCTTCAGTTCAGCAGCTTCCTTATCCACGATGTGTGCTAAGAATGCAACACATCCTTTCTTCAAGCACTTTCTAGCTTTCAGGCAGCTAATAAACCTCAACGGTGTATCATGCTTCTCCCCGTGCACTACGATTGTTTGTTCATCCATCAGTGGGATGCGGATGGTCTTCTCATGGCAAACGATCTCGGCTTTGTTACTCGATAGCCAATCCATTCCCACTACCACATCAAAGCTTCCCAGCTCGACAGGTAGTAAGTCCAGCGTAAACTCGTGCCCTCCTAGTTCAATCACACATCCTCGGACAACTTCACTGGTCTCAACTAGTTTCCCATTTGCTAATTCGATGGAGTACGGCACGTCTAACTTACTAGGCGTCAACCCAAGTATTTTCTTAAATTCTAATGACACGAAAGTATAATCCGCACCAGTATCAAACAGAATAGATGCAAAAGTTTTGGTTGATAGAAAACGTACCAGTAATCATGCCTGGATCCTGGCATGCTTCACAAGCTCCGATGTTGGATGTCCCTTCACGGTCTTGGTTCAACTTCGGGCATTCCCTCTTAAGATGTCCAACATCCCCACAATGGAAGCATCCTGGCCCTCAGCCATTTCCTTTCCCTTTTCCACCTTGAGCGTTGTTACTGTTTTCTCCTTGTCTGGGACTTTTCACCCCACAACCATCCTTGTTGTGTCCATTCCTCCCACACCTACCGCACTTAGGCTTCCGACATCCACAATGGTGGTGATACTTGCACCCATTACGTCTTGGTTTAGTTTCTAAGTAAATCTTATCATCGGCTTGTTTGTTGTTAGGGCAGTCTTTCTTGAAATGCCCTTTGTCCCCGCAGTCGAAACAACCTCGAATATATCTTTGTTCATCATTATTCGTTCGGGTATCTTCGGTGAGCTTCCTTTTGTTCTTTCCGGACGACTCTACCTGAGTCTCCTTCTTCCTGTCGGGGTTTGCAAGTTTTTCTAGTCTAATTGCTTCCGTAACGAGTGCCAAACCCATCTTACTAGCAGCAATAGTTGTTGGTGGCGTAGATGTTGTCATCAAGCTCAAGACTCGAGGTGCCAGTTCCCAAATGAACTGTCCCAATTTCCTCATTTCTGGTTCCGCTAAGTATGGAACAACTCGTGCCAAGTCATGAAGTCTTTGCATGTATCCCCACATTTTTGGACCTTCCATCATCAGGCTCTGAAATTCCCCTTCCAACTTCTGGGTTTCTGTTTGGGAGCAATACTTCTTATGCATCATTCCTTTCAGTTCACCCCATGATAATGCATATGCTGCGGTTTTGCCCATTATTTGAACCTGAAGGTTCCACCATAATCGAGCTCCATCTTGAAATAACTCAGAAACGTATGGGACTTATTGTTCTGGCATACAACCACTCATTCGAAAGATGGAATCCATACTTTCAATCCATTTCACAAAAGCTATGGCACCTCCAGTGCCGTCGAACTTCGGAGGCTTGTAGTTAAGGAAGTGCCAGTAGGGACAACCGTTATTTTCTGAGGTACCTCTGCTAGGTTCGGAGCGTAGGGCCTCATGCTGTGCTATAGCTGCAGCAATTATCTCTTGAAGTTCCGCCTCCGGGGTGGGCATGCGCCTTTCGCGTCTTGGTGGCATCTTCTAAAAGATGATCGTGTTCACGTAAGTCAGGTTATGGTAGGTAAAGTGTGCGTATATAACGATAGTAATAATACATAACATCTCATGTTAAATTAAACCAAACACATAACATCTCATGTTATAGAACATAAACGATCAATCAAACATCACATATGATGAGAATACTGCGATTGCATTGCCTTAAATCGAGACCACAATGTAAAGTTTACAAGTACACAACTGTATCATACAACATCAATGACTAAGGGCTACATCACCCCAGTCCAAAATATCAAATCAGTGTCAACAATATCCAATATACATAACAACAAAAGTCAGGATCAATATGCAGTCTCCCAAAAGCTGTGCAATCTGTGCAATCGCCGTCTTCTCAACAAAAGTCCACCCGTGTCGTACAAAATAGCCCTACGCTGATGGCGGTGGAGGAGGGGGAAAATGAGAAACGAGTAAATGGCGCTTGTGAAGCCAATCCTCCTCCATGGCTCGATGAGAACGTAACAGATACGCTATCTGCTGCTCCTGAGTCCAAAAACGAGCAGCAGAGTCGGGAGATAACGGACGAGGAGGGTGCGATATCGCAGGGTGAGTCTGGCCCTGGCACTGGCATGGTGGTCGCTGTGCCCTCTCAAGCTCCTGCACGTGATGAGCCAGTGCCTCCTGCTGGATCATGAAGGAAACAAGGACATCCTCGGTAGAAGACCCCAGATGATATGGGTGATATGGATCTGTCGGTGGCATAATGGGTGGTGAAGTCCAAAGAAAAGGCTCTCTGGATGGAGCAAAGGATGGTACCGCAAACGGTGAAACAGGGGGAACAGCAGTAGAAAACTGTGGTATGACCGGGACAGATATCGGCACATGACCAACGGGATGAGTCGAGGAACCCTCTCCCGGGCGCGATGGCGGTGTAAACTGACAGAACATAACAGGTAAGTCGGTGTGGTGAACACCGGCAGTATGAACGGGATGCAAAGGAACATCAGTAGGAACTGAAACAGGTGCTGAAGCAGGTGTAACGGGTACCACAAAAGGCGGGTAGTCATCATCATCGTCTATCCACCCATTTTGGGTATGTGCATACCGAGGGTCAACATGGGTCGCAAAGGGTGCATGATCAGGCTCTACAGGCACGGGATCAAGAAGAAGGACGACAACAGGATCAGCGGGAACATCAGCAACCTGATCGTCCACTAACGGTGGAGCAACAACAGGATCCCCTAACATAATTGGAACATCAACATGAGCATCAGCAACAACAAGATCACCCTCCAACAGTGGAGCAATAATAGGATGATCGTCAACAGGTATATTAGCAATCAAAGGGTCAACAACGGGTACATCAGCATGAATAGGGTCATGCTCGAATGCGGGGTCTGGAGCAACTACTGGCTCGGGGGCCACAGCAGGCTCCAGATCGTCAAACTCCATCTCGAAATCAGCGGGATCAGCGAACATGGGATCAACGGGGTCAACAGGGTCCTCCATGGGCTGATCTAGGTGGATAAACTCAACCTCCTGATCTGGATCATAACCAGGTGGAAAAAAGGGGTCTGAATCATCATCAATGTCATGATCGATAGCAAAACTAGGGGCAGGTGCAGCGGACGATGCTCTATCAGGGTCTGCATCATGCGAATAGTGCTGCGCTCCCTGCGCGTGTGATGGTGCAGATGCCACAGACTCGAAAGAGTCTGGGATAGGTGAATGGATAGGTGCCTCATCTGCAGGAGCATCCGTGAGAAGTAAGAGATCGTCAGCAGCTATGTGGGCCTCGCCCTCAAAGTCGTCCTCTAGTGGATCCTCGTCAAACAAGTCGACGTCGTCGTCAGCGACTGCATCAAGGGGCATGTCGATAATAGGATAAGCTGCAAGAGGTATAGGAGCAGGGATCACCGCAAGCGGCAAATCCCCAACGATAGGGCCATCAGCGGGCTCAGCAATGACATCGGGCAACGCGAATGGCTGAAAATCGTCCTCATCCGTGCTGGTGGTGTCTGACGTGTACACCTCACGCTCTGATGACACCATGTCGTCCGATACTATGGGCATAGGGTCAGTGGTGTCTGACTCTCCTGTGCCGGATGAAGGCATATCGTCTGTAACACAAACACACATATGCACAAATAATCAATCATATAGTCAGATAAACATATTAGTCACCAATAAGCAATCAAATAGTTCTCCTAGTCCCACTAGCCTCCCAGCCTCTCAGACTGACTCCCTAGTTCCACTAGACAATTCTCTCAGCCTCCTAGACTAACTCCCTAGTCCCACTAGATAATTCTCTCAGCCTCCCAGACTGGGCCATAACTAACAAATAAAATGTGCTCAATTTTTGTTTGTAAAAATTTTTTATGACCTGGATCTGGACTTAAGTGGTATGCAATGTAAAAATGTTTTCGGGAGAGCCCTAGTGATCATAGTATAGACTCGAGAAGGAATCCTAGTTCGCTATGATCAGAGCTCTGATACCAAGCTGTCACACCCTGGCTTTTGCGGAAGCGTGGGTTTATTTAGTGTGACTTCTTAATACCATAGCTTAATCACAACAAAGCTATATGAAAATAAAACCATGCAGATCATCCATTGATTTAAGTTTGAAAAGTAAAATACCACAACATTGTCTTAAGGCGTTGACACATGCAACGGAAATTACAACCTAATAACATAAAAACATTGTTTGAAAGACACAACCACAAACTTAAAATAGACGTAGTTTAAGAACTGTGACTCGTCCAGGTAAAAGCCACAACCCCTAAACTCGGATGATCCCATAACTCTACGCAGCGTGAGAACGTAGCATACCGTGCCAGATCCTTAGTTCCCTGAAATACATGTAAGTTGGAAAAATCAACAAAAATGTTGAGCGAGTTCATGTGTAAGTGAGTATGTAAAACCTTTGTAAGTATAAAAATCCCTGGTATGTAGCAAATAAGGAAAAAGAGATCACCATTGGGTTGCAAAGCCAATGATATGTGTGAAGTACCGTAGGAAGACTCAAACCTAGCGGATTTTGCGTTGGGTACAAAGTCACCACCTGGTCCATTAGGTGGGCTCAGGGGTTGGGCTCGCTACACCCAGATAGATCTACCGCTACTGACCCTCGGTCCTACAATGAGGATTAATGGCCTCAAGTTGCGCCTACTCACCCACATGATCTGTACGTCCTAACCCTCCTTAAGCTAACCATACCATGTAGAAAGTATTCGTAATCATAGTAACATGTATTTCACCCCCGCAGTTTAGAAAACTGAAAACAGTTAAGAGAAAAGGGGGACATGAACTCACCGAAGTGCGTCTCTAACACGAAATCTCCTGGTCAACCTGCTGTGCGACGACCTACACGTACTAACTTCTATTAGACGGACGGCCGTGCCTTAGCTTAAGGTTTAATGTCTTTGGGAAATAGTTAGGCAACTATTTCGTAATTACACTTCGTAATTATTTTGTAAATATATTCCTTCCCAAGGATGGGGTTTTAATACATGTGCGTTCGTATAACCTAGAAATATATTATTAAGTCTCACTTATTGTAATATATTTTATTTCATTTGTCTAAAATACTCTACTTCCAAAATATAAATATTTTTCCCAAAAATATTATATTTTATTCCATGTAATTTTCCCAAAATACACGCTTATGAGTATTTTCTGAAAATACGTAAGTTACGTTGTAAGGTTCGGGTGGTAATAAATAATACCGGTGTAACTTAGACACTTATTTGTGAAGGCGTTCGCATTATTTTGGAGCCGTGAATATTCAGTGTTTTCTAGTAATATTATTTTTACCCTAAAAATAATATTTGTATAGTTTACAAAATAATCATAAAAATTACACAAGTGTTACTATGAAAAATATATATTCTAAATATATATTTTAACAAGTTTTATTTATGAAAATCCCACCTCCGACACTTGGTTGTTTTATAATAAAATCATGGGGAACTTTGTTTGGGAAAATCAAGTTCAAAATGTATTCATAACACTTGTCGTAAAAAATATTTTCCAAGTATTATATTTCTGGAAAAATTTCGCCAGAGTTTCCTCTGTAACTGGAGGTGGCCACGCTTTCAAGCGTATCATTTTCTTTTATAAATTCAACCAACAATGTTCCCAACGTCAATAAACAATATTTCAACACTAAACTAGTCAAAAGTATACGTAAGTCGCAAACACATGAACTTGTGGGTTATGTAAAAGTGTGTAGTAACCTTCCGGTGTTTTTAGTAGATCTTTCTATTTTTATAAATGAAATCGGTTTCTCAAAAATCTTATTTTTAAAGAAAGTGTAAGTTTACAACTTCTTGTCAAAAATCTCAAAAATAATTCTTTGTTAAAACCTTTCGTTACACAAGTGTCTACACACTTGTTTGTTCACAAAAACACCTTTAGTTTAGGAAAGATCCGGTTTTCAAACATGGTTTCGTCTTACAGTTGGTTCTTCGAAAATACCACTTGTAGATCTTTAGATCTACTAGTTTAGAACTCCATTTCATAAGAAAAATTGTTTTTACACAAGTTCATGTTTATGTTTGAAAGGGTTCGTCATCTAATATAACTTTACGACTTAACATAAGGCTAGTTCATGTTCCATGAACATGATCTAGCGTGGTTTGGTGACGATCCATTCCAACACTAGCAATCAACAACAATAAATAATCATAAAAAAAAAACTAGTTTCAAAAGTTTTACAGTAACATTCATTAATTAACCACCATGTTTATTATTTTTAGTAGACTTTAAGTTTTGTTCTCTAGTGTTCATAATTTTTACCCGTTAAATTTCTTATTAACCACTTTAGATATGAAAAATAGGGTGTTTAGAGTCACTTACTACTAGCTCGAGGCTAGGGAAGAAACTAGACGAAAAACGGGTGGTTAATAGCGTTGTGGTGAGGTCCTTGGCAATCCGTAAGCACCAAGCTTCCTTGTATGAGATCCTTCACACTTGAATGTATATAGAATTGCAAGATGGAATTTGAAAATGGTGGGGTGATGCTAGTGGTTCTCGGCCGAGAGTATCAAAGAAGGGAAAGAAAACAATTGTTTTGCATGAAATGATGGTGGTTCTTCTTGTACATTCTTATAATCCATTTAACTAACTTTGACCATGAGATAATATGTAAGTTAGATATGGGGTAATGGTAATTAAAATAATCAAACTTGTAAGAATGTGTCCCCTCATGGGACGATCGGTTATGGGGGGGATAATTGGTTTGGTTCAATTTCAACTAAATAGGTTAGTTATATTTAGTTAATTAGGTATAATAAATTAATTATTAGAGTGTTATATAATATAACGGGGGTTAGGGTATTCGGGGATCCTAACTGGCTCAGAAAAGGAAAAACCATGTCACTGACATTATTTTTATGTCCCGGGTTAAGTTCGGTTGTTCAGTTGGATATTAATCTGTTAATGTGCTACATAAGCGTTTAAAGTGCCGTTAATATTTGTTTTAGTGACACAATTTATTCCCGACACTTTGGAAAGTGTCTAGTAATATTTTTCTCATGTTTTGGCACTTTATTAGTTAAGTAAATGCTGAATTATTATTTAAAGTGCTGAATTTTGTACTCAAAGTACGTTTTAGGCACATCCGGTCGCTATAATTATCACCTAGTGGCGCAGTTCTACAATCCTCACCTCCCTACACTCCCTACTAGTGTAGTGATCTATTCCCGGCTCATACTGGCCTTAGAGACAGTAACTGTCTGATGCTGGCTATGTCAGCATGTTTACTGGGTATCCCGTATAGTGTGCTCACTGTGCTTTTGTGCATCAGGGTTGTCACTAAGGTTTGTGTGTAAAATAATAGGGTGACGGTATAAAATGTGATGCATGAGTATGTATGTATCAGAATTCAAGTAGCAGTTTAGTCACAACTGTAAGCAAGCACAGTAATTAAGCAGTAATTAAATATTAATTAATTCGTACGAATACCTGGTTTGGTGAGGGTTGTCACAAAGAAGCTACTTTGCTTAGGCATGTTACGCCTCTATTCTTTTGGAAATTGCAACAAATTCTTAGAGTAGGAAAAGAGAAGAAGTTGAGTGATGCATGGAAAAAATTTGAACCATTTATATACAAATGTGTGGCTGAAAAATAGGAGTGCAATAACATGAACCATGAGCCCGAAAAGTTCTTATTTTTCACCGCTATCATGCGAGAGCTTCAGGGGCGGACTTAAGACAAAGCCAACGTGGGCGGGCGCACCCCCGGGAAAAAAAAATTTAGTGCTAAGTTCCGTCGAAAATCCCATCCGCACCTCTTGGAATTTTTCGTCCGCACCCCTTTGAATTTTCCGTCCGCACCTCTTGGAATTTTTCGTCTGCAACCCTTAGGTAAAAAGTGTTATCAATTTATATTTTAATTTTTTTTAGTAAACTCTTTTTTTTTTAATACTACTTAAATTATATAAATTTTAATACCTAAATAACTAAGCCCAAATACCCAATACCTTTAGCTAGCCCACTACTAAGTCTTAGCCCAATAAACAAACCCAACAAATCAACAATATTTCAAACTAAAATAAAATAAACAAGCCCAAAACATTTACATATTCTATCCCGCTCTCTCTATCCTCCATGCACGCCAGCGATCAGAACATCAGCGACAACAGTGAACAGTCAGCAGCCGCATACCACCGTAATCAGCCACCATACCACCGCCGATCGAACACGGGTAGATTTCTTTGTTATTTTTGATGAATTTTGGTTGATTTTTTTTGTTAACAAGTTAATTTTACATGCTACAATTCATTCATTACATAAAAAGATTAAAAAGAAAGCAAAATAAGTTGTTGTGTATATAAAACTTCATTCAAACAAAATACAGTTTACTTACTGTGTGTATGAAAAGTAATCTAAGCGGTGCAATTACTTGCATTGTTGCGTTGCTACAGGATTTGATGAGCTCGGTACCAACCGGTACCGAAAATACCGTTACCGAAATCCCCAAAAGTGGGTACCGGTACCGAATATACCTAGTATGGTACGGTTCGGTACAGGTCGGTACTGGTACGGCACCGGTATTTGAAGGTAAAAACCGGTGAATACCTGTGCAGAACCGGTACCGAAAATGCACCGGTTTGGTAAATTTGAGACCAGTACCTATACCCGATACCATTTGCTCATCTCTTAATAATGTTACTATTCATTCCATTCTAATTTTAAATAATTCTAATTCTAATTTTAATTTAATAATAAATCACTGAATGTTCTAATTCTAATTATAATTCTACTATTCATTCAGTTTTCATTTTATTATATATAGATATTAGCCGCATACTAACCATGACAGTAGACATGTGCTTCGTTTTGTTTTTCATTATGTTATATGGTGGGTTATATTTTGTTAGTGATGATATTTTGCCTTTTTATTGCCGCATACACCACACAGAAGATCTGGTGGGTTATATTTGTTAGTGAAGAATGTTTGGCTTTTTCTTTTTATGGTGTATATGTTGTTTAGATGATTTTTAGGGTTATTTACATTATAATTTTTAGGGCTTGAATAGTTGATATATTATGTAATATGTTATGGAGCCATGTTTTGGATAGATTTCAAAAAATGAAAACCCGTAGGGTGACGTTTTAATTATGTTTGTAAAAAAGTTTGACATATTTTTGATGATTATATAAATTTAGTTTGATGTTCTTTTGTTTTACATGACCCGATCCGATACGAACCGATTTTTTACTTATATACCTTGGGGCCTAAAATTTTTAAAAATGTTCCGCACCCCCATAGAAAAATTCCTGGGTCCGCCACTGGAGAGCTTCCGGATCATAGTGGTACACTGGTACTTCTTTGGACACAACCAAATTTCTAAGAGACACCATAGTTAATTTGATGGCCGCAGGAAAAGATACTATCAGCAGTGCTCTATCTTGGTTCTTTTATCTTAGACATGAGCCATCATACATGTTTCTAAAAGACACCATAGTTAGTGGAGGAATTAAACATGAGCGATCATACATGTTTCCAGTATTTAATGCTGGACCAAGAGCTTGTTTAGGTAAGAATATGGCTTTCTCTCAGCTTAAGATAGTCGTAACCATGATCATTTACCAATACCACATTCAACTATGGGAAGGTCATCATGTGCTTCTATCAGATTCTATTGTACTTCAGATGAAGCATGGTCTCAAGGTTCGACTGAATAGAAGAAATGGATTGAACTTATCGAAACTTCGTCAAATATCTAATGGGATAATATGCTTGTGTGCTGGTTTGCTGTTGTGAACTGTATATCGGAATAAATGTATTGTGTGGCTGTGTGCTATTTTGCTGTTGTGAAATTAACATTTTCTAACCTCAATGTATGCTAGGTTTTGAAGTGAAAAACGGTTTAAAGTAAGCAAAGGTGATCTTTTATTTGCAAAAGATGAACTTGTATGTATCCCAGATTTTGGAAGTAACCAAATCTAAATTTGAGCCGAATTGGACAAGTGTCAAGCTTAATTAATCATTTAACATTGTCTAGTCTAGTATGAAAGGCCTGAACTTATGTTGAGGATTTCTGCACGAGATGCAACCGATTAGCTTTCACTTAGATATATCATCCACTACAAATGAGCCTTTGGCCTAGCAGTACCAAGATGTGTAAAATGGTGTCCCTATCCTTAGGGTCGAGGTTTCAAGTCACATGGTGCAAACCAACGCAGAAATAGGAGTAGATTAGATTGTTGTTAAAAAACCTATATGTATTGCTCGTTGTCGTCTCATTGTGGTTGGTGTTGATAAATGTCTTTATTTGTTGAATAGATTATAGTAGTTGATCAAAATTAAGAGTTTGGTGCGTGTGTGTGTGTTTTGGAGAATGATGGGCAAAAGAAAAGTAAGCAAGAACAACCCTCAATCCATCAATTTAGAGAACATCAAGAGAACAAGTTATACTCATCATCTATTTGCAAGAAAGAAGCATGGTAAGTGAAAATTCTAGGGTTATTAGATTTTATCACCACCAACTAATCGCTATTGGCCGCTCCCACTCCCAACTGGCACTTTTGGGAGTGATAGCGGCCAATAGCGATTAGGTAGGGTGATAAAATTCAGTAACCCAAAATTCTAACCTAAAGTTCTCCATATGGTAGTGTTCTTGTGTTAGGGTGAAAGTTTGAATATAACTAGAGGCTTCTTACTTAAGGAAAATATATTTCATGTGTACAGTGTTATAAGGGTTTAGAATTTTCTTTCATGTTGTGTAAATCATGATGGATGTATTAAACATTTATGGCGACCTTTAATAAAATATGAATTTAGTTCATAATCTATTATGTATGGGCAAAATAGGGAACCATGGAGTTACACAAGCTTCATTTGATAAATGAATTTAGTTCATAATCTAATATGTATGGGCAAAATAGGGAACTATTGAGTTACACAAGCTTCATTTGATAAGGTTATAGGGTGTGTTCATGACCCTCATAACCACCATGACTCTCTATGTTAGTGTCGTGTCACCCACCTCTAATCCACCATCCAAAACCACTACCCTAAGGGTGTGGTCATGATCCAAACCACTAGCCCCTTATTTATTTTAATTTATCTTTGTCTAAAGAAAAAGGAAATGATTTCTTGAAAAACGAAAAGGAGGACAATGGTTGCCATGGTTTAATCCATGCAAACCATGATGGATTAAGCAATGAGGTGTTGTAGTCTTCCATTCATGTTCCTAGATGGCGAATCATGTCTCAACCATGAACCCCACACCCTTTAGACTAAGGGATAACTATGAAATAACTATGGTTGATTCTATGATCAAGAATCATACTTTAGCGAATGGGTTTTTTGACCTAATTAATTGGTATTGGTAGGTTTTTTAATCTGATCAAGTTAATTAGATGACTTCTTATGTTATGAGTGAAAAGGTATAGAGTTATAGACATTGCATATTATAGAATGAATGAAGAATCTTGTATGTTGGAACTTAGGGGCTGTTTGGCTAAGCTTATTTTGGGCTACTTATAACTTATTTGCTTATTTGAAAAGCAAATAAGTCATAATGGAATGACTTATTTACTTATTCATCTCACATAATAAGCTAACCCAAACACCTTTTAACTTTTTAAAAAGTCAATAAGTAAATAAGTCACTAAAATAAGCTTAGCCAAACAGGCCCTTAGTGGGTGATAGAAAATAAACCATCATGTGGTCTATGAGTAATGAATTAGAAGAGATGGGGCTAATCGTCGTTTATTTTGAATTTTGTTAATTTAAGAATCTGTTCAAATTGCTTTGATGCTAACAAGTGTGAGATGGGTTAGACATGAGTTTGTATAATATTGAGATTATATGTTTGATAGTAAAATGTCATTTTAGTCCCTAAGGTTTGAGCATTTTGTCACTTCAGTCTAAAGATTTCATTTTTCATCAATGGATTCAAAAGTTTCTAATGTTATATTTTCATCCAACTAACTTAACACAATCCATGTACCTCTACTAACTTAACACAATCCATGGACCTCTATTAGTGAGTGGCAATTTTGCTTTCACTCCCCTTTTAATCCCCTACATAAAGAAACCCTTATTTTGCCAATCCCATTGTTCAACATCATCATTTTCTCCATCCTTCATCACTGACGTGGTTCGGTATGCTTATAAAATATTGTTAATTTTAAGTGTTTTATGCACTAGTTCAAGTTTTAATATTTATAAAAACACGATAAAATACTATCACACTACAACTCACGTTGGGCAAGTGCACCCATCGTTGGTGTAATATAGTGATGGTAAGATACCGAGGTCATCCAAGGATACACGAGTTTTAGTACCGAGTCGTCCTTAACGTCTAACCAAGTCCAAAACTTGAGTTTTAATAAGAAAAAATAAAACTAAAAAGAAAAGAAAATAGATGGCTCAAGAGAAAAATAAAATGGGTAGGGATCAATGATAGGAAAAGGGGTGTTTATGATCAACTTACCTTTTAATACTTAGTTAACTAGATCGGACCATGGGGTCATAAGGACTCAATTGTCAGACGAGGGACTGTGTATGAAAATGCTTATTATTCTGCAGTATCTGGGTCGAAATCCTAACACACTCGATCCTTACACTTTGAATCAGCAGGGAAACGTCATTCGAGGACGGAATATAGTATTAATTAATTAAATAGTCTAAGGGGCTATATATTACTTGTTTCCATTAGTCTGTTGGTGAGTCGTTACTTCCCCTAAGGTAGTTACTTCTATATATATCAAGTCATTTACACTTCGGTGTTATCTCCGCAAAATGGTAAGAGCTTACTCAACCCGAAGTCCCATCCAAACCTTTAACCTCAGCTAAGAGCATCAACATGTTTTTGACTCTACATAGACGTAGAAAACATGAACGACCCAAGTTAATGGCGTCGCAAGATTGTTGGTAGATTTTAAGGACTAGGTGGAAACTCTAATGACCCAACTTAATGGTGACACTATTATTCCACTCACTTTCAATAAACTATTTTAATTAATGAAAGTCATTGACACACACACATTGCTTACCCATGATCTTCCTTAACTAGCTTGACATCAAGATGATATGTTTCCTCAAAATACCCTCAAGAATCTAGCCATGAATAGTCGTGGAAGAAGATATGATCAAACTTGTAAAGATTATATAAATCATAAAAAGATTGATTACAATAATGATTCTTGAGTTTTTCATAATGATTATAATCATTAGAGAGTGTGGGTAGAAGAGAAGTGTGTAGTGGAGTAAGGGAGAGAGAATGAGCAAGTGAAAATGATGGAAATGAGCTTCTATTCATAGGCAGCTGCAGGCGAGGCATGGGTCGTGCCTGGTCATATGACTTGCTATACCCGGTAACCGTGGCACGGGTCGTGTCTCGTACACACGGGTCGTGGTCAACTTTGTGGGCCCCATTGGATCTTCCAAATCTTCTAAAAGCTTTTCTTCATCTTGTATTGCCGAGGCATGAGGCGTGCATGAATTCTTCCGCCTGATCTATGCGCGGTGGGCATCTAGTGGTGTCTGGATCCAAGGCACGGGGCGTATCTATCGAGGCATGGAGCGTGCCTGGACAATTTCTTCTAATTTTATCCGTTTTCTCCCGGTTTTGCTTCCTTTATTAATCTTGGGTTACTTTTTGATCGGAGTGTCGCGCCCCGGTCAAAGATAATATTTATAGTTCCCAAATTACCCTTAATAATGTGTTAGTGGTAGTAAAGGGTCGAACCACGAAGAGTTTGTGGTTTGTGATGGGCGTGATTGATTTTTAAAGGTTGTCACTATTATGAAGCTTGCCAAATTGACTTAATTGTTTATTTATTGAAAAAGGAGTGTCGGAATGTAACGACAAATTTGATATTAACTTACTTAACTAATAACTTGAAAACTTGTGATTACACGAAAACTCGATTAATGGTTTTGAATAGTAACAGAGAACAAAGTTCACACCCGGTTCGGTAATTGAAGACCTAGGGTTTCTACACGTTTTAGATTTAACTCAATTGCATATATGATTAACGGGTTTAGTGTCGCGGGGCTTAGGTGCCAAAAGCTATCAACGTTGTAAACGACGGACTGCAATGCACTTCATTAACAAGAACATGTAAATCCTACCAATTGACAATGCATAAGTGCACAAATTCATTTCGCAAAGTCAAATTTTATCATCATTCGACAATTCACAAATTCAATTCCAATACACGACAATTATCAAAAGTTTCAAAATCAAAATACATTTTTTCACAAATCAAATCTCAAAACAATGTTTAACCCTAGAATCTTACAAAAACCTACACCAGGGTTAAACCCGAGAGGATTAGCCGCTCATGGATAAGAAAACTCGATCACCAAATAATAATTGAAGCTTGATCCCGAACATCTTGAAGCTTTGAAGAGGATGATGATGATGGTAGGTTAGGGTTAGGATTCAAGGTTGTGATTCGGATGACTGGATGGATTGGGAATGGTTGAGGATGAAGGTATAGGTGTTCTTGGCTCCAAGATGTAGTTCAAAACTCAATATTTTCATAACTCCTTGCAAAGTCCCCAAAACAAGTGATATACCCTGTCCCAAGCATTCAAAATAGAAAATTCGCGTTTTTCATCGGTTAAAGGCGTCGACGACAGCCTAACATGGTGTCGGCGACGGCTAGTGGTTAATCAGGATACTTCTGACGGCTTAATAGGCTGTCTACGAGCATTTTCACACGACGGGACTACCCAGAGGGCGTCGGCGACGGCTTGCCCAATACTTGTTTTCTGATTTCTCTGTTTCGCATTCCCGGTTGATCCCGTTCACTTCCCGATGCTCTGTAAAGCCTTCGAATAGCTCCTTAAACTCTGTTAGACCTGCAAAACACAATTCTAATCAAAAGTAGGCTATTTGAGACCAAAAGTCACGTAAAAACATAAACTTAAATACGAATAATCATCGGTTTTCGACCACACATCACTTTTGTCCTGAAAATTCAATATAAACGAATTTAAGCGTACTTTGAGCATTTCATCAGCAAAACATATAAGAAATCAGTGAATATTTGACACTAAAAGATGTGTATTTTTGCTTATATCAATCACCGATTGCAATAGTGCAATGCCAATGTGGTTCGTCAACTATAATTCGAACCTCGTGGACATCTTTAAATCCTTGGTGATGCTTCTATTGTTGCAATAGTCTGATAAGAGCTGAATTGAAGAAAAGAAGATACAGAGAAGAATATTCAATCAACCAACTACTTCTTATTAACTACTAACAGTCTTTTTATACAGTTGGTTAACTAACTATAACTATCTAACCACTTCTCATAACAAACACCCTACACTATGACTAAATGACACATAAGTCCCTGAACTCTACCCTTCCATACATTTACACCCTTAACCCCTTTTACTCATAACAATACTCCCCCCTATAGCATTTTTTTTACCACAAAAAATAAAGTCTGGAAACCGAATTTGTAAATCTTCTAAGTTCTCCCATGTCGCTTCAGTGATAGGAAGACTATCCCATTGAACCAACCCTTTGGCTGAAGCCCTATTTCCCCTTCTCACCATCTTCCTTTCCAATACTTGCAAAGGTTTGAACATAAACCTTGGATTCTGGTGTAAAGGTGTAGTCTGTCCAACATTTCCCCTGGCCAACTTAAGTAGAGACACATGGAACACCGGATGTACTTGAGCATCATCCGGTAAATCCAGCTTATAAGCAACTGCCCCTATCCTCTCTATGATCATAAAGGGTCCGAAGTACTTAGGTCCCAGCTTGATGAAATGAGAGGATCTTAGTGTGGACTGACCATACGGATGTAGTTTAACATAAACATGATCTCCTACCTTGAATTCCCTTTCACTTCTGTGACTGTCAGCTGCCTGTTTCATTCTATTTTGTGCTCTTGACAAAGCAAATTTCAGCAGCTTAATAGTTTCCTCTCTATCTATCAATACCTCATTGACTGCTGCCACTCGTACATCTTTTGGCACATAAGGGACAAATAATGGTGGTGGATACCCATACAAAGCCTGGAAAGGAGTCATTCCCAGTGCAGTATGGAAATTAGTATTATACCAAAATTCAGCCAAGGACAGCCATTTCACCCATGTTGTAGGCTTGTCCATAACCATGCACCTGAGGTATGATTCTAAACACCTATTCACCACTTCAGTCTGCCCGTCTGTTTGTGGGTGATAGGCAGTGGACAAGTTCAACTGAATACCTTGCAATGCTATGAATTCTCTCCAGAATTGACTGATAAAAATAGGATCCCTGTCCGATACTATGGAATCTGGCCAACCATGTAATTTGAATACCTGGTCAAGAAAAACTTGAGCTACTTGAGCTGCAGAAAACGGATGTGTCAACGCTATGAAATGACTATACTTCGTAAGTCTGTCCACCACTACTAAAATTACATCTTTTCCCTGTGACTTCGGTAACCCCCCAATGAAATCCATAGAAATTCCTGAAAACACATCATTAGGGACTGGTAATGGTTGTAGCAACCCTGGAGATGCCACCGTCTCATTCTTAGCTTTTTGGCATACAACACACTGCCTTATAACATTTCTCACCTGCTTATACAGCCCTTTCCAAGTAAACATGGACCGGATTCTTTGACTAGTTCCATGAATACCTGAGTGCCCTCCCACAGCACTACTGTGACATAACAAAATAATATCTTTTTGCAAATTCACATCTTTTCCCACTGCAATCTTCCCTTTCTTAAACAGCACCTGACCATTCTAACTATACTTAGGATGTGCCTGCCCAGCTAATAAACTCTCCTTGATACTTTTAAGCTGAACATCTGAGTCCCAAGTCAGTCGAACTTTATCCCATATAGCAGGATCAAAAGTGTTGACAGTTATGGCTAAAAGTGCAGGAGCATGCACTCTTGAAAGGGCATCAGCTACCCCGTTATCATTTCCTTGTTTATAGAGTATTTCGAAGTCATACCCCATTAGTTTGGACAGCCACACCTGTTGTAACGGAGTAGTTATTTTCTGCTCCAATAGTGTCACGACCGCTTATTCATATTAATAAAAACAACAACTTATCGAAATCTAGACCTTGTAATTAACATTGTTTATAAACTTTTTAACAAAATTTGGGCATGACCCGTTTGTAAAACAAGCATACCCCCTGTTTTTACATATAATAAAAACATCATCCATCAACGACCCTAGTTACATTAAACTACCCAAAACAAAAACAACAAGTTTTCAAGTTTAAGACTTCTAACAAGATAAAACCAAATAACAAGACATAGACCCAAAAGTATGCATTTTAACTAGCGGAAGCGTTCGGTATAACAAGATATAGACATGTGCTCGCTCCATGCTCCGGATCGCCTAAAGTGAGGATTTACCTACATTCAACAACAAGGTTTTACAAGTTAGTCATCATACTTGATAATCTATAACACTTTCGTTTTAGTTCCATCCGAATATGAGCTTTCACCTTGCTTACGCATTCGACTACCCAAATTCTTGGGTTTAGCATGAACACTCTCAATGAGAGTTAAGCATACATAAGGCTACCCAAATACTTGGGTTTGGCATAAACACTCTCAATGAGAGTTAAGCATACATATCCAACCCGTTTAATAGGGTTATTTGCTTTCAACATAAATTCTTCTTTCTATCCGTATAACGGATTAAGCTTCTCACATTTATCATAGCATACAAAACCACCCGTTCAAGACGGATGGAAGCTTATTCTTAATCGACTTGCTCACTAGAACCGGTCGACTTGCTTAGCTTATCATGACTTCCATAATAACCAAATCCGCAAGGGATTTGCTAGTTACTTACTAATCACCATATCATCTTGACAATAATTATTTATGATGTTACAACAAAATTATAGATAAAATGTTTGTATGCAACGAAACATACCTCGGTCTTGTGATCCTTCCGATTTCTTAGAATTCGAGCCTTCTTCCTTCACACCTAGATCAACATATTCATTCATCCGTTTAGTACCCTTACTTCCATTGCATCACATTTCAATTTACACAAAATTACTCTTTCAAGCATTTCATCAAACACCTAGTGTGCGTTACATAAATGAAGCATAATGTACAAGTATTTCAAGCATGATTTGCTATATCACCCTATATGTCATTACTAGTCATCCTAATTCTTTCAATTCCTTTAATCTTCATCAACTTATCTAGCATTTCGGGTACTACAAACAGAATTACAAGCCAATTACATACATTCATCATCCTAAAATCTTCACATTCATAACACAACTTTTACAAAGTGGGTTTATAGAGAATTTCCTTCAATTGACAAAAATCTAAGCATGATTTCTACCCTAGGGAGCATCCTTAACATCTAAACAACACAAATCATAACACAATTTCATGATTGGGTCAAAACCCTTCTTCTACAATTCATCAAATCTAGAAATTCTACTTACCACTTGATGGGGTATGGGTAATTGATCAATAATTCACCACATGCAACTGATAAGCATAAATTTTTCCTTGTTAATTTGGTGATTTTGATGAGAACAAGGTGAACCCTTGTTCTTTCTTGGCTCCTGGTCGATCCACACACACGTACTGTGTGTGGGTTATGTTTGTTTTTCTTTTAATTAACCCCCCCTCATTCATTAGTTACATATTTGGTCCTCTCACTTGAGGGAGTACTTAATTTAAGTCTTTTACTTAACTAGTTATCATTCAATCCAAAACTTTTCACTAACCAAGTTAATTTCTTTATTTATCATTTTCCATATTTTGGGGTGTTACAGTCTACCCCCCTTAAAAGAGGTTTCGTCCCGAAACCTGATTATATAACAACTTTAAATATTGACATACCAAAAAGAAAAGGATAGTATTTCCTCATTTCATCTTCTGCTTCCCATGTGAGATCCGAACCTTTTCGGTGTTGCCATTGCACCAACACTTGTTTAACAGTTTTGTTGCGGAGATTCTTTACTTTGAAGTCTTTAATGGCTACGGGTCTTTCGACGTAGTTTAATCCCTCGTCCAACTCAATATCATCGAGCGGTACTAGTGCTGTTTCGTCCGTAGGACTCTTCCTCAACTGCGACACGTGGAAGGTATTATGAATCCCGTCTAGAGTAGGCGGTAATTCTAATCGATATGCGACTCTTCCAACTCGAGCCAAGACTTTGAACGGTCCAATATATCGAGGACCTAACTTGCCCCGCTTGCGAAAACGGATTATACCCTTCCATGGGGACACTTTCAACAGAGCGAAATCTCCGACTTGAAATTCAATAGGTCGCCTTTTCTTTTTCGCGTAAACTTTTTGCCGATCCTGGGCCGCTTTCAGTCGCGCTCTTACCAATTTTATCTTTTCATTTGTTACTGCTATTAGATCACTTGGCGCAAGCTCTCTTTGCCCCACTTCACCCCAACATACGGGAGTTCTACATTTTCTTCCGTACAGGAGTTCATATGGAGCCATTTTAAGGCCACTATGGTAACTATTATTATAAGAGAATTCCACTAGGGGTAGATGGTCAGCCCAGCTTCCCCCAAAGTCTAATGCATACGCTCTCAGCATATCGATAAGAGTTTGAATGGTTCTTTCTGACTGGCCGTCAGTCTGAGGGTGGTAGGCGGTGCTTATGTGTAACCTCGTGCCCACGCTCTCGTGAAACTTTCGCCAGTAACGTGAGGTAAATCGGGTGTCCCGGTCCGAAACGATTGACACAGGCACCCCATGTCGAGATATGATTTCATTCATATATATTTCTGCCATTATCTCGGAGGAGTAAGCCTCTTTGATAGGTAGAAAATGAGCGCTTTTCGTAAGCCGATCTACGATTACCCATATTGTATCGTGCCCCTTTTTCGTTCTAGGAAGCTTAGTTACCAAATCCATTGTTAGTTCCTCCCACTTCCATACCGGGATCTCTAAGGGCTGCAGCTCCCCGTATGGTTTTTGATGCTCTGCTTTCACTTGGGAACATGTTAAGCATTTCGCGACATACTTAACGATATCACGTTTCATGCCCGGCCACCAATAGTTGGTCTTCAAATCCTGATACATCTTTGTAGCCCCGGGGTGAACCGAATATCGTGACTTATGAGCTTCGTCAAGTAGCGCAGTCTTGACTTCGCAGAAACGGGGTATCCAAATTCGGCCAAATCTCGTTTTGAGCCCGATCGAATTTTCTTCTAGCTTATCGGTTATTCCTTTCAATCTTTCTTTCTTTACATCTTCAGCTGCGAGTGACTTTATTTGGGAATCACGTATCGTCTCGAGTAATCGCGGCGTAACTATCATCTTCATGGATTTTACTCGAATGGGAGGTGGATATTCCTTTCGGCTTAACGCGTCGGCTACTACATTCGCTTTTCCCGGGTGATAAAGGATATCACAATCATAGTCTTTGATAAGTTCTAACCACCTCCGTTGCCTCATATTCAAGTCTTTCTGCTCAAAGAAATATTTAAGGCTTTTGTGATCCGAATAAATTGTGCACTTCACGCCATATAGATAATGCCTCCAAATTTTTAAGGCAAATACTACCGCTGCCAATTCCAAATCGTGTGTTGGGTAGTTTACTTCATGCAGCTTCAGTTGCCGTGAAGCATATGCGATAACTCTCCCCCGTTGCATCAAAACGCAACCTAAACCTTGATGTGACGCGTCTGAATAGACCACCAGGTCTTCAGTCCCATCCGGTAATGTCAAAACCGGTGGACATGATAATTTCTCTTTTAATACTCGGAAGGCTTCCTCCTGTTCTTTACCCCACACGAACTTCTCTTTCTTCCTCGTCAGCTTTGTTAAAGGCAAAGCTATCTTTGAAAAATCCTGTATGAACCTCCTGTAATATCCCGCAAGGCCTAGAAAACTTCTTATTTCAGTCTGGTTCTTCGGAGGAACCCATTTCATTACAGCATCGATCTTTGATGGATCTACTAGGACACCCTCCGAATTGATCACATGGCCCAGAAACTGCACCTCTCTGAGCCAAAAGGCGCATTTTGAAAATTTCGCGTAAAGTTTCTCTTTACGGAGAACTTCAAGTACTTCACGCAAGTGTCTTGCATGTTCGGCCTTGCTTCGCGAGTAGACTAGAATATCATCTATGAACACGATCACAGATTTATCTAACATGGGACGACATACCCGGTTCATAAGATCCATAAATGCAGCCGGCGCATTCGTCAACCCGAAAGACATGACTAAAAATTCATAATGCCCATAACGGGTTCTGAACGCGGTTTTCGGAACATCTTCTTCTCGTACCCTAACTTGATGGTACCCCGAACGCAAATCTATCTTGGAGAACCAACTCGCCCCTTGCAGTTGATCAAAAAGATCGTCAATTCTTGGTAAAGGGTAGCGGTTCTTGATAGTTAGCTTGTTTAATTCTCTGTAGTCGATGCACATGCGCATTGACCCGTCTTTCTTCTTAACAAATAAGACAGGCGCTCCCCAAGGTGACACACTCGGACGTATAAAGCCCTTGTCTAACAGGTCTTGTAATTGTGTCATTAGCTCCCGCATCTCGGTGGGAGCCAATCTATAAGGAGCCTTCGCAACCGGCTTCGCAACCGAATTCAATTCAATACGAAACTCTATTTCTCTTTCGGGAGGAAGTCCCGGTAGTTCATCCGGAAATACATCCGGAAATTCATTCACGATCTCTACATCTTCAAGCTTCGGAAAATCTCGTTGAGCATCTACCACGTAAGCCAGGTATGCCTTACCCCCGTTAAGTGTATACTTAGCGGCCTGAACGAGGGTACAAAGTTTCGCTTCCATCCTTCTCTCTCCTTGTATAGCTATTCGTTTTCCACTTGGGGACTGAACATGTACCGTTTTGGTTTCACAATTAATTCCCGCTTGGTGTCGGGTCATCCAATCCATACCCACAATCATTTTAAATTCCCCCAAAACCATAGGTACGAGGTCAATATCGAATTCTTCATCTTCTATTGTAAATTTGCAATTTTTACAAATCTCATGCAGCATATAAATCTTACTATCAGCTATCTCTACTTCTAAAGGCATCGGCATTCGTTCGATCTTAAATGAAGGATGTTGTATGATTTCATTTGAAATAAACGACATAGTGGCCCCGGTATCAAACAAGACATAAACCGGTATGGAGTTGAGTAAAAAGATACCTGAAACCACATTCGGATGAGACTTAGCTTCTTCGGAGGTGATTTGAAACATCCTCCCTTTCGCTTTAGAGCTTTCTTCGTTCTTTCCTTCCTTCTTTGATCCTTGTTGGAGTTTTGGACACTCCGACTTAACATGCCCCTTTCCAAAACAGTTGAAGCAAGTCTTCGAGTTATCTGGACATTGAAAAGACGAGTGTCCTTCCTTACCACACTTGTAGCACCCCTTCTTGCCTAACAAACACTCCCCGGTATGAAGCTTTCCACAGGTCTTACAAGAAGGAATACCACTTTTCGACTTATCTTTCCTTCCTTGATCTTGATACCTCCCCTTTTTGGATGGACTCGAACTTGCACCTTTCTCGTTTGATCTCTTTTCCCCACGTTCTTCTTGTCTCTTAATTTCGATTTCTCTATCCCGTGCCAGATTGATGAGCTCATCTAGGGTCTCACATTTCGAAGGAGTAATGAACTCCCTAAATTCCGCCTTTAACACCCCGTAAAAACGATTGATCTTCATCCTTTCAGTCTTCACAAAGTCCCCACAGAACTTCATCTTATCCAAGAAAGTATTGGATATTTCATTTATCGACTCGTTTTTCTGTCGGAGGCGCAAGAAATACTCTTGGATCTTATCAATAGCCGACTGAGGGCAATGGTACCTCATAAAGGGTTCCTTGAATTCTTGCCAAGTCATCACTTGTAGTCTATCCTCTCCTATTTCTTTACTGTGTGCATCCCACCAATCCTTCGCCTGAAGCGTAAGTTGGCCAGTAGCGAACATCACCTTATCTTCATTATCACAACGACTTCGAATAAATACTGCTTCGATATTTGAAATCCATCTTTGGCATGCTATCGGGTCGATTTTACCATCATAAGTTGCGGGATTGCACGCCATAAAGTCTTTATACGTGCACCTTCGTTCTTTGCTTTTGTTTCTAGATCCCTCTAACAGTTCTTTCAGTTCTTCAATCTTGCTAGTCATCATGGCGTCCACAACTCCCAACACCCGACTTTCTACTTCTTGAGCTAACCGTGGAAGATTAGCTTGCATAACCCCTTCTGCCACTTCCGTAACCTTATTGTACATTGCTTCTTGACGAGAAGTATCATCGTCATCATTAACGTTTCTTGCATCAGCCATCTACACAATATCATGCTTCTCGTTTAATATAAATCACAAACTTTCAGTTTATCATTACTCATTAATCATCATTCACTTAATTCATTTCATGTCCTTTGCTTCATTTCTTTTGATTCTTACGAATCCATTCTCGTTGTAATCGCTAATTGTGATTACATGCACTTATTAGACCTTATATGGACACTACGTATCCATGAAATAAGCTTTCGGACAACCCGGAACACAAAATATGAGAACAAAAAAAAAAATTTCAGCAAATTGTTCTTTACGTGAGCCGTCGGCGACGGCTAGTATGCCCGTCGGCGACGGCTAGTATGCCCGTCGGCGACGGGCTTTCAATAAGGCCGTCGGACGTTTTAACCCGTCGGCAGTAGGTTAGGGCGTCGGAGATAGGGGTGCCGTCGGCGACGGGGTGCCAACCCGTCGGCGACGGGCTTTCTTTTTGCAGAAACACTGCAGCTCGTTTTTGGCTGTTCCGACTAGTATCCGAGCCCGTTTTCAACTCCCCGGGTCTCGAGATTTCTCATTTAACCCCTCTTAACACTTCATAACATAATAAACCTTAATTCTTAGTCCGTAGTGTACCATACATGTTCATATTAAACGAATGTTTAAAATTTTTACCTCTTTGGCGATCTTGGAGCGAGCACTTCTTTTGAACGAGCCATCGGGTTGAGTTCAAGCGTCGCATTTAACGCTCGAATCCCTCAATCCTTGGCTCTGATACCAACTTGTCACGACCGCTTATTCATATTAATAAAAACAACAACTTATCGAAATCTAGACCTTGTAATTAACATTGTTTATAAACTTTTTAACAAAATTTGGGCATGACCCGTTTGTAAAACAAGCATACCCCCTGTTTTTACATATAATAAAAACATCATCCATCAACGACCCTAGTTACATTAAACTACCCAAAACAAAAACAACAAGTTTTCAAGTTTAAGACTTCTAACAAGATAAAACCAAATAACAAGACATAGACCCAAAAGTATGCATTTTAACTAGCGGAAGCGTTCGGTATAACAAGATATAGACATGTGCTCGCTCCATGCTCCGGATCGCCTAAAGTGAGGATTTACCTACATTCAACAACAAGGTTTTACAAGTTAGTCATCATACTTGATAATCTATAACACTTTCGTTTTAGTTCCATCCGAATATGAGCTTTCACCTTGCTTACGCATTCGACTACCCAAATTCTTGGGTTTAGCATGAACACTCTCAATGAGAGTTAAGCATACATAAGGCTACCCAAATACTTGGGTTTGGCATAAACACTCTCAATGAGAGTTAAGCATACATATCCAACCCGTTTAATAGGGTTATTTGCTTTCAACATAAATTCTTCTTTCTATCCGTATAACGGATTAAGCTTCTCACATTTATCATAGCATACAAAACCACCCGTTCAAGACGGATGGAAGCTTATTCTTAATCGACTTGCTCACTAGAACCGGTCGACTTGCTTAGCTTATCATGACTTCCATAATAACCAAATCCGCAAGGGATTTGCTAGTTACTTACTAATCACCATATCATCTTGACAATAATTATTTATGATGTTACAACAAAATTATAGATAAAATGTTTGTATGCAACGAAACATACCTCGGTCTTGTGATCCTTCCGATTTCTTAGAATTCGAGCCTTCTTCCTTCACACCTAGATCAACATATTCATTCATCCGTTTAGTACCCTTACTTCCATTGCATCACATTTCAATTTACACAAAATTACTCTTTCAAGCATTTCATCAAACACCTAGTGTGCGTTACATAAATGAAGCATAATGTACAAGTATTTCAAGCATGATTTGCTATATCACCCTATATGTCATTACTAGTCATCCTAATTCTTTCAATTCCTTTAATCTTCATCAACTTATCTAGCATTCGGGTACTACAAACAGAATTACAAGCCAATTACATACATTCATCATCCTAAAATCTTCACATTCATAACACAACTTTTACAAAGTGGGTTTATAGAGAATTTCCTTCAATTGACAAAAATCTAAGCATGATTTCTACCCTAGGGAGCATCCTTAACATCTAAACAACACAAATCATAACACAATTTCATGATTGGGTCAAAACCCTTCTTCTACAATTCATCAAATCTAGAAATTCTACTTACCACTTGATGGGGTATGGGTAATTGATCAATAATTCACCACATGCAACTGATAAGCATAAATTTTTCCTTGTTAATTTGGTGATTTTGATGAGAACAAGGTGAACCCTTGTTCTTTCTTGGCTCCTGGTCGATCCACACACACGTACTGTGTGTGGGTTATGTTTGTTTTTCTTTTAATTAACCCCCCCTCATTCATTAGTTACATATTTGGTCCTCTCACTTGAGGGAGTACTTAATTTAAGTCTTTTACTTAACTAGTTATCATTCAATCAAAACTTTTCACTAACCAAGTTAATTTCTTTATTTATCATTTTCCATATTTTGGGGTGTTACAAGTCTACCCCCCTTAAAAGAGGTTTCGTCCCCGAAACCTGATTATATAACAACTTTAAATATTGACATACCAAAAAGAAAAGGATAGTATTTCCTCATTTCATCTTCTGCTTCCCATGTGAGATCCGAACCTTTTCGGTGTTGCCATTGCACCAACACTTGTTTAACAGTTTTGTTGCGGAGATTCTTTACTTTGAAGTCTTTAATGGCTACGGGTCTTTCGACGTAGTTTAATCCCTCGTCCAACTCAATATCATCGAGCGGTACTAGTGCTGTTTCGTCCGTAGGACTCTTCCTCAACTGCGACACGTGGAAGGTATTATGAATCCCGTCTAGAGTAGGCGGTAATTCTAATCGATATGCGACTCTTCCAACTCGAGCCAAGACTTTGAACGGTCCAATATATCGAGGACCTAACTTGCCCCGCTTGCGAAAACGGATTATACCCTTCCATGGGGACACTTTCAACAGAGCGAAATCTCCGACTTGAAATTCAATAGGTCGCCTTTTCTTTTTCGCGTAAACTTTTTGCCGATCCTGGGCCGCTTTCAGTCGCGCTCTTACCAATTTTATCTTTTCATTTGTTACTGCTATTAGATCACTTGGCGCAAGCTCTCTTTGCCCCACTTCACCCCAACATACGGGAGTTCTACATTTTCTTCCGTACAGGAGTTCATATGGAGCCATTTTAAGGCCACTATGGTAACTATTATTATAAGAGAATTCCACTAGGGGTAGATGGTCAGCCCAGCTTCCCCCAAAGTCTAATGCATACGCTCTCAGCATATCGATAAGAGTTTGAATGGTTCTTTCTGACTGGCCGTCAGTCTGAGGGTGGTAGGCGGTGCTTATGTGTAACCTCGTGCCCACGCTCTCGTGAAACTTTCGCCAGTAACGTGAGGTAAATCGGGTGTCCCGGTCCGAAACGATTGACACAGGCACCCCATGTCGAGATATGATTTCATTCATATATATTTCTGCCATTATCTCGGAGGAGTAAGCCTCTTTGATAGGTAGAAAATGAGCGCTTTTCGTAAGCCGATCTACGATTACCCATATTGTATCGTGCCCCTTTTTCGTTCTAGGAAGCTTAGTTACCAAATCCATTGTTAGTTCCTCCCACTTCCATACCGGGATCTCTAAGGGCTGCAGCTCCCCGTATGGTTTTTGATGCTCTGCTTTCACTTGGGAACATGTTAAGCATTTCGCGACATACTTAACGATATCACGTTTCATGCCCGGCCACCAATAGTTGGTCTTCAAATCCTGATACATCTTTGTAGCCCCGGGGTGAACCGAATATCGTGACTTATGAGCTTCGTCAAGTAGCGCAGTCTTGACTTCGCAGAAACGGGGTATCCAAATTCGGCCAAATCTCGTTTTGAGCCCGATCGAATTTTCTTCTAGCTTATCGGTTATTCCTTTCAATCTTTCTTTCTTTACATCTTCAGCTGCGAGTGACTTTATTTGGGAATCACGTATCGTCTCGAGTAATCGCGGCGTAACTATCATCTTCATGGATTTTACTCGAATGGGAGGTGGATATTCCTTTCGGCTTAACGCGTCGGCTACTACATTCGCTTTTCCCGGGTGATAAAGGATATCACAATCATAGTCTTTGATAAGTTCTAACCACCTCCGTTGCCTCATATTCAAGTCTTTCTGCTCAAAGAAATATTTAAGGCTTTTGTGATCCGAATAAATTGTGCACTTCACGCCATATAGATAATGCCTCCAAATTTTTAAGGCAAATACTACCGCTGCCAATTCCAAATCGTGTGTTGGGTAGTTTACTTCATGCAGCTTCAGTTGCCGTGAAGCATATGCGATAACTCTCCCCCGTTGCATCAAAACGCAACCTAAACCTTGATGTGACGCGTCTGAATAGACCACCAGGTCTTCAGTCCCATCCGGTAATGTCAAAACCGGTGGACATGATAATTTCTCTTTTAATACTCGGAAGGCTTCCTCCTGTTCTTTACCCCACACGAACTTCTCTTTCTTCCTCGTCAGCTTTGTTAAAGGCAAAGCTATCTTTGAAAAATCCTGTATGAACCTCCTGTAATATCCCGCAAGGCCTAGAAAACTTCTTATTTCAGTCTGGTTCTTCGGAGGAACCCATTTCATTACAGCATCGATCTTTGATGGATCTACTAGGACACCCTCCGAATTGATCACATGGCCCAGAAACTGCACCTCTCTGAGCCAAAAGGCGCATTTTGAAAATTTCGCGTAAAGTTTCTCTTTACGGAGAACTTCAAGTACTTCACGCAAGTGTCTTGCATGTTCGGCCTTGCTTCGCGAGTAGACTAGAATATCATCTATGAACACGATCACAGATTTATCTAACATGGGACGACATACCCGGTTCATAAGATCCATAAATGCAGCCGGCGCATTCGTCAACCCGAAAGACATGACTAAAAATTCATAATGCCCATAACGGGTTCTGAACGCGGTTTTCGGAACATCTTCTTCTCGTACCCTAACTTGATGGTACCCCGAACGCAAATCTATCTTGGAGAACCAACTCGCCCCTTGCAGTTGATCAAAAAGATCGTCAATTCTTGGTAAAGGGTAGCGGTTCTTGATAGTTAGCTTGTTTAATTCTCTGTAGTCGATGCACATGCGCATTGACCCGTCTTTCTTCTTAACAAATAAGACAGGCGCTCCCCAAGGTGACACACTCGGACGTATAAAGCCCTTGTCTAACAGGTCTTGTAATTGTGTCATTAGCTCCCGCATCTCGGTGGGAGCCAATCTATAAGGAGCCTTCGCAACCGGCTTCGCAACCGGATTCAATTCAATACGAAACTCTATTTCTCTTTCGGGAGGAAGTCCCGGTAGTTCATCCGGAAATACATCCGGAAATTCATTCACGATCTCTACATCTTCAAGCTTCGGAAAATCTCGTTGAGCATCTACCACGTAAGCCAGGTATGCCTTACCCCCGTTAAGTGTATACTTAGCGGCCTGAACGAGGGTACAAAGTTTCGCTTCCATCCTTCTCTCTCCTTGTATAGCTATTCGTTTTCCACTTGGGGACTGAACATGTACCGTTTTGGTTTCACAATTAATTCCCGCTTGGTGTCGGGTCATCCAATCCATACCCACAATCATTTTAAATTCCCCCAAAACCATAGGTACGAGGTCAATATCGAATTCTTCATCTTCTATTGTAAATTTGCAATTTTTACAAATCTCATGCAGCATATAAATCTTACTATCAGCTATCTCTACTTCTAAAGGCATCGGCATTCGTTCGATCTTAAATGAAGGATGTTGTATGATTTCATTTGAAATAAACGACATAGTGGCCCCGGTATCAAACAAGACATAAACCGGTATGGAGTTGAGTAAAAAGATACCTGAAACCACATTCGGATGAGACTTAGCTTCTTCGGAGGTGATTTGAAACATCCTCCCTTTCGCTTTAGAGCTTTCTTCGTTCTTTCCTTCCTTCTTTGATCCTTGTTGGAGTTTTGGACACTCCGACTTAACATGCCCCTTTCCAAAACAGTTGAAGCAAGTCTTCGAGTTATCTGGACATTGAAAAGACGAGTGTCCTTCCTTACCACACTTGTAGCACCCCTTCTTGCCTAACAAACACTCCCCGGTATGAAGCTTTCCACAGGTCTTACAAGAAGGAATACCACTTTTCGACTTATCTTTCCTTCCTTGATCTTGATACCTCCCCTTTTTGGATGGACTCGAACTTGCACCTTTCTCGTTTGATCTCTTTTCCCCACGTTCTTCTTGTCTCTTAATTTCGATTTCTCTATCCCGTGCCAGATTGATGAGCTCATCTAGGGTCTCACATTTCGAAGGAGTAATGAACTCCCTAAATTCCGCCTTTAACACCCCGTAAAAACGATTGATCTTCATCCTTTCAGTCTTCACAAAGTCCCCACAGAACTTCATCTTATCCAAGAAAGTATTGGATATTTCATTTATCGACTCGTTTTTCTGTCGGAGGCGCAAGAAATACTCTTGGATCTTATCAATAGCCGACTGAGGGCAATGGTACCTCATAAAGGGTTCCTTGAATTCTTGCCAAGTCATCACTTGTAGTCTATCCTCTCCTATTTCTTTACTGTGTGCATCCCACCAATCCTTCGCCTGAAGCGTAAGTTGGCCAGTAGCGAACATCACCTTATCTTCATTATCACAACGACTTCGAATAAATACTGCTTCGATATTTGAAATCCATCTTTGGCATGCTATCGGGTCGATTTTACCATCATAAGTTGCGGGATTGCACGCCATAAAGTCTTTATACGTGCACCTTCGTTCTTTGCTTTTGTTTCTAGATCCCTCTAACAGTTCTTTCAGTTCTTCAATCTTGCTAGTCATCATGGCGTCCACAACTCCCAACACCCGACTTTCTACTTCTTGAGCTAACCGTGGAAGATTAGCTTGCATAACCCCTTCTGCCACTTCCGTAACCTTATTGTACATTGCTTCTTGACGAGAAGTATCATCGTCATCATTAACGTTTCTTGCATCAGCCATCTACACAATATCATGCTTCTCGTTTAATATAAATCACAAACTTTCAGTTTATCATTACTCATTAATCATCATTCACTTAATTCATTTCATGTCCTTTGCTTCATTTCTTTTGATTCTTACGAATCCATTCTCGTTGTAATCGCTAATTGTGATTACATGCACTTATTAGACCTTATATGGACACTACGTATCCATGAAATAAGCTTTCGGACAACCCGGAACACAAAATATGAGAACAAAAAAAAAATTTCAGCAAATTGTTCTTTACGTGAGCCGTCGGCGACGGCTAGTATGCCCGTCGGCGACGGCTAGTATGCCCGTCGGCGACGGGCTTTCAATAAGGCCGTCGGACGTTTTAACCCGTCGGCAGTAGGTTAGGGCGTCGGAGATAGGGGTGCCGTCGGCGACGGGGTGCCAACCCGTCGGCGACGGGCTTTCTTTTTGCAGAAACACTGCAGCTCGTTTTTGGCTGTTCCGACTAGTATCCGAGCCCGTTTTCAACTCCCCGGGTCTCGAGATTTCTCATTTAACCCCTCTTAACACTTCATAACATAATAAACCTTAATTCTTAGTCCGTAGTGTACCATACATGTTCATATTAAACGAATGTTTAAAATTTTTACCTCTTTGGCGATCTTGGAGCGAGCACTTCTTTTGAACGAGCCATCGGGTTGAGTTCAAGCGTCGCATTTAACGCTCGAATCCCTCAATCCTTGGCTCTGATACCAACTTGTCACGACCGCTTATTCATATTAATAAAAACAACAACTTATCGAAATCTAGACCTTGTAATTAACATTGTTTATAAACTTTTTAACAAAATTTGGGCATGACCCGTTTGTAAAACAAGCATACCCCCTGTTTTTACATATAATAAAAACATCATCCATCAACGACCCTAGTTACATTAAACTACCCAAAACAAAAACAACAAGTTTTCAAGTTTAAGACTTCTAACAAGATAAAACCAAATAACAAGACATAGACCCAAAAGTATGCATTTTAACTAGCGGAAGCGTTCGGTATAACAAGATATAGACATGTGCTCGCTCCATGCTCCGGATCGCCTAAAGTGAGGATTTACCTACATTCAACAACAAGGTTTTACAAGTTAGTCATCATACTTGATAATCTATAACACTTTCGTTTTAGTTCCATCCGAATATGAGCTTTCACCTTGCTTACGCATTCGACTACCCAAATTCTTGGGTTTAGCATGAACACTCTCAATGAGAGTTAAGCATACATAAGGCTACCCAAATACTTGGGTTTGGCATAAACACTCTCAATGAGAGTTAAGCATACATATCCAACCCGTTTAATAGGGTTATTTGCTTTCAACATAAATTCTTCTTTCTATCCGTATAACGGATTAAGCTTCTCACATTTATCATAGCATACAAAACCACCCGTTCAAGACGGATGGAAGCTTATTCTTAATCGACTTGCTCACTAGAACCGGTCGACTTGCTTAGCTTATCATGACTTCCATAATAACCAAATCCGCAAGGGATTTGCTAGTTACTTACTAATCACCATATCATCTTGACAATAATTATTTATGATGTTACAACAAAATTATAGATAAAATGTTTGTATGCAACGAAACATACCTCGGTCTTGTGATCCTTCCGATTTCTTAGAATTCGAGCCTTCTTCCTTCACACCTAGATCAACATATTCATTCATCCGTTTAGTACCCTTACTTCCATTGCATCACATTTCAATTTACACAAAATTACTCTTTCAAGCATTTCATCAAACACCTAGTGTGCGTTACATAAATGAAGCATAATGTACAAGTATTTCAAGCATGATTTGCTATATCACCCTATATGTCATTACTAGTCATCCTAATTCTTTCAATTCCTTTAATCTTCATCAACTTATCTAGCATTCGGGTACTACAAACAGAATTACAAGCCAATTACATACATTCATCATCCTAAAATCTTCACATTCATAACACAACTTTTACAAAGTGGGTTTATAGAGAATTTCCTTCAATTGACAAAAATCTAAGCATGATTTCTACCCTAGGGAGCATCCTTAACATCTAAACAACACAAATCATAACACAATTTCATGATTGGGTCAAAACCCTTCTTCTACAATTCATCAAATCTAGAAATTCTACTTACCACTTGATGGGGTATGGGTAATTGATCAATAATTCACCACATGCAACTGATAAGCATAAATTTTTCCTTGTTAATTTGGTGATTTTGATGAGAACAAGGTGAACCCTTGTTCTTTCTTGGCTCCTGGTCGATCCACACACACGTACTGTGTGTGGGTTATGTTTGTTTTTCTTTTAATTAACCCCCCCTCATTCATTAGTTACATATTTGGTCCTCTCACTTGAGGGAGTACTTAATTTAAGTCTTTTACTTAACTAGTTATCATTCAATCAAAACTTTTCACTAACCAAGTTAATTTCTTTATTTATCATTTTCCATATTTTGGGGTGTTACAAGTCTACCCCCCTTAAAAGAGGTTTCGTCCCCGAAACCTGATTATATAACAACTTTAAATATTGACATACCAAAAAGAAAAGGATAGTATTTCCTCATTTCATCTTCTGCTTCCCATGTGAGATCCGAACCTTTTCGGTGTTGCCATTGCACCAACACTTGTTTAACAGTTTTGTTGCGGAGATTCTTTACTTTGAAGTCTTTAATGGCTACGGGTCTTTCGACGTAGTTTAATCCCTCGTCCAACTCAATATCATCGAGCGGTACTAGTGCTGTTTCGTCCGTAGGACTCTTCCTCAACTGCGACACGTGGAAGGTATTATGAATCCCGTCTAGAGTAGGCGGTAATTCTAATCGATATGCGACTCTTCCAACTCGAGCCAAGACTTTGAACGGTCCAATATATCGAGGACCTAACTTGCCCCGCTTGCGAAAACGGATTATACCCTTCCATGGGGACACTTTCAACAGAGCGAAATCTCCGACTTGAAATTCAATAGGTCGCCTTTTCTTTTTCGCGTAAACTTTTTGCCGATCCTGGGCCGCTTTCAGTCGCGCTCTTACCAATTTTATCTTTTCATTTGTTACTGCTATTAGATCACTTGGCGCAAGCTCTCTTTGCCCCACTTCACCCCAACATACGGGAGTTCTACATTTTCTTCCGTACAGGAGTTCATATGGAGCCATTTTAAGGCCACTATGGTAACTATTATTATAAGAGAATTCCACTAGGGGTAGATGGTCAGCCCAGCTTCCCCCAAAGTCTAATGCATACGCTCTCAGCATATCGATAAGAGTTTGAATGGTTCTTTCTGACTGGCCGTCAGTCTGAGGGTGGTAGGCGGTGCTTATGTGTAACCTCGTGCCCACGCTCTCGTGAAACTTTCGCCAGTAACGTGAGGTAAATCGGGTGTCCCGGTCCGAAACGATTGACACAGGCACCCCATGTCGAGATATGATTTCATTCATATATATTTCTACCATTATCTCGGAGGAGTAAGCCTCTTTGATAGGTAGAAAATGAGCGCTTTTCGTAAGCCGATCTACGATTACCCATATTGTATCGTGCCCCTTTTTTGTTCTAGGAAGCTTAGTTACCAAATCCATTGTTAGTTCCTCCCACTTCCATACCGGGATCTCTAAGGGCTGCAGCTCCCCGTATGGTTTTTGATGCTCTGCTTTCACTTGGGAACATGTTAAGCATTTCGCGACATACTTAACGATATCACGTTTCATGCCCGGCCACCAATAGTTGGTCTTCAAATCCTGATACATCTTTGTAGCCCCGGGGTGAACCGAATATCGTGACTTATGAGCTTCGTCAAGTAGCGCAGTCTTGACTTCGCAGAAACGGGGTATCCAAATTCGGCCAAATCTCGTTTTGAGCCCGATCGAATTTTCTTCTAGCTTATCGGTTATTCCTTTCAATCTTTCTTTCTTTACATCTTCAGCTGCGAGTGACTTTATTTGGGAATCACGTATCGTCTCGAGTAATCGCGGCGTAACTATCATCTTCATGGATTTTACTCGAATGGGAGGTGGATATTCCTTTCGGCTTAACGCGTCGGCTACTACATTCGCTTTTCCCGGGTGATAAAGGATATCACAATCATAGTCTTTGATAAGTTCTAACCACCTCCGTTGCCTCATATTCAAGTCTTTCTGCTCAAAGAAATATTTAAGGCTTTTGTGATCCGAATAAATTGTGCACTTCACGCCATATAGATAATGCCTCCAAATTTTTAAGGCAAATACTACCGCTGCCAATTCCAAATCGTGTGTTGGGTAGTTTACTTCATGCAGCTTCAGTTGCCGTGAAGCATATGCGATAACTCTCCCCCGTTGCATCAAAACGCAACCTAAACCTTGATGTGACGCGTCTGAATAGACCACCAGGTCTTCAGTCCCATCCGGTAATGTCAAAACCGGTGGACATGATAATTTCTCTTTTAATACTCGGAAGGCTTCCTCCTGTTCTTTACCCCACACGAACTTCTCTTTCTTCCTCGTCAGCTTTGTTAAAGGCAAAGCTATCTTTGAAAAATCCTGTATGAACCTCCTGTAATATCCCGCAAGGCCTAGAAAACTTCTTATTTCAGTCTGGTTCTTCGGAGGAACCCATTTCATTACAGCATCGATCTTTGATGGATCTACTAGGACACCCTCCGAATTGATCACATGGCCCAGAAACTGCACCTCTCTGAGCCAAAAGGCGCATTTTGAAAATTTCGCGTAAAGTTTCTCTTTACGGAGAACTTCAAGTACTTCACGCAAGTGTCTTGCATGTTCGGCCTTGCTTCGCGAGTAGACTAGAATATCATCTATGAACACGATCACAGATTTATCTAACATGGGACGACATACCCGGTTCATAAGATCCATAAATGCAGCCGGCGCATTCGTCAACCCGAAAGACATGACTAAAAATTCATAATGCCCATAACGGGTTCTGAACGCGGTTTTCGGAACATCTTCTTCTCGTACCCTAACTTGATGGTACCCCGAACGCAAATCTATCTTGGAGAACCAACTCGCCCCTTGCAGTTGATCAAAAAGATCGTCAATTCTTGGTAAAGGGTAGCGGTTCTTGATAGTTAGCTTGTTTAATTCTCTGTAGTCGATGCACATGCGCATTGACCCGTCTTTCTTCTTAACAAATAAGACAGGCGCTCCCCAAGGTGACACACTCGGACGTATAAAGCCCTTGTCTAACAGGTCTTGTAATTGTGTCATTAGCTCCCGCATCTCGGTGGGAGCCAATCTATAAGGAGCCTTCGCAACCGGCTTCGCAACCGGATTCAATTCAATACGAAACTCTATTTCTCTTTCGGGAGGAAGTCCCGGTAGTTCATCCGGAAATACATCCGGAAATTCATTCACGATCTCTACATCTTCAAGCTTCGGAAAATCTCGTTGAGCATCTACCACGTAAGCCAGGTATGCCTTACCCCCGTTAAGTGTATACTTAGCGGCCTGAACGAGGGTACAAAGTTTCGCTTCCATCCTTCTCTCTCCTTGTATAGCTATTCGTTTTCCACTTGGGGACTGAACATGTACCGTTTTGGTTTCACAATTAATTCCCGCTTGGTGTCGGGTCATCCAATCCATACCCACAATCATTTTAAATTCCCCCAAAACCATAGGTACGAGGTCAATATCGAATTCTTCATCTTCTATTGTAAATTTGCAATTTTTACAAATCTCATGCAGCATATAAATCTTACTATCAGCTATCTCTACTTCTAAAGGCATCGGCATTCGTTCGATCTTAAATGAAGGATGTTGTATGATTTCATTTGAAATAAACGACATAGTGGCCCCGGTATCAAACAAGACATAAACCGGTATGGAGTTGAGTAAAAAGATACCTGAAACCACATTCGGATGAGACTTAGCTTCTTCGGAGGTGATTTGAAACATCCTCCCTTTCGCTTTAGAGCTTTCTTCGTTCTTTCCTTCCTTCTTTGATCCTTGTTGGAGTTTTGGACACTCCGACTTAACATGCCCCTTTCCAAAACAGTTGAAGCAAGTCTTCGAGTTATCTGGACATTGAAAAGACGAGTGTCCTTCCTTACCACACTTGTAGCACCCCTTCTTGCCTAACAAACACTCCCCGGTATGAAGCTTTCCACAGGTCTTACAAGAAGGAATACCACTTTTCGACTTATCTTTCCTTCCTTGATCTTGATACCTCCCCTTTTTGGATGGACTCGAACTTGCACCTTTCTCGTTTGATCTCTTTTCCCCACGTTCTTCTTGTCTCTTAATTTCGATTTCTCTATCCCGTGCCAGATTGATGAGCTCATCTAGGGTCTCACATTTCGAAGGAGTAATGAACTCCCTAAATTCCGCCTTTAACACCCCGTAAAAACGATTGATCTTCATCCTTTCAGTCTTCACAAAGTCCCCACAGAACTTCATCTTATCCAAGAAAGTATTGGATATTTCATTTATCGACTCGTTTTTCTGTCGGAGGCGCAAGAAATACTCTTGGATCTTATCAATAGCCGACTGAGGGCAATGGTACCTCATAAAGGGTTCCTTGAATTCTTGCCAAGTCATCACTTGTAGTCTATCCTCTCCTATTTCTTTACTGTGTGCATCCCACCAATCCTTCGCCTGAAGCGTAAGTTGGCCAGTAGCGAACATCACCTTATCTTCATTATCACAACGACTTCGAATAAATACTGCTTCGATATTTGAAATCCATCTTTGGCATGCTATCGGGTCGATTTTACCATCATAAGTTGCGGGATTGCACGCCATAAAGTCTTTATACGTGCACCTTCGTTCTTTGCTTTTGTTTCTAGATCCCTCTAACAGTTCTTTCAGTTCTTCAATCTTGCTAGTCATCATGGCGTCCACAACTCCCAACACCCGACTTTCTACTTCTTGAGCTAACCGTGGAAGATTAGCTTGCATAACCCCTTCTGCCACTTCCGTAACCTTATTGTACATTGCTTCTTGACGAGAAGTATCATCGTCATCATTAACGTTTCTTGCATCAGCCATCTACACAATATCATGCTTCTCGTTTAATATAAATCACAAACTTTCAGTTTATCATTACTCATTAATCATCATTCACTTAATTCATTTCATGTCCTTTGCTTCATTTCTTTTGATTCTTACGAATCCATTCTCGTTGTAATCGCTAATTGTGATTACATGCACTTATTAGACCTTATATGGACACTACGTATCCATGAAATAAGCTTTCGGACAACCCGGAACACAAAATATGAGAACAAAAAAAAATTTCAGCAAATTGTTCTTTACGTGAGCCGTCGGCGACGGCTAGTATGCCCGTCGGCGACGGCTAGTATGCCCGTCGGCGACGGGCTTTCAATAAGGCCGTCGGACGTTTTAACCCGTCGGCAGTAGGTTAGGGCGTCGGAGATAGGGGTGCCGTCGGCGACGGGGTGCCAACCCGTCGGCGACGGGCTTTCTTTTTGCAGAAACACTGCAGCTCGTTTTTGGCTGTTCCGACTAGTATCCGAGCCCGTTTTCAACTCCCCGGGTCTCGAGATTTCTCATTTAACCCCTCTTAACACTTCATAACATAATAAACCTTAATTCTTAGTCCGTAGTGTACCATACATGTTCATATTAAACGAATGTTTAAAATTTTTACCTCTTTGGCGATCTTGGAGCGAGCACTTCTTTTGAACGAGCCATCGGGTTGAGTTCAAGCGTCGCATTTAACGCTCGAATCCCTCAATCCTTGGCTCTGATACCAACTTGTCACGACCGCTTATTCATATTAATAAAAACAACAACTTATCGAAATCTAGACCTTGTAATTAACATTGTTTATAAACTTTTTAACAAAATTTGGGCATGACCCGTTTGTAAAACAAGCATACCCCCTGTTTTTACATATAATAAAAACATCATCCATCAACGACCCTAGTTACATTAAACTACCCAAAACAAAAACAACAAGTTTTCAAGTTTAAGACTTCTAACAAGATAAAACCAAATAACAAGACATAGACCCAAAAGTATGCATTTTAACTAGCGGAAGCGTTCGGTATAACAAGATATAGACATGTGCTCGCTCCATGCTCCGGATCGCCTAAAGTGAGGATTTACCTACATTCAACAACAAGGTTTTACAAGTTAGTCATCATACTTGATAATCTATAACACTTTCGTTTTAGTTCCATCCGAATATGAGCTTTCACCTTGCTTACGCATTCGACTACCCAAATTCTTGGGTTTAGCATGAACACTCTCAATGAGAGTTAAGCATACATAAGGCTACCCAAATACTTGGGTTTGGCATAAACACTCTCAATGAGAGTTAAGCATACATATCCAACCCGTTTAATAGGGTTATTTGCTTTCAACATAAATTCTTCTTTCTATCCGTATAACGGATTAAGCTTCTCACATTTATCATAGCATACAAAACCACCCGTTCAAGACGGATGGAAGCTTATTCTTAATCGACTTGCTCACTAGAACCGGTCGACTTGCTTAGCTTATCATGACTTCCATAATAACCAAATCCGCAAGGGATTTGCTAGTTACTTACTAATCACCATATCATCTTGACAATAATTATTTATGATGTTACAACAAAATTATAGATAAAATGTTTGTATGCAACGAAACATACCTCGGTCTTGTGATCCTTCCGATTTCTTAGAATTCGAGCCTTCTTCCTTCACACCTAGATCAACATATTCATTCATCCGTTTAGTACCCTTACTTCCATTGCATCACATTTCAATTTACACAAAATTACTCTTTCAAGCATTTCATCAAACACCTAGTGTGCGTTACATAAATGAAGCATAATGTACAAGTATTTCAAGCATGATTTGCTATATCACCCTATATGTCATTACTAGTCATCCTAATTCTTTCAATTCCTTTAATCTTCATCAACTTATCTAGCATTCGGGTACTACAAACAGAATTACAAGCCAATTACATACATTCATCATCCTAAAATCTTCACATTCATAACACAACTTTTACAAAGTGGGTTTATAGAGAATTTCCTTCAATTGACAAAAATCTAAGCATGATTTCTACCCTAGGGAGCATCCTTAACATCTAAACAACACAAATCATAACACAATTTCATGATTGGGTCAAAACCCTTCTTCTACAATTCATCAAATCTAGAAATTCTACTTACCACTTGATGGGGTATGGGTAATTGATCAATAATTCACCACATGCAACTGATAAGCATAAATTTTTCCTTGTTAATTTGGTGATTTTGATGAGAACAAGGTGAACCCTTGTTCTTTCTTGGCTCCTGGTCGATCCACACACACGTACTGTGTGTGGGTTATGTTTGTTTTTCTTTTAATTAACCCCCCCTCATTCATTAGTTACATATTTGGTCCTCTCACTTGAGGGAGTACTTAATTTAAGTCTTTTACTTAACTAGTTATCATTCAATCAAAACTTTTCACTAACCAAGTTAATTTCTTTATTTATCATTTTCCATATTTTGGGGTGTTACAAGTCTACCCCCCTTAAAAGAGGTTTCGTCCCCGAAACCTGATTATATAACAACTTTAAATATTGACATACCAAAAAGAAAAGGATAGTATTTCCTCATTTCATCTTCTGCTTCCCATGTGAGATCCGAACCTTTTCGGTGTTGCCATTGCACCAACACTTGTTTAACAGTTTTGTTGCGGAGATTCTTTACTTTGAAGTCTTTAATGGCTACGGGTCTTTCGACGTAGTTTAATCCCTCGTCCAACTCAATATCATCGAGCGGTACTAGTGCTGTTTCGTCCGTAGGACTCTTCCTCAACTGCGACACGTGGAAGGTATTATGAATCCCGTCTAGAGTAGGCGGTAATTCTAATCGATATGCGACTCTTCCAACTCGAGCCAAGACTTTGAACGGTCCAATATATCGAGGACCTAACTTGCCCCGCTTGCGAAAACGGATTATACCCTTCCATGGGGACACTTTCAACAGAGCGAAATCTCCGACTTGAAATTCAATAGGTCGCCTTTTCTTTTTCGCGTAAACTTTTTGCCGATCCTGGGCCGCTTTCAGTCGCGCTCTTACCAATTTTATCTTTTCATTTGTTACTGCTATTAGATCACTTGGCGCAAGCTCTCTTTGCCCCACTTCACCCCAACATACGGGAGTTCTACATTTTCTTCCGTACAGGAGTTCATATGGAGCCATTTTAAGGCCACTATGGTAACTATTATTATAAGAGAATTCCACTAGGGGTAGATGGTCAGCCCAGCTTCCCCCAAAGTCTAATGCATACGCTCTCAGCATATCGATAAGAGTTTGAATGGTTCTTTCTGACTGGCCGTCAGTCTGAGGGTGGTAGGCGGTGCTTATGTGTAACCTCGTGCCCACGCTCTCGTGAAACTTTCGCCAGTAACGTGAGGTAAATCGGGTGTCCCGGTCCGAAACGATTGACACAGGCACCCCATGTCGAGATATGATTTCATTCATATATATTTCTGCCATTATCTCGGAGGAGTAAGCCTCTTTGATAGGTAGAAAATGAGCGCTTTTCGTAAGCCGATCTACGATTACCCATATTGTATCGTGCCCCTTTTTTGTTCTAGGAAGCTTAGTTACCAAATCCATTGTTAGTTCCTCCCACTTCCATACCGGGATCTCTAAGGGCTGCAGCTCCCCGTATGGTTTTTGATGCTCTGCTTTCACTTGGGAACATGTTAAGCATTTCGCGACATACTTAACGATATCACGTTTCATGCCCGGCCACCAATAGTTGGTCTTCAAATCCTGATACATCTTTGTAGCCCCGGGGTGAACCGAATATCGTGACTTATGAGCTTCGTCAAGTAGCGCAGTCTTGACTTCGCAGAAACGGGGTATCCAAATTCGGCCAAATCTCGTTTTGAGCCCGATCGAATTTTCTTCTAGCTTATCGGTTATTCCTTTCAATCTTTCTTTCTTTACATCTTCAGCTGCGAGTGACTTTATTTGGGAATCACGTATCGTCTCGAGTAATCGCGGCGTAACTATCATCTTCATGGATTTTACTCGAATGGGAGGTGGATATTCCTTTCGGCTTAACGCGTCGGCTACTACATTCGCTTTTCCCGGGTGATAAAGGATATCACAATCATAGTCTTTGATAAGTTCTAACCACCTCCGTTGCCTCATATTCAAGTCTTTCTGCTCAAAGAAATATTTAAGGCTTTTGTGATCCGAATAAATTGTGCACTTCACGCCATATAGATAATGCCTCCAAATTTTTAAGGCAAATACTACCGCTGCCAATTCCAAATCGTGTGTTGGGTAGTTTACTTCATGCAGCTTCAGTTGCCGTGAAGCATATGCGATAACTCTCCCCCGTTGCATCAAAACGCAACCTAAACCTTGATGTGACGCGTCTGAATAGACCACCAGGTCTTCAGTCCCATCCGGTAATGTCAAAACCGGTGGACATGATAATTTCTCTTTTAATACTCGGAAGGCTTCCTCCTGTTCTTTACCCCACACGAACTTCTCTTTCTTCCTCGTCAGCTTTGTTAAAGGCAAAGCTATCTTTGAAAAATCCTGTATGAACCTCCTGTAATATCCCGCAAGGCCTAGAAAACTTCTTATTTCAGTCTGGTTCTTCGGAGGAACCCATTTCATTACAGCATCGATCTTTGATGGATCTACTAGGACACCCTCCGAATTGATCACATGGCCCAGAAACTGCACCTCTCTGAGCCAAAAGGCGCATTTTGAAAATTTCGCGTAAAGTTTCTCTTTACGGAGAACTTCAAGTACTTCACGCAAGTGTCTTGCATGTTCGGCCTTGCTTCGCGAGTAGACTAGAATATCATCTATGAACACGATCACAGATTTATCTAACATGGGACGACATACCCGGTTCATAAGATCCATAAATGCAGCCGGCGCATTCGTCAACCCGAAAGACATGACTAAAAATTCATAATGCCCATAACGGGTTCTGAACGCGGTTTTCGGAACATCTTCTTCTCGTACCCTAACTTGATGGTACCCCGAACGCAAATCTATCTTGGAGAACCAACTCGCCCCTTGCAGTTGATCAAAAAGATCGTCAATTCTTGGTAAAGGGTAGCGGTTCTTGATAGTTAGCTTGTTTAATTCTCTGTAGTCGATGCACATGCGCATTGACCCGTCTTTCTTCTTAACAAATAAGACAGGCGCTCCCCAAGGTGACACACTCGGACGTATAAAGCCCTTGTCTAACAGGTCTTGTAATTGTGTCATTAGCTCCCGCATCTCGGTGGGAGCCAATCTATAAGGAGCCTTCGCAACCGGCTTCGCAACCGGATTCAATTCAATACGAAACTCTATTTCTCTTTCGGGAGGAAGTCCCGGTAGTTCATCCGGAAATACATCCGGAAATTCATTCACGATCTCTACATCTTCAAGCTTCGGAAAATCTCGTTGAGCATCTACCACGTAAGCCAGGTATGCCTTACCCCCGTTAAGTGTATACTTAGCGGCCTGAACGAGGGTACAAAGTTTCGCTTCCATCCTTCTCTCTCCTTGTATAGCTATTCGTTTTCCACTTGGGGACTGAACATGTACCGTTTTGGTTTCACAATTAATTCCCGCTTGGTGTCGGGTCATCCAATCCATACCCACAATCATTTTAAATTCCCCCAAAACCATAGGTACGAGGTCAATATCGAATTCTTCATCTTCTATTGTAAATTTGCAATTTTTACAAATCTCATGCAGCATATAAATCTTACTATCAGCTATCTCTACTTCTAAAGGCATCGGCATTCGTTCGATCTTAAATGAAGGATGTTGTATGATTTCATTTGAAATAAACGACATAGTGGCCCCGGTATCAAACAAGACATAAACCGGTATGGAGTTGAGTAAAAAGATACCTGAAACCACATTCGGATGAGACTTAGCTTCTTCGGAGGTGATTTGAAACATCCTCCCTTTCGCTTTAGAGCTTTCTTCGTTCTTTCCTTCCTTCTTTGATCCTTGTTGGAGTTTTGGACACTCCGACTTAACATGCCCCTTTCCAAAACAGTTGAAGCAAGTCTTCGAGTTATCTGGACATTGAAAAGACGAGTGTCCTTCCTTACCACACTTGTAGCACCCCTTCTTGCCTAACAAACACTCCCCGGTATGAAGCTTTCCACAGGTCTTACAAGAAGGAATACCACTTTTCGACTTATCTTTCCTTCCTTGATCTTGATACCTCCCCTTTTTGGATGGACTCGAACTTGCACCTTTCTCGTTTGATCTCTTTTCCCCACGTTCTTCTTGTCTCTTAATTTCGATTTCTCTATCCCGTGCCAGATTGATGAGCTCATCTAGGGTCTCACATTTCGAAGGAGTAATGAACTCCCTAAATTCCGCCTTTAACACCCCGTAAAAACGATTGATCTTCATCCTTTCAGTCTTCACAAAGTCCCCACAGAACTTCATCTTATCCAAGAAAGTATTGGATATTTCATTTATCGACTCGTTTTTCTGTCGGAGGCGCAAGAAATACTCTTGGATCTTATCAATAGCCGACTGAGGGCAATGGTACCTCATAAAGGGTTCCTTGAATTCTTGCCAAGTCATCACTTGTAGTCTATCCTCTCCTATTTCTTTACTGTGTGCATCCCACCAATCCTTCGCCTGAAGCGTAAGTTGGCCAGTAGCGAACATCACCTTATCTTCATTATCACAACGACTTCGAATAAATACTGCTTCGATATTTGAAATCCATCTTTGGCATGCTATCGGGTCGATTTTACCATCATAAGTTGCGGGATTGCACGCCATAAAGTCTTTATACGTGCACCTTCGTTCTTTGCTTTTGTTTCTAGATCCCTCTAACAGTTCTTTCAGTTCTTCAATCTTGCTAGTCATCATGGCGTCCACAACTCCCAACACCCGACTTTCTACTTCTTGAGCTAACCGTGGAAGATTAGCTTGCATAACCCCTTCTGCATGGTCATATCCACCTCACAATCATAGTCTTATTACTGTCAACTCCTTTAAGACTGCATTGAGTGTTCCCAATAGTAAACTGCATGGTCATATCCACAAAATTCCACACAATAGACCCCAAGGTAAGTAGCCATTGTACCCCCAAGACCATGTCATAACTATCCAAAGGAATAACCAACACATCAGTTGTAAACCATCTACCTTGCATAAACCATTGGAAACTAGGAGAATAATTTTCGCACACGATCTCATTTCCATTAGCCACCCCTACTGTAACACTATCAATAGGCTTCAAGGGACACTTAAGCTTCTTGGCTAAACTCTCATTCACAAAGTTGTGAGTCGATCCCGAGTCAATCAATATCCTTAACTGTTTGTTTCCTATGGTACCTACCACTTTCATTGTTGAGTATGAAACCATACCAGTTAAAGCATGAATAGAGATCTGTGGTGGATCCTGCCAATCCTGGTGATCCACAGTCTCATCAATTATATAATCTCCTCCTTTTTCCTCATCTTCATCTACCCCTATCACTTCCAATACAAACAACTTTTTATTTGCACACTTGTGCCCTGGTGTGAACTTTTCGGGACACCAAAAACATTCTCCCCTTGCCCTCTTTCCCTTAATCTCTTTGCTAGATATCTGTTTAGTATTAGGGAATCTTTTTGACATCGGTGGGGATGGTAACAAGGGTAGGTGGGAAACATTAGTAGGAGGTTTGACTGTACTTTGCATCTTATTTCCTACTGCAGAATTATTAGAGTAATACCTGTTACCCCCATAAGAAGATCTCACTGATTTATTCGTTGTATCTTGAATCTTGGCCAAATAGAATGCTTCCTTCATGGTTTTTGGCTGAAACATCCTCACAGGTCCGCCAATTTCAGGCTTTACTGCCTTCAAAAAAATGCTCACAGCATAAGGTTCTGGAATTGAAACCTTAAGTAAACAAGCATCAAATTGGTCACAAAACTCCTCCAATGACCCTGTTTGTACCAAGAAAGTTAAGATACCCATTGCATCTTCAAACAGGACCGAAGAAAAACGATTAACAACGGCTTCTGAATACTCTTTCCATGTAATTTCCGAGATAGGCACCGTTTTAGTCTTCAAGAAAGCTTGATGCCATTTAACTGCCTTTCCTTCAAGGTGAATTGCTGCATAACGAACCTTGAAATTCTCCGGGGTTTCATCTACATTGAAGAAGTATTCACATTTGTATATCCAATCATCTACTTCATTTCCATCGAACTTTGGGAAATCAATCTTCCCAATCCTATGTAATCGCTCGTTCCTATTGCTTGGACCTGCTGTGGGATGATTGACCATTTCGTAACCAGAATCCCCACTTAGCTTAGCCAATAATGCTTGAACATTCGCATTAAGACTTGCAAACGTCTGTTCAGACTTTTGCATGAATGCATCCACCTTTAAAAGAGTAACACCATGTTCTTCTACCGTTTTTTCAAGATTTGATTTCTCCGAATCAGATCTGCTACGAGTTGTCATCTTCCCCCAATTACTAGGGTTTGAAATCGATTGAGAGCTATTGACAAGAATGAAGGTTGAATTGATCGAATCAATGATCAATTCCTGTTGAAATGAAGGTTGAATTGATCGAATCAATGATCAATTCCAGTTGAAAATGAATGGCGGATGAATTTGACCGAACAATGATCAAATTCGCTGAAAGAATTGAATGAATTGGACGAAATCGATCGAATCAAGAGCGTGCCGAGAATCGACAGCTCTGATACCAATGATAAGAGCTGAATTGAAGAAAAGAAGATACAGAGAAGAATATTCAATCAACCAATTACTTCTTATTAACTACTAACAGTCTTTTTATACAGTTGGTTAACTAACTATAACTATCTAACCACTTCTCATAACAAACACCCTACACTATGACTAAATGACACATAAGTCCCTCAACTCTACCCTTCCATACATTTACACCCTTAACCCCTTTTACTCATAACATAGTCAGGTACATTCACGTTTTCACCAACTGTAATTCGCACCTCAGTTGACATTTTTTCAATTTGTTGATAATAGGGAAGGAGTTATGGAATTGTTGCTTGGGTTGAGGCTGAATTGTGTAAAAGATGTGCTACAATCATTAGGGGGTTGCTGAACTCCAACAATAGACAAGAATAAGCATTAACAACAATAACAGCTGAAAATAGTAGGCGTGCATATGAGAACACTAGGCTTGCAGAAGATGGAAGAAGAATGGCATTGGAGAACAGTAGGCTTATAGAACATGGAAGAAGACTGAAGTTTGTTTTGTCTTAGTTGCTTTTTTTTCATGTTGTACTATATTAGTAGTTAAGGCTGGAGGGTATGGAGAGCCTCATCCCCAAGGGGATGGGCTGCCACGTCACCGCCACGTAGGAGGGGCTTGAAGGGGATGGACCTAGGGGGTGGGGGATGAGCCCCTTTATGTATATGTATGTATGTATGTATGTATGTATGTATGTATGTATGTATGTATGTATGTATGTATGTATAGGTATATGTGAGAGAAGGGAGGCACGACAAGACCGGCGAGTGGGAGCCGTTTGGGACGGGTCGGACCGGACCGAGGGGGGTGGTGGGGGACCGGCGCCGGGCCAAGCCGGGCCAAGCCGGGCCTAAACTGGCCCCCATACCGTCTGGTCTAATGGTTCATGTTAATGGACAATGTGTGAACGGAATGATGTGTTAGAAATGTACTAAAATGTAAGACCCTAATACCTAAGCACCAAAAGAATGCAGTGGAAATACAAACTTTAAATTTTCATTCGTTATAGACATTCTAACATGCTTGTATAGTGGAGAGTTCAAATGAGAATAAATTCTTTATAAGAAGAAAAAAAAAGAAATTTCAACCAATAGAAATGCTTCATTAGACTTCATTTAATATTTGTACTTAATGTAACTATAAGGGTATATTGGTAAACTTACATAATCATTAATTGGTAGTTTCATCTTTAATAACTAACTATATTAAATTTGTAACTTATTTTTAAGATATATATTTTTCTCAGAAAATAAAAATAAAAATTCATTTATAGTGTAGGATAAATACGAGGCGTGTAGGATAAATTACGAGTTGTGTAGGATAAATTTCAATATGTGTAGTATAAATTTCGAAATGTGTAGGATAACTTTTGATGTGTGTAGGCAAATTTTTTTAGTGTGGAGGATGATAGTCTTAATGACTAATTAATTAGTCAAACATAATAATAAATGAGATGAGAAAAAACTATTTAGTGTTTTACCATTGTACCCTTTTGTTCTTTTTATTCTTAATAAAATTTTCTTCCCAAATGAACCTTTCCCTGCTTGTATATCCTTTTAATTGACTCTTTTACAATAAATACATTATTCATCCTCATTTACATACTATTAATTTGTAACATTAGTATGCTTCCTATTGTTATACTTTCAGTTTTGTGAGTAATATGTGCTTTAGGTTGTTAATTTGTAACATTAGTATGCTTCCTATTGTTGTACTTTAAGCTTGTGAGTATTATGTGCTTTAGGTTGTTGTTAATTTGTAGAGTTAAATATTTGGTTGGTCACTGTGGTTTGCAAAAATTTCATACTTGGTCCTAGTATATATTAATTTGCAACATATCTATGCATTATAGTTTTGTAACATAATGTTTAGTGGGTTGCACCACTAAAGAAAAATTCATATCTATGCATTATGGTTTGTAACATAATGCTTAATGGGTTGTACCACTAAGACAAATTTGTATTTTATTTAAAAACTATAAATAATTTTGCGAGTTAACAAGGCGCAACGTGCGTGTGTGGTTAAACGTTTTTACGTCTTCTATTTTTTTCCGTTTCACATGTTCATCGTAACGCTCGGGTCTTAGATTGACTTATTTATTTCTTATATGTTTAACGTTTCGGTTTAATTTTTTCGCATTAACACGCTGCAACTTCAGTGTTGGTGGTCGCTGGTAGTAGTGGCATTGGTGTTCGCCCCCCGCCGCAACGCGGGGGTGCTTAATACTAGTTTGAGAATAAAATACAACAAGGATTTACTAAACTACGTAACCACACACTTCCATACAATCTATAACATGGTTTGATCTTTAACCGCTTTCACTCCATAATGATGATAAATTGATAATTCCATATAACCTTCAATCACCACATACATCCATGTCATTAGTACTTGATGACGTCATACATAATCTAAACATACGTAATTAAACGACCACGTCATATTCCTTCTACTTATGCTAATCCCCTTGGTTATCTAACTTTACGTTTCGGCGCCACCGCAACATGCGGTGCCATTTTTAACTTAAAAAACATAATGTTTTACTTATTTTTATATACGAGTCGGTATAAGTTTAGGTCGATGTTCAACGTAAAAAAAATTTCGCAAATAAGTTGGATCATACATAATACAAATCCGTGCTTACTTTTATGTACATCTTCAGTTTGTCTATGTTTTGAGATTACTTTTATTCAAAAACGACTCAGATCTTTAATTTACAAAGCCGAATTACTTTACATTTGGACCCGCCATAACGCACGGAGAGATTCACCAGTCATAAGTACATGTTTAAGACCTAAACCAAGAAACCAATTTGTTGTATGAGTCCCTTCATCAAAAGATTCAATCCACATCCCGCCCTTTTCAATCTCCTTGCTAGATTTCCCGCCACAATATTACTCCAACAACAGTCTGTATTATCAGGAACTAATTCCACCTTAAATCCCACATACAAAATGGCTTCCTCTAAACCCATCACTGACTTTTTCCCGCCATCTAAGCGCTCTAAAGTCGTAGCGTCAGCAGCACCGTCCTCCTTCGAACCTTCTTTCAAAAGAAGCTCCGTTTCGGTTCCCCAAAAACCCACAACCACCGTCGCCGTCGCCGCTGCTGCATCTACCCCACCGGAATCGATCGATGATGATGATGGACCGGCCAAAGTTTCGAGTCTCACTGCGGAACAGAAACTTAGGGTTCAGTTGAATCAGTCGCTAGCTAAGGCTAAACGTAATCTCAGAGTATGTGCGGAAAGAGTCCAGAAGTCAACTTCAGGTTTGTTTGTTTGTTTATTATCGTTCGTGAGTTTTTATAATTTTTTTAGTTTATTTATATGGAATTAAAGAGGGGTTCTTGTAAATTGGGTATTTTAGGAGATTGGGATTTTTTCTTTTTTTTTTTTGAACGGCAAACAAATCAATCCCGAGCACTTTCGGAGTTTCGGGGCACCCACTGGACAAACAGAGTACTCTGAGAGTAACCCAAGTCGTCCACCACCAATCCCGGGGAAAACCCGGTAACCCACCCGCCTGTAGGCACGAAAGTAATACTGCCGGTAAAACCCGTTTGGCTCAAGGATCGAACCTAGGTTTCCCTGGGAGATTGGGAATTGAGTGATGAAAGTGAGTGTGTCGTTTCATTGGTTCTGTGGCCAACAAAGAAGTGACTTATGTGACCACTTATAAAGTCATAATGACCCAATCATCCGGCCCATATGATTATGTCGCATAGCATTACTAGTGTATCTATAGCAGCACTACTAAGAGCACCCCCAACGGGTGGTCAGTTGGGGTGGTCTGCTCAACCAAACCAAGGCGAGTGGTCCGGCAGCGTTGAAGGAGGTGGTCCGGTGGAGCGGACTGGTTTGGTTTGAAAGAAGTGGGGACCACCGACTCACAATAGTTTTTTTAGTGTAAAAAGTGGGGTGTGAGGTGGAGGTTTGGAATGATTTATTGTTGGAGGAAAATGGGGTTTGGAGTGGTGGTGGTGGCATGCTGACTATGCGGTCTGTTGTGATGGGGGTGGTCCATTGTTGTGGGTGCTCAATAATCAGAATTGGTTTCCACCCTAGAATCTCAGTATCTTCATTTAACAACAAACGTACATACCCAGTATAATCCTTCTCATAGCAAAGCTATTGGTGGGGTCTGGCTGGGGAGAGTGGGATGTAGGCAAGCATTAAGGCTGCTTCTAGTAGTGAGACCCTCCACTCCGAAGTCATAACCACACATAAAAGTCAAAGTAGGATGTACATAGCTATTAAAAAACTCTATAGTGCCAGAAATAGCTAGCTAAAACGTATAACATGGACAAATACCACATCAAATAGACAGGCACACAAACAAGCGATAACATGCAAAGATCACCCGAAAAATCACTAAGAAACTAAGCTTAGAAGGTAAGAAAAAAAAAAACAAAACTTACCATACTCCAAAAAGTCTTTAACTTTAAATCTACATCTCCATGAAGACTATATTTAGATAATCACTCTCACAACACAATCAGGAACAGTCAAAACACTCTCTGTATTGGTGATAATTAACCTTCTGGGTAGCCCAGTTGGCCAGCCTCACCCACCCTCTCCCTAGAGGTCCCGGGTTCGAATCTTGGTGTCCGCATCCCACAGCCAAGCTCTTCGCTCTCGGTTGGGTATTCACCCCCAGGCAGCTATGGGGCTAAGCTAGCTTGTGGAGTGTGATCACTCTAGCGGTTAGGAGGACCGTGGAATAACCCCCCCCCCCCCCCCCCCCCCCACACACACACACACACAAATTTTGATAATTTATAATCTTATTGATATTTTTTCATGTTTAGGTAAGGGGTTAGGGACGTTGAAACTTGAAGAACTGTTGGTGGAAGAAACATGGTTGGAAGCCATTCCTGGAGAGTTTCAGAAACCTTATGCCAATAAACTGAGTGAATTTGTTGAGAGTGAAATACAAAGCTCTATACCAATTTACCCTCCACAACATTTAATCTTTAACGCTTTGAATTCGACCCCGTTCGACCAGGTCAAAGCGGTCATCATCGGTCAGGTGTTTACTTCAATCTTGAGTTTGTTTAAAACTAAAATGAGTACTTTTTATTGGGATTTTTAATGATACATCTGAACATGAATCATCATCATGTATGAATACTGACACTGCTGTATTAGGATCCGTATCATGGACCGGGTCAAGCTATGGGCCTTTCATTCTCTGTTCCACAAGGAATAAAACTACCTTCAAGTTTGCTAAACATATATAAAGAACTTCATCAGGATTTAGGATGTTCAATTCCATCGCATGGGAATTTGGAACGATGGGCCGTGCAGGTGAAGTGTTCATTTTTTTGTTCTTTTTGAAATCTGAAAGCCATGTATTAACTGACATTACTACTATTATATGCAGGGCGTTTTGTTGCTCAATGCTGTTCTTACCGGTAAGAGACTTTACTTAGGAAATTAATTGACTATAAAGTGTATAAACCTGAATTGATCTGTTTTATAAAGTGTAAAGATCAAATACAAATGGGTCTTAACATACAAAATGCTCTTAACGTAGAAGTTAACGTTAGAAGGGAAGGAAGCTTTTTTTTTGAATTTCTTTTTCCCTACTACTTAAGAATGATGTTTACATGCAAAATATAAAAAAAATCGTGATATTACAATTTTGTAGAGTAATTATAATTACTCTACAAAATTACATAATTACTCTACTAGTGTAAAATCACGATTTTTTTTATTCTGGGACTAAAATAAGTGCTTAATAACATAGGAAAAAAATTAAAAAAAAAATATCCGTTCTTCACTTCTCACATTAAGGGTATTATGTATGTTACGAGGGTGATTGTTGTACTTTAGTTTTTATTTTTTGTTATTGTTTTTAGTTCGGCAGCATCAAGCAAATTCTCATGCGAAGAAAGGATGGGAGCAATTCACTGATTCTGTTATAGGGACGATTTCTGCAAAGAAAAAGGGGATTGTTTTTCTTCTTTGGGGAAACTATGCACAAGCAAAATCTAGGTACTTATGGTATTTGTTAGTTTAGGTTAAGGTAGTTATTATTTTCTTTATGGGATAATTTCATAAATCCAAATCAAAACTTATGTAGTATCATATTCACCTAACAAAAAGTCATGGTTGTAAAAATCCCGATTAGTCATCGAGTAAGGATCTAGGTTATTTTTGACTCACATATCCTTCTCTTTGTAAGGATCTAGGTTATTCGAGTTTGAAGCGTAAGGAAAAGTAGAAGCGTATATTGATTAATGTTATGAATGTAACTGTGGAAATATTTTACAGGTTAATTGATGAAAACAAGCACCATATTCTTAAGGCTGCACACCCTTCTGGCTTATCTGCTCATAGGGGCTTCTTTGGCTGCAGGTTTTGTTTTCTATCGCCAATTTTTAGAAAACTATTTACTCCAACATATTACCCTAATTTTCACCTAAATATGCAACTTGATGCATTTATCGTCGTATTTCTTTCTACTATTTATTGCAATATCTTGTTTACTTTGGTGAAGTATGATTAAAATGTTACATTAACATCTAGAACAAGGTGATTGCATATATACCCATGAAAACTTAATATCATACTTACCCTGCTAAAAAGGTTATTATCAGATATATACATTCTGAATACTTAAATTTTGTACCCATTTCATTGAATACAATTTGTAATATGACCGTCATACCTATCTCTTTCTCCTTGCAACTTTCATATTACAACGCAAGTTTGAAAATGAGTATATTTAATATTATGGTTTCTGTTGGGTAAATAAATGTCATAAGTTTGAAAATGAGTATTTTTGATATTTTGAAAATGACCGTTAGACCATGTGTAGTGGGAGGGGGAAGACCCTTGGGCGTTTTGCGCCATGTGCCGGTCCAGTCAGCAAGGGGGCTTTATGGGGCATTATCTTAAAATGGGTGTAGTGGTAAATGGGGTGTAAGGTAAGTATATTTTTAAAAGTGAAATAAAAAAATCTATCCAACCATTTTTAAGGTTGCTGATGTTGGCAACAGCCTATTGGCCAAAGAAAACAAAGAGAGGCGTGGATTAAAGAACGCTGCCCACCAATTTTGCCTCAACAACGCCCAGGGGGCGGTCATAGGGGCGTTATTTTGAAGAAAAACGCCCAAATTTTTGTCCACTCCGGGTGGTCCTATGCCCTTCTTTTTCTCCTTACAACTCTCATATCATGATGCAAGTTTAAAAGGGAAGGTATAAATGTCATAAGTTTGAAAATGAGTGTATTTGATATTATGATTTTTGTTGGGTAAACATGGTTGATGATATACCAAGTTTTGAGGGGATATATGAAATTATTTCTAAATAGAAAGTTTGTGAATCGTGTCAATTTTTTGTTTTTTTGGAACTATAAACGGAAGTATGGCTATTGATCTCCGTTAGATGATGCATGTAATCATACTTGTATGATGATACATTGTTACTGCTAAGTAAAAATACTAGTAAGCGGTTGAAATATTAATTTGCAGGCATTTTTCTCGAACCAATCGGATCTTGGAGGAAGCAAAGACGACTCCTATTGACTGGCAACTCTGATCCGAGCGTTAATCATTGTCACAGGGTAGGTTTAACGTGACGAATAAAATAGGCTTGACTCGTGTTTTAGCACATGATAGCAGTCTTTAAAAGAAAATTTTGTGATTTTGGTCTCATTAATCAAAATGTTCTTTTGTGGTGTGGTTAAATTTAAATCTTCTTATCTGGCTCATGTTCCATATATTTTCATAAATATTTCTAGTTTTTTCATTAGCAGTCATATATAGGTGTAGATATCTTATATAACTGTTGTTTAAATGTTTTAGCATGGATACCCACTGAATAAGATAGTTTGTGAGCATCAATATTAGCCACATTAGTTACTTTTAGGGGTGTAAACAAGTCGAGCCAAGTTTGAGCTCAGTTTTTATATTTAAGGCTCGAGCTCTGCTTAGCTCATTTATTATTTGTTATCAATTTTTGTTTACTTTTTATGTACACATTGTTATTTCGTATACATATAGTACTATAGTAGTATTTTTTATGTAACTATATATTTATTATATTAAATAAAAGTTATTATATATGTACAATAGGGTGGGAGTTAGCTACAAAGTCTATTTTTCCTACAAAAAGTGTAAAAAGTCATAAAACACCATAATGTCAACCATGAAACACACTTAAAACTAACAAATAACATAGTGAAGATTACTAAAACACCATATTTATGGGTTTTGTGTTGTGTTTTGGATTATAAGGCTTTGAATATCGAATGACTAACATTAGTGTGTTTTATGTTGATTATCATGTTGTGTTTTATATTCATAGTTGTACGATGATGTGTTTGAAGATTTTAAGGACTGTTAGGGTTTAGATATTGTGTTTTAATGATCTTCACTATGTTATTTGTGAGTTTGAGTGTGTTTTATGGCTGAAATTGTAGTGTTTTATTACTTTGTATACTTTGTAGGAAAAATGGACTTTGTAGCCTAACCTCACCCATGTACAATAATAGGCCTTGCAAGGCAATTCAAACATGGCATATGAAGTGGCTTGAGCTCGTTTATTAAATGTGCTCTTTAGCTGGAGTTCGATCTCTTTTAAGTTTGTTTCGTTTCTAGCGAGTTGATCATGTGTAATTCACGAGTGACTCAACTTAGTTAGGCTTACACCCTTACTTTACACAATTGGCATGACATTGTGTTAACTTGTGTAGCCTATAGGGTGCATGCATAACACAATACACGTTTTAGACCAAATATTACCGAATGAATGGATGCTAGAGGTTATAATAACTCGCTTTTTAGTAATATATATAAATATAATAGATGTCAAATAGAGGTGCACAAAAGAGCCGGGCCCGTTAAAAAAACCCGAAACCAGATTTTTGAATACCTGGGTATTCTATACCCGAAACCGACCCTACTTGTAGGGTATAGATATGGTATGCATTTTGATCTCAATACCTGGAACCGGAACTGATCATACCCGATTAATACCCGAAACCGGACAAGAACCGGAACCGATTATACCTGGCTATACCCGATACATAATTCTAATATTTATCTTTTAAATTTATGTCGGTGCATTTAATTTAATTTTTTACATTATACACGATGCATATCTAATAATAATAAACAAAAAGATACGGAAATAGGGTAATAAAAACACAATATCTATACTATTATAAAAAGGAGAAGTGACGTACACAAATGTAATTTTACATGGCGTCCAATGTGTACAACTAATGAAAGCCTATTTTATAAGGGTAAAATTGTAAAGAGTACACATTTTAAGACACCTGAAAGGGTATAACAGTAATTTAGGTCTCACTTCGTAAACACGCACAAAAAAACCTTTCCTCAACTGCCCTCAAGAAACCTAATAGTCATCCGGTGATTGAAACGGAACCATCAAGGCAAGAGCAGAAGATTGAAGGATGGATAGGTGGACCGTGAAATTGAAGATGATGATTCACTTCTCTCCTCATCCAGCAATATTTAACATCAAATCCATGCTTCAATTATGTACTTCTTTGCTACTTCAGTGCCCTGTTACAGGTTATCCGGAATCCCCCTATGTCAGGTGCGAATTATGTCCTCTTTTTCTGTCAATTGCTACTCTGTCTGTGATTTCCGGAGTTAGGGTCAGTAAGAATTTGTGACCGTATCAGTAAAACACATGAGAAACGGGTCTGTTTGGATCTGACCCAAATATGTTGGATTAAGTCCTAAAACTTTGTTGTAAATAATTCAAACGAATAAATAATTCAAACGAATTCGGCAAATAAAATCGAGTTTGTTATGAAAACCTTCAGGAATTTAAAGCCGGTGGCTGCTAGATATGTTAAAATGAAGGGTGGATATATTGGCCTCACCAACTGTTCGACTAAATGCCTCAGAGAAGTTGTCACTTGTTCGGTCCTGATAGTCAATTGATTATATTTCTGGTCTATATCCTACTTGAAATTGTACTAAACTATATACATATACATTAAATTGATGTTACCTGTGCATATGAATTTTTCGCTTAGAAGCTTTTACCTGTGCATTTGCTTCTGCAACAGCTTGGTGGATCCAGGCATGCCTTTTTGTACCTATTTATAATCCCTTTCACACTGCATAAACAACAAAATAAAATGCATAGTTAGGAACCCACCAAACTTAAAACCGAATGGCGTTTTAGCGGGTGATGCCCTTCAAGCCCTTTCAATGTGCTTGTGTCGTTTTGTTTCAGCTGGCGGTAAACTACTGTTGTGCCAGGCACCTGTAAAAGTTTTAGGACTTATACTGTTACTGGTCTTAGATAACTGGGCTTATAATTGGGGATTTGACTGGCCACATAACGAGGCGTATGTAATACACTCAACTGTAATGATTGAAAATAGGTGATGAAGACTTAAATACATATACTGATAGTAGAGTAAGAAGTTGAAGCACCTTAAGCAGATGAAAACTTTCTTTAGACTCTATGGCATCTGCTTAAAATGATATTGCATCACCAACTGTTCGACTAAATGCCTCAGAGAAGTTGTCACTTGTTCGGTCCTGATAGTCAATTGATTATATTTCTGGTCTATATCCTACTTGAAATTGTACTAAACTATATACATATACATTAAATTGATGTTACCTGTGCATATGAATTTTTCGCTTAGAAGCTTTTACCTGTGCATTTGCTTCTGCAACAGCTTGGTGGATCCAGGCATGCCTTTTTGTACCTATTTATAATCCCTTTCACACTGCATAAACAACAAAATAAAATGCATAGTTAGGAACCCACCGAACTTAAAACCGAATGGCGTTTTAGCGGGTGATGCCCTTCAAGCCCTTTCAATGTGCTTGTGTCGTTTTGTTTCAGCTGGCGGTAAACTACTGTTGTGCCAGGCACCTGTAAAAGTTTTAGGACTTATACTGTTACTGGTCTTAGATAACTGGGCTTATAATTGGGGATTTGACTGGCCACATAACGAGGCGTATGTAATACACTCAACTGTAATGATTGAAAATAGGTGATGAAGACTTAAATACATATACTGATAGTAGAGTAAGAAGTTGAAGCACCTTAAGCAGATGAAAACTTTCTTTAGACTCTATGGCATCTGCTTAAAATGATATTGCATCATGTTTTTAATTTTTAGAGTAAACTTTTGTTTTGCTCCCTGTGGTTTGGTCACTTTAACGCATTTGTGGTTTCATATGTATTTTGAATGAATATATGGCTTTATTTCTCATGCAGTTATTTGAATGTTTGAATATGATTGTGATTGTAGGTTTTGCACAACCGGTCTTCCAAGTGATATTGTTGTTGAAGTGGAGGACATGTCTTTCCATCTTCATAAGGTAAACTCGACTGTTTCTACTGTTCTCTATTAGTCGTAAATCATAATACTTTGAGCTTGACTTTGACTTTGGATGTCAAACGACCATTAGAAAGTTGACTGAGTATATAAATCATGAAAAGAGTTTTTTTTTTTTGTTAAAATTGTCAAATCAGTTTAGAGAAATTAAAATTCTAGCCAATGAAAGTTTGATTTTCAATGTCAACAGGCTAAGAATAAAAGAAGATACAAAACAAGAGTGTTCAATTTTTTATTTATTTATCTTTTTATATTTTTTTTTCACTTTCCTTTGCTTTCAAGAAGTGGGGTTATGGAAAAATTGATAGCAGATGCATCTGAGAAAGGAGACACAAATTGTACCATAAACCTCAAAGACATTCCGGGCGGGGCCAAAACATTTGAACTTGTTGCAAAATTCTGTTACGGAGAAATCACCGCCTCAAATGTAGTACACCTCCGTTGTGCCGCCGAGCATCTACAAAATGACTGAACAGTATGGGTGTATGGCGAGGACAACTTAAAGGAGACAATGTCTGAATTAAGCACTATAATTGGTTTAATAAACAATCAAATTTCGTGTTTTATCCAGCTTAATGCACTCTGGTTGAAGTTGCTAATATATCAGCATGCCCGATTCTCTCTTTTGGTGATCAAACAGTTATAGGGGAGAGGGGAATCAATTTGAGTGGTGGTCAGAAACAGAGAATACAGATAGCGTGTGCTTTGTATCAAGATGCTGATATATATATCTATTTGATGATCCGTTCAGCGGTGTCGATGCTATTACACGAAACCATCTTTTCAAGGTGAGTTGATCACTTACAAGTTATAAATCCTCATTTTCTCATAATTATATAATTTCTAACTAGAATAAGTAATTTATCGACAGGAATGTATGATGGATTTCTTGGAATCGAAAACAATGATTTACGTCACGCAACAAGTGGAGTTTTCAACGGCTGCAGATCTCATCCTGGTCTTGAAGGATGGAAGAATTACACAAGCTGGAAAATACGACGAGATTACGAAGCTAGGAAGCGACTTTTTAGAACTCGTTGGCGTACACAAACAAGCTTTATTAAAAATCGATTACGTAGGGCATAATTTAGGAACCGTTAAAAAGAATATCCAAGACGAGACTATAATGGGTCAAAATGGTAATTTAGTGGAAGAGATGAAAAGGCAGCTTGTGGAAGAAGAAGAACGAGAAAGAGGTAAAGTTAGCTCATCGGCGTATTGGAAATACCTTACAACTGCTTACGGAGGGGCGCCCCAGATGTTTTGCATTAGGGGGTATGCACAAAGCCTTTTGTAGGCCGGATATTTGCCAGCTTTTAAATTCTGCTGTACTTTTGCAAAAGGTATGCACAAAGCCACAAACTTGTATTATATTTTGCATTAGGGAATAGTTATATATTTCTATATATTTACATATATATTATTTAATTTTTAAAGATACTTGTTTCTTGCTGCATATGGGTGATACTCAAAGTTAACTCTTACCAACAGGATGAAGATTCTGAGGAATATGGCAGTCCTATCATATTAGCATCAACGGTTACAGACACCATTAAATCAAGAACCGATGCAATGTTGAAGAAAACCAAAACAACGGTTTCTTCTAAGCCGGTTGTGATGAGAGCTGAATACGCCCATTGTCCTAATCTCACTATCGACACTCCCGGATTTATTCTCAAGGTAGAAAACATTTACATATGCTTTCGTATTAAAACAGAAACGGTGTGTTGTTTTAGCATAAACGCTTATACTGTTGGCAGGCAAAAAAGGGTGAACCGGAGAGCACACCAGATGAAATTCTGTCAATTGTCAAGTCATTGGCTAGCCCACCTCACCGCATCCTTGTGTTCCTTCAACAAAGTAGCGTTGAATGGTGCTCGTCTTTGTGGCTTGATGTCGTTTGTAATATTGATCCAACTCTTAAAAGAACTGTAATCGTTGTCTCCAAATTTGACAATCGGCTTAAGGTACTAGCCACTCTATACACAAAATCTAAATAATAATTATATCACTAAGATGAAGTCAAAACGCTCCTTATGTCTTATATATTTCAGGAGTTCACTGAACGGAGGGAAGTGGACAGCTATTTCAGTGCGAGTGGCTACCTTGGAGAGAATACACACCCGTTTTTCGTAGCGCTACCAAAGGACAAAACAATGGTTTCAAACAATGAATTTCGTAGGCAGATAACCCAAGTGGATGTTGATATTTTACACCATTTGCAAAACTCTGTCAAATTGACTTCAATTCTCTCTGCGATTATCTTCAATCCGAACTCCAAAAAAGATATAAAGAATCCGTACCAGCAACTTTAGCATTGCTCGAACAGCGTTGCAGTGGGGTTGATACTGAATTAAACGTTATGGACTCAAAACTAAAAAATACTTCAGACGTTGCTCACCTTCGCAGATCATCAATGTTGTTTGCATCCGCCATCTGTAACCATTTGGTATAAAGTTGTTCCTGATTGAATATTGTATAGAAACCAGACAACTTTATGTTTGACTGAGATTACGCCTTCGCATCCTGACTGGGACCATTATTGCAAGATCTGATTCATTCAAGCCAAGAAAAGTGTTTCTACCACTAATTGGTAATTTGGCTCAGAATTTTGGTTTTATGATTCAGACATGGGCCAGTGCAAGAATTTTAGTTGTATAATTTACAAAAAAAATGAAGATTTTAAGTGCATATAATGGACGATCTAGAGTTTATCTAGAACAAAAAAATATATGTACATAATTAATCTAGAGGAGTTCGTGAGTTACTTGAGATCGGTTCGCTTAAAGCTCGAATCAAACCTAGCTACAAGAGTTTGAATCAATCCTAGCTTACAAGAGCTCGAGCTTGAGCTCGAGTGTAATAATAGGCTTGCTTAATATATGAGCCTGAACTTCACTTAAGGCGAGCCTAAACGGACCTTTTATTGGTATAACTTTTTCCAATGCAAATGAGCCGAGCGGCTCGCGAGCTACTCGAGATTGGCTCGAGAAAAAGCTCGAAACAAGCCGAGTCTTATCGAGCCCGAGCCGAGCTTGAGCCTAAAATAAAGCTCGTTTGTTTATCTAGCCCGAGCTCGAGCCTCACATGTGATGCTCGTTAGGCTCGTCGAGCCTTAGTGTAAACGATCCGAGTCGAGCCGAGTTTATTTAAACTTGTTTACAAGGCAACCAACCACCTACACAAGACAGAATCCATGCTGAACTTGATTGAACGAACAAGAGGCAGACTTGTTTGCAAAACGTGCAGGAACGTATTACAAGAAACAACCCAAGCTTACTAAAGTTGTTTTTTCTATTAATTCTTTTGTTTATACTCAATTGTTTATCTAGAATTGATACATTAGTTGTAGCAAATTATATTGATGAATAGAACACGTGAAACCCGACAAACAAAGGAAAGCAAAAAAACATATATACCCGCGGCAACGCGCGGGCATTCCCACTAGTAGTATTAAAAACCTGAAAATATGGTACCAAAAAACTTGGAAATATGGTATAAAAAACCCGAAAATAGGGTATTTTAATACCTGGTTTCATAAGAACCAAAACCAAACCCTACCTGGAACCGGGCACACAGGGGAGGAGCTTAGTGGAAACCAGGGGGTGCCCCCCCCCCCCCCCCCCCCCCCGCAAATTATTTTGCCTGAATATTTATACAATATATAAATCGGGGCCTATCCACCGGAACTGAAACCGAACTGGTTATAGCAATAACCATATCCAACCCTTAAAACAAGTAACCGAAACCAGTTCTATAATCAGAACCGATTATTAAAAATACTCTTTCTGTTCACCTCTAATGTCAAATACTCAAATCTTGAAATTTCAAATTTACAGCTAAGAAATTACATTTGACAACTAATAGAAATTTCAAATTTACAGCTAAGAAATTACATTTGACAACTAATAAAGCAAATGAGTTAAATGACAACTATGATTCAAGTGTAACCTATTTTGCTTAGAAAATGGAAATAATTTAACAAGTTAAAACACATTTTAATAATGTACATAAGATGGGTAGCATGGTCAGCAGCATGTTATTTGTGCGTAAAAGCATACTAACACCATGGTCCATACCCCACTCTTGTGGCTTTCACCCATACTAGAAAAGTTGGTACTTTTTTTCCAAAATAATTGCACAAATTTGAAAATTTTAAAAAGAGATGTATATTTGAAAAAAATCTGTTAAACTATTTAGTTTTCTAAATCAATGAAATAGCTATTAGTAACTTCAGATTCAAATGCGTTCCTTTCTTATTTTTTTGGTTTTCGCATACAAACTGTAAGAACCATTTAAAAAGTGTCACGTGACATCAAACCAATTATAGAGAAATGATAAAATAATATCATAAATAATATCAATTATATTAAATTCCCTATAAATATGCTAACAAGCAATTAATTCTTAATTTGGATCTTCTTTTTGTTTTCAATGTGTTGATTAAGAAAATTGTTGAAATCATTCAAATATGTGCTAAAATCAATTATCTTGATTAATTTTCATGTGCTAATATAATTCAAAAGTGCTACTTTATGTATGTATTGTTTTGGTATGTGCTAATTTAATTTTTTTAAGTGCTAGGATCTGTTCTTACGGTTTGTACCGGAACCAACCCCATATATCTATAGTTTTGTTTATATTGTTTTTTTTTTCTACATAATATAAAATTTACTGAAAACTAATATATATGGTTCTAACTAGTAACTACCCAGTAGATGCTATCTTGACACTTGTTAAAAAAAGGTAGATTTTGGTATCGATTTTAATATGTAAAGTTGATAAAACAAACTATGAAGTATGATTTTGATAAAAATATTATATTTCCTTTTTGTCTTCTAAAAAAGTAAAAAGATCAAAGCTGCTTTTAAAATACCGCATATTTACTCTCGGAGTACTCCGTTTGTCCAGTGGGTGCCCCGAGAGTGCTCGGGATTGAGTTTGTTGGCCGTTCAAAAAAAAATTACTAATATATATATGGTTCTAACCACCCAGTAAAAAGATTAAAGCTGCTTTTAAAATACCGCATATTTAAAATGAGGGTAGAGGATCATGTATCTAAATTACTAATATATATGGTTCTAACCACTAGTGGCGGATCTAGGATTCGCGCCAAGCGGTAACGTTTTATAAATAAGCGGTAACAAAATCGAAAAAACGTCAAATTTTCCAAAATTTACACTACCGCCGGAGCGCCAAGCCGTAGCGGAGGCTACCCCTTATATCTATGTACATCCGCCCCTGCTAACCACCCAGTAAAAAGATTAAAGCTGCTTTTAAAATACCGCATATTTAAAATGAGGGTAGAGGATCATGTATCTAATATTGTGAGAAGGATGAAAAATAATATGGTGATAACAAGTGTCATGTATCTAAATTAATTCAAAATGGTGAATTAGTAATTTTCTATTTATTTCAATTAATTGATTAAAAGATAACTATAACTGTCCAAAATAACCGTCACCCTTTATTATAGGAATTCGAATTTAAAAATTAATCTACGAATTTGTGTCATCTCGTTCACCGGTTATTAATTCTGTAATGTTATATAATTTTGTAGTGCAACCATCATTCAGAACTGTATATTGTTATATATTTTTATATAGTGTTATATAGTGTTACTTTGTGTTATATGGTGTTATATAATTCTCTAGTGTTATATAAATTTAGAGATTGGAGAAATATGTAATATATGTGGTTTAGGAAGGTGAAATATGTAATTAAATTTAGAGATTGAGATTGTAGTGTTATATGTAATATACTAATATATGTGGTTTAGGAAGGTGAAATATTTAATTAAATTTAGAGATTGGGGAAATATGTAATTAAATTTAGAGATTGGGGAAATATGTAATAAGGCTTCTTTAGGAAGGGGAAATATGTAATTAAATTTATGGGTTAGGGAAATATGTAATAAAGCTGCTTAGGAGGGGGAAATATGTAAAAATCCCAAAAATGTTATATATTGTCGAGTTTTCAGTCCCTGGGTTTTACATACATTCACACTTTCAGACCTCATTTAACAAAAAAAAAAAAAAAAAAAAAAACAAACAAACACTCCAATCCCCGTGGTTGTCAATTGGAATCAATCAAGTCACTCTCACTAACGTCCGTTAGTTGAATGTTGGGATTTCTGTTAAAAGACCAAAATGCCCCTTAGGGACCAAAATTGCAATACGGATTAGTCATCTCTATCCACTTTAAAAGGTTCCGCAACACCAAAAACCCTAAAGATCAAATTGACGTTCTTTCTTCCTTTAGTTAGTTAATTGGTAACAACAAAGGAATCCACAAGCCTTCGAAGAGTTAAAAAGGGCATTTACCGCTTGCAAACTTGAGTGTGAATGACCTAGTTCTTGAGAATTTGAATATCAACTTACAGTGGAAGGTTTCGGCTCCAATTACCTATCATTCTCCATCCCCTGCTTCTGTTGATGCCCTCATGGATGTTGAAGAAGTTATTTCGGTACAATCTCCTGTTGTTGGAAGTCTGAACTCGTTTGATTAGGCGGTGAAAGCCACCAATCGAGGTAATTTTTCGTCTAATACTTGTTCTACACCCTCTAAATCCCCATGTACAACAAAGCTGGTGTCCTCTGATGTTTCGACCCCAGCTAAGGTCTTGGATTTTGATGCGGTTGATAATGGTGGGGGGGGGGGGGAGTTGGATAACTGAAGGAGAGGAAGAAATTTTGGAGCAGGAATCCCTTCGGCTAACTGAAAACGCTTGTAATGTGGAAAGCAGCCTATCCCGTTCCCTGCTGTGCAGAACAATGTTTTGGGTTGGCCCAGTTTACCCCCAGTGTTGGAAGTCAATACTACTGCTAATCCAGAAGGTGGTGAAGCTGTGATTGGGAATACCATGGCGAGACAAGGAAATATCTTGCAGAGCTGCGCTATCCATCGCTGATAGAATCGGAATTAGCAAAGCGGGCAAGGTTAAAACTGATAGAATCAAAATTAGCAAAGAAGCGGCCAGGGAGAACAGTGTGTGGAGGATGATGAGTATACGGTTGTAAGCAGAAAACAAAAGGGTAAACCTGGGAATTTTGTGAACAAGAAAAAAGTACAGAGCTAGTGTTTGGATTTTGGAGAAGATGTGGGATGAGTGAATGGTTCAGTACTGGGTTTTGAAGAGGATGAAATCTATCATTGTGTCACACCCGCTTGTAGTGGAAGCGCGAGGTGTGATCTGATCGGTTCTCATTGCATAATCAATATAAGTGAACATACTAAATGAATAAAAACATGCGCCAATGCCATTACATAGTTGTTTCAAAAGAACACACAAGAGTTAAGTGTATCGGTTACAAACCATTAACATGAAAAGTAAAGTGTCATAGCTTCATTCATCAAAATGTAAGTTCTAAAATGTTAAGGCTTTGACCACTATATCACCGCAAAAGGGGCGGTATATAACGGGCAAGCCCTTCAAATGGTGGCATGGAGTCTTGATAATTGCTTTCTTGTCTGAAATATTCGCATGGTCCATTAATTCTCTGAAATACATGTTAAGTTGAAAACATCAACAAAAGTTGGCGAGTTCATGCATTTTAGTTGTATAAGATATATCTTGTAAAATGTGAGTTGTATAAAATGTATCTGTAAAATGTGAGTTGTATAAGATGAAAGCCAGTATGTAAAGATGTAGTATGTAAAGCGTCAATGAAATCGTTGATCATTAATGTTTCGCGAGGACATTAATATGTGTGACGAAATAGGAGGCAATCCAAACCTATACAATTTTGTGTCGACTACTATCGACTGGGACACAAACGCACTCTTTTGTATGGGTCCACGACTAAGAGTGGGGCTCGCCAAAACCCGTTAGATCTAACCCCTTGTACCTAGGTCCAAACTGGATTAATGGTGCTTAGTTGTATAACCCTATTCACACATGATCTAAGGTGTTTCATTCCATGACCTAACATACAATTAAACATGTATTTTCCCCGATAGTTGAAAGTTGTAAAGCATTTAAAATGAATAGAGGACATGAACTCACTGAATTGCGTCCGTGAATTGTAAGTGTTGTGATCTCACGTGCGGTCGCCCTGAATAGTGTCCCGGCCTACAAACGTTCTATATTTGTTAGACACTTCGGTCTTTGTAATGACTTTTGTACAAGTCTTTTATCTTAAATATGTGTTAAGACTTGTATGTCTTTGTTATTCATTGAACTGTGTCTTAGATGTATTAAGTGGTAACTGTTTAGTGTATATGTTTCGCCAAATATATATATTCTTGTATCTCGTGAGTTGTATCGTAGTTGTATAAATGCGTGTTCACCAAGTGTTAGGTGATGTGAGTATATAGTTCTACGTATAGGAATACCTATGTCCGCATTGTTCATTATATGTGATCTTGTATTCTTAGAATATATATATTTATATATTCTAAGATATATTTAATAAAAATATATAATCTTTATGTAACACCCCGTGTTTTCATAAGTCAAGTCAAAGTCAAGGTCTAAGTCAACGACCGTTTTCGCGCAACTTGACTTACAGGAATTTCTTTATTTTATTTGTATTAGGTGGAGTAAGTGTTGTTAAATGCAATAATCGACGTATGTTAATCGTTATTCAATCGACCTACGACTGTGAACTATAGGAAGCAACAATGCGATAAAGTTAATCAATTAATAATCAAGCTATGTTAATCGAATCGACATCAAATCGCAACTCGAGCTATGTATTTTTACTTGTTATTATACGTGTGTGTGTGTGCCTTACGTGTTACCTGTGCATGTTTATTTATGTTGTGTTGTGATAATCAAGCGAGCTCAATCGAAACTCGAAATCTAACTCGAATTACAATCGAACCCGAATCGTGAACGAACTATGATAATTGGTGGAAAATAGATTATGCGAGGTATGAGTGTTTGGGACTGAAAGTAATTTGACTAGGAAACCCTATCGTATCGAACCGCTCGCAATCGAAATCGAAATATCAAAAATCGGCGCGCAAAACACTCGAAAAGTGCGACTGATCGATCAGGCTCCCAGCCGATCGAACAGCCAGCCGAACGGACTGCTGTCCGATCGGACAGGCTGTCCGATCGAGCTGCCTGGCCGATCGGCCAGCACTTTCCTCTTTTTTCATCCTATAAATACCCCTGTCATTATCATCCTTTTCCACTTTTGGAAACCTCTGTTCGACCAGCACGCTCAGCTCACCTTTTTGCAGATTTCTCTCGATTCCGGAAAGATTTCATCCTAAATCTTATACTTTCTTGATCTATACACACTCCTACACCTTTCTATCTTTCAAATCTTAACTTCTAACCATGAAATCATCAAGATTCAAGTGTTCTAGGATGATGTCATCATGGGTTCTTGAAGAACTTCATGTTTTGGCCTCAATCCACCAAGAATGACTTGGATCTAGCCGATTTCCACATAAACAAACAAGGATCTTTCATAGATCTAAACTCATACACGGTGGAAAGGATTGAAGGATGGATTTTCCAACTTTTTTCAACTCTTTTTCACTCAATAACTTCAAACCGGTAGAAACGGAGCCTGAGCCGGTTTACAAATCACTTCGGTGGTTGTATGGCTCAAGATCCGGATTCTATCCACGAGGTTAACCGACTTCGGGTTAAACGTTAAACTTCGTTTCGAACAGTCCACCGACCGGATTTGGGTGATTCCTGTCCGACCCGAGGAACCAAGTAAGGACGAGGGATCTATGGTTCTACTCGTTGTCAAAATACCTCAATAAAACGACAAACAAACAGAACGACCAAGTGTTAGACGAAAAGGCTGATCAGGCCAGGACGCTGACCGATCGGACTGCTGTCCGAACGGACAGCCAGCCGATCGGATAGTCAGCCGATCGACCAGCCAGCCGATCGGTTAACACATGGTCCCACTCAACCAATTTATTTTGAAGACTAGTGTTGAACGAACTGATGTTCGATCGAACTACTGTCCGATCGGATTACTCTTCGGATCATGAGATACTATGCTTCAATACTTAATCGATTTTTCAACATGTTCAATGCACTAGGAGTGCCACCCGATCGAACAGCCGTCCGATCAGGTGACACCCTGTTGTCCGATCGAACAGCGGTTGTGTTATTCGATCGATCAACTATCCGATCCACTGCACCATACTTTACATTTCATTTAAAGTCTTTGACTAGTTGACCTGTCCGATCGAACACCTGTCCGACCCAAAGACTAAACATTGCAATTCATTTAAATGCCTAACCGATCGAGTTGCCGGCCGATCGAACAGCCGTCCGATCGACCGACCTGAAAGGTAAAGGTACTTCAATGTTTTCAAATGCTACAACGAAAACTTCAAAAGTCAAACCATCATACACAAACACATCCTTTTTAAAAGGAAGAAACAATCCACTCGAACAGCCATCCGATCGGCCTACCGACCGACCGGACAGCGAACCAAACGGTCAGCCGTCCGATCGAACTACCGTCCGATCGACCAGCTGTCCGACCCTCCAACACATGTTTTCCGTTTTACGCTTTGCTTATCGTTATACAACCTAATCTATTCAGGCTAATCTTACTCGCTAAGCGCTCCCTTCAATCCATTAATCGCTGTGAGTATACTCGATCCCATTTTGCTTTAGGCACTTTTGGGTGTTACATACGTTACGAATATTCAAACTACAACTATCACACTACTCAAACTATTTGAACGCTAACCGTTAATGCATGTTATACGTGGCTTATGAATGCTTGTTTGTTATGTTTACACATGGAATGCTGTCTACCTGCCTTAGCAACGATAGTACTATAGTTTGGACTCAGCACCCGTTCACACGGGGGTTGTTAAGGATCTTTTACTTGCATGTATTACGGTGGTAATCATGCATTGCGAACTGCCTCGGGTAGTCAACCCGCAGTCATTGGTATCGATGGATCTATGTCGATAACTAACGTGCTTCATTTCACTATGTGTACGTGCTGGTTATGCGTAAACGAATTCAAACTCTATATGCTATTATCAAACTTGTGTGCTCACCTTTACATTTTATGTATTGACTTTATTTTAACGTATGTGACAGGTGCTTAGGAAGTTTACATGCTTAGCATGCTGTGAACTTGAGACTAGGAAAGGTCTAGGATGCTCTCTGTGCTGTGATGAAATCGAAGCTAGGAAAAGAGGTCCTAGAAACCAACAAATAAATTATCTATGTTTAAATCTCAGTTGTCAGAACAGAACATTTGCCTAGATTTTATCTGTAATAATTTGTTTACTGTTTGAGACATGGTATGGGATATGTTAATTTGAATTGAATGGTAATGATAGTTGTTATGGAAACTTCTGGACAATCTGTTTCGCTCAGTGCCATGCCCCGATGATTCCGCCATCGGTTGGGGTGTGACAGATTGGTATCAGAGCCATAACTATAGGGAATTAGGAAAGACTCGACCTAGTCCGGGTCGAAGTCTTAGAAACCTAGACTATAGTTAAGAACCAACAGACCGACTTGTGCATATCCGTTAGGTAATATGCATGAACTCACTACTATCACTCGCTATTCTCACTTATTCTACACTATCACCACACTCGGATTTTCAACTATGAATGGGCAATAAGGTCGAGAATAGGTGTGAAAACCGCAAACTCTCGACTAAAGTTGCTTAATCAACCCGCATTTTAACTACAAACGAGGGGAATTATGCCAAATTAGGAGTGAAATCCATATTTTGATGAATAATCTCCTCAATTTTATTAAAAACAGGGACGAAGTTGTTAAGCCAGGGGTGAAACCCTAACCTTGACGACCTGTTCCGCACATTTTACAAAACTCTCACCAAAGTTCGACGGACTCCAATGACCTGAAGTCACAATAAGACCAACGGGATGGGTGCCAACGCCCAAGAATCGAGGCAGAAGCATAGTCCTGAAGGTCAAATGTGCACAACGGATCCTTGTGAGTAGTTGAATCGCTTTGGTTAGTCGAAGTCTACTAGCCGCAGACAGTCTATCTCCCAAGTTTTATATTTCAAACCCTTAACACGCAACTGTTGACTTTGATAATTCGTCGATTTTATAAGTGTGTAAAATTTTGGGTATTTGTTCAATTTCGCTTTCACTCGATCGACACGCACGACTCGCATTGCTTTTCTATCTCAAACCGCTAACAAATCGTTGAATTGTGGACAACCTATGCTACGACGTACGCTTATACTACGCTACTCACAAGCAATCGCCGACTTTGAATAATAGATTTCTGTTTTCTGACTACCTTTAGTGATTAAATGCGTATGTGCTTCCCTGCTTCTTTGCTCTACGTGCATAGAAATTATGTGATTATGTGCTCTACGTGCTTATGTGATTTGTGCTCTATGTGTTATGTGTTTACGTGAATGTACGTGTTACTGAGCTTTAGTAAGTAGTAAACGTGTGAGGTGAGATTCAAATACAATGTGTTGAGTTCCGTGGCGATGTCTATTGCAGACAATGTCGTCTGGATCCCGTCACGCACTTTCTCGTCAAGAAAAGAGAGACAAACGCCTTGCTTCCATTATCGCTAAAAGTGTAGCAAAGGCCGTGAGTGATGTTTATGAGAATGCCAGCAAATCGTCTGAGGAATCGAGAACCGAAGCCCCTAAAGCTACCGCAAGGCCTTTCAGCTTCAAGCAATTCAAGTCGTGTGGGCCAAAAGAATTCACTGGCGAAGGAGGTCCTACTGCGTTATTCCACTGGTTTGATTCCATTGAGGTTACTCTGCGACAGAGTGGTTGCCCTGATGACCTCCGTACTCTGAATGCTATCGGCGTTTTCCAGTCCCGTGCACTAGACTGGTGGACGGCCGAGAGGAACAAGCGAGGGAATGATGCAGCCTACGGTCTGTCATGGGACGAGCTCAAGGAAGTCATGCTAGAGGAATTCTGCCCTCCTCACGAGCGTCAAAAGCTAGAAGATGAATTTTGGCACATACAGCAAAAAGACGGTGACAATGCTGGTCTCACTGCTCGTTTCAAACAGCTCAGCATTATCTGTCCCGACCAAGTCAAGACTCCAGACATGGCAATCAAGAAGTACATCCGGGCCCTGCCCGACTGCGTTGCTGATTTCGTGCAAGCGGCTAAGACTACGACGATCGAGGAAACTTATCTACTGGCCGCTGAAATCAACGACAAGCGGGTTAAGGCTGGTGTCTGGGATAAGACTTCAAAGCATCTGCATCAAGCTACCACTACCGCACCAACTGCTGAACCCACCTCATCCAGCAACAAGAAAAAGAACAAGAGAAAGAACAGCTCCAGCAACAAGAACTGTGCGATCACTGCTGCACCAGTTCAAACCGTACCAGCCCAACAGCGTCAAGTAGCGGCGCATGTGGCAAATGCACCGCCTACAAAGCGTGCATACACTGGGCCACATCCGCTCTGCCCTACTTGCACCTACCACCAACTGACTGCAATTCCTTGCCACTTTTGTGCTCATTGCAACGTATACAGCCATTTTACTGCCAACTGCCGTATTCGTCAAGCTCCTGCCAATCAAGCTCTACTCACTGCCCCACATGGTCAACAAGCTCCTCCGGCACCCGCAGTCAAAGCCAGAGCCTGCTTTGCATGTGGCGACCCGAACCATTTCGCCAACATGTGCCCAAACAGGGTTGTGAAACAAGAGCCACAGCAGCAACAACAACAGCAGCAGCAACAACAGGCCGCACGCACCAGAACTTTCAACCTCAACGTGCGTCAAGCCCAGGCCGACAACAACGTGGTCAATGGTACGTTCCTTGTGAATGGTATTTATGCATCATGTTTGTTTGATACTGGAGCCGATACTTGCTTTGTGTCGTTCGAATTCGAGAAACTCCTTAGTCGTAAACGCTCCACACTCTCCTCGACATTCGATGTTGAAGTCGCTACCGGAAGAACCGTCGCGGTTAATTCTGTCCTTTGTGATTGTACTCTTGAGCTCAACAATCACATCTTCCCAATCGACCTTATTCCGATGCAACTCGGAAGCTTTGATGTCATAGTAGGCATGGACTTTCTTCGAGAAAACCATGCTGAAGTTGTGTGCTTTGACAAGATGATTCGATTTTCGCTCGTAAATGGTGACTTATTATGTGTATACGGTGATACTACTTCGAAGAGTCTCAAGCTTATGTCATGCGTGCAAGCTAGCAAGTATCTCCGCAAGGAATACAGAGCTTTCTTGGCTAACATTGTAGTAGCGGAGAAGGAAAAGAAAGAGAAGAAGGAAGTGAAAGACATTCCTGTGGTTCGAGAATTTCCTAATGTTTTTCCAGAAGATCTTCCCGGACTACCGCCAAGTCGTGATATCGACTTTCGTATCGACCTCATTCCTGGAGCCAATCCTATTGCCAAAGCTCCTTATCGACTCGCGCCGTCCGAAATGCGCGAACTCTCAACCCAACTCCAGGAATTACTTGAGAAAGGTTTCATTCGCCCGAGCACCTCTCCTTGGGGCGCGCCAGTCCTTTTCGTCAAAAAGAAGGATGGGTCGTTCCGGATGTGCATCGACTATCGAGAATTGAATAAGCTAACTATCAAGAACTGCTATCCCCTACCTCACATCGATGATTTGTTTGATCAACTACAAGGCGCTACGTGTTTCTCAAATATCGATCTACGTTCAGGATCTGATGAATCGCGTGTGTAAACCATACCTCGACCGTTTCGTCATTGTATTCATCGACGATGTCTTGATCTATTCCAAATCGAAAGCCGAACACGCGCAACATCTACGTCTGGTTCTCAAGCTACTCCAGGGGAACCAACTCTATGCCAAGTTCTCCAAGTGCGAATTCTGGTTGGAGGAAGTTCAATTTCTGGGTCATATTGTTAATAGTCAAGGCATTCACGTCGATCCTGCAAAGATTGAAGCTGTCAAGAGTTGGCTTACGCCTAAGAACCCGTCTGAAGTCCGCTCTTTTCTCGGACTAGCGGGCTATTATCGACGATTTATCGTGGGATTCTCAAAGATTGATGTACCGCTTACCTCCCTCACGCATAAAGACAAGCCTTTTGTTTGGGGAGCCAAACAAGAGTCTGCCTTTCGAACCCTCAAGCACATGCTTTGCAACGCTCCTGTTCTCACATTGCCCGACGGAAACAATGATTTCATTATCTATTGTGATGCTTCCAACCTTGGTCTTGGTTGTGTTCTCAGGCAACGGGACAAGGTTATAGCTTACGCATCTCGTCAGCTCAAAATCCACGAGAAGAACTATACAACCCATGATCTCGAGCTAGGCGCGGTTGTTTTTGCATTAAAGATTTGGCGACACTACCTGTATGGTACCAAGTGTACGATCTTCACCGTTCATAGGAGCCTGCAACATATTTTTAATCAGAAGGAACTTAATATGCGTCAACGCCGATGGGTAGAACTTCTCAACGATTACGACTGTGAGATCCGTTATCACCCAGGCAAGGCAAATGTTGTTGCCGACACACTTAGCAGACGTAGCTATCTGCTTAGCACTCGTAATGTTCAAGCCCAACACGATCTCGAAACCCTCATCCGTGACGCTCAACATGCATGTTTTAATGAACGCACCCTGAAGAGAGAATGAATCTACCACGATGGAGCCCAGCTGGTGAGCAAATCGAACGGGATATTTCACTTTTTAGACCGAATTTGGATTCCTAAGCGAACCAATTTGCGGCAAATTCTGATGGACGAAGCCCACAAATCCCGGTATTCTATTCACCCAGGTGCCGACAAAATGTACCAGGATCTTCGCTATAAGTACTGGTGGCCGGGTATGAAAAGAGATATCGCTCTCTACGTCGGAAAATGCCTAACTTGTGCTAGAATCAAGGCCGAACATCAAAGACCCTCTGGCTTACTCGAACAACCACCAATTCCCATGTGGAAGTGGGAAAGTATAGCCATGGACTTCATAACCCAGCTACCGCACACGTCATCAGGTCACGACAGCATTTGGGTTGTGGTCGACCGTTTGACTAAATCAGCTCACTTTCTGCCGATACGAGAAGACTACAAGGTAGAACGATTAGCCCGAATCTACACCGACGAGATCATTTGTAATCATGGGACGCCTCGTGACATCATCTCTGATCGTGATGCTCGGTTTACCTCGCGACTGTGGGAAACGTTTCAAACGGCACTCGGTACAACGCTTAATCTAAGTACCGCGTTCCACCCTCAAACCGACGGTCAGACTGAAAGAACGATCCGTACTCTTGAAGACATGCTCCGTTCGTGTGTCTTAGACTTCGGTGGTAATTGGGATAAATACCTGCCATTGGTCGAATTCTCGTATAACAACAGCTATCATTCTAGCATCCAAATGGCACCATTCGAGGCATTATACGGAAGAAGACGTCGATCGCCTATTGTGTGGCACGAGATCGGTCACTCGCAACTAACCGGTCCGGAGCTACTACAAGAAACGACAGACAAAATTTTCCAAATTCGGGACAACCTAGTGAAAGCTCGGGATCGACAGAAAAGTTACGCCGATAAGAAACGCAAGCCCCGGGAATTTGACGTTGGTGACCACGTACTCCTACAGGTATCACCTTGGAAGGGTGTGGTCCGATTCGGCAAAAAGGGAAAGCTCGCGCCTCGATATGTTGGACCTTTTAAGATTCTGGAAAGGATTGGGAAAGTCGCCTACAGACTCGAACTACCGGAGGAACTTAGTAATGTCCACCCGACTTTCCACGTGTCAAACCTCTGAAAGTGCCTAGCCAACCACGACTTACACGTTTCTCTAGACGATCTACGAGTGAACGAAACATTACACTTCGTGGAAAAGCCTGTCGAAATCATGGATCGCCAAACCAAGCAGCTCCGGCGCTCACGCATTCCTATTGTGAAGGTCCGATAGGAAGGCAAACGAGGCGCAGAGTTCACTTGGGAACTTGAAAGCGACATGAAGGCCAAGTACCCGCAGCTGTTTAAAGAGAAAGTCTAGAAAGAGAAAGTTCTCAAACGTGATTCACGGTGATGTACAACTTCCAGCTTAATTTCGGGACGAAATTCCCTAAACAAGGGGAGGCTGTAACACCCCGTGTTTTCATTAGTCAAGTCAAAGTCAAGGTCTAAGTCAACGACCGTTTTCGCGCAACTTGACTTACAGGAATTTCTTTATTTTATTTGTATTACGTGGAGTAAGTGTTGTTAAATGCAATAATCGACGTATGTTAATCGTTATTCAATCGACCTACGACTGTGAACTATAGGAAGTAACAATGCGATAAATGCAATACCGAGGTCGTCCAAGGACACAAGAGCTTTTAGTACCGGTTTATCCTCAACGTCTAATCAAATCAAAAAGTTAGAAAAATGTTTTAAACTAAGAAAAAAATAAAAACTAACTAAAAAGCTGAAAATAAAATAAAAAGAAAAACAGATAGACAAGATGAATCACTTGGTTCCGACTCGTATCTAGTGTAACATTTGATTATTTCCGCACTTTTGCACATATTTAAGAGATTATCTTAGTTATTGTAGTAGGCCCCTCTTTTGAAGGTGACGTTACCCTCACCCCAGTAGTTTGAGTCAGCAAGGATACAATCCTAAAAGGGTGGATTATTGGAAGATAATTAATTAAGTTATTAATGCAAATTATGGTAGGCCCCTCTTTTGGAGGTGACGTTACCCTCGACTAAGTAGTCTGAGTCAGCAGGGATACAGTCCTAAATAGCCGGGTTATAGTATTAATAGTAGTTAACTTGTGAGGGGATCAAAGAGTTTGGACCCCCGCCATCCAATACCGTGAAGTATTGAAGGAGGTCCTACTAAATTTGACCCAGGTCCATTGCAGGACCTCTAAACGCTGAACAATGGCAAGACCTTTACCAAACCGTTCCCTTAACCCCCGACCAGGTAGCCAACATACCTCCATATAGACCGTGGAGATATGAATGGTGAAAATCTTTTATTTTATATAGACAGTAAAATAATGCCAAGACACCACGGACAAACGATAAGGAAAGATCACCTTCAACATAAGCAACTAGTTATTAAAGTCATTAATACAAAACCAAGTAAAAAGTGCAAAATATTAGAAATAAAAAGTATTACACTAGACACTTTGTCTTCACCAAGTGATGTAAGAGACTTAGGCAAACATGACCTTGATTGTCAAGAACTCTTACGATCAATCTTGGATCCCGAGATGACTCACACACTCTATGATGGACAATGGATGATGGTGGTGGATGATGGTGGTGGGTGGTGGGTGAAGTGTGAGAGAGGTGGTGTGCCAAGGGATGGTTTGAGCTTGAGCCAAGCACTTCTATTTATAGGCTGAACAGAAGCTCGGGCACGGCCCCGTGTCCACATCCTTCTCTTTCTTCATTTAATGCAGTTTTGTCTTTTTAGTTGACCACGCCCCCGTGTCCGCTGAGCACGACCCCGTGGTGCAGAAGAATCTTTGTACTATGCAGATTTGCTGGATTGTGCGAATCTTATAGTTGACCACGGCCCCGTGTCCGCTGAGCACGGCTCCATGGTGGGCAATAGAAGCTTCTACCCCTTTGTCTTTTCTGCTGACACTTGGGCACTCCCCCGTGCTGGCTGAGCACGGGGCGTGTTCAGTCTTCTGATCTCTTGTTTTGCTTGGGAAGATGCTGTCGTGGGGTCGGGCATGTCACGTCTTGTTCCTTTTCTTGTATTTATGTTAGATTTTGATGTCTTTTTGCTTCTTTTGTTAATTTGAGCTCATTTAATCTTGAAAATACAAAAGGAAGACAAAAGCACACTTTTTCCAACATTAGTACTAAAAAGGGGTTAGTTTTATGCCTCATTTGATGAAATTTATATGTTGCATTTTTAACACATCAATGTCATCATGGGTTCTTGAAGAACTTCATGTTTTGGCCTCAATCCACCAAGAATGACTTGGATCTAGCCGATTTCCACATAAACAAACAAGGATCTTTCATAGATCTAAACTCATACATGGTGGAAAGGATTGAAGGATGGATTTTCCAACTTTTTTCAACTCTTTTTCACTCAATAACTTCAAACCGGTAGAAACGGAGCCTGAGCCGGTTTACAAATCACTTCGGTGGTTGTATGGCTCAAGATCCGGATTCTATCCACGAGGTTAACCGACTTCGGGTTAAACGTTAAACTTCGTTCCGAACAGTCCACCGACCGGATTTGGGTGATTCCTGTCCGACCCGAGGAACCAAGTAAGGACGAGGGATCTATGGTTCTACTCGTTGTCAAAATACCTCAATAAAACGACAAACAAACAGAACGGCCAAGTGTTAGACGAAAAGGCTGATCAGGCCAGGACGCTGACTGATCGGACTGCTGTCCGAACGGACAGCCAGCCGATCGGATAGTCAGCCGATCGACAAGCCAGCCGATCGGATAGTCAGCCGATCGACCAGCAAGCCGATCGGTTAACACATGGTCCCACTCAACCAATTTATTTTGAAGACTAGTGTTGAACGAACTGATGTTCGATCGAACTACTGTCCGATCGGATTGCTCTTCGGATAATGAGATACTATGCTTCAATACTTAATCGATTTTTCAACATGTTCAATGCACTAGGAGTGCCACCCGATCGAACAACCGTCCGATCAGGTGACACCCTATTGTCCGATCGAACAGCGGTTGTGTTATTCGATCGATCAACTATCCGATCCACTGAACCATACTTTACATTTCATTTAAAGTCTTTGACTAGTTGACCTGTCCGATCGAACACCTGTCCGACCCAAAGACTAAACATTGCAATTCATTTAAATGCCTAACCGATCGAGTTACCGGCCGATCGAACAGCCGTCCGATCGACCGACCTGAAAGGTAAAGGTACTTCAATGTTTTCAAATGCTACAACGAAAACTTCAAAAGTCAAACCATCATACACAAACACATCCTTTTTAAAAGGAAGAAACAATCCACTCGAACAGCCATCCGATCGGCCTACCGACCGACCGGACAGCGAACCGAACCGTCAGCCGTCCGATCGACCAGCTGTCCGACCCTCCAACACATGTTTTCCGTTTTACGCTTTGCTTATCGTTATACAACCTAATCTATTCAGGCTAATCTTACTCGCTAAGCGCTCCCTTCAATCCATTAATCGCTGTGAGTATACTCTATCCCTTTTTGCTTTAGGCACTTTTGGGTGTTACATACGTTACGAATATTCAAACTACAACTATCACACTACTCAAACTATTTGAACGCTAACCGTTAATGCATGTTATACGTGGCTTATGAATGCTTGTTTGTTATGTTTACACATGGAATGATGTCTACCTGCCTTAGCAACAATAGTACTATAGTTTGGACTCAGCACCCGTTCACACGGGGGTTGTTAAGGATCTTTTACTTGCATGGATTACGGTGGTAATCATGCATTGCGAACTGCCTCGGGCAGTCAACCCGCAGTCATTGGTATCGATGGATCTATGTCGATAACTAACGTGCTTCATTTCACTATGTGTACGTGCTGGTTATGCGTAAACGAATTCGAACTCTATATGCTATTATCAAACTTGTGTGCTCACCTTTACATTTTATGTATTGACTTTATTTTAACGTATGTGACAGGTGCTTAGGAAGTTTACATGCTTAGCATGCTGTGAACTTGAGACTAGGAAAGGTCTAGGATGCTCTCTGTGCTGTGATGAAATCGAAGCTAGGAAAAGAGGTCCTAGAAACCAACAAATAAATTATCTATGTTTAAATCTCAGTTGTCAGAACAGAACATTTGCCTAGATTTTATCTGTAATAATTTGTTTACTGTTTGAGACATGGTATGGGACATGTTAATTTGAATTGAATGGTAATGATAGTTGTTATGGAAACTTCTGGACAATCTGTTTCGCTCAGTGCCATGCCCCGATGATTCCGCCATCGGTTGGGGTGTGACAGATTGGTATCAGAGCCATAACTATAGGGAATTAGGAAAGACTCGACCTAGTCCGGGTCGAAGTCTTAGAAACCTAGACTATAGTTAAGAACCAACAGACCGACTTGTGCGTATCCGTTAGGGAATATGCATGAACTCACTACTATCACTCGCTATTCTCGCTTATTCTACACTATCACCACACTCGGATTTTCAACTATGAATGGGCAACAAGGTCGAGAATAGGTGTGAAAACCGCAAACTCTCACAAAACACAAGGTACAACTAATGATGCACAAAAAACTTGTAAAGTTATATATGAAATAATTGGGAGCAGCTAAGTAACGAAAGATTGGGCCATAAAACAATTATTTGGAACTCTCAATATCATCTAGGATCATCATACGGAATTTTGGCAGCCATTTACATTATTTTGGGCTCCCACTTTGGGGGCTTCATCATTCAAGAAAAAGTAGCAGCAACATCGAATTGTGGAGAGCAACTTTTATTATTTTTGGGCTCTAATAACTTATGGACGTCACAGATATTATTTTGGGGGCATTATCGAATTAGGGGAGCCATTCATACGAAACATTGGGGGCAACCATACACCGTTTTTTTGGCTCTCAAATCATCACAGATCATCATCATCGATCATCCACAACAACCCAACCAATCATGTCTTCATCACTATCTCAGGCCGGTGATCGCGTCCACCCAACCATGAGCGGTCAGTCTCTTCGGTTTCACCCCGGTGTATGTAGTTGTATTTTCTAGGGTTTATGCATTTTTTCTTTGATTCGACTTTGTGACAACTTGTATTGATTTTTGAAACCATTGATAATAGTTTACATTTGTTTCGTATTCATAAATTGTCGAACGATGTTAAAACTTACGACTTTGCGAAATGGTTATGTGTAGTTATGCGTTGTCGTGGTTAGGATTTACTTGTGTTGATTACAAAGTGCATTCTTGTCCGTTCTTCGGGACGTTGATAGTTATTGGCACCTAAGTCACGGACACTAAATCCACTAATCGTATGCAATTGAGTTGGATTAAAACATGTAGGAACCCTAGGACTTACAATTACCGAAACCGGGTGTGATCCGTATTCTTAATTCCTGTTTTCAATTAAATAGTTTAGTTTACAAGTTTAGTTAATAAATCATTGTTTTCGATAACATCAATTTGTCGGTTCATTCCGATTTATTTTAAAAACCAAACAAATAAATTAAAATAGCAATCTTCATAATCATCTTGTACATTAGTTGTAAATAGTCTAACTAATCGAACGGGTCGTGCAATACTGACCACCTGCTCTTGGTAGCTAATAAATTTTAATGGCTGTGAGAAGCATGCTTCTACACAGGGGTTAAGATTTGTAGGTACATTATGTTCGTGGGATGACCACTTTCTTGAAGAGAAGAAGAGTACACGAGGAATGAGCTAAAAAATCAGGTGCATGCGTTTCTTTTTACTTTTGATTTTTAGTTAGCAAATAAGTGGAATGTATTTTGTATCTTATCTTACGGGGTGAAATTTTGGGGAGGTTAGCCGTGTCACATCCCTTGTGCGTTAAAAGCTCCATTCTTGCACATTGAGGACAATGTGTACCTCAAGTGTGGGGATGGGGGAGTAAAAGTTTTTCGATTTTTGACCCATTCATTTAAACACTACACATTGAGGACAATGTTGACCTCAAGTGTGGGGATGGGGGAAAATTTCAAAAAATTTTCAAAAATTTCTTGTTTCAAAAGCGATCTTAAAAGCACAACTAACTAAGTCAACGAGGGATGGCACAACCCATTTGGTCTTCTGTCATGGTCAAGTTCAAATTAATAGCATGACGGGTATCCCAAAATTACGGGGTTTATCCCAAAATTTTGGAATAAAATAATTGGGCATTTTGAGTTTAAAAAGATCCCGTTGAAAATCTTCCGCTGTCGCATCATCGATACCACGGGTTCCTGTCCCGCGGCTCCTGACCGGGTCAAACCGGGGCTGGGGCCGTGACAGAAAAAGGTGGTATCAGAGCCACTGATCGAGCCACTGATTTAAAGCCTGTTAAGTATTTAAAAATACTTAATTCTTCTAATTATCATTTTGTGATTATGTGATTTTCTATTTGACTATCTGTTAATTTCCAGTATGGGTAAGCAAAGACTTTCGGACATCTATCATAAATTAGATAGTTCACCGAAAAATAAGGGGACTTCATCCCAAGCAAATTCCTCAAGATACTCAGCAGACACTGAGGAGGGAATATTTGTCCGTAAAGCACAATTTGAAAATCCACTTACCCCTACTAAAAGAAACTGGATTCTTAGAAAAAGTCAAGAGAAAATAAGGAAGTCACAGAAAACCCAGAAAGTAGGCAGCAAACCACCATGGGAAGACGAATTAGACGAAAAATGGATGAATCTCTATATGTTAGCTACTGTAGCAGTAAATGTTAACCTTTAAACTACCAACACCCCGACTTCGTATTAGCAACCATATTATCTATAAGCCAGAAACTTTAAAATAAATAAACCGCTAGTATAATTCGAAAGTTCAGTTGTAATAAATATCTAGCGATAGTTCATTTTAAATAAATTTTAAAGTTTTCTAAATTACCATTTTGTGACTTTGTGATTTACAAAATTTTAACTTAGAATTTTGTGTGTTTCTTCATAAATGCTAAAACAGCATGAATGAATTATCTGAAGCCCTAGAGAATCTCAACCTTTACCCTGTGAAAACAGAAGTTTCCAAAGATTTTACTGGTTACTTTGCTGATGTGGAAAAACCTATGGAATTTCAAGCTCCACCTCTGGAGAAATCAAAACCTAAGAAAAGAAGAAGATTTGTAGGCTGGAGACGTGTACGCAGAAGGAAACCAGCAACTAGGAGAATTCCCAAGATAGAAAATCCCATGGATAAAGGAAAAGGGATCGAGATGGAGGGAGATTCGAGACAAGTAGGAATGGAAATTGGGGAAAGTTCTAAGCAAGTTGAGGAATTGCCATTTCAGGAGGAACTGGATCAAATATTGGCAAGCTGTGATATCTTTAGGCCTATCAATACAAATCTTTTCCCTTATCCTGTTGAAACCAAACTTCCAATAAACATGGAACCAGCCATCCCAGAACCTTTAATTCACACCCAACCTCAAGGAGAAATGGACGAATGGTGGACCAACGATTGGCAGTTTCAAAACCTCCTAAATAATCCTTATACCTTTTTTCCCTTAGTTCGACCTAGAACATGCACCAAACCCACCAATGAGTAATGAAAACTTAGCTGAACTCCGCCACTTTGGCGAGGAGTTGATGGATGCAGGGAATAGGATCCGGGAGATAGGAGGACAAATCTCCTGGAAATACGATGAGAGGGAACATCGCTTTTGAAATGCCAGCGGACTAGGAAAAGTGTGGTTGTGAAATTGTGGTTGTATAATAATATAATAATCAAAATAAAACGTGTAAAATAAACAATAAAACTTGTGTAAGATAATCCGTGTGTAAGGAAGCATATTATAATATATAAAAATGGAAGTCAAGAAATTGACAATTTTGGCTATATATATTTGTTTAGGTGATTATGTGCGATTGTTTTGATTATAATTATTTTTATACTAATCACTTATATAAATTAATTACCAGATGGCAAACGCTGGTAATGAACTAGTTAATGAAGTTAATCAATCTTAACAAAATCAGGAAGAGCAATTGCTGAATAGGCAAGATATCGAGGATATCGTTGCTCAAGGAATAGCCAATGCTATTCCAGCAATACTTGCTGCTGCTCGACATCCAGTTGAACCTCAAATTATTCCTAGCAAATGTATTCATGAGGACAACTTCAGTAATAGTATAAAAGGAGGCGGCAACAACAACAATAACAATAACGATAATGTTCTGCAAGCCCCGATTCTCAAGAAAATGAAAGCTGCAACGCCTGGTTGTACTTACAAAGAATTTCTTGCCTGTAAACCAGCTGAGTTTGCAGGTAACGAAGGGGAAACTGCAGCACTGCGTTGGTTAGAGAAAACCGAGGCAGTAATTACCATAAGTAAATGTACTGAAGAAGACCAGGTCATGTATACGTCGAATCTTTTTAAAGAAGGGGCGCTAGAATGGTGGAATACGGTTTTACAAGCAAAAGGAAGGACGGTGGCGTATGCTATGAACTGGGAAGAATTTAAGAATCTTGTAGAAAGAAAATTCTGTCCCGAATACGAAAAGGAACAAATGACAAATAAGTTCCTGACCCACCGGATGGTGGATGTAGACTGTCGAGGGTATACTTCGACATTCTTCGAGTATGCAAGAGTAGTACCAACTCTGGCTTCACCAGAACCAGTACTTATTTCCCGCTATATTTGGGGATTGATTGGCGAAATCCGTAATATCGTCAAAGCTGTGAAACCCCGCACAATTGATGATGCGGTGGATTTAGCCAATACTCCGACTGATGAACTGGTACGGACGCGAGAAGAAAATAGAAAGATGGAAGTGGCCCAAAAGATTACCCAAGGATTCCGTATGGGTAACCGTAACAATTTCAAAAGAAGAGGGATTGGGCAATCTTCCACTGGTCCATTTTGCAATTCTTGCAAAAGGAAGCATTTTGGAAGATGCAAGGGATATTGCAATTTTTGCAAAATTCCGGGGCATCAAGAGGAAGACTGCAGGAAGAAGAAATTCACAGTATGCTACAACTGTGGTGAAGCTGGACATATTAGGCCAGACTGCCCTAAATTAGTCAAACCAGCTGACAACAAAGCTAAACCTGCAGAAGGAACTAACAAGAAGAACGTAAGAGCCTTCCAACTGACTACTCATGAAGCAGAGCTAATCCCGGATGTGATAGCTGGTACGTTCCTAGTTCACAACGTTTATGCAAAAGTATTATTTGACTATGGTGCAAACCAAAGTTTTATAAATACTTCATTCTGCCAAGCACTTAAGTTACCCTTAACCCAACTTAGGCAGATTTTTACAGTCGAAACGGCAGACGGAAATTCTGTTAATATAGATAAGGTTTTGCAAGAAGGAAAAATAGAACTCTTAGGACATACTTTTTCTGCAAACCTGTTACCTATGAAATTAGCCGGATTCGATGTTGTGTTAGGAATGGATTGGTTAGTAGCCAACCATGCTCGAATTCTTTATGATAAGAATTCCATAGAAATTCATACACCCATAGGAGAATTAGTAGTGATTACAGGAGATAAGCCACGAAAGCCATTGAAATTCATTTCAATAATGAAGTTGGCTAGTTATTCAAGAAAACAAGAAATGGTGTACATGATTTTCGTAATCATTAACACTAAGGGTAAGGAACTTAAGGAAATTCCAGTAGTATCTGAATACCCGGATGTATTCCCAGAGGAACTACCTGGATTACCACCTGATAGGGAGGTAGAATTTAGAATTCATCTAATTCCTGGAACTACACCGATAGCCAAAGCACCTTATCGGTTAGCACCCACCGAAATGCTAGAATTGAAAAAGCAGTTAGATGAATTATTAAGCAAAGGATTCATACAACCTAGTTCATCCCCGTGGGGAGCTCCAGTGTTGTTTGTAAAGAAAAAGGATGGTTCGATGCGAATGTGTATCGATTATAGAGATTTGAATAAAGTTACAATTAAGAATCGATACCCATTACCTAGGATTGATGATCTTTTCGATCAATTACAAGGAGCTAGATATTTTTCTAAGATAGATTTACGCTCTGGATATCATCAATTGAAGGTACAGGAAGAAGACATACCTAAAACTGCTTTCAGAACTAGGTATGGTCACTACGAGTTTACAGTTATGCCCTTTCGGTTAACAAATGCACCTGCAGCATTTATGGACATGATGAATAGAATCTGTAAACCGTATTTGGACAAATTTGTAATTGTCTTCATCGACGATATACATATTTATTCCAAAAGTCAGGAGGAACATTGTGACCACCTGCATGTACTCTTAACTTTGTTAAGAAAGGAGAAGCTTTACGCCAAATTCTCGAAGTGTGAATTTTGGCTACAAGAAGTGCAATTCTTAGGACATATGGTGAATCACGAAGGCATTCACGTAGATCCTGCTAAGATAGAAGCGATCACCAAATGGAAGGTTTCGCAATCAGCAATGGAAATTAGAAGTTTTATAGGTTTAGCCGGATATTATAGAGGGTTTATTAAGGATTTTTCCAAGATAGCTATACCATTAACTAAGCTAACCTGTAAAGCAGTTAAGTTTGAGTGGGGATCTAGACAAGAAGAAGCTTTTAAGATTTTAAAGCAAAAGTTAACCAATGCTCCAATTCTAGCCTTACCAGAAGGAACAAAAGATTTTGAAGTATATTGTGATGCTTCAAAGTTAGGATTAGGATGTGTGCTAATGCAACGCAAAAAGGTAATTACGTATGCATCAAGACAATTGAAAAAGCACGAGGAAAACTATACGACTCATGATTTAGAATTAGGAGCCATAATTTTTGCCCTTAAGATTTGGAGACATTATCTGTACGAAAGTAAGTTTACAGTCTATACAGATCATAAAAGTTTAAGATATATCTATTGGGCAAAAAGAATTAAACATGAGGCAAAGGAGATGGATGGAAATCCTAAGTGATTACGATTGTGATATTCAATATCACGAAGGAAAAGCAAACGTAGTTGCTGATGCCTTAAGTCGTAAGTATCATGAAAAGCAAAGACAAGTTCGTGCTCTCAGATTAAATCTACAGTTAGATTTAATGGAGCAACTGAAAAGCATTCAAGAAATAGCAATCAAGGATGATGCTGAAGGAATGAAAGGACGAATAAAAGAATTAGAACAAGGAAGTGATGGAATTTGGAGATTCCATAAGAAACGAATTTGGGTACCTAAGCAGGGAGAATTAGGAAATCAAATCCTAGAGGAAGCCCATAAATCTAGATATACCATGCATCCTGGTAACAATAAAATGTACCAAGATTTAAGAAATAATTTCTGGTGGATAGGTATGAAAAAGGACATAGCTAGATATGTTTCTAAGTGTCTCACTTGTTCGCAAGTTAAGGCAGAACACCAGAAACCCTCAGGTCTATTACAACAACTAGAAATGCCTGTATGGAAATGGGAACTCATAACAATGGATTTTGTTACTAAGTTACCCAAAACCAGAAAAGGTAATGACGCGATTTGGGTAATTGTGGATCGATTAACCAAATCAGCTCATTTTCTACCTATGAAAGAAACCTTTAGCATGGAAAGGTTGGCAAAATTGTATGTAGATGAAGTAGTATCCTTACATGGAGTTCCACTCTCCATTGTATCAGATAGAGATAGTCGTTTCACTTCCCACTTCTGGACTAGTTTCCAGGAGGCAACGGGAACCCGACTAAATTTGAGTACTGCATATCATCCTCAAACAGATGGACAAAGTGAAAGGACAATTCAAACCCTGGAGGACATGCTTAGGGTATGTGTGATAGATTTTGGTGGGAACTGGGACAATCATTTACCTTTAACTGAATTCTCCTATAACAATAGTTATCATTCAAGCATCGAAGCTGCCCCATTCGAAGCACTGTATGGACGAAAGTGCAGAACTCCAGTTTGTTGGGCAGAAATAGGAGAAAGTCAATTATCAGGTCCCGAGATTGTGCAAGAAACTACCGACAAGATCACTCAAATCAAAGAAAGATTGAAGACGGCTCGAGATCGCCAGAAAAGCTATGCCGATAATCGACGTAAGCCACTTGAGTTTCAAGTTGGAGACAAAGTACTTTTGAAAGTATCTCCTTGGAAAGGAGTAGTTCGATTTGGTAAGAAAGGAAAGCTAAGTCCAAGATACGTAGGACCATTCCCAGTGATCCAACGTATAGGACCTGTTGCTTATCGCTTACAACTACCAGAGGAATTGGCTGGAGTACATAACGTATTTCATGTATCCAACCTCAAGAAATGTCTATCTGACGAATCTTTGGTAGTACCTCTCCAAGATATAGAGGTAAATGAAAAATTGAAGTTCGTTGAAAAACCACTTCAAATCGAAGATCGAAAGATTAAGTTTCTCAAGCACAAAAGATTGGTGCTAGTCAAAGTCAAGTGGGATTCCAGAAGAGGACCCGAATACACTTGGGAGCTGGAATCGGAAATGAAGCGAAAGTATCCTCACTTATTCCAATGAATCTCGAGGACGACATTTTAAATAAGGCGGGGAGGATGTAAGGACCCTCAAAAATGTCCCAATACGACTCGTAAGTGAAAACCCTGACCCCTGAAACCTTATTGTGCATGAAAATCAAGAAATTCAAGATTTCTGGTCTCGGGAATGGGAAGTGTGTTTCTCGTTCGACCCACGTGAAAGTGAAAGACAGATTTGCTTGAGGGCAAGCAAACGACAAGTGTGGGGATGTGATGGGGAGTGCAAAACACGAGGGTTAAGTGCATTACCTTAAGTGTTTTAATGCGTTTTATGTGAGTATATGCCTAGAAAATGTTAACTACGAGTGTTCGTGATTTTACAGGTAAATCACTTAATTCGGTGAAGTTTGAAACACATAGTGATTTGGACATTGCAAACACATGTTGGACGATTTTATTGGAGGTTATTTTAATAATCATCCAACATCACTCAACAACATCATCATCAACACTTTTGAATGTGATTGGATATGAACATGGAAGTGACATGGACTTGTTGGCACATGAATGCTTTTTAGTCAACAACATAATTATCATCAATGCATATGAAAGAAAAAAATGGCGGCTGACTTCTTTTGGGATTCACATGAACACAAGTCAGCAAACATCATCATTATTAACTCTCGAAATTGGCTTGAGCACGTGTGATCCAGATCCGGACGACCCGAATGACCCGGTTTGAACCCGGCCTGATGACGTCTAACTTGGTGGCCCAGCATGCATTTGTTTGGTCTTATTTTTGGTTATTATTATCTTGGCCTTATTTTTGTTTATTATTATGTTTCCAGTATTTGAATAAGGAATTATATTCCATTATAATTTCCTTCCAAGTTTCATGCCTATCTTTTAGATAGGAGCATTATTTAAACAAACGTTGGTATTGTTTTAGAGACAGTTTTTTTGAATTGATTAATAAAAGTCTTTGGGGTTTTCGGCACGAAACCTTGTTATTACGTTACCGGACTTTGGTGACGGGTTTATTTTCTGTACGCTTCCGTATCATTTGGCATCAGAGCCATGACGGATGACTGGAGGAATAATCGTGATTTTCATCGTCGATTCGCCGCACGAGGCAACGGAGATTTTCACGATCCAGATCCGAGAGACGCGGAGTTAGAGAGGTTGCAGCGTAGGGTCTGGGAGTTGGAACTACGTTACGAACCACCAATTGATCACAACCGTTACCAGCAGCCGCCGGAACCCAACGACCCACGTTACGATGACGAACGGACTGAATCGGACCTCCAGTACGAATTCGACGATTTCCGTAATCCGTTTGGGGGCCGTCCATAGCGGCGCCGTTCACCGCCACCGGTGGATCACCTAAAGTCCTTGGGAATACGAGTCGAAGTTCCGGAGTTTGAAGGGGTGCTACATCCCGACGAGTTTATTGAGTGGATCCACACCGTTGAACGGGTGTTCGAATTGCGTGACATTCCGGAAAACTTGAAGGTTAAACTGGTCGCAGTCAAGCTTCGGAAACACGCATCGATCTGGTGGGAACACGTCCGAAAAAAGAGACAGTCCGAGGGGAAGCCAAAGGTCGAGTCGTGGGAAAAGATGAAAAAGTTGCTGCGTTCGAAGTTTCTTCCGTCCAATCATCGCCAAGATTCTTACCTCGATTATCACAATTGTAAACAAGGTACCTTATCTGTGAGCAATTTATTTTGGAATTCGAAAAGTTACGTATGCGTTGTGGGGTGGATGAGGAGGAGGAACAAGTTATTGCTCGGTTTTTGGGAGGGTTAAGATCGGATATTGCGGATGTCGTTAACCTACAACCCTATTGGTCCTTCGATGACGTTTGCCTTCTAGCCCACAAGGTTGAAAAGCAATTACGGCCAAAGCCCAAACCAACCGCCCCTAACCCTCGGCCCACTCCTTTTAACCGTAACACCAACACCACGAGCCAATCGGGCCGTCCGGGCCCAATCAAAGCCGACGGCCCATTAAACCCGACAACCACCGCACCTACACCCGCAGCCCAGCCCAACACCACCCCTACGTCCCCTTCAGTTCAGCGATGTTACAAGTGTCACGGCATTGGCCACTTACGTCGTGAATGCCCAAACCGACACGTCGTTGCACTCACCGAGGAAACCATTCCCTTGTACGATACGGACGACGAAACCCACAGCGAACCGTCCGAGACCTTGTTTCCGGATCGCGACGAGGCCCTAATAGCCCAACGGGTTCTCACCGCGTCATCAACCAAACCCGAAGATGAAACCGCGTGGCTTCGAAACAACATTTTCCGCACAAAATGTACGTCTAAGGGTAAGGTTTGTGTTATGATAATTGACGGGGGTAGCTGCGAGAACATGGTTTCCACGCTTATGGTCGAAAAACTGGCTCTCCAAAAACAGGACCATCCGGAACCATATCAGATTTCTTGGCTCAAAAAGGGGAACATCGTTAAAGTTACACATCGATGCTTGGTGCCGTTTTCCATCGGAAATAAATATGTGGACGAGGTATGGTGCGAGGTCATTCCCATGGACGCGTGCCATATCCTTTTGGGACGTCCGTGGCAGTTTGATCGACGGACACGACACGACGGGTTCAGGAACACGTATTCGTTTAAAAAAGACGGCGTCAATATTACTTTGGCACCCATGGATCCACGCGAGTCACAACCCACGGCCATGTTGGTTTCGCGATCCGAATTTTTGGATTTTTCACGCGCAACTGGCTCCACCCTCATTCTCGGCCTAGTGGTTTGCGAGGCTAACCCCACCGTCGACCAACCACCGCCGGAAGTTATTCCTCTTTTGACCGAATTCGGCGATGTTTTTCCGGACGACATCCCGAAAGGACTACCCTTGGTGCGCGATATCCAACATTGTATCGATTTTTTACCCGGGGCTAGCATTCCAAACAAACCCGCCTACCGAATGAATCCGACGGAATTTGCGGAATTACAGGCCCAAGTTAGCGAGTTGTTGGATAAGGGTTTCATCCGGGAGAGCATGAGCCCCTGTGCCGTACCCGCTCTTCTTGTGCCAAAACCGAACGGTTCCTACCGTATGTGCATTGACAGCCGGGCCGTCAACCGGATCACAGTTAAATATCGTTTCCCGATTCCACGTTTCGAAGACTTGTTGGATCAACTTTGTGGGGCCACAATTTTTTCGAAAATCGACTTACGTAGCGGGTACCACCAGATTCGCATGCGACCCGGGGACGAGTGGAAGACCGCCTTTAAAACGAGGGATGGCCTTTACGAGTGGATGGTAATGCCGTTTGGACTCTCAAACGCGCCGAGCACGTTTATGCGCCTCATGAATCATGTTTTTCGGGAGCTCATCGGTAAGTGTGTCGTCGTTTACTTCGATGACATATTGATCTTTAGCAGCTCGATTCCGCAACACCTTACTCATTTACGCTCGGTTTTTGAAATCCTACGAGAACAGCGCCTTTTTGCTAATCGCACAAAGTGCCAATTTTTACAACACGAAGTTATTTTTCTTGGCTACCTCGTTTCGGGCTCAGGTATACGCATGGATTCTTCTAAAGTGGAAGCAATTACTAATTGGCCCACTCCAACGTCACTTCATGACATTCGGAGTTTTCATGGGCTTGCTTCTTTTTACCGCAGGTTTATTCGGAATTTCAGTTCCGTCGTCGGCCCGATCACTGATTGCTTGAAATCTTCTAAATTCGTGTGGACTCCCGCAGCGCAACGGGCCTTCGAGTTTTTAAAACGGGCTGTAACCGAGGCCCCGGTTCTTGCACTGCCAAACTTTGATGTCGTTTTTTCCGTAGAATGTGACGCTTCGGGCACGGGTATCGATGGTGTATTGTCTCAAAATAACAGGCCCGTGGCTTTCTTTAGCGAGAAATTGAATGATTGTCGACGACGTTACAGCACGTACGACAAGGAATTTTACGCAATCGTCCGTTCTCTCGAACACTGGCGCCATTACTTGCTTCCAAACGAATTTGTCCTTTTTTCGGATCACCAGGCGCTACGTTATCTACATGGCCAGTCAAAGTTGAACCCCCGACACGCCAAGTGGGTCGAATTTCTTCAGGATTTCTCGTTCGTGATAAAACATCGTGCGGGTCATGCAAATGCCGCAGCCGACGCGTTAAGTCGTCGGCCTTGCCTCGCCATCACCGTCCAAACACACATTGCGGGGTTAGACTCGATCAAGGACCTTTATGCATTGGATCGTGATTTTGCCGAGCCGTGGAAGAGGTGTAAAAGCGGCCAGAGTGCGGATTTTTTTCTTCGTGATGGGTTTTTATACAAGTCCAACCGGTTATGCGTTCCCGAGTCTTCTTACCGGCACGCCATCATTAACGAATACCACAAAGGCGCTCTCGCGGGTCATTTTGGACGTGACAAAACGGTTTCTTTGGTACGTGAAAGTTTTTTTTGGCCACGACTTGACCAAGACGTGGTGCGGGTTATTAGACGATGCCGTGTTTGTCACATTGCAAAAACCCATGGTACAAATCACGGCTTATACACTCCACTTCCAACTCCGTCCGCACCATGGGAAGACGTTAGCCTTGATTTCGTTTTGGGCCTCCCGCGAACTCAAAAACAAAAAGATTCGATCATGGTTGTTGTAGATCGGTTTTCTAAAATGGCGCATTTTATTCCGTGCACGAAGACGCTCGACGCTTCACAGGTAGCACGGTTGTATTTTCAGGAAATCGTTCGTTTACATGGTATTCCAAAAACAATTACCTCGGACCGTGACGTTAAATTTGTAAGCCACTTTTGGCGAACCTTGTGGAAACGAATGGGATCTAAGCTTCAATTTAGTAGCTCTCACCACCCTCAAACGGACGGCCAAACGGAAGTAACTAACCGTAGTTTGGGAAATCTCCTACGAAGCTTAATCGAGAAAAACCCGAAGCAATGGGATTTGGTATTGCCGCAAGCAGAGTTCGCGTACAACCGTTCAAGTCATGGGTCGACAGGCCTCTCGCCATTTTTTGTGGTTTATGGCCGTAACCCCTTCACGCCGCTCGACCTTATTCCAGCCGGTCAAACACCATCGTTCTCCACTGACGGGGAGGAGCGGGCTGTCCAGATTCAGGAGTTGCATAAAAAGGTTCGAGATGAAATTGTCAAACATAATTTAGCTTATCAAACGCGTGCAAACAAACACCAGAAACGGGTGGTCTTTAAAGAAGGTGATCTGGTGTGGATACATTTGCGCAAAGAGAGGTTTCCAACTGGTCGCTATGGGAAACTGCAACCACGTGCAGATGGGCCTTTTCGAGTGCTAAAACGGATCAACGATAACGCGTACCAAATTGATCTTCCGGGACATTATAACGTTTCCGCGACGTTTAATGTCGCCGACTTAGCCGCGTACGAAGACTCTAGTGATGATGATGAGGACTCGAGGACGAGTGCTTTTCAAGTGGGGGAGAATGATCCAGATCCGGACGACCCGAATGACCCGGTTTGAACCCGGCCTGATGACGTCTAACTTGGTGGCCCAGCATGCATTTGTTTGGTCTTATTTTTGGTTATTATTATCTTGGCCTTATTTTTGTTTATTATTATGTTTCCAGTATTTGAATAAGGAATTATATTCCATTATAATTTCCTTCCAAGTTTCATGCCTATCTTTTAGATAGGAGCATTATTTAAACAAACGTTGGTATTGTTTTAGAGACAGTTTTTTTGAATTGATTAATAAAAGTCTTTGGGGTTTTCGGCACGAAACCTTGTTATTACGTTACCGGACTTTGGTGACGGGTTTATTTTCTGTACGCTTCCGTATCAACGTGGACTTGAGGGTTGAGTCAACATCCATCACAATTACAATATTATTTTAACTAGGATTGCGACCCGCCGCAATGCGGCGGGGATTCTTTAGTTATAACTAAGTGGATTTAGGACCCGCACGTTATGTTAAACTTGTCAAACGGGAAAAAATAGACGATGTAAAAACGTTCACCCACACACGCACACGCACGTTGCGTCGTGTTAACTCGTAAAATTTAGAACGAAACGTAAAAACGTTAAACCAAAGATGCACGTTGCGATGTGTTAAGTCACAAAATTTAGAACCAAGCATAAAGCGTAAAATTTGCGGAAAATGAAAACTATAAAGGACCAAAGTTGCAAGGAAAAAAAGTTATGAGGATAGATTGCAAAAGATAAAAAGTTTTGGATTAAAAGTAAAAAAACAAATAGTTTTGGGTTAAAAGTAATTTATGAAATACTTTTAGGTGAAAAGTAAAAAAAAAAAACATTTTTTTGGAAAACCCCCCAAAGCCAACATTACGAAAACCATATGCATAACTATTTTTTCTTTGAAAACCCCCAAAACACACCCCGCGTTGCATCAGGGCGTAAAACGATGTCAAATAGTACTAATGTCACACAACCGTCATCGACCACCAACACTGACTCGACCTAGGATATGCGTGTTGCGACGAACCTGTCAAACATGGAAAAATATAGGTAAAAAGGTTGAACCACACATGCACGTTGCGTCGTATTAACTCGAAAAATTTAGAACTATACGTAAAACGAAAATTAGCGAAAGATGAAAAACATAAGTGACAAAAGTTGCGAAGCTAAATTGCAAATAATAAAAAGTTTTGGGTTAAAGTTAAAAAAACAAATTATGTAAGGTTAAAATTGAAAAAGATAAAAACCTTCGGGTTAAAAAGAAAAAAAACTAGTTTTTTTTTTTTTGAAAAACTCACAAAACACAAGGTACATAATGATGCACAAAAAACTTGTAAAGTTATATATGTAATAATAATGAAAAGTTTTGGGTTAAAGTTAAAAAAACAAATTATGTAGGGTTAAAATTGAAAAAGGTAAAAACCTTTGGGTTAAAAAGAAAAAAATCAAGTTTTTTTTTTTAAAAACTCACAAAACACAAGGTACAACTAATGATGCACAAAAAAACTTGTAAAGTTATATATGAAATAATTGGGAGCAGCTAAGTAACGAAAGATTGGGCCATAAAACAATTATTTGGAACTCTCAATATCATCTAGCATCATCATACGGAATTTTGGCAGCCATTTACATTATTTTGGGCTCCCACTTTGTGAGCTTCATCATTCAAGAAAAAGTAGCAGCAACATCGAATTGTGGAGAGCAACTTTTATTATTTTTGGGTTCTAATAACTAATGGACGTCACAGATATTATTTTGGGGGCATTATCGAATTAGGGGAGCCATTCATACGAAACATTGGGGGCAGCCGTACACCGTTTTTTTGGCTCTCAAATCATCACAGATCATCATCATCGATCATCCACAACTAGCCAACCAATCATGTCTTCATCACTATCTCAGGTCGTTGATCGCGTCCACCCAACCATGAGAGGCTAGTCTCTTCGGTTTCACCCCAGTGTAGTTAGTTGTATTTTCTAGGGTTTATGCATTTGTTCTTTGATTCGACTTTGTGACAACTTGTATTGATTTTTGAAACCATTAACAATAGTTTACTTTTGTTTCGTATTCGTAAATTGTCGAACGATGTTAAAAGTTATGACTTTGCGAAATGGTTATGTGTAGTTATGCGTTGTCGTGGTTAGGATTTACTTGTGTTGATTACAAAGTGCATTCTTGTCCGTTCTTCGGGACGTTGATAGTTATTGGCACCTAAGTCACGGTACACTAAATCCGCTAATCGTATGCAATTGAGTTGAATTAAAACATGTAGGAACCCTAGGACTTACAATTACCGAAACCGAGTGTGATCCGTATTCTTAATTCCTGTTTTCAATTAAATAGTTTAGTTTACAAGATTAGTTAATAAATCATTGTTTTCGATAACATCAATTTGTCGGTTCATTCCGATTTATTTTAAAAACCAAACAAATAAATTAAAATAGCAATCTTCATAATCATCTTGTACATTAGTTGTAAATAGTCTAACTAGTCGAACGGGTCGTGCAATACTGACCACCTGCTCGTTGTGGATTCGATACCCGACTTACCCTAGCTACCTAGGTTTAATTGGGTTTTTGACTGATCGGGACGACACGGTCACGTCAAAATGGCGCCGTTGCCGGGGAGCTAGTGCGCTTAGTATTTCATTGCTTGTTCGATTTTAGTTTAGTTTTTCTTTCTTGTATATTCGTGATTTTACTTTGGGTGGTCGAGCTTGTCTGTGCAGGTACATGTTTTGCAGGTACCATCTTTCAATATGAATTGGGTAGATGATGATCCGTGTGAGTGTTGCGGAAGCGGAGAGCACTATTTAGAGGATTGCTCTGTTTTCTACGAAAAAGTTCAAGCCAACAAGGAACGGGAAGACTACCTCAGTGGATTGTTTGAATATAGGAGGGCGGATTATGAAGATTTCAATGGTCCATCCTCATATTATCTATGCGGTAATCCACCACCACCACATTATCAAGAATACTACTATGAACCCAAATCACCATATTTCTCAAGTTACCGGGATGAGGAGTATGAGGATTATTATAATGAATACCCTCAACCGGTATACGAGAAACCACAAGATTCGATGCATTCCCGAGCAAGAAAATGAATGTTTGAACCGAGCGGAAGACATCACACATCGAGACGAGTCGGATCCGAAAGATGCCCACGTTCATATCGATCCTTCTCCCATACTTATCACTCCAACCAACAAAGTTGGGGATGCGGGTTCGGGTATAAGGATTCAAAGGGTGGCGTTGCAAGACATTGGCCATGTTGTTAAGAGACGACCCCGAAGTTGTACATTGCGTATGCCGAATATAATAAAAAGAGAATGGATCCGGCATGCCAAATACCTAGCGTATGTAGGCAATTCGGTAGGAAAATGTGCACTTCGACCACCATGAGAGGAAAATCAGGTATAATTGTTGTAGAGTTTGTACTATTATTCGTTTTATTTTTTTTTTCTTTTCTTAGTTAAATGAACTTTGTGGGTGTGTTCCCTATATAACCCTCACGAGACCTCTCGTCCTCCCGAGCTATCGGGAGGTTTAAAAGGGCTTGTTGCATAAGCTAAATGCAACCGTGATTCCTACGAAAGTGAGTTAGGTTTGTTGTTATTGTAAATTATTTTTCCACATAAATCAAAGTAAATTAATGTATGACTTGGTAATATTTTCATAAAAGTGGTAGAACTAGGTAGCTAATAAATTTTAATGGTTGTGAGAAGCATGCTTCTACACAAGGGTTAAGATTTGTAGGTACATTATGTTCGTGGGACGACCACTTTCTTGAAGAGAAGAAGAGTACACGAGGAATGAGCTCAAAAATCAGATGCATACGTTTCTTTTTACTTTTGATTTTTAGTTAGCAAATAAGTGGAATGTATTTTGTATCTTATCTTACGGGGTGAAATTTTGGGGAGGTTAGCCGTGTCACATCCCTTGTGCGTTAAAAGCTCCATTCTTGCACATTGAGGACAATGTGTACCTCAAGTGTGGGGATGGGAGAGTAAAAGTTTTTCGATTTTTGACCCATTCATTTAAACACTACACATTGAGGACAATGTTGACCTCAAGTGTGGGGATGGGGGAAAATTTCAAAAAATTTTCAAAAATTTCTTGTTTCAAAAGCGATCTTAAAAGCACAAGTAACTAAGTCAACGAGGGATGGCACAACCCATTTGGTCTTTTGTCATGGTCAATTTCAAATTAATAGCATGACGGGTATTTAGCGGGTGGTTATTTGGGAATAAGTTGCCTAAGGAACTAGCATTTTATGCATATCACATACCATACCCTTATACGTGAGGTTTTGAGCCACTTTTATATCATAGATTTACATATACATGTTTCTTTGTTTGAGTGGACCATTAGTTGCGTATTGTAGAACTTGCAACTTTTGATACGTTCGAGACCATAGACCGAATACAAGCACGAGAATGATTAAGGCATTAGGTAAACCTTTTCCTCTTACACCATTTTTATATCCTTACCCAAAAATTATCCCCTAGTAGCCAATTTTGAGCCTAATCCTTTCGTTTGACCACCCTTTAGCCCATAACCTTAAAACCTTTTTCTTTTAAACCCGTGTGATGGAAATTCAATTATAGGAATCAAGTTTGTATATTCTTGGTTTGTTTGTTTGCATATAAAAAAATAGAAAATCATTGAGAAAATAACAAAAATATATGTTCTTAGTTTGAGAAATAAAATGCGAAAACTTGTTGCCTTCTAGTTTGATTTTGTTAGTTAGTTATGCATAGAATAATTACTTTATAATAAAATCGAATTTTCATCACCTTAGCCATTTTAAAAATATCCTATTTCCTACCCCCAACCTAGCCCCGTTACAACCCTTCAAAGCCCTTTTGACTTGTGCTGTAAGGACCCTCAAAAATGTCCCAATACGACTCGTAAGTGAAAACCCTGACCCCTGAAACCTTATTGTGCATGAAAATCAAGAAAATCAAGATTTCTGGTCTTCAGGCGGGCCGCGTAAGGTTTGAGCATATCTTTACACGGGTCGCGACAGCTCACAACTTATCCGGAACAGCAACCAGGCCACGTGGCAGACCTAGGTGTGACACGCTTGCCCTAATCTACGAAATAGGTGTCCACGCGGGCCGCGTAAGGTTCGAGCTAATGTTCACGCGGGCCGCGAGAGCCCCAAATTTCAGCTATAAATAGGTTGGTTCAGGAGCAGTCCTCTGGTGTCGAAATCACTTTACAAAAACGAAATTAGACTGCTCAAAAGTCGAATTTACTTTCAAGATAGCTAGGTGCTGCTCCGATACCGGGTATTAACACGATCGCTGCTACGATTCAATGTCCGATCGATTGAAACTATCCAATGGATGTTTAAGTGCTGCCCACATTAGGGTTATGCTTTGTCATTCGTCGTGAATTTGATGGATGTCTAAGTATCGCACTTTGTCATTCGTTGTGAGGGTTTAATCTTGTGAGTTATCGTAAATGCTGTATTAGTTACTGACCTAGTTCGTATGCATGTTGTTTAAATTTAGGTTAAAAGGCTAATCAGTAGGCTAAACTCTGCCCGTATAAATCTGCAATGTGAGTCATTCTCTTTTTATCAACTATTTTACAATACCTCAAATTATTTTCAAAAGTTACAATTACAAGGAGTAAGTCGTGGATATCTTGAATCACTGGCTAGTGGGGTATTGTGCACATTACTAATTTTCTCCCGGTTAGGTTCATTGACCTAACAGGGATAATCATCACTACTTGGGTGACAGGACCCAATAGTGGTATGACCATCGTCACACAGTGTGACACGGCGCCAGATAAAAATAAGATAGAAGCAATTGTAATCGCTCTTATGCTGTAATTGATAACTATGTGTCGTTTTATCAAATTTGAGTGACTCGCCAGCATTTCCCCGCTGATAAAATATTTTTAAAACATGTTTCAGGTGACCTGCTGTAAATCAAAGAAACGTGCTATGGAGCACTAACAAACTTGAAGAGGTGGCTCAGTTAAAATGAATAAACATGTTTTAACAAATCAGGGAATTTCCTAGTTAAATTCCTCTATTGTAAATTACGGGGTTTATCCCAAAATTTTGGAATAAAATAATTGGGCATTTTGAGTTTAAAAAGATCCTGTTGAAAATCTTCCGCTGTCGCATCATCGATACCACGGGTTCCTGTCGCGCGGCTCCTGACCGGGTCAAACCAGGGCTGGGGCCGTGACAGGAAAATGTGGTATCAGAGCCACTGATTTAAAGCCTGTTAAGTATTTAAAAATACTTAATTCTTCTAATTGTCATTTTGTGATTATGTGATTTTCTATTTGACTATCTGTTAATTTCCAGTATGGGTAAGCAAAGACTTTCGGACATCTATCATAAATTAGAGAGTTCACCGAAAAATAAGGGGACTTCATCCCAAGCAAATTCCTCAAGATACTCAGCAGACACTGAGGAGGGAATATTTGTCCGTAAAGCACAATTTGAAAATCCACTTACCCCTAATAAAAGAAACTGGATTCTTAGAAAAAGTCAAGAGAAAATAAGGAAGTCACAGAAAACCCAGAAAGTAGGCAGCAAACCACCATGGGAAGACGAATTAGACGAAAAATGGATGAATCTCTATATGTTAGCTACTGTACCAGTAAATGTTAACCTTTAAACTACCAACACCCCGACTCCGTATTAGCAACCATATTATCTATAAGCCAGAAACTTTAAAATAAATAAACCGCTAGTATAATTCGAAAGTTCAGTTGCAATAAATATCTAGCGATAGTTCATTTTAAATAAATTTTAAAGTTTTCTAAATTACCATTTTGTGACTTTGTGATTTACAAAATTTTAACTTAGAATTTTGTGTGTTTCTTCATAAATGCTAAAATAGCATGAATGAATTATCTGAAGCCCTAGAGAATCTCAACCTTTACCCTGTGAAAATAGAAGTTTCCAAAGATTTTACTGGTTACTTTGCTGATGTGGAAAAACCTATGGAATTTCAAGCTCCACCTCTGGAGAAATCAAAACCTAAGAAAAGAAGAAGATTTGTAGGCTGGAGACGTGTACGCAGAAGGAAACCAGCAACTAGGAGAATCCCAAGATAGAAAATCCCATGGATAAAGGAAAAGGGATCGAGATGGAGGGAGATTCGAGACAAGTAGGAATGGAAATTGGGGAAAGTTCTAAGCAAGTTGAGGAATTGCCATTTCAGGAGGAACTGGATCAAATATTGGCAAGCTGTGATATCTTTAGGCCTATCAATACAAATCTTTTCCCTTATCCTGTTGAAACCAAACTTCCAATAAACATGGAACCAGCCATCCCAGAACCTTTAATTCACACCCAACCTCAAGGAGAAATGGACGAATGGTGGACCAACGATTGGCAGTTTCAAAACCTCCTAAATAATCCTTATACCTTTTTCCCCCAGTTCGACCCAGAACCTGCACCAAACCCACCAATGAGAAATGAAAACTTAGCTGAACTCCGCCACTTTGGCGAGGAGTTGATGGATGCAGGGAATAGGATCCGGGAGATAGGAGGACAAATCTCCTGGAAATACGATGAGAGGGAACATCGCTTTTGAAATGCCAGCGGACTAGGAAAAGTGTGGTTGTGAAATTGTGGTTGTATAATAATATAATAATCAAAATAAAACGTGTAAAATAAACAATAAAACTTGTGTAAGATAATCCGTGTGTAAGGAAGCATATTATAATATATAAAAATGGAAGTCAAGAAATTGACAATTTTGGCTATATATATTTGTTTAGGTGATTATGTGCGATTGTTTTGATTATAATTATTTTTATACTAATCACTTATATAAATTAATTACCAGATGGAAAACGCTGGTAATGAACCAGTTAATGAAGTTAATCAATCTGAACAAAATCAGGAAGAGCAATTGCTGAATAGGCAAGATATCGAGGATATCGTTGCTCAAGGAATAGTCAATGCTATTCCAGCAATACTTGCTGCTGCTCGACATCCAGTTGAACCTCAAATTATTCCTAGTAAACGTATTCATGAGGACAACTTCAGTAATAGTGTAAACGGAGGCGGAAACAACAACAATAACAATAACGATAATGTTCTGCAAGCCCCGATTCTCAAGAAAATGAAAGCAGCAACGCCTGGTTGCACTTACAAAGAATTTCTTGCCTGTAAACCAGCTGAGTTTGCAGGTAACGAAGGGGCAACTGCAGCACTGCGTTGGTTAGAGAAAACCGAGGCAGTAATTACCATAAGTAAATGTACTGAAGAAGACCAGGTCATGTATACGTCGAATCTTTTTTAAAGAAGGGGCGCTAGAATGGTGGAATACGGTTTTACAAGCAAAAGGAAGGACGGTGGCGTATGCTATGAACTGGGAAGAATTTAAGAATCTTGTAGAAAGAAAATTCTGTCCCGAATACGAAAAGGAACAAATGACAAATAAGTTCCTGACCCACCGGATGGTGGATGTAGACTGTCGAGGGTATACTTCGACATTCTTCGAGTATGCAAGAGTAGTACCAACTCTGGCTTCGCTAGAACCAGTACTTATTTCCCGCAATATTTGGGGATTGATTGGCGAAATCCGTAATATCGTCAAAGCTGCGAAACCCCGCACAATTGATGATGCGGTGGATTTAGCCAATACTCTGACTGACGAACTGGTACGGACCCGAGAAGAAAATAGAAAGATGGAAGTGGCCCAAAAGATTACCCAAGGATTCCGTATGGGTAACCGTAACAATTTCAAAAGAAGAGGGATTGGGAAATCTTCCACTGGTCCATTTTGCAATTCTTGCAAAAGGAAGCATTTTGGAAGATGCAAGGGATATTGCAATTTTTGCAAAATTCCGAGGCATCAAGAGGAAGACTGCAGGAAGAAGAAATTCACAGTATGCTACAACTGTGGTGAAGCTGGACATATTAGGCCAGACTGCCCTAAATTAGTCAAACCAGCTGACAACAAAGCTAAACCTGCAGAAGGAACTAACAAGAAGAACGTAAGAGCCTTCCAACTGACTACTCAGGAAGCAGAGCTAATCCCGGATGTGATAGCTGGTACGTTCCTAGTTCACAACGTTTATGCAAAAGTATTATTTGACTATGGTGCAAACCAAAGTTTTATAAATACTTCATTCTGCCAAGCACTTAAGTTACCCTTAACCCAACTTAGGCAGATTTTTACAGTCGAAACGGCAGACGGAAATTATGTTAATATAGATAAGGTTTTGCAAGAAGGAAAAATAGAACTCTTAGGACATACTTTTTTTGCAAACCTGTTACCTATGAAATTAGCCGGATTCGATGTTGTGTTAGGAATGGATTGGTTAGTAGCCAACCATGCTCGAATTCTTTGTGATAAGAATTCCATAGAAATTCATACACCCATAGGAGAATTAGTAGTGATTACAGGAGATAAGCCACGAAAGCCATTGAAATTCATTTCAATAATGAAGTTGGCTAGTTATCCAAGAAGACAAGAAATGGTGTACATTATTTCCGTAATCATTAACACTAAGGGTAAGGAACTTAAGGAAATTCCAGTAGTATCTGAATACCCGGATGTATTCCCAGAGGAACTACCTGGATTACCACCTGATAGGGAGGTAGAATTTAGAATTCATCTAATTCCTGGAACTACACCGATAGCCAAAGCACCTTATCGGTTAGCACCCACCGAAATGCTAGAATTGAATAAGCAGTTAGATGAATTATTAAGCAAAAGATTCATACAACCTAGTTCATCCCCGTGGGGAGCTTCAGTGTTGTTTGTAAAGAAAAAGGATGGTTCGATGCGAATGTGTATCGATTATAGAGATTTGAATAAAGTTACAATTAAGAATCGATACCCATTACCTAGGATTGATGATCTTTTCGATCAATTACAAGGAGCTAGATATTTTTCTAAGATAGATTTACGCTCTGGATATCATCAATTGAAGGTACAGGAAGAAGACATACCTAAAACTGCTTTCAGAACTAGGTATGGTCACTAGGAGTTTACAGTCATGCCCTTTGGGTTAACAAATGCACCTGCAGCATCTATGGACATGATGAATAGAATCTGTAAACAGTATTTGGACAAATTTGTAATTGTCTTCATCGACGATATACTTATTTATTCCAAAAATCAGGAGGAACATTGTGAGCACCTGCATGTACTCTTAACTTTGTTAAGAAAGGAGAAGCTTTACGCTAAATTCTCGAAGTGTGAATTTTGGCTACAAGAAGTGCAATTCTTAGGACATATGGTGAATCACGAAGGCATTCACGTAGATCCTGCTAAGATAGAAGCGATCACCAAATGGAAGGTTCCGCAATCAGCAATGGAAATTAGAAGTTTTATAGGTTTAGCCGGATATTATAGACGGTTTATTAAGGATTTTTCCAAGATAGCTATACCGTTAACTAAGCTAACCTGTAAAGCAGATAAGTTTGAGTGGGGACTTAGACAAGAAGAAGCTTTTAAGATTTTAAAGCAAAAGTTAACCAATGCTCCAATTCTAGCCTTACCAGAAGGAACAGAAGATTTTGAAGTATATTGTGATGCTTCAAAGTTAGGATTAGGATGTGTGCTAATGCAACGCAAAAAGGTAATTGCGTATGCATCAAGACAATTGAAAAAGCACGAGGAAAACTATACGACTCATGATTTAGAATTAGGAGCCATAATTTTTGCCCTTCAGATTTGGAGACATTATCTGTAGGGAAGTAAGTTTACAGTCTATACAGATCATAAAAGTTTAAGATATATCTATTGGGCAAAAAGAATTAAACATGAGGCAAAGGAGATGGATGGAAATCCTAAGTGATTACGATTGTGATATTCAATATCACGAAGGAAAAGCAAACGTAGTTGCTGATGCCTTAAGTCGCAAGTATCATGAAAAGAAAAGACGAGTTCGTGCTCTCAGATTAAATCTACAGTTAGATTTAATGGAGCAACTGAAAAGCATTCAAGAAATAGCAATCAAGGATGATGCTGAAGGAATGAAAGGACGAATGAAAGAATTAGAACAAGGAAGTGATGGAATTTGGAGATTCCACAAGAAACGAATTTGGGTACCTAAGCAGGGAGAATTAAGAAATCAAATCCTAGAGGAAGCCCATAAATCTAGATATACCATGCATCCTGGTAACAATAAAATGTACCAAGATTTAAGAAATAATTTCTGGTGGATAGGTATGAAAAAGGACATAGCTAGATATGTTTCTAAGTGTCTCACTTGTTCGCAAGTTAAGGCAGAACAACAGAAACCCTCAGGTCTATTACAACAACTAGAAATGCCTGTATGGAAATAGGAACTCATAACAATGGATTTTGTTACTAAGTTACCCAAAACCAGAAAAGGTAATGACGCGATTTGGGTAATTGTGGATCGATTAACCAAATCAGCTCATTTTCTACCTATGAAATAAACCTTTAGCATGGAAAGGTTGGCAAAATTGTATGTAGATGAAGTAGTATCCTTACATGGAGTTCCACTCTCCATTGTATCAGATAGAGATAGTCGTTTCACTTCCCACTTCTAGACTAGTTTCCAGGAGGCAATGGGAACCCGACTAAATTTGAGTACTGCATATCATCCTCAAACAGATGGACAAAGTGAAAGGACAATTAAAACCCTGGAGGACATGCTTAGGGCATGTGTGATAGATTTTGGTGGGAACTGGGACAATCATTTACCTTTAACTGAATTCTCCTATAACAATAGTTATCATTCAAGCATCGAAGCTGCCCCATTCGAAGCACTGTATGGACGAAAGTGCAGAACTCCAGTTTGTTGGGCAGAAATAGGAGAAAGTCAATTATCAGGTCCCGAGATTGTGCAAGAAACTACCGACAAGATCACTCAAATCAAAGAAAGATTGAAGACGGCTCGAGATCGCCAGAAAAGCTATGCCGATAATCGACGTAAGCCACTTGAGTTTCAAGTTGGAGACAAAGTACTTTTGAAAGTATCTCCTTGGAAAGGAGTAGTTCGATTCAGTAAGAAAGGAAAGCTAAGTCCAAGATACGTAGGACCATTCCCAGTGATCCAACGTATAGGACCAGTTGCTTATCGCTTACAACTACCAGAGGAATTGGCTAGAGTACATAACGTATTTCATGTATCCAACCTCAAGAAATGTCTATCTGACGAATCTTTGGTAGTACCTCTCCAAGATATAAAGGTAAATGAAAAATTGAAGTTCGTTGAAAAACCACTTCAAATCGAAGATCGAAAGATTAAGTTTCTCAAGCACAAAAGATTGGTGCTAGTCAAAGTCAAGTGGGATTCCAGAAGAGGACCCGAATACACTTGGGAGCTGGAATCGGAAATGAAGCGAAAGTATCCTCACTTATTCCAATGAATCTCGAGTAAGAGATTTTAAATAAGGCGGGGAGGATGTAAGGACCCTCAAAAATGTCCCAATACGACTCGTAAGTGAAAACCCTGACCCCTGAAACCTTATTGTGCATGAAAATCAAGATTTCTGGTCTTCAGGCGTGCCGCGTAAGGTTTGAGCATATCTTTACGCGGGCTGCGACAGCTCACAACTTATCCGGAACAGCAACCAGGCCACGTGGCATACCTAGGTGTGACACGCTAGCCCTAATCTACGAAATAGGTGTCCACGCGGGCCGCGTAAGGTTCGAGCTAATGTTTACGCGGGCCGCGAGAGCCCCAAATTTCAGCTATAAATAGGTTGGTTCAGGAGCAGTCCTCTGGTGTCGAAATCACTTTACAAAAACGAAATTAGACTGCTCAAAAGTCGAATTTACTTTCAAGATAGCTAGGTGCTGCTCCGATACCGGGTATTAACTCGATCGCTGCTACGATTCAATGTCCGATCGATTGAAACTATCCAATGGATGTTTAAGTGCTGCCCACATTAGGGTTATGCTTTGTCATTCGTCGTGAATTTGATGGATGTTTAAGTATCGCACTTTGTCATTCGTTGTGAGGGTTTAATCTCGTGAGTTATCGTAAATGCTGTATTAGTTACTGACCTAGTTCGTGTGCATGTTGTTTAAATTTAGGTTAAAAGGCTAATCAGTAGGCTAAACTCTGCCCGTATAAATCTGCAATGTGAGTCATTCTCTTTTTATCAACTATTTTACAATACCTCAAATTATTTTCAAAAGTTACAATTACAAGGAGTAAGTCGTGGATATCTTGAATCACTGGCTAGTGGGGTATTGTGCACATTACTAATTTTCTCCCGGTTAGGTTCATTGACCTAACAGGGATAATCATCACTACTTGGGTGACAGGACCCAATAGTGGTATGACCATCGTCACACAGTGTGACACGGCGCCAGATAAAAATAAGATAGAAGCCATTGTAATCGCTCTTATGCTGTAATTGATAACTATGTGTCGTTTTATCAAATTTGAGTGACTCGCCAGCATTTCCCAGCTAATAAAATATTTTTAAAACATGTTTCAGGCGACCTACTGTAAATCAAGGAAACGTGCTATGGAGCACTAACAAACTTGAAGAGGTGGCTCAGTTAAAATGAATAAACATGTTTTAATAAATCAGGGAATTTCCTAGTTAAATTCCTCTATTTTAAATTACGGGGTTTATCCCAAAATTTTGGAATAAAATAATTGGGCATTTTGAGTTTAAAAAGATCCTGTTGAAAATCTTCCGTTGTCGCATCATCGATACCACGGTTCCTGTCCCGCAGCTCCTGACCGGGTCAAACCGGGGCTGGGGCCGTGACAGGTGCTTAGTATTTGTGTTCGGTGGTGGAGAATGATTGAGTTGCAAGCCTATGCGGGTACGTGTTCTAATCGGTTTGAGTGATTATTTCAAAAGCGCTAATGCATTAACTATTAGCCAATTTTAAACCGAGTGGAGAGAACATTGTGAGGGATGTGCATGATTTATTAGTTTCAAGGGCGGGTTAATCTTGGATAACCATTTTCACATGATTATTCACTTTTCCGTTAAATATTTTGTAAATTGTAAAAAAGTTTGAACCGGGTATGACATTAGACCTTAACCTTTGTCTCGGGGATGGGAAGTGTGTTTCTCGTTCGACCCACGTGAAAATGAAAGACAGATTTGCTTGAGGGCAAGCAAACGACAAGTGTGGTGATGTGATGGAGAGTGCAAAACATGAGGGTTAAGTGCATTATCTTAAGTGTTTTAATGCGTTTTATGTGAGTATATGCCTAGAAAATGTTAACTACGAGTGTTCGTGATTTTACACGTAAATCACTTAATTCGGTGAAGTTTGAAACACATAGTGATTTGGACATTGCAAACACATGTTGGACGATTTTATTGGAGGTTATTTTAATAATCATCCAACATCACTCAACAACATCATCATCAACACTTTTGAATGTGATTGGATGTGAACATGGAAGTGACATGGACTTGTTGGCACATGGATGCTTTTTAGTCAACAACATAATTATCATCAATGCACATGAAAGAAAAAAATGGCGGCTGACTTCTTTTGGGATTCACATGAACACAAGTCAGCAAACATCATCATTATTAACTCTCGAAATTGGCTTGAGCACGTGGACTTGAGGGTTGAGTCAACATCCATCACAATTACAATATAATTTTAACTAGGATTGCGACCCGCCGCAATGCGGCGGGGATTCTTTAGTTATAACTAAGTGGATCTAGGACCCGCACGTTATGTTAAACCTGTCAAACGGGGCAAAAATAGACGATGTAAAAACGTTCACCCACACACGCACGTTGCGTCGTGTTAACTCGCAAAATTTAGAACGAAACGTAAAAACGTTAAACCAAAGATGCACGTTGCGATGTGTTAAGTCACAACATTTAGAACCAAGCATAAAGCGTAAAATTTGCGGAAAATGAAAACTATAAAGGACCAAAGTTGCAAGGAAAAAAAGTTATGAGGATAGATTGCAAAAGATAAAAAGTTTTGGATTAAAAGTAAAAAAAACAAATAGTTTTGGGTTAAAAGTAATTTATGAAATACTTTTAGGTGAAAAGTAAAAAAAAAAAACATTTTTTTTGGAAAACCCCCCAAAGCCAACATTACGACAACCATATGCATAACCATTTTTTCTTTGAAAACCCCCAAAGCACACCCCGCGTTGCGTCAGGGCGTAAAACGATGTCAAATAGTACTAATGTCACACAACCGTCATCGACCACCAACACTGACTCGACCTAGGATATGCGTGTTGCGACGAACCTGTCAAACATGGAAAAATATAGGTAAAAATGTTGAACCACACATGCACGTTGCGTCGTATTAACTCGAAAAATTTAGAACTATACGTAAAACAAAAATTAGCGAAAGATGAAAAACATAAGTGACAAAATTTGCGAAGCTAAATTGCAAATAATGAAAAGTTTTGGGTTAAAGTTAAAAAAACAAATTATGTAGGGTTAAAATTGAAAAAGATAATAACCTTTGGGTTAAAAAGAAAAAAATCAAGTTTTTTTTTTTGAAAAACTCACAAAACACAAGGTACAATTAATGATGCACAAAAAACTTGTAAAGTTATATATGGAATAATAATGAAAAGTTTTGGGTTAAAGTTAAAAAAACAAATTATGTAGGGTTAAAATTGAAAAAAGGTAAAAACCTTTGGGTTAAAAAGAAAAAAATCAAGTTTTTTTTTTTTTTAAAAACTCACAAAACACAAGGTACAACTAATGATGCACAAAAAACTTGTAAAGTTATATATGAAATAATTGGGAGCAGCTAAGTAACGAAAGATTGGGCCATAAAACAATTATTTGGAACTCTCAATATCATCTAGCATCATCATACGGAATTTTGGCAGCCATTTACATTATTTTGGGCTCCCACTTTGTGGGCTTCATCATTCAAGAAAAAGTAGCAGCAACATCGAATTGTGGAGAGCAACTTTTATTATTTTTGGGCTCTAATAACTAATGGACGTAACAGATATTATTTTGGGGGCATTATCGAATTAGGGGAGCCATTCATACGAAACATTGGGGGCAGCCGTACACCGTTTTTTTGGCTCTCAAATCATCACAGATCATCATCATCGATCATCCACAACTAGCCAACCAATCATGTCTTCATCACTATCTCAGGCCGGTGATCGCGTCCACCCAACCATGAGCGGCTAGTCTCTTCGGTTTCACCCCGGTGTAGGTAGTTGTATTTTCTAGGGTTTATGCATTTGTTCTTTGATTCGACTTTGTGACAACTTGTATTGATTTTTGAAACCATTGACAATAGTTTACATTTGTTTCGTATTCGTAAATTGTCGAACGATGTTAAAAGTTATGACTTTGCGAAATGGTTATGTGTAGTTATGCGTTGTCGTGGTTAGGATTTACTTGTGTTGATTACAAAGTGCATTCTTGTCCGTTCTTCGGGACGTTGATAGTTATTGGCACCTAAGTCACGGTACACTAAATCCGCTAATCGTATGCAATTGAGTTGAATTAAAACATGTAGGAACCCTAGGACTTACAATTACCGAAACCGGGTGTGATCCGTATTCTTAATTCATGTTTTCAATTAAATAGTTTAGTTTACAAGTTTAGTTAATAAATCATTGTTTTCGATAACATCAATTTGTCGGTTCATTCCGATTTATTTTAAAAACCAAACAAATAAATTAAAATAGCAATCTTCATAATCATCTTGTACATTAGTTGTAAATAGTCTAACTAATCGAACGGGTCGTGCAATACTGACCACCTGCTCTTCGTGCTTACCCTAGCTACCTAGGTTTAATTGGGTTTTTGACTGATCGAGACGACACGGTCACGTCAGTATAACTAATACAATCAAATAACACATAGCACATAAGTTGTTAAGATAACTAAATATATATTTTCTCAAAAATATATATTTATATCTAGTTTTGCTTTTATAAAAACTATTCTTTCAAACCTTTTTATTCTAGTAAAGATTTTGTCAAAATGATAGTTTTTATAACATATGATTTTTAAGAAAAATACCCATATTTCCTTTGAAATATATACTTTGCCATGTTTAATAAAACATATCTTTTTCTTTTAAAAATCACCAACAATTTACTCATAATATTTTTAACAAAAACATATGAGATTTATATCATAAACCTAACAAGATGAAATCATAAACATGTAGGGTTTTGTTATGATCATTACATATGTTTACTAGTTCAAAAACCATGCTTTACTTCTAGTTTTATCAAACTTTTATACAAAACCCCTCTTGTATGTTTCTTTTTACATTCTTGTATAAGTATTATTTTTAGTGAAAAACCTTATATACTTTAACAACATCAAAGATCATGATCATCCATTAAACATTTTGTTTAATAAAATCCTTTTAACACTTTCATGTATACTTGTTAGATCATGTTTTTAAACATCATCTAACAAGTTATTCATATGATATTCATCAATACTAGATCAAATATGCAAGAAATAAGCTTTAAATCACAACATAAACAATCTTATATATCATGATTTTTATTATGCTTCTTTGTATTTTCATCTTATTTTGTATGATTGTTTAGTTATAACTTGTTCTTTAAATAATAAATACATAAATAAGTATGAAAACGGGATTTAGAATGCTCACTTCTAGCTCTTGTGGCTAGGGATGATCTAGATGATGATAAAAGCAAAGAAAAAAAATGATCTTGATGATTGAAAGCTCTTGAATGGATGGAAATACTTGCTTCAACTTGTGGTTGCCTTAGATCCTCCTAAGTTCCATGAAAATCCATCTTGATCATCAAGGAAAATGCTTAAAAGTGAAGGTGTTTGATGGGTGTTCTTGGCTAAAATGGTGGTAGATGATGAGAGCTTAAGTGTATGAAATGTAAGGTGTAAAATGAGAGTAATGATCTTGTTAGCTTAGAAAGTAAGTTGTTAAAACAATCACTAAGTTCACCAACTTGCAAAAGGAGGTGAAATATCTAAGATATTTCACCAAGTAGGCAGTGGGGGGGGGGGGGGGGAGTCCCACATGTTGTGATTTTTTTAACTTGTTTCATGTGTTAGTTTTTTTGTAGAAAAATGATTAGAAAGCTTTAGATGTTTAAGGGATTCAAGTGTTTCAAGGTGTTAAGTGAACATTACTAGCCTTAAATGACCCAAATAATGTTAGATATTCATTAAAAAAAAGTTTAGATAATGTTCGGATATTCGTTTGGCATTTGTTCCGTTAGTTGATAATTGAACGCTAAGCTTGTGTAAGTTGTGGGAATTGATGTAGTTATTGGTTTAGGTGATACCCCAAGGTATTCTTATATGAATTCTAGGTTAAACAACACTTTTATACATTGCATAAAACTTACAATGCTGATTTCTGATGAATTTTTGCAAAAAAGTGTGAAAATTGTGACTTTTAGTGCTTTTCGGACAGTTTTTAGTGTTATCGGACTTCAGGAAGGTATTAAACCAAACCCTTGCATTCCTAGTTAGGGTTTAATGTATATTTGATGTTGGACTTTCGTCTGAGTCCTAAAGATGTCATTAAGATGGTTTCTACGGATCCTGCGTTTCTGTCAGCACACTAGTCTACTAGGTGCTATACTAGTTGTTTCGATGCATTGTTTAATCTGTTTCAAATGTAATCAATAAAAATGAATCATGTGCATCATAAGTAAGTATTCCTTGAGTATTCTAAGTGTATGTTATGAAATATGCAGTTCGGATGTTCAAAACTGTAACATCCAAAATTTTATTTAGCGATTTCCATAAATAATCACAAATTACTGAGTGTTTATATTTAAACATTCATGTTCAAATACGGGTTTATTAAAACTTTTCTAAACTTGAAAGCAAAACAACATAATGTAATTTAATTCATCGTTTTAGAATAACGACGAAACAACTTGCGGAAGCTTCATTTAATCGTGTGTTTGGTTCTTGCTTGACGCTTGATCTTCATCCGGGACTCTCGACATTCACCTATGATCAATACCAGCTTAAATGTTAGTATTGATAGTTTAAATAACGGTACAATACAAGACAAATGATAATGGAAGGAAATCCCCCAACATTAATCTCTTGATCCAAAAAATAAGGACTTCAAACTGGCCTCCACCGTAGCTTACGGTAGCCACCGTAAGCTACGGTGGCCTCTGTTTTAAATAACCCCCACCGTAAGGCAGGAGGTAAGTATCGTAAAGACTTCAGCCCCACCGTAACTTACGGTGGGCACCGTAAGTTACGGTGGTCCCTGTATCAGACCTTTCCATTTTTGTCGTTTTTGGCACGAAAACTTCCGTATCTTTCAATCCGCATATCCGTTTGACCTCCCGTTTCTTCCTACATGATCGTAATTTGATTCTCCATCTCATGGAGTTTAAATCCAACATTCAAACTAATAAAATCCTAATTTTTTTAAGCATTCGGCTTATTATTAAAAATCCACATTTTGACCCGTTGGTATTTAGGACCTCCAAACTTGTTTCTAGTTAATCATAAATCATAGACCAAGGTATTTAACTCAAAATATCTATCTTGGATTCATAAGTTTTGTGAATTACGCGGCAAACACCCAAGTTACGCGCGTAATTCATTTTGACCCGTTTAGGGGGATTTTATGCATTAAAGCATCAAATCCGCTCTTCTTTTTTCCCACTTCGCGTTCCCATATATAAATTGCTACTTATATTCTACCACAACTATTCTTGTGGTGGATCTAACATAAGGGACCCATAATCCCAATTTTACCTTTTTGTTAGTCATGTTATAGAAAAACCCAATCTTAGGAATTTGATCCACCAAGGCTTATACCGATAACTTTTATGTCCGTCTATATCTAGCATGATCATATTACATGTACTTAAACAATTCCCAAAGGTTGTTTACCCGATTTACCCACCATGGGCGTTTTGGTCAACTTTAGTCCTTCAATTTACGACAAAGGACTTACACCAAATTTTGACCAAAATCGCACGTTTAACTATAAATTGTTTATTCGTACCTGGCTCGGGTTAATGTATCGACCCGAAAAAATATACCTTTCACTATTAATCGTTAGTTAATAGTAGCGTGAGCCTTATGCTAATTCCTGTGAACACAAAACTCAACAAGCGATGTCAAATGTTATTGTCAAATGGCGTTAACAACACCATTTGACCCAGTTAGTCTAATGACCACTTGTCCGTATGAGATGGTACTTAATTACCATTTCACCCCTTTAAACCCATTCCGGCTTTCTCTATAAACTAGTTTTACTATAAAAAGGACGTTTCTTATTTGTTTGTCATTACATGACTAATTTACCATTTTGCCCTTTTTACTATACACCATGATTTCTCACCATCTCCCCTTGTTCCGACTCTCGTTAAATCATGTCGGAATGTAATGTACCAATCATTTAATAGCATTCATAACTTGTAACACCCGTCTCATTGTTTTAAGATTTTAAACTAAAAACCCGCATTTTTTTTCTTTTCTTTCAAAATGCATCATTTCAAACTTAGTTATAAAAACTAAGTTTACATGGTTATGGTATTCTAGTTTACAAACTAACTAGTTAAAACATACAACATTGAGTTTAGTGTTTACAAATAAACATTGTCTAAAACAAGATTAGATTAGCGCGGAAGCTTCAAAACTTTGTGTTCGGTTCTTGAATTCTTGCTTGATCGGCATCCAAAATGAGACGAACATCACCTAAGGTCAAAACCACATCAATTGTTAGTTTTGACAACTTTATAACATGTAAAAACAAGTTCCGGTATCATACAAATAACAAAAAAATAAGATTTCAGATTTTTGATCTGTCGCGCCACGCGACAGATTCCTTTCAATCCTTCGCGGGCCGCGAGCACGCCCGCGTGTCGCGCTAGAACAAGTGACTCCCTTCGCGTGTCGCGGGGAAGACCGTTTTCCAGCAGGTGCAGGTTAAAATCCTGCACTTTTGCCCAGCACCATTTTCTTTCAATTTTTCAACTTCTAAGGTGCATAACTTTCATTCTACAAGTCCGTTTTTCTCGATTCTTTTTCCTACGCGTTCGTAATTTAATTCTCCATCTTACGGAGTGAAAACCCGACATCTAAATTCACAAAATTTTAACTTTCAAGCTCTCGGCTTGAAATTCAATTATGACACTTTTTGACCCGTTCGTGATTTATCAAACAAACTTGTTTATTACCTTTTCAAAATATCATGCATATCACGTTATATCAATTTACTAATGTGCAAGGTTCAAATTACGGGTTTCTTATGAATTCTTAACCCGTTTTACCTATCTACTCCTTTTGACTCGTTAAGGGAAGTTAAACACTTTTAAATATAAATCTATATATAAGCGTACCTGGCCCGAGTCAACGTATAGACCCGTTTATACCTTGCTATTATTAATTCAATATTCTATGATGACGCAATTATCCAAATTGCTATTCGTTCCTGTAAACATATGACTTAACAACCAACATTAGTCGATATGGTCATATGAGGTTATCACCATCATTTGACCCATTTGGTCTATACGACCAAACAATTATATTGTGTTAAGTTTGATCTCGTCAAGCTAAGTGCGAATCCAAAAATTTTTATAAGGAGTGAATAGTAATATGCAACAAATACGTAGAAATTGACCAAGAGACGGGAACGCGAAATAGAAAGTCAAAGGACTCGGATTAAGAGTCATGACTAAAAGACAATGAGAATTTACAAACTGGAATTTTGCTAACTACGTTCAACTATTTTAAAGTTGAACGGGTCGAATAAAGATTGAAGTTTGACGTTCTGGAGTAATGAAATCTCGCACGAATAAGTCAAACGAAACGAATAAAGTATACAAAAAAAGCTTGATAGAGTAAGTAAACGCAAACCGGTGAAACCGAAAAGCTAAAAAAAAAACAAACCGACGTGTAAATGACATAGGAAGTCATAGAGTCGGAATATTAGTTTAAAATGGAAGCGGGTGCAGCCTTAGACTACGGTCAAGGTCCATAGAATTCAGGAATGAAAATAAACGACTTCTAAACATCAAAAAGGGTGTGCTGACACCGAAAGTATAACTTTAGAACGACATGTGTAAAAGAGGATCTACGGGATCGTCATGACCCTCAGGATAGTAAGTGGTGTTGAGGTCTACGGGACCAAAAAGACTCTTGGGTCACAAATAGAAAGAAACAAACCGTTGGAATCTCACCTTAAAAAGGTGGATATCTAAAGAGATAGCCTACGAGGCTAAGTAAAAGAAGCTACAGGTCACTTGGGTAAGGCAAGGAAAATTGGTTACAATTCTTTGCGTAAGAATAATAACGGTCAGGAATAAACTTAGAACGAAAATTCCTAGACATGAGAAAAAGACGTAAGATAAAGAGAAAACGTAAACTAAAAATTTAGTTTTTAGTTAAAAGCAATGTTTTAACAAACATAAGTAGTATGAGGTGGTTTAAGAAATAGTAAACACACATAAAGCCGGAGATGGCAGTATAGTATGCCCGGTTGCCGGGGGCACGAAATGGCGGTGACTAATCAGTCAAGCCGGTAAAACCATTAAAGTCAAAAGAAGATTTCTAGGTAAAGCGCTCGTCAACATAAGATTAGCGTGAAGTAAACGTGTTGACGGACTAACGCAACTGAGTGGTCAGGTAACAACTCGGTCAAGTAGGCGAAAAAGATATGAAATATGAAATATAAAATGAAAATTTCGGTTCATAAGGACTTACACATAAAGGACGCTCATGTCAATATGAATGATAATATTGTCCGAAAGAATGAATATCATAGAAACGAAACTAAGTTCGTTCAGTCTAAATTAAAGAACTAAGTGAGAAAGGTTTCGGGGACGAAACCTCTTTAAGGGGGTTAGACTTGTAACAGCCAAAAAAACGAGTTTGGTAACCAAACCACGTAAATATTAAAGAGCGGGTAAAATATCGTTGGCGGTAAAGATTTAATCCGAAAAATTTTAGAATTCAAACAAGTAAGCTTAATAATAAATAAAAGAGAACAAACACATTGAGAAGATAAAGTTTATAAGGAGCCCGAGTTAACGAGACTTAAAATAAAACGGGTCATGACTCCCTGAATCCGCTAAGTTAACTAGGAATAATTAACCTAGTTAGTGATGTGTAAATGAGTAATAAAACATGGAGTTCTTGTCCATAATAGTTAAAATTAAACTTGAGGGGTCAAAATTGTTAAAAAGGAAACCAAGTTTTATTTAATAAAAAAAACACAACACACACACAGTGTGTATGTGTGTGTGTCGATCTCCAGGCGACCAAACAAGGGGAAACCCTAGTTCTTCCTTAAATCACCAAATTGGAAGGGAAATCGGAGCTTAAATTCATGAATAAACGCGTATAAACGATCACCAAGTCATGGAGATCACAAGGTATGTCAAATTTTGTAAGTTGATGATATCTTGAATTTTAGGATGAACACTCATAATCGAAATTCGAAAAGAATGTTGCATGCATGAGTGATATTCTGTTGAATTAGTGTCTAGAAAACAAACCCTTGTCGAAAACTTGCTGAATTGATGTTAAAGATTAGGGATTTGATGACTACCCTTATGTGTGATAAGAGGTTTTTATGAAAAAAATTTGATGCATTCATTAAGGTAGATGAAATTGGCCATGTCTTGATGTTCTTGTGGTGTCTAGCTACTTGAAATAGTGAATGCATGATTAGATTTGAAGTTAATGTCAGTACTTGTTAATTTTGCTAGAATTTAAGGGTTTAGAACACTTAAATGGGCTGGAGAAATTTGATGTTTCGTGTTGCACACAAGGTGCTTGATAAAATGCTTGAACAAGAAAATATAACAAAGCTGATTGGAATAAAAAAAATTATTGGGCTGCAGTTTTTAAAAAATCATATAAAATCACTGGAACGGCCTGTGAGGTTGAGACTTATATGCTCAGAAAGCTATTAAAACATACTACATTTTATATTTGAACATGTTTGTTAAATTCTGATGTTAAATGGTTCAAAACAGTGTCCGAAGTCGGCTGAACTGTTTTGACAGCAAGCTGATTGGAAGCATTTTGACTTCTGAGCTGATTTTGCGAAAATCATAATTAATTCTAGGAAGCTCGGATTGAGCTGATTCTTTTTGGATTGGAAAGATATTTTAGTATTCTACATTTCATCTTTGATCACGAAGGGCTAAATAAAACCGTAATGTGGTTAAAAGAGTCGATTCCGCGGCTACATTATAAAGTTGCTACACATTGTATTGATAAACTTAATCTAAGAAAATCGTATACAAGAAAAGGATGAATTGTGAGAAATGTGATAATGATGGCATTCTAATAAATTAACTTGAGTTAATGTGTCTAACGTGGAAATATAATTTGATTGTAAGACTTGGTAAGAGGTATGTCGTAGTAGCTTTTATTCCATACTTGAATGGTGTGGTGTGTACCATGTATTTGCTTCAAACAAATCTTATGAAATTGGGTGTATTAAAGGCATCTAAAATACATACAAATGATTTATGCAAGTAATATGCACGTGTATGCCAAACATGTTCTAAGTTAGTGCTCAGTCACATACACAAGGACAGTTTGACTTACGAAAGTCAAACTAACCTAAAACTAATGTCTTGATAAATGAGTGATGTGTGCAAAATGCAACATATAAATTACATCAATTGTGGCATAAAACTAATCCTTTTTAGTACTAATGTTGGAGAAAGTGTGTTTTTTTCTTCCTTTTGTATTTTCAGGATTAAATGAGCTCAAATTAACAAAAGAAGCAAAAAGGCAGCTAAATCTAACATAAATACAAGAAAAGGAACAAACGTGGCATGCCCGACCTCCCCGAAAGCATCTTCCCAAGCAAAACAAGAGAACAGAAGGCTGAACACGCCCCGTGCTCAGTGAACCCGGGGGCGTGCCTAAGTGTTAGCATAAAAGACAAAGTTGTAGAAGCTTCCATCGCCCACCACGGGGCCGTGCTCAACGGACACGGGGCCGTGGTCAACTATAAGATTCGCAGAATCCAGGCAAATCTTGATAGTACAGATATGCTTCTGCACACGGGGTTGTGCCCAGCGGACACGGGGCCGTCGTCAACTAATGTAGACAAAAGCAATTAATGAAGACAGAGAAGAGGATGGACACGGGGCCGTGCCCGAGCTTCTGTTCAGCCTATAAATAGGAGTGCTTTGCTCAGGCTCAAACCATCCCTTGGCACACCACCTCTCTCACACTTCACCCACCACCCACCACCATCACAACACCATCATCCACCACCATCATCCATTGTCCATCATAGAGTGTGTGAGTCGTCTCGGGATCCAAGATTGATCGTAAGAGTTCTTGACAACCAAGGCCATGTTTGCCTAAGTCTCTTACATCACTTGGTGAAGACAAAGTGTCTAGTGTAATACTTTTTATTTTTAATCTTTTCGCACTTTTTAATTGGTTATGTATTAATGACTTTAATAACTAGTTTCTTATGTTGAAGGTGATTCTTCCTTATCGTTTGTCCGTGGTGTCTTGGCATTATTTTACTGTCTATATAAAATAAAAGATTTTCACCATTCATATCTCCACGGTCTATATGGAGGTATGTTGGCTACCTGGTCGGGGGTTAAGGGATCGGTTTGGTAAGAGTCTTGCCATTGTTCAGTGTATAGATCCTGCAAAGGACCTGGGTCAAATTTAGTAGGACCTCCTTCAATACTTACCGGTATTGGATGGCGGGGGTCCAAACTCTTTGACCTCCTCATAAGTTAAGCTACTTTTAAAAATTTAACCCGGCTACTTAGGACTGTATCCCTGCTGACTTAGACTACTTAGCCGAGGGTAACGTCGCCTTCAAAAGAGGGGCCTACCACATTATGCATTAATAACTTGATTAATTATCTTTCAATAATCCGACCCTTTAGGATTGTATCCTTGCTGACTCAAACTACTGGGTTGAGGGTAACGTCACCTCCAAAAGAGGGGCCTACTACAATAACTAAGATAATCTCTTAAATAGTGCAAAAGTGCGGAAATAATCAAAGGTTACACTAAACACGAGTCGGAGCCAAGTGATTCATCTTGTCTATCTGTTTTTACTTTATTTTTATTTTTCAGCATTTTAGTTAGTTTTTATTTTCTTAGTTTAAAACCTTTTTCTAAACTTTTGATTTGATTAGACGTTGAGGATAAACCGGTACTAAAAGCTCTTGTGTCCTTGGACGACCTCGGTATCTTTCCAACACTATACTACGCTCACGATGGGTGCACTTTTCCATATGTGTGTTTAGTGTTAGTAAATATCGTGTTTTATAAATTTAAAACTTTGCTAAAAAGTGTAAAAGGGCTTAAAATATACTTAAACTTATATAGACACTTCACACGCATCAAGTTTTTGGCGCCGTTGCCGGGGACACAAGGATTTTAAGAAAGCTTAAAATCGACGGCCTAATCAGTTTTTCAAAACGCGCGCACATTTTTCTGCATTTTAGTTTAGTTTTGCATTTACAGTAGGTTGAACACGGGCCGTGCTCGCTGAACACGGGGCCGTGCTGCATATTTTTCATAAAACACCCAGTAACAGAAGCTGAACACGGGGCCGTGTCCACTGAACACGCCCCCGTGCTCAACGAAATCAGTAACTTTAATTAAAACGCCCAGATACAGATCCTGAACACGGGGCCGTGTCCACTGAACACAGGGTCGTGTCCAGCCTCTGTTTCCATTTTTATTTTTGTTTTCTGGTCTCGAGACTCTGTTGTGGTCTGCTGAGTGATTCTTATGGATCAATACTCAGGAGGTTACAACTACACCTATGAGGAGGATGATTATAGGAGTAATTATGGCACTAATTGTGGTGACCCGCACTCGGTTCAATATTGTAACTTATATCCACCGTCCACTTCATACACCTACTATGAGGAGCCCAGGTACGAGCCATCAACTTCATACACATCCTATGAAGACCAAAGGTATGAACCTCCCCCTCATACTCATATTTTGATGAACCAAGGTATGAGCCTTCTTACTCATACCTTGAGGAACCAAGATATGAGCCACCACCTTCATATGCTTACTATGAGGAACCATGGCGTGAATAACCCACCTCATATGAGTATTATGAAGAACAAAATTACGATCCTTATCCATCATATGCTTACAATTAAGAACAATGGTGTGAACCATCTACTTCATATGGGTATTATGAGGAACAAAGGATCGAACAACCGGATTCGAGCTTTGAAAATCCCGATCCTTTTTCTATAACCGAAGTGACCGATAGGATATTAGAACACCTTAGAGTTATCGATCGCTATATAAAAGAATCTCGCGCAAGGGAAAAGGAGTCCCGTGCAAGAGAAGAATTAAATAAAGAAGAGATAACTGAAAGTGTAAAAATGGAAGAACAAACAAGTGATAAACCGACACATGAGGTAAACAACGAAAAAGGTGAGTCCGTCAACGTTAAAATTCAAGAAGAGTCTAATTTTGAAGAAATTAATCTCTTGTCACCTTCTTTTGAAAATCATTGTTTAGTTCCAACTCATGCTAAGTTTTTAAAAGAATTAAACACTAACACTAAAATTGACGAAATGGTAAGCGTTAAGTTAACTAATGATCAAACCTCGCTAATAAAAGAAGACCCATTTGAAATTAACATTACACCGGTTCCATGTTTTTTTCAAAATTCATTTATTAGTAATGTCACGATTGATAAAGATCTTTGCGTTAACATAATGCCTGACTACATTTTCGAAAAATTAAGCATTAGTGATTTTTCTCCACTTCAAATACCCATTTTTCTTTCTAATCGGAAAATAATGAAATCAATCGCTGTAGTTGAGGATGTGTTAGGATCTGAGTTTGGTTTTGATTGTATTTTACGTTTGAATTAAGATGAAGATGAATGCGTTGTGCAGCGGAATTAAGATGGAAACAAACTTTGCATACAATCAAACGAGAGAATTGCTTTAATTAAATATTTTCCACAAAGAACTTTAGATTGAATTTATTTCAATAACGATTACAATGCAATGTCTGAATACAAATTCCCCCTCAGCCTGAGCTCACAGTATCTGTTCGTGCAGGAAGAAGATTTTGCAAAGAGCTAAATAGAACAGTGCATGGTACTGTTCTATTTATAGGCACGAGCAAACCACTGAAGCATCTTAGCTGACGTCACCATGAAAGTGACATCTAACCTCCTAACAAACCCTAACCTCTGATCTATACAACCCCTGCTATGCTAACAACTGTTATTACATTTCAATACATAAAGACATCTAAACTACTGATGTATCCTTCCACTGATGTGAACCCAGCAGTACTTGTCATGATCAGCAGAGCTTGACTCAAGGCAGTAGATAGAGCAGCAGAGCTTTAGTCTCTCATCAGTCTTTTACTTGATCAGCATTTTGTAGGTCAGCAGTTTGTACGATTAGTAGATAAGAGGTCAGCAGATGTTGAAACCACTTTCAAGGGGAGAGACTTGTGTTCATAACATCTGCTTATTCTGGATCCACTGCTCTGACCCAGTTTTGGCTTTAATTATCTGTTCCTCTGGTAGGGTTCAATCCCAACAATCTCCCCCTGGAACAGATAATGCCAAAACCCTTCATTATTGTGGAACTTTATTGCCTCATCAACAGTTCCCTTATCTGACCTTTAAGTTGTAACTCAAAGTCTAGGGCATCTGTGTCATCTTCATCCCTACCAAGTGGAAGATCAAGGAGATCCTGCATATCTTCAAGACTTAGGCCAAGTGCTTGTTCCCTTGTTATTTTCTTCACTTCTCCACTAGACCTGATCATAGTCAGTACATGGGTCTGTTTCTCAGTTTCCCACTTTAGTACTTTTGAGCCTGGTGGGTTTCTTGGGAGATTTTTATTGGATGAGGTGTTTAGAGATGCTGGCCTATTGATGACTGTCTGAGCAGTACTTGCAGGTTAATTCAGGCCAAGAGTATCAGCTATCATCTGTTTAATGCCTTCTTTTACAAACTCATCTCCTGCCCTTAGTTCTGCCACTGTTTCAGTTACCAGCTGTTTTTGTGGCCTTCTTTTAAAGATGGCTGCACCAGCTGGAGCAGTGGCTCTCCTGATCTGCAGTTTTGATGGTCTTTTTGAAACCTCTGCTTCAGGATAGTCAGGCTTTTGTGGAGCAGTAGGATCTGTCTTTCTTAATTTCTCCAAGCTTTTGTAAGTAGCCCTGACTCTATCTTCTTTCCATCTCAATACTTGATTCAAAGACCCATAATCAGCAGCAGCTAATTCCTCTTTCATTCTCCTCAGCTCTACCTTTTTATCAGGTACATTCTTTTTGAACTTTGCCCAATCTGGAGGAGTATGTTTGATCTTATTCTTTATCATTTCCTGAATCCTGGCTGCTTCATTTTCAAGTTCAGAAATGGTCCACTCCTTGTACATGTGCTTTTCTCCCTTGTACTTTTTGGTTGCTATGATGCTTTCAATGTAGTCTTTCTCAAAGTTTCATCTGCTCTCTCCGAGATCTGTTGACATACATTTTTTGCAAATTGCTCTAAGGAACTGACTTGAGTGAGCAAAAATTGGTAATTCTGCTGAATTTCTCTATCAGATTTTCCTTGTGCATTTCTTTTTGAGATATCCTCTGCTTGTTTAGCTTTGACTTTCAAATATTCTTCAATATTGTTTGGCCTTGGATATCCTTTAACTGATGGCAACTTCCTTTTGGCAGGGTCATCCTCATAGTAGAAGGATTTGATCTCTTCTCTAACTGCTTCAAGTTCTAGAGGAAATTTGACACCTGCAGGAGTAATGACAGGGATTGATTGTTGTACTGGAGCTGTTGAGAGAGGAACCGGCTTTGGTATTGTAACAAGTGATAGAGATTTTGAAGATGTTGGTGGTGGTGATGGTGAATCATCATCTGGTATGACAATCCTTTTCCTTTTTATTATAGGAGAAGCAGATGATGTTTTGGGTGAATCAGTGGTAGTGATTTGGATGGCAGTGGTTTGTGATTGACTAACAGCTTTTGAAACAACTGGTGTTTCAACCACTGTTGTCATTACAACAGATGTTGTAACATCTGCTGTCTTCTGCTTTTTGGCAGGAGGCGATGGTGGTGATGTTGTTTTTGGTGATGGTAAGGCAGTGGTTGTGTTGTGTGTTGAAGTGGTGTGTGTTAAAGTGATAACAGATGTTGAAACCTCTGAAGTACCAGCAGTAGTTGATACAGCAGGAGTTACAAAAGCTGTTTGGGTGGAGGTTTGATGTTGGGGGCTTTTGGATGGTGGTTTTGGAGTATGCTTTGTGAGTCTGGATGGTGTGGACTTGGGTTCCCTCACTTTTCTAGTGGGATTTCTTTTTGTCTTAGGATTTTTAACATCCTTTGGCTCAGAACAACCCTGCGCATTCAGCTCCATGTAAGCTCTTTTCTCCTCATTCCATCTTGACATATCCTTTGCCTCTCTGTCCCTTTTTACACTTGCTATAGCTTCATCAAGTGCATTTTGGGTAACATCAACCTTTTTGCTACCATCTGGCAAGGGAATATTTCTGGTCATAGCATCTCTTTCTGGTTCAATGTAAATACCATCATCTATTCCCTTCTTCTTCCACTCCTGAATTTTCTCCCCCTTTTTGGCATTATCTGGGGGTAGTTGATCAATAAAGAGAACAGTTGGAGGAGCAGTGCCAGTGGTTTTCAACAGATGGGCCTTGAGAGCCTTGATGTCTGCTTGTGTGTTCTTGAACCTAGACTCCATTGTGTTTCTCAGCTCTTGGACATGTATTGCATGTTGCTGATCAGCCATTTGTTTTTGTTATTGGAGAAAAGGTTGAAATAGATTCCAGAGCTCATTTGCAGCAGGTGCTTATGATGGAGCAGGTGCTTGAGGTGGAACAACAGTGGATTGCATCTTTTATACTTTCAAAAACTGTTGTAGCATGTCTTTGATATCTGCAACAGCTGTATCCAGTTTATCAACTAGTTCCGTCAATTCCAGATATTTTAAACCATCACCCAATTTAATGGGATCATCTGATTTCCCACTAGCAGTGGTTTTATCAGTGGTTGAAGTAGGGAGTGTACTTCAAACATTAACCACTGATGCCCCTTTTTCTTGGTACTGGGGTCTTCTTCCTTCAACACTTGACAATCTTTTGATGTTGCCAGTGGTCAAAACAAATCCACTGGTAGATGTCAGAGGTGCTTTGGAAGGAATTGCCTCCAAGGAAGTCTTATTGATGTAACCACTGTCCAAATGCAAACCAGTGGGTTCAGCATTTGTAGTGGCTGCTTCACTTGGATTACCACCAAGAGTTACTTGTAACTCAAGGGTTGTAACCTCCTCAGGTTGTGTTGGTGGGTTAGCAAAGATTGATACATCAGACCCAGTCATTTGTTGAGGCATATTCTCATTGATAGGTGATTGAGAAGGACTGGTTTGTGCCTGGTTTAAATCAATTGCATCCAACAAAAGCTTAATTGGTGGGGGAATTGTGGAGGTGAGGTTTGGTGTGAGAAGAGAATTTGCCCCGGGCATTGGGCTGTGGATGATGGAAGCAAGTGATTCCAGAGCATCATATTGTGGTGTCCCAATATGTACAACCTGTTCTTTTTGAGAAGAAGCAAGAGGAGTTTCGGTTATGGGTTGAGATATTTGTACCAACTGCTGTGAGGAAGTAGCAGCAGTGGTTTCTTGTGACTTTTGTGCTGTCACTGGCAGTTGCTCTGGTATCTCATCCTCCAGAGTTGCCTTTTTGATGGGTTTGGGGGGTTTTTGAGTTTTCTTTTTGTTTGGCTTTTTGATGATTTTAGGTATGGGTTTCAAAGCAGTTGTATTGCTACTTTGATCACCTTGAGCAGTGGGCTCAGCAGCAGATACCTGAGGAGCAGTGGTAGCTGCTAAAGTCTGCTTAGGCACCTCTGCTTTTGTTTTGCAAGGAGTTGACATTCTTGTAAAAGTTTCAGTAGTTAAGCTGTGCATTTGAAGAGAGTCACCTTGTTTTATTCCAGAAGCATCATTCTTACCAAGTTTCTTTTCAAAATAATAACTTAGAAATCTTGGAAATAGTAAGAATGCCTTTGTTTCAACATTTTTAACCAGATCATTAAAAATTTCCCGAGAAAAATTAAAATTTTCTCCTTGAAGAATAGCATATCCCAGATTTTGAATTTTTAATGGTATTTCATTAAAAGCAGTGGTTTTGTTTGAAACACACATTAGGAGGGTATGAAATAAAAATCTTGTTGCAGAAGGGAAGTAACCTTTTTGTAAGGTGTCCTTTTTTACTTCTGCATTATACCCTCTTTCCAGAAAATCATTTTTTAACTCGTTTTTGGGAAAAGAAAACCTTCCTGATCATCGAGTTGAAAGACCTCTGAAATTGATTGTGGTGTAATCTTGACTGCTTTACCCTTTAGAGAAGAGTTAATGGCTATGACAGTGTCACCTTGTTTGTCAAGGGTGACATTCTTCCAGAACTCTATTTGGGTTGCCAAGTAAATTGGTGCGCCTGCTGTTAACAAAGTTTTGTACTTTGATGCAGATATGATATCAAGGATGGAGTCGAAAGCATCTGTAGTGCCGGTTTTTGTGAGAAGACCCAGAAGATTGTGAGACGGTTTGTGTGGAATTTCAGTGGGTTTTGCCTTTTGAGAGGCATCTTTTGAAGATGATTTGGAAGTGGGTTTTGCAGATGACTTCAATTTTGTCATTTTGGAGATGATGATCGAAGAAGATGTTGATGGAATTTGAGAAAAACTGCTTTGAGAAGAGAATTTTTAAGAATTCAATTCGACAGTAAAACCCTGTTTGGATTTTGAAAGGGGGTTTTATGGAGGAAAGTGAATGCTGACGTGGCAGTGGTTACAAAAGGTCTGATCATTATGTACTGCCCACATGCCAACCCCTGATGAAATGAAGGATAGTACTTTTATGAAAGTTACTGATGAAGAGCAGTGGATACAACGGTAACAAATGGAAGCAGTGGATGATTTTCACTATCAGAGGATAGCATATCAGTGGATAAGGCACTGCTTTTGAACAACAGTGTTTATCAAAGAAATGAGAGAACAGGGGTTGACTTTCAGCAGTGGATAGACTTTGAGTTAGAGCAGACTTTTGAACAATCAGTGGTTTAGGCAGACTTTTAAGGATTTTAATGAAAACTTCATTTTTAGCTATTTTTAAGGATGGATTTTTGATTTTCTGAAAACATTTTAATGCTTTTATTCATAGAAAAACAAGATTTTGTTTAGCATGCCAATCCTAGAGAGCAAGCTTTCAAAGGTGGCCCTATCTAATGCTTTTGTGAGCACATCTGCCAGCGGGTCTTTAGTTGGAACATGATGCAGAGAAATCAAACCTTTTCATAGCAATCCCTCACAAAGTGATGTCTGATGTCGATATGTTTGGTGGTTGAATGGGAGACTGGATGTTTGATGATATTTTCTGCTGCCTGGCTATCCAACATGAGTGGTGTCTTTAAGGCAGTGATACCAAAATCCAGCAACTGATTTTGAAGCCACAGAAGTTGGGCTGTACAGCTTGCAGCAGCAATGTATTCAGCTTCAGCAGTGGAGGTTGAAACAGTTGCTTGCTTTTTGCTTTGCCATGAAACTAAGCAATCACCTAGAAACTGGCACTCTCCTGATGTGGACTTCCTTGTAGTGTTACATCCCGCAAAGTCACTGTCTGAAAATCCTGAAAGCTTGGTATTCCCATTAGCTGGATACCAGATACCAAGTGTGGGGGCACTTTTTATGTACCTGAATATCCTTTTTACAGCAATAAGGTTGGATTTTCTAGGGGCTGATTGACTCCTTGCACAGACACATGTTGCAAACATGATGTCTGGCCTAGATGCAGTTAGGTACAAAAGTGACCCAATCATGCTTCTATATAGATTTTGGTCAATCAACTCATCCTTTTCATCAGACATGACAAGCTTATTTGTTGCCATAGGTGTGCTGCATGGTTTACAATCATTCATATCAAATTTATTTAAAAGTTCTTTAGCATATTTGCTTTGATGAATGAAAGTTCCATTTTGCATTTGCTGAACTTGGAGACCAAGAAAGCATTGCAACTCACCCATTGCACTCATTTCAAACTCAGCTGTCATGAGTTCCCTGAACTCTTCACACATTTTATTACATGTGCTTCCAAAAATAATGTCATCCACATAAATTTGGACAATCATTAAATCCTTTCCTCTCCATTTTAGAAACAGTGTTTTATCAATGGTACCTCTTTTGAAACCATTTGAGAGTAGAAAGGTGGAAAGAGTTTCATACCAGGCTCTAGGTGCTTGTTTCAGGCCATACAAGGCTTTGTTCAACCTGTAGACATGATCTGGATAAAATGGATCCTCAAAACCTGGAGGTTGACAAACATACACCTCTTCTTGAATTGTACCATAGAGGAAAGCACTTTTGATATCCATTTGGAACACCTTCATGTTGTGGTTAACAGCAAAGGCCAGGAACAGTCTTATAGCTTATAATCTTGCTACAGGGGCGAATGTTTCATCATAATCAATCCCCTCTTCCTGTCTGTAACCTTGAACCACAAGCCTGGCTTTATTCTTGACAACAATGCCCCTTTCATCAGTTTTATTTTTGAAGACCCACTTTATGCCGATGGGACTCACATCTTTTGGCAGTGGTACAAGCTCCCATACTTGTTGTCTTTTAAACTGTTGGAGCTCTTCTTGCATGGCTTCTACCCAGCTGTTGTCTTTCAGTGCCTCTTGGTACTTGACTGGCTGATGTAGTGATAGAAAACCAGCAAAAAGACAAATGTTTTGGGTTTGGCTTCTTGTGAGCACCCCTTCATTGATGTTGCCAATAATTTGATCAGGTGGATGAGATTTCAAGAAGATTAAATCTCCTTGGTATGGGATGATGGCATTTGTTGGTGAAGGCTGCAAATGTGTTTCATCTGAGCTAACCACTGCTGGTGACTTTGATGACCCAGCAGTGGCTTCAAAAGGTGGTGGGATAGGAGGTAATGGTGAGGACACATGCTGACTTTTATCCACTGTTTGGGGACTTTTGTCAGCAGTGTTTGATGATGTGGAAGCAGTGGTTGATGGGCTACTTTGGTCAACAACTGTTGAGGTAGCAGTGGTTGAGCTTTGACAGCAGTTTTGAACAACTGATGCTTTTCCCATTGTAGCAGACTTTTGAGGGATGATGATTTCATACCCATAGTCTGGTGTTGAATCCTCTGATGGACCTGCACTGTTAGTCTTGACAGCAGTATTTTCAAAAGTGAATTTTTCAAGATCAAACAAATCTGCAGGATTTGCTGGGATTTTTATTGATGAAAGTTCATTGAACTTTACATTCAAGGTCTCCTCCACTGCTTTAGTCCGTGTATTAAACACTTTGTAGGCCTTAGTAGTGGTTGAGTATCCCAGATGATAACCACTGTCTACTTTGGCTGCAAATTTTGAGATGGAGTCTTTTAAATTCAGAATAAAGCATGGGCAGCCAAATACTTTAAAATATGAGATCAGTGGTTTGATTTTATACAGAATTTCATAAGCAGTCTTTTTGTGCCTGGGGTTTATTAAAACTCTGTTTTGGACATAGCAAGCAGTGTTTACTGCCTCTGCCCAAAAAGTTAATGGCAAACCTGAATCAGCAAGCATGGTTCTGGCAGCCTCAATCAAAGTTCTGTTCTTTCTTTCAACTACCCCATTTTGCTCCGGTGTTCTAGGGATGCTGTACTGCCTTACAATCCCTTTCTTCACACAGAAGGCATCCAACTCCTTATTTTTGAATTATGTGCCATTGTCACTCCTGAAGACTTTTACTGGAAGGTCAAATTGCTTTTCAACCTGTGTCACAAAGTCTTGCAAAATGCCTGCAGTCTCATCTTTTGAGTGTAAAAAGAAAGTCCATGTAAACCTAGAGAAGTCATCAATAATCACCAAACAATATCTCTTTTTCTTGAGACTCATGACTTGAACTGGGCCAAACAAATCCATGTGCAGCATTTGCAAACACTGGGTTGTTTTGGATTCTTCAACGGACTTAAAGGAGCTTTTATGTTGTTTTCCTTTTAAACAGGAAACACAATGCTCAGGACATGAAAACAATTTTTGAGGTAAGCCTCTTACCAAACCAATTTTTGAAATTTCAGTGATTGTCTTGAGATTTGTGTGCCCCAGTCTCCTGTGCCAAAGTTCTGTCTCTTTGTTAGAGGCAGCTGAGAACAGACAGGCATCAGCTCTGGGACACTCTTTTGACATATCAACAACATAAACATTGCCACTTCTTTTAGCAACAAGTTTAGTTTTTCCAGTTTTTATTATTTCTTCAATCTTTTTAACCATTTCTGGTCCAACAATCCTACAACAATCTTTTGTGAAGAATGACCCAAACCCTTTGTCACTCATTTGGGACACACTCAGAAGGTTGAATTTTATATTGTCAATTAGATTGACATTTTCAAACTTAACATTACCAGACTGAACAGTACCAGACCCCAGAACCTTTCCTTTACTATTATTGCCAAAGGATATATCACCCCCTCCATGAGTTTTGAAATCCTTGAGAAGGGCTCTACATCCTGTCATGTGCCTGGAGCCTCCACTATCTATATACCAAAGACTATCTAAGCATGCAGAAGCTCCCTGCACATAAAGTAAAGGATTAGTTCATTAAGGTCTCCAAAGCCAATATGACTTTGGATGGGGTCTCAGCAGTGTCTTGGTTAAGTTCAGATGGTTGGGCAGTGGTTAGATCAGGTGTTTGGACATTTTTGGAACATATTTTCTCTAACCACTGTTGGGGGTCTTGCCCAATGATCTGTTGATACCCAAAGGGATTCCGGTTCACTCTTGGTTTTGAGGGCCTTTTGTAAGCCTCATAAACGTGTGGGACCCTAGGGTATGGTGGTTATCCCTTACCTCTTCTATATTGATTGGCAGGGGGTGCATCAGTCACCTGAACATCTCTTTTAACAGATGTTTGGTTCAGCTGTTTTGTGACAACTGTTTGAACTGGCACAAACAGTGGTTGATTCTTGGTGAATTTGACAGATGATGTTGATGAACTCAAGGATGTTTTTGCAGTGTACTCATTCTTTTTCACATCATATTTCTTGAGATACACATATTCTTGAGCTTTGTGGTTTGGTTTACCACAGATGGTGCAGCTTTCAGCAGGTACAATGATACTTGTTTTGTTTAAATCATATGCTTTTAAATGGAAACAGTCTTTTGTTAGATGATTCCTTTTTTCACAAAATTCACAAAACATGTTTTTGATCTTTTCTCTCTTCTTTCTCTTTTCAGACTCCTTTGCAGCAGAGTTTTTAACCTCTGCTGGGATGTCCTTGAGAGGAATAACTTTTGCTTTTGGAGCTTTGACACCATCAGTGGTTGTGAAATCCATGGGTTTAAAATTTTCAAGAATGTCACACTCATCAGACCAAGTGGGTTTAAATTGGTATTTCTCAATTTCCTCAAAAGTAGAGGATCCCAGTGGTCTGTCAAGTGTGATTTTGTTACCAAGTTTATCAGTGATTTTCACTTCTTGGCCATTCTTGTTTGTGGGGATGAACTCAGTGGATTCATCAGTGGTTTGAACAGATTTTTCAAAAGCAGTGTTTTCATCATCATGTTTTCTATAACCAACACCAAATTTCACATTGCTTTTAATCTGTTTTTCAAGCAATAACTCATATCCTTTGCAGGATTCCACCCATTTCTCACATGTGATTTGGGTGGACTCTAACTCCTTTTTGCAAACTTGGTATTTTTCTACCATAGTTTGGAGTTGAGTTTTGGTTATGCTTTGCTCTTCTTTGAGACTGCTGATCTCTTTATCTTTTTCAGCCAATTTGTTTCTAAGTTCTTTTAATGACTTTTCGAATTTGACTTCATCAGACAAGACTTTGTCTCTAAGGTTTTCATTTACCTCTTTGATGTTTGCAAATGCAATAATGCATGGGCCTGAACATAGTTTTTCAAGAACTTGAGGTGATACCTTGGCAGCAGCCATCATTGCACAATCACATTGATGATCCTCTTCATCATCAGCTCTTGCTTCTTTCTCACATGCTTTCTCTTCTTCCTCTTCTTCCTTGTCTTCTATGGACCAGGGATCTGTCAGTGGTTCACTCAGGGTTTCTGAATTTTCTCCCAGCAGCAGTTCACCAGCAACTGCAGTAACCACTACTTCAGTCACCTCATCCACTGTTTTATCACTTAGCTGTCCACCTTCAGTTTCTACCCCTTCTGGTATTGACTCTAATGCCATCAAACAAAATTCATCATTAGAAGGATCATTAAAAGCATTGAGTGCAAAATTTTCATCACCAAGCTCATCAGGCAAGCTGCTCCAGTCAACAAAGCCTTGGGTGAAAAAGCTTTGCTGATCTGGTTGTACCACTGCTGGAGCAGCTGTTTGAGGTGGAACAGGTTGCACTTGTGCCTGAGGGACAGGGGTTTGAATATACTGAATTTGTGGAACAGTGGTTTGAACATAATGCACGGGCACAGGGGTTGCAGCATAGTGAGCAGTGTTAACATGGGCTGTAGGGGTATATTGGGTATAGTGAACAGTGCTTTGATTTTGTGGTCTAGGGTTTGAGCTGGGATGAGTGATTATAGGACCAGTGGTTTAACGCCTGCATTCCCTAGCAAAATAACCTTACCTATTGCACTTGTAACACTTGATTTATCCAACCCCACCCTTAAATTCCCATGTAACCCTGGGAATTTTCTCCCTGTTCTTTTGTAGAATTTGCTTGTTCTTACACTAAGCAAAGCCAATTGATGCAAAATGTCCATCTCTTTTAAGTCAGTGGGATCAAAGTGTTGCAAATCATTTAGTTCAAAGCACAAGTTATCTGACATCAGGTTTTCACAGTTTGCAGTAAAAGCATAATTTGCAGAGTGAGGATCAGGGTTGTTAAAATTTCCACCAGCAGTTATATCAATAAAGTGATCATAACCCTGATCCTTACCACTGCTACCAGAATCTTCCTGACCAAAAAGAGTTGTGCTACCGAATGAATAATCATCAGCAACTTTGCCAGACTCTTGCAACTTCTTTTTCTGGTTTAACTCCCTTTCATAGGTCAGGAGTCTACCATGAAGTTGGGTCAAGGTCAGATCTTTGAACTCAGCAGAGTTTCTAGTGACAAAAGCTATGGTATCCCATTTTTCTGGTAGTGACCTAAGGAACCTGCTATTTTGAGTTGAATTTGGAAATGTTACTTTAACGAGCCTTAGTTCACTAATGAGACAACTGAACCGCTCAAATTGCTGAGTCAATGATTCACCCTTAATGTGACAAAATGTTTCATACTGCTGATTCAGAATTTCCCTATTGTTTTCAATAACTTCTTCTGTCCCCCCAAACTGTTCCTTCAGTGCATCCCATAGCTCTTTGGCACTGTTACAGTGTAACAGTCCAGCATAGATTTCATTTGGTAATGCAGATGCTATGATGTTAAATGCTTTGGCATCGAGTTAGAACTTTTGAAAATCAGTTTCAGTATAGTTTTCAGTTGGTTTTGGAACGAACTTCTTTGCATCCTCAGCACTTGGCACCATAGGAACATGGGGACCAAAAACAACAGACCTCCAACATCCAGTGTTCTGTTGAGCAATGATGTGACCCATCCTTCTCTCCCAGATGTTGTATTCATTACGTTTAAGCATAGGTGGTTTGAAAAGAGAGCCAATGTTATTCTTATCATCTTGTGTTTGTGACGGCATCCTGGTTTCCTGGTTGTTTTACAGGTACTGATTAATCAACTTTGATGGTGATTAAACCTTACTCTGTTTTTCAACAAACGAACAAACTATCAGTATCAACGATTGTGAGCTGAACTATTTATGTCAAAATGATTGTTAAATCAAATTTGACTGTCCAAGCTCTGATACCAATTGTTAGGATCTGAGTTTGGTTTTGATTGTATTTTTCGTTTGAATTAAGATGAAGATGAATGAGTTGTGCAGTGGAATTAAGATGGAAACAAACTTTGCATACAATCAAACGAGAGAATTGCTTTAATCAAACATTTTCCACAAAGAACCGAAAGATTGAATTTATTTCAATAACGATTATAATGCAATATCTGAATACAAACTCCCCCTCAGCCTGAGCTCACAGTATCTGTTCGTGCAGGAAGAAGATTTTGCAAAGAGCTAAATAGAACAGTGTATGGTACTTTTCTATTTATAGGCACGAGCAAACCACTGAAGCATCTAAGCTGACGTCACCATGAAAGTGACATCTAACCTCCTAACAAACCCTAACCTCTGATCTATACAACCTCTGCTATGCTAACAACTGTTATTACATTTCAATACATAAAGACATCTAAACTACTGCTGTATCCTTCCACTGATGTGAACCCAGCAGTACTTGTCATGATCAGCAGAGCTTGACTCAAGGCAGTAGATAGAACAGTAGAGCTTTAGTCTCTCATCAGTCTTTTACTTGATCTGCAGTTTGTAGGTCAGCAATTTGTACGATCAGTAGATAAGAGGTCAGCAGATGTTGAAACCACTTTCAAGGGGAGAGACTTGTGTTCATAACATCTGCTTATTCTGGATCCACTGCTCTGACCCAGTTTTGGCTTTAATTATCTGTTCCTCTGGTAAGGTTCAATCCCAACAGGATGTCTTGGTTCAAACAAATCAAATGGTAATCCCAACCGACTTTGTCATCCTCGATGACGCTCCTCTAGTGTTGGGACGACCCTTTGTAAAAACTCACGAAGCTTTGAAAAACCGGAAGTTCAACAATCTACCTCTTCAATTAGGGGCATTTAAAAAGAGTGTCGATCTTGAGCGGTCAATGAAATATCCATTCGACAATAATGACCCCCTAATTGAAGATGAAGATGAACCACCCGATACAAGTGAAAAGTTTGACCACTTTGTTGAAGAAGAGGTCGCCATAGAACAAACTTTTAAAGTTCTTAATGAGAAACCAAATAAGGAGTCTCCTAAAGACCCACCTCTTGAGCTCAAAGAACTTTCAAAGGGTTTGGAATATGCTTTTCTAGACAAAGATGGTAAATTACCTGTAATTATTTCATCTAAATTAGATAGTTTAGAAAAAGAAAAATTAATTAACCTTTTGAAAAAACACAAAAATGCAATCGCTTGGAAGCTTGTAGATATTAAGGGAATAAGTCCTTCCATGTGCACGCACAAAATTTTAATGAATGATGACTACAAATCGGTAATACAACCACAACGTCGAGTAAATCCCAATGTTCAAGAAGTGGTTAAAAACGAAGTCATCAAATTACTTGACGCCGGACTTATTTATCCTATCTCCGATAGTCTTTGGGTAAGTCCCGTCCAAGTTGTTCCAAAGAAAGGAGGTATGACGGTAATAACTAATGAAAAGAATGAATTAATACCTACAAGGACCGTCACAGGATGGAGAGTGTGTATAGATTATAGACGATTAAATGAAGCAACAAGGAAAGATCACTTTCCTTTGCCCTTCATAGATCAAATGTTAGAAAGATTATCCGGTCATAAATTTTACTGTTTCTTGGATGGTTTTTCAGGTTACTTTCAAATCCCGATAGCACCCGAAGACCAAGAAAAGACAACCTTCACATGTCCCTACGGAACTTTTGCTTATCGACGCATGCCGTTTGGTCTATGTAATGCCCCCGCAACATTCCAACGTTGCATGGTAGCCATCTTCCATGACATGATAGAAAAGACAATGGAAGTCTTCATGGCCGACTTTTCTATCCTTGGGGATTCATACGACCAATGCCTCGATAACCTTGAACGAATACTATCCCGATGTGAGGAAACTAACCTCGCCCTTAACTGGGAAAAATGCCATTTCATGGTAACTGAGGGAATAGTACTCGGTCACAAAATCTCAAGCGAAGGAATGGAAGTTGATCGAGCTAAAATAGACACTATTTCTCGATTACCACCTCCATCCTCCGTTAGAGCTATCAGAAGTTTCCTAGGGCATGCCGGATTTTATAGGCGGTTTATCAAAGACTTTTCTAAAATTTCAAGGCCTCTAACAAAATTACTTGAAAAAGATGCTCCTTTCATCTTTGACAAGGATTGCAATAAAGCATTTCTAACCTTAAAGGAAATGCTAGTCAATGCACCTATCATGATAGCGCCTGATTGGAAATTTCCTTTCGAAATCATGTGTGATGCTAGTGACTTTGCAGTTGGAGCTGTCTTGGGACAAAGAAAAGAAAAGCATTTCCACCCAATTTATTATGCTAGTAAAACACTTAACGATGCACAAGAAAATTACACAACAACTGAAAAAGAATTACTAGCTGTGGTATTTGCTTTTGATAAATTTCGCTCGTATCTTGTTCTTTCTAAAACTATAGTCTATACAGATCATGCAGCCATTCGATATCTCTTCAAAAAGCAGGACGCAAAACCACGTTTGATTCGGTGGATTCTACTTCTCCAAGAATTTGATATTGAAATCAAAGACAAAAGAGGAGCAGAAAATACCGCAGCAGATCATCTTTCACGCTTAGAAGACCCAGCTTTGGAAGCAACCAAGGACGAGCAAATCAACGAAAAATTTCCAACGGAGTCCCTAGAAATGGTGGAATACAAAGAAGAACCATGGTACGCCGACTATGCTAACTACCTAGCTAGCGGTATAGTCGCTAAGGGTTGGCCACATCATCAAAGAAAAAATTTCTTTGCCAATGTGAAACATTATTTTTGGGAAGATCCATATCTTTTCAAAATGTGTGCCGACCAACTCGTACGACGATGCGTACAAGGTAGCGAAGCACGAAAAATTCTTCGCCATTGTCAATGAAGGTCCATACGGAGGACATCGTGGTGCCACCAGTACTGCACGAAAGGTATTTGATTCAGGATTTTATTGGCCAACCATTTATAAAGGCGCCCAAAGTCTTGTCAAGACATGTGATGCGTGCCAAAGAACAGTTAATATTTCTTCCAAAAACGAAATGCCACAAAATGGCATTCTTGTTTGTGAAATTTTTGATGTGTGGGGACTCGACTTTATGGGACCTTTCTCACCGTCAAAAGGAAACAAATATATACTTGTGGCAGTAGATTACTTGTCTAAATGGGCCGCGGCCAAGGCACTTCCAACAAATGATGGAAGAGTCGTGGTAAGATTTCTGAAGAAATTATTCTCTCATTTTGGAACGCCTAAAGCACTAATAAGTGATAGAGGTACCCATTTTTGCAATCATCAACTTGAAATTTTTTTAACAAGATACAGGGTCTATCACCGGGTCTCAACAGCATATCACCCTCAAACAAACGGACAAGCCGAAGTGACTAATAGAGGTTTAAAACGAATACTCGAAAAAACCGTAGGGTTAAATAGAAAAGAATGGGCAGATAAATTAGATGATGCTTTATGGGCTTTTCGAACTGCTTATAAAACAACAATAGGTACAACCCCATATAAGCTTGTCTATGGAAAAAGTTGTCACTTGCCAGTAGATATTGCACACAAAGCCTACTGGGCAATTAAAAATGTAAACTTAGATTTAGAATTTGCTGGTAAAAATCAATTTTGTCAATTAAATGAATTAGACGAACTTAAGAATTATGCATACTCAAACTCCAAAATTTACAAGGAAAGAATGAAAAACTTGCATGACAAACATATTAAACCTAATGAATTTCGAGTAGGAGATCAAGTTCTTTTGTTTAATTCCCGACTTCAACTATTTCCTGGTAAATTAAAATCTAGGTGGTCAGGACCTTTTTCCATCACCCATATTTTCCCACACGGTGCAGTAGAAATTAAATCTCGGAATGGACATCCATTCAAAGTCAATGGCCAACGGCTGAAAGTCTATCAAGGATTTATTGAGGATGAAGAGGAAGAAATATCGCTTCAAACGGTCGATAAGTAAAGGCAACAACATCATACCTGGTAAGTTACGAATCAACGAGATGACATCTTAATCGGTAAGTCTTCTAACCAAGTTTTTGGGAAACAAAGGGCACTCACACGAGCACCAAGAAAAAAACTTTGCTCGGCACAAGGCCGTGTCCGCTGGACACAGGGCCGTGTCCGCGCGACTGTCGGGATAAATCACCTTTTTCATAACAGTTACTTCATTCCACACGCCCCGTTTCCCCAAAAACACTCTGGTTCAAGGCGATTTTCCGTAGATTTTCGACGTCTCCTATCATTCTACCAACATCAAGGTATGATTCTATCACCATTAGTAGTTAGATTAAGCATTTGCATGTAGTTAAAACTTCAAAAATTTGGGGAAAAATCTGGGGTTCTTGAACTTCATCCGGATCGAACCTCAAATTTTTGCTTAAATCTGTTAGCATTTAGTTAGATTAGTGTTATAGGAAGTAAACCCACTTGTATTGTTCAAAGATTCGCCCGATTTCGCACAAAAACCCCAAACCCTTTTTTTGAACCGAAAAAGATAAAATTTGTCACACCCCTTTCTGCGGCGGAAGCACGAGGTGTGATCATGAAAGGTTCTCATTGCATACGAAGAGTAAACATACTACTTGCTCAAAAGTAACTTCAAACGTTACATTACTGAAAACATAAGTAAAGTGTTTACAACACGAGATAGCATATTGTTTTAAAAGTTACAACTTTATTTAACGATAAACAAAGCGACATCCACGAGCATGAGTAAGACCACGCGCACATCCATCCTAGTTACCTAAAATACATGTGAGTTTTGGAAAAACGTCAACATAATGTTGGTGTGAATTCATGCAGTTTTTGTATTTCACGTTTGTATACTTTGTATGAAAACATAGTTTGTGTCCTATAAAATCAAGTTTTCATATATAAATCAAGTATTCAGGTGTACACTACGTACCCATGTATAATTCAAGTTTTTCTTGAGTACCCCATGTACTCAAGTATAATTCCTGTCTTCTTGAGTACCCCACGTACTCAAGTATCATTCAGGTTTTCTTGAGTACCCCACGTACTTCAAGTATAAATCAAGTTTTAGTATGGTATGAATTTTATGTAAATAAAGTATTCCTGTAAGTATCAGGATTGTTAATGGGTTGCAAGGCCATTAACATGTGACACGACATAGGAAGTCACCAAACCTTAGGCATTTTTCTAGTTGGCATATTCTGAGACACAAAAGCACTACTCGATTCTCGCCCTCACCGAGAGTGTGGCTGCCCGGCACCCGTTAGATCTAACCTTTTGTTCTGCGGTCTAGGTATATTGTTGATTAATGGTGCTTATGGTACCCTATTCGTGACACGATCTCTCGTATCATTTCTCATATCACATCATACTTGGTTCTCGTCCTCACCAAGTGTGTTTCTTGTTATCATACCATTTATAAACATTGAAAAAAAAATTGTAACATGTATTTCACCGTCGAAGTTATAAAACTGAAAACAGTTAAAGAAAAGGGGGAGCATGAACTCACAACTTTGCGTTCCTTGTGTCGTAAACTTCACCGGATTTGATTAATTAACGTCGTGACCTATACGCGTTTTCTTAACGTTAGTCACTAGACTTGTGTCGCACAAGTACAGTCACTCTCTTTTGTGTATATCTTCTTGTGTTAGAAAAAAAATATTTTATATTTTTAACTAAGTATCTTACTTATATTATTTTCTCAAAAATTAATATAAGTATCTCGTGTTTTGCACTTTGCACCCGAATTATGTATCTTGTATGTTGTATGTGTATTTTTATGTTTATACTTCTCATGAGTATTTAGTGTATTTTTAAGTCTTAATACACTAGCACGTAATACACATACTATATACACTTAGCACAAAAGTTGGTGATCAAATAATATATATTTTTCTCTCAAAAATATACATACTTAACATAAATTTTAATCTTGAAGAAATCATCATTTCTTATCACCAAAAATTTAGGGAAACCTTGGTAATATTTTTAAATACATTTTTAGGGAATAAGTTTCTCAAAAACTTATATTTTTCTAAGTGTCAAAATTTATAGAAATTTTGACAGAGTTTCCCCTAAAAATGGAGGTTTCCCATGTTTTCAAAACATGTGTTTATTTTCTTTTAAATCATCAACAAGATCAACAATACAATCTTTATTTATCAAACTTGTCAAAACAAGCATATATCACAACTTATGAACTTGAAAGTTTGTAAAAATATGTAGTAAGTTACTAACATATTTAGTGGGTCTTGTTATCTTTAAAAATAAATTTAGTTTCTGAAAAACTTTATTTTTAAAGATCTTGAAGTCTCACAACTTCTAGTCATGATTTACCCAACATATTTCTTGTTAAATTTTTCTTGTGACACAAGTGTTTACACACTTGTTTATTCACTAAAATGCTTTTAGTTTATGTAAGGTCCGGGTTTTAACTAAACTAGCATTTTCCGCTTGGTTCTTCCGAAAAACCACTTGTAGATCTTTAGATCTACATGTTTAGAGTCTTATTTTACAAGAAAATTTACTTTTACTCAAGTTCATGTTTCATGAGTGGAAGGGTTCATCATCTTACAACTTTTACACTTAACATATCACTAGTTCATGTTCCATGAACATGATCTAGCATGTCTAGATGACGATCCGTTCCACTACTAGCAACTAACAACATCAAATATTCACAACAAAGCAAGATTTACAAGATTTACACACATATCTACTCTTTATCCAACTAGTTTATCTTTCTTTCAAGACTTTTAGTTTTGATCTTGTGTGTTCTTGAGTTTTAACCGTTAAATCACCTATTAACCACTTTAAACAAGATCAAGAAGATGTTTAGAGACACTTACTACTAGCTCGAGGCTAGGGAAGAATCAAGGCGAAAACAAGGTGGATAAAAGCAAATGAAGAAGGTCCTTCAAGATCCGTTTGCACCGAGCTTCGTTAGTGACCTTCTTACACCTTAATATCACCTTAGAATGGATGAGTGTGGATCGAAAATGGAGGTGTGGGGAGGGGGTGCTTGAACCGTAGCCTTGAGGGAAGAAGGAGAGGTGTTTGGTGAGTTTTAGGTGAAGAATGATTCTTATGTTAGGACTTATGGTCTTTATAAAAGTGGTTCCAACATCTAAGGGTCCTTTGGTTAATATGTCCCATATCAACATGACAATTCCAATTAATTAATCTAAACAAAATCTTGGTGAGGACCCCATGTCCCAACCGTCCATAATGGGGAGGGAGGTTCTAGTTGGTTATCAAATGCTAGTTACATAAACTAGTTAGTGTTTAAGTGTTAAGTTAGGGGTTTAAGTGTGTTATATATTATATAGTGTGTTAGGGTGTACGGGGACCCTAACTAGCTTAGAAAAATAAAAACAATGCTTCTAGCATTATTTTGGTGTTCCGGGTAATGTCCGGTTGTTCGGTTAGATACTGATTCGTTAAAGTGCTAAATTGCACCGTTTAGGGTCTTTTAAGTACCCTTTTGTAATACTTTCAATCCTCGACACTTCGGGAAGTATTTTGGATGATAAAACGTAATTTCTGCATAATATTTATATGTCTAAATGCTGATTAGAGCTGAATTATATAAAATTCTGCACTTGAAGTGCGTTTCGGGTGCTTTTTAGTGCTTATTTTTGCTTCCGGAGAGTATATATTTAAACCCTTGTATGTATTCTTGGGTTTTAATGTATTCTTGTCGTTGGACCTACACCTAGGCCTCAATTTTATTGCCTGACTGCTTTCTGCAGTTCTGTTGACACAGTGTGTCTTACCGGTGAGTTTACTTAGTGTTTCTGACGCAACGCTCTCGTTTATGCATAAAGCAATATTTTGTAGTATACAACGTGCATGAATTCACTTGTTTAGTATGTGTTCAGACATTGCTAACAATTAAGCACATAATTGCAGTCATTAACTAATAGTTAAAGTGTACGGAAATTACCGGTTTGGTGCCAGTTGTCACAGTCTCCCCCCGTTAAAAGAATTTCGTCCCGAAATTCAGGCTGGGCTAACTCTCGCAGGAGTCTTCTTGAATAGGTGGGGATACTTTTCTTTGAACTAGTCTGCACGTTCCCATGTGTACTCGGGTCCGTGCTTAGAGCTCCAACGTACTTTGACAAGTCTAACAGTGCTCCTCCTGGTCTTGTTGACTTTCCAGTCGGTAACCTCAACGGGTTGTTCTGTAAATCGGAGGGCGTCATCAATATGCACTTCATCCATCGGGATGATCACGTTTTCTTGTGTTGGACTCTTCTTCAGGTTGGATACATGAAACGTATCATGTACTCCATTAAGTTCTTCCGGTAATTCCAACTTGTATGCCACGGTACCAATTCTTTCCAATATTCTGAATGGTCCGATGTATCGTGGATTCAGCTTTCCACGCTTTCCAAATCTGACTACGCCCTTCCAAGGTGAGACCTTTAACAACACTTTGTCTCCCACCTCGAATTCTACTGGTCTTCTTTTCAGATCAGCGTAGCTCTTTTGTCGATCTCGAGCCGCCTTAATGCGTTCTCGGATCTGCGCAATCTTGTCGGTTGTCTCTTGTACAAGTTCAGGACCAACCATACGTTTATCTCCTGCGTCTGCCCAACATAAGGGCGATCGGCACTTGCGGCCTTACAGAGCTTCGAACGGCGCGGCCTTTATGCTTGTATGATAACTGTTATTGTAGGAGAACTCAACCAAAGGTAGGTGAGTATCCCAGCTGCCGCTTAGGTCCATGACACATGCGCGAAGCATATCTTTCAACGTTTGTATAGTCCGTTCGCTCTGGCCATCTGTTTGTGGATGGAATGTCGTGCTTAGATCTAACTGAGATCCAAAGGCTTCCTGAAAGTATTGCCAGATTCTTGAGACAAATCGTCCATCTCCGTCTGAAATAATTGAGATTGGCACTCCATGACGGGCCACAATTTCCTTTAAGTATACCTCAGCAAGCTTTCCAGTGCTGTCTTTTTCTCGGATCGGTAGGAAGTGCGCAGACTTCGTTAATCGATCAATTATTACCCATATCATATCGTGCCCTCTGGGGGTCTTGGGTAATTTCGTTATGAAGTCCATCGAGATTTGTTCCCACTTCCACACGGGAATCTCAGGTTGTTGCAGTAGGCCGGACGGCTTCTGATATTCAGCTTTAACCTTAGCACAGGTTAAGCATTTTCCAACATAGACAGCAACGTCGCTTTTGAGTCTCGGCCACCAATAAAATTCTTTCAAGTCTTGATACATTTTGTCTGATCCTGGATGGATCGAATATCTCGATTTGTGCGCTTCATCAAGGATGACTTCTCATAAGCCACCATAGAGTGGAACCCAAATACGTTTCTTAAAGTATAAGGCTCCCTCTTCATTGGGCACCATATACTTCAATGCACCTCTGAGGTATTCAGCTCTACGGTTTTCTATCTTGAGAGCTTCTTGTTGTGCATCACGAATGCGTGCAGTGAGGTTCGTTCGAATAGTCATCTCCAATGCTCGAACCCTTAGGGTCTTAACCTTGTCCTCTCAGCTTAATGCGTCTACTACAACGTTTGCTTTTCCAGGATGGTACTTGATCTCACAGTCGTAATCATTTAGCAGCTCAACCCATCGCCGCTGGCGCATATTCAATTCCTTCTGATCAAATATGTGTTGTAGGCTTTTGTGATCTGTGAAGATCGTACATCGAGTACCATATAGATAATGTCGCCAAATCTTCAAGGCGAATACCACCGCACCTGGTTCCAGGTCGTGTGTGGTATAGTTTCTTTCATGAACTTTCAATTGTCTCGAAGCGTACGCGATAACTTTCTGGCGTTGCATGAGCACGTAACCCAAGCCTTGTCGTGAAGCGTCACAGTATACCACGAAGTCATCAGTGCCTTCGGGTAATGATAGTATCGGTGCATCGCATAGCTTGTTCTTAAGTAGATGAAAGGCTTCTTCCTGTTTGTAACCCCAGTCGTATTTCTTGTCTTTTGAGTAAGGGTCGTTAGCGGTTGAGCTATCTTTGAGAAATTCTCGATGAATCGCCGATAATAGCCCGCCAAGCCCAAAAATTTGTCAAACTTCAGTTGGGGTCTTGGGAGCTTCCCAATTCTTTATTGCTTCTATCTTGGACGGGTCTACATGAATGCCCTTCTTATTCACAACGTGACCAAGAAATTGTACTTCGCGAATCCAGAATTCGCATTTTGAGAACTTTGCATAAAGCTTCTCCTTCTTCAGTAGTTCCAAGATGGTTCTGAGATGTTGCTCGTGCTCTTCTTCCGTTCGCGAGTAAATCAGGATATCATCGATAAATACAATCACGAATTTATCGAGATATGGTTTGCATACGTGGTTCATCAGATCCATAAAGACCGCTGGTGCATTCGTCAGCCCGAATGGCATCACACGAAATTCGTAGTGCCCATAGCGTGTGCTGAATGCAGTCTTTGGTACGCTTTCCTCTTGGGTTCTCAGCTGATGGTATCCAGATCGAAGGTCGATCTTGGAATAGTAGCTTGATCCTTGCAATTGATCAAATAAGTCATCAATCCTCGGTAGTGGATATCAATTCTTGATCGTGAGCTTGTTTAGTTCCCTGTAGTCGATACACATCCGCAGAGTTCCATCCTTCTTCTTTTCGAACAATACCAGATCTCCCCAGGGCGAGAAGCTTGGCCTTATAAATCCTTTATCCAACAACTCCTGGAGTTGTGTAGATAATTCTTGCATTTCGGATGGTGCAAGTCGATAGGGTGCCTTGGCTACAGGAGTGGCTCCTGGAACCAAGTCTATACGGAATTCGACTTGTCGTTGCGGAGGTAGTCCTGGCAGATCTTCAGGGAACACATCAGGAAATTCCTTCACCACAGGAATGTCTTCGAGTTTCGGTTCCTCAGCCTTCTTATCTACAATGTGTGCTAGGAAGGCAACACATCCTTTCCTTAAGCACTTATGTGCCTTCATGCAACTGATGATTCGAAGAGGCGCGCCTCGCTTTTCTCCATGCACGACGAGAGTTTCACCATTCGCTAAAGGGATGCGAATGATTTTCTCATGACAAATAACCTCAGCTTTGTTCTTGGACAACCAGTCCATTCCGACTACTACATCGAAGCTACCCAATTGAATAGGTAAGAGGTCGATGCTAAATCTTCGTTCACCAAGTTCTAGCGTGCAGCCTCTAACAACTTCGTCCGATTCAACAAGTTTACCATTGGCTAGTTCTATGGAATAAGGAATTTCTAATCTACTAGATTCTATTCCGAGCATGCGTTTAAATTCCACAGACATGCAGCTAAATCGGCGCCAGTGTCAAATAATATGGATGCAAGGTGATTGTTAATGGGAAACGTACCGGTGACCACGTTAAGGTTCTCGCGTGCTTTCCTTGCCCCAATCACAAACGCTCGAGTATGAACGTTGTTTCCCCTTGGGCAATTTTTCTTGAAATGATCCATGCTTCCACAACCAAAGCATCCTTGGCTTTGCCCAGCTCCATGGCCATTCCGGTTACCATTGCCATTCCCATTTCTACCATTGTTTCCAGTTCCAGCACCTTTGCGGTTCCCATTCCCGTTCTTTCCTTTTCCCCAACAGTTTTCTGCTTGATGACCCAATCTACCACATTTGTCGCACCTTGGAATGCGACAAGCTCCTTCATGATGAAACTTACATTTTTGGCATTTAGGCATGGAGCCTTGGTATGCTTTGGTTGTAAGGTTCTTCGCCTCCTGAGGCGGGTTAACATCACGCTTCTTGTTGTTGAAACCTTTGTTGTTGCGAGCTTCTTGATTCAGATTCGAATGCTTTCTTTTCTTATCACCGAACGACTCAGCATGTGTCTCGGTCTTCTCTGTTGGGTTCAACGATAACTTCTTCATGTGAACACAATCCTCAGTAAGGCTGACAACCAGAGTTACAGCCTCGGTGATTGTTTGAGGTTTGGCCGAAGTTACCATGCCGCGAAACTCTGGGGCCAGTCCCCAAATGTAGCGTTCAAGGCGCTTGAATTCGCGAGTCACCATGTAGGGAAGCACTCTAGATAGATCGTGGAACCTTCGAGTATATCCATTAATGTCAGCACCTTCCATGGTTAGGTGCCAGAACTCCGTTTCCAGTCTTTGGAGTTCAGCATGGGAGCAATACTTCTCTCTCATTCTTTCCTTCAGTTCCTCCCAGGTTAGGCCATAAGCGGCATCATCGACCAAAGTTTGGGCTTGCAAGTTCCACCAAGTCAGGGCTTCATCGACAAACAATCCAGTAGCAAAAGTGACTTGCTGATCTGCGGTACACTTGCTCATGCGGATAGTAGCTTCAGTCTTCTCCGTCCAGCGTACAAATGCTACTGCACCTCCTGTGCCGTCATAGTTCATCAGCTTGCAGTCGAGGAACTGCTTGAAAGTGCAGCCTGGAGCTGCATTGCCTTCAAATGAATCTTCGTTCCCATTACGTCTAGCGTTGCTTGGGCCGCCACTGTCTTGAGTTCGGTTTGCCTCGTACTGGGTGATAGCAGCGGAGATCCTTTCTTCCAGTAGAGCCTCCAGCTCTTTGGCAATTCTTGGCAGTGGGGGAGGATGAGGTTGGTCACGAGCGTTCACAGCTCTTCTGGGTGCCATTTTCTGAAGAACACAACCCAATAGGGTTAGACATTTGTTTGATATCGTCATACGAGACAGTAGTATATATATATATATATATATATATATATACACAAGTATATACCACATAAGTGACATCAAACAATTTTTACTCTAGCAGAGTACTTAGTAGGCTTGCACTGAGGGAAGCTATACGTGACAAGACTTGCTGTGGTTTCTGTGCACTGAATTCCATAATTATGTATGCATCCATAATTACGTAACTCCTTGCACAGTCCGCACAGTTCGTTTCATCCTCGTATCTCTTCCTTCAAATGGGCCATCGCTTTCAGGTAAAGTCACGTATGCTCGTGACATTCTACTTCTAGTATGTGTATATAGGCTAATTATCACACATAATTGCAAGTAATTTCTCAGTTAAAGACAAGTGCTACTCATGTGCACCCTAAGTCTCGTAGTGTCTTTTCTTGACTCTTGTAGACAGTTTCAGGTAGTAGATGTCGCGGGACGTTTTATGCAATGAAAACTCTTTGAAAAATTGTTTTCGTGAAAGGATCCTAGTGATTGTAGACTAGACTCGAGAAGGAATCCTGGTTCACTACAATCGCAGCTCTGATACCAATCTGTCACACCCCTTTCTGCGGCGGAAGCACGAGGTGTGATCATGAAAGTTTCTCATTGCATACGAAGAGTAAACATACTACATGCTCAAAAGTAACTTCAAACGTTACATTAATGAAAACATAAGTCAAGTGTTTACAACACGAGATAGCATATTGTTTTAAAAGTTACAACTTTATTTAACGATAAACAAAGCGACATCCACGAGCATGAGTAAGACCACGCGCACATCCATCCTAGTTACCTAAAATACATGTGAGTTTTGGAAAAACGTCAACATAATGTTGGTGTGAATTCATGCAGTTTTTGTATTTCACGTTTGTATACTTTGTATGAAAACATAGTTTGTGTCCTGTAAAATCAAGTTTTCATATATAAATCAAGTATTCAGGTGTACACTACGTACCCATGTATAATTCAAGTTTTTCTTGAGTACCCCACGTACTCAAGTATAATTCCCGTCTTCTTGAGTACCCCACGTACTCAAGTATCATTCAGGTTTTCTTGAGTACCCCACGTACTTCAAGTATAAATCAAGTTTTAGTATGGTATGAATTTTATGTAAATAACGTATTCCTGTAAGTATCAGGATTGTTAATGGGTTGCAAGGCCATTAACATGTGACACGACATAGGAAGTCACCAAACCTTAGGCATTTTTCTAGTTGGCATATTCTGAGACACAAAAGCACTACTCGATTCTCGCCCTCATCGAGAGTGTGGCTGCCCGGCACCCGTTAGATCTAACCTTTTGTTCTGTGGTCTAGGTATATTGTTGATTAATGGTGCTTATGGTACCCTATTCATGACACGATCTCTCGTATCATTTCTCATATCACATCATACTTGGTTCTCGTCCTCACCGAGTGTGTTTCTTGTTATCATACCATTTATAAACATTGAAAAAAAATTGTAACATGTATTTCACCCCCGAAGTTATAAAACTGAAAACAGTTAAAGAAAAGGGGGAGCATGAACTCACAACGTTGCGTTCCTTGCGTCGTAAACTTCACCGGATTTGCTTAATTAACGTCGTGACCTATACGCGTTTTCTTAACGTTAGTCACTAGACTTGTGTCGCACAAGTACAGTCACTCTCTTTTGTGTATATCTTCTTGTGTTAGAAAAAAAAATATTTTATATTTTTAACTAAGTATCTTACTTATATTATTTTCTCAAAAATTAATATAAGTATCTCGTGTTTTGCACTTTGCACCCGAATTATGTATCTTGTATGTTGTATGTGTATTTTTATGTTTATACTTCTCATGAGTATTTAGTGTATTTTTAAGTCTTAATACACTAGCACGTAATACACATACTATATACACTTAGCACAAAAGTTGGTGATCAAATAATATATATTTTGTCACACCCTGTCTTTTGCGGAAGCGTATGAGGTGTGAGTGGTTTAACATCATGGCATTCAATCGTAATAAACAACTACATGATCAAAACGATGTTCATCCATTCATAAAATTTTGAGTATTACAAACACTTGTTACTTAAGTTTTAAAACAAAACCTTCATCTAGGTTACAATTCAACAAAAGTGGATGGCATCTAAACTTGTAGTTTACTCCTAGTTACGACACTTGCGCCCAAGATCCATCCTGTCACCTGAAATACATGTAATTTTGGAAAACATCAACATAAAGTTGAGCGAGTTCATGCGTTCTGCATACCTTGTATGAAAACATGGTATGTATCTTGTATAAATAAAGTATTCTTGTGTAAATCAAGTTTTCTTGTGTACACCACGTACTAAATGAATGTTTGTGCAAAGACATTAAGGCATGTGAGGACATAGGGAGCATTAGTATTTTCTCCCTCAAGGCATGTGAGGACATAGGGAGCATTAGTATTTTCTCCCTCAAGGCATGTGAGGACATAGGGAGCATTAGTATTTTCTCCCTCAAGGCATGTGAGGACATATGAAGCATTAGTATTGGCTCCTTTAACTGTGTCGATTACCCTCGACTGTGTCGATTAATCTCGACTGTGTCGATTTCCCTCGACTGTGTCGATTAACCTCGATTGTGTCAATTTCCCTCGACTGGGACACCGAAGCACTCAAGAGGTCACATAAGGACCATGAGTGGGGCTCGGCCGTACCCGTTAGATCTAACCCTCGTCCCTAATTAAGTATTAATGGCATCTCAATATCTAGTTTAAGCTCACATGATCTAGTATTTTCTAGGCATTTCTTAAAGCACATCATACTCGGTACTCGTTCTCACCAAGAGTGCTTCTCGTATTTTTTCTATTCTCAAATCGTATTGCACTCGGTACTCGTTCTCACCAAGAGTGCTTCTTGTATTTTTACCATTTGTAAAAATTGTAATATTTGTAACATGTATTTCACCCCCGAGAGTTATAAAACCAAAAACAATTAAAGAAAAGGGGGAGCATGAACTCACAACTTTGCAATCCTTGCGTCGTAAACTTCACCGGATTTTGCTCATAGAGCGTCGTGACTTAAACGTGTTTTATTATCGTTAGTCACTAGACTTGTAACGCACAAGTACAAGTCACTATCTTTTATGTATGTATTTTTGTGTTAAAAATAATTTATATTTTTAACTAAGTGACTTACTTATATCATTTTCTTTAACATATAACACGTTAGATCGTTCTCAAATAACCTACCCGACATTTAGACACACAAATTACTACTTATGTCGTTTCAGCTTTAATATATATGAACTGGGCTGTTTTCAGACCTTTAAATAAAATGGTTAACTTATTCCAAAAATTCCCAAATTTTTACAGATCGTCTTAAATGATCCAAAAATTATTGTGTAAAAATATCGGGGTCCAGTTCATTACCAATATTTTATAAGAATTTATTTTCCGGACTGCAATCAGATTTGTCGCTTTCTGATTGCAGTTTACGAAATAATTCATTAAAATTTCATCGTGAGTCCGATTTACGAAATTCCAGTGGGAGAATTACAAATTTCGTAAATTTCGTGATCAGACTCCACACAGAATACAAGTTATGACAGAAAACAGGACGCACATTTTTAGCAGCAAAAATGCAGCTCTAGCTGCTGTTACGAAAAGACACTTTAAAAATAGTAAACGGAGTCCCAAAATTATGATTCTGGTGTCATTAGAACCGTATTTCACAATAACATGTTACAGACTCAAGAAAATTGGTTTTTTGTTAAGTTGTGATCTGGTTACAGCCAGTTAAAGGCGGCTGAAGTTGCAGATCAGCATGCTTTTTGTAGTATAAGTGCCATTAAAAGTACACTTACGACTACCATTCATTCTAATAATGATTTATCTAGTAACATATAGTGTGTTAGGGTGCTCGGGGACCCTAACTAACTCAAAAAAAATAAAAACAATGCTTCTAGCATTATTTTGGTGTTCCGGATAATGCCCGGTTGTTCGGTTAGACACCGGTTCGTTAAAGTGCTAAATTGCACCGTTTAGTGCCCTTTAAGTACCCTTTTGTAATACTTTCGATTCCCGACACTTGGGGAAGTATTCTGGATAATAAAATGTAATTTCTGCATAATGTTCATATGTTTAAATGCTGATTAGAGCTGAATTATATAAAATTCTGCACTTAAAGTGCGTTTCGGGTGCTTTTTAGTGCGTATTTTTGCTTCCGGAGAGTATATACATTAAACCCTTGTATGTACTCTTGGGTTTTAGTGCATTCTTAACGTTGGACCTACACCTAGGCTCCAATTCTAATGTCTGACTGCTTTTTGCAGTTCTGTTGACACGATGTGTCTTACCGGTGAGTTTACTAATATTTTTGACGCAACGCTATCATAAGGTAATTCTTGTAGCATATATCATGCATGAATTCACTTGCATGGAATTCAGAAATTTATTTGTCTGGTAAACCAGATCATGCACGGTCATTTAAGCACAAATTACTGTTCATTGAGTGTACGGAATGTACGGAAAAGTGACGGTTGTCACAGTCTCCCCCCGTTAGAAGAATTTCGTCCCGAAATTCAAGCGATGCCATCGGTCGCAGGGGAGTTGTGAAACCAATATGGTCACTTAGATTCATGATTTGTATTCATGTTCCCATGAAATCTCTGGGTCATGTCATGAATTCTATCATACTCAAGTAGATCAATCATGTCTTTTTCTGTATCTTGTGGACTCTTGGTCTATAACCTCAACAGGTTTCTATCGTATTGCGGACTCTCGGTCCAAAACCTCAACAGGTTTCTATAGTATTGTGGACTCTTGGTCCAAAACCTCAACATGTTTCTATAGTATTGCGGACTCTTGGTCCAAAACCTCAACAGGTTTCTATAGTATTGTGGACTCTTGGTCCAAAACCTCAACAGGTTTCTATAGTATTGCGGACTCTTGGTCCAAAACCTCAACAGGTTTCTATAGTATTGTGGACTCTTGGTCCAAAACCTCAACAGGTTTCTATAGCATTGTGGACTCTTGGTCCAAAACCTTAACAGGTTTCTATAGCATTGTGGACTCTTGGTCCAAAACCTTAACAGGTTTCTATAGTAATTCTTGTCGTTTGTCATTGACGTGAATCTTATTTATGGGAACAACGACCGTTCCTTAAGTCAGACTCCTCTACAGGCTAGACACATGAATGTGTCGCGATCACTACTGATCTTTTTCTGGGAGCTTCATCTTGTGAACAATGGTTCTGATCCCTACACCGGGGATTCAACCTTTTCGTTTTCCAAATCACACTACGCCTTCTCTAGGCGAGGCTCTCATCAAAGCCATACTTCTTGTCTCAAATTCTTTCGACTTCTGCCGCTCATCGGCGATATCTTTCTGTATTCTGCGGGCTGTCCTGATATGATCACATATCTGAACGATCTGGCCTCTAGTTTTCCTGGGCCATCTCGGGCCAGTAGATTGTTTATTTCTAGTCTCCGTTCAACATGACGGGAATTGACTCATTATGTTCCGTCTAAAGCTTTACACGAAGCGGTTTAGACGGTGGTGTGATAGATACCGTCGTAGGAAAACTCCACTAAGGGCAAGTGAGTGTTCCGACTTTTCATTAAAGTTTATCACACAAGCACGTATTGTGTTCATACAGCTGCATCATTCAACAGCTCAGTTCACATTTGAGTTCTTACGATCATCGGTGTGCTGCAACCCTTGTGATCATTAAAGATCATGCAGCGTTTCCTCTCAGGTAATGACGTCCAGTTTGTGGCGCGCAATTACTGCATCTATCTCAAGGTCTCTTCTCATGATTTCTTAATCAATGTGCCGCGTATGCAATGTCGTGGTCTCGTTGCATCGACGTACAATCGAGACTTTGTCGAGAGGCGTCACATAATTGCAACTCTAGCTCATTAGCTCTTGGTTGCAGGGTTGGCATGAATTTCGTCCTTATCCACCATGTATCTTAAAGTTCTCCCTTCGCGAACTCGAAATCCGCTTTTCGTCATTATTGCACATAATTGTGCTTTATCTAAGAGTTGCAAGGTAAATTGCAGTTGTTGCTCACGACCTTCCTTGGTCGTTGGCCATATAAGAATGTAGTCAATAAGTATATGACTTATCCAGGTATGGCTTACACGTTCGATTCATGAGGTCCATGAATATTGTCGATGCATGTGTTAAGCCAAATGATACGACAAGGAACTCGTAATGCTTGAAGCGAGTCCTAAAGGTCGTTTTAAGGATATTTCCTTCTTGTATTCACCGTGGAGGATATCTTGTCCTCAAATCGATCCTTGAGTGGTAACTAGGATCTTACGATTTGTCTATTTTATGTCATCAGTCCTTGGCAAAGGATTCTGATTTTCAATTCTCTAGAATTTATGCAAAAATGGAACTGTCAACTTTCTCCTCAAGTCCTTATCTAAGGATGTTATGTCCTTAATTTCCTCTGTCTAGCCGCTCTTGCGGTTATATCAGAGGTTTATGCTTCGCGGACGAAGCCAGTCGGTAAGGCGTCATTCGGCACTGGTACCGCTCCTGGCACGATGGTTATCCCAAGCTCCTCTTGGCGCTGTGGAGGTATTCCTGGCAAGTCTTCAGAAAAGGCTACTGGAACTTCTTCCATAACGGGGATGTTCTCAGGCTCTATACTTGGATATCCAATCCATGCCGACTATCATATTATGACTTCGCAAGTCAATGGTAACAGAAGGTTCCGACCTTCTGAGTCCCTAAATACAATCCTTAATTGCTTCGACTGTTTAAACTAGCCTTCTATATGCCCATTTCTAAAGAATACGGAACGTCTAATCTATTTGAAACTAGGCCAGGCAGTTTCTTAATTTCTAAGCATGCAAGGTAAAAGTTGATGCCAGTATTAATTAAAAGTAGATGCATAGGGTTGGTTAATAGGGGACGTACCCGTAACCGCATCTGGATCCTGGCGTGCTTCACGAGTTTCGATCGTGAAAACCCTTCCTTGCTTGCTTCTTTCTAGGGCAATCTTTCCTAAAGTGCCCTGCTTCACCACATTTGTAGCAACCTGGTATTCTCTTATTTCTTCCATCTGGGTCCTTCGCCCAACAGGCATCCTTGATGTGCCCTTCTTTTCCACACTTTCCGCACTTAGGCCTCGGACATCGACCTTCATGGTGAAAATTGCATTCTCCGCACTTCGGCTTAGTCCCCGAGTATATTTTACCACCAGCCTTATTAGTGGCTCCATCAGTTTTCCTGTCATGCGGCGGTTTCACTTTCTTTCTTTTGTTTGCTTTAGAGCTTCCATAGCTGGCTTGGGTGCTTATCTTTAGGTTCGAAGACTTCCTCTTCTTATTGCCTGATGACTCCACATGAGTCTCTTTCTTGTTATCCTCAGATTCTGAAAATTTTCCCGCACGTAGAGCTTCTTCAGTAAGTGTAACGCTTAACTCGATAGCCTCTGCGATGGTTGGAGGCCTTGAGGTAGTAACCAAGCTCCTGATATGAGGTGCAAGTCCCCAAATGAATCGCTCAATTCTCTTAAATTCTGGCTTGACTAAGTAGGGGACGACCCTAGACAAGTCGTGAAATCGTAGGACATATTCAGGAATCTTTGGTCCGTCCATTTTCAAATTCCAGAACTCCACCTCAAGCTTCTGGATTTCAGCCTTAGAACAGTATTTCTTTTCCATCATTTCCTTGAGCTCGTCCCAGCTCAGTGCATAAGCAGCATCTGCACCTAGGGTCTGAACCTGAAGGTTCCACCAGGAGAGTGCGCCATCCAAAAATAACCCTGAGATATAGGTAACACTCTGTTGAGGTGAGCAGTTACTCATTCTTAGAATGGAGTCAGTCTTTTCTGACCAACGAACAAATGCAACGGCACCTCCTGTGCCATCAAAATTTAATGGCTTGTAGTCCAGGAATTGTTTATAGGTGCAGCCATTCGGAGGGTTATTTTCGGTAGTGCCACCGTTGTGTTGAGAGCGGAGGGCTTCATGTCGAGCAATCGCCTGTGAGATTCGCTCTTGAAGCTCAGCTTCTGTTCTTGGCAACGTACTGGTGTTTGTGTCTTGTCTGGGCGGCATTCTCTTCTGTACAAAGGTATGAAGTAGGTTAGACAATATTCCATAATTGTCTATGAGGTACATAGCACCATAAGCATCATGTCATCACCCAATTTCACATGTATATATAATCCATGTATGAGCGAGGAAACAATTACTGAGCCTTCACATAGGCTTGCCAACTTGGCTTATTGTTTGTAATAAAATGAACTCGAGGTTACATCGCCTCGATCATTTAGGTTTCAGTTATTTCCTGCTATATTAGCTTTTATTGATGTGTAGATTTTCCCAGAGATGGGGTTTTTCATGTAGGGGTGATAGAGAGTGTAACGCCACTAAATCTTTCCGAACGTCATCCATCTTTACTCGTTTAAATATCGTTTTCCCAAACGTCTCGTATACAGGTAGAAGTGTCAGTCGCGAAGTAGGCTAAGACAGGCTTCCTACTTTATAATGTGCTAAAGCACTGATCTATGTATTGTTCTACCATATGAAGGTGTGAACACCTAGAGTTTAATTTTGGAGGGATGGTGATCTTTAATTTGACCCGCAGAGTCCACCAGGATTTCTGTGCACTACAAGTCGTTATTACGTGGGCCCCCGTAATAATAAATTGTCTTGCACAGTTACCCCAATTTTCTCTCGTCCAAGCAGATGATCAATCAAGGAGGGGACACTACTGTCCTTATACCTCTGTCATGGAAAGGACCATTGCAGTGGTCCACGCGCTAACACTCGTTGTTGTTACGCGCGAATAGGCACGATGATTAGATGAAGTAGGAATAAAGAGGATTCCTAGTAGTTGGAGGGGCACCTTCGTGATGAATACCTCATCTTCCTTCTCTGGTCAAGTATGTCATCAATCTTGCTTCACATAAGCCGCAGGGATCTCGTCCCGTTGACTAAGAATTTGATCAAGGTTGCCGCCTCTGCCTCGTCATCATCACCATAGTTAGGCACCTTCACGATCGAGAGGGAAGAGCAGCCATCTCCTACGGAAGCAAGCTCATCATCTTGTTTGGTAATCACTCCCAGCCATGAGCTTTGCAAAGGACGCGAGGTCGGTAGCTTCATCGTGCGAGTCACGTACAGTAATAGGAGTCGGAGTCGAAAGTATCTTATTCACGTCAATAATCATTCCGTACACTTATTTGTATGTATTCACGTCAATATTTGTTCCATACACTTTATTCGTATATATGTATATCAATAACAAATATGCTACTTAGCATAAATAGGCATCTCTATGCATCATGTTTCTTATAACTCTCGTTTTTGGGGGGTCATTTTTCTAGTTGTCGATTCACGACAAAAACACTACTTGGTATTAGTGATCACCAAGGGTGTATTTTATTGTTGGCAAGTCTAACTCGTGTAGACTATGCCTTAATTGGCACCTTATCTTCAGGGTATTCCTCACTAATGTCCTTGCCTTGTCTCTTTTTGAAAATTGTTTGACTCGTGGATCTTGGCGCTTACGTGAATGCAATGAAAACCCTTTTTGTAAAATGTTTTTGTGAGAGAACTCTAGTGATTGTAGTCTAGACTCGAGAAAGAATCCTAGTTCACTACAATCAAAGCTCTGATACCAAACTGTCACACCCTGTCTTTTGCGGAAGCGTATGAGGTGTGACTGGTTTAATATAATTGCATTCAATCGTAATAAACAACTACATGATCAAAACGATGTTCATCCATTCATAAAATTTTGAGTATTACAAACACTTGTTACTTAAGTTTTAAAACAAAACCTTCATCTAGGTTACAATTCAACAAAAGTGGATGACATCTAAACTTGTACTTTACTCCTAGTTACGACACGTGCGCCCAAGATCCATCCTGTCACCTGAAATACATGTAATTTTGGAAAACATCAACATAAAGTTGAGCGAGTTCATGCGTTCTGCATACCTTGTATGAAAACATGGTATGTATCTTGTATAAATAAAGTATTCTTGTGTAAATCAAGTTTTCTTGTGTACACCATGTACTAAATGAATGTTTGTGTAAAGACATTAAGGCATGTGAGGACATAGGGAGCATTAGTATTTTCTCCCTCAAGGCATGTGAGGACAGAGGGAGCATTAGTATTTTCTCCCTCAAGGCATGTGAGGACATAGGGAGCATTAGTATTTTCTCCCTCAAGGCATGTGAGGACATAGGGAGCATTAGTATTTTCTCCCTCAAGGCATGTGAGGACATAGGAAGCATTAATATTGGCTCCTTTAACTGTGTCTATTACCCTCGACTGTGTCGATTAACCTCGACTGTGTCGATTTCCCTCGACTGTGTCGATTAACCTCGACTGTGTCGATTTCCCTCGACTGGGACACCGAAGCACTCAAGAGGTCACATAAGGACCATGAGTGGGGCTCGGCCGTACCCGTTAGATCTAACCCTCGTCCCTAATTAAGTATTAATGGCATCTCAATATCTAGTTTAAGCTCACATGATCTAGTACTTTCTAGGCATTTCTTAAAGCACACCATACTCGGTACTCGTTCTCACCAAGAGTGCTTCTCGTATTTTTTGTATTCTCAAATCGTATTGCACTCGGTACTCGTTCTCACCAAGAGTGCTTCTTGTATTTTTACCATTTGTAAAAATTGTAATATTTGTAACATGTATTTCACCCCCGAGAGTTATAAAACCAAAAATAGTTAAAGAAAATGGGGAGCATGAACTCACAACTTTGCGTTCCTTGCGTTGTAAATTTCACCGGATTTTGCTCATAGAGCGTCGTGACTTAAACGTGTTTTATTATCGTTAGTCACTAGACTTGTAACGCACAAGTACAAGTCACTATCTTTTATGTATGTATTTTTGTGTTAAAAATAATTTATATTTTTAACTAAGTGACTTACTTATATCATTTTCTTTAACATATAACACGTTAGATCGTTCTCAAATAACCTACCCGACATTTAGACACGCAAATTACTACTTATGTCGTTTCAGCTTTAATATATATGAACTGGGCTGTTTTCGGACATTTAAATAAAATGGTTAACTTATTCCAAAAATTCCCAAATTTTCACAGAACATCTTAAATGATCCAAAAATTATTGTGTAAAAATATCGGGGTCCAGTTCATTACCAATATTTTATAAGAATTTATTTTCCGGACTGCAATCAGATTTGTCGCTTTCTGATTGCAGTTTACGAAATAATTCATTAAAATTTCATCGTGAGTCCGATTTACGAAATTCCAGTGGGAGAATTACAAATACATCAGTGGTCAACTATGGTATAAATTTCGTGATCAGACTCCACACAGAATACAAGTTATGACAGAAAACAGGACGCACATTTTTAGCAGCAAAAATGCAGCTCTAGCTGCTGTTACGAAAAGACACTTTAAAAATAGTAAACGGAGTCCAAAAATTATGATTCCGGTGTCATTAGAACCGTATTTCACAATAACATGTTACAGACTCAATAAAATTGGTTTTTTGTTAAGTTGTGATCTGGTTACAGCCAGTTAAAGGCGGCTGAAGTTGCAGATCAGCATGCTTTTTGTAGTATAAGTGCCATTAAAAGTACACTTACGACTACCATTCATTCTAATAATGATTTATCTAGTAACATATAGTGTGTTAGGGTGCTCGGGGACCCTAACTAACTCAAAAAAAATAAAAACAATGCTTCTAGCATTATTTTGGTGTTCCGGATAATGCCCGGTTGTTCGGTTAGACACCGGTTCGTTAAAGTGCTAAATTGCACCGTTTAGTGCCCTTTAAGTACCCTTTTGTAATACTTTCGATTCCCGACACTTGGGGAAGTATTCTGGATAATAAAATGTAATTTCTGCATAATGTTCATATGTTTAAATGCTGATTAGAGCTGAATTATATAAAATTCTGCACTTAAAGTGCGTTTCAGGTGCTTTTTAGTGCGTATTTTTGCTTCCGGAGAGTATATACATTAAACCCTTGTATGTACTCTTGGGTTTTAGTGCATTCTTGACGTTGGACCTACACCTAGGCTCCAATTCTAATGTCTGACTGCTTTTTGCAGTTCTGTTGACACGATGTGTCTTACCGGTGAGTTTACTAATATTTTTGACGCAACGCTATCATAAGGTAATTCTTGTAGCATATATCATGCATGAATTCACTTGCATGGAATTCAGAAATTTATTTGTCTGGTAAACCAGATCATGCACGGTCATTTAAGCACAAATTACTGTTCATTGAGTGTACGGAATGTACGGAAAAGTGACGGTTGTCACATATTTTTCTCTAAAAAATATACATACTTAACATAAATTTTAATCTTGAAGAAATCATCATTTCTTATCACCAAAAATTTAGGGAAACCTTGGTAATATTTTTAAATACATTTTTAGCGAATAAGTTTCTCAAAAACTTATATTTTTCTAAGTGTCAAAATTTATAGAAATTTTGACATAGTTTCCCCTAAAAATGGAGGTTTCCCATGTTTTCAAAACATGTTTTTATTTTCTTTTAAATCATCAACAAGATTAACAATACAATCTTTATTTATCAAACTTGTCAAAACAAGCATATATCACAACTTATGAACTTGAAAGTTTGTAAAAATATGTAGTAAGTTACTAACATATTTAGTGGGTCTTGTTATCTTTAAAAATAAATTTAGTTTCTGAAAAACTTTATTTTTAAAGATCTTGAAGTCTCACAACTTCTAGTCATGATTTACCCAACATATTTCTTGTTAAATTTTTCTTGTGACACAAGTGTTTACACACTTGTTTATTCACTAAAATGCTTTTAGTTTATGTAAGGTCCGGGTTTTAACTAAACTAGCATTTTCCGCTTGGTTCTTCCGAAAAACCACTTGTAGATCTTTAGATCTACATGTTTAGAGTCTTATTTTACAAGAAAAATTTACTTTTACTCAAGTTCATGTTTCATGAGTGGAAGGGTTCATCATCTTACAACTTTTACACTTAACATATCACTAGTTCATGTTCCATGAACATGATCTAGCATGTCTAGATGACGATCCGTTCCACTACTAGCAACTAACAACATCAAATATTCACAACAAAGCAAGATTTACAAGATTTACACACATATCTACTCTTTATCCAACTAGTTTATCTTTCTTTCAAGACTTTTAGTTTTGATCTTGTGTGTTCTTGAGTTTTAACCGTTAAATCACCTATTAACCACTTTAAACAAGATCAAGAAGATGTTTAGAGACACTTACTACTAGCTCGAGGCTAGGGAAGAATCAAGGCGAAAACAAGGTGGATAAAAGCAAATGAAGAAGGTCCTTCAAGATCCGTTTGCACCGAGCTTCGTTAGTGACCTTCTTACACCTTAATATCACCTTAGAATGGATGAGTGTGGATCGAAAATGGAGGTGTGGGGAGGGGGTGCTTGAGCCGTAGCCTTGAGGGAAGAAGGAGAGGTGTTTGGTGAGTTTTAGGTGAAGAATGATTCTTATGTTAGGACTTATGGTCTTTATAAAAGTGGTTCCAACATCTAAGGGTCCTTTGGTTAATATGTCCCATATCAACATGACAATTCCAATTAATTAATCTAAACAAAATCTTGGTGAGGACCCCATGTCCCAACCGTCCATAATGGGGAGGGAGGTTCTAGTTGGTTATCAAATGCTAGTTACATAAACTAGTTAGTGTTTAAGTGTTAAGTTAGGGGTTTAAGTGTGTTATATATTATATAGTGTGTTACGGTGTACGGGGACCCTAACTAGCTTAGAAAAATAAAAACAATGCTTCTAGCATTATTTTGGTGTTCCGGGTAATGTCCGGTTGTTCGGTTAGATACTGATTCGTTAAAGTGCTAAATTGCACCTTTTAGGGTCTTTTAAGTACCCTTTTGTAATACTTTCAATCCCCGACACTTTGGGAAGTATTCTGGATGATAAAACGTATTTTCTGCATAATATTTATATGTCTAAATGCTTATTAGAGCTGAATTATATAAAATTCTGCACTTGAAGTGCGTTTCGGGTGCTTTTTAGTGCTTATTTTTGCTTCCGGAGAGTATATATTTAAACCCTTGTATGTATTCTTGGGTTTTAATGTATTCTTGTCGTTGGACCTACACCTAGGCCTCAATTTTATTGCCTGACTGCTTTCTGCAGTTCTGTTGACACAGTGTGTCTTACCGGTGAGTTTACTTAGTATTTCTGACGCAACGCTCTCGTTTATGCATAAAGCAATATTTTGTAGTATACAACGTGCATGAATTCACTTGTTTAGTATGTGTTCAGACATTGATGACAATTAAGCACATAATTGCAGTCATTAACTAATAGTTAAAGTGTACGAAAATTACCGGTTTGGTGCCAGTTGTCACAAAATTAAAAGGGTAAACGGTTTGTGTTGGGAAAAACGACACTTGGGGTTTCATTTTCGGGGGAAACCGCACCTATTGGACAAAAAAATTTCAAGTTTTCGAAGCCGGGTCGAAAAATGAAGTTTTTGAGTAACAGACACTTGGACACGGGGTCGTGTCCGCTGAACACGGGGCCGTGTCCAGCTCGCTGTTTGTAGTTTCGTCCGAAAATTCCACTGTTTCATGCTAACTTTTGGTGTATTCTTTCTGATGTCAAGGAAATTTACGAGGTTCAACGCAAATGAGCTCGATGCTAGGGCTAGATACGGAGTACTTCAAACAAGACCGGAAGAATACCCGAGACAAGCATGCATGGATTTGTTAGCATTGGTGAACCAACTTGACCGTTTCAACAACCTAGTCACAGGACCACTGAGAGTCACCTTGACCACTTGACTTCGCTCAGTCCACGAGTGCACTATGAAATTCTATAGCACCTTCACGTTCAACTCAAGGTGCGACCCGTTTGACAATGATGGGGTAGCATTCCGATGTGGTGGAACTAGGTACTCGATTTCAATGGCACAATTTGGGTCGATCATTGGGCTGTATGCGGAAGAAGACGCGGGTAATGAAGAAAACACCGGAGGGGTGCGAGAGTTGGATGAGAACGAACGCCAAGCCGCATGGGCTCAGATTGGTGAAGGGCACTACAACCCGAGCAGCACTAAGCTGAGGGACCCGCTTTACCGTTACATTCATAGAGTCCTTGCTTACTCTCTTAGCCAAAGGCCTTATAGCAGTGGCGTTGTTGGGTTGAGAGATTTGGTGGTTCTTCATTGCATTCATACCCGCCGGCACCTAGATGTCCCGTACCTCCTGCTCCGTAACATGCATCTGAACCGATTTGCTACTTCACCAACCCCTATCTTCTTCGGGGGGGTGGATATACCGTCTCTTCAAGCACTTCATGAACATACCTAGATCCTTCGAGAGGAGTCCATGATCGGGAAGAGTGGATGTACACATCTGCCGCTCCATGAACTTAATTTATGAGGCTGAAGACGGGTCGGTTAGCTTCCAAAGGATGCAGGGACATGCATGGAACCCGCAAGAGGCACTCGTCCTTCACGCTCCACAACATCATCAGTACCAGTACCAGCCCCACGGTGATCCGGGCCAGTCCTCCTCACAAGGAGGTGGTTTTCCTAATTTCCAAAGTTTACATGATTTGTTGCAGGAAAACCTCATGTGCACCAGGAACACCTATAACATGGTGAGCAACACGTACAACAGGGTTGGAGCAATCGAGAGAAACATATCCAATATCCAAGATGATATTGGAAATATCCGGGAGTACATTGCGGGGCATGGTGGAGATGATGATGATGAGGACGAGGACATGGACTAGGCGGGAGGAGCGGAGGCGGAAGCGGTTGGTTGGTGATCCCACAGGTTAACCCACCCTTTTATCTTGAACAATTTCCGGCCTGCGTGCCGTGTGTTGAAGAATTTACTTTCTTTTAACTCTTTTTATTTTCTGCAGTTTCTTTTTCTTTTTAACTTTGTGACATGGATGTTGAACTTGGTAATTTAGGATGTTTGCTATGGTTTGGTGTAGTGTTTATTGCTAAAACAGGTACATACGAGGCTTAGAGCACTAAACCTTAGTGCTACTAAAGCCGGGACAGGAAAACTAGAGCCAGAAACCTGTTTTTCAACTTTGCAGATTGTCTACACGGGGTCGTGTCCAGCCGACACGCCCCCGTGCCCACTTCCCCAGACATGTTGTTTGTCTAAATCTGCAGATTTCTGCCAGACACGGGGTCGTGTCCAACGAACACGCCCCCGTGTCCACCTTCTGTAAGTTTTCGTTACTGGCACCTGAACACGGGGTCGTGTCCAACGAACACGGGGCCGTGTCCAGACGCCCAGTAACACAAATTTTTGCTTTTTCACACCTTTTACACATTCAATCAACCTAAAAACTTATTTTTGGGACACATTGAGGACAATGTGTAATTTAAGTGTGGGGGGATGCTAAAACTTTGAATCTTGCAAGTCCTAATTACAAGCCTTACACAAAACTCTATTGGAACCGCTAATCACCCCAAAAAAAAATTTCAAAAAAATTTTATTTTTTTTTACTTGTCTAGGTTTAACTTGGGAATTTCAAATTCTAAAAAGGTTATATTTTTACAAATTTACAACCGATAGCGTCGTGATAAAAAGAACCAGCATAAGAAAATTATGAAAAGGCATGACCAACTTAGTTAAAATTTAATTATATATACTTGATCACATAAAAACTCATTCCCACAAAAGTGAGTTTTGAGCCTTTATTGAGCATACAAATACATATCTATAAACTAAATGCTCATTTTTCGTTTCTTGTGTGAATAGCCGCTTGGTTCTTACAACTCTAGAACTTGCCACGACGATACATTCCCGGTCCTTACCAACTTAAACCCGAGTAAGTAAATGATGGAGGCATTAGGACTAACCCTTTTTATTTCTACACCATTATTTTTTTTTACCACCTACCCAAAAAATCCCCCTAGTTAACCCCTTTGATCCTAAACCTTTTCATTTCTTAACCCAAACGAAACACCCTTTCACCCACCAAAACCATTTTTATTTTTAACCCTTTGTTTTAGTGACAAGCTCGGTTTTCCGTATGACTTTCAAAAAAAAATGTTGATGATGAAGCAAACGAAATAAACAAGCAAGTTCATAAAAAATAACCTTGTTTGAATTATAGCTTCATCAAAATAAATAAAAATAAAAAAAGTCTTACGAAAACCGATGCTTTTTACGTTTTTCGCTTTTTTTTCTACTAACCACTAACCCAACCACCTACCTTAAATCCAAGCCTAACCCTTCACCCAGAAAGTCCTCTTGATATTTACAAAGGTATATAGTTAAAAATGGGGAGGATTGATTGCTTGGCAAGCCTATGGTAGGAGTAAAGTTCCATGCCGCTCTCGAGTGATTCACTAAAATACATCTTCGGCCGAGTGTTGAGTGATCCTCCGTGAGGTATGTGAACTTGTTTATAAATAGAATTTTAAAGAGGCATGTTATGCCCTAATAAGTAATTTATCTTATGAAAAGTTTTAAAAAATCATGACGAATAGGATTGTAAATAAAATAAAAATTAAACTTAATAAAGAATCTTGGAAATCCCGACACTCTATGACAAGCCCAAAAAAAAACCTTCTCTTCTACCCATTCCATTTGGGAGTGTAAAGCCACATTATAAAGAGTTTTGCTTGAGGACAAGCAAAGATTCAAGTGTGGGGGTATTTGATGTGTACAAAATGCAACATATAAATTACATCAATTGTGGCAAAAAACTAACCCTTTTTTAGTACTAATGTTGGAAAAAGTGTGTTTTTGTCTTCCTTTTGTATTTTCAGGATTAAATGAGCTCAAATTAACAAAAGAAGCAAAAAGGCAGCTAAATCTAACATAAATACAAGAAAAGGAACAAACGTGGCATGCCCGACCTCCCCGAAAGCATCTTCCCAAGCAAAACAAGAGAACAGAAGGCTGAACACGCCCCGTGCTCAGTGAACACGGGGGCGTGCCCAAGTGTCAGCATAAAAGACAAAGTTGTAGAAGCTTCCATCGCCCACCACGGGACCGTGCTCAACGGACACGGGGCCGTGGTCAACTATAAGATTCGCAGAATCCAGGAAAATCTTGATAGTACAGATATGCTTTTGCACACGGGGTCGTGCCCAGCGGACACGGGGCCGTGATCAACTAATGCAGACAAAAGCAATTAATGAAGACAAAGAAGAGGATGGACATGGGGCCGTGCCCGAGCTTCTGTTCAGCCTATAAATAGGAGTGCTTGGCTCAAGCTCAAATCATCCCTTGGCACACCACCTCTCTCACACTTCACCCACCACCCACCACCATCACAACACCATCATCCACCACCATCATCCATTGTCCATCATAGAGTGTGTGAGTCGTCTCGGGATCCAAGATTGATCGTAAGAGTTCTTGGCAATCAAGGACATGTTTGCCTAAGTCTCTTACATCACTTGGTGAAGACAAAGTGTCTAGTGTAATACTTTTTATTTTTAATCTTTTCGCACTTTTTAATTGGTTATGTATTAATGACTTTAATAACTAGTTTCTTATGTTGAAGGTGATTCTTCCTTATCGTTTGTCCGTGGTGTCTTGGCATTATTTTACTGTCTATATAAAATAAAAGATTTTCACCATTCATATCTCCACGGTCTATATGGAGGTATGTTGGCTACCTGGTCGGGGGTTAAGGGAACGGTTTGGTAAGAGTCTTGCCATTGTTCAGTGTATAGATCCTGCAAAGGACTTGGGTCAAATTTAGTAGGACCTCCTTCAATACTTACCGGTATTGGATGGCGGGGGTCCAAACTCTTTGACCTCCTCATAAGTTAAGTTACTATTAAAACTTTAACCCGGCTACTTAGGACTGTATCCCTGCTGACTCAGACTACGTAGCCGAGGGTAACGTCGCCTTCAAAAGAGGGGCCTACCACATTATACATTAATAACTTAATTAATTATCTTTCAATAATCCGACCCTTTAGGATTGTATCCTTGCTGACTCAAACTACTGGGTTGAGGGTAACGTCACCTCCAAAAGAGGGGCCTACTACAATAACTAAGATAATCTCTTAAATAGTGCAAAAGTGCGGAAATAATCAAAGGTTACACTAAACACGAGTCGGAGCCAAGTGATTCATCTTGTCTATCTGTTTTTACTTTATTTTTATTTTTCAGCATTTTAGTTAGTTTTTATTTTCTTAGTTTAAAACCTTTTTCAAAACTTTTGATTTGATTAGATGTTGAGGATAAACCGGTACTAAAAGCTCTTGTGTCCTTGGACGACCTCGGTATCTTGCCAACACTATACTATGCTCACGATGGGTGCACTTGCCCATATGTGTGTTTAGTGTTAGTAAATATCGTGTTTTATAAATTTAAAACTTGGCTAAAAAGTGTAAAAGGGCTTAAAATATACTTAAACTTATATAGACACTTCACACGCATCAATGAGTATGTGTGAATCCATGAGATGTTGTGGTCATTTTATATAATGACTAATCTAACAAATCTTGTGGATATTGTGTTAAGTTTGATCTCGTCAAGCTAAGTGGGAGCTGGAAAGGAATGGATCAAACGGGTCAAGTGCGCAAGGAAAGCTCGAACGGACGCAAACTGTAAGTAAAGCTTACACCTATTTTTTTAGCATGCGTATTTATTCTATAGGTGATAAATACAACAATAGATCATGTTCGAATTATGGGTTCCGACACGAAACGAAATGGGTCGGAACGAATAAAAACGTTTAAAATCATGATTAATAGTGAAAGAGGTAAAATGGTAATTTACTCATAAATCGACTAAGAATTTATGAGTTTTCTTAAAGTTACCTCATAGCTTAACTAATAATGGAAAAAGGGGCGAAATGGTAATTTAGTCACGTGATGACTAATTGTAATCGAGATTAAAATGATACCCACGGCGAAAGTCGAACTGGGTCAAATATGTAAAAAAAAGGAAATTTTTGTGGTAAAATCCGTAATGGTCGGATGCGTGATTGAGTAATTAGAAACCATGATTTGTAATAAATATAATTGTTTGGTCGTATAGACCAAATGGGTCAAATGATGGTGATAACCTCATATGACCATATCGACTAATGTTGGTTGTTTAGTCATATGTTTACAGGAACGAATAACAATTTGGATAATTGCGTCATCATAGAATATTGAATTAATAATAGCAATGCATAAACGGGTCTATACGTTGACTCGGGCCAGGTACGCTTATATATAGATTTATAGTTAAAAGTGTTTAACTTCCCTTAACGGGTCAAAAGGAGTATATTGGTAAAACGGGTTAAGAATTCATAAGAAACCCGTAATTTGAACCTTGCACATTAGTAAATTGATATAACGTGATATGCATGATATTTTGAAAAGGTAATAAACAAGTTTGTTTGATAAATCACGAACGGGTCAAAAAGTGTCATAATTGAATTTCAAGCCGAGAGCTTGAAAGTTAAAATTTTGTGAAGTTAGATGTCGGGTTTTCACTCCGTAAGATGGAGAATTAAATTACGAACGCGTAGGAAAAAGAATCGCGAAAAACGGACTTGTAGAATGAAAGTTATGCACATTAGAAGTTGAAAAATTGAAAGAAAATGGTCCTGGGCAAAAGTGCAGGATTTTAACCTGCACCCGCTGGAAAACGGTCTTCCCCGCGACACGCGAAGGGAGTCACTTGTTCTGGCGCGACACGCGGGCGTGCTCGCGGCCCGCGAAGGATTGAAAGGAATCTGTCGCGTGGCGCGACAGATCAAAAATCTGAAATTTTATTTTTTTGTTATTTGTATGATACCGGAACTTGTTTTTACATGTTATAAAGTTGTCAAAACTAACAATTGATGTGGTTTTGACCTTAGGTGATGTTCGTCTCATTTCGGACGCCGATCAAGCAAGAATTCAAGAACCGAACACAAAGTTTTGAAGCTTCCGCGCTAATCTAATCTTGTTTTAGACAATGTTTATTTGTAAACACTAAACTCAATGTTGTATGCTTTAACTAGTTAGTTTGTAAACTAGAATACCATAACCATGTAAACTTAGTTTTTATAACTAAGTTTGAAATGATGCATTTTGAAAGAAAAGAAAAAAAAATGCGGGTTTTTAGTTTAAAATCTTAAAACAATAAGACGGGTGTTACAAGTTATGAATGCTATTAAATGATTGGTACATTACATTCCGACATGATTTAACGAGAGTCGGAACAAGGGGAGATGGTGAGAAATCATGGAGTATAGTAAAAGGGGCAAAATGGTAAATTAGTCATGTAATGACAAACAAATAAGAAACGTCCTTTTTATAGTAAAACTAGTTTATAGAGAAAACCGGAATAGGTTTAAAGGGGTGAAATGGTAATTAAGTACCATCTCATACGGACAAGTGGTCATTAGACTAACTGGGTCAAATGGTGTTGTTAACGCCATTTGACAATAACATTTGACATCGCTTGTTGAGTTTTGTGTTCACAGGAATTAGCATAAGGCTCACGCTACTATTAACTAACGATTAATAGTGAAAGGTATTTTTTTTCGGGTCGATACATTAACCCGATCCAGGTACGCATAAACAATTTATAGTTAAACGTGCGATCTTGGTCAAAATTTGGTGTAAGTCCTTTGTCGTAAATTGAAGGACTAAAGTTGACCAAAACGCCCATGGTGGGTAAATCGGGTAAACAGCCTTTGGGGATTGTTTAAGTACATGTAATATGATCATGCTAGATATAGACGGACATAAAAGTTATCGGTATAAGCCTTGGTGGATCAAATGCCTAAGATTGGGTTTTTCTATAACATGACTAACAAAAGGGTAAAATTGGGATTATGGGTCCCTTATGTTGGATCCACCACAAGAATAGTTGTGGTAGAATATAAGTAGCAATTTATATATGGGAACGCGAAGTGGGAAAAGAGAAGAGCGGATTTGATGCTTTAATGCATAAAATCCCCCTAAACGGGTCAAAATGAATTACGCGCGTAACTTGGGTGTTTGCCGCGTAATTCACAAAACTTATGAATCCAAGATAGATATTTTGAGTTAAATACCTTGGTCTATGATTTATGATTAACTAGAAACAAGTTTGGAGGTCCTAAATACCAACGGGTCAAAATGTGGATTTTTAATAATAAGCCGAATGCTTAAAAAAATTAGGATTTTATTAGTTTGAATGTTGGATTTAAACTCCATGAGATGGAGAATCAAATTACGATCATGTAGGAAGAAACGGGAGGTCAAACGGATATGCGGATTGAAAGATACGGAAGTTTTCGTGCCAAAAACGACAAAAATGGAAAGGTCTGGTACAGGGACCACCGTAACTTACGGTGCCCACCGTAACTTACGGTGCCCACCGTAAGTTACGGTGGGGCTGAAATCTTTACGATAGTTACCTCCTGCCTTACGGTGGGGGTAATTTAAAATAGAGGCCACCGTAGCTTACGGTGGCTACCGTAAGCTACGGTGGAGGCCAGTTTGAAGTCCTTATTTTTTGGATCAAGAGATTAATGTTGGGGGATTTCCTTCCATTATCATTTGTCTTGTCTTGTACCGTTATTTAAACTATCAATACTAACATTTAAGCTGGTATTGATCATAGGTGAATGTCGAGAGTCCCGGATGAAGATCAAGCGTCAAGCAAGAACCGAACACACGATTAAATGAAGCTTCCGCAAGTTGTTTCGTCATTATTCTAAAACGATGAATTAAATTACATTATGTTGTTTTGCTTTCAAGTTTAGAAAAGTTTTAATAAACCCGTATTTGAGCATGAATGTTTAAATATAAACACTCAGTAATTTGTGATTATTTATGGAAATCGCTAAATAAAATTTTGGATGTTACAAGTTGGTATCAGAGCCCTGGTTTAAGAGATTCAAGTATGGTGGGGAAAACCATGCTTGGACTTAAACCTTACGCTCTTAATAAAGATTAGTGTTCGGTTCGAGGCTTGATCGCAAATCCGGTAAGTACATGTATGTTAATGGTTAGAGTGTTAAGGTGTTGTAAACAACACATAGGGTTATCATGTAATACACGTTAACCCAATTAAATGATTAAATTAGTTGACGAAATTTCGTGCGTTGACGCGTATAGTAGAAAAAAGCCTTGTATTATAATACGGGCAATTATTGAAGTTGACATTACTAACTTTTGTGAATGTTTTAATTGGAGGAAACTCGCATTTGAAGATGACGAGGGTTGAACAAATTATGGATATGATAATGGAACGGTCCGAGGTATGACAAGAAGAGCGTAATCATCAAGGACCTAAATCGCGTAACAATTGCAAATAAGTAATGGCAAGGAAAGCCCGTTAGGGCAAGCATTTACCAGGTGCGCATTTTAAATGATTACGTGAATAGGAATATGCAACAAATACGTAGATATTTTAAGTTGCATATGTAGATTAAAAACTTGGAAAACCCGAATAGAAAACCTATCCAGGATATTGTTTCCAAGAGAAACAAATAGGGGCAGTACTTACAAGGGGTGTAATGTGAAAATTATAAAAAGGTCATGGATACCAGGTATTGATCGCTTACTCTGGCCAAGTAAGTGGTGAGCACGTGGTACCATGAACTTTTTATGATGGACATGCTTACATCCGATGTAGTAAGGACGGGGTGAATGGGACGAATTAAAAAGGTACCCAAATGAATCAAATAAGTAAGACGTTCGATAGTAAACGTAAACGCAAGTCGGATGACGGAAGCGTATTACGTTAGAATAACGAGCCTGAGAGAAGGGACAAAGATCAAAGTAAATGAAAATACAGACCGACTAATAGGAATGCTAAAGTATAGGGATAAAAGTTTGACTGTCACAGGTGATGAGATTCACACGGATAAGTCAAACGAATTAAATAAAGAATAAAGGACTTAATTGAATAAAAGTGATGGGTTTCGCCAAGACGACCCAATAAATTAAAACGAAGTCTTAAGACATACCGGGATGGTTGCTTTGATAATGACTTCGGTAAAATACCCGATAAATGGGTAGGATTTTGAAAGTATGCGTAAACCAAGAGACGGAAACGCAAAAAAAAATCAAAAGACTCGGATTATGAGGCATGACTAAAAGACGAGAATTTGCAAATAGAAAATTTGATAACTACGTTCAACTATATTAAAGTTGAACAGATTGAATAAAGAATGAAGTTTGACGTTCACAAGTGATAAAATTTCACTCAAACGAGTTAAATAAAGAATAACGCTTGAAAATGAAAGTAAGCGCAAGCTGAATAATGAAAGCGCGAAATATCAATGAACCTATGTGATAGGTCGTAAAAGAGTATAGAAAGGAAAATGCAAACCAGTGAAACTGGAATGTTAAAACATTAAGATAAAGAACATGGGTAACGGTTTGAAAGGAAATAGAGGCGTAAACTGAATAGCGATAAGAATGAGACGAACCGACGTGTAAATGATGGAAGAAGTCATAGAGTCGGAAGAATAATTTAAAAGAAAACAAATGTAGCCTTGGACTACGGTCAAGGTAAAACGAAATGCAAAAGCGAAAAAAAAAAGATTTGAAAGATAAAAATGGTACCTTGACACCGTAAATATATATATATACAGTTGAATAATGACTAGGATAAAAGAAGATCTACGGGATCATCATAACCTACGGGATTAAAAGTAGTGTTGAGGTCTACGGGACCAAAAAGACCTTTAGGTCGCAAAGAAAAAGAAACGAATTGTCGGGGTCTCACCTTAAAAAGGTAAAAGGGTAAAAACCTAAATAAATAGCCTACGAGGCTAAGTGAAAGAACCTACGGGTCATATGGGTTAAGCGTGGGAATTTGTTATAATTCCCCACATTAAATAATAATAGAAATGATTAGATCCTCAGAAGTAACATTCCTATAAACGAGAGGAAGATGTAAGGCAAAGAGGAAACGTAAACTAAAAATCTAGTTTTTAGTTAAAAGCAACGTTTTAACAAAACATAAGTGGTATGAGGTGAATCAGGAAATCTTAAACATACATAAGGCCGGAGATGGTAAAATAGAATACCCAGGTGACGGGGTATGTAGTGACGGCGACTAACAAGTCTAACCGCCAAAATAGATAATTAGTAAAGATAACGGATACGAGCTGAAAGTAACGGCCCACGAGGCTTTACACAGGAAAGACGTACGCGTCAGTATAAATGAAAATTTTTGACCAAAGGAAACGGGAGCCTTGAAAACGAAACTAGGTTCGTTTGATTAAACCAATGAACTACGTAAATAGGGTTTCGGGGACGAAACCTCTTTAAGGGGGTAGACTTGTAACATCCCGAAAACGGGTTTGGTAATCAAACCGCGTTAATAATAATGAACGGGTAAAATACCGTTAGTGGTAAAATTAACCGGATGAATATAAGGATTTAAATAAATAATCTAATATTAATTAAAAAGGAGGATAAATACTTTGAGAAAACAAAGTATATAAAAGGCCCGAGTTAACGTGACCTAAAATAAAACGGGATAGGTAACACCCCAAAAATATATAGGTTTTATATACATATTAAATAGCGGTTATGAACAAGATAAAAATTAACTAGGAAATAAATAACCTAGTTAATTACAAGTCTTGTAGTTATGAGAAACCTTGGTTAAAATATGTTATATGCAACAAGGGTAAACTAGAGGGGCCAAAAGGGGAAAGTTAGAAACTAAATATTATTATAATTAAAACACTACACACACACACACACTATGTGTGTGTGCGTGTAATCGACCAGAGGAAAGGAGAAGGGGAGCCAAACCCTAAATTGTCAAGAATCATCAAATTGAAGCTTGATTCAAGGCCAAATCGATGCATGAACATGAATTAATGATCACCCAACCTAGGGGATCATAAGGTATGTAAAAATTTGATGATTCGTGAAATTGCAAAATTTGAGTTAGCATCATAATTCGCGAATTATGTAAGGATTAGAGGAGTTGTGGCTAAATTAGTGATGTATACATGCTTAGGAACTAAACCCTAAGTGAAAATCATACATATGATGCTATGACTTGAATGATTTGGTGATTACCTATATATGTGCTAAGTGGGTTTTATGACAATATGATGAACACTCGAATTAGAGTGTTAAATTGATGAATATTGATAATTATGATATAAGTTCTAGATGTAGTTCATGAACACTAGACATAGAAGTATGATTTTTTATGTAAATCTTGGTAAAAATAACTAGTTATGAACTAGTTAGTAAATATGTAAAATTATGCACATTAGGTGTTTGTTAAAATGCCTAAATAAGAACCAAAGTGTTAAAATTTAAAGTGAAACGTGCATTTGAATGATATAACAAATTATGCGTAATATGAAGCAATAGGGGTTCTAAACATCATGTTGATTTAGACTAACTATGTAAAATCATGTGATTAAAAGTAGTTTACTTTTGATAAGTTGAACAAATAAATGATGAAGTCGAATAGTAAATTCAAGCTAGAATTCGTAAGATGGAATAGTCGTATGTGAGAATGACTAATCTAACCGTCTTACGAATTATGATTATAGTTTGACGCTTGACAAGCTAGGTGGAGGCTTGGAAAGGAAGCGGGCCAAACGAATCAAGTGTGAAGGAAAAGCGTGTTTCGGATGCGAGGTAAGTAAAGCTTACACTCATTTACATTATTTACAAATTTCTTAATTCCAAGTAGTGTATATGAATGCTATTAAATGATTGGTACATTACATTCCGACATGATTTAACGAGAGTCGGAACAAGGGGAGATGGTGAGAAATCATGGAGTATAGTAAAAAGGGCAAAATGGTAAATTAGTCATGTAATGACAAACAAATAAGAAACGTCCTTTTAATAGTAAAACTAGTTTATAGAGAAAACCGGAATAGGTTTAAAGGGGTGAAATGGTAATTAAGTACCATCTCATACGGACAAGTGGTCATTAGACTAACTAGGTCAAATGGTGTTGTTAACGCCATTTGACAATAACATTTGACATCGCTTGTGGAGTTTTGTGTTCACAGGAATTAGCATAAGGCTCACGCTACTATTAACTAACGATTAATAGTGAAAGGTATTTTTTTTCGGGTCGATACATTAACCCGAGCCAGGTACGCATAAACAATTTATAGTTAAACGTGCGATTTTAGTCAAAATTTGGTGTAAGTTCTTTGTCGTAAATTGAAGGACTAAAGTTGACCAAAACGCCCATGGTGGGTAAATCGGGTAAACAACCTTTGGGGATTGTTTAAGCACATGTAATATGATCATGCTAGATATAGACGGACATAAAAGTTATCGGTATAAGCCTTGGTGGATCAAATGCCTAAGATTGGGTTTTTCTATAACATGACTAACAAAAGGGTAAAATTGGGATTATGGGTCCCTTATGTTAGATCCACCACAAGAATAGTTGTGGTAGAATATAAGTAGCAATTTATATATGGGAACGCGAAGTGGGAAAAGAGAAGAGCGGATTTGATGCTTTAATGCATAAAATCCCCCTAAACGAGTCAAAATGAATTACGCGCGTAACTTGGGTGTTTGCCGCGTAATTCACAAAACTTATGAATCCAAGATAGATATTTTGAGTTAAATACCTTGGTCTATGATTTATGATTAACTAGAAACAAGTTTGGAGGTCCTAAATACCAATGGGTCAAAATGTGGATTTTTAATAATAAGCCGAATGCTTAAAAAAAATAGGATTTTATTAGTTTGAATGTTGGATTTAAACTCCATGAGATGGAGAATCAAATTACGATCATGTAGGAAGAAACGGGAGGTCAAACGGATATGCGGATTGAAAGATACGGAAGTTTTCGTGCCAAAAACGACAAAAATGGAAAGGTCTGATACAGGGACCACCGTAACTTACGGTGCCCACCGTAAGTTACGGTGGGGCTGAAATCTTTACGATAGTTACCTCCTGCCTTACGGTGGGGGTAATTTAAAACAGAGGCCACCGTAGCTTACGGTGGCTACCGTAAGCTACGGTGGAGGCCAGTTTGAAGTCCTTATTTTTAGGATCAAGAGATTAATATTGGGGGATTTCCTTCCATTATCATTTGTCTTGTCTTGTACCGTTATTTAAACTATCAATACTAACATTTAAGCTGGTATTGATCATAGGTGAATGTCGAGAGTCCCGGATGAAGATCAAGCGTCAAGCAAGAACCGAACACACGATTAAATGAAGCTTCCGCAAGTTGTTTCGTCGTTATTCTAAAACGATGAATTAAATTACATTATGTTGTTTTGCTTTCAAGTTTAGAAAAGTTTTAATAAACCCGTATTTGAGCATGAATGTTTAAATATAAACATTCAGTAATTTGTGATTATTTATGGAAATCGCTAAATAAAATTTTGGATGTTACAAAAACACATATATATATGTATAGCTAAAAATGAGTAATTTAACTGTACGAAAGTTATCGGAAAGTGGCAGTTTTCACACATTGTGGGTTATAAATAAGAGTTAGGTGGTGTTTGTTTTTTCAGATGCAAAAGGTCTGTAGTCTGCGGACCACATCTGCAGGCATCTGCAGTAGAAGATGTGGACCAAAGGTCTGCAGTCTGCAAGGAAAAGAGGGTTTGTTTTTTTTACTACTACATAACCCTTCACAACAACACAACACACACTCCACACAGAGAACAGCACTCTCTCTCTCTCTCTCTGCCTTCACCACCACCACCACAATCATCCTCCACCACTCCTCCACCGTCCACCTGCTACCACCACAACCAACAACCACCGTCAAGCACCACTGCCCCCTGTCTCCTGCCGCGAAGCCAAGCACCACCGCAAACCCTAGCCCCCACCGCCAAGCACCACCGCAAACCCTAGCCCCCTGTCTCCTGCCGCGAAGCCAAACAACCACCGTCGTCGTTCGATTTGGGGGTTTTGTTTGAAGATGAAGAACATCAAACCCACCACCGCCGATCTCTTTCTTCTTTCCCTCTCTCTCTCATGCCGCTCCCTCTCTCTCTCTCTAGGGTCTCTCTGTCTTCTTTCCCTCTTATGCAGGTCTGTGGGGGTGGAGGTGGTGGCGGGTGGAGGTGGTGGCGGAGGTGGAGGTGGTGTTGGAGGAGGTGATGTATCAGAAGCTATTTGTGCAGATGTTTTGTGAAGATGTGTGAAGCAAATATTCTTAGCTTTTTTTTTAAGAAGAAAGAAGCTATTTGTAGATCTGTTTAAAAAAAAACAAACAGTCTTCAACGTCTTATGTCTGCCCGCCTGCAGACATAAGCAATTTGCAGATGTTTGAAGCAAAAACAAACAGAACCTTAAATGCCTGGTTGGTCCCTGTGGTTTGCAAAAATTGCAGACTTGTTCCTAAAAGTTCACTAATTACACACTTGGTCCCAATGGTTGCATTTAAACTCGGGTGGTCTTTAACACTAACCTTTGTTAAATTTTCCAGTTAAGTATTTATGAAATGACTAAATTATCCCTGAACAATTAAAAAAACAAAAAAGAGATGGGCCTACCCCTCATCTTCTTCTCCCCCATCTCTCTCTCTAACCCACCACCACCTCCACCTTTAACCCACCATCTCTCTCACAATCGAATATCCTTTCCCCCAGTTTTTCAATATATCACTTTCTCGACCTCTTCGTTTATCATCAACCGAGCCCTAATCTAATCAGTTTGCAGGTAAGATTTGTTTGTTTAACGCTTGTTACATCTTTTGATTTAGTTATTCTCTTTGAAATTATCCTCAGTTACAATTATTCCTAATATTTGTGCTCCAATCTTGGATTTACGATACGTAATTTGCGAGTTTTTGTTTTCAGAAGGATAAATTATGCTTCGTGTTTGGTGTTTTGTTCATTTTGATTTTGTTGTTCGTGTGATGCTCGATTAATTGATCTGTACTAGATCTAGATGACTAGATTGCGTTTGAAGCTCAAGTTTTGTGGAATTCAGGTTTTGATGGTTCAGTTGATATGGATGAAGTGAAGTTAGTTGAGTTAGGGTTTAATTTTGCTAACTGCTAGTTTGATGCAAGTGTAATTGCAGTTGAAGTTTTTCTTTGTCATTCTCTATGAGAGTTCGATTAACTGAGCTGTAAAAGTTTTGTTTTTGGTTGTGTGTTGTTGCTTATAACAACGATAAATTGAGGTGATTTGTGATCTTTACATTGAGGTGGATGAGGTGGTGGTGATGGTGGGTTGAAGGTGGTGGTGGGTTAGAGAGAGATGGGGAAGACGAAGATGTAGGGTGAGCCTACCATTTTTTTAATTGTTTAGGGACAATTTAGTCATTTCACAAAGACTTAATTGGAAAATTTAATAAAAGTTAGTGTTAAGGACCATCCGAGTTTAAAAATTGCAACCACTGAGACTAGGTATGTAATTAGTGAACCCTTAGGACTAAGTCTACAATTTTCGCAAACCACAGGGACCAACCAGACATTTAACTCTATAAACAACGAAAAGACCAAAATGCTATTCGATTTATAAGTAAAAAGACAGTTATACCTCGGTCAACTAACTGAAAATGTAAGGAGGGACTTGATTGATTCCAATTGACAACCATATGGACTAGAGTGTTCGTTTTTTTAAATTAGGGCTGAAAGTGTGATTGGGTGTAAACCCCAGAGACTGAAATTATATTTTACTCTATGTTGTTAAATACAACTTAGCTTTTAGCAAAATTTACAGAAAAAAACTAAACATTTGTAACAAATATAATTAATAAATTTAATTATATATATATATATATATATATATATATATATATATATATATATTTTTAAAAGAGGGAAGTAGGTTTTTGGGAATTCAAAATTTGGTTTAAGGACTTCGGAATTAGTTTCTATATTGAATATGAGTTAAATCAATACACCATTGTAAGACCACCCGTAGTGCTGAAACTTTCCGGCGTGATCCCCCTCAAACACGCCCAATAATGCTGCCGCCCCACCCCCGTAAGGCGTGATCCGGCGTGATCTTGCGGAAAACCACCTCCAGCGTTATTTAAAACACGCTTAAATGGGTTTTGGGTGGCCAATCAGATGTATCCCACTATTTCTTGACCAATCCTCTTTTTTGTTAGTTTTTTATTTTATTTAATTCTTTAAACCCCTTTTTAACATAATACACACATCCCCACTACACCCATTTTAGAAAAAACGCCCAATAATGCCCCTTGCTGACTGGACTGCCACATGGCGGAAAACGCCGAAGGGTGGGATCATTATTCACCCTTACCACTACGCATGATCTAAGTGTATGCTTTAGTTAAAGCCACAACACTCCCGTGATAATAATTTTGGCATTTTTAGTTATTTCATTATACATGGGCTATAAGACCATGTTTAAACTATTTCAGACTCACGAGCCTAGTCATGCAAAATATATAATAACTAGTGTTTTTCAATGACGCGCGTTCCGCGAAAGGCATTGGTGTTTTCGACCGACATCAATCTTCAAACGGTTCGAGATAAACGATGCGTAACCAGCCATATCCGGCATCGTGGAGTGTATTAAAAAGGGAGCAATTGGACGATTGGATGCTGGGCTAGGTGTTTCTTGGAATGCCCACGGATTGTTCGGGTCAAAACCACGATTATGAGGATTCATTTTTCGTATTGTGGTTGAATGAGAATTTTTTTTTTAAATAATATAGAGATTATTATAGAAGAGGTGGAGTAGTTGTGGTAAAAAAATGAATAAAAGTGTGAATATTTATAGTGAATAATTTTTTTTTAACACATAGCCGTTGGCCAACGGCTAGCCCAAACGGCTACTTGTCTTGGCCAATGAGATCCTGCCATGTCATCTTGATAGCCCCGCCCCGTCCAACGCCCGGGCTGAAACTCCCGCCCAAGGGGCCACGCCGAAACCCAAGCCCACCCGGGGAGGTGACTTGGGCGTTTGTACCCAACCCACGCCACAACCCCCGCCCCCAGGCTGAAACCCTCGCCCAAGGGGCCACGCCGAAACCCAAGCCCACCCGGGGTGGTGACTTGGGCGTTTGTACCCAACCCACGCCACAACCCCCGCCCCATACCCCATATTCTAATATACCCTAAATTCACTTTTAAAAATAAGATAGAGATGATTATAGAAGAGGTGGAGTAGTTGTGGTAAAAAAAATAACAGAAGTGTGAGTATTTATAGTGAATAATTTTTTTTAAACACATAGCCGTTGGCCAACGGCTAGCCCAAACGGCTACTTGTCTTGGCCAATGAGATCCTGCCATGTCATCTTGATAGCCCCGTCCAACGCCCTGGCTGAAACCCCCGCCCAAGGGGCCACGCCGAAACCCAAGCCCACCCGGGGTGGTGACTAGGGCGTTTGTACCCAACCCACGCCACAACCCCCGCCCCCAGGCTGAAACTCTCGCCAAAGGGGCCACGCCGAAACCCAAGCCCACCCGGGGTGGTGACTTGTGCGTTTGTACCCAACCCACGCCACAACCCCCGCCCCATACCACATATTCTAATATACTCTGAATTCACTGTTCATTTAGTTTGTTTTTTATCATCTAAAAAGGGAGTGTATTAAAAAGGGAGCAATTGGACGATTGGATGCTGGGCTAGGTGTTTCTTGGAATGCCCACGGATTGTTCGAGTCAAAACCACGATTATGAGGATTCATTTTTCGTATTGTGGTTGGATGAGATTTTTTTTTTAAATAATATAGAGATGATTATAGAAGAGGTGGAGTAGTTGTGGTAAAAAAAAGAATAGAAGTGTGAGTATTTATAGTGAATAATTTTTTTTAAACACATAGCCGTTGGCCAACGGCTAGCCCAAACGGCTACTTGTCTTGGCCAATGAGATCCTGCCATGTCATCTTGATAGCCCCGCCCCGTCCAACGCCCGGGCTGAAACCCCCGCTCAAGGGGCCACGCCGAAACCCAAGCCCACCCGGGGTGGTGACTTGGGCGTTTGTACCCAACCCACGCCATGAGGATTCATTTTTCGTATTGTGGTTGGATGAGATTTTTTTTTTTAAATAATATAGAGATGATTATAGAAGAGGTGGAGTAGTTGTGGTAAAAAAAAGAATAGAAGTGTGAGTATTTATAGTGAATAATTTTTTTTAAACACATAGCCGTTGGCCAACGGCTAGCCCAAACGGCTACTTGTCTTGGCCAATGAGATCCTGCCATGTCAACTTGATAGCCCCGCCCCATCCAACGCCCGGGCTGAAACCCCCGCTCAAGGGGCCACGCCGAAACCCAAGCCCACCCGGGGTGGTGACTTGGGCGTTTGTACCCAACCCACGCCCAAGGGGCCACGCCGAAACCCAAGCCCACCCGGGGTGGTGACTTGGGCGTTTGTACCCAACCCACGCCACAACCCCCGCCCCATACCCCATATTCTAATATACCCTAAATTCACTTTTAAAAATAAGATATAGATGATTATAGAAGAGGTGGAGTAGTTGTGGTTAAAAAATGAATAGAAGTGTGAGTATTTATAGTGAATATTTTTTTTAAACACATAGCCGTTGGCCAACGGCTAGCCCAAACGGCTACTTGTCTTGGCCAATGAGATCCTGCCATGTCATCTTGATAGCCCCGTCCATCGCCCGGGATGAAACCCCCGCCTAAGGGGCCACGCCGAAACCCAAGCCCACCCGGGGTGGTGACTTGGGAGTTTGTACCCAACCCACGCCACAACCCTCGCCCCCACGCTGAAACCCCCGCCCAAGGGGCCACGCCGAAACCCAAGCCCACCCGGGGTGGTGACTTAGGCGTTTGTACCCAACCCACGCCACAACCCCCGCCCCATACCCCATATTCTAATATACCATGAATTCACTGTTCATTTAGTTTGATTTTTATCATATAAAAAGGGAGTGTATTAAAAAGGGAGCAATTGGACGATTGGATGCTGGGCTAGGTGTTTCTTGGAATGCCCACGAATTGTTCGGGTCAAAACCACGATTATGAGGATTCATTTTTCGTATTGTGGTTGGATGGGAAATTTTATTTTAAAAAAAAGATAGAGATGATTATAGAAGAGGTGGAGTAGTTGTGGTAAAAAAATGAATAGAAGTGTGAGGATTTATAATGAATAAATTTTATTTTTAAACACATAGCCGTTGGCCAACGGCTAGCCCAAACGGCTACTTGTCTTGGCCAATGAGATCCTGCCATGTCATCTTGATAGCCCCGTCCAACGCCCGGGCTGAAACCCCCGCCCAAGGGGCCACGCCGAAACTCAAGCCCACCCGGGGTGGTGACTTGGGCGTTTGTACCCATCCCACGCCACAACCCCCGCCCCCACGCTGAAACCCCCGCCCAAGGGGCACGCCGAAACCCAAGCCCACCCGGGGTGGTGACTTGGGCGTTTGTACCCAACCCATGCCACAACTCCCGCTCCGTACCCCATATTCTAATATACCCTAAATTCACTTTTAAAAATAAGATAGAGATGATTATAGAAGAGGTGGAGTAGTTGTGGTAAAAAAATGAATAGAAGTGTGAGTATTTATAGTGAATACATTTTTTTAAACACGTAGCCGTTGGCCAACGGCTAGCCCAAACGGCTACTTGTCTTGGCCAATAAGGTCCTGCCATGTCATCTTAATAGCCCCGTCCAACGCCCGGGCTGAAACCCCCCGCCCAAGGGGCCACACCGAAACCCAAGCCCACCCGGGGTGGTGACTTGGGCGTTTGTACCCAACCCACGCCACAACCCCCGCCCCGTACCCCATATTCTAATATACCCTATATTAACTTTTAAAAATAAGATAGAGATGATTATAGAAGAGGTGGAGTAGTTGTGGTAAAAAAATGAATAGAAATGTGAGTATTTATAGTGAATAAATTTTTTAAACACATAGCCGTTGGCCAACGGCTAGCCCAAACGGCTACTTGTCTTGGCCAATGAGATCCTGCCATGTCATCTTGATAGCCCCGTCCAACGCCCGGGCTGAAACCCCCGCCCATGTGGCCACGCCGAAACCCAAGCCCACCCGGGGTGGTGACTTGAGCGTTTGTACCCAAAACCACGCCACAACCCCCGCACCCCTGCCCAATGGGCCACACCGAAACCTAAACCCACCCGGGGTGGTGACTTGGGCGTTTGTACCCAACCCACGCCACAACCCCGCCCCATACCCCATATTCTAATATACTCTGAATTCATTGTTCTTGTTTTTTATCATATATGAATTGTGCTTGAGTTTTTTTTTTTAATTAAATGAGCCCCAATATAAACTCATATTCGTTTAGACTTGGCTCGATTTAAGTTTTTAGTAATCCGATTTAAAATAGCTGATTAGCGGTTCGGCACTCTTTTAAGTTTTAGAACTAAAAGTAGTTTAATAGTTTTTTTTTAATATATGACAATATGATATGCTTAGAAATAATTCGATCTCCCCACTTTTGTCCATACGTTAGGTAATGGAATATGCCAACAGAGTGCCACTATTCCATGATTCATTTCGAACGATTCATAGATCTGTAATTATATTTTTATTTTTATTTTTCATGTAACACTTTAATATCTATTTATATTATCAAGATTATGTAACTTGTGATTTATTGTTTTAAGCAATTTAAACTATCACAATCAGACCATCCGATCGGACTAGGAACTACATAAACCACCTGGTTAAGCTAATTATAATCCGTCTAAACTAGTTACAACGATATGTCCAAGTTGCACGATTACATTGGTGCTTCTAAACTAGTGAACGCTCGTCTAAGTTGTCAGAATTATAACGGTGAGTTTAAACAAAATAATGTGTCTGATGTACATTGTGCGTCCAGGGCCGGCTTTGGGGCCGGTCAACCCGTGCCGACGCCCGAGGCCCAAAATTTCAAAGGGCCTGAAAAGTCTTTATAAGCTTGTATATGTTTATTAAATTATATAGAGTAAATTACAAAGTTCGTCCTTTATGTATGTCATTTATTACAAAGTATGTCATTTATCTTTAATAAGCTCAGAAAACATACTTAATGTTTGAAAAACCATTCAGGTTATGTCCTTTACCCTAAACCTAGTTTGTTTTCCCAGTTAAGTCAGGTCACGTGAGAAGCACATGAGGGCATTAATGTCATTCTACCTACCAATTAATGCGCCCTGTTATAAAAACCCTAAACCCCACCATCATCTTCTCCATCTTTCAATCAGCTGCGTATACCTAACCCTAATCCCCAATTCGTCCCCCCTGCAAGTCACCCTCAAATACGCAATCGTGCAAGAGAAAACAACAATGGTGCTATGTGAATGCGGGAAAAAAGCTGTAATTGTGACATATGATGTTAGAGCGGCAGAAGCAGCCCTTAGATCTCTAAACAGGAGTGAGATCATTTGAAGAAAAAGTAATAAAAAAAAGGGGAAATAGCGAAAATGGCCAAGAATGGGTCAACTTTTCCATATTAGCCAACTCAAACGTCTTGGTGAGACGTGTGAAACATGTGCAAACGTCTTGGCGTCTCACCAACTAAAAGCTGCCACGTGTCCCATACAGGTCAGACGTCTTAACGTCTTGGCTGAGACGTTTCAGACGGCTTGTTGAGACGTTTTAATAGTTGAGCCAAGAAGCTGATACTTTTGCATGGCTTGAGACGTTTGAAGCCGGCTTGAGACGCCTCAACATGGCTTCAGACGTCAGAAATTATATTTTAAAATATGGAGACGTTTGAGACGTTTCATTAAACGGGTGAGACGTTTGACGTTTGAGACGTTTCACTGTCTCCAAAGTTTCTTTAAATAAAGTAGTGGGTAAGTAATAGTATATAACACCTCTCGGAAAAGAATGGTGGGGCCGATTACTAGAGTTTTACTATGACGGTTTGAACATTGGTCGCCAAATATTGTAGAGTTTTACTATGACGGCGATACTCCAACTTGCTACTCAACCTACATGGGTAAAACACCTCTCGGAAAAGAATGGTGGGGCCGATTACTTGGATTTTGTGGAAACGGATTTATTCAGGAAACGGTACCTTCGAAATACCTTTCATGTTAATGATAGTGTTATTTTTTTTTTTTTTGTCAAACGTTTACCATATTTTTCTTAGCATATCAATGCATGGTGCAACAAGCTTATGTATCAACGGGAGCTTCACAGACGGTTAAGGGCGATGCCGTCAAATGATTATCGGTGGACAGTTGTCCCGCCTACTTTTTTTAACATGATAATAGAACAAAATAGAGAGGCCTACGGATATGGAGATGGTTCAAAAGAATTTTTTCCTCCCTTTTGGGACGTTGATACGGTACATTGTGAAATATTATTATTCGGAATGTACGCTTTTTATAAATTTGAAGACCTTTACTTTACTTTTTTACACCAAAAATTGACAACGAAATAATAGACTTGTACGTTTTTTAATAAATTTAAAAATAAAGTTTCTGTATTTTATGTTTTATAAAAAAATATTGATTTTTTTTAAATATTTGTTTTAAAAAATATTGATTTTTTAAAAAATTTGTAACTTTAAAAAAAATTCCCTGAAAATAATACCTTTTCTTGGGCTTATTTACGTTTCAAATTTTTGCAGATTTACATGCCCGTAGCGCACAGCGAAAACCACTGGTTACTTCTAAAAATAAATATGCGTTCGCTGAAAATATATGCATATTTTCCCGATAACTGTAACCTAAGTAATTGCGGAGAAGGATTTTGCATACACAGAAAAATACATCAAATTCTTTTAGAATTTGAATCTCCATTCGTATGGTTTCTGGGACGTATATCATACTGGCAACAATCAGGGAAATATCGTGTAGAAGCCTTAGAGTATTGCGGGGATGTTGTGTGGCCTGACCACGGAGCTCATATTGGTCGAAACTCAGGTGTAATCATATGTATGCTATTGGAAAATCTAGTTAACAACCGTTCATTAACATGGAACGAAGTAAACATGCAGGATGCTTGTGTCAGATATAGACGCTACATGGCTGATGAACTCTACGCCGGGCGCTACACACCAAGTAATTTTTGATGGCTGGACGTACGCATTGTAAAAATTTAATTCATATATAAATTAAAAGTACTAATTACTATTGCGGTTACAGAATTTGTTACATGATTTTCCTAAATAAAACATAAAAAACTAAGCTATTATTAAAAATATGCTAAATTATAAGATGGAAAAATGTCATCCGTTGGACTCTGGGTTTCTGTCTCTTTCCCTTTTCCTTTTCCTTTTCCTTTTCCTTTTCCTTTGCCTGATGATTTTTGTGAACGAATCTGTGATTTCATTGGATCTAAACAAACGTCACGAACATGTCCGTATGTTCGACACCGCGAACAATATACCGGAACAGGTTCTTCCCCACGAGACAAGATTCAGGTGTTTTCTTTTGGACGGCCAGATTGACGTTTTGTAATATGCGGGGGTAATACACTGCCAAGGCCTTCTGGTATCACCCATTCAGACCTATGAGGCAGAGGATTAATCGATTCTTCATACGTTTTTTGTATACTTCGTTTGAATAACACGAGAATGCATAATGACTGCAGTCAGCTTCACCCAAAAATCTTGAAACATCAATCACATGCCCACAAGGTAGACCAGAAACTTGCCAGACACGGCAGCTACACGAACGATTCAAAAAATCAACTACACCCCTTTTCCCACCGTCTTCAACAACAAAACTGTTTACCCGGATGCCTGCAACAGTCCAGGTTCTAGACCCTTCAATTTTCTTTAAAATTTTCTTCTGTGCCCACTGAGTCAGTGAATGGCTCTCCTGCATGCCCTGCAGTCGACGGTCATAAAACCATTTTTGTACAGACTCGCGGAAGAATTCGATAAGTTGCGTTATCGGCATCTTACGCGAGAATCTAGACAAAGAGTTAATTGTCACACCCCCAAAATCCACCATGCGGAGTTCCACCGCTTGGAGGCGTGACGTGACCAGGATCGAGCCACCAATCATACTGAACAACGTACTTAAGTAAATAAAGACAACCACAATACGATTGGTGACCAAAAGCTAGTTAACCAAGTTTTTAATTTAGACAGCGGAAGCATAAACGTAAAGTTCAAAACATAAGTTCGCAGTTCATAAGTTTAAAGTCCAACACATAGGTTTAATAAGTTCATAATGTTTTAAACATTAAACACTGGACATAACTGTCCGCACACCACAACGACTCATTCCTCGTGCAAGCTCCAAATGTTTAGCGACCTGTAAGGCATGTAACAACGAGTCAACAACAAAGTTGAGTGAATTCACAGTTGGTTGTTTAGTTATAGCATTCATTCCGTAAATCATCTGTTCGTTTTGAAAACCATGTGTCGTATGAATTTGCATCGCGGTCTTTCTGACATGTTTGCGAAGATTAGTGGGGGTTTCCCATGTGTTACTAGACCACGCGTATCGACTGCTACGAAAATATAAGAGGTGCCCTAAGTCAATGTCTATCAGCATTGACCCTTTGCCCATAGTCCATTAGTACACGCCCGTCCGACTGGCACGGTGTGAGGTTTGTTAAACCTAATAGCGCTATTAACTAATGACCTTCTCGCCATAGGCCTCGGCGATTAAGTCGATAAATGAGGGACTTAAAGTGATAGAGTTGATGGTCTTATGATCGTGTACGTAGGTTTTACGTACGTGCCCTTCAATCCGAGGACAGTAGTAAGTATGAGTTTACGTAGGTTTTACGTACGTGCCCTTCAATCCGAGGACAGTAAAAAGTAGTTTAATAGTAATGATAGTACAAGTAGTTATTCAATCCCATTCCCAACCCCTGGGAATCCCATGCCTTAGAAAGAGTGTGAACTCACCTTCGTTTGCTCGGTTAGGTTCTCAAATATAGTTAACAGTCAAGGTCGGTCAATCACGTCCTAATAAGGTATGGATAACAATCAGTTTCTCATGCATAACACGTATCCCACGTATGGTTTATTTGCACATTACTTCGTCCACATAACAGGTACACACTTTAACGATTTATGCCCATATAAACTTCCCATCCATTCCCCACTCATAAACAAACATACGATATTGCACGTAACACATATAACATGTTAGATCATTCACCGATAGCATACTCGACATTTAGACACGCAAGTCACAACTTATGTCAATTCAGCATTAATATTCAAAACCGGCTGTTTTCGGACATTTAAATAAAATAGTTAAATTATTCCAAAAATTCCCAAATTTTTACAGGATGTCTTAAACGTTCCATATTTTATTGTGTAAAAATATCGGGGTCCGGTTCATTACCAATATTTTATAGAAAATCGTTTACCGAACTGTGATCAGATTTGTCACATTCTGATCACAGTTTACGGAATAATTCGTCTAAAATTCCTCGTAAGTCCGTTTGTCGAAATTCCAGTTGGGGGGTCACAAATACATCAGTGACCATCTTTGATAAAAATTTCAGGGGCTGGTTCGGTTTAGATTTCAAGTTGTGACTGAAAAAGTATGACCCATTTTACTGCAGTTAAAATCAGCCTTAGCTGCTGTCACGAAAACAGACTTTTAAAATAGTAACCGACCTCAGAAAAATACAATTCCAGCGCCATTTTCTTCGTTTTTCGAAAAGACACGATTTAGGCTTCAGAAATTCCGTTTTTCGATTTATTAAAGTCCGTTTACAGCCTGTTGAAGGCGGCTGAAAAAGTACATCAGCATGTTATTTTAAAGTTTAAATGTTATTAATCGTGTTACAAGTGTCCGATTAACGGGTTTAACAAGAAAACAATTTTTAAACATCAAGTATGATTTAACCAACCCTCAAACCAACAAGATTCCGCTTCATGATTCAGACATAAGTAAACTTTTATGTAGCTTTTATGTTCATAACTCATGTTTCACATTTTCTAGTATTCTTGTAATTTAGTGATTTAAACAACAACACATCATACTACAAATCATAAATTTGAACAAGATGAGCCAAGGCAAAATGAGACTTACTACTAGCCTCTAGCTAGGGATGAACTCTAGTGAAGAAATGTGATGAGAAAAGGTGAAAAACTAAGCAAGAACAATGCTCCTTTGAAACCCCTTCAAGTTGCACCTTCCATGGATGAACACTAAGCTTTGAATGGACTTGTTAATGGAAGAGATAGATGATTGGAAGTGGTGGTGATGGATTTCGGTTATGGAGGAACCGAATGAGAGAGAGAGAGATGAAGTAAGGTGGAGTGTGTATCTTGAGGAAATGATTTGTAATCCAAGTGCCATAATTCTTATAGATCATTCACAATATTATGTCCATATATGCAAGCAAAATCAAATAAAATAATTGATTAAAATCTATACAAATATATGGAGTATGGATGGATGATATGTGGGGTCCCTTGGGGACTAAAATCGTTGGGGGGGGGGGGGGCCTTGTTGCAAAAATCTTCAACTAAATGGAATTGTAAGTTATAATGTAAGTAACTTAATAATATATGTTGGTTATTTGATTTATAACGGGTGTTATGATAGACGGGGATCATGACTAGCCAAAAAAAATAATAACACAATGTATTTGGCAAATATTTGGTGTCCCGGGTAATGTCCGGTTGTTCGGTCGGATACTGTTCCGTTAAGTTGTTAAATTGTTCCGTAAGGCGTCTTATACATATATTTTTGTAACACAATTAATTCCTAACACATAGGAAAATATTCAGGACCATTTAGTCAAGTTTTCTGCATACTACTAGTATGCTAATACGCACATGTAAGTATAACACAGTAATCATAGAGCAGTTAAATAATTCCACACCGTCGTCAAGCACTTTAATTATCATTAATGAATTGTACGGAATACATGGGATTTTGAGGGTTGTCACATTCTCCCCCTGTTAAGAGAATTTCGTCCCGAAATTTAGCACCTGGTTACTGAGGAAGCTAGTTAAGTTGCGTTGTTTTCCTGGTTTTCCTAGGGTGTCACATCATCCCCCCGTTGATTTGGAATTTCGTCCCGAAATTCTGCAGTAGCTTCAGCCTCAGTAGTGGTTGCGTTTTTCTTAAACAGTTGGGGATACTTGAGTTTCATTTGGTCTTCTCGTTCCCAGGTATACTCTGGGCCATGACGAGCATTCCAACGAACTCGGACCAGAGGTATCCTGGTATGTTTGAGGATCTTAACATCTCGATCAGTAATCTCTACAGGTTCCTCGACGAATCGCAGTTGGTCGTCGATAGTGAGTTCCTTCAGAGGAACTATGAGGGTCTCATCTGACAGACACTTCTTCAGATTCGACACATGGAAAACATTGTGAACTCCGCTGAGTTCTTCAGGTAGATTCAACCTGTAGGCGACTTTGCCAATTTTCTCAATGACTTCGAATGGTCCGACATAACGCGGATTGAGTTTGCCTCGTTTGCCAAAGCGGACTACACCTTTCCAAGGTGAGACTTTGAGTAGCACTCGATCCCCAACCTGGAGCTCGAGTGGTTTTCTTCCCTTATCAGCATAACTTTTCTGACGGTCACGAGCTGCCGCCATTCGCTGTCGTATCTGAGCAATTCTCTCGGTGGTGTCTACCACAAGTTCTGGGCCAGTGATTTGGCTGTCACCAACTTCTGCCCAACAGAGAGGTGATCGGCATTTGCGTCCGTATAATGCCTCAAACGGAGCGGCTTGGATGCTGGTGTGGTAGCTGTTGTTATATGAAAACTCCACTAACGGGAGGTGCTTTTCCCAGCCATTACCAAAATCGATCACACATGCCCTAAGCATGTCTTCAAGGGTTTGAATGGTGCGTTCAGATTGCCCATCCGTCTACGGGTGATAAGCGGTGCTCATATCTAAACGTGAGCCAAAGGACTTGTGCATTGCTTGCCACAGTTCAGAAGTAAAACGTGCGTCACGATCAGATATAATAGAGGTTGGCACTCCGTGCCTTGATACCACTTCCTTTAGATAAATGTCTGCAAGAGTAGAAAACTTATCCGTTTCTTTGATAGCCAGAAAATGTGCAGACTTGGTCAGTCGATCTACGATCACCCAAATGGTATCGTTTCCGCGTTGAGATCTGGGCAGGCCGGTCACGAAATCCATGGAAATTTGCTCCCATTTCCATTTCAGGATCTCCGGTTGTTGAAGTAGGCCTGATGGTTTCTGATATTCAGACTTGACTCTCGCACAAGTCAAGCACTTGCTGACGTAGGTTGCTATGTGGGCTTTCATGCCAGGCCACCAGTATGTGGTCTTTAAGTCATGGTACATCTTATCCGAACCAGGATGTACTGAATAACGAGACTTATGTGCTTCATCCATCACAAGCTCGCGTAGGTTTCCATACAGTGGGACCCAGATGCGTCCGTTTACATAGTAAGCGCCGTCTTCCTTTTGTTCTAGCCGCTGCCTCGATCCTCGTAGGGACTCAGCCCTGATGTTTCCTACTTTCAATGCTTCTACCTGAGCATCGCGAATCTGAGCGGGAAGGTTGGATTGGATGGTAAGCTGTAGAGCACGTACACGCTTAGGTAGGGTATCCTTTCGACTGAGGGCGTCGGCCACAACATTGGCTTTGCCCGGATGATACTTGATTGCGCATTCATAATCGTTCAAGAGCTCAACCCATCGGCGTTGACGCATGTTTAACTCATTTTGCTTGAAGATATGCTCGAGACTCCTGTGATCGGTGTAAATGGTGCACTTGGTACCGTACAGGTAATGTCTCCATATCTTAAGCGCGAATACAACTGCTCCCAGCTCCAGATCGTGAGTAGTGTAATTTCTTTCGTGAACCTTGAGTTGGCGTGATGCGTAGGCAATGACCTTGTCACGTTGCATCAACACGCAACCAAGTCCTTGAATGGAAGCATCGCAGTAAACCACGAAATCATCGGTGCCTTCGGGCAATGAGAGGATAGGCGCGCTACAAAGTCTATCCTTTAGATGTTGAAATGCGGACCCTTGTGCATCACCCCAATGATAGATGACACCCTTCTGAGTCAGTGAAGTGAGAGGTTGCACAATCTTGGAGAAATCTTTGATAAACCTTCTGTAATATCCTGCCAAACCCAAGAATTGGCGGATTTCTGTTGGTGTGCGGGGTGCAGGCCAGTTCTTGATTGAGTCAACCTTGGATGGATCAACATGAATCCCATCCTTGTTTACCACATGGCCTAGAAAGTGGACTTCGCGAAGCCAGAAGTCACATTTCGAAAACTTGGCATACAACTGCTCCTTTCAAAGAAGTTCAAGCATAAGTCACAGATGCTGCTCGTGTTCCTCCTGACTCTTAGAATAGATCAGGATATCGTCGATGAACACAATAACGAACTTATCCAGGTAAGGTTTGCATACTCGGTTCATGAGATCCATGAAGACCGCTGGTGCATTCGTCAGCCCGAATGGCATAACCAGAAACTCGTAATGGCCGTAACGAGTTCTGAATGCTGTTTTGGAGACGTCCTCGTCTCGGGCCCTCAGCTGATGGTATCCCGATCTCAAGTCAATCTTGGAGTAATAGCTCGACCCTTGCAACTGGTCGAACAAGTCGTCAATACGTGGAAGAGGATAACGATTCTTCACAGTCACCTTGTTAAGCTCGCGATAGTCAATACACATTCTGAAAGTACCATCTTTCTTCTTTACGAACAAGACTAGAGCTCCCCAGGGCGAAGAGATAGGACGTATAAAACCCTTTTCCAAGAGTTCTTGTAGTTGTGTGGACAGTTCTTCGAGTTCCGATGGAGCTAGATGATATAGTGCTCGAGCTACTGGCGCTGCTCCAGGAGCTAGCTCGATTTGAAACTCAACTTGACGATGAGGAGGAAGACCAGGTAATTCCTCAGGAAATACCTCGGGAAAATCGCGCACAATAGGGATGTCTTCAATTCTCTTCTCCGTTGATGTGTCAGTAACGAGTGCTAAAATGGCAGTGTGGCCTTTTCGCAAACACTTCTGGGCCTTAAGGAAAGAGATGATGCCTTCGACAGCACCACTCTTGTCGCCACGAATCATGAGAGGTTCTTCACCAGAACGAGGAATGCGGATGATTTTCTCCTTGCAAACAATCTCCGCTTGATGATGAGATAGCCAATCCATCCCAATAACAACGTCGAAACTACCAAGTGTGATGGGAATAAGATCGATAGAGAAAGTCTGACTAGCTAAGACGAGGTTACAACCTTTAACTACGTGTGTGGCTTCAAGACCTTTACCGTTTGCTAGCTCTACCGTGTGCTTGGTGTTCAAAAGTGTTGGGGTACGTTTAAGCATTTGACTAACTTTTAGAGACACATAACTGGTATCGGCACCCGAATCAAATAAGACAGTGACAAAGAAATCATCCAGAAGAAACTTACCCATCACAACGTTAGGATCGTTCCTTGCATCACCCTGACCAATCACGAAAGCACGACCCCTTGCTCCATTACCATTGTTGTTACCCCCGTTGTTGCCTCCATTGTTGTTCCCGTTTCCCTGGTTGTTGTTGTTGTTCTGATTCTGGTTAAGCTGGGGACAGTTCTTCTTAAAGTGGCCTTCAGCGCCACACTGAAAGCATCCCCTGTTGCCCTGTTGCTGTTGCTGATTCTGCGGTGCTTGCTGTTGCTGCTGGCGATTCTGATTTGCAGGCCGTGAGCTCCTGCAATCCTTGGCTTCGTGACCCATCTTGAGACACCTCTGACAACGCCATTTATTGCATTGACCACTATGGTGTCTGTTACATTTGTTGCACTTCGGGTGGTTTCCTCGATACCCACCCTGTCCTTGATTACCGGAGGATTGCTGACCAGGACTTTGGTAGCCATCAGTCTTTCTCTGCTGAGACTGAACCGAAGCAGAACCCTTACTGGAGTTTCCATCCCATTTTCTCTTGTTGTCGGTAGGTGCATCAAAAGTAGCTGTGGCACTGATACGTTTGGGTAGCCTGTTTTGCTCCACCGCCTGGTCGGTGAGACGATGAGCCAACTTGATAATTTGCTGAATGGTACCCAGGTTGGCTGAAGTTACGTGACTTTGAATCTCTGGTACAAGGCCCTTGAGATACAGCTCAATTCGTTTGATGGGAGGGTCCACCATAGTTGGACACAGGATGGCCAGCTCGTTTGACCTTTTAGTATACGCCTCAATCTCAGACCCCGTCATCTTCAGATTGTAAAATTCCACTTCTAACTTGTGGATGTCATCCCGACTACAGTACTCCTCCTTAATCAGCTCTTTGAAACCATTCCAGGGTGTGGCATTAGCAACTGCCAGTCCTAGTAGTTGAACCTGCGCCTTCCACCAGGTTAACGCAGCCCCTTCAAGTGTTCCGGTAGCATATTTCACCCTACGGTCTTCGGGGCATTCGCACATCTCGAAAGCTGACTCAAGCTTTTCAAACCAGTGAAGGAGGCCCACTGCTCCTTCGGTGCCACTGAAAGTGGTAGGTCGGCAGTCCATGAACGTCTTGAACGTGCACACAGGAGGCTGAGCATGTTGACCTGTTGCGCGAGAATAAAAGACAAAGTTAAGCACGAGGGTTGGTTTGCGAAGGTAGGATCTAAACATCCTAAGGTAAGTTGATATGGCAGGTTATACCTCCTGCAGGGACAGCTGCGAGTGCCTCAGCAACTCGTTCGTTGATCAAAGCCGTCAGCTGGGCTTGAGTTAGGTTCAAACGTCCACCCATGATCTTCATAACGAAATAACGTAGGTGAGAAAAGTGTCGCGAAAGTGCGTAAGTGTGGGACGATAGTAGAGAGTAAGCACACATGGTTCAAATAGCAATTATCACATTATCTAATGCACAGTGAGAACTATCTAACCGACAATATAACATAAATCATACCACTTATGGTGTCGAGTCTTGCACGTGGAGAGAAGCGTCGTTGTGGATCGTTGAGCACTGTACAGGTTATAGTCTGGTTTTATCAAAAAGCTTTTCCCTTTTTAAAACCAAGTTCACTATAACCAATGGCTCTGATACAAATCTGTCACACCCCCAAAATCCACCATGCGGAGTTCCACCGCTTGGAGGCGTGACGTGACCAGGATCGAGCCACCAATCATACTGAACAACGTACTTAAGTAAATAAAGACAACCACAATACGATTGGTGACCAAAAGCTAGTTAACCAAGTTTTTAATTTAGACAGCGGAAGCATAAACGTAAAGTTCAAAACATAAGTTCGCAGTTCATAAGTTTAAAGTCCAACACATAGGTTTAATAAGTTCATAATGTTTTAAACATTAAACACTGGACATAACTGTCCGCACACCACAACGACTCCTTCCTCGTGCAAGCTCCAAATGTTTAGCGACCTGTAAGGCATGTAACAACGAGTCAACAACAAAGTTGAGTGAATTCACAGTTGGTTGTTTAGTTATAGCATTCGTTCTGTAAATCATCTGTTCGTTTTGAAAACCATGTATCGTATGAATTTGCATCGCGGTCTTTCTGACATGTTTGCGAAGATTAGTGGGGGTTTCCCATGTGTTACTAGACCACGCGTATCGACTGCTACGAAAATATAAGAGGCGCCCTAAGTCAATGTCTATCAGCATTGACCCTTTGCCCATAGTCCATTAGTACACGCCCGTCCGACTGGCACGGTGTGAGGTTTGTTAAACCTAATAGCGCTATTAACTAATGACCCGCTCGCCATAGGCCTCGGCGATTAAGTCGATAAATGAGGGACTTAAAGTGATAGAGTTGATGGTCTTATGATCGTGTACGTAGGTTTTACGTACGTGCCCTTCAATCCGAGGACAGTAGTAAGTATGAGTGTACGTAGGTTTTACGTACGTGCCCTTCAATCCGAGGACAGTAAAAAGTAGTTTAATAGTAATGATAGTACAAGTAGTTATTCAATCCCATTCCCAACCCCTGGGAATCCCATGCCTTAGAAGGAGTGTGAACTCACCTTCGTTTGCTCGGTTAGGTTCTCAAATATAGTTAACAGTCAAGTTCGGTCAATCACGTCCTAATAAGGTACGGATAACAATCAGTTTCTCATGCATAACACGTATCCCACGTATGGTTTATTTGCACATTATTTCGTCCACATAACAGGTACACACTTTAACGATTTATGCCCATATAAACTTCCCATCCATTCCCCACTCATAAACAAGCATACGATATTGCACGTAACACATATAACATGTTAGATCATTCACCGATAGCATACTCGACATTTAGACACGCAAGTCACAACTTATGTCAATTCAGCATTAATATTCAAAACCGGCTGTTTTCGGACATTTAAATAAAATAGTTAAATTATTCCAAAAATTCCCAAATTTTTACAGGATGTCTTAAACGTTCCATATTTTATTGTGTAAAAATATCGGGGTCCGGTTCATTACCAATATTTTATAGAAAATCGTTTACCGAACTGTGATCAGATTTGTCACATTCTGATCACAGTTTACGGAATAATTCGTCTAAAATTCCTCGTAAGTCCGTTTGTCGAAATTCCAGTTGGGGGGTCACAAATACATCAGTGACCATCTTTGATAAAAATTTCAGGGGCTGGTTCGGTTTAGATTTCAAGTTGTGACTGAAAACGTATGACCCATTTTACTGCAGTTAAAATCAGCCTTAGCTGCTGTCACGAAAACAGACTTTTAAAATAGTAACCGACCTCAGAAAAATACAATTCCAGCGCCATTTTCTTCGTTTTTCGAAAAGACACGATTTAGGCTTCAGAAATTCCGTTTTTCGATTTATTAAAGTCCGTTTACAGCCTGTTGAAGGCGGCTGAAAAAGTACATCAGCATGTTATTTTAAAGTTTAAATGTTATTAATCGTGTTACAAGTGTCCGATTAACGGGTTTAACAAGAAAACAATTTTTAAACATCAAGTATGATTTAACCAACCCTCAAACCAACAAGATTCCGCTTCATGATTCAGACATAAGTAAACTTTTATGTAGCTTTTATGTTCATAACTCATGTTTCACATTTTCTAGTATTCTTGTAATTTAGTGATTTAAACAACAACACATCATACTACAAATCATAAATTTGAACAAGATGAACCAAGGCAAAATGAGACTTACTACTAGCCTCTAGCTAGGGATGAACTCTAGTGAAGAAATGTGATGAGAAAAGGTGAAAAACTAAGCAAGAACAATGCTCCTTTGAAACCCCTTCAAGTTGCACCTTCCATGGATGAACACTAAGCTTTGAATGGACTTGTTAATGGAAGAGATAGATGATTGGAAGTGGTGGTGATGGATTTCGGTTATGGAGGAACCGAATGAGAGAGAGAGATGAAGTAAGGTGGAGTGTGTATCTTGAGGAAATGATTTGTAATCCAAGTGCCATAATTCTTATAGATCATTCACAATATTATGTCCATATATGCAAGCAAAATCAAATAAAATAATTGATTAAAATCTATACAAATATATGGAGTATGGATGGATGATATGTGGGGTCCCTTGGGGACTAAAATCGTTGGGGGGGGGGGGGGGCCTTGTTGCAAAAATCTTCAACTAAATGGAATTGTAAGTTATAATGTAAGTAACTTAATAATATATGTTGGTTATTTGATTTATAACGGGTGTTATGATAGACGGGGATCATGACTAGCCAAAAAAATAATAACACAATGTATTTGGCAAATATTTGGTGTCCCGGGTAATGTCCGGTTGTTCGGTCGGATACTGTTCCGTTAAGTTGTTAAATTGTTCCGTAAGGCGTCTTATACATATATTTTTGTAACACAATTAATTCCTAACACATAGGAAAATATTCAGGACCATTTAGTCAAGTTTTCTGCATACTACTAGTATGCTAATACGCACATGTAAGTATAACACAGTAATCAGAGAGCAGTTAAATAATTCCACACCGTCGTCAAGCACTTTAATTATCATTAATGAATTGTACGGAATACATGGGATTTTGAGGGTTGTCACATTAATAGACTCCGCACTATTAGATGTCATATAGTGCCGGGACAATGAGCTCTTGCCCATCTACCAAACCCAATATTTGTTCAAACCTGGCGTATTCTAGGAACAGCAAGACACAAAGCATTGAATGACTCGTTAAAGTCAGACATCCGATAAGATTTACATGTCTTTCACCATAGTGCCTCGTACTCTTTTTTTTAGACGACGGCAAACGTAAATTCATCATTAAATGACGACAACACAACCCGTGGTACACACGTGGAAACGCGTTTCTAACACCTACATGTATAGAATTCGCCCTATCCGAAATGATCGCCATATATGCTATTTCACCAACACAGTCTCTATGCTTTGAGAGAAACCATGTCCAAGATTCACCATCCTCTGATTTTCCAATGCCATAAGCAAGTGGTAAAATCTGATTATTTCCATCCATGCCCACTGCTAAAAACAACGTCCCTTTAAATTCACCCTTTAGGTGTGCCGCGTCAATGATAACGACAGGTCTTAGATTAATCATAAAGCTACGAATCTGAAAATTAATGAAAACGAAATAAGAGCAAAACCCATGTTACTTTAAAAAAAAATAAGAGCAAGTACAAAAGAAAATGTGTAAATTACCGCAGCACCTAAAGCAACAAAAACCATTTCAAAACGACTCTGCTCATCAACCAAGATGTGAGTAACGCTTCCAGGATTTGCAAGCTTCAAATTGTAACAGTATATTGGTAGTTCGGCAAAAGAGTCTCGGGTTGTTCCTTGTAGAAGTTCAAGTGCATAGCTTTTACCACGCCAAGCTTGAAGGTTTGTTATCTCAACCTCGAACCTTTGTCTAAAATCTTTGACAATCTCTTTCGCTCGATATATCCTACCACTGTCTTTTAGTTGTTCCTTTAAAAAGTGACCCAAAACCTTTGGGTTAGCCTGACGGAAATGTGGGTGTGTTTGCGTCTTCGAACAGGTGTGTCTATCGTTCATATGTTTAACAAACCATAAACTACCACAAGGAATAGCATATGCCTTAAATCGCCATTCACAACCATCACCAACTTCATACCGTGTCTTAGATGATCTATCAACTTTAAACTCGAAATGCTCTAACAAACATTTCTTTCCCAACTCAAGCTTCATCTCTTCTTTGTTATTGAATATATGACCGGCCTCAAACACTATAGATAAAGAACCTGATTCGTTGTTAGACGTGGATGATTTTTCAAAATTATTTTCTAAAATAGGACACTCATCGTTTAAAACATCATCACTTTCTTTTACTGAAATATTTAGATCTGGAGCTTTGAAGTTGTTTAAAGAAGAAAAACCAGAGGAACCAACATCAGACTCTTGAATAACATATAATTTATATAATTCAAAAGTATTCTGCATCGCCAAATCAAATAAAAATCTAACATCTCGATCATTAATTATATCGATCGGATCAGTAAACGTAGACATCCGGTATGACAACCGTGTAATGTTTGGAATATCACACATGTTAGAAACATAGTTTACAAAACTATTATATGAATGATATGTTTCAACTTCTAAACCACGTCTCCTTGAATCGCCATCAGTAACATACTCAATGTTTCCGTTAATGACATCCCACTTCCGCCCAGTATAAACAACAAACCTCACCCTCATGTTGTGAGATATTTACTAAAAACAAACAAACTTTTTGAATCTTATATAAGGGTTCCATCTAAATAATTGCAACAAACGTGTTAAAATAAAAAATATATATATAAAAACGTCTTAAATTGCTAATAAAACGTCTTAAATTCGTACAAAACGTCTTAAAATCGTACAAAGCGTCTTCAATAAGTACAACAAAACGTCTTATCCGGCTAGAGCTGATGTAGCCGGCTAAATACGGTTAAATGGCTCAAGCCATCCGGAAACGTCTCAAGCCGTCTGGATAAATGGCAAGCCATAACGAAACGTCTCAAGCCGTCCAGCCAAGACGTCCAGACGTCTGACTTTTCTGTCGGACACGTGGCAGCTTTTGGTTGGTGAGACGCCAAGATGTTTGCACATGTTTCAAACGTCTCCCCAAGACGTTTGAGTTGGCTAATATGGAAAAGTTGACCCATTCTTGGTCATTTTCGCTATTTTCCCTAAAAAAATTATCCTTGTTACCTGACGTTTTTATCATAAGCGTTTACTTTTTTCCTTTCTTTACTTCAGCTTAATGTTACAAATGACTCAAGAGTTTGACCAAGACGACACTCGAAGTTTCCGACTTCAAGTGGGCCCTTCGATTGCCAGCTCGCCTCCTGGTTAGTCCTTCTGTTGTTTCGAAGAACTATATTTTTAGTTGACTTTATTTGACCAACTTACCCAACAATTCAATGTAATTCACCTTGCAGGTGTCTGGCCGCAATTTGGAAGCCCAATCTAGCGAACCTGTGTCTACTTTCGGTGGTTCAAGTGCAACCGGGTCGGGAATCGAAACGCTATCTGGTCCGCAGTTTTTGTGGGGTAGCCCGAGTATATACTCTGATCAGCCAAAAGTACACCATGGTTCAAGTGCAACCGGGTCGGGAATTGAAAGATGGAGAATATGATGGTGGGGTTTAGGGTTTTTATAACAGACACATTAATTGGTAGGTAGAATGTCATTAATGCCCTCATGTGCTTCTCACGTGTCCTGACTTAACGGGGAAAACAAACTAGGTTTAGGGTAAAGGACATAACCTGAATGGTTTTTCAAACATTAAGTATGTTTTCTGAGCTTATTAAAGATAAATGACATACTTTGTAATAAATGACATACATAAAGGACGAACTTTGTAATTTACTCAATTATATATTTAGTATATTCATGCATTTATCATGTAGAAAAGTATTGGTGGTGTAGTGGAAAAAACTATCTCAAAATAATGTAAATGTCTCAAGTTTGAGTCTTTGCTCTATCACTAAGTTTTTATTTTTTTAATTCATTTACATTTAACCATAATTTTGTGCTCAATTCTTTTCGTCGTCCGATGCCTTAATTTTTTCAAGAGTTTTCGGGGATGACTCTGTATGCGTCCAAGTTATCTAGGCTTACGAAGGAACTATGCATTCACAATAATGCTGCGTCTAAATCATCATAGTAGTATGTTTCAAATCATGTTTTATGAAAGGGACAAATCTACTTTTGTCTTAAAATACACGTTAGACGTTCTAAATATTTCGTACAACACGTACAGAGATTCAAAAAAATAATAATAACTAATATAGATGAACCAATCTCACATTCAAGGGTCACATCAATCTTAGACCATGTGTAGTGGTGGTTGATGAGGATACGTCCTTGGTCGGATCGAATGACCAACAAACATAGAACCGAACCTCATTACTTAAAGGGTCGGATCGCACCCAATGCCGTGGACGGAACGACTAAACACATTGATACGCCATAACTAACTGGGACCCACAGCTTTAACTGTCATGACAATGACTGGTCCGACCCTAACTAACTCGCCACGTCAGCATACCCAAAAACTATAAATACCCCGCCAAGACTTCCAGCAAGGGGTAATCACTACTTTCTCTCTCTCTCCCTGACCTGTTCTCTCCTCACAAATACTTATTCTCACGCCCGAGTTTGGTCACAGAGAGGCCCCATCCCTGTGACGAGGCTAACGGTGTGCTTTTTCCTTGTGATCTTGCAGGTTCTTGCCAGGTCATCTGAAGTTCTGCTCAGACCAGGTCGGACCAACCGGTTTTGAGTCTTCAGTGGTACACATGAATAATGCCTCAACCATTGGGCGTTTTGCGACACGTGAAAGGTCCAGTCAGCAAAGGGGTATTATGGGACATTTTTCTAAAATGGGCGTAGTGTGGATGTGGGCATTATGAGACATTATCTTAAAAGGAGTGTGTTAAACAATTAAATAAAAAAACTCATCCAAAAAATGTTATTGGGCAAACAAAAGGCATCCAACCAATGAACAAGGTGTGGAAAAAAGAACGACAAAACATTTTTTTTAAATAACGCCCATGGGGGCGGTTTGACAGCGTTTTAGGGCGTTTTTTTTTTTTTTTTTTTGAAAAAAACCCCACGACAGGTGTTCTTATTAGTAAGTCTCATAGCCTTCCTAAATGAAACACATCAAGAAAGTATAATATTAATAATAATATTTAACTAAATTACATTTGTGAAAACAAAAATATGATTGCATTTTGTGGGATGGTGGGAATTAAAACCATATAAAAAATCGATCTTTAAAAACATTAGACTGGATCACAAGACTTGAATAATCTCCAAGTTTTAGTTAAATATAGATGCACGTGACCTTCTTAAAATACAATTAGTAATATTATTATTTTAAATAGGAAACCAACTCATAAAAAAATTCATCTGCCTTTTTTAACAAGATTACAGCATATAGTTATTAAATTATATTTTAATTTAACTAGAAGATCCCGCGAGTTTCACGGGTGGCTTAACACAAACATATAATATCTATTGGCATTGAAGCTCATGTAGATCATGACTTTTGTTCTAGGTCTTTCCAAACTTAGGCTTCACGTCTAAGGGTTCAAACAGGTCCCAAACAGACAATACATGACCCTAACCGGTACAAACCCAAAACCGAACAGAGTGATCACTTCCCTCTCCAAAAACCTGTTACATACCAGCGAACCTTTAATAGATCAACGAAAGGTCATGGTTTTCATCTTTGGATTGACATAAGGTTTATATAAACTTCAATATCTAAATTCTTATTTAAATTCATATTAGTTCATATAAAACTTTACTTACATATGTGTAAACCCAAACGTGTCTTTTTAAAAAACAAATTAGAGCAATTTTTAATGTATCAGTGAACAACACAAATAGTACAATGATTTCTAAGTTCAACTCTTACCAGCAAGAAGTAGCTTTATCCAATCACTTGTTCGACACGGATGTAACGTGTATCTTGTATATATTTATACGGGTGCTCCTACAATTAAAATAATGAAAGCATAAACTAACATAAAAGCATTATATATATAAATTTATCATGATATTAAAATTACCGATATCCCACTGATATCCAACCGTGATAACCGATATCTCAAATATCAGTCCTTAACCGATATCCGATATTTTACTGCATTAACTACTTAGACGATCACACCCTGCACCAAATACCCTTCCTTATAATATATAAATGATTTCAGCTAGAGATTTAGAATGTATACTTTGTTTAGAAATGAGTAAGGTATTAATTTGGTTTACATAACAATTTAACTAATAAGGTGTTCTTTAAATAAATTAAAAGTTGTAATTTTGAAGTGGGTATTTTATTATCCAATCGGTCACAAAGAACAGCAAGATACCTTTTTAAAAAGTAAAAAAATAGTCAAACCAAATGAAGTAGCGGACCGTCTACACCCTATTGATTATCCAATCGGTCACAAAGAATAGCAAGATACCTTTTTGAAGTGGGTATTTTATTATACATACAGACCGTCTACACCCTATTGATTATTATCCATCCCCACTACAAATAACACACATGTATGTCAACATGAAACATAACAAAACACTAGTACAAAAGTTGTTTTTAGAAGCGTTCCTACTTTCTTTTTAGAAGCGGTACATTATAAAGCGCTTCAAAAAAGAATCACTCTAATGCTAATTTTTTCTATATCTTTTTAGAAGCAGTTTATATTCTTTTATTTAAATGCTTACTTCTAAATTTTAAAGGCATTACGTTTAGAAGCGTTGGTTTAAAACGAAAAATAATATTTTAATCTAAAATTAGCTTTAGCGCCGTACTCTCTGATCAAAATGGAAATATTAACTATATATTTATTTACTTTTACCAAATATGAACAAAAGGGTTATAGAAAAGAGTTCCCACTTTCTTTTGTTTTTATTTGGAGCATCCTACTTTCTTTTGTTATATATTAAATCCCGAAGATATTTGACATAATTTTTGAAATCCTATTAATAATCACCATACACATCCAAAAAATACCGACTTTAATTTATTTAAACAAAATTAAATCCCGAAACATGGATGGATATACCAGAATACCCTTCTTTTTGGGGATATACCAGAATACCCTTCTTTTTCGTCTGATTATACTTTTCCTCTTGTATACTTTTTTATTTTTAAAAAATAAAATCAATCTTATCAGTTTCCAATACCTATCACTATAAATAACTCATCAATCTAAAAAAAATACAGAATTGGTCATCTTCAACCTTTCATCGTATGCAATTCCTCAACAACAGTCACATTGAATTCCTAACTCTTCCTCAATCATCACGTCAATTGGAGGTTTGGAAATTTTAATTATATTATATTTGCTTTTATATATAGTTATTCATTAATTAATTAATCCATTTATGTATTGGCGTTTATTTCTTGATAGCATACAATATCGCGTCAACTGTATACAAATATATCATCACAAAGAGCCGTCCGGAAAAAAAAGACTTGGTTCACCATCATCATTTAAGTAGATACAGGTTAGAAATTTTGGTTACGTTGTTATATATTTATATTTATTAATATATATATATATTTAAATTAAATAAGTGTTTTATTTTGTATTAATTTTTACCCCCATGTCCTCTAAACCGTTACCGATATCAAATATACCCGGTACAGTTCGATACCAGTACCCGATACCAGTACCCGATACCAAATTCTCATACAATTTAGGTTCTAATTTGATTATATTATTTTACTAGGTTACAACCCCGTGTATTACATGTGTTGATAATATAATGTTATATAATTAATAATAAACAATATGTTTTCAAAATATATGCATTGCAAGGTTGAATAAATCCATTTATTATACTAACAAAATAAAATACAATATAATTTGTTAACATATACCGTCGTTAAGATATGTATTTAAAAATGAATATTAACGTGACAAATTCAGAAAGGGGTGGAGACGCAACTTGTTGTCGTCTACATTCTATTTTGAGATTATAAATGAATTATTTAAAGAGTATATTCTTCTTTAGTGTTATCTTTTAATTATAATGAAAGTTTTGAATTTTATATATATATATATATATATATATATTATTAAAATTCATGTTAAATAAAACGTGTATATAAACTAATATTATAGATTAATATTCTACATAATGTAATTCGGATAAATACATTGTTTCATAAATGATATCTAAAATTTGTTAGGATGAAGCTATATAAATAAATAAGGTTTTTATTCACTATAGTTAGTTACAAGTTACATATAGATAATTATTTGAAATTCTAGTTCAATATATATCAATTACAATCCTTAATGTTTGTATACTTTTAAGATAACGTTTTTTATCAACTTTTCCTCCATAATAAAAAAATTAGTATGGAAATTAATTATATAACTTACTAATTAATTAGGCGGGAAAACGGATCTCTAGATTAACGTAATGATTGACATGTCTCTAATTGGTTTGCTTTATTAGATAATATAGATTATATGTATTTAGGTATTAGTTATTTAGTTTATTTATAGTTTGAGCTACACAAAAGTTAATTAGGTTGAAAGTCATTAAAAACCACCATTTAGTTCCATTTTAGGTTAGAAGTTTCTTATTATATTACATTTATTTTTATATATGTATGGTTAATGCTCCATTTATTTTCGTTGTTTATTGATAGCTTGAAATACAACTAATTTCATTTATCGTTTCACACACACATTTATATCATTTATTTATTTTAATTTTTAGATGGATCGTAAAAAATGGATGTACGATAGTGCACGTACTAGCTCAGCATATATGGATGGCATAGAAAGTTTTATTAAAGTTGCCGAAGCTAATAGATTGAATGTTGGAAGTCAAAAGATTTGGTGTCCTTGTATGATTTGTAAAAATTTCCAACAATATGACGATGTCAAAGATATACAGTTTCATTTGATGAAAGATGGTTTTATGCCTAAATACACTTGTTGGTTAATGCATGGGGAATCACGCATTGAACAAGGCACGTCGTCAATTAGTTTTGGCAATCACGACAATGACAAATTAAATGTCCCCGGTGACAATTTAAATGTCCCTAATGACAATTTAAGTGAAATGCTTAATGATTTAGAGACTAATGTTGAGGATATCGATCAAGAAAAGTTAAAGCAGCTAATTGATGATTCAGAAAAACCATTATATACCGGTTCTGAGATTAGTAAAGTAGATGTTGTGTTGAAGTTGTTTAACTTAAAGTCAAAACACGGATGGAGTGATAAAAGTTTCACAGATCTATTAGTACTTTTATATGACATTCTTCCGAAAGGTAATGAGTTACCAATTTCGTTATACCAAGCAAAAAAAATGACGTGTCCGATGGGATTAGAAGTTCAAAGAATACATGCATGTCCAAATGACTGTATGTTGTATGTAAAGGATTTCAAGCAAGATCATAAATGTTTTTATTGTGGTGTGTCAAGGTATAAGCGTAAAATTGAAACAGATGAAGTTAACGATGATGTGACAAAAAATGGACCACCAGCTAAATTGTTGTGGTACCTCCCAATTATACCTAGACTGAAACAGTTATTTTCAGATGAGAAAGAAGCAAAGTTATTGCGTTGGCATTCAAATAGTCGTGTAAAGGATGGAAAATTAAGACATGTAGCGGATTCACCCCAATGGAGAAATATTGATAACATGTTTCCTGAGTTTGGTAACGAGATAAGAAACATACGGTTTGGACTTAGTTCAGACGGGTTCAACCCGTTTGGAAACATGAGTAGTCGTCATAGTACATGGCCAGTTCTTCTATGCATCTACAATCTTCCACCGTGGTTATGCATGAAACGAAAATACATAATGATGTCTTTGTTGATTCAAGGTCCGAAACAACCTGGTAATAACATTGATGTTTATTTGTCTCCTTTAATTGATGACTTAAAAACTCTATGGAATACAGGTGTAGAAGTATATGATGCTTATAAGAAAGAATATTTTAAATTGCGGGCCATGATTTTTTGCACCATAAGTGATTTTCCAGCATATGGTAATTTGTCAGGATACAAGACGAAAGGTAAGTCAGCTTGTCCTGTTTGTGAAGATGATACAAGTTCTATATGGTTAAATAATTGCAAAAAAACTGTATACATGGGACATCGAAGATTCCTTCCCCAAGGTCATAATTATCGAAATAAAAAAGAGGAGTTTGACGGAACTGTTGAGGACCGTTCAGTGAGGAAAAGATTTAATGCATTTTCACGAGTTGAAAAACTAAATGTTGTGTTGGGAAAAAGAAATCGTGTTGAGAAAGAAGCCATTTGGAAAAAAAAAAGTCAATCTTTTGGGATTTGCCTTACTGGAAGAATTTACAAGTTCAACATTGTCTAGATGTAATGCATATAGAGAAAAATGTATGTGAGAGCTTGATAGGCTTATTGTTAAACATACCCGGGAAAACTAAAGATGGGATTAATGTCCGTAAAGACATGGAAGAAATGGGAATACGTAAAAAACTTGCTCCTGTCGCGACACCCAGAGGAAAATTTTATCTGCCACCTGCGTGCTATACTATGTCAAAAGATGAAAAAACAAAGTTTTGTAAATGTTTACAAGATATTAAAGTTCCATCCAGCTATTCTGCAAACATTAAAAAGCTGGTGTCGATGAAAGACTTAAAATTGCTTGGTATGAAGTCTCATGATTGTCATGTTTTGATGACACATATGATTCCAATTGCAGTACGTGGATTGTTACCGGATTACCTTCGACATACAATTACAAAACTTTGTTTGTTTTTTAACAAGATACACTCAAAAGTTATTGAGCCCGAGTCACTTAATGAGTGGCAAAAAGAAATTATCATCACGCTTTGTGAACTTGAGATGTACTTTCCTCCATCTTTTTTTTGATGTGATGGTTCACCTTGTAATCCATATCGTAGGAGAAATCCAGACATGTGGCCCTGTATTTCTACGCTACATGTACCCTTTTGAAAGATATATGGGTTTCTTAAAAGGTTATGTACGAAACCATAATCGACCTGAGGGTAGCATTGTTGAAGGATATACTTCTGAAGAGGTGGCTGAGTTTTGCACAGGTAGTGATTTCATAACATTTGTAGTATATTATAGTAATATATATAAGTTTCATTAGTTATAATTTACAATGTAATAACTGGTTTATTCACATGTTATTTGGATGGTGTCAAAAGTATTGGTGTTCCTCAATCTCGTCACTCGGGTAGACTTGCAGGGAAAGGAGGTGTTGGTATGAAAACAATCCTCCCAAACCATGATGATTTACAACTTGCACATTTTGAGGCCCTGAAACACATGGCTTGTATTGCTCCATACATTACCGAACACAAGGGAACATTACGGTCAACATACCCGGGTAAGAGCGAAATGTGGTATGAAAAGAAGCATAACAAAGAGTTTGCTGATTGGATTGAAACTAAGGTAATGAGATCTTCTGGCCAAAAAAATGTTGATAAAACCGTGGAAAGGTTGGGGCGGGGTCCAGATGTTAGAGTAACAACTTATCAAGGGTATGACATTAACGGCTATACGTTTTACACAAAAGATCAAGATGAAAAAAGTACAATGCAGAATAGTGGAGTTACAGTGATAGCATCAAGGGCAGAGTTTGACAAGAATAATCATTCTGCAAGGATAAGAATTGCCAAGGATTCTTATTATGGTGTCATACAAGAAATTTGGGAATTTAATTACCATGCCTTCGAGATACCTGTGTTCAAATGTAAGTGGGTAAATAACCATACATGTGTTATAGTTGACAAATATGGTTTTACACAAGTCGACCTCACAACAAATTCATATGCATCTGAACCATTCATTCTCGCAAAACAAGTCACACAGGTGTTCTTTGTCAATGACCTGAGCAAACGAAGACACCACATTGTATTGCAAGGTAAACGACGTATCCTTGGTGTTGATGATGTCGTCGACGAGGAAGAATACAACCAGTTTGACGACCTACCACCATTTTCTGTCGGTGTTCAAGCAGGGAATGATGCGAATGATCACACCACTGCATACTTACGATCTGACCACACCGATGGGATATATGTTTGATGCACCGTGCTGAACTAATTGATAAAGGTTTGATACTCTATATATATATATACTCTTTCCAAATCTATTTTTTTTATAATTGTCAATTTATTAATAATTGTTTTCTTTTTTTATAGGAATAATTGGAAATTATAGCTCTAGCTCTTCGAATTCGTTTGGCTTGGTGATGTTTCATTAATTATGCCTCAGCACTCAATATTTTATTTTATTTGATTTCGATTCCGTATGAATTTTGGCTTGTTTTTCAACCTTCATATATATCTAGTAAACTCCATTTTTTAAGTGTTAGTTTATCTGAATATATTTATGATGTTAATAAGGCTATATATAATTTATATCCGCTTCCAAATATTATCATTTTAAAATTTAAACATAGATAATCATTGGATTGAGTTTATGATATTCCATATATCTATTTGATTTAAAATTTATTTTACTCAACCGTTTCCCCCTATCATTTTAATAAGTTTTTAATCCACAATGTAGTAAACTAAATAAGTTTTTATTATATAAATATATATTTAATTTAATATTATTTTACAAATGTATAAATAATACGTTCGTATGGGCTTGCAAACCGGCTCAACCTCAATAAGTGAAGTTTGGCTTCGGGCTTGTTTTGAGTTTTTTTAAAATCGATCACAAATAGCTTGGCTCGTTTACACTCATAACACTTCCCTTCTAACTATCGCCAGCACCGCGGTTGGGACACACCATCACCACTAGCCAAACCACCATCACCCGTTTAGACTACCATCGTATCATATTTATCCTTTTTAACAAATTCATGGATGTTATTGTAAATATACCTAATTATATATTAGAATTTATTCTATAGTATTGTAATATATTAAAATTTAGTCTATAGAATTTAGATATAAACAGATGTATGCGTTATTTTGCTATCTTTATAAGATGGATTTATGTAAATATTTAATTATTGTTGGACTTATGTATTTAAAGTAGAACGATAAAATTATATATAATTTTTAGTTTGTAATTTGAACTTTAAGCAATTTGTTCAACATATGTTGGGATGGAACTCTTCATCTTCATGTTTATTTTTTCAATAAAGGTATAAATTAGAATTGAATTGAGATGAAAGAGAGTAATAAAGACAGTTGTGTTTAGGGATGACAATGGGTCGGGTTTGGGACGAGTTTAGGTAATCCTAACCCAAAAACGTTGTTCTATATAACAATAACAATAAACGATTATTATAGGTTCGTTAATTTAAATAGTTTATAAAAGATTTTGGCTTCAATATTGAAAGTCAAAACAGTAAACTTTGAATTAACAAAAATATTTTAAGAATTCAAATGTAGTTTGAAAATATCTTTACAACAAGGCAACTGCCATAAAAAACCAACATACTTTCTATTTTTTCTCATAAAAGTTCTTTCATTTTTTTTTTTCACATAAAAAGCCAATATGCTTTCTTTTTTGTCTCATGAAAGTCCCTCCACTTTTTTAGCATATAAAACCAACATACTTTCTACTCTTTTTTTCATACAAGTCCCTTAAAATGTTAAATTTTAACAAAAAGAAAAGAAAACTTTCAATTTTGATCATATGAAATCAAGAAAACATTATTTGAAAAATTACATTGTACTTACGAAAAAATAATTTGTTTATAACTTTTAACGATTTTAACTATATACGTACCATTTTCTTTGTTTTTTTATTTTATTTTGAGTTATGTCATCCATGCTCGTATATTTTATTATATTGTTTTCTGAATATATTTATTATTATCAATTTATAGAATTTTAAATAGAAAAGAAAAGAAAAACATTAACAAGACTTTAGTTTGCATATATCCAATTTATAGCATTATTTCATCTCAAATCTATTCTTACGTGGTATTAATAAATAAAAATAAATATTCACAATTTTATTTAATTTAACATTTGGAGAGAATTTTATATGCAAAAGAGTTATTAAGGGACTTTTATAAGATAAAAAAGAAAGTATGTTGGTTTTTCATGTGCAAAAAAAAAAAAAGAGGAAGGACTTTTATGAGAAATATTAGATAGTATGCCGGCAAATGCCATAAAACTAATATACTTTTTAATTTTTCTCTTAAGAGTCCTTTTATTTTATTTTTCCACACAAAAACCAACATGCTTTTTTTTTTTTTGTCTAATAAAAGTCTGTTAATAACTTTTTGCATATAAAAGTCTCTCCAAATGCTAAATTTAAACAAAATTATGAATATTTTTTTTACTTATTAATACCACGTGAGAAAAGATTTGAGATGAATTAGCGTTTTAAATTGGATATATGGCAAATCAAAGTCTACTTAATGTTTGTCTTTTCTTTTCCATTTAAAATTCTATAAATTGATAACAGTAAATAGTATTCGGAAAACAATATAATAAAAATACACGAGCGCGGATGACATAACTCAAATAAAATAAAATAAAAAACATAAAAATGGTATGTATAAATTTAAAATAGTTAAAAAGCTATAAACAAATTATTTTTTCATAAGTATAATGTAATTTGTCAAATGATGTTTTCTTGATTTCATACAATCATAGTTAAAAGATATTTTTTTTGTTAAAATTTGACATTTTAAGGAACTTGTATGATTAAAGAGTAGATTGTATAATAAAAGAGTAGAAAGTATGTTGGTTATTTATGTGCTAAAATGGAGGGACTCTCATAAGACAAAAAAGAAAGCATGTTGGACTTTTATTAGAAAGTATAACAATAATTTTCAAAGATTGTTTATATTAGGTTGTAAAAGAATAAATAACTTTAGAATATTTTCAAATTTAGGTTTACGATCAAATACAAAGTCTTTTAAAAATAAGAAAGCGTACAAAGGATATCAAACGAATTCCGATTAACCTCATTCAAGTGGCATTGGAACTGTACAAAGGGTATTAAAATCTACGATGTGCGATTTTAGGTTTTCACTTTTGGATTTACAGATTGTAGATTTTTGAATTGTTGTTTATTATCATTGTGTCTTTTCTATATTTGCATCATTGTATCTTCTTTCCTCGACATTGTATTATATTTTTTGGCATTGTGTTATATTTTGCTTGACATTATGTCATCTTGTGTGATCCATTGTGTCTTATTTTCACTTTTAGATTTTTCAAATGTAAAAATTGAGTTTTATAATGACTTTAATTTAATGCAAAAACTTCGTTTACAAACAGAATATACCAATCATACAAAAAAAATGAAAAATATTCTTTGCAAATTAAAATTTTGCAATTATACCAAAGCTTTAAATCTATATCTTCTATATTAATATAATAAAAGAAAACTATGAGAAACACATGGCATCCATTTGAGTCGTCTAATGTTTTGGTATCACCTCTCTGTCCTACTTAATTATATGTCATCCATTTGAGTCGTCTAATGTTTTGTTATCACCTCTCTCTCCTACTTAATTATGATCACTTATTTTTTTAGTTAAAATATTATTATATCATTAACCAAATGAATTTAATATAAAATTAATTATTAGTTTTTAAAATATACTAAATCAATTATTATAGGCTTAATATCACTTGGTTAAACAAATTATAGTGTAAAAACTCATTAAGGCCAAAATTTATTAAACTTACATGGCTACAACTCAAGCCAAATTCCTTGATTTTATGGTTTGTGTTGACCTCCAAGATATGGCCGCCCCAAGCTCACGGAGTTTGGCCTCCAGCTTTTCTTTCACATATGCAGGAACTTTGTCTCCTAGTCCATTTAGTTGTTTCTCTGTTTGGTTTTGCGTGTCAATGGCGTCTCTTTTTTCCTTCTCTTCTTTTCAAACTTGTCAGCTTCATTAACCATTTCTTTCTACCTATCACACATCCAAATAGCCATATATCCCATGTCTGGTTCTAGGTACAACGCAGATCTAAACACCACCTGTGCAAACAATAGTCAATACTTGACCAAACACCCCAAGAAGATAGTTGTCTCATACCTACCACCCTAATGATGGATCAACAAATGAATGCTCAGGTTGCTCCAAAAGATGAATTAACAAATGAATATTCAGTTTAAGAATCCGTGTCATCAAATAAGCTAATGACTACCGAAAGAAACAAAGCTAGTAACAACAATAACACATGAAACCCTTGATAAACCTAAACTAACAAAATTCACTATATATCTAGGGCACAGTTGCTGACTTCGGGTCGTGGATCAGATGTCAGATCAGATAAACCAGCCAGCATTGGGAACCAATAAAGTCGACACTTGCATCTGCATTGTCATCAATGGGCTTCACGCTGCCACCAGGCACAAGGCCCTGAAAGATAAAAAAAATTGATTAACTTTTGGAGAAAGCGTGTTTTGTGGGGTCAACCCGACCAGACTCATTTCGACACACAACAAATATACCCATTAGAAAAAAAAACAAACATTTGCAAGTCGGTCCTCGCATATGCGAAGAAGGGCAATTGCCTTTAAGCTGACGCGGTGAGAAGTTTTATTGTTAGAAACCAATTAGACAATTAACACAGTCCATAAAACAGTCACCAACAGCTTGATCAAAGTGTTCCAATAAAACTGCAACTTTGATTGATGTTGATAAGTCGAAACCATTTATCTTTAAAATAAAATAAAGACATTAATGTTAATAATCAGTAAAAATGTAAAATACCATGTTCTACATTCTCAAAAGCACTTTCAACAATTGATTCTAAGTCGTCGTCTGCAGCAGCTTTGAAAATCATGTAAAACACTTCGCCAACCAGATTTTAATGCTTTAAACTTTTGGTTTGATCATCTATATTCGAAACCATCAGATATCACTTTTAAAATCCAATTCTATGGCTATTAATTATCTAGTTGTGAGTAGTCAAAATCAGGTAATCATTTTAAAAAGGCACATAAAAAGGGTGACTCACCTGAATAGAAAACTCGAATGCCGGACTTGAGAAGGGAGGCAAATAAAGGAGTCAGTCACTCACTCGCCGGTTCTTCCATGTTCGCCATGTCAAACGCTAAAACTATGTTTTGAAATAAAAAAAACTGTAGTTATCGAACTTAGAATAATTGACTTGAATATGAACTTGGGTTCATGTGATACCTACTACTCAGGGTCCATTCGTTGACATTCACAAGGTGAGCATTGAGAGCGGTTGGACCCCCTTTCAGTTCAAGAATTTAGTTCTTCATCCTCCACACAAACATCTATTTTGCTTCTGGATTTGGCTGCCAAGTGAAAACAATCATCAGGGACAAAATAATTGTGACCCATATCATGAAAGGTTGCAAGATGAGCAGGTTGGGGTATAACGGGGTAAAAATTGGTAATTTAGCCTGGGACGGGTTGGCTAAAACACTCCAATTCTATTAAAAAGTACATCAGATGACGAAGATGCCAGTATTCTACAGTAAAGGCAATATGAAGCTAATTGTGATCAAAACCCTGACATTATTTCTATTCATAAACAAAAACCCTAACTGGATTTAAACATATCACGAAACAGTTGTATCCTCGCAACATCTTAAGAAAATAACCCTAGTTCCACGAAACACATTGTCATATTGTCAATACATGGTAATCACATCAATAATAACGATTTTGTAAACAAAATCCACGGTATCAACATGTACATTACGTGTAATTTATCGATTTAAATCCATTCAGTAAGTACATGGGTATGAATATACCTAATTAGATAGAATCATCTGTGATCATGAACTTCCGTTTATCAATTGCTCATGTTCGAAGAGATAATTGACTGCACCAGTATCAACCCGACATTCCTTAACCTATCAAAATATTAGGTATATATTCATTCAAATATGAAGAAAATAAAATTAACATGAAAATTAATTAGAACTCAAAAGGGATGTTGGATATAGGAAAAAATAAAAAAAAGAGGTTAACTACATAATGATATGTTCATTTCTTGTGAGATCCTGGCAATACATGTTACACTCTTGTCATTCAGAAGACACGCATCTATTAGACAATTAATTGCACCATTACTTGATCAGTGTATATGAAGCATCGTAACTTCGGACCTTAATCATTATTGTATCCGTTTAACAGATAACTCTTTCAATCACACCCTCTTTTCTATATGCACTAACACCCTATCCCACTAATGAATTCAAATTCTCCAAATCAATTGCAAACACCCTATCCAACAATCAAGAAACTAAAATATATCAGTTAACAAAATTAACTGATATATGTAGATCTATATACACTTTAAGAACAAAATCCGTTAATCAGTCATAAAAAAGTATGTAGATCTATATACACTTTAAGACCAAAATTAAAATCACAAACATTCTGAACAGGTCATGTAATATCAAGCAGCCTGCTTTAAATTTGACGAACACGCTCCAGATTAAGAGTACTAACCTTTGTAGTCAATTTATCCAGAGCTTGATGTGCTTCTTCCTCTAATGTCCTTACCTAGTTCATTACATCATTGATGATATATAAATTTGGCCAAATTTAATTAAGAAAGTGATGTGCATATAAACCTTACCTCTTTACACAAGGAACTGCAGGCTGTCTCTAGGTAGGCCTTGAGTGCAATAAACTCGAATTGAAGAAGTTTAAGTGCATCAAGATAAGGTATCCCATCTTACCAGCTGCTTGTGAATGCTCTAACTTCGTGTATTGCTACACCCTCCTCTTGTTTGTTACAAAACCATTTTAACATGCCAGATACAACCAAGGGCTTGACACTCGTATCTTTAACAACTGCATGAAGGTCAACTTGAGGCTTCGGTTTAAAGTACCCAACTGAACCGTTACAGTCAGCAATAGTCCCTTTTTCATTTTTGCGTTAGCATTCAAATTAGCTTATACTAAGACTGCAAATTCTTAACCAACGAAATAGTAATCAACAAACAGAAACCAAAAAAGAACAGTTAACCAGATGAGAAAAAAGTGAAACGGATCAAAGTAACAATCGTCAAACCCAATAACCAAATTGCTTAAATCCCTTAGTCAGCGTATGAACCGCGTACCATAACTCACTTAGGTGTAGGGTTTTGCAGATTGGTGTGTAGTAAGCTAGTAAGCGGTATCATATGCTACTTATAGACACTTTTTGGTTATCATAACTCATTCCTTTTTTACCCATTCGTCGTTTGAGGCTCAATTCACCAACAACTCACCCCCACTACTTTCATTTTTACTCGATAATTTTATTCTAAAAATTGGATTTCTATTGTATAAATAAGTATTCGAACTCATATATAACATTATAAAAGTATTTTAAGAAATTCACCAAAAAATAAATGCATGTCAACCCACTATCCAAGCAAACTCGGTCCATTTTAAAATTTTAATAGATCACATGGTTCGACCGGTTACCCAACCCACTCATCTTACTGCCTATAGTTATTATATGGATATTGTCATCAGCATTGAGAAAGGGAAATGAAATCTACATTAAAGATTGCCTTTTAACTATACAAAGTTTTTTTGAGGCCCAAATGTCCAAACCAAGTCTATGTGACAGTTTTACTCTATATTATATTTAAAGAAAGACACACATTAACTAATGTGTAGCATAGTTGTGTGTTATAACATGTCCATTAAAAAGCGAATAAGTGTTGTCAATGTGACAGACCTGTATGAAGAACACAATTTTAGAGGTAAGACTTGTACCGCTGAGCTAAGCCGAACATGCCAAATGTACCGCCAGTGTGAAGCATCACCACTTTGGCTCCCTCTTTTCTTTCCTGTTGACTTGCTAACTCCTATCCTGCCAAAGCATATATTTGATCCACTAAACACTTGTTTCTTAAGCAATTTATTGGCATGCTTTTTTTTACCCTTCCAACACATTCTCAAATCTGGATTTTGAGTAACCAAAAACACATTATTTGTGAAGTAAAAGAGAACAATAGAAAGGTTCCATCTTGGTATGATATAACCATGTCATGTCACAACTTTGTCTCATATAATGGCACTGCAACTTTCCCATCGTGTCTCGTTCAGTCTATTAACAAAGTGATATACGAATTCGGTTAAATCGCAGTCAAAGTCAACTCTCAAAGTCAACAGAGTTAAAAACATTACCATCAATGCCAGCTGCCTTAGGTTAGACTCAACACAACCCTTCCAAACACGAAAATCATCAGTATTTGTAGTAACTATAGCAATTTGCAAACCAGAAGACTACCTAATCATCACAGAGATTTAGAATGTTCTTCACTCGTCTTCATAATTTTTTTGGATTGGACTAATTAGATGGAATTAGGTGCAGCTTCTGATGTGATTCACAATATATGTTATTTAGAGCATAATTCTTTCAAAACCCTTACTAAGCCGCACCGAATCGGTCAAAACCCATTCTGACCCAAACTCGTATTAACCTGGACCAAAATAACCCTTTTGACATGTTGTGGCCCTACATACCACCCGACCCACCCGTTTTGCCACCTCTAATGTAACTTAAAGAGATTAACATCAATCGAATTTATGAATCTTTCACCCAGTTAACACAAATGCAGAACTAAAATTCAATTAGGATACTGAATTTGATACTTTAAAAGATCTTCATAAATAGCTGGCGCAAAAGTGCTTGGAGTACTGCAAGGAGTCACAGGTTGAAACATAAGGTTATTTATTTGAAAAAAACCCCGCAAATAACAGGACATGTGTGGGTATAACAACGTTGGAAAAGAGCAAAATACTTCAACGGGAAATAGAAGCAGAAGAAGGTAACGGAGATACATAAAAATAAGGGAGTCGTTCACTCATTTCCTTTCTAATAAGAACCGGGACCTAAAAAAAATTCAAATTAAATATCACCTTCATTTAATCACTTAAGTTTAAGCACTAATTAACCACCAACAAAAAAAAAAACAAATTGAGTAAATGTTACCTCCATTATATCGAAAGCAATCAAAACATATAAAAGCCATAAACTAATGAGTACAATTCAATCCGATGCAAAAAGGAAATGAAACAATGTCTATACATTTACAAATGTACCATCTGCCTAATGACTATCTCTTAAGTTGTCGGTTTTGAACTCGAATTGAACATCCAAAAACATGATCTTGTATATGGAACAATTTTCACAGAATACACCATAATCTTGTATGTGGAACAATTTTCACATAATATACAATGGTTCATCAGCTTCCTTTTTCCTCCAATTCAGGCACAATGTGAAAGAAATTCTTTCATCTCTGAACCTGAACCTGGTAGTTTTACATATTCTCAGAATTTTGTACATTAGATTCATTTTGTAGATTCGTATTTTACATTAAATCCGAACCGTGTAGTTTTATATTATTCGAATTATAACCTTGGAAAAAATAAGTCAAAATACATTAAATCAACCAGGTTTCTTATTTAAGAATGAAAATCGGAGGATGTGTGAAGAATTGTTGGGATTGAACCCTACCAGAGGAACAGATAATTAAAGCCAAAACCGGATCACAACAGTGGATTCACAATAAGCAGTTGTTTACATTAGACTTTCCCCTTGAAAGTGATTATAACAACTGATGGTTCTCTATCCACTGTCCGTATACAACTGTTGCTACCCTTTAAATTGCTGATATAACCCTGAAGAAGGAAACACTGCTGGTTCAATCTACAGATGACAAAGCACTGCCCACTCAAGGACTGATCAACTTTGAGGAAAGCACTGACAGAAGAAGATAGCAGTAGTGTAGTGTATTACTTGTCTTATGTAAAATCAGTGGTTAAGATTAGCAGTGTTTGTTTAGGAACAGTGGTTACAGGTTGTTTAGGCTGTTAGACGTCGCTTTCATGGTGACGTCAGCTGAGATGCCTCAGTGGTTTGGTTTGCCTATAAATGGAGCAGTACTCTGTACTGTTACATTTGATTGACTGAGCGAGTTCTTCTCCTCATGTCTAATCCTTTCATATTGTGTGCAATCAACTACTGTGAGCTCAGGCTGAGGGGGAGTTTAGTTTGTAAGCTTGCTTTGTAATCTTTTGATTTGCTTTGTAACCTTTCGATTGATGAAAAGCTTGTGTTTATTAAAAACTATTTTCCTCTTTGATTGTGTTTACAAAGTTTGTGTTCATTTCTGCTGCATATCTCATTGAATCATGTTTATTAATTTTTCATTTATTACAAACAAACACAATCATGAGAGCCTCTGATCCTAACAATTGGTATCAGAGCTTGGACAGTCAAATTCGATCTAACAGTCAATTTGACATAACAGTTCAGCTCAAAATTATTGATACTAAGGTTGATTGTATTTTGTTGAAAAACAGAGTAACGAGAAATCATGTTCAAAGTGACTACTCAAAAGCTCTGTAAAACAACCAAGATGTCATAGGACACACAAACTTCATATAACAAGTGATGTCATACATAAACAACCTATAGTTTTCAGATTTGAAAATATGTCTGATAACTATGGTAGAATTATTTACGAAAATTGATTTTAATTGTTGTTATGAAGTTTTTGTTGTTCCCATCATGTTCTGCTACTAAGGTGTGAACCTCATGTAAACAAAATCTATGTTCGGATAAAAACACTAGTGTTTTTGTTTACATAAAAAGAGGGAAATTAAAACCTTAGTCATTTAGATCTTATGTATTGAAAAACAGGTTGAGAATCCTTCAAAAGGACCAAAATCAATTATGTTAAGAATACATTAAGAAAATCAGCAGTCAAAAATATCCAGATCATGGGCAATGTGAAATTTGGCATAAGCATGTGCAGAAATGACCAAATCTCTTAAAACATTGCTGCTAAATGATTCTGGAATAAGTATTCATTCAATAAATACCTCCCAGTGAGTATTTCAGTACTTATGAACGGGAAGGGTAAAAAGGGAAGAAGAATATCATAAAAACTCAATAAGTGTGTTTATCTCAAAACTTTTGATGTCAAAAGAAAAGAGCATAAATGTAAAACACTTAAGAGCCAAAATTAGGGGTAACAATGGTCATCAAGCACAAGCAACTGTGTGCATTCATTGGTTCAGGGAAGTTCAGGTAACAATAGTATCTCCAGTAAGTAAACTTACAAGAGGACTAGACAAGTTATCAGAATCATCACATAGTAACAAAATTTGTAACAGGGTTTTCAAAAATTTATGTGTTCATGTGTCCTCATTTTTGTAATCAACTGACAAGAAAATGGTACCAAACAGTGGTCAAAATGTATCTACAATTTCATACCACTGTTGTAAAACCACTGACCATTTTCATAAAATTGAGAATGATATGACTCTGAGTTTTATTGGAAAATATACCAGATCCTTTTGGTGCTGTTTTCTGAAAGTCCTTTAGTTATTTTTCTGGAAAAGGAATTTCTCAAATAAAGCAGGATATATTATTCTTTATTTTTTCTTTAAGAATAATATATTTTGTACTTTTACTGGTTTTTGATTGTAAAAGTTTCAATCTCCTGTCAGGATATAGAACCTTTATTTTCTTTGGTGATATTATCCTCGAAAATGGATAAAAAGGAAGTGGTGTATGTGTCAAGGAATCTGTAAAATTTTCAAGACTTGAATTGACATGTGGCAAAACCCTGAATGCAAATTCCTGTAAAAGCTGCTGACATATTGAACTTGACAATATGCATCTAAAATGTATTTTGTTAAGGACAGAAATCTTGCAGATATCTTATGATCATCTTCAAATGACTGGATATGATATTGTGGTTACACAAAACAAAGTCATTCCTTTCATCTAAACAACAGATGATCAAGAATTCTGTCAAAAGCCTATCCACTGTTGGACTAAAGTTGCTGAGATACTAACCACTAAACACTGTTTTGCTCAAACATATGTTTCTTAAATACTGTCCACTGCTGAAAGTCAACCCCTGATCCTTCATTTTCTTGGCAAGCACTGATGCTTAAAATCAGTGTCTTATCCACTGATATGCTATCCACTGATAGTAAAAATCACCCATTGCTCTCATATTGTTACCGTTGTAACCACTGATATTTGCTTCATCAGTGGTTCTCCAAAACAACTGTCCTCCATTATTCATCTTTTCATCAGCGGTTGACACGTGGTCAGTTTTTAGCCTTCAGATCTTTTGTAACCGCTGCCACGTCAGCATTCACTTTTTTCCCTAAATAAAACCCTGATCAAAACCCCAAACAGGGTTTTACACTGTCGAATTGAATTCCCAAAATTCTCTTCTCAAAGCAGTTTCCAAACTTTCATCCCAAATCATTCTTCGTTCCTCTTCATCAAAATGACGAAATCAAAATCAAAATCAAAATCAAAATCATCCTCGTCTCCCAAATAGGACACTCAAATGGCTGCTGAACCCATTGAAATCTCATACAAATCCCCTCACAACTACTTGGGTCTACTCACGAAACCCACCAATAACCATACCTTCGATTCCATCATGACTGCATCAAAGTATAAAACTTTGCTAACAGCAGATGCTCCAATCTACCAACAAACCCAGAGAGAGTTTTGGAAAAATGCTACTCTTGAAAAACAAGATGATAAAGTCATAGCCATCAACTCCTCCATACAGGGTAAAGCGATCCAAATAACTCCTCAATCCATCTCAGAAGTCTTTAAACTCGATGATCAGAAAGGTAAAACATCTTTTCCCAAAAACGAGTTGAAAACTGATTTTCTGAAAAGAGGGTATGCAGAACAAACAAAAAGGGATACCTTACAAAAAGGTTATTTCCCTTCTGCACTTAGGTTTTTATTTCATACACTTTTAATGTGTGTTTCAAATAAAATAACTGCTTTTAACGAAATACCATTGAAGATCCAATGTCTGGGTTATGCTATTTTAAATAACAAAAATTATAACTATTCCCAGGAGATCTTTGATGATTTGGTGAAAAATGTTGATAGCAAAGCATTTCTACTTTTTCCAAGGTTTCTAAGCTACTATTTTAAACAAAAATTTGGAAAAGAAAATGAAAATTTGCTCGAACAAGGTGTTTATTTTCAAATAAAAGGTTTAACACCTGAAACATTCACTAGAATGTTAACATCATTAAAAACAAAAGCAGAGGTGCCTGAGCAGAATTTAGCAGTTACCACTGCTCCTCAGGTATCAGCTGCTGAGCCCACTGCTCCAGGTGATCATAGCAGCACAACCACTGCTTTGAAACCCTGTAACACCCCAACCTGGAAGGGCTGACGTGTCACAATAACAGTATCATAAACAAAAGTCATAATTCCATTTATTTATTTGACAAGGATACAACCACACGACAACTAAACTTAAGGTTAATATACAAACTGACACATTCGACATCCTTAACTAACATCTTCAGATTTATTCCTAGGCTTTATTCTTCTCTCTTTACCCCGCCCGAAGTAACCTGTGAACCTGTATATACAAAAAGTTTACGGAATGAGCCGAATGCTCAGTACGGAATAATAGGCTCAAATAACAATTAACGCTTTATATGAAATGTTATCCGAATGGAACTTTATGCGAAAATGATATGATGCAAGAACATAATTTCATAATCATATCATACGGATGTACCCATGAGCCAAACTTAAAACGTGACAATACACAGGTAGCTACTCCTGCATAATTATCACATGAGATGGCGAGTTGGCATACCCGCTATCCACCTCCTTAACTTAAATCCTAGGATCGATCCATACGCCTCCTAGTAGCTTTGTACCTCACTAGTACCTAGGGACGCCGTGAACTGATCTCTCCGTCACGGATGGAGCACATGATGTCGATGCCGCAACAACATGCTCGTGGGACACTCCACGAGAAGAGATACTCAGGGTATCAGAGTACAAATGGTCTTATTCACATAACTTATCAAAAATATTTTCATAACAAGACGTAACATATATTGGAACATGCGATAATGAGTACAACTAACATAATACTATCGCATGACATGAAAGCTAAATCGAATGTTATGATTAGAATAGGAATCCAACGGACTGTCAAATGAATCGATAATCAAAGACGTGAGGAGTTTTAAAAGATATATGAATTTACTGGGTTTATAACAATTTGAATATGAAGCAATAAGGAATGGGGGGTAAGGATCTGTACCTTAATAATTCCAAAGTGATGCTACCTTGTGATAATATTTCAGATTTATACGGGCAGAGTTTAGACTACTGATTAGTCTTTTAACCTAATTTAAATAACATGCACACAAACTAGGTCAGTAACTTAATACAGCATTTACGATAACTCACGAGATTAAAATCCTCACAACGAATGACAAAGTGCGATACTTAAACATCCATCGGATTCACAATTAATGACAAAGTGAAATCACTTAAACATCCATCGGATTCACAATGAATGACAAAGTGCAAACACTTAAACATCCATCGGAATCACAATTAATGACAAAGTGAAATTACTTAAACATCCATCGGAATCACGACTAATGACAAAGCATAACCCAAATTTGAGCAGCACTTAAACATCCATTGGATTGATTTCAATCAATCGGACATTGAATCGTATCAGCGATTGAGTTAATACCCTGTTCTGCAGCACCTTGCTATACTAATTAGTGTTTTCGTGTGTGTTAATTGTAGTAAACAGACGATAACTCGAAGTATATTACGAATTCTTTCGTCGTTTCAGCGCCCAGATTCAAGTGCCAATGTCTGCTATTTATAGTCAAAATTTCACTTTGCTTACGGACCGTAAGCCTTACAATGTTGCGGTCTGTAAGGGTGCTTACGGACCGTAAGCCTCATATTGTTACGGTCCGTAAGGGACACCAAAGCACTATAGGGTTGCCACGCGTGGGACTAGCCTAGCTGAGTCGACATTTCGAGAATATTCAATTTAGACAGCGAGATAAATGGATAATCGTCAATAGGGAATACCCCCCCTGAGTTTTAGGGGCCCTAATCCTGATTCTGATTGTTCTGAAATTTCTAGGGTTTGTACAGAATTACTTGGGTGTCTTAATTAGGGTTTCCTATTGGATAACTTATAAATAAAAATAATAGTTTTGGTTGATATACAGAAAGATGGATCATAAGATAAATGTTTAGTTTATTATAAATTATTATTATTCTTTTATTTCTAGAATAATGATTTTTAAATTTATGGTTATTACAACTATTACCCCCTTAAAAGAAATTTCGTCCTCGAAATTTTTCAAATAAGAATATAACATATAGCATAAGTAACGGAACTTTTATAGCAAAGTTACTAACTTATATAACAAGAATCTCCTAAACACACATGTGTATCTGAAATTTATAATTACGTTCATGACCATAATTGTCAATTACCTTACCACTATGTCCTAATGGTTCTTCCCCTACGTATCTTAATAACATATTTAATCATGCAGAAAATCAACATAAACTTACAGAAAACAAGAGTGGCTATTGGTACTGATATCTCCTACTTAAATATGCTTAATCATAACTAAGATATATTCACATAAGGCAAAGCATGAATGACCACAAACAGAAACAAATGAACATAGATCAAAGAGCAAGGTTCACCGTTACCTTGACTAAAATTCTATTGCTAGAATAGATTAGGGTATAGAGAGCGAATTGATTCTTCAGATTCCCATGTTGCTTCGCGTTCAGAGTGATTTTTCCAGAGGATTTTAACAAATGGAATTACTTTCCTACGCATAACCCTTTCTTGTCGATCTAAGATGGCTTCTGGTTCCTCTTCGTAGGACAAATCTTCGTGAATGGTAAGTAACTGATAACTAAGGACATGGAGTGGATGATAATTATATCCTCTTAACGAGGAGACATGAAAAACGTTATGAACGTGAGAGAGTTGAGGCGGTAGAGCTAGTCGATATGATACTTCTCCAATTCTTTCAAGGATTTCAAACGGACCTATGAAACGAGGACTAAGCTTCCCTTTAATTCCAAATCTACGAACGCCACGCCAAGGTGATACCTTTAAGAATACGTGGTCACCAATTTTAAATTCGAGTGGTCGTCTATCTTGATCTGCATAGCTCTTTTGTCTGCTCTGAGCTTCTTTCAGTTTTTCTCGTGCCATAGTCACTTTTTCGTTTGTAATCTGAACTAGTTCTGGCCCTTCAATAATCTTTTCTCCTACTTCATCCCAGCAGATCGGTGCGCGACATTTCCGACCGTATAAAAGCTCAAAAGGTGCCATGCCAATACTTGCTTGCCAACTATTGTTGTAAGCGAACTCAACAAGGCATAGATATTCATCCCAGTTTCCAGACCATTCAAGTGCACATGCTCGGAGCATGTCTTCCAAGGTCTGAATCGTGCGTTCTGACTGCCCATCTGTTTGTGGATGGAAAGCCGTACTAAACTTCAGGCTTGTACCCCAAGCTGCCTGAAAACCTTTCCAAAATCGTGAAGTGAAACGTGGGTCTCTATCGGAAACAATGGAAGATGGTGTGCCATGGAGTCGAATAATTTCTTGAAGAAATATTTCGGATAACTTATTAACCGAAAATCCTTGCTGAATCGGTAGAAAATGTGCTGACTTCGACAATCTATCTACAACAACCCATACAACATCATTCTTCTTGAATGTCTTAGGCAAACCGGTAACAAAATCCATTGTGATCTCATCCCACTTCCATATGGGAATATCCAATGGCTGCAATAGACCGCTTGCTCGTTTGTGTTCAATTTTCACTTGTTGGCAAGTGAGGCATTTACTTACGTATCGAGCATCGTCTTCCTTCATGCCATTCCACCAGAAGTTCTGTCTTAAGTCTCGATACATCTTGGTAGATCCTGGGTGAATTGAAAATGGTGAGCTGTGAGCTTCGGCTAACAATGACTCATGAAGGGTGGAGTCATCGGGTACACAAAGTCTTTTACCGCACCAAATCACCCCATGATGGTCTATACGAAATTCAGATTGCTTACCCACCTCAAGATTTTGCACAATTGCCCAAAGTTCTCCATCTTGCTTCTGTGCATCTTTGATCCGTGATATGAGGTCAGGTTCAATCTGCATTCTAGCTAGATATCCATCAGATTTACTAACCTGAAGCCAAATGTTCATTCTTTCGAGATCCCTCCTAATACGAGGCTGAATTTGTAAGCAAGATATAGTCCCGGAATTCTTTCGGCTCAATGCGTCAGCTACAACATTGGCTTTGCCTGGATGGTATTGAATATTTGTGTCGTAATCTTTTAAAAGTTCTAACCACCTTCTTTGCCTCATATTTAGCTCCTTCTGCGTGAATATGTATTTGAGGCTCTTATGGTCGGTAAAAATGTCACAACTCTCACCATACAGATAGTGTCGCCAAATCTTAAGTGCAAAGACAACTGCTGTAGGGTAGTTAACTTCATAAGGCTTCAACTGACGGGAGGCATAAGCGATAACCTTCCCATGTTGCATTAGCACACAACCTAATCCTTTCTTTGAGGCATCACTATAGACTTGGTAACCTCCGGATCCAGAAGGGAGAGTGAGTATCGGAGAGGATACAAGTCGTTTCTTCAATTCTTCAAAGCTTTTCTCTTGTTCCTCATTCCATGAGTACTTCACCCCTTTCCTTAGGAGTTTTGTGAGTGGTAAAGCAATTACCGAGAATCTTTCAACAAATCTTCGGTAATAGCCAGCAAGACCCAAGAAACTTCGTATTTCGGTAACAGAAGTGGGTCTTGGCCATTTTGTAATAGCTTCAACCTTTGTTGGGTCTACCATAATTCCCTCTGCTGATATGACATGACCTAGAAATGCCACTTGGCTAAGCCAAAAGTCACATTTGGAAAACTTAGCGTACAACTTCTCATGCCGCAAGGTTCCAAGTACTGCATGTAGATGTGCTTCATGCTCTTCACGACTCTTAGAATACACCAGAATGTCATCGATAAAAACAATAACGAATTTATCTAGGAATTTGTGAAATATGCGATTCATCAAATCCATGAAGACTGCTAGTGCGTTAGTTAGCCCAAAGGGCATAACCAAGAATTCGTAATGACCATAACGAGTACGAAAGGCGGTCTTGGGAACATCATCATTTTTGATCTTTAGCTGTTGGTACCCGGACCTTAGGTCGATTTTTGAAAAGAACTGAGCCCCGTGAAGTTAATCAAAGAGATCATCAATGCGAGGCAGAGGATACTGATTACGAATAGTAATCTTGTTCAGCTCTCGGTAGTCAATACATAAACGCATACTACCGTCTTTCTTCTTCACAAATAAGACCGGAGCACCCCAAGGTGAAACACTGGGTCTTATGAATCCCAGATCTAACAATTCTTGCAATTGTTCCTTCAACTCCTTCAGTTCCATTGGAGCCATACGGTATGGAACTTTAGAAATAGGTTCGGCACTAGGGATCAAGTCGATGGTGAATTCTACCTGACGATCGGGTGGTAATCCCGGTAGTTCATCCGGAAATACATCAGGATATTCACGAACAACGGAGTGGTTATCGATACTCTTAACACTAGCAGAAGAATCCTTAATCGATGCTAGGAATCCAGCACAGCCGTTTGATATGAATTTTCGAGCTTTGAGCGCAGAGATAATTTTAAGAGATTTATGAGCTTGAGTTCCCTGATATATAATATCATGATGATGAAGATTACCGAAAATAACACGGCGGGAATGACAATCTATAGTTACGCGATGTCGAGACAACCAATCTATCCCTAGAATAACATCAAAGTCACACATATGTATTGGAAATAGGTCTGCCTTACACACAATAGATTCAATACGGATCGGACAATCTTTATATACGTAAGTGATTACGGATGAATTTTCCATGGGAGTGGAAATGGTTAAAGTATGATTTAAGAGAGTTGGTCTTATCGGAAGGTACTTAGTAAACGAATGGGATACTAAAGAATGGGTCGCCCCTGTATCGAATAACACATAGATACTATGTTTACCAAGCTGAAGAGTTCCCGATACAGTACCTGGGGCATTAACAGCATCAGTAGCAGAGAGTGCGAAAACTCTTCCTCCAACATTGGGTTGGTTATTCTTCTTAGTGTCTTTCTTTGTACACTCCTTGATCATGTGTCCAGTTTGGCCACATCTAAAGCATGCTCCTGTACCTCGGTGACATACGCCTTGATGTCTCTTACCACAAGTATTGCATAGAGGGTATGTAGTTTGATTCGGGTTTACATGCTGATTCAGTGGTTGAGCTCTAATAGGTTCTGCATACAACTGAATCTGGTTTTGAGCAGGCCTCGGGTTTTGCGGTCTAGGTTGCCATGGACGTGCCTGATTTCCAGAGTTTTGATTTCCTTGCACTTTGCGGTCTTGATGTTGTGGCGTAGTGGATGATTGGCCGATTGCCTGCTTAAATTGTCCTTCTCTGTTTCTCTTCTTATTATCCTCAGTTCGAGATAAAAATTATTTCCTTTCGAACTCAAAAGTTTTGATTGCATCGGCAACTTCGGTGATATCCTTAAATTTCATGTACATGATCGACTTCCGAATTCGATCATTGACTGCCCACTTGCATTTCTCTGCCTGGGCTTCTGCCGATCCTGCAATGTCTCCTACAATACTAGCTAACCTTGAAAATCTAGTAATGAACTCAGAGGCTGGTTCATCACTCCCCTGTCGAATCACTGCATACTCCCTGATATAAGCTTCTTTATCAGCGGTAGAAAAATACTTGTCATAAAAGATGGTACGAAAATCGACCCATGAAAGATTAGCGTCGAAATCATCCCCTCCTTTGACTTGCTTATATCCTTCCCACCAAGTTTGTGCGTCATCTTCAAGTTTGTAGGTAGCCAATCTAACTTTGTATTGCTCCGGAACTCCAAGAACTCCGAAGATCTTTTCAACATGAGCTATCCAGTTTCTTGCTTCGACTGGATTAGTAGCGTGACTAAAGGATTTCGGCTTTTGTTTTTGGAATTTAGCGATCCATATGTCTATACTATAGGTAGTATGGTTCGTGATATTCTCACGAATTTCTTCACCAGAGATTGGATTCGTGTTATTACGTTCTGGATGACGAGTTTGTTGAATAACGGCCTCAGCTGTTTGAGTAACAAGGTTTGGAAGCAACCCGGCAACAGCCTGGTTGATAGCATTAATTACGTTTGGATCAACTGGAGTCTCATTCAAAGAAGTGTTGTTACGCACATGGTTAGTACGAGTACTCCTACGTAGCGGACGACGAGGAGGCATCTATAAGAATAGACATAAGAGTTAAACAAAATAAGAGACCAAGTTGAATCCTATCATAGATATCTACCCATTCCTCACAGGTTTTAATTACTATCTTCAAGTTTTCTACAGGAAAGAGCCTTTGCTCTGATACCATAGCTGTAACACCCCAACCTGGAAGGGCTGACGTGTCACAATAACAGTATCATAAACAAAAGTCATAATTCCATTTATTTATTTGACAAGGATACAACCACACGACAACTAAACTTAAGGTTAATATACAAACTGACACATTCGACATCCTTAACTAACATCTTCAGATTTATTCCTAGGCTTTATTCTTCTCTCTTTACCCCGCCCGAAGTAACCTGTGAACCTGTATATACAAAAAGTTTACGGAATGAGCCGAATGCTCAGTACGGAATAATAGGCTCAAATAACAATTAACGCTTTATATGAAATGTTATCCGGATGGAACTTTATGCGAAAATGATATGATGCAAGAACATAATTTCATAATCATATCATACGGATGTACCCATGAGCCAAACTTAAAACGTGACAATACACAGGTAGCTACTCCTGCATAATTATCACATGAGATGGCGAGTTGGCATACCCGCTATCCACCTCCTTAACTTAAATCCTAGGATCGATCCATACGCCTCCTAGTAGCTTTGTACCTCACTAGTACCTAGGGACGCCGTGAACTGATCTCTCCGTCACGGATGGAGCACATGATGTCGATGCCGCAACAACATGCTCGTGGGACACTCCACGAGAAGCGATACTCAGGGTATCAGAGTACAAATGGTCTTATTCACATAACTTATCAAAAATATTTTCATAACAAGACGTAACATATATTGGAACATGCGATAATGAGTACAACTAACATAATACTATCGCTTGACATGAAAGCTAAATCGAATGTTATAATTAGAATAGGAATCCAACGGACTGTCAAATGAATCGATAATCAAAGACGTGAGGAGTTTTAAAAGATATATGAATTTACTGGGTTTGTAACAATTTGAATATGAAGCAATAAGGAGTGGGGGTAAGGATCCGTACCTTAATAATTCCAAAGTGATGCTACCTTGTGATAATATTTCAGATTTATACGGGCAGAGTTTAGACTACTGATTAGTCTTTTAACCTAATTTAAATAACATGCACACAAACTAGGTCAGTAACTTAATACAGCATTTACGATAACTCACGAGATTAAAATCCTCACAACGAATGACAAAGTGCGATACTTAAACATCCATCGGATTCACAATTAATGACAAAGTGAAATCACTTAAACATCCATCGGATTCACAATGAATGACAAAGTGCAAACACTTAAACATCCATCGGAATCACAATTAATGACAAAGTGAAATTACTTAAACATCCATCGGAATCACGACTAATGACAAAGCATAACCCAAATTTGAGCAGCACTTAAACATCCATTGGATTGATTTCAATCAATCGGACATTGAATCGTATCAGCGATTGAGTTAATACCCTGTTCTGCAGCACCTTGCTATACTAATTAGTGTTTTCGTGTGTGTTAATTGTAGTAAACAGACGATAACTCGAAGTATATTACGAATTCTTTCGTCGTTTCAGCGCCCAGATTCAAGTGCCAATGTCTGCTATTTATAGTCGAAATTTCACTTTGCTTACGGACCGTAAGCCTTACAATGTTGCGGTCCGTAAGGGTGCTTACGGACCGTAAGCCTCATATTGTTACGGTCCGTAAGGGACACCAAAGCACTATAGGGTTGCCACGCGTGGGACTAGCCTAGCTGAGTCGACATTTCGAGAATATTCAATTTAGACAGCGAGATAAATGGATAATCGTCAATAGGGAATACCCCCCCTGAGTTTTAGGGGCCCTGATCCTGATTCTGATTGTTCTGAAATTTCTAGGGTTTGTACAGAATTACTTGGGTGTCTTAATTAGGGTTTCCTATTGGATAACTTATAAATAAAAATAATAGTTTTGGTTGATATACAGAAAGATGGATCATAAGATAAATGTTTAGTTTATTATAAATTATTATTATTCTTTTATTTCTAGAATAATGATTTTTAAATTTATGGTTATTATAAACCCACACCTGCCATTACCAAAAAGACCAAAAAGAAAACATCTTGAAAGCCCTCCAAACCCAAAACAAAGGCAACTCTGGAAGATGAGATCGCAGAGCCACTGCCAGTGACAACACAAATGTCACTTACAACCACTGTTGCTACTTCCTCACAGCAGATGGAAGAAAGATCTCCACCATTGCCTCAAACTCCTCCTGCATCCTCACAAAAGGATCAGGTTGTAAGCACAGGGACCCCACAATATGAAGCTCTGGACCCAATCGGATCCATCTTCCTCAGTCTTGAAACACCAGTTGTTTCAACACCTGTCAGTCAAAGCAACCTCACTTCACTTCAAGCTATTTTCACTCCAAAAAACAAATCACCCAAAAGCACTCCTTCACTGGAGAAAACTTACACCAGAAAAAGAATAACAACTCAGGCAGATGAAGACAAATATGATCCCATTGCTGCAAAATATCCATTGGAACCTGAAGCTGTAAAAAATGAGATGAGACAATTCTACACTGAGGATGATCCTTCAAAAAGAAGATTTCCTTCTCTCATAGGCTTCATAATCCCAGAAAATATGGATGAATATCTCAAGCTCAAAGCAAGGCAGGCTAAGATAAGAGCCAAGCTTGAAAGTAAAGATCAAAGTGAGAAAGCCATTTCTGAAAAAGTGGAACTCTTACTCACTAAAGTTAAATAGATGGAAGACTATGCAATAGATCTAAGCAAGGAAATGTCAAATTTGCCACCCAAAGCAGATCTACGAAAAGAAATGAGAAAAGAATATCTTGCATACATCATGAAAGAAAAATTATATCCAGCTGAAGAAAAACAATTCGAAGAATGGCCAATAGTTGCTTTAAAGCATGAGGCAAACAGAATTGAAAGAATAAAAAATGATCCAAGCAAGAAGAAGACAACTCCAAACTGGAGCAAATACAAAAAGATCATTGCTGATCTTACATCTGAGTACAAAAGAAAGAAGCAGGAGTTAGTGGATGCAAAGGTGGATACTGCTAAAGCCATAGCAAAATGGACAAAGCAGTATACAGATGAGGCTTATGAAAGGTTGAAAAGAAGAAAAGTGACAGATCCTAATTCATCAAAGAAGCCTGACCACAAAGAGCTAAAACAGGTCATTGATTCTGAACCACTGATCACATCAGCAGATACCTCTGTCACTGTGATTGACCAAGAAAAGAGGAAACATCTGACTGTTGCAGAAGAAAAGGAAAAGGAAGCTGAATACTTTGAAGAAACCATCAAGAAAATGGTTTTAGATAAAGACAGATCAGCAAAGCTTCAAAACCTTGCCAAAAAGGTATTGAACAATCCATCATCACCAAACACATCAGCATATATTTCAGACATTGAGCTAGATCAAAAAAAGAGACAAGAGCAGATTGATAAAGAAGTCGTAAAAGATATAGCTGCAGCTAATGATGTCATAAAACTAGCTTTCAAACAAATGTCTGAAAACTCTGAGCTAGCAAAAGCTCAGGATACTGCTTCACAAATATTTACAAGGCCAAAATCTCCCAACTCATCTGTAAATAAACCTCTCCCAAGAAACCCATTGGGTTCAAAAATACTAAAATGGATGTCTGATCAAAAGACCCATGTATTGACCCTGTTCAGATCCAATGGAGAAGTGAAGTACATATCAAGGAAACAAGCACTAAGCCTTGGTGTTGAAGATCTACAAGATCTCCTTGAACTTACACTGTGCAGGGATGAGGATGACTCAAGTTTCAAGGATTTTGAAGAAGAATTTAAAAGACAAGCTAAGGAACTTCTGATGAGAAAATAAAGATCAAGAATAATGAAGGGTTTTGGCATTATCTGTTCCAGGGGGAGATTGTTGGGATTGAACCCTACCAGAGGAACAGATAATTAAAGCCAAAACCGGATCACAACAGTGGATTCACAATAAGCAGTTGTTTACATTAGACTTTCCCCTTGAAAGTGATTATAACAATTAATGGGTCTCTATCCACTGTCCGTATACAACTGCTGCTACCCTTTAAACTGCTGATATAGCCCTGAAGAAGGAAACACTGCTGGTTCAATCTACAGATGACAAAGCACTGCCCACTCAAGGACTGATCAACTTTGAGGAAAGCACTGACAGAAGAAGATAGCAGTAGTGTAGTGTATTACTTTTCTTATGTAAAATCAGTGGTTAAGATTAGCAGTGTTTGTTTAGGAACAGTGGTTACAGGTTGTTTAGGCTGTTAGACGTCGCTTTCATGGTGACGTCAGCTGAGATGCCTCAGTGGTTTGGTTTGCCTATAAATGGAGCAGTACTCTGTACTGTTACATTTGATTGACTGAGCGAGTTCTTCTCCTCATGTCTAATCCTTTCATCTTGTGTGCAATCAACTACTGTGAGCTCAGGCTGAGGGGGAGTTTAGTTTGTAAGCTTGCTTTGTAATCTTTTGATTTGCTTTATAACCTTTCGATTGATGAAAAGCATGTGTTTATTAAAAACTATTTTCCTCTTTGATTGTGTTTACAAAGTTTGTGTTCATTTCCGCTGCATATCTCATTGAATCATGTTTATTAATTGTTCATTTATTACAAACAAACACAATCATGAGAGCCTCCAATCCTAACAAGAATAGAGACACCCCCGCATCTTTATGAGAAATTTAGAATATCATAAGAACCCCACAATCAAGAATCAAGAATGAAAATTGAAATTGTTTCAAAACCCTAAAATAGAAATTTATTAAGTGCGACTGTTTCAAAACCCTAGAATACGAACTTATATGAACCATAAGAACATTAACATACATTACAATGTAATCATCAAGGGATTATAGATTAACATACCTGATGTTGCTTGATTCCTTCATATTCAGAGGTAGGGTTTTGGTAAAGAGATGGAGAAAGACGGTAACGGGCGGGATCTTTATTCCGATAGATGAGACAGGAAAAGCAACGTACCTATTGAAATCGATTGAAAAACCAAATTACTCGTACCGATACCAAACAAATGTACAGTTAGGGCTTATGATATTAACAATCATTTAAAAAAAGCAAATATGTGTAATCTATGTGTTGGACAATACAAAAAACAAAGATTTACATATACAATCGTGTTCTCTACAATAATCCGATCGTTAATAATTCGATCGTTAGGGTTTCAGACCTCATATCTCAGATGATAGTTTAGTGTAGGAAATGAGAGGATTGACTGAGAGGTTTATCAACAATCAAGAAACTAAAATATAGAATTACATCTAGGGTTTTATTTGAAGCAGGAGATAGAAAGGAAAGTGTGCGGTGAGAGAGAGGATTTTAATTCAATACCGGCAATGGAGAAAGAGCGTAGTAAATAAGCAATTACATCTTGTTTTGCCGCTCAAACCAAATCAATAAGCAATATTACATTGCCACGTGGCAATCAATAGCCTAAGTAGATGCCAAGTGGCGTAAGCTTGTTTTGCTTTATTAGAAGTAGTAGATATGTTAGAATTTCTCCTCATAAACTGTACATGTTAGGCTAAATGGAAAATTACGAAAAATAACATGTTTCACGTCTGTATTGCCTCAATCCTTAGAGACTGCGTCTGTGGTAGCCTCATGAATCGTAGCGAATAAAAAGTTGACACGTGTTATCATCCTTAGGCTTTTTTTTTACTTTTCCACCATGATTTTTAAACAAATATAATTTTTTCATACGTTAATATTTTTTTAAGTTTAGACCAAATTAAAGAGAATTTTATTATTTTTAATTTGGTGTATTCTTTTTATAAAAAAAATAATATCCTTATGCTCGTTTAAAAATAGTTATGTTTGAAAGATTTCTTTTTATTTTAATTTTATAATGTAAAACCTCCCCTTTTCCATCTTTCTAATTTATATCTTTAAAGAAGTTGTGGTTGCGAAAATGACAAAGTGATGCTTAAGGCTAATGGGTGTAGAGGAGGGTAGTTTTTTTGAGGATGATCCGTCACTTAGACGGCCACGTCATCGGGTGTGAGGGATGAGCCACAAGGGATGGGCCAAGAGTGTGCTGATGAGCCCCTTTATATATACATGTGTATGTATGTATATGTGTGTGTTGATATGTAAGAGAGGCTCGTCACGTTCGTCTCTTGGCCGACGTTTGCGACGCGACAGGGATAAGGGGAGCGGTGTTGCCGGTCAATGCCGGGCTTCGACGGGTAGGGGACGCACCCCACACCCAATACCCTAACCATTAAACCTATTCCATGAACAAGTGAAATTAATATAAAGAAAGCCTAAAATCCGTTCCGATCTTAAAACCAAGTTACTGGTTAAACCGAAAACAAAGAACCCCACAGGTTCAATCCAAGCCGGTCCATATCTCATGAACTGAGCGGATATGATATTCAGTTTTCGATTTGGTCTAGTTTACAAACTATGCTTATTGGCGTATTATATTATTTATATGTCACGTACAAGATGTTTTAAGTATCCAAAGTTCCAAACATATAGACCTTGTAAATTAGAAAACATTTAAGTTGCAATTCTAAAAAAACAAATTTGGACTTATTATAAGTTTCCACCTAAAATGAAATTGGTTTTGAGTAGTTTTTTCTTTTAAGAGCATGCGTAATGGGCATTATGGAGGTATGAAAGAGTTTAATAACGCCCCTAGCACCATCCACTTGGACGTTATAGAGGCATGGAAATGGATGGGCATTTCTAGAATATTGCCCAAAGAGAAGAACAAAAATGGTAAGTATTGAATGAAGTGGGCATTAACCGTTACACATTTTTTGATGGGGCGTTATAATGTTGATGTGACGAAAAATGCCCCTTAAGGAGCATTAACCATTACACATAGTCTAAATAACCTAGCATATTGCTATAAATAGGTAATTTACCTATTTATAGCAATATGCTAGGTTATTTAAAGGAAAAAAAAAAAACTACTCAAAACCAATTTCATTTTAGGTGAGAACGTATTTGATAGAGACTTATGTCTTTTAAAGGAGAGGTCTCAGGTTCAATCCTGGGCAAGGGTGAAAAATATAGAATTATTGGTCTAATAGAGTAGAAGTAAGCGTTGTCATTAAAAAAAAGTTAATCGATAATACATGTTTGTTGATAATGACAAAATAAAATAAATGTGTCTAATAAATTAATTATTATCTCTTAGAACAGTGCTATTATGCCTATGACATTATAGCCTAATGACATATTGTGAGTGTGATAAGGCTTACGGACTATAAGGTCTTGGGTTTGATTCTCACAAGGGGGTTTTCTCAGATTTATTGGGTTTTCTCCTGAATTGGTGTATCAGCATTATAGCCTAGTGAAGATGGATATGATCGGGTGGTTCCGTTGATGACACAATGATTGGTGTATCGGCATTATAGCCTATTTTAACCTCTAAAGATAATGGACTTTTTAATGCACGAACTTTTTAAATGTTTAGTTATGTCTATTTTGATCATTTTATACATTTTATTAAAAGCTGCCAAACACCAAATTATCTAAAAAGCTACAGCTACTAGCTACCAGCTACAGTTACCAGCTACCAGTCATCAGCTTCCAGCCACCAGCTTCCAGTCACCATCCACCAGCTACTTTTAGCAAACATACCCTTCTTAGGAGACTAGAGAGACATCGTTTAACACCTAACGAAAGGCCCTTTGCTAATTGATTATACATACATTAAAAAAAAGAATAATATATACTTAGAACTGGATCAGTATTCACCTAGGGATCCTTATCGGGTGGTGAACTGGGAAGGGAGATCCCTTCCGCGGTCAGGGGTACCGTGCAACTACCTTTTTTTTTTAGAATCCTCAGACATGAATTGTGGATTATTATATTTAGCCAGCCAAGTATCAAGAACGTGATATGCAGGTTGGATGGGATCTTAATCCAAATTATTATTATAACTTATTCTTGTTATTTACATAATTATTGCCATCGTTAAAAAGTTTACAACAAAAAATAAATTTATTAAATAGGCCGATAAAATTAAAAAAAATAATATAAATAAATCCTTAATATACAAAGAGGACGTTTGGAAGGTGACTTGTATATAATAACTTTACATGTATAAAATATATGTTATGTGTTGTATGAATCCTAAAGTTAAACTTGTAAGATAAATTTCCTATGTATAATTACCTTCCTAAGGCTATAAGGTGTGGATGAAGGTAGTCTCTTAAGGATGATCTATCTTGTAGGCGTCCACGTCATCATCGGGTGCGGGAATGAGTCCCAAAGGATGGGTCTAAGGTGTAGGGGATGTGCCCCTTTATATATACAAGATATATGTATGTATGTATGTGTGTGTATTAGATAAGAAAGAGAGAAGCGTCAATGAGGACCGTCGGCTTCGTCCCTTCCACGGCGAGCCCCAAAGGGGTGGTGTAGCCCTGCCAAGACGTCCCACACCGGCCCCAAACCGACTCCCATACCTTTCGGTCTAACCAAGTTTTCAAAACATGTGGTGTTATATTTCTTAACTAGTTAATTTATTTCACAACAAACAATACTTATTGTATTCTTTAATAAAAATCATAAAATAGTAATAAAATTTGAATAGATTTTCTTTACTAAAATCATATAAAAACATAAGATTTGCTATTATTTTATTGAGATTTCGTAACTGACTAATGTTAATCATATAAATTTTAACGGTAAATTACACTTTTCGTCCTTTATATTTGTACTGGATTGTAATGGATAACCTTTAACTTCAATAATTACAGCCACAATTCTTTATTCGGAAAACTCATTACGCCCTACATCATTTAGCCATAACCTAGTTAAAATTTTCAGTTAAATATTGCATGTGCCTTGCACATGAGGGTATGTTAGTAATTTTCCTTCTGTATATAAAAGATCTTTTTTTTTCTTTCATTTTCACAGCCGCACAACCTTATCCCCTTTCTTTTTCTTCTGTCTCGTGTCTCTCTCTAGAAAACGGCCAGCCACCACCACCTTGTGGCAGAGCCACGACGGCAGCACCACCCCACAGTGCCGTCGGTGCCAAGTCTCTTCTCTCCCAGGAAACCATCACCCCACCTCAATCCCCGTAACAACCAACGTTTTTTAAGTGAAACTTCAACAATCTACACAAATAGTTTCATCAGCGATAACTGTTTCGCCAGAGGCTGTTTAGATTTCGTTTTCAAAGTATTAACGTCGTTATCGACTTCCGTCTTCGAAGTATTAACATCGTTACGGAGATTAATATCTCCGTCTGACGGTTTAGGTTTAGATTTAGATTCCGTCTTTAAACTATCAACGTCGTTACATATATCCAGATCTACGTCTGACGTCAGCAAATTCTGATAAAAAAGCGGATATCGCGGCGAAATCTGATTGCCAGAGACGAATTCCGATGAAATCTGGAACAGATTAGAGTCTGTACACATAACAGGAAACTCGAACTCCTATTCGTCTTCATCTTCAATCAGATTCACCGTTTCTGTGTGAGGAATTGTGCTTACGTCACCATTGGCGGTATTATTATCATTATCGTCGGTGAAAGTGAAGATATCGTCGTCGTTGTTGAAGTTGTTCTGTGTAAGAAGCTGTAGAACGACCCTTTCGGCGATATTTGCAATGGTGTTATAAGAATTTGTGTAGATTGTTGAAGTGGACTCCATGTTTGTGATGAACTTTTAGGGTTTTGTTGAAGTTGCAGGTGATTTGATTTGAAGAACCAAAGAATCGTGTTAAGGCCGAAGCCTGTAAACGAGGGTTTGGATCTTGTTGGGAGAGCTTGGAGAACAGTCCTGCAAAACAGAAAACCGTTAGGCTCGCCGCAGATATGGGAGGGCCCCTCTGCGACCACCCTCCGGCGTGAGGATAAGTATGGGTAGAGAGAGAAAGTAGAGAGAGAAAATAGGGACGAAGGTTCAGAAAAATCGTACTTGGCTTTGTACTTGATGGGATATTTATAGTAGTCAACTGAGATGACGTCATTCGTCCAGACGCACTTAAATGGGGGTTCGTCTCCGGAGGTACTTGATAAGGAACGGACATGTTTCAGATGCCCGTCCAAGTGGAGTCCGGTTCGTCCCAAGGATCATGTCCGGTCTCGGATATGTATCTTCAAGTCCCCCAGTTTGTTAAGTCTCGGTAGAGACTTAGCAAAATGTTGCTTCAGGTTTTGTTTTATTCGGATGACGTGTCGCCGTTGGAGTGGTCTGAGTTGATGACGTGGCGTGTTTTAAATGGCGATGATGTGGCGTGGGTGACTTTTGTGACTTGGCTGTCAGTCACCCACCCGTGACGGTAGTAAGTCCTTGTGTTGGAATTCGTGGGAAGTGATGGTTTGATATGACCGCCCCTAACCGACTTAAATCCCTTATAAAATCAGTTTTTACCACTTCACTTTTACTCTTTTTTCCTCTCATCTTTTTCATCTTCTCTGCTGTTACCCTCCTTAATCTCTTCTTCTTCTTCAGAGAAAGGTGCGTCCCTTTCCTTTTATTTTTAAAGTATGGCACCTGGTAAGGAGAATCTTGCGGAGAGTGTGAGTGTGCTTACCCAACGTCAGTTGGATAAGTTCATTAGAGATTACAGGATTCCTCTAGAACTTCACCCGGTCCTTCCCTCCAAAAATGAAACCATATACCCGCTCCGTCAAGGGAAGTTTCCCTTTTATACTCGCGTCTGTAATTTCGCGAATTATAGGGTCCCTTTTTCTCGCTTCTTGATTAGGGTTCTTCAGTTTTTTAGGGTTCATATTAGCCAAGTTAACCCGTTCGGTCTTAGCCGTATCAACCATTTTGAAATTTCTTGTCGAGCCCTAGACCAGAAACCGGACCTGAATGTTTTCCGATATTTTTACGAGTTTATCACGGCCGGAGACTGGTATACCTTCGCGCACCGGAAGGGTGTACCTTCCCCATCCTCCAGCGAGCGGTCTAGCTTAAAAAATTGGAAAGATAATTTTTTCTGGCTGGACGACCGCTGCCTACCGGAGGATATGAGGTGGCGCTTCAAAGACCAGACGATGTCTTTCGATCTTGGTGAAGACTTCGTCTTTAACGAAAGTCTAGTCCGTGCCCTGATTGAGCACAAATCCCCAATTCGTCCCCTTCCCGAGCATTTCCTTTGGTTAGGTCGAGTCAGTTTTTCCTGGGCCCAAGGGGATAGGGATTGGCCGATTATTCGCCGAAAGCGTGATCGTAAGTTCCGGCCTTTTACATCCCCTTCGGCACCATTATTTTGCTGTTTTAGTAACTTTTTCATTCCGATTTGAAAATGCAGGTGCCATAATGTCTCTTCTGGATGCTCTGAAGGTTCCAAGCATGGATGTTTTTAATTTTGACTTTGCGGATCAGGGCGAGGACGAGGTTCCTCTTATGAAGCAAGTGGCCTCTTCGGCTCAGGAGGTTCGTCCGGTGATTTCTCAGAATGTTCCTGAACAGCCTGTTGCGGAGGCCACTTCTTCCATCCCTTTGGGTACTCATGATCAAGCTACTGTGGAGGTTACTTCTTTTATTCCGACATCTTTAAAGGATGCTGGCGGCTCGTCCGGATCACAAGCTGGTAAGAAATCTATTCTTGAAGATGTGGATAGTGATCCGGAGGTTCGTAGCTTAGATGAGGCCCTTCAATTCCGACCTTCTTCTACTTCTTTGAAAAACAAGAAAGTTGTATCGGATGTAGATTTGAAGGTTCGCTCTCGTAAGAGGAAGAATGAGCCGATCCATATTCGTTCTACCGATCCCCTTCCATTGCCGAAGTCAAAGAAAACAAAGAAATATTCTCACTCCGAGGGTAATGTGATGGACGAACTGGACGAGCATCTTACCGGAGGTAGGTTTTCGAGGGAGGAAGCTGCTTTGGCTCGATCGAAACCAACTCCTGTGTATTCAAGTGGTTTTGCTCCGGACAGTGAAGTGGAGAGTATGGAGGTAGAGAATCCGGAGGGTACGGAGAAGGGAAAAGCTCGTGAAGGTCCGAAGGTGGTGACCTTTTCAGGTACTCTCTTGGACTCATCCTTGGGTCCGGACTATTTTTTAGATGATGAGGAAGATCAAGTGTCTTCACTTCCTTCATCTTGGTTCGGACCTGAGTTGATGTCCTTTTTTCGTTATGCATATACTTTTTCGGACGAAATGGAAATTGATCCGGCGACGGCCGATGAGAAGTTCATTCCGGATTGGGATATCCGGAATAAAGACACGGTGATGGACGAGCTTGTTGCAAGAACCATGCTTTTTAATATTAATACTCCAATGGATCATGCCAGGAGCCGGAAGATGAAGAGCCAAGATCTGGCTGCAGCTGTTCTGATTAATCAGGCTCAATCAAACGTCTTTGTAACGGAGGTTTACCGGAGGTGGATAGAGGCGGAATCAGTGAGAGAAAACGTGGAAAAAGAAAACCGCTCTCTGAAGCGGAAGGCTTTAAAAGCTCCGGACATGGAGAAAAAAGTTGCTCAGCTTACTCTTGACCTTCAGTCCCAACAAGAGAAAGTCAAATTACTTACTACACAGAGTCAGTCTTCTCAAGCGGCTGCAGCTTCGGCAGCTGAAGACAGGGACAAAATATCTGCAGAGTTTAAAAAATTCTCCGAATCGATGAGGGAGAAAGACGAAGAGCATAAGGCTGTTTTGGCGAAGATGGAAACATATTTTAACAATGCTCGTCTTGCTTATGAAAGCATGATGGCCGGTACGTTTTTTTCTTGGCTTAGTTGCTTTTTATTTTTCCCGTTTTTCTTTCTAACACTTTTTCCAGAGCGGGATACACTTAAATCAGGGGAGGCCGATTTAAAGGACCAGATTGAAGAGATGAAAGAACGTGAAAAAGAGATTGAAGCGGAGAAAGCAGCTTTGAAAGCTAAAGTGGAGGAACTTCAGGCGACCAAAACGTGGATTCTTTCGGAGGGTGCGAGACTTCTTGCAAAAAACATTCATAAAGGCCCGGAGATGACTGCAGCCGTAGCCGCAGTTAATAATGCAATGAGCTCCGTGGGTGTTAATTCCGGTCTTCACAACGGTTACCTTCATGCCTTGAAAAAGAAAACACCTTATGCTGATGTGCCGATGCTAAACCGTAACGCATCGGAGGAACTAAGTGCCGCGGTTGCTTGTTTTGACACTCTTAAGTTTCCGGTGGTTGAAGACCTTCCGAAACTCATCCACGAGCCACTTTCCAAAATTAAAGATGCTCTTCTTTTTGCAAGCGGGGAGTCTCTGAAGGAATGAGGTGGACATGCCCGGCTCCTTGGGGTATGCACCTTGGTAGTTTTCAGTTTGTTTAACTTTTTAGAGGGTGGACATGTCCGGTTGTTTGGGATATGCACCCTGTTTTGAACTTGGAACGTATGTAGTGATGTTCTTACCTATGCCTAACAATTATCCTTTGTAAATTTGTAACTTCCGGAGATACAAGTCCGGTTAATTTTGATGCAATCACTTTTTTGCGCATGCGTCCATGCTTTTGGTGTTTACATTTTTTCTTACTATTTGAACGTTCTTTTTTAGGTACGGATCCGATTTGTTTTATTTTATTAGGATAATTTCTAAGTGAAGGAAAAGTACGAACGGAACCAGTTCGTCCTTACCTCTTAGGGTTAGTGTCCCTAGTTCGGCCGAAGATGTACTTGTGTTGCAACTTTGTTGATGATAGAAAAATTTCATTAATCTATTTATATAATCCGGAGTTTAAACTTCTCCGGTTATCATATGGTAAAAACATTTCAAATAATCCGTGGGTAAAACCCTCCACGGTTCTTGGAATTAAAATCGTTCGGTGCGGGCAAAAACCATCCGCATTACAAGGAAAAAAGAAAGGTGACGGAAGCCGTAGCTTCCGTATTACAATCTTATTTTTAAAATAGGAAAGACTTCAAAGAAAACATTTCTTTAGGTGCGCTCCATTCCATGTACGCGGGACGAGGGTCCCGTCCATCTTCTTGAGCGTATATGCACCGTCCTTTCCTGCGGTGTTGATTAGGTAGGGACCTTCCCATTTCGGAGCCATCTTTCCGGTACCTTCAACCAAACTTGATTCATTGCTCCGCATGACATAGTCTCCGATCTTAAACCTGACCTCCTTTACTTTAGAGTTGTAGTGTTTTTCCAACTCTTTTTTATATTTCGCTTCTCGGATGGCCGCAAGTTCTCTTCTTTCCTCGACCAAATCGAGGTTCAGACGGAGTTCTTGTTCGTTCTCTTCTTGATTCTGCTGCATTCGAGGGGTGGGTATCCCTACTTCAGCGGGAATGATCGCTTCGGTACCGTATGTCAAGCTGAAAGGAGTTTCTCTAGTGCTTGTTTTTGGCATCGTCCTGTGAGCCCACAGGACGTGCGGAAGCTCATCTGCCCAGGAAACTCCTTCTTTCCCCAGGCGCTTTTTAATGCCTTCCACAATGCTGCGGTTGGCTCTTTCTACTTGCCCATTTGCCTGAGGATGGGCCACTGAAGCAAAACTTTGCTCAATGTGCATTTTTTTCGCACCAAGTCTTAAATGGTTTTTCTGCAAACTGCTTCCCATTGTCGCTGACTATACAGAGCGGCATTCCGTATCTGCATACTATGTTTTCCCATACAAACCTCAACACCTGGTCCCCAGTGATTGTTCGGAGTGGTTTGGCTTCGATCCATTTGGTAAAGTAATCGATGGCAACCAACAGAAATCTCACTCCCCCGGTAGATACTGGGAAAGGACCAACGATGTCGATCCCCCACTTCTGAAACGGCCAAGCCGAAGTTACGGGGACAAGGTTATTTTTTGCTCGGTGGCTGATGGGGGCGTGCCGTTGGCAATCTTCGCATGCTTGTAATTCATTAACAGCACTTTGGTGCATGCCCGGCCAGAAATAGCCGGCGTTCATAGCCTTGGCCACGACCATCCTCGGCCCGGAGTGGATGCCGCATATTCCCCAGTGGATTTCTCTTATGACATAGCTGGCTTCGTCCGGTGTTAAGCATTTCAAGAGCGGACCTAAGAAAGTCTTTTGGTAAAGTTGCCCATCGTGAACCTGATACTGCAATGCTTTTACCTTTAACTTCCAGGCCTGAGCTTTATCTTCTGGGAGCGTACCTTCTTTCAAGTAATCCAAGATCGGAGTCATCCAAGATTTTTCTAGTATGGAGACCGACATGACCGTCCCCGTCTGTTGGATGGCCGGAGCTTGCAAGGTTTCGACTAAAACTTCTTTGGATAAGTGACAGAATGCTACAGATGCAAGTTTGCTTAAAGCGTCCGCCTTTTTGTTTTTGCTCCGTGGTATGTGCACTATCTTACAAGAATCGAAAGAGGAGATTAAGTTATTAACTTGTTGGAGATACCGAACCATGTTATCCTCTCGTGCCTTGTAGTCTCCGCTGACTTGATTAGCCACTAACAACGAATCAACATGTGCTAGTACGGAGGTTGCACCGGCCTTGGCTGCGGTTTGGAGTCCTGCAAGGAGGGCCTCATATCCTGCCTCATTGTTTGAAGTTTTAAATTCAAACCGCAGAGCATAAGTGTATTCTACCCCTTCTGGATCTATTAGGATTAGCCCAGCTCCCGACCCTTCTTTGCTGGAGGCTCCGTCCGTATATAAGTTCCATACCCTTGGCAGAACGGACTTTTCTTTGATGCTTTCTCCGGTCGGTACCTCCGCGAGGAAATCTGCAACAGCCTGGCCCTTCACCGGACCTCTTGTTCGGTAGGTGATGTCGAAAGCGCTGAGTTCAATTGCCCACTTGGTGAGACGTCCGGAAACTTCTGGCTTCCGGAGAATTTGTTGGATCTGAAGGTCAGTATGTACCTCTATATTGAAAGCCTGAAAGTACCTTCGGAGGCGCCTGGAGGCATGTACCAAAGCGAGTGCCAATTTCTCTATCATCGGGTACCGGGTTTCATAATCTTTCAGGATGCGGCTTACATAGTAGACCGGAATTTGTGCTTAATTCCGATGTACCACGAGTACTACACTTATGGCGAAATGAGAAGCAGAAAGATAGACAGTTACGGTTTCACCGGTGACTGGAGCGGTTAGAGTGGGCAACGACCCTAGGCAAACTTTTAACTCTTGGAATGCTGAGTCGGCCTCCGGCGTCCATTCTATCTGACCCTTTCCCGTTCGTTTTTTCAACACGTTCATGAAAGGGATAGTGCGATCAGCTGCTTTTGAGACAAAACGATGGAGGGCCACGAGCTTGCCATTCAGTGATTGAATTTCTTTAACAGTTTTGGGAGGCTGCATGGAAACTACCGCTTTAATTTTATCCGGATGTGCCTGTATTCCGGACTGTGTTATCCATACGCCGAGGAATTTTCCTTCTTCTAAACCGAACGGACATTTTTTGGGATTAAGCTTGAGATTGATACTGCGAAGCCGTGTAAAGGTTTCGAGTATGTCATCGATCATGTTGTCTTCAGCTTGACTTTTTATGACCAGGTCATCTACGTAAATTTCCAAGTTTCTTCCGATCTGATCCTTGAACGCTTTATCCATCAACCTTTGATACGTAGCTCCGGCGTTTTTCAGCCCAAATGGCATTTTGGTATAGCAAAAGAGTCCCTCATTTGTTACGAACGTTGTCTTATCTTCGTCTTCTAGAGCCATCTGTATCTGGTGGTAGCCTTTGTATGCGTCCAAGAAGCATTTAAGGCGAAAGCTAGAAAGGGAGTCGATCTTTAAATCGATATCCGGCAAAGGATAGCAATCCTTCGGACACGCGTTGTTCAGATCGGAAAAATCGACGCACATCCTCCAAGTTGTCTTTCTTGGTTACCATCACCGGATTGGAGACCCATGTTTGATACCGTACTTCCCTGATAATCCCGGCGCTGAGTAACTTTCGTACGTCTTCGGAGATGGCTTTGTTACGGGCTGGAGCCAAGTTTCTTTTTCTTTGAGCTACCGGTTTTACTGAATGCGACACTTTCAGCTTATGTTCGGCCAAGCATCGGGGAACTCCGACCATGTCAGAAGTTTGCCACGCAAATACATCCAGTGAACTGGACAAAAGCTTCCACAGTTTCTTTTTGGTTCGTTCCGGGAGTTGGGCCCTGATTGCAATTTTTTGCTCCGGAAAATGCGGGTGTATGGCCCATTCTTCTGTAAGAAGATTCGGAGTTTGAACATTACAACTGCTTTGTCGTATTTCTGCTACACAAATTGTTGATTCAGAGTGTAAAGTTGCCACTCCTGCTTCGGTGGGGAATTTTAACGATCCATAAATGGTAGAACTAATGATACCGAAGGCACTCATACCGGGCCTCCCTAGTATAACATTGTGAACGGACCTTGCTTCTACCACCAGATACGTCAAGTTGACGGTTCGGACCAGACTTCCTTCTCCCAATGTTGTTGGCAAAGTGATTTGCCCTATAGGCTGCACCACTTCTCCGGAAAAGCTGACCAACGGCATCGAGACTCGTATTAATTTCGCTTTGGTCTGCGGAGCTAACTGCTGGAAACATTGTTGATACATGATTTCGGTGGCACTTCCGCTGTCAACATAAATCCTCCGGACCTTGTGACCCGCTATGATCGCAGATACTATGATAGGTCCATCTTTTACTTCTCCGGGGGTAATTGGAGGGAAAGCAATTGGTTGCTGCATCCAAGTGGCCATATGATGACTGGACCGTTTGATGCCTTGGTTATCCACCTTCCTGATCATGCAAATTGCCGGTTGATTGTTCGGATTATCCCCCGAATTTCCCGAAGATTTACCCTCTTTTACTTCTTTCACCAGATGTGATAGTTTACCGGACCGTACTGCTTTTTCTATTTCTTGTTTTAAAGACCAGCAATTGTCTGTATTGTGACCCCGAGCGTGATGGTAATCACAATATTTCTTGGAGTTCTTATCGCCTGGATTTCGGAGCTTTGGTGGGACAGGGAAGCTTGCCCCTTCTGCGCTGAGAATTTCACTGGGAGTTTTGGAAAGGTCCGAGAGATTGTAGAACCTTGATCCGGAGCTTCTTCCTCGTGGCGGTCTGTCATTCCTATTGTAGGGGTGCGGTCGCCCCCTATTTCCGGATGGAGTTTTATCGAACACCGACCCACCATTTTTCTTCCAGGAGGACATCTTATGATCTGACTCCGGAGCTGGGTTACATGCGTTTTTTCCTCGAGCGAAAGCTCTGGCTCGTTCCATGAGTACTTCCATTGTCTTCGGAAGATTTTCGTGCAACTTTTCAACTAACCGGTTGTTCCGGACACCATGACAGAATCCGGAGATCCTTAACTGGTCAACTACCCCACTGATCTGCATACTTTCCCGGTTGAATCGGTCGATGAAGCTATCCAGAGATTCCCCATCCTTTCTCCGGATGTTGTGAACTTCGGTGATTTCTTTTGAATAGTGCCTTTGTTGGCTAAAATTCTGGAGAAATAATCTTCGGAATTCTTCAAAATCGTTGATCTCTCCTTCATTTAGCGCATCAAACCACACCTGGGCAGCCCCGGTTAGTGTTTGTGCGAACATGAAACACCACTCCGGCATCGGCCATTGTTCTACTCGTGTGGCTCCGTCGAAGTCGAACATATGATCATCTGGATCAGTCGTACCATCATACTTTTTTACTATAGTTGGCATTTTGAGCTTCGGAGGTAGCTTGGCGTGTGTGATGCGGGCGCTGAATTTGGACTTAGCAGTCATGGAAACTGGGTGATATGGCTTGGTAAGCTCCGGATCGTTGATTACTTCAGTTTCATTTCGTCTTATCATAGCTGGAGATGGTCCGGAGGATCCCTGCACATACCCACTATAAGTTTCCGAAGTAACAGCTGTGGAGAAAGTAGGAGGGGTGAATATCGTAGGACCCATAGTCCTTACCGGAGTTTCTTCCTGAAATAACCTGGTCCGTAAACCGAGGATTTGTTCGTCTCTAGCCTGTTGTGCTTTCAGTCTTCGTAGAAGGCTTGCATTTTTGGAGAGAAACTTCGTATCAAACTCTGACGTTTACGAAGTAGGAAGTAGAATAAATGGCAAGGTTGTTCCCGATCCCGAGCTTAAAGGAGCTGAGATTGCAGAAACAGTGCTTGCTGGTTCTGTAGTTTGTGTACTAAAAGCCGTAGATCCCAGATTCTCAGAACCTGAGGCCGCCATTTGTCAGTTCTTTGCTCAAGAAATTCACCAAAGTGAAGGACTAAGAGCTTTGAGATCGGATGGCGCCAATTGAAGAACCAAAGAATCGTGTTAAGGCCGAAGCCTGTAAACGAGGGTTTGGATCTTGTTGGGAGAGCTTGGAGAACAGTCCTGCAAAACAGAAAACCGTTAGGCTCGCCGCAGAGATGGGAGGGCCCTCTGCGACCAGCCTCCGGCGTGAGGATAAGTATGGGTAGAGAGAGAAAGTAGAGAGAGAAAATAGGGACGAAGGTTCAGAAAAATCGTACTTGGCTTTGTACTTGATGGGATATTTATAGTAGTCAACTGAGATGACGTCATTCGTCCAGACGCACTTAAATGGGGGTTCGTCTCCGGAGGTACTTGATAAGGAACGGACATGTTTCAGATGCCCGTCCAAGTGGAGTCCGATTCGTCCCAAGGATCATGTCCGGTCTCGGATATGTATCTTCATGATTATTATGGAGTGTGAGAGAGAAGAAAGAGAAAGGGGATAAGGTCTGGGTATGTGTGGCTCTGAAAATGAAAGAAAAAAAAGATCTTTTATATACAAAAGGAAAATTACTAACATACACTCATATGCAAGGCACATGCAATATTTAACTGAAAATTTTAACCAGGTTATGGGTAAAGGACGTAAGGCATAACAAAGTTTCCAAATAAAGGACTATGGCTGTAATTATTGGAGTTAAAGGTTATCCATTGCAATCCGGTAAAAAATAAAGGACGAAAAGTGTAATCTACCTAAACTTTAAACATAAGATTGCTGTTATTTTATTGATATTTCATAACTAGTTAATTTTATTCACAACAAACAACACTTATTGTTTTTTTAATAAAAATCATAAAATAGTAATCAAATTTGAGTTTTTTTTTTTACTAAAAGCATGTAAACTTTAAACATAAGATTTGATATAATTTTATTGAGATTTCATAACTCTCTTTATGATATTTCATCATCCATGGTGATGAATTCTTGAGAGGTAAAGTAAATGTGAGAGGTTATGAATTCATCATCCATGGTGATGAATTCTGGAGAGGGAAAGTAAATGTGAGAGTTGTTATGAATTGAGTGAAGGTTTGAAGATGATTTTTTGAGTGGGAGAATGAAAGGTGTGAATTAGATGAATATTTGAATTTGAAGGTGAATTTGGATGAATTTTTGTAAAAGTTTAACAAATGTTTCCTCACATTCTTTACTTATTTTTTTTTCCTATTTTATGAAGGTGAATTTGGATGATTTTTTTAAAAGATTAACAAAATTTTCCTCCCATTCTTTGCTTATTTTTGTTCCTGTTTTATGAAGGTGAATTCGGATGAATTTCTGTAAAAGATTAACAAAGTTTTCCTTACATTCTTTACTTATTTTTTTTTTCCTATTTTATAAACAGGAAAAAAAACAAGTATAGAATATGAGAAAATATAATTCAATCGTTGATAATGCCTAACATCTATAACGACAGTTAGAAAAAAAAATGTAAGGTATACTATTATATATCCGTCTTATGTTACACGTAGTAATAAAAAAATTCAAATAATATACTTTTTGTTATGAACAAGAGAGAAATATAGGGAGAAAATTGATCCAATCTCATCATTCATCTGACATATACACGTTATCTAACATATATTTCTCTCTTGTTCATAACACGTTATCAGCACGAAGCTCTAACCATTTCCATTAATTCTTCTGTAAAGACTCTCCACTCCCTTCTAATTTGTTATGTTTTCGATAACATGTCTATTCAAACATGTCAACCACTTTATCCATCTATTGGTACGAGTAAAATGAAGATATCAAGGGATATTCAGAAAATTACCATGCATGTTATTGACAAACTAGATCATGTATTGCATTTTCCTTTTGATTTTGCCTCTACCCAACAAGCAGAGGTCGGCTGTATCCATCAATTGAGGTAACAATTCGAACCTTCTTCCGTGATTAAATGCGTAATATGTATATCCTACATATATGGATATACATGATATAAATTTATCGTTATAGTTCTGCGACTTAATTTTTGGTTTCCGGCCATGAAGAGTATGCAAATTAGAAACTAAAAGTCAAGAAGATAGAATCATAGAATACAAATCTAAGATATCCAGAAATCAAATCTGTGAAATCCCCACATGAATTTTTTTAGAGGTTGAACATACACGTAAAACTATAGTGGTATGATTAAAAAAAAGGATTTTGGAACGAGTCGGTTTCGATGAATTCGTTGGCAAAACCGTTGGTGACGTTACCAGGAAATTCTATTTTCCAGGATATAACTTTGACCTAGTCTTGCATGATATATTTTACTTTATTGTGAAATTAATTATTAAATGCTCCATCAGTTATTATTCATTTTAAAACGTTCTTAATGGTGTGTGTAAGGTAGAAATAATGATATGATATAACTACGATTTCTGTGTTCTGTTACAAGTTTAAGAATATGCTTAGAATTAATAGCACCCTATCATATAATTTTTTTTTATCTTAGCATTGAATAGAATATCCATAATGAGTTGGTTTATTCATAAAGTATATCAAATTTGTTTTGAATAATAATAATACAAAATCATCGTTTAGATAATTATATAAAACATACATACCTTAATGATTTCACGGAAATCACGGTCGTCATCATCATTAACAATAAATCGGTTCCCATGGCTTCCGCCGGAGAAAACCGGTTACGAACGGGAAAATAGGACTGGCAGTTACGATCATGACAAAGGTATTCCTTTATCAATTAATACTGTCATTAATAAAAAGTCAAGTCAACAAAGGTGAGAGTTACATACATCTCTTTGTTTTTATATCGTTAATAATTAATAATTAATTAACATGGCATAACCATAAATTAATACTATCATTTATTAACCTCTTATAATTTAATTATATATTATATATTAAATTTCAAATTTCAAATTTCTTTTATTAAACATCCTTTTTCTTTTAAGAGTTTTCTAACCCTCTATTTTTAAAGATAACATAGGCTATGTTAGAGAAATCTCATGTAAGCTAATAATTTGCTTTAAAGCTGGGTTTTGGATATTGTGTTGGCTGGTTATACCACCATTCATTTATAATACATCTATAGCCTACGCATGATGCAATATAAAGTTATTTTTTTAAAAGATTATATGTATGATTAAGTTGCGTTTTATTAAAATAGGATATGTACCTCGAAAGTTTTATATTTGTGATGACCAGATCCAATTCATAAACACTGACTTTCTTGAAGTTTAGTTTTAGGATATAAGTTGTATGGGCCATAGATGTAGTTGTTTGATGACTAGTTACCCATGTATGAGATTTGTCTTTATTTTAATATAATAGAATAATAGAATTAAAGGTAGATTGAGATGTTGTTAAGCATTTTAGTATACGTTATTAAACATAAAATGTACAAAACTCTTGCATATCATATGTGACAATAGTACATAAGTTGAGCCCGCAACTCTTATGCCCATACACTTCTACATATGAAGATGTTTATTAGTGTAATCAGTTATTTGAATCCCAAATGACGTGATGTGGTCAATCTACCAATGATTATAAGTATTCAAAATATTTGAGAGACAGACAACCGCAAAATGGGAAGAAATGTCAATCATAAAAACTTGACTTCCACCAAATTTATACAAATTCACATTTCCAAACTTGAGTTCGTCGCACTCGACGCCTCCGGACACTACTACCTCCCCTAGACTCTAGATACTAAAATATAGCAAATAGCCTAGAAGAAACAATCCATGGCGAGAATGAAACTTCTATACAAGCAAGAGTTAAAGCCAAGATCTTTCTCTATAACAAGCCTTATAAATATCTAGAAAGATAATCTCTTTCCATTGAGAACCTCAAAGATATGCATGACCACCAGAAGTTGGTTGTCCTCCAAAAGGTCGACATAAGTTTTATCTATTTGCAATTGTAATTTTTTTAAATGATTTACGAGTACAACTCTTAGATTACATCAGAATTGAAGTTACGTCTCACAAATCACATGTTCTCTCGAAACAATATAGAGAATTTTTTTTCTCATAATACTACTCGAAAGTCATATCACATCTTCTAAACCGCATAGCAAAATTGAGAGCTCATACTTAAATACTATACAAGTTGATTCAGCGGTGCTAGTAATTCCCTAAAGCGAATGTGGCAATTTTTTATGCTAATAAAGGAGAAAAATAGTTATTCAGTCCCAGTAGCGGCCATATGCGTGGAAGATCATGATCAAACTGGACATCAATGAGTCAAACATACAAAATATAAGTCAGTCGCTAAGGGGGAGGTTCGTTAAAACGGGAAAATAAACACCCATTAAGCTACCACAAATATGGGTGACACATGTCCGGTATACGCCAACACTAAAGAAATATTGTTATTAGTTGTCTCTTGCAATGACAATTATTGATACTATTTCACTGTTAGTAGCATATCAAATGCTCCGGAAGAGCATCAACATCTTATTTCCCAAATACAAATTTTATAATTAATTAAGCCTCATATTCTAGCATGTCCTGAAGAAAGTTACTAAGTTTTCAAATATGTTTGAATAAACGATCATCACATTGGAATGATGACAAAGAAAAATGATATTGAATATCTCCAAAATTGCATATGTCAATATAGCCACAAGATCATATTAGAAAACCAAAAGTTTACCAACTAAAATATGTTGCAAGAAAAAAAATTCACACAAAGTCAAAAAAAAAATGGTGAGCAACCAGAAACTACCAGAAAAATACACGTTCACCATACGACATGGCCATATAGAATCATGATAAGCTAACAATCAAACGTGCTAACTAGCACCTCTAAATAATCTAAAAGCATTACTCCCAAAATGCCTTATCATATGTGTAGTTAGTTTTTTTTGGCAAATAATTTTTTTTATACCAAAAAAAAAGCTCCTACAAACAATCCCTCTTATATGGGACCTTTGAAATATACGGATGTCTAATCTAAGGCATTCATACATGGTTACATGTGAGTTTTCAGCTACCCGTATGTAGCATACGCCCAACACTATGGAACGTTGGTCTTTGACATAGTTTAACGTTGCTCTTTGACAACACAGTTGTAGGGACCATTGTTGGGCACAATGTGAAGTATAGTGAGTGGCATGCTTAGTCGAGACAGAATTCGTCTATTAATGACTATAAAATCTATTCAAAACCATCTGCTTATCACAAATACTCCCCGTTATAACTTGTCTCCTGAAGCGAACCAAGTTTCCATTCTTTACATTAGGTTGTGAAGCCTATGTACCAATAGCACCACTATAACATGTGAAATGGGACGTGTACACAGTATTCTCAGTCTTAGGGGGAGACAAGAAAATGAAAGACTGGCAACACAAGAAAATGCATCATCATTATTGAATTTAGACCACTGAAGTGGTCAATATAAATCTGAAGTCCAGAGGAGCGTGAATTTGCAAATAATAGCAAATGAAATACGAGATGCATTCACAAACACAAACAGAGTGACAAGGTCACATATACCAGCACTTAACTCACCTACTCAAATTTAAGTAATCACAAAATGATTACCATATTAGAAAAAAAAAAGTGGGAAGTAAACTCGTGTAACAACCCAAAAACGGGTTTGGTAATCAAACCACGTTAATATTAATGACTTGGTAAAATACCGTTAGTGGTGAAAATTTACCCGGTAAATAATAGGGTTTAAATAAATAAATCTAATATTTAATAAAAGGAGGTAAATACTTTGAGAAAGCAAAGTAGATAGAAGGCCCGAGTTAACGGGACTTAAAAAAATAAAAAATAAATAAATAAACTGAGTCATAAATTCCCCGAACCCACTAAGTTAACTAGGAATGTTTAACCTAGTTAATAAATGGGAATATTGTTATTAGAAATAAGTAGGCTGTGACCTACTTAATAACGAACCAAACACGAGGGGTTAAAGCGAGATAACTAGAAAAGTTATTTAATTAAATCAAACACAAACACACACACACAGTGTGTGTTCTGGATCGAGCTCAGGGGGCTCCCATGGAGCCAAAAACCCTAATCCACATATAATCATCAAATTGAAGGATCAAATGAAGCCCAAATTCACAACCGAACGTGAATTAATGATCACCCGAACAAGAGGATCATAAGGTATGTAAAATCTTGATGTTTGGTGAAGTTGTAAGAATTTGATAATCATCCTAATCGCGAATTAGGCATGGATTAGAGAAGCTATGGCTAGATTAGTGATGTATACTTGCTTAGGAACGAAACCCTAAGTGAAAATCATACATAACATGCTATAGATTGATGGATTTGGTGAATTAACACACTTAGATAAGTGGGTTTTGATGTTATGATGAAATAGATGATATAGATACGCTTAGAATCATCATGCATGTTAAGTAATCAGGAAATACTTAAACAATTTGCAAGTTTGAGTATTTGATCATAAGTGATAGTGGTGAATTTTGATGTTAATCTTGGTAAAAATAACTAGTTATGAACTAGTTGTAAATGTGTAAAAATGTATGCACATTAGGTGTTTGTTAAAATGCCTAAATGAAAACTAAAGTGTTGAAATTAGAGTGAAAATGTGTATTTGAATAATATGGCAAGTTATATGAAACAAGAAGAGTTCTAATCATCATGTTGATTTGAACTAATGTTGTAAATCATGTGATCGAAAGTAGTTAACTTTAATAAGCTAAGTTAACTAATCATGAAGTCGAATAGTAGTTTCGACTTATGAAATAAGTGAGATGGAATAGTCGTGAATAATTATGACTAATCTAACCATATTACAATTTACAATGATAGTTTGACGATTAACAAGCTAGGTGAAAGCTTGGGAACGAAGCGGGTCAAACGAAGCAAGAATGACGGAAAAGCATAATTTGGAAGTAAGGTAAGTATGGCTTACACTAGTCTTATATTTTAGAATATTCTCTTATCGTATTAGTTACGAATAAGATAAATACATAGTTGAGGTATGATGTTTCGGCGTGTAGACGTACGGAACAAGATAATCGAGCATGACAAGAAACCATGTTGATGGTTTAAAAGGAGTTAAATCGGTAATTCAATCATTTTATGACAAATGGAAAATGAACTTTTAAATGGTTACCTTATAGGGTAAACCAAAACAAACAATAAGGGTAAAACGGTAAATTGGTCACGCGTCGACCATAACTATTGGTTTTAAAAGGATACTTATGAAGTAAGCCTTAATAGGCCGAAAAGTGTTAAGAAATGAATTATAAGTAAAACGACCGCACGATGTAAATCGGAGCGAGTCATATAGTCGAGATGAAAATACATGTCATCTCGCTAATATAATCGGTCATTTAGACCAAACGGGTCAAAGGGTGAAGATACCACCTTTTGATAATAGCGACTAATGATTCTTGTCGAGTTATATGATTTCAGGAATAAATGTAGAAATGATATTTGCATCGCTACTATTTAGCAAATATTATAGCAAGGCATTAAAACAGGTCAATACATTGACCCGAGCCAGGTATGTGTAATAGAGTAATTATTCATTTAGAACGTAAGGTTCAATGAGCATTAAATGAAGTCTTAGATAGACAATGGGTTACTTAAATGGGTAAACCGAATGTTTTAAAAGAGGGTCGTGGCATTTTGAAAAGCGTAATGACTTTTCGAACAAGATCATAACTCAAAAGAAGAATTATGGGTCAAACATGCTCTCAAAAGACCTTGTCGTAATTGAAAGACTAAAAAGGACCAAAACGCCCTTGTTAGCTAATTCGAACAAACAACCTTTAAAGGTTGTTTGGGAACGAGTTTTATGATTAGGTAAATACTTAGAATGAGTATAGAAGCTGAAAGAGGTATTATATTGGTCAAATGGCACTATTTGAGTTTTTGCCGTAAAATAATGATTCGAGAGGTAAAATTTGGTTTATATAGATCACCACATTAAACCCAGCATAAATACAGTTGTGGTGGGAGATTATAGGATAAGAAATGTGGTGACGGAATGCTAGAAGCAATCGAAAGCGATTTTAGGCTCAAAAGTGCTTAAATACCCTTAACGGGTCAAAATAAACATACGTGCGAAAACGGGTTTAAATTGTGTAATAAACCTGTGATTAGAACCTAAAATGGTAGATAACATTAATTTGAAGAAGTGTATGTTATATAGGAATCAAACAAATACGTTTGTTTGATAAAATGCATAAACGGGTTAAAATTCGGTAAAAAGGTAACGAGTCGAGGGCTTAGAAGTCTCAAAAATTTCTTATGTTGGATGTAGGATTTAACTCCATAAGATGGAGAATTAAATTACGGACGCGTAGGAAAAAGAATCGCGTAAAACGGAATCAATAACGAAGAAGTTATGGTCGTTTCCGTAAAAACTAGTAATGCTGAAAAATGCAGGACCCAGCTCCAGAGCTGCTGGAAAACGGTCTCCCTCGCGTGGCGCGAGGGAGCAACTGGGTGCCTTCGCGTGGCGCGAAGGAGCACTGTTTTAGCGAAAAAAAATTATTTTAATCAGTTTCGCTTTCCGGACTCGTTTAGATACGTTCTAAGTTACGTATGACTAATCTAACACATGTTTTATGAGTTTCAGGTATAATTTTAGCACCGGAGGACGATCAAGCACAACGAAGAACCGAACACGATCAAGAAATAAGCTTCCGTACTATGTATCGTCGTTATGTTAAATGACGAACTCACACATGTTATGTTGTATAGTTTTAATTCTGTAAATAAAGTTTAATGAAACCCGTATTTTCAATGTATTTGAAATTCTAATTACCCGTTTATTTTCGTAAATTATACAAAAACCGTTAAATAATAATAAGGGCGTTACAAGTTGGTAATCAGAGCTCATGGTTAAAGAATAAAGTGTGTTCGGTTCGAGGCTTGATCGCAAATCCGGTAAGTACATGTATATCAATGGTTTAGTATGATTAAAGTGTTGAGAACAACACATATGGTTATCGTGTAATACACGTTACACCAATAAAAACGATATAGAATAGATATAGTCAACGAAATTACACGCATTGATGCGTATAGTAGAAAAGCCTTGTATTATAATACGGGCATCCTTTAATGTTGAAATTACTAATTGTTGTATATGTTTTAGTTGAAGGACACTCGCATATGAGGATAGCGAGAGTTTAACAAATCGCATATTTGACAGAGGAACGGTCCAAATAGTATGCTCATCAAGGACCTAAATCGCGTAACGGTCGCGAACAAGGCTAATGGCAAGAGAAGCCCGTTAGGGCAAACATTACCAGGTGCACATTTTAAATTTAATTGCACAAATAGTAATATGCAACAAATATGTAGAAATTGAAATTTGCATATGTAGATTAAAAACTTGGAAAAACCCGAATAGAAAATGTATTCGGGATATTGTTTCCAAGAGAAACAAATAGAGGCATTACTTACATAGGGCGTGATGTGAAAACTATAAAAAGGTCATGCGTGTCATGTGTTAATCGCTTACTCTGGCCAAGTAAGTAGTGGCATATGATGCCATGAACTTCTTATAGCGGACACGTTTACATCCGATGTAGTAAGGACGGGGTTAAAGGGACAAATTAAAAAGTACCCAAATGAATCAGATAAGCAAAATATTTGATCATAATGTAAACGCACAGCCGAGTGACGGAAGCGTATTATATTAGGATAATGAGCCCAAGAGAAGGGACAAAGAAACATGTAAAATGATTAAGATATGCACTGGGAGGGGTGTACTTACACTCGAACCCGGAAAATGCGAATATGTCTCTAAACAGATCGTTTTTGTAAAACGTCAAACTCAAGGACTAAGTCGGAATATAAAAATGAAGCGAGGTCTTAATGCATACCGGGAGGGTTGCAATAATAACGACTTCGGTAAAATACCCGATTGATGGGTAAGAATTAAACGCATGCGTAGACCGAGAGACGGGGACTCGGATGGAAAGTTAAAAGACTCGGGTTTTGAGTCATAACTAAAAGACGACAAGATAATGTAAATAGAAATTTTGAATAAATCATGTTCAACTATTTTAAAGTTGAACGGGTCGAATATAATGTCATGCCGAACGGCATGAGTAAACCCAAGCGGGATAAAGGTAGCGTTAAAAGCAAAAGAATAATGAGCCCGGTAATGGGACATAATCAAATACGAATGTATGTAAACTGGATAATGGTGAGCATAAGATAAACCGACGCATAAATGACGTGAGAAGTCATAAAGTTGGAAAATTTGTCCGAAAGGAAACGAATGTAGCCTTAGACTACGGTCAAGGTCAAAGAAAATACCAAGGCGAAAATAAATGATTTAAAAAAAAAAAACAGGATGCCTTGACACTAAACATGTATTTTAAGAATGACATGAGTACGGAATGATATACGGGATCAACCTAACCTTTGTGGTTATAAACAATGGAAAGGTCTACGAGACTAAAACGACCCACGAGTCATGACTAGAAAGAAATAGATTATAAGGACCTCGCCTTAAAGAGACGAAGGTCTAATAAAATAGCCCATAGACTAAGTGATAAAACCTACGGGTTAATTAGACAAAGTGAGGGAATAAATGGAGAATCCTCGCATAAAACAAAGACTGAAAAAGAATAAATTTTGGACTGTCAATATCCTGGTATGGATAATTGACAAAGGTTAAAGAGAAGACGCTAAACTAAAACTTCGGTTTTGGTAAGAAATAACGTTTCTACAAAAATGAATTATGATAGACGTATAAACGATAAATATGAAAGATATAAGTCTTGACACGGATAGGTGCAAGACGATATATCCGAAAAGTGATAATTCTGAAAATAGAAAGTTGATGTAAAATTTGCATGACGTGACATGATCACGGTCAAGAAGTGTAATGTGAAATATAATCACATTAGAGCCGAGTGATAAATATTGCTAAGTTAATTAAACTAGTGGAAATAACGAGATTACGTTATTTCAAGTCGCATTATGTCATGTAAGATACGTAGATGATTAATAACCAAAAGGATATTACCATACTTTTCTGGTAATACTAACAATCGGTTAAAGTATGAGAAATGCTTAATTGATTATCGAGAGCAAATGCATGGAGTTAAACTCGATAAATTATGTAAGAAAATGTTTCGAGGACGAAACCTCTTTAAGGGGGGTAGACTTGTAACAACCCAAAAACGGGTTTGGTAATCAAACCACGTTAATATTAATGACTTGGTAAAATACCGTTAGTGGTGAAAATTTACCCGGTAAATAATAGGGTTTAAATAAATAAATCTAATATTTAATAAAAGGAGGATAAATACTTTGAGAAAGCAAAGTAGATAGAAGGCCCGAGTTAACGGGACTTAAAAAATAAATAAATAAATAAATAAATAAACTGAGTCATAAATTCCCCGAACCCACTAAGTTAACTAGGAATGTTTAACCTAGTTAATAAGTGGGAATATTGTTATTAGAAATAAGTAGGCTGTGACCTACTTAATAACGAACCAAACACAAGGGGTTAAAGCGGGATAACTAGAAAAGTTATTTAATTAAATCAAACACAAACACACACACACACAGTGTGTGTTCTGGATCGAGCTCAGGGGGCTCCCATGGAGCCAAAAACCCTAATCCACATATAATCATCAAATTGAAGGATCAAATGAAGCCCAAATTCACAACCGAACGTGAATTAATGATCACCCGAACAAGAGGATCATAAGGTATGTAAAATCTTGATGTTTGGTGAAGTTGTAAGAATTTGATAATCATCCTAATCGCGAATTAGGCATGGATTAGAGAAGCTATGGCTAGATTAGTGATGTATACTTGCTTAGGAACGAAACCCTAAGTGAAAATCATACATAACATGCTATAGATTGATGGATTTGGTGAATTAACACACTTAGATAAGTGGGTTTTGATGTTATGATGAAATAGATGATATAGATACGCTTAGAATCATCATGCATGTTAAGTAATCAGGAAATACTTAAACAATTTGCAAGTTTGAGTATTTGATCATAAGTGATAGTGGTGAATTTTGATGTTAATCTTGGTAAAAATAACTAGTTATGAACTAGTTGTAAATGTGTAAAAATGTATGCACATTAGGTGTTTGTTAAAATGCCTAAATGAAAACTAAAGTGTTGAAATTAGAGTGAAAATGTGTATTTGAATAATATGGCAAGTTATATGAAACAAGAAGAGTTCTAATCATCATGTTGATTTGAACTAATGTTGTAAATCATGTGATCGAAAGTAGTTAACTTTAATAAGCTAAGTTAACTAATCATGAAGTCGAATAGTAGTTTCGACTTATGAAATAAGTGAGATGGAATAGTCGTGAATAATTATGACTAATCTAACCATCTTACAATTTACAATGATAGTTTGACGATTAACAAGCTAGGTGAAAGCTTGGGAACGAAGCGGGTCAAACGAAGCAAGAATGACGGAAAAACATAATTTGGAAGTAAGGTAAGTATGGCTTACACAAGTCTTATATTTTAGAATATTCTCTTATCGTATTAGTTACGAATAAGATAAATACATAGTTGAGGTATGATGTTTCGGCGTGTAGACGTACGGAACAAGATAATCGAGCATGACAAGAAACCATGTTGATGGTTTAAAAGGAGTTAAATCGGTAATTCGATCATTTTATGACAAATGGAAAATGAACTTTTAAATGGTTACCTTATAGGGTAAACTAAACAAACAATAAGGGTAAAACGGTAAATTGGTCACGCGTCGACCATAACTATTGGTTTTAAAAGGATACTTATGAAGTAAGCCTTAATAGGCCGAAAAGTGTTAAGAAATGAATTATAAGTAAAACGACCGCACGATGTAAATCGGAGCGAGTCATATAGTCGAGATGAAAATACATGTCATCTCGCTAATATAATCGGTCATTTAGACCAAACGGGTCAAAGGGTGAAGATACCACCTTTTGATAATAGCGACTAATGATTCTTGTCGAGTTATATGATTTCAGGAATAAATGTAGAAATGATATTTGCATCGCTACTATTTAGCAAATATTATAGCAAGGCATTAAAACAGGTCAATACATTGACCCGAGCCAGGTATGTGTAATAGAGTGATTATTCATTTAGAACGTAAGGTTCAATGAGCATTAAATGAAGTCTTAGATAGACAATGGGTTACTTAAATGGGTAAACCGAATGTTTTAAAAGAGGGTCGTGGCATTTTGAAAAGCGTAATGACTTTTCGAACAAGATCATAACTCAAAAGAAGAATTATGGGTCAAACATGCTCTCAAAAGACCTTGTCGTAATTGAAAGACTAAAAAGGACCAAAACGCCCTTGTTAGCTAATTTGAACAAACAACCTTTAAAGTTTGTTTGGGAACGAGTTTTATGATTAGGTAAATACTTAGAATGAGTATAGAAGCTGAAAGAGGTATTATATTGGTCAAATGGCACTATTTGAGTTTTTGCCGTAAAATAATAATTCGAGAGATAAAATTTGGTTTATATAGATCACCACATTAAACCCAGCATAAATACAGTTGTGGTGGGAGATTATAGGATAAGAAATGTGGTGATGGAATGCTAGAAGCAATCTAAAGCGATTTTAGGCTCAAAAGTGCTTAAATACCCTTAACGGGTCAAAATAAACATACGTGCGAAAACGGGTTTAAATTGTGTAATAAACCTGTGATTAGAACCTAAAATGGTAGATAACATTAATTTGAAGAAGTGTATGTGATATAGGAATCAAACAAATACGTTTGTTTGATAAAATGCATAAACGGGTTAAAATTCGGTAAAAAGGTAACGAGTCGAGGGCTTAGAAGTTTCAAAAATTTCTTATGTTGGATGTAGGATTTAACTCCATAAGATGGAGAATTAAATTACGGACGCGTAGGAAAAATAATCGCGTAAAACGGATCAATAACGAAGAAGTTATGGTCGTTTCCGTAAAAACTAGTATTGCTGAAAAATGCAGGACCCAGCTCCAGAGCTGCTGGAAAACGGTCTCCCTCGCGTGGCGCGAGGGAGCAACTGGGTGCCTTCGCGTGGCGTGAATGAGCACTGTTTTAGCGAAAAAAATTTATTTTAATCAGTTTCGCTTTCCGGACTCGTTTAGATACGTTCTAAGTTACGTATGACTAATCTAACTCATGTTTTATGAGTTTCAGGTATAATTTTAGCACCGGAGGACGATCAAGCACAACGAAGAACCGAACACGATCAAGAAATAAGCTTCTGCACTATGTATCGTCGTTATGTTAAATGACGAACTCACACATGTTATGTTGTATAGTTTTAATTCTGTAAATAAAGTTTAATGAAACCCGTATTTTCAATGTATTTGAAATTCTAATTACCCGTTTATTTTCGTAAATTATACGAAAACCGTTAAATAATAATAAGGGCGTTACAACTCGGTTCCAATATATAAATCCCACAAATACGAAAAGAGTAAGGCAACGCAGTTGGTGTAATCCCAGAAGAGGTTGCTGATAAAATCCTAAAAGAGATTAACGAAATCCTGGAAGATATTAACGAAGCTCCAGAAGAGGATAAGGGAGTTCTTGAAGAAACTCAGTTATCAAACAAGTATGAGATCTCAATGACTTGTGTACAAAATAGTACAATATGGAATCGTAATGAAACACGTGTGAAATGATATATTTGCATATACTATAGAAATAAATGTAATCGATGAAAAGGGTTACAAACATGAAACTGTGTAAGAGTGCACACACAGAAATAGCCAAAACGGCTCAACGACTTAATGGTTGAATTAAATTCGCTCAACAAACAAAACGTTTTCGAACCTGTCGTTCGAACACCTTTAGACGTCAAACCAGTAGGTTATAAATGGGTGTCTTTAAATAAAAAGAAACGTAAAGAATGAGATTTTGTGATGAAAGGTACGAATTTTAACATAAAGATTTTTCCCAAATCCCAGTAGTTGATTATGAGGAAACGTATACCCCTGTAGTGGATGCGATAATCTTTAGATGTTTAAGCGACCTCGTAATCTCAAAATTGACTTCAGATAAAACTTATGGATGTCGTCACCATATACATGTACGAGACAATTGTAAATGACATCTGCATGAAAATCCCCAAAGGATTAAAATGCCCAAAGCATTATTAAACAATAACCCCATATGTGTTATATAAATCTTAAAGGGAACATTGGTCCTACGTGATACAGTTAACTTAGCTGATTTTGAAACGAGGCGCTCATATCTACTTATTAAGATTTCACTCTTAATGTTCAATTTAATTGCATTTTACAGTGATGATGTAAACATCATCGTGAGGAACTGTCAAACTAAAGAGGGGGAATTTTGAAAAACCTTTACACTGTGTAGTTCTCGATCCGCAGTTCGAGTATATATATGTACAACTTTTTTTATCAATCAGACTACATCCAGAAGAGGTTATATAGATAAAATTCAATTAAGAGTACGCTAATGGTTGTCGGATTGCTTGAAATATGGAAATGATTTTTATCGTCCCTAAGAAGAGGATGGATAAATAATTGGTCTAGAAGTACCTTATTTAATTGTGATCGGAACATTGATGTATCTTGCAAACATGTTGCACTATTTTTCCCTTCACTAGGTTTTTCCCATTTGGGTTTTTCCTAATAAGGTTTTTAACGAGCCAACATAACTGATCCAGTAGCATCAATTTATCTTTATCTTGTAGGTCCCGAAGTGCCGACTTAACATCATTCTGAAGCATGTTGTTAATAATGTATAATGCGCTATACTCTTTTTCCTTAGCTACGGTTTTGTCCCACTGGGTTTTCCTAGCAAGGCTTTTAACGAGTCATAATTATAAAGCGCATTAATTGATAAGTTGATATTTCTACATAACTCGAAACACCGATTGATCCTTAAGAAGAATCCGAAGTCCCGTTATGCAGATACAATTTTATTTACGAAGGTAGAAGATTTCAACATACTCAAGGAGAATGTAGATTAGAGATGATCAAGGGAAGTCCAAGTTATACCGTATGAAGACGATGCAAACTGCACCACTCAATTCAAAGAAGACTACATCAAATATCAAGTTAAGCACTTGGTAAAAAAAGATTAGATTCCACATCATCAAGATATAAATGCAAAATTGAGGGGGAGTAATATACACACTGTACTATTTTTCCTTGACTAATTTTTGCCCCACTGGGTTTTCTTAGCAATGTTTTAATGAGGCAGTATAACTGATCCTGAAGTGTCAGTTAATATCGGTCCTGAAGAATCGAGCCAATATCTTCTAATGTATAATGTTGATAGTGTATAATATAAAATGTGACAACCCTCGTAATTCCATGTATCCGTACAATTTATTTAACGATAATTAAAGTGCTTGGTGATTGTGTTGAATCATTTAACTGCTCTCTGATTACGGTGTTATACTTACATGTGCGTGTTAACATACTAGAAGTATACAGAAAAGTTACTAAATAGTCCGGTATATTTTCCTATGTGTTAGGAATTAATTGTGTTACAAAAATATATGTATAAGACGTCTTACGGAACAATTAAACAATTTAACGGAACAGTATCCGACCGAACAACCGAACATTACCCAGGACACCAAATATTTGTCAAATACATTGTTGTATTTATTTTTGACTATGCATGATCCCCGAACACCATAACACCCACTAACTTCTCTAGTAAATAACACACATAAGTATACACTTGAGATCTAACTTGGAATTGCAACTTAGTTGAAAATGTTACACTAAACCCCCCCCCCCCAACCTGATTTTCGGTCCTAGGTGGACCCCACAAAGATCACCATGATTTCCCCTATATATTTTGTTTAGATCTTCTTTGATTGTTGCTTGCAAGTATGAAAAAAATAATCAGGGAATCTCTTATATGTATGGCCAATACCTCTTACAAGATCATTGACAATCTTTCACTCTCTCTCCTCACTACTCTCTCTCCCTATTTCGGTCACCCCCATAACCGAACCCACCTCCACCCCTCAACATCTTCATCTCCTCCAATTACAAGTTCCATTCAAAGCTTGAAGTTCATCCATGGAGGTTGCAAGTTGAAGGACTTTCAAAGGAGCTTGTTTCTAGTCTTTTTCATCATCTTCTCTCTACATCTTCATCACTAGATCTTACCCTAGCCTTGTGCTAGTAGTAAGTTCCTTATGTCACCTTTGTTCATCTTGTTTCATGATTAAAAGATGTAATATGTTAAATCTACAAGAACACTAAAAAGGGTTTAAACAAGAAGATGAAACATGATGTATTTATGTTAGTATGATGTTATCTTGAGATGTTACTGATTTCTTGCTGATTACTTGTTAATATTGATTACTAGAAATGTTGTTGATCATTATGCATGTTAACGGAACCAGTATAACTCGCATTAGAATGTAAAAGTTGAAAAACAGAAAGCTGTTTGGTGATTACAGCCAACTTCAGTTGGCTGTAACCGGACCTTAATAAAGCAGAAAATGTGTTTTCTGAACTCTAGATTTATGTATTATGAAATATGGTTCTAATGGCACTGGAATCATAATTTTTGGACTTCGTTTACTATTTTTAAAGGGTCATTTTGTAACAGCAGTTCAAGCTGCATTTTTGCTGCTGAAAATAGGTGTTATATTTTTTGTCATAACTAGAAATCTATGATGAATCAGCTCATGAAATTTGTACAGTAGATTACAACTGATGTATTTGTAATTACCCCACTGGAATTTCGTAAATCGGACGCTCGATGAATTTTAAATAAATTATTCCGTGGACTGCAGTAAGAAAAAGATAAATCCGAGTTCAGTCCGGAAAATGAATTTTTTTAAAATATTGGTGATGAATTGGATCCCGAGATTTTTACACAATAATATTTGGATCGTTTAATACCTTCTGTAAAAAGTTGGGAATTTTTGAAACAAGTTAACTATTTTATTAAAATCCCCGAAAAGAGCCCAGTTTTGAATATAAAAGCTGAAACGACATAAGTAGTGATTTGCGTGTCTAAATGTCGGGTAGGTTATCCGAGAATGATATTACATGTTATATGTCTATAAAAGTGTTATGTGCAATGTCGTATGTTGGTTTATGAGTGGGAAATGGATGGGATGTGTATATGGGCGTGAACCGTTAAAGTGATGCATGTTATGTGATAGATACGTGTAGGAACTTTGTGCTCTATTTGAAAACCATTAAATGACTAACTGGTAATCATAATAGGACGTGATTGACCGACCTTGACTGTTAGCTATTTTTGAGAGTCAAACCGAGCAATCGAGGTGAGTTCACACCCTTACTAAGGCATGGGATTCCCGGTGGTTGGGAATGGGATTGAATAACTACTTATACTATCAACACTACTAGACTACTTACTACTGTCCTCGGATTGGGAAGGGCACTTACGTAAAACCTATGTAAACTCATACTTACTACTGTCCTCAGATTGGGAAGGGCACTTACGTAAAACCTACGTAAATTCATACTTACTACTGTCCTCGGATTGGGAAGGGCACTTACGTAAAACCTACGTAAACTCATACTTACCACTGTCCTTGGATTGGGAAGGACACTTATGGATACGACTAGTCTAGTACATACACAATGGGAAGCCCCCACTAAACATCGTAAAGGTTGGGAATCAAGGATAATGGGTAATACATGGTGATGAAACGAACTTACGATTTCTGATACGAACTTATTAACTAAACAACCAACTGTGAACTCGCTCAACTTTGTTGTTGATTCGTTGTTACATGCCTTGCAGGTCGTTAGGTACTCATGGAGCTTGCACAGGGAGGCGCGGTCGTTGTGGGACATGGCAGTGTGTGCCATGATAAAAACATTACTTTATTTCGTACTTCATACTTGCATTGGGTTTTACAATTATGCTTCCGCTAAACACTTAACTACGTTTTTTATTTGAAACACCTTTCATATTGTGTGGTTGAATTTTACTTACTTGTTATGTTCAATATGATTGGTGGCTTGATCCTGGTCATGTCACGCCTCCAAGCGGTGACGCACCGCAAGGTGGATTTTGGGGGTGTGACAGATTGGTATCAGAGCCATTGGTTATAGTGAACTTGGTTTTAAAAAGGGAAAAGCTTTTTGACAAAACCAGACTATAACTTGTACAGTGCTCAACAATCCACAATGACGCTTCGCTCCACGTGCAAGGCTCAACACACTAGGTGGTATGATTTTAGTTTATATTTCTTACTTGCTAGATTACTTTTGTCTGGAGTGGTGTTTATTGCGTGTTTATTTAGGGTAGTAGCATGCTGTCTATTAGCCCTACTGCGTTCTTTATGACACGCAATTGTTTACTTGAAATTTGACAAGTGGTGGTCAAATTCTTTTCTGATTTCTCGTCACCCCGCTACGACAACTGTTTATGCATTCTATCTATTTACACGCTTATCTCGACATGACGTCACCATCTGACCCTCCGTACATTCGGCTTGTACGTCAACATTTACGAAGACCAGACCTGGTTCAAACGAACTCGGGTTTAGGAGAACTATACCCACGTATCCCTGCCGACGAACCTCATCATCCCCACTGGTCGTCGTTACCAGAAACGAAGCAGCCACAGTTACACGCGTTCGTCGCTTTGCAACTCGCAACCCTACCAACCAAACTCTGTTTTGGACAAGTGATATACTTCCGTGATCGTGATGCAACGAAATTCCCTTTTTGTGTCATGCCGCCACACCTTACTACTAGAATTGCTTCTAAGCAATAGATTACTTGGTTGAATTCTTCTGTTAATGGTGGACCCCTGTTTTCGCTCGATTCTTCGCATGAACCTCATTAATTCCCTGTTTCTTTGATTGGCAACTGATTTAACGAAACGCCGACAACCATACTACGATTTCCACCGATCACAAGCAGTGTTGTAAAAGTCGCTAGGCGGTCCCTAGTCGGCCGACTGGGGAGTTGGGAGTAATCGGAGTACTCGGAGAGTACTCGGGGAGTACGCGGACATGGTAAATATAAAGAAAATTAATCGTTATATATTATTTATGTGTTAAAATAAGCATAATTCATGTCAACTGAGTATAATTTAAAATGAAACATGTTTAAATTTCAAATATTCTGAATACAAGTCCGATTAGTCTGAGTACAAGGCCGAGTAGTCTGAGTACAAGGCCGAGTAGGCCGATTTTGACCGAGTTTGACCGATTAAAAGTCAACAAACCACGTTGACCGCCTAGACCGACTAGGCCGACTACGTCTGACTACGTCCGACTAGGCCGACTAGGCACCGAGTACTCCCGAGTAATCTCGAGGCCGACTAATTGAGACCGCCTAGGAGGAAGTCGCCTCGGAGGGGGTCCGAGGACCGAGTACTCGCCGAGTACTCGGCCGAGTAATCCGACTTTTACAACACTGATCACAAGACTACCTTATCACCCTGTTGGATGGTTTATTAACTCTCTCGTATACCCAACTCAGCGAATGAATACCATTACTGGTGGAATAGTCTTCAGGACATTTGGGGACGGAGATATGGATCACTCAACCCACCGGAGAAAACGATAATTTATACGTTTACCTGACCCACCTTACACTACAAGAGACGTACTTTAAGTTCATGATAGTTTTTCTTAAATATGCGGAATCTTTGCACTAGCTTTTGTACCGACACATGATTGTTGATTTATGTTAGGTCTAGATTCTACCATTTGCTTAGACCAAACTGTCATTCTCTTACCACAGTGACATTTCGTTCTCGCTTCTCCATGCGAAGACACTGAAACGAACACCCTCTAGCATAGAGAGTTTGGAAGGCTCGACTCTCGATCCTTGGTGATCACTCCTTGAAACCTTGAGGGTGACGCGAGGAACGATCCCAACGTTGTGATGGGTAAGTTTCTTCTGGATGACTTCTTTGTTACTGTTTTATTCGATTCAGGTGCTGGTTATGTGTCCTTAAAAGTTAGCGCACCCCAACGCTTTTGAACACCAAACTCATGGTAGAGCTGGCAAACGGTAAAAGTCTCGAGGCCACACACATAGTTAAGGGTTGTAACCTTTTCTTAGCTGGTCAAACTTTCTCTATCGATCTAATTCCTATCATTCTGGGTAGTTTTGACGTTGTTATTGGGATGGATTGGTTATCTCATCAGCAAGCGGAAATTCTTTGCAATGAGAAGATTGTCCGCATCCCTCGTTCTGGTAAAGAACCCCTTGTGATCCATGGCGACAAGAGTGGTGCAGTCGTAGGCATCATCTCTTTCCTTAAGGCCCAAAAGTGTTTGCGAAAGGGCCATACCGCTATTCTAGCCCTCGTTTCTGCTACATCCTCGGAAGAAAGGAAAATAGAAGACATACCTATTGTACGTGATTTTCCTGAGGTATTTCCTGAGGAATTACCTGGTCTTCTGCCTCATCGACAAGTCGAGTTTCAAATCGAGCTAGCCCCTGGAGCAGCACCAGTAGCTCGAGCACCTTATCGCCTAGCTCCATCAGAACTTGATGAACTGTCCACACAACTACAAGAACTCTTGGAAAAGGGTTTCATACGTCCTAGCTCTTCGCCATGGGGAGCTCCAGTGTTATTCGTATAGAAGAAAGACGGTACCTTCAGAATGTGTATTGACTACCGCGAACTCAACAAGGTGACCGTGAAGAATCGCTATCCCCTCCCACGTATTGATGACCTATTCGACCAGCTGCAAGGGTCAAGCTATTACTCTAAGATTGATTTGAGATCGGGATACCATCAGCTGAGAGTCCGAGATGAGGACGTCTCTAAAACAGCATTCAGAACTCGTTACGGCCATTACGAGTTTCTGGTTATGCCTTTCGGATTAACGAATGCACCTGCGGTCTTCATGGATCTCATGAACCGAGTATGCAAACCTTACCTGGATAAGTTCGTTATTGTGTTCATCGACGACATCTTGATCTATCCTAAGAGTCAGGAGGAACACGAGCAACATCTACGACTTATGCTGGAACTTCTTCGAGCAGAGCAACTGTATGCTAAATTTTCGAAATGTGACTTCTGGCTTCGCGAAGTCCATTTTCTAGGCCACGTAGTAAACAAGGATGGGATTCATGTTGATCCATCCAAAGTTGATTCGATCAAGAACTGGCCTGCACCTCGTACACCAACAGAAATCCGTCAATTCCTGGGCTAGGCAGGATACTACAGAAGATTCATCAAGGATTGCGCAACCTCTCGTGTCACACCCCAACCGATGGCGGAATCATCGGGCCGCGGCACTAGGCGAATCAGATTGCTCAAGAGAATCCATAACAACTATATTGCGATAATATTTAATACATTTGTTATCCCATACTAACAAACAATACAATCACATTAGTTATCACAGATTTCTTGTCCTCTCGACTACCCAAGGTAACCCAACTATATTTAACAAGTTCGTGCGCGCACGTTGACCCAGAAGACTCCATGCTTCCACTGGGATGCAGCTTATGGCATTCGTCTTCCTAGTCCTCACGTGGCTCGAGTTATCATGATAGTCGAGTCCTTAGTGAGAGCTTTTGAAAACCAATTTAGAGAGTGGAACGACTTATTAAGGTACGGGTTTCACCCCTGTCTTAACAGCTCTGCTCCTAATTGTGGTTATACTCTTCGAATAAATTCGCGAGTTCCATTAGATTTCGAAATGGAGACTTTCGGAGAGATGTGGATGTCACTCCTAACTCGATGACAGGTTCTCGTGCTAGAAAAATGCGCTGAGTGAGCAATCCTATCGAGAGTTCTTGGTTTTCACACCTGATCTCGACTGGATCGCTCGGTTTCGTTATGCGAGTATTTTCGAAAACATGTGTATTGTGTCGGCCTTAGGAAAGGCTAAGTAGTATTTCAGCCTTAGGAAAGGCTTCTTCGTGTGAAGTTGTAGTACGCGGTGTTCACACAAAGTTGTAGCTTTTAGCAATTTCGATCGAGAGTATCAAGTAAGCCCGATACAAACCCCACTGGGTTCGTACGAGTCGGCCTGTTGGTACTTAGACTATAGACTAGGTCAATTTCTAAGACGTCGACCCGGACTAGGTCGAGTCTGGCCTAATTCCCTATAGTTATGGCTCTGATACCAATCTGTCACACCCCAACCGATGGCGGAATCATCGGGGCGCGGCACTAGGCGAATCAGATTGCTCAAGAGAATCCATAACAACTATATTGCGATAATATTTAATACATTTGTTATCCCATACTAACAAACAATACAATCACATTAGTTATCACAGATTTCTTGTCCTCTCGAACAATACAAATCCGACAACCTAGATTTTAGTTGAGTTTCTAGACTTCCTAGCTTGATTGGACATAGTCTGCGATCTAACCTGCAACATACGTTAAAATATTTGTCAATACAAAGGTATTGGCGAGTATACAGGTTTGATATGTAGCATAATAGACTAAAACGTGTAGCGAATTTCCACATGCATAAACGTAACACACGACATATACTCACAAAGCTGATACTACCAACTAAGTCCTCGATGCTCGAATATGCGATGGCAAACTAGACCCCGTCGGGCGCAATAGTACTATACTAGTCATGGTGGGACGTCGCGAGTATAAGCCCTAGCACATATGCAACTAGCATCACGTATATCTATGCATAACAGTTATTCGCAAGTGATAATTCGATTGATTGAATAATTCGTTTGATAAGTTCGATTTGTTAGAAACGTATGTTACACCCAAAATGCGATTAAAAAGGGTTCAAGTATACTCACAGTGCGTATTTAGTGGGAATACAGCTTGACAGGGTCGGTTGCGAGTATGCCTGCGTTAATCATTGAAGAATAGAGTAAACGATGTACGGTCAAGCGAGAATAGCATCGAAAAGTTAGTTATCTGGTCGGATGGTGCTCATCCGATCGAATATGTATTGACTCGTTCGAATTGTCATCCGATCGAATATGTGTTGACTCGTTCGAATTGTCATCCGTTCGAATATGTGTTGACTCGTTCGAATTGTCATCCGATCGAATATGTGTTGACTCGTTCGAATTGTCATCCGTTCGAATATGTATTGACTCGTTCGAATTGTCATCCGATCGGATGACATGTTATCCGTTCAAATGGCATGTCTGTTTAACGTTCCTGGTCAGCTGTTTCGAGTGTTTTCGAAAGAAATACGATGCGGTCTTGTTGGGACGGTGTAATCTCGCATTAACCAGTGAAATTCTATCAGTTCCGACCCGTTCTAACGGCCGGGAACCACCCCGTTCCATCAGATCTGGCCGTTCTTGACGGTTTCTCATGGTTAACTCGAAATCGCACAGTTCCTTGGTTAAATACTTAGAATTAGGTGAGATTTGTTATCAAAATATGTGGAAATCGCTTAGATCTGAGTCGTTTATGGTGGGATGAGGTCACAACTTGAAGTTCATATGAACTCTTGGTGACATCACCTTAAAACACCTCAAATCAGTAGATTTCACGGTTGGAAATTGAGTTTTGAAAGATAGAATGGTGTAGAATTGAGTGTAGATCATAGAAGTACGAGTTTTTTGTTGAAATCTTACCAGAATCGCGAGGAATCGAGAGAAAAGGGTCCTGGAGCGTGTTTGGTCGAGTGAGAGCTGTCACATCACTTGAACAGTGGTGGGGCAGGCTATTTATAGGCAAAAAGAGGAGAAGGTTCGGATGGCCATCCGTTCGGATGGCCCATCCGTTCGGATGAGGCTGTCCATCCGGATGGCTACTCCGGCGCGGTGAGTTTCTCCGTTTTCGATCGTTTTGACGGTTTTTGAAGTACGCGTTTTCTATAGTTGATTTATATTATTATTATATATGTATATATATCACTAAGGGTCGTATTTACGTATCCATATTCCAAAGTTTCGATAACTAACAATCGGTTTTCGATTCGAGTATGCGATTATTAGCGACGTTTCACGGCCATCAAGGAGGGTAGTATAGGTCCTTTCTCAATGTCATCGTGAACGTTATTGTGTGTTGTGCCACAAGGACGGACGGGGTACCATTCACTCGTATTGTCATCATCGTCACGACGACTGGAGTTATAGCACTCACCCGAGAGTCTTTGTTAGCGTTAGTTGTCTGCGTTTTGACACATCCCGGCCACCGAGGAGGGTAGAATAGGTCCTCACTCAAGGTCATCGTGCGTGTTAGTGTTTTCGATGTGATATAGTGATAATGTATTGCGAAAATATGCGATTATCCTTCGAATAGCGAAGTATGCGATATAGTTACATTATGATCCGAATCTCTGGTGCTAGGCGTAACGAGTATATCGAGTAGTAACAACGCACGAAAGTGCGGTTGTTACAGTCTCCCCTACTTTAGGAAATTTCGTCCCTAAATTAATCCAATAGGTAGACTTCTGAGAGTTGGTCTTGTACGAGTAGCGATACAGCGAGTGATTTGACCGCGAGTTGACGAACGAGAGTGCTTCAAGTAAGAGAGATCGATTGCGATAGCAAGAAGGCGACGTAAACGACAAAAGTAATATCCCACGAGTTGGCGTTCCGAAGTACCTCGGGTCGCGGAAAATTCGTCAGCTCGATGCGATTATAATTTAAAGAACTTGGAAGGTTTCTCGTGACGTAGGGTTAACTGAGTCGATCGTTAACCAACGTTACAAGAGATATTCCTTTTTAGATATTCGAAAGGAATTTTGGATGGAAATCTTGGAAATTTCCTCTTAACGTAAGGTCAACTGAGTTGATTGTTAACCAATGTTGCAAGGAAGTTTAGCTCGTAAACATTTTAAGAAATTCGAAGATTAAAACTGAGGTTACGGAAACTCCCCTAAGGCATGGGTTCAAGCTGAACTTGATGTCGAACCGATGTCTCAAGAAAGACTCGTTTTCGATATTGCAAAAAGGTTTAAGGAAACATTGGGCTCATGAAGGTTCCTCTTGGACATGGAGTTAAGCTGGTTCGATGCTACCTCCACGTTGTGAGGAGTTTCACTTGTCCCATGGTTTCAACAAAAGTTTTATAAAATCAGTTTTAATAGTACAGAAGGTAGTTAATCACCGGCCCCCACTTGGCACTTTCCCACAAAAGTTTGTTAATATGTTTAAAACATTTATATATAGGAAGTACCAGCGGCATATCCACCATGCTTTGCTCATATTACTTCCGTTTCGTGAGGCGGTGTCAGGTGTGCCGCTATGACACGGATAGAATTTGCGCTTACTCAGCCCAATCGATAGAAAGTCAGATCGAGTATAAGGTAGAATCGAATAGGTTAAACCGGCGGGTTGAATTGCGAACGTAGTTGTAGCAGCGTGCGTGAGTAGCCTGATGATAAATGAATAAGCGGTAGACTATGCATGATAAACGATAAGCGATTTGGTGACTAAGCGAATAACACAACACCAATAATGACGGTGACGATAAATGAATTACGATAACCGGCAGTTGTTGCGTTGCAAGCGATGGAAGTATACACGATTTATGCGGTTCGATTTGATTGATTAACACTACATAGTTTAACTATCATCAGACCCCACATGGCCTTTTTCCACAAAAGGCCGCTGATATGACTAAAACGCCTTGCTTTAACCATATGAGCTTTGTCTCGTGAAGCGAGGTCATGTGTGCTAACTTCACACGAATTATCACAGACAACGGTAGGCGATAGCGATAAATTGGTACACAGCAAGCGATATAGCTTTACATAATAAGCGACAGAGATTGCGAGATACTCATGATAAACGATTGCGATTAGTCGAGTTTTGTTTCGAACAAGTTTTACGTTTCGTTGCGACGCATCACAGTTATCGAGGATGGTAGAATAGGTCCTCACTCAATAACGTCGTGAGCGTTTATGTACTCGATGAGATTGATTTCTATAGACTTACGACCAGTCTTGCGTTGATGCAATTGTCCTGCGAGGTAGACTCTCCAGAGTCCATCGATGAGGCGATTGCATTGTGTTTGCAGACTTACGACAAGTCTTGCGATGATGCAATTTCAGTTGTTACGCCTTGCGATTGAGTGTAGTGTGTTGAAAATAATCACAATAGTATAATAGGTCTAATAACGTTCAACTCCACGTGGCACTTTCTTCACGGAACTTCGGTAGTATGATAAAGCACACCTTGCTTGACCCCTACTACTTAGATCCTGTGGTTTGGTGTCATACTTCGTCGTAACGCTTATGGCACCTTAGAATTTACTACGATCTCCGTGCACTGACCCAAATAATCCCGTGTGCACCCGTGATTAGTCGTTCCTTGCACGTTTATCGTACCTTGTTCTAAGAGTGTTGACTCGTTCGAATTGTCATCCGATCGAATATGTATTGACTCGTTCGAATTGTTATCCGATCGAATATGTGTTGACTCGTTCGAATTGTCATCCGTTCGAATATATGTTGACTCGTTCGAATTGTCATCCGATCGAATATGTGTTGACTCATTCGAATTGTCATCCGTTCGAATATGTATTGACTCGTTCGAATTGTCATCCGATCGGATGACATGTTATCCGTTCGGATGACATGTTATCCGTTCGAATGGCATGTCTGTTTAACGTTCCTGGTCAGCTGTTTTCGAGTGTTTTCGGAAGAAATACGATGCGGTCTTGTTGGGACGGTGTAATCTCGCATTAACCAGTGAAATTCTATCGGTTCCGACCCGTTCTAACGGCCGGGAACCACCCCGTTCCATCAGATCTGGCCGTTCTTGACGGTTTCTCATGGTTAACTCGAAATCGCACAGTTCCTTGGTTAAATACTTAGAATTTGGTGAGATTTGTTATCAAAATATGTGGAAATCGCTTAGATCTGAGTCGTTTATGGTGGGATGAGGTCACAACTTGAAGTTCATATGAACTCTTGGTGACATCACCTTAAAACACCTCAAATCAGTAGATTTCACGGTTGGAAATTGAGTTTTGAAAGATAGAATGGTGTAGAATTGAGTATAGATCATAGAAGTACGAGTTTTAGGTTGAAATCTTACCGGAATCGCGAGGAATCGAGAGAAAAGGGTCCTGGAGCGTGTTTGGTCGAGTGGGAGCTGTCACATCACTTGAACAGTGGTGGGGCAGGCTATTTATAGGCAAAAAGAGGAGAAGGGGGTTACTGGGTCGAATGGCCATCCGTTCGGATGGCCATCCGTTCGGATGGCCCACCCGTTCGGATGAGGCTGTCCATCCGGATGGCTACTCCGGCGCGGTGAGTTTCTCCGTTTTCTATCGTTTTGACGGTTTTTGAAGTACGCGTTTTCTATAGTTGATTTATATTTTTATTATATATGTATATATATCACTAAGGGTCGTATTTACGTATCCATATTCCAAAGTTTCGATAACTAACAATCGGTTTTCGATTCGAGTATGCGATTATTAGCGACGTTTCACGGCCATCAAGGAGGGTAGTATAGGTCCTTTCTCAATGTCATCGTGAACGTTATTGTGTGTTGTGCCACAAGGACGGACGGGGTACCATTCACTCGTATTGTCATCATCGTCACGACGACTGGAGTTATAGCACTCACCCGAGAGTCTTTGTTAGCGTTAGTTGTCTGCGTTTTGACACATCCCGGCCACCGAGGAGGGTAGCATAGGTCCTCACTCACGGTCATCGTGCGTGTTAGTGTTTTCGATGTGATATAGTGATAATGTATTGCGAAAATATGCGATTATCCTTCGAATAGCGAAGTATGCGATATAGTTACATTATGATCCGAATCTCTGGTGCTAGGCGTAACGAGTATATCGAGTAGTAACAACGCACGAAAGTGCGGATTGTTACATCTCACTTCACTGACTCAGAAGGGTGTCATCTATCGTTGGGGTGATGCACAGGAATTTGCATTTTCGCACTTAAAAGACAGACTTTGTAGCGCGCCTATCCTCTCATTGCCTGAAGGCACATATGATTTTGTGGTTTATTGCGACGTTTCCATTCAAGGACTTGGTTGCGTGTTGATGCAACGTGACAAGGTCATTGCCTACGGATCGCGCCAAGTTAAGGTTCACGAAAGGAACTACACTACGCACGACCTAGAATTGGGAGCTGTTGTTTTCGCACTTAAGATATGGAGACATTACCTGTACGGTACCAAGTGCACCATTTACACCGATCACAGGAGTCTCGAGCATATCTTCAAGCAAAAGGAATTAAACATGCGACAACGTCGATGGGTCGAGCTCTTGAACGATTACGAATGCCCAATCAAGTACCATCCGGGCAAAGCCAATGTGGTGGCCGACGCCCTCAGTCGAAAAGATACCATACCTAAACGTGTACGTGCGTTACAACTTACCATCCAATCTAGTCTTCCTACTCAGATACGAGATGCCCAGGTTGAAGCATTGAAAGCAGAGAACATCAGGGCTGAGTCCTTACGAGGATCGAGGCAGCGATTAGTACAAAAGAAAGACGACGCCTACTATGTAAACGGGCGAATCTGGGTTCCACTGTATGGAGACCTACGCGAGCTTGTGATGGACGAAGCGCACAAGTCTCGTTATTCGGTACATCCTGGTTCGGATAAGATGTACCACGATCTCAAGACTACGTATTGGTGGCCTGGTATGAAAGCTCACATAGCAACCTACGTTAGCAAATGTTTGACTTGTGCGAGAGTCAAGACTGAATATCAGAAACCATCAGGCCTACTTCAACAACCAGAGATCCCGACATGGAAATGCGAGCAAATTTCCATGGATTTCGTTACTGGCCTGCCTAGATCCCAGCGCGGAAATGACACCATTTGGGTGATCGTGGATCGACTGACCAAGTCTGCACATTTTATGGCTATCAAGGAAACAGATAAGTTTTCTACTCTAGCAGACATCTACCTAAAGGAAGTAGTATCAAGGCACGGAGTGCCAACCTCCATCATTTCTAATCGTGACGCGCGTTTTACTTCTGAACTGTGGCAAGCCATGCACAAGTCTTTTGGCTCACGTTTAGATATGAGCACCGCTTATCACCCACAGACGGATGGGCAATCTGAACGCACCATCTAGACCCTTGAAGACATGCTTAGGGCATGTGTAATCGATTTTGGTAATGGCTGGGAAAAGCACCTCCCGTTAGTGGAGTTTTCGTATAACAACAGCTACCACACCAGTATCCAAGCTGCTCCGTTTGAGGCATTCTACGGACGTAAATGCCGATCACCTCTCTGTTGGGCAGAAGTTGGCGATAGTCAAATCACTGGCCCAGAACTCGTAGTAGATACAACAGAAAGAATTGCCTAAATACGACAACGCATGGCGGCAGCTCGCGACAGTCAGAAAGCCTACGCAAACAAGCGCAGGAAACCACTCGAGTTCCAAGTTGGGGACCGGGTGCTACTCAAAGTCTCACCTTGGAAAGGTGTAGTCCGTTTTGGCAAACGAGGCAAACTCAATCCGCGTTATGTCGGACCATTCGAAATCATAGAGAAAATAGGCAAAGTGGCCTACAAACTGGATCTACCAGCAGAACTCAGTGCAGTTCACAACGTTTTTCACGTGTCAAATCTGAAGAAGTGTCTGTCAGATGAGACCCTCATAGTTCCTTTGAAGGAGCTCACTATCGACGATCAGTTGCGATTCGTCGAGGAACCAGTTGAAATCACGGACCGAGACGTTAAGGTCCTCAAGCGCACCAGAATACCTCTTGTTCGAGTTCGTTGGAACTCCCGTCGTGGCCCAGAGTTTACCTGGGAACGAGAAGATCAGATGAAACTCAAATATCCCCAGTTGTTCGGAAACAGTGCAACCACTACTGAGGCTGAAACTACTACAGAATTTTGGGATGAAATTCCAAATCAACGGGGGGATGATGTGACACCCCAGGAAACCAGGAAACCAACGCAACATAACTAGCTTCCTCAGTAACTACGCACTAAATTTCGGGATGAAATTTTCTTAACAGGGGGAGAATGTGACAACCCTCGTAATTCCATGTATCCGTACAATTTATTTAACGATAATTAAAGTGCTTGGTGATTGTGTTGAATCATTTAACTGCTCTCTGATTACGGTGTTATACTTACATGTGCGTGTTAACATACTAGAAGTATACAGAAAAGTTACTAGATAGTCCGGTATATTTTCCTATGTGTTAGGAATTAATTGTGTTACAAAAATATATGTATAAGACGCCTTACGGAACAATTAAACAATTTAACGGAACAATATTCGACCGAACAACCAGACATTACCCGGGGCACCAAATATTTGTCAAATACATTGTTGTATTTATTTTTGACTAGGCATGATCCCCGAACACCCTAACACCCACTAACTTCTCTAGTAAATAACACACATAAGTATACACTTGAGATCTAACTTGGAATTGCAACTTAGTTGAAAATGTTACACTAAACCCCCCCCCCCCAACCTGATTTTCGGTCCTAGGTGGACCCCACAAAGATCACCATGATTTCCCCTATATATTTTGTTTAGATCTTCTTTGATTGTTGCTTGCAAGTATGAACAAAATAATTAGGGAATCTCTTATATGTATGGCCAATACCTCTTACAAGATCATTGACAATCTTTCACTCTCTCTCCTCACTACTCTCTCTCCCTATTTCGGTCACCCCCATAACCGAACCCACCTCCACCCCTCAACATCTTCATCTCCTCCAATTACAAGTTCCATTAAAAGCTTGAAGTTCATCCATGGAGGTTGCAAGTTGAAGGACTTTCAAAGGAGCTTGTTTCTAGTCTTTTTCATCATCTTCTCTCTACATCTTCATCACTAGATCCTACCCTAGCCTTGTGCTAGTAGTAAGTTCCTTATGTCACCTTTGTTCATCTTGTTTCATGATTAAAAGATGTAATATGTTAAATCTACAAGAACACTAAAAAGGGTTTAAACAAGAAGATGAAACATGATGTATTTATGTTAGTATGATGTTATCTTGAGATGTTACTGATTTCTTGCTGATTACTTGTTAATATTGATTACTAGAAATGTTGTTGATCATTATGCATGTTAACGGAACCAGTATAACTCGTATTAGAATGTAAAAGCTGAAAAACAGAAAGCTGTTTGGTGATTACAGCCAACTTCAGTTGGCTGTAACCGGACCTTAATAAAGCAGAAAATGTGTTTTCTGAACTCTAGATTTATGTATTATGAAATACGGTTCTAATGGAACTGGAATCATAATTTTTGGACTTCGTTTACTATTTTTAAAGGGTCATTTTGTAACAGCAGCTCAAGCTGCATTTTTGCTGCTGAAAATAGGTGTTATATTTTTGGTCATAACTGGAATCTATGATGAATCAGCTCATGAAATTTGTACAGTAGATGAAAACTGATGTATTTGTAATACCCCACTAGATTTCGTAAATCGGACGCTCGATGAATTTTAAATAAATTATTCCGTGGACTGCAGTCAGAAAAAGATAAATCCGAGTTCAGTCCGGAAAATGAATTTTTTAAAATATTGGTGATGAATTGGATCCCGATATTTTTACACAATAATATTTGGATCGTTTAAGACCTTCTGTAAAAAGTTGGGAATTTTTGAAACAAGTTAACTATTTTATTAAAATCCCGAAAAGAGCCCAGTTTTGAATATAAAAGCTTAAACGACATAAGTCGTGATTTACGTGTCTAAATGTCGGGTAGGTTATCCGAGAATGATATTACATGTTATATGTCTATAAAAGTGTTATGTGCAATGTCGTATGTTGGTTTATGAGTGGGAAATGGATGGGATGTGTATATGGGCGTGAACCGTTAAAGTGATGCATGTTATGTGATAGATACGTGTAGGAACTTTGTGCTCTATTTGAAAACCATTAAATGACTAACTGGTAATCATAATAGGACGTGATTGACCGACCTTGACTGTTAGCTATTTTGAGAGTCAACCGAGCAATCGAGGTGAGTTCACACCCTTACTAAGGCATGGATTCCCGGTGGTTGGAATGGGATTGAATAACTACTTATACTATCAACACTACTAACTACTTACTACTGTCCTCGGATTGGGAAGGGCACTTACGTAAAACCTATGTAAACTCATACTTACTACTGTCCTCGATTGGGAAGGGCACTTACGTAAAACCTACGTAAATTCATACTTACTACTGTCCTCGGATTGGGAAGGGCACTCCTCGGATTGGGAAGGGCACTTACGTAAAACCTACGTAAACTCATACTTACCACTGTCCTCGGATTGGGAAGGGCACTTACGTAAAACCTACTAGACTAATGTTTATGGGCTTTAGGCTTTTAGGATTCTATTGTACTAGTTTATATATACTATGTATATGTCAGATGAATGATGAGATTGAATCAATTTTCTCCCTATATTTCTCTTTTGTTCATAACACTTTAAGTTTTTTTTTTTAATCTAAGTTTGGTTACGTTATTAGAGGCTTGCAAGAAAATGGTATCAAAACTTAAAAGTGGTTTCAGAGTTACGAGTAAAGTTGGGGTGATCAGTGAAAGGGTGAATTGATTACACTTTAATACCCTCTTCAATTCTTCATATTTTACATGAAGACATTAATTAATCTAATTAAGATAAATCTTTAGGAAAACAAATCCAAATAAATCTTTAAAACAGACGAATATAAATCTTTAGGTAAACAAATCCAAATAAATCTTCAAAACAGACGAATATTATAAAAAAAAAAAAAAAAAAAAAACAGATAGAAAACGACAATTATAAAATGCCACTTTGACCCCAATATTTATTATTTGTGAGATTGAATTAGTTTGTTTTTAGTGTATAGATATTCAAACACATCATCGATAATTACGGTGACAAACTTAAAATTTGTCCGATCTTTTACGGTATTAACTTCTTATCCTATTATTATTATTATTATTATTATTATTATTATTATTATTATTATTATTATTATTATTATTATTATTATTTTGTTATTTGTATCACAGAAATGAGAAAACTATTAGAAGGGAGCAACCGGCCGATCCGAACAGACCACTACATCCGAAGTTTCCGACAAAAACCATCAACCCATGGATCCTCATAGCTCGCCTTCTTTCCCATGAATGGTCCGTGACTACGGATTATGGGTGCAAACGAGCCGAGCGGCTCGCGAGCCTACTTGGGATCGGCTTGAGAAAAAGCTCGAAACGAGCCGAACCTTATTGGAGCCCGAGCTCAAGTCTGGCATGTGAAGCTCTTCAAGCTCGTCGAGCCTTTTCGAGCTTTAGTTTAGTATTTTTTTTATTAATATTTAATAACATTTACCTCTTATTTAAAGTTGTCTAGTAAATGAGCCGAACCGAGCTTCATTATTGAGCACGGAAGAGTAAACGAGTTGATTATTTCTTTTATTATTATTTAATATATTAATTAAGAGATGATAAACTAGCCGATCCCGAGCTTGAGAAACCACAACGAGCTGAGCCCCGAGCTTTGAAAACAAAGCTCAAACCGAGCCGAACTTGAGCCGAAGCTTTAATAAGTTAATCGAGCTCAAGCTCGGGCCCGACTCAGCTCGTTTGCACCCCTACTACGGACAACCACCTCTATCTAACCTTCTTCAACGTCAAGTTTTTTCAGGGTAGGCAAAACCCCTTGTTAATGCTCTTATTATTATTTTAAGAGAGGAGTCCGCATGATACGACAAAGATACAAACACTAGTAATCGTGGAATATGTTAATTTTTCTAAACAAAAAAATTATAGCTATTATCATACTTAAATAAAAAAAAATCAAATTTCGTATTAAACTATTTATGGTGTATTTTTAATAAGAAAATACTATCGTATGAAAAGTTTGTGATTGTTTAAAAAAGTGTGGGTTAGTTGCTTAACCTTATGTATTTAAGGATTGTAAGGCTGGAGAGCATGGGACGAGTCATGGATTGCCACATAGGATGGTGGTTGATGTGCTACACCGCCCCCTTTAGAGAACCGCTGTGGTTTGCATGAATTAAATCATGGCAACCATGGCACCCCATTTTCTTAATTAGATAAATATATTGTACTCAAATTAAGTTTAAAAAATGAAAATGATGGTTTAGTCATGACAACACCACATAGGGTGGGGATTTGGGTGGTGGATGAGAGTAAGGTGACATTAGAGGTGTACAAACCGGTTTGTATAAAAACCGCTCCTGTTTATAATCGAACCGTTTATTATTTTTTTTTTTGGGGGGGGGGGGGGGGTGGGCAAAAAAACGGTTCTAACCAGTTTTATGCCATGGGAATCAGAATTGGTACTAACCGGTTTCAAACATCAAGAACACTAACCAATCTACGAACCGTCGGTTCGGGTTGAAACAAGTAAAAAAAAAACGGTTTTGGTGTTTCTTTTTCGTTTACGGCTCTAAAACCAGATTTTTTGTACACCTCTAGGTGAAAATCACGCTGAAGGAGTATGGTCCCAAAAATCCGCACAGACCAATCAGGTCGCGCGCGATACCATACTCCTAATACACCAATCTGACAAACCTACAGACCCCACGCCGACTAAATAGGTAAAACCTAAGTCGCGCACGAGGCCCAAGCAAGGTTAAAGGTCAGATCCTACACTTAGCGTCCTGGATGAAAACCCTCACTCCAGAGGCCGCACGAGGGTAGAAGCGCAGGTTCACTCCAGATAGCACGAAAGGTACGAGTGGCAGAGGAATGAGCCAATGAGTGTCCAACATGTTGTATCCTATCGTGCTCCACGATCAACAATCGTGTAGAAGACAAGAACGTACACAAGGACGCCTACGTGACACCATTCAGAGGGCGGCGATACCTGCCCCATGATCTCCAATCACCTGCTGATGTCAGGGAGACAACAAGGACGACAACCCGGACACGTGGCTCCACTCAAGGTGCGCCAACTCCGATAACCTTCTAGAAACACTAACGGTCGTCATAGAAGAGACAAAATGGATATTCCTTGTTGTCGACTCCAGGCCCAAGGCCTATCAGCCCATCTCCTTCTACACTACTCTGGCAATAAATAGGGACCTTCATGTACAGGTTAAAGGTATTATGTTCAGTGTTCTCTCACCATTAACACACACTTATTTCCTCAAAACAAATACTTATTCTCACGTCGGAGAGTGGTTAAGAGGGAAACCCCCATATTCCACTCTTAACGAGGTGTTGATTGTTTTGCAGGAAGATTAAGACTTTAGCTCAGGAAGGATTAAGAAGATTAACCTCTATGATCGAAACATAAACGAAATTAATAACCTAAAATTAGTTTCGTGTTTCTTCACACGATGATGTAAAAGGTCATGATAGTCATAAAACTCATCACCACACCATATAGCATAACATATGTC